>OV815308.1:92500-2592500 GCA_929108375.1 Gymnoscelis rufifasciata | reverse complement strand
CTGGTCTTCCGGCCTGGATTCTTACTCTAAGTTTTACGTACAGCTTAGAGTGAGGACACAGATTTACATTTTGCATTTACTTTTGAGTTCAAGAGTATTCAATCTCTCTATCTCAATTGCTGCGTTAATACTAATAAGTGAAACTTACACATAACAACTACAACTTGGTACAATACCCTATGCTATGGCAAGCAGTGTGCTCTTTCTAATCGTGACCAGCATTTGGCCTTGGTTTCCGCTCCCTTCAGATTCGCGATACTAATCTAGCGGTGTGCAGTGTTTGTTGCGGTCTAATATTCTCTTGTCTAAATCCTGTGGGAAGTTATTGTCGAATTGCTTATGATTTTCATGTCATAAATTGTGAATCTTATATATAAAATTCTCGTGTCACAGTTTTCGTTGCCATACTCCTCCGAAACGGCTTGATTCTCATGAAATTTTGTGAGCATATTGAGTAGGTCTGAGAATCGGCTACTATCTATTTTTCATCTTGCAAAACAACGTTTGCTGGGGTCCGCTAGTTATTTTATATTCCTTTTGTCCTGTTTGCCGTTTATTTGTAAGAATTGTCTACGAATAATTCAGAGATCAGTGAACATCTTTAATGGTATCTGGGCATGGTAAATAGGAAAATATCAAACTATCCCTTGAGTCTATATTACTGACTGTCAAAGCTATTAAAATAGCGTTAGTAACGTAGTGATAAGGCATAATCTAAATATTGAAAAATTTGCAGCACGCAATTAAATGAAACAGCAATCATTTCCCATAAATAAATTCCTTAGTACGCAGTATTAACATTAACAAACATAACGTTTCTCTTACAACATCATCTGCAAACCAAGAAACCCGTTCCAGCGCTCACTGTTTCCATAAATCGCTTCATATCTTTGAACACGGCAAAAACTGTATCTTTCCGGGTCATAAAGTACGGCCTTGCCGGTACTCACTCCTTCTGCCTCATTAGTAACGCTTCGCAGGATACGCAAAGGACTAACAGGTTTACTATTAAGAGCTTTTGGTATATGACTGCCATTTCCTATTTTATAGTCACCGTAAAGTTTATTTACTGTAGCTTTATTAACTCGATAGTAAATGCTACTGGTTGGGTGGGATGGAGGCCCATAATTTAAGTAACGATAACTTTACGCGTCTGACATTTATGTAAACAAATAGGATTTGTACTGTTTTAATATTTTATTGGGACATGTATTTTAACACTGGACCTAATAGTGTACCTTGTGGGACCCGTTTGAATAGCAAATGCTTTTATGTTTAAAACTAAGTATTTAATTTGCGAAAACAGCAATAAATCTTGCAAAAAAATAAGAGACAATCGTGGGAGTTATCGCCCAAATCCAAATACGGTTGTTTTCCGTAATTAAGAAGTATTTTGGCGTGGTGTAGTCTGCTGAAGGCCCCGGCGAGTTCCGCGTTGCTCTAACGCGGTATAGGCGTTTAATGGTGATTGCTGGCTCGCTGATGAGGCGTTTCGTCGCGGTGCTGCTTACGGGTAATTGCAGCACGCATTGTCACGACCATTTATAGATGATTTATGTAATTATGCTGGTTTTGTATGTTAGATAATAGTATTGGATATTTTACGGTACACTGGCACCGGTTTTAATTTGTAGACAGTTTGTGATCTAACTTCAGTCTGAGATAAAGGCTAACAATAAGTTCTGTGGGTATTATTATAATAAATAAATCTTTTTAAATAAACAAAAGCATTAAGTACTTAGGTACTACTTTATCTTTACAATTACTAATAAACTACCTAATACTCGTACACTTTTGCATGAGGTTGGATTATTTTTATGTCAGAGAATACTTTAAACCTATGCTTCCCATTAAATACTTCTGCATTTTAGTAAATCATTTTCTACTTAGGTTTAAAAATATGCAAAACATCAAAGATCAAAGAGCAACTAGCAAAATATTTACCCTGCCCATCCGCCCCGCCAGAGCCCTTCAAAGGAGCCCTAAGACCACACGCAGCCCCACCCTTTGTATCACCTGTTTATACACGGCTATGGTGGTCTCCTGCGAAGTACTGACAACATGTGTGCCCTTGTTAACTAGAACTATAAATAAGGTTTTAATGTTTTGTAACTAAGATCTCAAATGTCCAGTTCCACCAAGGGTTCTTAAAATGTAAATATCTCCAGAGACGGGACATATTACAAAGGAGTAAAATTTCTTTGAAACTATTAAAGAAACGTTGGTAAAAATGTGTATAACCGCTAAACAATTGCAGTGGTAGACCAACTCTATAAAATGTGGTCGATTCTTAGACTGACTGTATCTTGCCAAGTGTTTGTGGATCTTTTAAAAGCATTTCTATGTCACAAATACATTACGTGTCAATAATCTTAATTGTATTACCGATGCCGACACACATACTTGTGATGAAGATTTTTCTCACATATTCACTCCATAAAAAGATCTCTAGTAATACCTGCATACATGTAAAAGCTTCATTCATTTTGTTTTCTCAGCACTCGTGTAACTATTTTATTAACTTTAAGCTTTCTATGTCATCATAACCCTCAATGTGTGTACCCGGATTATTCCCCAATATTATGACATACGTACCGGGATTTCTTTCAATTGCCACAGTAAAATTATACGCTCAACATTAAAACGTCATATTTAATTTAACCGGTCGGTTATACGACCAATTTGTCCTTGATAAATAGACCATAAAGCTTTTTTTCTTTTTTTACAGGTAAGCCACACACGAACAAATGTTACAAGTGAGATGAGGCGTCAATAAAGTTGTTTTTTTTGTGTGGTGAGTTTTTTTATGACTGTCGCTGCATTGAGGTGTTCGTTTTACGATTCGTAATAGGGTTTTATTTATTCGTTAATTTAAGGCTTTTAGTATGTACTAAACGAACTTGGTTTTCACAGCACCTTTGACACATTATGCATTTACATAATAAAAAAAAAATTTGTATTTAAGTATTTAATGGAATAAACACATTTAAAAAGAAAAATGTATTAACAAAGAATTCAATCAAAAAATATCATGGTTACTTATGTCTTATGGTATAAAAATAATAAAAATATCAGCTAATTGAATTTAAACCATAGATTCATAAAATCCTTACTAATGTGCCTCAACATTTTCTTTAAAAAAAGTCTTGGCTCGATCGTTGTCAGAGCACTATTTGGATTAAAATAAGCATAGAGTTTTTTCTTTATATTGTTTACAACCCTTTCATTGTGTTATCTGAGTGTTGATCGAACCATCCTTGACCCAAGGCACCTGTATCCTTCGGCGCGCGCGCACCGACCAATAGACCACGCTTACACTGAGTGCCGTACCAAAAATGATTTTTTTGACTTTTTGAATTTGACTTTGAAAACTTTAAGATTTTTAATGATCGATAGAATATACGCATATTTTCGATTTAGGAGTTTTTTGCCGACTCTAGCAGTATTCAATAACGGAGTGCGATCTTTAGGAAATTTCAATACAACGAATCGTTTTATTATAAGTATGACCGGTTTCAGTAAGTACGGACCGTCATTGGAAACAGCTGCTCCTAGTTATATAGTGAGTCGTCAATTTTACGGTGCAAAGTCAAAGTCAAAGTCAAAGTCAAAACGTTTATTTCCTTAGAAGCATATAGCCTACATGGACAGGTCAACTTAAAATTAATAAAACTAAATTGCTTAAATAACAAATATCAAGGAAATAACATTGTCTTGACAGTTCGCTTCAATGTTTTTATACTGAGTTGAGAAGCGAATAGAACAACACAGCTTTAAGCGCGTAAAGTGCGTAAGAATAACTATTATATTTTGTATAGCTGTAAATAAGGGATTTTCCAATATGAAGATTGCTTTTTATTTCACTCATTGTAAATGATAGTTCATCAAATTTTGTGGTTAATTACTAACTCGTTTTTAATAAAGATACTCTCTATAATTTACCTACATAAATATCCCATAGTTTATTATACTGCAAATAGTTTTTACGCTTAATCGTAACATTTAACGCATAATACGCGACTTACTACTAGGTTTCTGTCTAAATTCAGTTTCGGTGTATAATAATAGCAGCTTCGAACAATAGGCACTAATGCCGACCCTCTGACGATGCATTGTCCGAGCTTTTTATTTTGTAAAAGTAATTATACGAACTCCTCGCATCGTTAGATGAAGGTGACCTTCTGAGTCCGGTCATGATAGGACGAACACCGGACGTTAAGGAACGGTTCGGTTTTAATTCGTGATGCAAGGTTAAAATTATTTCCTAAAAAAAATCGGGATTTACTCTCTTATTATAAATAAAATTAATAGTGTAACTCACGATAACTTTGAAAGTTAATAATATTGATTGGTCAACCGTTGTATTTTTTTCGACTCCTGACTTGAATTTATAATAATGATAATTATGTCCGGACAATTCACACAACAACATCTAGCCCCGTGGTAAGCTCTAAGCTTGTGTTACGGGTGCTAGGCATCTGATATACTTAATATAATAGACATACATTATACATATTTTTATTATACATATTAAACACCCAGACCAAGGAGAAAGCGCTTGCAGAACATACAAACACTCGCCCCCTCGGGGGGAATCGAACCCGCTACCTCTTGCGCCGCAAACAAGCGAATTTTGTGACGAATTAACTAGATAGGGTAGATGACTAAAAATATAATAAGTCCGTCAACGCTATTTTTTCCAAAACATAAACACATGTTTTTTTCTCATCTCTTGCAAACGATGATACATAAACATTGCGTTGAAGTTTCTCGTGCCGTAACGCGTCATATTTTGTGGGGAGGCATAATTATGTCCGGTAGTGGAAGTTCCCTGGCCGAAATGATGATAAAGCTCTTTGTTTGCTTGAGCATAGGAACTACTTGTGCGATTTAAAATAAGGCTTCGATTTAGACAACTCATTTATCAAGGGCCCAGGATATCAGGGGCAAGTTACCAGCTTGTGACGTTTGTGGCTTAACGCGAAGTTATCGATGAAAATATATTTTAGAGAGACCGCTTTTAGTTTTAAAGGTTTCATAGCTAAATGGAACCCATATAGCTAAAAATTTTGGGGTTCCCCATACTTAGAACTGAATATATATATTTTTTTTAACAAATCCTAATGTGTGGATTCTTTTTCAATTGTTATTGGTTTTTACCTCGGGAAATAACTTCTTAGTGCCCAGAAATATATTAACACGCGAAACGCCGTCGCGTGAACGGCTAATTGTTTTATTTTTAATTTCGGCGTCCGCAATCCTTTTTACCGTAAAAGCAATCACGTTTGACATCCTGCCCCAAATACGCGTATGAATAATTCATCATACGCATCTCATAATTACCCCCAAAGTAATTGCTATGAAAGTTATCTTGCATTCTGGCACCTAATTACTGCCTGTGTCAAAACTGAGCCAAGACCCTTCGATCATGTAGGGTATGACTTGTCCCCCTTACGGTCGTCATAAATAAGTTTGTTAAGTTAATTTCAAGTATCGGCGGTATAATAATTTCGTCTTACTGTTTCGTAATATTTTACTATTTGCTCTTTATCGGATACTAGCTGTGCCCCGCGGTGTCACCCGCGTTATAACGTATTTTCCCGCGGAATGACGTTTTCCCGCGGTAAAAAGTAGCCTATGCTATTTTTCAGGCTCTAGAGATTCTGTGTACCAAATTTCATATATATTATTATTATTAGGATACCGTTTGAAACATTTGGTTGATCACCCCAAATATTGACATTCCTTTCTTCGATCGGTGGAACAGATTTTTATCATGTCGCCTATATTTTGTCGATATTCGAGCGGGATTATCGTATTTTAAAAACGGGAAGAATTAAGTAATAATACGCATTTAATTGAGCCTATAGGCACCATGACTACATGCAATAATAGGTTTAGACTGTCTGTTAGCCCCTCCAAACAGCTCTGGGCTGGGGTACAGGGGGTCTTTGCCTAGCAGTAGGACAACATAGGCTAAATAAACCGACCTCACGTAATGTGGGATAGGGTCAGGAAGATGATGATGATTAACAAGTCATTACACTTTAATATAAATTGAAAAGATCACAGTTTCCTCAACATTTGCCTTCACGTGTGTAACAAATAAATTATCGACGATGCAGTAAAATATTATTCACTGATAAAATCGCATAGGGAACACCTGTGTGTTTACTGATACTCCGTGCTACGTATCGGAGATGTTATCAGTAAGCATACCGCGTTTTTCCATGGTGAATAATAATGTGGCTCTTGTTTAAAGGAAAAACTAGACGCAACGATATTTACCTAGAACAAAAAATTGTGCACCTCGGGAAGCCTGGCAGTAGCGATAAAAAAACAAATACTTATATCGCTGGGAGGGGCCTGCTGTATGCGTGAGAGGATGGGAAACGAGCCAGATTGGCAACGTAACGCGTAACGAAGCGGTTCATCAAATTACAAAAATCTCCACTCTGAGCTTCCTTCCTTCTTTTCTACTTTTATAATATATATTCACTTACTAGGTAGATAATAATTATATATACAATTTTACCCTCGGCGGGAATCGAACCCACTACCTCTTGCTCTGCAAGCGGACATTCGCCCACCGCGCCACCGAGGCAGTCAAATACTATGTCTGTGGATATAGTGATTTGATTGAAAAGTGATGTCTATTTCTAACATCACTTCATACAGTAATGTAATGAATTATGTATATTGATTTAAGGAGACAAGTCTAATATCTCCTACCATTTTATTGTTAACAATCACACTAGTTTTTTCTTGTACAATTAACCTAGAGTCGCGAGACTACTCACAATCGATTTAAATTACCATTCGATGTTAATTCGATTCCCATGTTTATCCATCATTCGTTTTTTTCGAATCTACTGATTGGAGGTTGATATAAAGCGGATATTCAATATTTACTCAAATTGTGTTTGCTCGAATCTGCAAGTTAATCGATTTATCGATGCGATAACTCGATTAATTGCTTGCTAGGTCCTAATGGGCAATCGAATGTGCTACGGATCGTGTTGTTGTTAATTGGACTGATTGGCTAGTTTATTGTATCAAAATATGAAAGCTGATTCAAAGCTGATGAAAAAGCTTATTAGGGATGTTCTAGTATTTCTTGAGTTGTCTTCAATCACTCTTATTTGGAAAACTTGAAGTATGTTGTTTTTTTAGTGTTGTAGTATGTTGAGGGAATAAAATTGTAATGTTTTCAAGACTGCTGTATACTATTTCACTCACAATACTAACTCGAGTTAAACTATTCGTATAAAAACCGGTGTTCCTCACATGTAATTGCAACGAAATTAACAACTTGAGTGAAACCCGTTTTCAAAATGGCTGTTAACAATAATAATAAAACTTACTTTTAGTATTAAATACCCAAACGAACACATCATATTCTCTATTACAGCCTTTATATACATGCCAAAGCCCTATTAAAATACAATATAAACCCATAATGGTTGCAAAAAATAAACATCTCAGACACAAAATACGCTTAAGCGCAGATATCCTTCGCAATGATTGCATCATTAAAACTGTATCAAGGAGAATAATGGAGCTTGTGATATTAAATCGCGATGCTCGTCTGTCGCTGCGTTATTGCCAGCTGTCAGTTTTGACAGCTCGTTGCGAGGCCCATGTGTCAACTTCAGCTGAGAGCGCCGATTCGAGGCACCTACGCATTTCTATTCATTCTATGGTTCTTATTTTTTTGTTATTCGCCAGACAGCAACTTAAAAAAAAACTAATTATATAACTATTTGACTTCCAAGAAAAAGCCATGAGTCTTTTACTTCCAACTGTCAAAAACAAAACGTAAGCACAATAAATATATGGTAAAAAAATCTATTAATATATTCTCTTTAATAAAAACCATATAAAATGGGATTTATTTTTATTTTTATCGTGAATAAATTCCAATTTATATGGCTTTTTATACTCTTACCTATTATGGTGGCGTTACTCTTGCTTTTTGCAACGACCCTGTCAATGTCAGATTAAGATGTGTCATCATCGCTTTGATGTAAACAATATTATTTAATATTTGTTCAAGTTATGGATTAGTTGTATTCAATTCAATCAATGACATGACACTGAAAGTCAAACACTCTGACAGTTGTTTTCGCTTGAGGCGCAGTCAAATGTCGACGAACGAAAGGTCGCAACAGACAACCTTAACTTTTAATTACTTTTTAGTTTATTTATGTACTCCAATAACTCAGAGTTGTAAATCAGCAGTCTTATTAAGCATTAAATACATACATATGTGCATAACATTTTAGTTGATAGATTACTCGAATAAATTTTATTCTTGTCGCATAAGATTATGTTGGTAAAATTTTGGGTTGTCTTTGATCCTTTTTTACATCTTCGTTTTTGATTGGTACCTACCAAATTCTGAGAAATATTAATGTGTTGGAAAATTAGATGTCAAAATTGAATAATTATGTGACCCGTCTTTCTCTTAAACACGGAACCAACTAAAAATAATCGAACGCGGAAATGCTAAAGAAATCAAACGAACAAAAGTTCAAAATAAACAGGCAGTTTTCAAAGCTCTCATTATAATTCTCGACGTGGAATTCTCCGAAGCTTCTCATTAATGCTAAATACATCCATGAATAATCTTTGTTTAATTAAACATCACTTGTTAACTCGAGATGAATAACACTTACATTAATCATGGGGAGATTGCGATAGTTTCAATTTTGACAGTGACAGAAACGCCACGACTGACTTTTGTTTGCACAAATGAAATTTCGCAATGACAAGTTTTACATTTAAAATTATGATGTTTCGCAAAAATTATGGCATCGTACGTGTGGTTTTGATTTGCGAAAGACAGCTATGGACCTTTAATTTTGAAATTATACGTTCTCAATCGATCTTTTATGTGCTTTTTAATTTCAAAATTGTCAATGCCCTAATGATATGTTTTTCTTAAATGGATATTATAGGGTTCTTTTTGAAAGTTGTCTGTCCGGTTTTTAAGTCAAATCTTTGGTTCGCATATTTTGATGCGTTCTGTTCAGAAGGTACATCGGTATATGTTTATTACGTACTTTCCCCATACAAATTACTCTAGCTGTATATTGATTGGTCATTAGGCGGCCTAAGGCAACTCTACTGGTTTATCTTCAAACATTTTCTGTTCTGATATAATATCCTGGTTACATCATTAACATTTACGTATAACGTTATATATAGTTGTTCGAGCCTCACGTGTGTTGGTATATCGTTTAAAATTACTTTTATTGATTGAGTTTTATTATGTATTGTTTCCTATTACCGGGGAAAAATCACCATCGCGGTTTCTGAACCAAATATAATAATAAAGCCTTTATTCAGATACTTAAATTGGTAATTTAAGTATCTGGTTTAGGTACATACAATTTTAAATAAGACATCGGAAACCTCTTTTGCATCTGTTTGCCCAGATTTGGAGGCCTCTTCCAACTGCTTCCAAAAGGCAGTAATAAATGTACTGTTTTTTACTTAATAAATCTATACTAATATTATAAAGCTGAAGAGTTTGTATGAACGCGCTTATCTCAGAAACTACTGGTCCGATTCGATTAATTCTTTCACTTTTAGCCCATAGCCTGTTTGTCGAGGAAGGCTGTAGGCTATTTCTACCTCGGGAAAATACGTCGTACCCACGGGTAAATCCAAAAAACACGGCTAACACCGTAGCGTGAAAACTTTATGAATATAATTCCGGCAGATCATTCCACAGATGCGACATTGAAAGTAATGGTTTTGAACAAAAATGAAAAGCAAAGCTAGTACCATGAAGAATGTAGGTGTTAAATCTGAGGTGCTAACGAGTTGACTAAGCCCTAGACGGGCCTAGAGAGCCCTAGAACACTGTAGCGCTTCGCCCTTTTAACATGCGGGTTGCTTTGTCTGAAGTCATACGGTGCTGATTCTAAAGCATCGTGGATTATGTCGAATGCTTTTCGAAGAGTTTGGTTGTCTATGCAGACGAACGGGCAATACTCGGGTAGTACTGATCTCAGCAGTTAGAACTCAAAACTAAGAACTTGAAATAAGTGAATCGAATTTTATTTTCTATAAACGATTCAAGGAATTTGTGTCTGTGTCAAAACAATGTCATGGCGTGATAATAATTAATAGTACGAAAGTCTCAAGTCTCGCTCGATTTAAGGCCACCTTGTTTCGAAGATTTAGGCATTTTACTCGCCCAGTCGACTTGCATGCGCGTTACGCGGGAGCCGACTTGATATGAACTCCGGCGAACTTTGTCGGCAGCAAGAACGCCACAATACAGCATAATGCAGTAGCTACGGTGATTTTAATTTTATTGACTGTATTCTTTTAGTATATTGATTATTTTATTGACTATATTCTTTTATTTGATTGAAATGAAAGTTAATTGTAGTAGGTATGTAGGTACTATTGAATGTAAACATAATTTTTTTTACTAAATTTTTTGAATTAGTGAGGTGATAATTATGATTGAAGAATTTGTGGTAAAGAATACAAACAACAAAATGAAAACAAACATAGGTAATTGTTATGTACAATATTTATTCTCATTTATAAAAAAAAATCATTTTATATGAGGAATAAAATGCTTTTTTATTTCATTGTAATTTAGAGTTCTAGTGCTAGGTCCTGATTGCAAATTAATAATGTTTTGCGATAAAAAAATCTTTTTTTCTTTATTTTCGGATTTTGATTTTGCGAATCCACCGGGATTCGCATTCAAGTGTCAGATTCCGTATAGAGGCAACCAAGAGTGTGTCTGGGGTGGACGATTTCTGGCAGACATTTTGACAGGTGGTAAAAGTGTGATAATTTTGATTACATTTTTGATTTCCAAAATTCATCATCTTTTTCGATTCTTTCGATATGTACCTACTGTTATTATACAATGTTATTATACAGTTGCCGAATATTTAAATGACAAAACCATTGGTAAATAAATGTAATGTGTTATTTTTAATCATTAACTAATATTTTATTTTATTTAATCTGATTTATAAAATTATTGACATGTTTATTTTTTAATTATATACAATTATTATTTAAAATTTCTTATTATTAAATTGTTGTTAATCAAAATGTTGCACGCTCCAATGGGCAAATTACATTGATACAAAACCTTATATAATACCTACCATTTAAACTACATGTAATAATGCAATAAACTAACTATGTAACTGAATGTTATTAATAAATGAACTGAACTGAACTGAACTAAAGATACTTTGACTTTGACTGGTTCTTTTTCCCCGGCCCAAATACCAAATAGACATTGCCGTCGCGACGGCAATGTCGCGCAGTTGTCCTTGTACTTGTAAAACCAATTACGGTTTTTATTAATTGTTGTAGTTTCACTTCTGTCGTGTGTGAATCGCACACACACCTTTTTTTTTCACGTCGCACGTCGCTCGTCGGGCGGGAAGAGCACTGGCACAGGTCCGTCATCGGTAAGCGCCACCGCGCGACTGACGAAGCCCGCGGGCGTCGCGCCGCTCGCGGGTTTGTAGGTATTTAGGCATAATTAATAGGAAAATAACACTACAACACGCACCTCAGCGATTTGCACTAGAAAAATGATTTATCTAAAGATTGGTGTAAAAATAAGGTCAATAAATTTATTATTTTAGGCACAGTATTGAAAATGTTTTTAAAAAAGAGGCAACTTTGGTATTTTTTTCTATCGAGCGAAGTTCATCTTATTGTGTAAATGTAAGCGAATTGCACTCTGTAAGATCCTCAACTGAAACATATATTTTTTTCAAAATTTTACGTCAATTTTTGACTGATTCATATTGATTTTAAAAACAGCATTTGCGGTATAAGGGGCCCTTAAGATGCGGATGTTCAAAATCTAGATTTTCCAATAACTCAAAAAGAAATAACGACATTTGAATATTTCTAATGATAAATGTAGAAGCGACATCATGTATCATTTTGTCGGGAATAGGACCCCTGAACATAAATAACACTTTGAGCTTTTGTTTCCGAGGTGTCTGGAGTGCAGTGAGCTTGCTTGTGAGGGCTTTTACGCAAAGAGTTTTTGTTCCTCCGTCCTTTAGTAACACAAGTTGAACCTAGCACTCGTCTTGGTCTGACGAAAAAGTACGATAATAATGTTGTACGCAATATCAGACAGTACCAAGACTTTTTCGACCAAACATCTCCCATTTTAGCCCACTGTATTAAATTTAATAGTGTTGTTTTATATTTGAACACATTTTTTATCCCACGACGCAAAAAGATGGGTTTACAAGTTTTAAGTTTGACGTGTCTGTCTATCTTTGGCATCATAACTTCCGAACGGCTGAAGCCATTTTTTGTAGAAAAGGTGAATTTGGTGCGCGTGTTCTTAGACATGTTTGATGAAAATCGATTAAACCGTTTAAAAGTTATGAGGGAAAAATTGGGGAAGAAATACCGAAAATCTGAAAATATACTCGAGTGAGGTCACAATTGAAAGCGCATCACATGCACATTGCAAAATAGTATGTATGTCTTTTTCTTTTTAGGGAACTTAAGTTTTGGAATCAGTTCTTTTTTTAATTTTTTAACATCTCAACAACAAACACAATGAACTTTCTTATTATATACGAAATTGTATTCGTTCTCATCTATTGCCAACATGCATCCGATCAAGCGACTCATTTTATTTATAAGACAATTAAAATTGTTTAACTAATAAAACCTTAAGTGAGAGAAACACTTAAATAAGAATAAAAACGGAAATGTATATTTGCTATTCACTCATATACCACTTTATTCACCTTAGTGTGAAGATTGTAAGCATACATTTAAGTCGATTACAATAAATAAACATTTACAATTCACATAACATTTCCTGATAATCGTAAAATTAATTAAATGTACTCGTTTATACATTCAACATAAATTTTCAATCAAATCATGTTCTCCAATAAATCGAATGTAATTGCGGACCATTATCGTCTCAGAAATCTTAATAGTGATATTATTTTTTCGACCTTACAACGAGTTAATGCGTCAATAACTAGTGAAGTTGTCTTTAATTATTATTTTTATTTATATTAATTAATTGGCTTTGTATCCGTAAGTAAATATTAATAACTTTAATATCTTATTTAAGATCTATTATAAAAATTGATTAATTTAAATATATATGGCTGAAAAATCAAATCATCTTGGTAAATAAATAAAATTGGGTCACCATCAAACCATGTTGAAATATCAATGACAGAAATGAATCATTGCAAGGTTGCCTGGAAGAAATCGCTTTTAACAATAAGGCCGCCGATGGTACCACTAGTAGCATTATACTGTTTTTTTATTTTTTTGGAAATTAGTTCGTAAGAAGTTGTGTGCAATAAAGTTATTACCTATCTAAATATCTATGACACAATTAACGGTCTAATCGCGGTAGTTAATTGGCAACACATTCAATAACTCCGTATTTTTTTTTAATTTGATATTCTCAATGCATTGGAACACATCGTATGTCTTTAAAACTATTTTGAAATTACAACGTCAAAGTTAAAAAATCATGTGAGAGAAGTATTTGTTTTTTTTTTTTGTAAAATCATGTTTTTTATTTCATTTACTTATTACGTGGGTAAAAGCTTTCAAAAAAAGAGTATACCATGCTAACTAATACCCCAAAATATACCGATGTAATTTTATTTTGGGGCAATTGTATAAATACACATAAGATGTTTCAGAAGGTCACTGAAAATAATGTGGTGCACACCATTAACACACTTTTTTATGACTCGTGTAAAAATTTTACTACTAGGTACAACCTGTTATTCAAAACTGTCACATTTACCCACATTGACCCTATACGCATATATTAATGCCTCAGTGGCGCGACGGGCGACGGTCCGCTTGCGGCGCAAGAGGTAGCGGGTTCGATTCCCGCCGAGGGTCAAGTGTTTGGTTGGGTGTTTAATATGTATAATAAAAAATATCTATATACATTATGCATGTCTATTATATTAAATATATCAAATTCCTAGTACCCGTAACACTAGCTTAGAGCTTACCACGGGGCTCTAGATATTGTTGTGTTGATTGACCGGATTTTTTTATTTTATTTATTTTATTAATACATTAATGCTAACTGTACAACTATAGTAACTGCTCTTTTCACAGCATAATTGCCATAAAATACCTCCGTGTCTTATTGTGCTGCCCTTAAAGACCTATTCTCGTAAATTTCGGAATCGTGAACGTTTCCCTCCAAATTGGACAATTTTGGCACGAACCGTCCTTCCACGTTGATTTGTGGGGTATTGTTGGTTAGCCTCTTGCTGCCCATTTCTGCAGAAAGCTGCACGTGAGAATCTGAACGGCATTTTGGAAACATGTCAATTGGTATGGGTCGTTTTAAGAACATGTCAATTGGTGGCCAATTGCCGTGTTGGGTTAATGAAGACGTTATTTCGATTGTATCACGTAATATTGAAGCTGACTCCCTTTTCGGACTTGGGTATGTCACAATCGTTTAGTGATTCATTCCATATATATTTCAATGTTTAAAATTATAGTTTAAAGAATTATTGGAACAAAAATTTAATCTAGATAATAAATCTAAATTTAAAATTTAAGAAAAACCCCCGACTTCAATGCCATAATTTCCTTAAACGTAAAACAACATAATATTATGTAATGTGGACGCGATGCGATTTCTTTTGATACCCCACACTAGTATAATTTGCAGATTTTCGGTTTTCCTTACCCACTCTCACCCCCATAACTTTTAAACGGCACAACCGATTTTCATGAAACATGTCTAAGAACACTCGCGCCAGACTCACCTTTCACACAAAAAAAAACTAAATTAAAATAGCTCCATCCGTTCGGGAGCTATGGTGCCACAGACAGACAGACACGTCAAACTTATAACACCCCTCTTTTTTGGTCGGGGGTTAAAAAGGTCTAAGTTCAGAGGATGCTCTGTGACTGAAGTACACATCATCTACACATGAAATCATACAAAAGGAATGCATTTTATGATGCAGGTATGTTTTTTTGCACAAAAATTGCGCCGTTGGGTTTTGCGGTAAATCCAGCATTGTGTTTTGAGAATATGTTTAATATTATATAATATAATATTTGCTACAACCTCAAGAACTGTAATCATCTTAAAATAAATACTGGCTTTTATAACGTCGCTTCTATTTTCAGTAAGTGGTGTGGTTTTGTCTATGGCGAAGCAAAATTTGGTCCAATTCTTCAGAACATTAAAATCAAAAGATTTATAAATGGTAATTTTAAATAAATTGATCTAGACAGGAACGCGGAAGAATTGGCGCAACAAAACATGGTTTTCGCGAGCCACGAGACAATTCACTCAATAAACTCTGTAGACTAGACACACCTTTATCCTTGCTACATTGTAGCATTTTGTCCGCTAACAGGGCATTCTACCCTAACAAATTAGCATAAGGTAGTGATCATAGTCATGTTGATAAATTCACGCATAAGATTATGCATTGCGAAAGTAAAGCTATACCTACATATAAAGGACCAATGTAGAAGAGTATAAATAAATGAATAATTATTTCCGGACAATCCACAAAACAACATCTAGCACCGTGGTAAGCTCTAAAGCTACTAGATATACCTAATATAATATACCTCTACATACAAATAAAGATAATTTTTATTATACTTTTAAATAGACAACAAGACCAAGAAGTGATTGCAGAAGATACAAACACTTGACTCCCTCAGCGGGAATCGAACCCGCTACCTCTTGCGCCGCAAGCGGACCGTCGCCCACCGTGCCACTGAGGCAGTGAAATTTCATCATCAGAGTATGTCAGTTAGTATTAGAAATGGATACAAAAAAATTGCAATAAAGTTGTAACAAATATCTTTACAAGTATTTTTTAGAATTAATTCTTTATCAATACAAATATATTGTTGTTATGACTGTATCAGTAACAAATGTAACAAAAATATTGTTTATTAAATGTTTCAAAGTCTTTATATAAATAAGGACAACGGTCGCGAGTGGTTCAATTGTAAGATTACTTGGCGCTACTTCCTTTTATATAAGTACTAGCTGACCCCAGTAAACGTTGTTTTGCAAAATGAAAAATTGATAGTAGCCGATTCTCAGTCCTACTGAATACGCATATAAAATTTATATTCCTACATAGTGAACCCGTGTCACATTTCTTAACAACTATCATAGTTTTGTAAAACACACAAACAATTCGTGCCCCGCGTTATAATGGATTTTCCTGCGGTAAAAGAAGCCTATGTCCTTTCTTAGGCTCAAGAGAATCCGTGTGCCAAATTTCATTTAAATCGGTACAGAAGTTTTTGCGTGAAAGAGTCACATACAGTCAGAGTTACTTACGCATCTATATAAATAAAAATGAATTGTTGTTCGTTAGTCTGATTAAAACTCGAGAACGGCTGAACGGATTTATCTTATCATAGTCTTGAAATGTTCGTGGAGGTCTAGGGAAGGTTTAAAAGCGAGAAAAATCAAATAATTGCCGGGAAAAAAAAATTGAATAAAAGCCCGTGCGAAGCCGGGGCGGGCCACTAGTTTATAATATAAGTATGGACGACATCGTGAATGTATTTATAATTTAAACACGGGTAGAGTCTATTTCTACGAGTATGTTAAACTTGGCAATAAAATAATTATTATCGTTTACATTCGTTTTGTCTTATAAGCATGTTATGCCTCCTACAGCATACATACAGTCACCAAATTTATTGCGCGTTGCATTTCTGTTTTCTTTGTATGGCATAAGATTACCAGTACCTTGGTATGCCGTTTATTGGTCATTTAATCTAAGCTTTATGTCATTGGTGTAAGGATTGTATTTCAATTTGTGTTGAGTGGCAACATTGTAACGCTGTCAACGAGAATGCGTTATTGTGCGTCAATATAGCGACTTGAACCTGTATCTTGTGCGAAGTACAAGGTTTTTTATATTCATTCTTAAGAATTCTTCAGTTTAATACTAAAGTGACGCCTTAATAAAAGTGAGCCGCTTGTTTGACGGTTAATAAGCCTTGAAGAAGAAAAGCCCTATTAAACAGCCTTGAGGTATTCCAAAGAAACTGAGTGAACAATCTGTAATTAGTCCACACTTGCATTTAAATTAAGTACCTTTCTATGAATAGCAAAAAAGTTATTTTGTTTTTATGAGAATTGACAGTAAATTAAAAGGTTTTTTTTTGTTTGTTACCTACCTCAGCACTATGGACTTCGTTATCGGGTTTCGATGATATTTTTTTTAATGATCGTGCTTGCAAGTAAGATGTTTGGCCCATTTTAGTTTTATAACTATCGGTTTAGCAGTTCTCAAGTTATATTGAGAAACATCCTCATTGTATATACCAAATTTGGGTCCTAGGTTCGAATCTCATGTTTTTTTTTTTACCTATTGGAATCTGTTTTTGAGTAAGTATAACCGACTTCAAAAAAGGTGCATGGTTCTCACATTTAGGTGTATTCTTAGTTCGCGAGTTTTTGTGATTGTTTTGTTTAGTGTTTGCTTGTTTTTTAGATTTCTTCATTGACTTATAAGGCGAAAGTTCTGATTTTTTTTTAGTTTTGCTAGCTATTTTCATGGAGATGGATGCAACACGTGCCCTGAGTTTTATTTAATAATTAATTCCAAAAGTAGTTTGTTTTTTTTTGTTCAAATTCTACTTTTGTTTTCAAAGAAGCCAACCCCACTAATCTCCAAAATAAACTTGATAATAACAGGCACTCCCAAACACTCCCAGTAGACCCAACTCATCTGCACCCGTCTATTGTATTAATTGCCCTCCCGAGACAGACAGACGGACAAAAAATACGACTTTCAAATTACAAGTCACATAAAAACAATCTAAACAAGAATGAAACAAAGGAACTCAACCCTGTCGTAGGATCGTGACCATAGAACGAGACAAAACATAGAAATGTTATTACATGTGCATGTCCAAAGTAAATTACTCTAGTGACTTTAAAAGTAGTTAGTATTATCAAATTTAGGTAAAAATTAAAACTAAACACGCGCAGTATTATTTACTGGTTGGCTTGTTCCGGCTTTGCACGGATACAACAACCTACCTATTCAATCACTCTACCTATTTCTGAAAACCGCAAAAAAGACTCATTCAGCATCTTTTGAGTTTATCCCGAATATAGAGACAGACGCTTCGAGTGACTTTAATCCCTATCCCTTCTAATATATAAATGTGAATGTTAGTTTGTTTGTCACGCTTTCACGCGAAAACTACTCAACCGATCATCATGAAACTTTGTACACAGATTATCTAGAGCCTGAGGAAGGCTACTTCTTACCGCGGGTTAATCCATTAAAACGCGTAACGCCGCGGGGCAATACTAGTTTATTATAAGTATAGGCTATAATTGCATTTTTCGTAATAGTCAAAACGAAGTTGTAATGAACGTAAAAATAAAATCAAAATCGGTTCATAAACGACGAAGTTATCAGCAAACATACATATAAAAAAATATATATATACGGTCGAATGGAGAAACCTCCTATTTTGCTGAAGTCGGTGAATAAAAATAGCGAAAGTAAAGTTGACATTGAGCATTCCAACACCGTCTTTCTAAATCAACATTACATCAAAGAATAATTCAAGAACAATGTATCTTTATTATTATTTTATGGCTAGTTAATATTAATAGGTCTATGGACCACTCTATTACACAATAACATAGTAACAAGGACCTGCGCGTGGGAGACGGACTGGGACCTCTGTACACGCCTCTTCAAAACCTCTGAGAAGTGTCATGACGAAATGCTTCATTCGATTTAGCCCTAAAGGATTTTTTTACATTGTTTAAACGTATTTCATCGATTCAATGATGTCAACGTTTTACGAACAATCTTGTTTTTTTGTTAATTTTACAAGTCATAATAATAATACATAATTTAATTAAAACCAAAGAACGTAGTGCATAAGACTTTACTGTGGTACTTAGTGTGTTACAGCAAGGTATACATAAGATAAGATAAATATTCTTTATTGCACACATAATTAAAAACACAAAACTAAAAATAAGCACATAATACTATGCGACAAATGGCGGTCTTATCGCTATACCATAAATAAAATAATAAAATAAAAGGATTCAAAGTACAACAAATATAAAATAAATAAGTACAGTTAGTTTTCTCTAATTTGTAACTTTCTAGTAATTTTGGACGGAGTTAACATAATACCCAATGTTCCGTATATAACGTTTTAGATTAAAGATATCTGTAAGTTATGTGTGTGTTTTTTATAAATATATAAATAAGGAAATACCTATTTTTTATATACTCATTATGCATAATATATCAGATATTGAAGTACCTATTTCTAACATCAAACTCTTCAAACTTCAAGTTGTATGACAGAGAGTGGGGGCCCGTCATCGACGCAACTGCGGCATCCTAATCGGTCATCGGCGCGCGCGCATGAACTTGCACACGGTCAAGTTTACCATTACTCAACTGTGTGGTGAATGGCATGCGAATTATTTTAGTTTTGGGGTTTTTGCTGATTTTTATAGAGATGGCAATTATTTTTAAACGAATTTAATTTTATATTACTAATATTTATCTGAACACTTTTTATTATTAGTGGAGATTGAGGACAAATGGAAAAAGTGATTATATAAGATACGAGTAAGATAAATGTTCTTTATTGCACACAATTAAAACACAAAACATAAGCATTTGAGTAATATTATTAAGATATATTCAATAAATTTAAATCTATTCTCTTTAAAAATAATGCAAATATGGAAATTTTACAGAAAGCAACATACAGCATTTCAACTAATAACGGAAAATTACATATGTGAATATGAATGTGACAAAATAATCCGTATTACTCATAATATTCCTCACAAAATATGGTACTATGTATCAACAAAGTAAAACAATCGTCTATGCTAGTACTATACAAAATATATATTTTTTTATTACTTTTTTTTTTATTTTGTAAATACTGTATTACACACCAACCAAAGAAGCAATTGGCGGTCTTATTGCTGAAAGCAATTTCTTCCAGACAACCGTGGATGGAGATAAAAAAAATACAATTACCATTGACCATTGCGACTGCCAACAGTGCCAACTTAAATCAAGTTTGAAGGAACTTGCGTAATAAATAACATCGCACTTCGCATTATAATCTTGGATTTCATTAACAACGGTGGCGCCAGACGCTAGGCTATGTCATCTATCTAACTAATGTCCTATATTCTGATACTCATAGAACGACGTAATGTACCTTACTGTATCAGTAGCTGGGTCAGAACCCCACAGGAGGCAGTTTTCGCTGAACATTATGCCAGGGTTAATACAATCAGTTGTACCACGTAAGGCTGGAGGGTATGGGTGGATAATCTATGGCAGAAGTGAAGAGAGATAATTTCATATTTAATAGTTCTTTGTTTATATTACGTATTTGCCCAGGGGTGCGCAAAATTTTACCAGTAGGTAATTATAATTAATTAATTTATTAAAATAGGAAACCCACCAAGAAAAACACATAGTCAATAGATACAGCGTTATAGTTGGTATTACATTTGGGAGAGAAGAGAGAGAAAACATTTATTGACACAACACACACATAACCAGTAAAATACAGTTAAATTAATTAAAATATTTTTATAAAACTAAATTCTATCTAAACATAAATAATTGAATGTGTTGTGCCAAAAGGTCTCGCCTCAGCGTATGCAGATCCACCATTAGGTGGATTTGCGCTGGTTTTACGTGTCCCCATAACTACAGTATATCCAGCATGCGTAATATAATGAAGTTTACCACAATGAGACACGGTTTTCTCAACGCGTTATACATCATTAGTTCTACATTTGTTTCGGTCTGATTCGTCGGACCGACCCTTTGTGGTTCCAAAAAGTTCAAAACCACGATCACAATCTCAATTGTATCAAATAACAGCGGTATCCTCAAAGTCGGCGTCTAAACAATATCGCATCTTGCCAAAATCAAATAAGTTTACGCTCGTTACACGCTCGTTATTTGAAAAATACCGCAAGCTGGATCAAATTTCATATTTTTTTGCCCGGGGTCAACCACCGCGCCTGAACTCCGGACGAGAACATTAAGGCAATAACCAATAGTCACGCACGCTTTCTGCACTTATAGCTAGAACGAAATTATATTACCCTAATTTATCAGCATAGTATAAATGAGATTGTCTAACCGTCGTTCGAGGATGTCGTTTATAAATTTCATTAACCGTTACCCGTTTTACTTTCTAGTTCCGTCTTTTCATTTATTTCTGGAACAAGACGCTTACGTAAATCTGTCAAAATTAAAGGAACGAACACTAAAATAACAGTTTCAAGCTATTTCAATTTGTAAAATAACCGTAGGTAATAAGCAGTTTTCAACTGATTTTGCATACCTAAATTGCTATTTAATAAATACAATCATTCAACTGAAAATGCTGCAAATCAGAACTGATCGATTAAATTTACTGGTGTACTATTGCTCAGTTGGTGGAAAGCTTCGATTCATCAGCGGTATGGTTCACGACCGCGAATACTCGTAATCCAAATGTTATAGTGTGCATGTAACTTAATGCGTTGACGGATTTAAGTGGTGCGCATGCGCATACGTGGGCTGAAGTGAGTTGATGAAGGGATCTGAGGGCTTGAAGTTAGTAGAAGAATGCGATAGCTTTTTAATAAAAGTACTAACGTTGTTTAGAGAAGACTAGATGCTGAGCTTTCCATAGTCAATGGTCTCCTGATCATTTAAAGTAAACAAAAAATGTCTCAGTTTTATTCTGTACTTTTTTTTTTACTAGCCTATGTTGTTCCACTGCTGGGCAAAGGCCTCTCCCAACTCCCTCCTTATTCTTTACTTACCACAATTTAAACAATATAATATTAGGTCCTTACATATGAAATTGGCGTTTTTCGTACTGGCCACTTTAATCACAAATTTCTCCTCTTTGGTAAGGAATTCCAAATTCAAATTTGTACAGCTATAGACTCATGTATTTGTGCTTCGATGATCGTCATTCATTTGTTTTTTTTCTTCTGTTTTTTTCTGTTTGCGTCACTCATTTTACAAAATGGAAAACTTAAAATATCGCATTATTTACGAGTACGAGTTCCGCCGTGGCACTAGTGCTGCGGAAACAACTCGAAGGGTGAATGATGTGTATGGCGGTCGTGTTGCAAAAGAAAACACAGTTCGTTTTTGGTTCCAACGTTTTCGTTCTGGAAATTTCGACTTGCAGAACAAGCCCCGTGGACGGCCTGAGACTCAAGTTGATAATGAAGAGTTGAAGGCTATTGTGGAAGCGGATCCATCGCAAACCACGTCCGAGTTAGCTGCAGGCTGCGGTGTTAGTGATAAAACTGTTTTAATTCACTTGAAGCAAATTGGGAAGATTAAAAAGCTTGAAAGGTGGGTACCTCACGAATTGACTGAAGCAAACCGGCAAACGCGCGTCGACTGCTGCGTTACATTACTAAACCGGCACAATAATGAAGGTATTTTAAACCGAATCATTACCTGTGATGAAAAATGGGTTCTTTACGATAATCGGAAGCGCTCAGCGCAATGGTTGGATCCTGGCCAGCCAGCCAAATCCTGCCCCAAGCGAAAATTAACCCCAAAAAAGTTACTTGTAAGCGTTTGGTGGACTAGTGCCGGTATTGTTCATTACAGTTTTCTCAAATCTGGCCAGACTATTACGGCTGATGTCTATTGTCAGCAATTGCAAACCATGATGGAAAAGCTAGCGGCTAAACAACCTAGGCTGGTCAATCGCTCCACGCCACTGCTGCTTCACGACAACGCTAGACCACACACTGCGCAACAGACGGCTACTCAATTAGAAGAGCTTCAATTGGAAAGTCTAAGACATCCTCCGTACTCCCCGGACCTTGCTCCAACAGATTACCATTTTTTTCGAAATTTGGATAACTTCTTGCAAGGGAAAAAATTCAACTCCGATGGGGCAGTCCAAATCGCCTTCAAAGATTTTATTGATTCCCGTCCGACTGGTTTTTTTAGTAAAGGGATCAATGAACTACCTATAAGATGGCAAAAGTGCATCGAAAATAATGGTTCATACTTTGATTAATTAAATATATTATATTAAAAAATATTCGACTTTTTGTTCCTCCCATACAAAACGCCAATTTCATATGTAAGGACCTAATATAACGAAATTGGTAAATTAATCATAAATAAAATAACAAATATGAAAGTATATTTGTTTCCTTCTTACCTATACACGGTTTACCTATTTAACCAACCAATCATCTTAACATTCTTGAACTATTGCATACATTATTCTGTAGGCTGTAAATAGGCTCACATTAATTTCGAAAAATAGTACTTTTCTCGCGCGATTTACGTTAAACGACTTTGTCAATTCATGCGAAGTTTTTGGAATAATATAAATAATATAGAAGTTCTAAATTTGTATTGTACCTAATTCTTTCAGTCTAATCCTATGTAACTTCTGATGTTTATTGTACAGTCATCCAACTGTGTCATCTCATCATAATCCGGTATTAAACTCTCAGTAGCGCCCGCAGTACCTGCGCCGGCGCCGCCGCTCGCCTTCCTCATACAATATTAATGCTTTACTCAGACATATCTATTACTAGCAATTAAATTGCTATTGATTACGGAAAAAATGTTGTATGTTGGACCACATAGAGTGCTGGTGTTGAGTCGAGTGTATTGTTGAGTTCCGAGACATTATCCGCTTTTATATCTTCAAGTAGGAATGAGTGGTTAATTAAATTTGTATATTTGTTTTTCTTTACTGGCTGTCTATGATACCATTCTTATCAAATTATTCTATATATACTGCCTCAGTGGCGCGTTGGGTGCATGTCCGATACCTGTCGAGGAGTTTTTGTACGCTCTGCAAGTCTTTTCTCCTTAATCTGGGTATTTAATATGAATAATAAAAATTAATATATGTACATATGTCTATTACATTAAGTATATTATATGTTAAGTACCCGTAACACAAGCTTAGAGCTTACCACGGGGCTAGATGTTGTTGTGTGGATTGTCCGGAAATATTTTTTTATTAGGTATTTTTTTCGTTTCTCAGCTAAACGCAATCTTGTGCGTATTTGGCATTAACCACATATCTTATCTTTCATACTATATTAATTTATGTTTAACGTGTGCGTCTAATAAAATGGCTGTTTAATCTATATTACACATATTTAAGTCCATTTACAATAAAATCTAACAAGCTTTGTCCGACCAGATTAAACCTTTTGAATGTTTCACATGCATGAGTGGACAGCTGATCTATTGCAATTTGTTTTGCACTCCCGATATATAGTACAGACAATTACAGAAACATTGAGAGATACATAAATTAACCACCCACTGTATTATAAACAACTTTATTTAATCTATTCTCAGGACAAAGCAAACAAGAAAATATTCACATCATACGCTGTATATTATCTACTACTGTCACCGGCGTGACATTTTATTACTGTTAAGTAACTCCCCAAGTGTAAATACAAGCAATTATTGATGCCTATAATCTTATTCTTATTCTGCCATTCTCGGCAACAATCGCTCGGCATCCGTCACATGTCAATCTGACAGTTGACATCTGTCATAGTCATTACCGCATAGCTCTTCTCAATAAGTCTCGGCCTCTGTGACTCGATTCCAGTAATTCTTATGGAATTAATTAGTTTATGCATTGCGAACGGACTGCTCTTTGTATTTTTTGTTGTCATATTAATATTTATATGTGAACGATGAAATTGTTGAATGTGTTGATCATTCTTGTTAACATCTAGCTAGATCCAACTCAATTCAATGAAGATGTTAACATGTTTTTATATGTATAGCATTGTAATTATATCAGATATCTAACTCAATATCATTCGATATACTTACTTCTATGAATAAAAGGATAGGTACCTACTTTATTAGGTGAAATGATAGAAATGATAAACTGTGCATCAAATGTAAAAACGAATCAATTGAAAGTGCAAACACCAGATAAATCTTTTTATAAAGATGACATTGACAGGACAAACGATTAAATGTTTTCAAACTCAGAATGAGCTCTGTCATCTTTGGACAGACAGCCTTGCGACCAATCGCGAGGGTCACCTGGCGCCAGCGTGATGGGAACTATCAATAAGAATCACGCAAAACGCACATTCATCGGGCTTTAAAAGTTAATTTGTTTGATGAAACGAAATTGTAGTCATTAACTTTCAATGACAGTGTTTTGCAATATATTTTTATTGGTTTAATGACTGGGCAGACGCTCAAATCATACGCTCTTGGCCCACACTTCCTTCACTTATTTCGTCATTATAGTGTCATCACCGGTCCATCAAATCAAATATGAATCAATTTTAGACATTTCGAAATCGATCAATCGCTTTGAATCAAACCATTGGGTTGTGAACGTTATAAATCAATTTTGACAATATTTCGTAATAGAGGACGGTCACGGTTGGCTGAATGGTGCGTCGACCTGTGCCGCAAGCCTTCAACTTGACAGTGACAGTTGACAGCGGGGGCAATGTCACGTCGCGCCTTATAAGGGCACGGAGAGAGTTCATTGAATTAGGAAGTTAAACTTTCTATTTTCATTAGGTTTTGAAGGTCGCTTTATTAGATGTGACGAAACTTAGATACTTAAAATCCCATAACACAGAATATTAATAGATAAGGCAAGTTATTTGAGAAATAACTTGAATACACCTTACTGTCAGACATTTTATCTTTCAAAGTTATCGTGAGCTACAACTATTCATTTTAAAATCGGGATTTATTAACGTATTATTAGTTCAACGTTTCGGACAACAAATAGTCAAGAAAATTCCTTCGTCGGGAAAAGTGGGCGTCGGCTCATCTCGCGCTGTCAGACAGTGTAAACAGATTTTGGGTGGAAACAAGCAAGACATAACAAAGTTGTTCCGATTTCGGCGTTTTTGCACGATTTCCTGGTTCAACAGCATTCGTTGTTCGCGTTCAATCAACCGAGCGATGACCGCTCAAACCGATTAGCTGTGTAAACACGACCTCTCGGATTGTGCATTTGCGCATTCTTGCCAGATAGATGGCTGCTTTCGAACGTTTTATATACACACGCCCATCCCTGCATAATTTAATGCGTATGGGATACCGTACGCAAGTCTGATTATGTAGTTATTTTATCTACAGTATAGATAAAAATGCTATATACATTATACATCCTGCTGTTGTCCCAGTAAGGAACAAAAGATTTTTTTTAACCGTGGGATAATCAATTACTAAGCGAGCTAAGCTGTCTTTCTCGTCATGAGACATGTCCCTGTGAATCATATCTCAAGCCAAAAAAAACATGTAAAATAAACACACGAAACTCATAAATAAATATTTTATCATGTAAGTTGATAAATCCTTCATCGCAGCAATCATAAGCTTGTACTTATCATAAACAGCTGTAGACAAAGTGTAGAGTAATCCTTAGTATGCTATCTAGTAATGGATGTATAATCACGGGTGGAGTCCACTGTCCAAGAACACTATATTAGCCACAGGCCATCAATTTGACCAGACAACAGGCTGTTACTGCAAATTCGCCACGTCCCCGTTAGACCCGCTTCTCACGGGCACAATGCAAACGCATATTCACAATGGTAATGTATACGTTACATTTCATTCCATCTCAATTACACAGAACTTTAACAGGTTGAGAAGTTGGCTTAGAATGAGGTCTCCGATGAAACTGAGTTTCTTCTATGTTGACAGGAACGTAATAATAATAACTCTACCTCTATAGTTTCTTGATAATTTTCAAATTTGGAAAGTTATAATATTGCCGCTGTATTATAGACGTTAGGACATAGCCCAGACATAGACCCCAGGAGGTTTTAATACTCGACCGCTAGGCATATTACAAGCCTTTTTTTTTGTTCTTGTTGTATTTTAGGGCTGTGGACCACGCATGTGACAAATGGAACATTTTAAAAAGAATCATACCTCTAACTATACCACAACACGTAATTAACACTTTTTAATTGTTATTATACATTTTGATAACGTAGTTTAGCCTTAGTGTACATGCCAATTTAGTAAACAAACGATACCATGTTTTTCTTAGTGTTGCCAACTTATGAACAAAATATTACCCAGTTTTTTACTTTTAATTGTGAATATAAAATGTTGAATAATGTAGAAATCTATTTTGACTTGACAATATTTTAAATTACGCAGTACCTGTTCTGTTTGTCAGTAAGATTTTACGCTCCTTATCTGAGAGTTCTGGAATGTTACGTGCTTCTGATTAGATTAAGGCCGACTTAAAATTTCATGATATCACATTATGTACGCGCGCTATTATTATTTATCTTCCAAAATTTGATAACATACTTCTATTCCGACCTATTTTACGTCTTATTTTTTTTATCTTGTCTCGAATTTTATGTTTAGACATGAAGGTCGACTTGATTTTATCATATTATCACAAGTACACAATTTTTATTTATCATTCCAAAATTTTATAACATACTTCTATTCCGTACTATTTTACTTCTTATTAAATATAAAATACGAGACATGATAAAAAATAAACAATAACCCCCTTAACCAACCATAAAAATGTTATTCAGTAAAGACGCGTCGGTTGAAGTTGTTCTATAACCCATTTCGCCCACAGATAATAAAATCAAGATCTCCGGATATCAATTCGGATACTAATTTGAATGACATATTAGTTCCGGTCTCATTTCTTGATTTTAAACGCAAGAAGGCGTAGAACGGTAAATTTAAATCTAGAAATTATATAACACGACTGCTCCTTTACTGAGCCTATAGTAATTTGGCGCCAAAAATCCGTCACCTTGATTTTCTAGAATTTCATGTGTCAATCGTGTCATCAAGAAGACAATGACGGTTCAGCAGTTTTTTTACTGTTTTTTGTTTTTTTACTCGAAATATTCTTTGGTTCTTTGGTTGCATTCTTTCAATAATAAATATTATAAGGATAATGTTCTCCAGAGTTTCGGAAAAGCTTTTAAATATACAAATCGCCTCTTTGTCTGTTTTGTTTGTGGTGCACTTCAGATTAATTATTCCTTTCACTTTTAAAAGGTTTTTCTTGCCTTTGTTTTGACCAACTTTGTTTGGTTCTTTGTCGCAGTAAGGGCCTTGATAATCACCATTAATAATGCTTACCGTGTATCCACAAATATATTTATTTTCTTCACAAAGATTGTGATATTCCGTGATACGTGTAGCTGTACAGTTTAAGAAAGAACCGTTTAAATTATACTCTTGTAGGTATTTCCCCTTTATGTTTTTTAAGTCTTTCGCGATTTAAAGTGTTTCATGGTTTCCCCGAAATAAACGAACAGTGAATTATTATATTAAGTATATACATGTTATTATGTTAATATCCGTTCTTTACATCCAGGGTACCATATTAACAGGGTTCACAAAATTATAATCTAATTTAAAATCAACTGTGAACTTTCATTCTCGCTACAGGTAAAGATTGTCGCAGATATTATCTAAGCGTGAAAGCTATTATGTTGTGTATTAATAGTGAGTGAACTTCACCCTCGGCACATAAATAGCTTTCATTCATTCATTCAAATTCCATACCACAGAGACTGCTATTCAAGACGCTACACATTCATTCATTTTGCGTGTGGCTTCTTGTTCTAAAGATAAACACTGATGATCCAATATTAAAAATCTAGATATGGTCAGAACTTCTCTTATTTATGAATAAAGAAATAAATTTTGTTTAGTCCGTTTTGTATTTTGTTATTTAGAGTATTTCATATTGTATTTACTAGTGAAAACAAGCAGTTCGCGTTATTTTTAGGGCTTAATTTCACAAAATCCAAGTAAACAAAGCAATGACAAATTAGATATGGCAATAATGTGTGTCAATGGTTACTTAATTTACTTATGCCAAGAGCTTTTTCGCTTTATCACATGTGACTGAGCTATAGCTCTATATATTCAGCAAAGTCTTATTTCACTCGGATATGGTAAAAAGGCTCATAAAAGATTTCCGAGCAGAAAATTACTCAATATAAAGTTGTCAATGTATCATATCTAGATTATAGGTTTTTTATATTCTTAGTTTTGAAGATTCCTTAACTGTCATCATCAATATAGCCGTTGTAAACTTTGTTAACAAACTTATATCAGGTTTATAGGTAATGGATGCAATTCTAGATGGAAACCTTTTTGTATAAGAACTCATCGGATGCAGAACTTCCCATAGACAATAGACTGGCATACAATATGGCAATCCATTATCTGATTTGATCGCGATCCGGGTCATTTGCAAGTGGCGTTGATGGTATCGAGATGGAACAATAGCTCACGGCATCTTGCAATCTGGCGATCGGGCAGGATGGCAGTCAGGGAACGGATCTGTGGCCGACGATGAGCTTTCCTATTCACAATTCGAGTATTCTTTTTCATGTTTGATACTGTATTTGTGATTTTTCTCCCAGTGAACAAAGGTTTCTTTATTATTATTATTTATTTAGTTTGGTATGAATCCGCGCTACAGTTCAAAAAAATTAAAATATTATGGTTAGAGCATAACATTCTATAGCGTCAAAGAGTAATGTTTCCATCGCAATCCCATTCAAAAAGATATTCTCTCAAAAACGCAAACATTAAATTAAATGCCTAACTATAAAGATTGTGTTCAATGAATCAATAATTCATTCATTCATTAAGAATGTCTCAGAAGCGATCTTAATAGGTATCTGCCACCGTATGATAGAAGTAGAGCATCCCAGGTCATGAGAAATGGAAGCGAGGAAGCCGAACAATGCCCGCCGTTGCAGATTGTAGTGCAATTTGTATTACAAACAGATAACTGTCTTAATTACATGTGATTTTAGGCTCAATTACGCTTGTGAAATGCCGTGTCAAGGCGAAATTATAAGGTAGCGCGTGGTCTTTAAAATGTTGCCAACGTATTTTTAAGCTATTTCTCAAACAGCGGTATTGATTTTGCTGGCCAAGTCATTAGTGCTACATTTACCAAATTGACGACGACACATTTATATAAAACTAGCTGACTTAACACCACTCGAATCACTCAACCTATGCTGAAAACGGCATAAAGATCCGATCAGTCATTAATGAGTTTATATCGAACATTAGACGCAAATGGGGTCTTTCATTTATTATCTAGCGGCTGACATTCGCAGCTTGAGGGAAGAAATATCGACCTTAAAAACACAGCTAAGTTCAGCTTTGAATATAATTAAGACCTGTGAAACAAAAATAGAAATATATGTATCTCATGTACAAGGCTTACATAAGAATATGGAGGAGGCTGTATATCGGGGTACAATGTATCCGAAAAATACTACTCCAGCTACCGCTGACGTAGGCTATAATAACAGTGTTATCCCAACTATGCTACCTGAGCCGTCAACAGTAAGCAAGTTCTATAAGAACAACATACCGACTAGCAACCGCAAAATATCGTCTGATACTGAAGGAGCTGCTAGTGAACAGCGAGCAATAGATGTGCCTTTGGAAAGCTCAGTACTAGTGGCCCCTGAATATAAGATGACATTGCAAGATCAACCCAACCCCTACACAGAAATAAGAGCTGCTGCGTCGAAAAATGTGGATGAATGGACTACGGTTAAAAGGCGTTCAGATGTAAAAAAAGGTCAAAATAAAGAATTGTGCCCTATTGTTGCCGTTGAGAGAAAGATGTACCTCCATATCTGGTTTCTCCATCCCGATACAACAGTAGAAGCATTGACAGACTATGTTAAAAGTATTTGCAAGACTGGCGAGGTAAAAGTCGACAAAATAAAGCCAAAAAGTAAACGTACGTACTCGTCTTTTATTATTGGTGTTCCTGAGAGTACTTACCATCTTGTATCCACAGATACTGTATGGCCGGTTAATGCGGAGTTTGGAGAATGGCAGTGGTTTCGTAAAAGCTCAGCCCAAGAGGCTGCCACCAAAAAGCAATAATGCCTCTCGCATTAATCGCCGTGCTGTACAGGTTTCTATATACTATCAGAATGCGCGAGGTTTACGCACAAAGCTAGACATGTTTTCTCAAGGGCTACTTTCATCGCTTGAAGATATATGTACTATTACGGAGACGGGTTTGCACGAGTCCATTTATGACGCTGAAATAATACCGCAAGGATACCAGATTCAGCGCTGCGACCGTGCCGATGGAAGGAAACAAGGAGGAGTGCTGATGGCCGCTTCGTCGAACCGCTTTCGATTGAAGCGTGTGCCTCTGTCCATAGATATAGATAGGTGTGTGTTCGAGCTTGTCAGTGTATCAATAATGGACAAGGATAGATTTTTATTTCTTTGTTGTGTAGTGTACATACCTCCTAGCAGCTCAGACCAAGAATACATGTTTATGTTTCACGTGGTCGAAAAACTGTGTACACGTTTTAAAAAAGTTTTAGTATTAGGTGATTTTAATTTGTATTCAGCTTCTACAGATATAAATAATTATTATGAATATTTTGTAGCATTCTGTGGATTTCGCCAAATGAACGATACTTTAAACTGCAACAATAGAATTTTGGATCTAGTATTGACTAATCTAACGGACTATGAGGTACAGTGTACTTGTCCAATAGTGCCCATTGACACTCATCATCCCCCGCTACTTGTAAGCGTTAGAAGTAGCTATTCTGACTCCATGCCGCAACAAGACCATACTAGCGTTGATCTTCAAGAGCCAAGTCGCGAACTCTACCAGTGGAATTTTAAAAAAGGTGATTTAGTTATTCTTTATTTAAAACTATGTGAATTTGATTGGTCATCGTTATATGTTTTGGATAATCTAGATAATGCCATTGAGCACTTCTATACATGTATAAATGATGCTATTGATAGTTGTATACCCCGCAAGCCACAAAAGAATGTAGGTAAGCGTTATAGCTACCCTGAGTGGTACACAAAGGAGCTCAAAGACCAAATCAAGGTTAAATCTAGGTTACATAAAGCATATAAAATATCCAATCTCCAGGCAGACTATGAAATTTTTTCGGCAAATAGAACATTGGTTAAAAAAATGATTAAAGAAGTGTATAATCAATATACGGAACGTTTACAAAACCGGTTTTACAGCGACCCCAAGTCATTTTGGGCTTTCATAAAATCCAAGAAAGCAAAGGTAGGTGGTACACAAATAATGCGAGACGGTGTAGAGTTACCTCTTGCAGCATGTGCGCGGGAATTTGCTACATATTTTCACTCGGTCTATAATGATACTCCACCCAGATTAAGTGTACACGACGCGCTGGAATCTGCCGAAGGGTGCGGCACGCACTCAGTAAATGTAGATAGTATTAACTTAGCCGACGTTGTATTAGCTTTGAGGCGCCTAAAGCCCAAATACTCTTACGGACCTGACGGGATACCTCCCTTTTTGCTGAGAGATTGTGGAAAAGTTCTAGCAGAGCCGCTTCTGCATTTATTCAACCTATCCTTAGACTCGAGATCCTATCCTAATAGGTGGAAACTAACGCGCGTGATTCCAGTACCTAAGACAAGTTCAGGCACAGAAGTGGAAGCGTATAGACCCATAGCTTTGCTATCCTCAGTAGCTAAAGTGTTCGAATCCATTCTGCATAAGAAAGTATACGAACAAGTTCGTGGACAATTATCGGACGCTCAGCACGGCTTCAGACCTGGCCGAAGCACTGATAGCAATATGTTGTGCTTCATGACATATGCTGTTCCTGCCATCGATGCTGGCTTCCAAGTGGATGCAGCATATTTTGACTTTCGGAAAGCATTCGACACTGTTGATAATGACGTACTTCTCCGAAAAATGGCATCTTTAGGTTTCTCAAAAAATTTGTTAATTTTTTTTTCCAACTACCTGAAAAACCGAAGCCAATACGTGGACTTTAATGGTTACCTCTCTGATTCATTCGAAACAAACTCTGGGGTAAGCCAGGGTAGCAATCTCGGGCCACTAGAGTTTCTGATCATGATAAATGATTTACCTAGGGTAGTGAAACACGCCGAATGTCTACTGTTTGCCGACGATTTGAAGTTGTTGTTGCAAATCAACGATCAGTCGGACTGCGACCGACTGCAAGCTGACATTAACAGAATTATAGATTGGAGTCATGAAAATAAACTCTATTTCAATGTAGCTAAGTGTTGTATTATCACTTATGGCCGTGCTCAGAAACAAATCATGCATGACTACAATCTAGAAACGTCGAGCATTGGTCGGCTGCAGTCTGTGCGTGATCTGGGGATTCGGATGGATCAGGAGCTAAATTTTCGGAATCACATAGTTGACATTTGTAAACAGTCGTTCCGCAGTCTTGGCTTTATCTTAAGGCAGAGTAGAGAGTTCCGTAACATTCATACTGTTAAAGTTCTATATAATGCACTTGTACGAAGCAAACTGGAATGCGGGGCTATGGTCTGGAGTCCGTATGAGAAAAAATATACACAGATGTTGGAAAAAATCCAAAATAAGTTCACTCGGTTTTTATATTTGAAGCTATACGGAACCTACCCCTTTTTCCCGCTAATGTACCCGACACTGTTTGTGCTAGGCATGGTAGGCTACACAAAGCTGGAAGTGAGGCGGGAAGTCATGCTAGTGATGTATATAGTGCGTTTGCTGAGAGGCATGGTGCACAATCCGCGGGTGTTGATGAGTGTCGGTCTGCACGTGCCGGGCAAATTCGTGGGCGCGCGGCGCCGGCCGAGGCTGCTAGAGACTCCCGCCGCTAGGACTAAGCTCTTATGTCGAGGACCTCTTACGCGCGCCCTTCAGATAATCAACAGACTGTGCAATTACCCGGAAGTTGACCTATTTTACACGTCTTTGGCGAAGTTCAAAGAGGCTGCAACTAGGGATGTATGTTTTTTAAAAGATTTATAGTTATGTATGTATTTCATTGTAATTTAGGTAGTAAAAAAATAATAATAATGTTTATCTGGATAATTAAGTATATTTTACTAGTGTTTGGAATTTAAATCTGTGTAAAGTTAATATTTTAGATTATAATTAAGTTAATTACATTGTCGTTCTTGGTATGTGCATCTTACTGTTAAGACCATGTAATTATTATACCTTAAATAAATAAATAAATAAATAAATAAATTATAAGTAAATATTAAAATCCCAATAATTTAGATAAACATTGGCAGAACAGCCAGACCAAGATAAATTCATAAAGGTTGCTTGTTTACAAACAAAGCTCCAGAGATTGTATGGTTTAAAAACTAAAATATAATTTATTCAGGTCAAAATTAACAAAGCACTTATAAATATAGGATACGATGACACTAACGAAGCTTTCAACTGTGCGGTTGTGTCAACGCCCCGGTGTTTATAACAAAGTCAAAACTGAATTTTAAATGAATTGTGAAATTGAAACCTATCATTTAGGGGATCACAAGGACTCTAGTACATAAGTACAACTTATTACAGAAATGTGGTGTCAATGAGTTCAATTCAAAGTTACATTGTCGCGACATGTGAAGTTCAGAGTTGGAAATCAATTTGCTACTATGACAGATCTAGTTAGACCACCACGGGTGTGTGTGTTGCTTATAAGCAAGTGTTGTCTGGTTCGTCCGTTGTTCATTCGCCAAATTAGTTAGCTGTCACTGTCAGGCACAGGGTTGTCAAACATAAAAAAAGTGGTATTTAAATATGAAACAAAGTTGCGAGTGGTATAATTGCTTTGTTGACTTTATTCATAAATAAATACTACCATGTTAAATTAATGTTTATTTTTACAACTGACCAATAATTTAACATACAGACTGACCTTAGCAACTAAATTCAATTACATATTCATAATTACGTGTTTAAGTGTATAATTTCGTGTAAACATGAATGTTTCAACAGATCCCTGACGCACGCGACATTTTTGTGAAATATGATCTTGAATTTACGTGTTGGTATTACGTCAATTTCTGTCCGTCTCAAACGTGATATTAATTTGACATATTTTTTTTATCTAAGTAATTTTGGAGATTTTTTTCCTTTAAAGATAATAGCAACACTAGGGATTAGACTACTTTACATGGTATAAAACAAAGTCGTTTCCGCTGTCTGCTTGTCTGTACCTATGAATGCTACTACGATCTTCAAAACTACGCAACGTATTTAAATCCGTTTTTTTCTTAAATAGTTTAAGTTAATTCTAAAATACTTGTACTTGATACTTATTATTTAAATATGTAATATGTATAATAAAATATCCATACATTAATGTTTATTATATTATGTATATCAGATATCTAGTACCCGTAACACAAGCCATGAGCTTACCACGGGGCTAGATGTTGTTGTGTGGATTGTCCGGAAATATTTATTTATATAAATGCATCATACAATTTTAAAGAAAAAATCCAGCATAACAAACTAAAAATAATGTTTAATTCCAATCGTATATGTTGTAGCAATAGTACGCCTAGTAAAAGTATACTTGCTTGAGTCACTTTATTTATAGATTTTATTGTATATTATAAATATAAAGCGTTAGATACAAAATGATACGGCCATAAAAAGGATATGACGTATAACGTAATGAATCATTTTTAACGGGATAAACTACACACTTAGCGTAAGTCTTCTAAATATTTCATTTTTATGGTTTTATAACCGTCATTTCTATGCATTGTCCATTCCTAGTTTCGGATATGCGTAGGCGCATGCAGTTACTGACCGGTCGGCGGTTCCACCCACATAAAACGTGACCGAGAAATAATTAACTGATTTTGATGGAACTCCATGTCTCATACAATGATAGAGCTGCTTGTCTATGGCCCCAGATAAATATAAAGGATAGACGTGATAATGAGACCGTAGTAAGTTACTGAACTCTTAATGCGTGAATGATTACTCTTGTTGCCTTTTACAGCATGCTTAATGAGTCTAAGCAGTTTATTTTTTATATGGCAACACCTTATGAAGCGAGTTCGTATTTTAAAAGTGTTATTAAAATGTCGATACTGACGCATTGGTCCTTTTTTTCGTTACACGCAAGAAGTCAAATTTAATGTTTGAGATCGTTCTGTGAGATATAGACAGACAGACTGGAAGAATAGTATCAAGGCAAAGACACTTTTTATGTGTATCAAGGTTGCCAAGTTGCCACATCAAGTCAATTATGTTTAATGCTCAATGATCTAAAATAAACTAGTTGGGGAAGGAAAACCAACGGGTAAACAAACCAATCTCGCGATCGACGGCGGAAGCAATACAGCCGAGTGCACTTGACCATTTTAATTACCGGGACATTTGCATGCCCGCGGGCACTTGGCGCGTTCACGTGACCTGGGTGTTGCCAGCTGTGGTAATTATGGCTAGATGTGGCATTTATTGCGAAGGATTTCGCCTAAAGTTAATTATGAATAAGTTATTTTTTTTTAATTCTATTTTATTTTTATTTCTGTCTCAACCTTCAGCCTATTCTCTTAACGATTTTAAAATCAGTATAAGTTGTACAGGAACATGTAGGAAAGGAATCTATCACAAATATTTGTAAATAGAAATTCGTATAAAAGCTTTATAGAATTCTTCTATTGAATTCTTCTATTTTTCTATTGAAACGATTCTCGATAAGTGCTTTGTTCAATAGGAAAATAACATCTGAATAATGTTGTAATCTGAAATGTAATATTTAACGTCTTTTGCGAAGTATAAACAAATTAAGTTATGTATAGTAAGTACTAGCTTTTCACGTCGCAGCGTTGCCCGTGTTTTATGGATTTTCCCGAGGTAAAAGCCCTTCCACGATAAATGGGCTATTTAACACTGAAGGAATTTTTCAAATCGGACTACTAGTTCCTGATAATAGTCCGCTCAAACAATCAAAACTGTCAGTTTATGTGTGAGTAACCTGGCTCACGTTTTTTTCGAAACGCATAATTAACAAACCAAGCTAATCGATATCGTAAAGCCTTAACTTAGTATGTATGTAACCATCGCGAAGCCTATCCGTTACAAACTAAGCAGGCAACTTGGTAATTGGCACACGTGCCTATGCCTACCTCGCCGTGGCCGTGAAGCACTGAGGTTTGCTAGGCGCCAGCAGTCGATCGATAGCTCAGTGCTTCATTGAGGAATTCTAATCTATTTGTACCTATTTATAGATGAAACTATAAACGGCCTCCATTCATCGACTTCTTTATGCGGGTTATGTGTCAACGGTTTTTGTATCTCGAGTATTCGTAATTAAAGTCCAGTTCTTCCATTGAGTCGACACAATATTATTCTTCCATTTCTGTCTATCTCTAACTATAAATATATTATAACTGGCATCTCGGCAATAACTTATTTTTTATTAATAAATTGTTCAGAAAAATCTTTTTAGTACACTAGCCTGAAATGTGATCTACAAAATTTATATTCGTACTTACTTAAATTGTTGGCTCGACAACCTGGTTCATACATGGGCAAAGATCCGCCTGGGGCGCAAAAGGTTGCGGATTCGATTCCCACCGGGGAAAAGGTTTTTGTACGATCTACAATTTCTGGTTTCCTTGAAGATCAGACAAAATCTGGTAGAAATCAGCTTATCAGTCGAAAAGAGTATTCTTATTCCAATTCCCTATATCAGCCGTCATTTCGGCATACTCTCCTTTAATTTATTTATCAACAAGTGGCCTTAAATGTGATCAACGAAATTGATATACATTATGTCAGTTTTAACATACTTAACCATATCATGGTCGTTTACTCAGTCTATCCATCTTTTCTTTGGTCGAGTTTTGACATTAAAAAAGGGCAGATTTTTTAACGGCTGTGTCTGGTGAAATAGGGTAAATTTACGCATTTTTAAAGTTGCCAGTACACGCAACTTGATATTTGAACTTTGATGAAGAAGCAGTAGTTACTTGCTTTACTTAAGCTAAGACCTTTCAGTAAAAGTAGACGAGTTTCGTGCAAAATATAATAAAATAGAACACATCTCGTTTAACTCTCGTAGTATTTTACTGTTTAATTTACTTTAGTGTTCTAAATAATAAGCATTTATTTATTATTTTATTTTTTTGTTACAGGTAATAAATTAACATTTATTGGCAACACCACGGTACTCAGTCCGTTTCCTTCAGGTTTGTGTTTAGACAAAATAAAGGCCCAGCTACGAATTAAAAAAGCTTATCATGTATTTTATGGAATACTACAATACAAAGAAAACACTATTGTACACGCAGGTAAATATAATACAAGCCTTATCGCTAAAAAGCGTTCTCTTTCAGGCAACCTTTGGATAGAAAATAACTTAGATTAAATAATTATTAGGCGGGGTTGTACAATATTAAATAAAACAATTAATAAATTGGAATATATATTAACAAAACAGGATAAGTAGTCTAATAAAACCTCACGATTATATTTCAACACCTACGACCTGTCAAGTCGGTTACATATAAATTGAGTCATATATATATGTATAAATGTAGTCATACCGTTTTGCATGGAAACATAACTTGTTACAGTAGAAAATCCATACGGTTAGTAATTGCATGTTTTATTTAACTTTTTTGCCTAAACAAAGCGCTGTGATGTGGACGTGAGTCATCTGACAGGGTTGCCAGCATATCATATAACATGTGATTTTAGAAATATTCAAATAATTCATTATATTAATTAACACCGGTGTTAGGGTAAGTTTCCATCAGAGCTAAGTTATGCTGCCTTGCAATGGATGCGTTTGAAATCGACCAATCTTGTTAACGTGCTTATTATAAGCACACCTAAGCTGTAAGCTTGTGTTACTATTAGTCATCATATTTTTTTTAATTTTTTGACTATTCAATATTCTTCTCATGAATTTCATATGGAACTATTCAATGTACTTTGCTTTAAAAGGACACGGAAATAAATAATCTAGCTAAAAACTAGAAAACAAGATACATTTGCATTTTTTGTTCTATCGGATAACTTTTTCTGACAAATCTGGCAACCCTGTTAAAACCATAAAGCGTGTAGGCGTCACGGGTCCAGTCCAGATCAAAACACCGTAATGTATGATTCAGCCAAAAAGAGCAGCACTGGAATCATAATTACTTTACTACCTCATAAATATTCATTTGGAAACGCTCCATTTTAAAAACCACAAGGCAAAAAACAATAAATGACATCTGTGACAGGTCAATTTGTATAATTAAGTAGGTATTTTTGGATACTACAATTTATTGATCGACCTTTTATGAAATAATATTTTATAACAGAACATCCTACAATACGTTACGCGAATCATATAATTGCAAACCGACTCACATTGAATGCGAAAATGGCAATCCTTGGCATTCCGAAAACTGGCATTCAGAAGTAATAAAACTGGTGATGGTAATTAATGAATAGTGACTACCGCTCCGTAATAGTTTAAATTGAGGAAATTCTTTTAATTAACTTATGCAAAATATAACAAGTATTCATCGCGTTGCAACTAATAATGGCCAATAGACAACCTTTTCAACTATGACTGACTTAGTGGCGCGGTGGGCGAAGGTCCGCTTTCGGCGCAGGAGGTAACGGGCTTAATTCCCGCCGAGGAGTCAAGTGTTTGTATGTTCTATAATCACTTTCTCATTGGTCTGAGTGTTTAATATGTATAACAAACATATATTTATCCATGTATGTCTATTATATTAAGTATATCAGATGTCTAGTAGGTACCCGAAACATAAGCTTAGAGCTGACCACGGGGCTAGATGTTCTTGTGTGGATTGTCCAGCAATATTTATGTGTCTAAGTCCTCGCGGGATCAGTGGAAATATGTGGAAGTTGATCTTTACATGTTTTATCCTTCTGCCACTGATACAAATTATCATTATATTAGTCAGCGTTGGCGGCCGACCACCGCCGGTATTCCGTCGATTGAATAATTGTCAATAGCGCTCTAACTGCGGCTCGGGACAGTCCGAATGGCGCTCCCGGCGGGCGCATTCTTCCGCCACGTGCCACCAGGACGCCTTTCACTCTCCATATTAGCCTCTGTTTATTCTGCAGTTCGACGAACTCTCAACACTGTGACGGAGTGTGGCGCAACTCGGAATTATTAATGTCAATCAGGCGGGAAATCTGGAAGAATGCGCGCTGCGCTTTGCCAATCGCGTGAAGGCCGGGAAAAAAATGAAACCCACGTCTATGCGCTTCCGTCGTTCCAATTTTAACTCTCCCTTGACTGTTTCAAACGGAAAAAGAACTACATCCAGCCATAAAGTTTAGAATGCGCTGTAAAAAACCGCAGCGGGAGTCATTATACGAGCGATTCATTTATTTTTAGCCGCATAGTGCATGGTGATTCACGTCATCACCGCCTTTGTGAGACTTACTACAGACGGGAGTAAATCTTGAAATTTTGCCAATGGTATTTTCGCGGGCGATTATCGTAAAATTCTATGATGTTTGGCATTGACCGTTGGGGCAGGTCGGGGGAAAGCTGCCGGCAGCTGGGGCAGGGTCATACGCAAATAGACGTCCGGTCATGCAAGGTCAATGCCCGAATAGTTCAGCAAATCGAGAGGGCGATGTAACTCTGCAAATGTCTGGCTTCAGGCGAGACTGAATTAACACGAGACTTTATTCTTCCGTAAAAGGAATACGATACTTGTCTCAATGAAGCCACAACACGCTTACACCGACAATAAGAACTAGAGTTTATTTTAGCATTGGCTATAAAAGTAGTTGCGTGTGCTCACCTACGAGTACGCGCTATGTCGCAATGTGTAAACGTATTTCATTGACGCAAATAAATCTTGATGAAGAAGTTACCTTTTTTTTATTTTAATAAACGAGAGCGAAAGTATTCGTGTACACCTTCAATTAAAATCAATCATTTAAATATCCTACAAATGTTAAATTGTATAAACTGATAATACTTTATTTTATTTTGTTGCTTGATTATGAAATTCTCGTGCTACAATGCTTAGACAAAGATAGTATTTTTTTTTTCATAAGCCTATAATTTTCGACTGCAGGGCAAAAAGGCCTCCCCATATCCCTTCAAGTGTCCCGCTCCTGTGCAGAATGCCACAATTCGCGGTCGTTCGCTAATTATTAAAGTTATAAAACTTTTTTTTTATTTTGACTAGATCTTCTTAAGCCGTCGACGACAAAGTTTTCTATTGATGAAGTATACATAGGTACATAAAATATATATACGAAAAAAACATTACTGGTACAAAATTGTCATGTTCAGGATATAAGTACAGGCCCTGCTCACAATGGCAACAGACGCCCGTTGTTCCACCGTGTGCCATCCATAGATAAGGATGATTTATAACCTCCTTTGAAGTGCACCGGTGTTTGCTTATCTATGGCCAGATCCATTAGAAATATTCCTATTTGTTTAATGTACATGACGGTGTTTTATCTTCAAGTATTTATTTCTAAACACATTACTTACTATATTGGTATGCGTAACGCTCGACGAGTTTTCACACGAAATTATATGGTTTAGATGTTGATGATGGATCAGAAAAAAGCCACAGGCAAATGTTGAAGACTGCGTAGACAAGGCACAAGATAGTTGCTAAAAGGCGTATGGTCTGCGAAAATTAGGTTAGGGACGTCTGTAACAAAGGTATTCCAAAACCAATCTAGTTATCTCGTAAGTTTTACCTCCATTCTTGTCTTTGAGTTGGCATTTCCGTGGGATCCCGTGAGGCGTTAATCCTTCACCATATTAATTTCTTTGTAATCATATGTTGGGTGACAAGGTTGACATAGACAGTACTTGGTAGGGTTTAGGAGGCATGTGTGCCCAATATGTTTTATTGTAAAAGGCAGTTACTTTTCTGGGCTTCTATTTTAAACCCTCAACAGATATTATGTGTCTTATATGTGACTGAATAAAATACGTAGTGATCTTTCCCAAGTCAGTGCATAAAGCGACGCTGTCGTAATTAATATTGTGGTCTTCTAAGCTGTATTGTTTCATTTAATGTATTTCAATGGTGAGATGGATTGAAGCCTTTTACTTGCATTAAAAAATTCTGCTAAAATGGTACAATCACGGTTCACAATGCAGAGAAAGTGACCTCGTGAGGTCAGCGGAATCATTACGCCCTTGAGGGTTCCGGCGAAAGTGCACGAGGACGCATCTGTGTCGTCACGACCAGAGCTGTCACTGTCAATCTGACTGACAGGCACGGCTGCAAGCGTCAGATGTAAGGAAATGTCAGGAGTTCGTTGAAATTCAGTTTAGGACCTACGCCCTCCTTTATTCGACCATAGGGATATTTATATTTCTAACCTTTGTGAATGGAGTCCTACCTAAATTCAAGCTAACATTTCGTGGATATGAAGGCACATTATGAATGCAATGCTATCACTATACTTATTTTTAACACACAAAACCCGCAAAATCAAAATTCTGTGCATTCCAGCCGTTTACATCATGAAATTCGATGTATAACGATAGTATTTTTTATTGCTTAAATATTACAATTTGCTATTTCACAAAAAATATCACAATTATGAAACTATCTCGTTTTCTCACGTATACCGGTACCTCAATCTGGTAATTTCTGATCCATCCAAAGGTTGCCTGCAAGAGATCGCTATTAGTGATAAGGTCGCCCATTGTGTCACTGTATGAAATATGTATCTCCTATGTATTGTCCTATATTGTGGTGTTGCAATAAAGAATTTTTGTATTGTATTGTACCTATATCAAACATTAGTTTCTATGATGAAAGCAAAATATTTAAACTTTTTTCAGTATTTATTAGAGAAGCACACAATAAAAATCTGATGTTATGTCACTGTCACTTGTCAAGTCATTTCTGTCGTCGCCTAGGGATCTAACTAATTTGCTATAAGTGCGTTTGCGCAGAGGATTTATGGCGCTTTTGTTAGTGACTGTAGTATAACATCCATTCTTGTATCTTCCTGGTTATCGCAACTTACAAAAGACATTCATTGTTAATCAGAATTCTGACTAATGGTTATTTATAACGTTGACATTGGACCAGGCAAATTTTGCCTGGTCCAATTTGCAATCCTTAGATAGGTCACTAGATGAAGCGGATACCGCGTGATTGTAAAACTTTATCTTATCAGTATAATGAAATTTTGACGCCTTTTTCTTTAAAGAGGTTTATAGATACACTATATAACTATATTATATTTTTTTTATTTGTAAACCTTAGGCTTCTGTTGGAGAAATCGGCTAGCTAGGTGTATAATAAATGTTTATCAACTAGCACCAAGCTCTTTTCTTCGTGTCTGAATTTGATCTCTTTTCATGGTTCAAGGATTGAAATATCCTGCCTCCAATTATTTTCCCCCTTGACTAGAATTTAAATCTCTATAAAAAAATCGCTTAACAGTACACCAGTTCTTAAATATAAAAAGATGAACTAAAAAAATAATAATTACCCGTACAATTCCAATACAGAATTTGTCAAAGGCAATTTGCATTTACAATAGCAACTATGACACGGAAACAAACCTGCACTTGGCATCAATAGAACAGGTTACATTAAACTTGAACTTGCGGCGGATCAAAGGCGTGTGGGCATTGTGTGGTGCTTCCGAGTGCGCCCGCGCAGGCTTCTCCAATGCCGCGCCGGTTTGTTATCATGCGCGGTACTACTGAGAGTACTGGGAGCTGCTTATTGTTTGGGCATGATATATATAAATTAAGCATTAAGCCCACCTTTTGTACAACTCTGTATTTTTCTTGTGCAATAAAGTATTCTTAATAATATATAATAAATGGGGCCTTTTGGCACATCTCACAAAATTTTTGTTTATTATTACTATTATTATTTGTGTTTTGGTTGTTTTAACCAAAAATATTAGTTGTTTTTCTTTGTTTTGTTGTATTTTGTGTTTTGATGTGTCAATAAATGTTTCTCTCTATCTCTCTCTCTCTCTCTCTCCCTCCCTCTCTCTCTCCCTCCCTCCCTCTCTCTCTCTTTCTCTCAAATAGGTATTCTGTGTAGTCGTACGTACGTCTGATAGATAGTCTAATAATACGACGCAAATTTTTCTTTTTATAAATTTTATAAGGAAGTGCCAAGATATGGATAGCCATACTTCGGAACTTTGACCAAACTAAACTGGCCTACTTATCAACTCGTAGAAAAAGTACTAGTTTATAGTTGTGGACTCGTCCGGGAAAGAGCAAGTCGTCTTTAGTTACATACTTAAAATATTTTTTGTTTGCATTTAAATCTGCGAATATAGATTAAAAATCTAGGTTATTAACGATAATATATTACTCCAGGGGCTTATTTCACAAAATCCGAGTAAACTAAACATTGGTTTTGTATGTCAAGAGCTAGGCTATCTCGCTTTGTCACATATGACTGAACGAAATACCTAGCTCTATATCGGAGATGGTGAAACAGGCCTGTATATTTTTCTATAATGCATAAAGTACGGAAACACTGAATTACAATTGTTACTTAACTACTTTTATATTAAAGCTCAACCATCATGCAACATTTGCGTTTAATTTGGACGTTATTTATATAATTTCAAGTTTACCTCATTTATTATTCGTGTTCGTGTCCCAATATTTCTGATTTCCATACTAAAACGTGTGTCAGGTGCGCACGCGCAGGTGTGAGCGCACGGCGCCCCCTTCCACCCTCCCCCTTTCTCCCCCCTTCCTTCCTTCCTGCTTACCTCGTTCTAAACAGAGCTTTGTATTTTCTACATAGTTTTGGAATCTTATTTCTTTGCATTGACTAGCTACATTATTAAACATTTTTAACCTCAGACCGAAAAAGAGGGATGTCATAAGTTCGACGTGTCTGGCTGGCTGACTGCGGCATGATAGCCAAAATATTCTGTCTAGTCATTTTGAAACCGAATATTATCTATATACATATATAAAAGCGAAACCAACTTTACCACTTACTGATTTATTAATCAAGGCAACCCAACAGCACACAAAACATAAACTTAATTTAATCAGCTATAATGACTTTATTATGCAGTGCGCAAATAATGATACTGATTAATCAGAAATCTCAATAGGTAGGATTTTGCGAAACTCATGGGATTCTGGGGAGAAACGGTTTGTATGGAAGTCTTATGTTTTGAAATAAGAGACTAAAAAAGCGCGTACGAAGTCGATAGCGCTCACTAGTTATACATAAGTACGTTTATAGCGTTGAGTATGTCACCTAAAATATCTTCAAGCAAAAAGCTTAACCGTACAACAACAAAAATTAAACTAAATGGACAATGAAATAAATTCTCAATTATTTGTCAACTTTTATATCCTTCTAACATAGCACAGCTTTTAATTGCGGTCCTTGAATTAACATTTCGTGTTAAGGCTCATGTTTCTGTAGTTGTCGCTAACAAATGGGCATGTTTCGTCGTTACTTAGCAATTACATTGGTTTACCCACTACGTGTAACTTGCTAGGCTTACAGATACCTTAGATATAAATAAAACCGAGTTTGCACTTGTCGCGTTATTTAGCACTGGATTTAACATGTTTTTGGTATGGAGACTACTAGGTACCTTGTTTTTGCTACAGGAGATTACAGGCTTAAAGCGTTGTAAGAATTTTCCTTCAATTCTCTTAATACATATGTATTAAGTATTTACCTTGGACGGTTAAACCTAGCTCCGTAGCGCTTGTTTTTGTGTTTACACACATATCATTTTAATCATAAGAACTCCAAAATTGTAAAAACTGATAATACTGTATTGTTCTATTCGCTTCTCAACTCAGTATAAAACATTGAATCGTCAAGACAAAGTTATTTCCTGGATATTTTTTGTATAAACAATTTCGTTTTATTAATTTAAGCTGACCTGTCCATATTAGCCCTGTAAATAAGGAAATAAATGTATCGACTTCGACATATAATTTTTGATGATAGTACTAATTCAAAAGGATTGAATAATCATTCATAAGAGTAAAGGCAAAGTCGCCAAGGTTAAAAATATTTTGTTGATTTCCTGCAAATAGGTGTTAAAACCATATAAAATACATAATATACGGAGTCCGATAATGATTATGATATTTAATAATGCAATGATAAAATTAATTTATCATTAAATAAGTTAAGAGGTGCCAACTATGGTGCGCTTACGTTTAAAACGCCATCTATCGTTGAATAGTCGTATTCAAATACGTCTCTCTTTAATTTTCTAAAATCCTACAATCTTGTACCAAGTCAAAATAAGTCCTATGTACACGACATAAAGTATGTTGTATGTTGGCGTTACCGTTATTCGTGGAAATGTAGATTTATCCTGCCCGTGAATCCCTCCCATAAAAAAATATCAACAATATCTCAAAAAAAAGGTTGTTTTGTGGTTTAATAATTCTATATAATATTTTGGTCTATTATACCTCAGTTTTGCTTTGATCGTGTCACCAGATTATATCGAAATATTAGAATACTAAATTTTCAACACAAACATATATAAAACCGGAACGTACTTATTTCTGTTTGTGTGTTTCCACAAGAAGCAAAATGCTAATTTATTATCTTCTTAATATATTTACTACCATCCATGTTGACGCGTTTTCATCTTAGGACGTTAATCATATGCCAACGATTAATTGCCGCTGAACTAATACATCTCGGTGCAATATAGTCTTGAAAGGATAGTTAATTGTTTAATAGCTTTGATTTGCATAATTGTTGTTTTCTGAATAATTATGTTGCTTTGTCCATAAAGCAAATGCCGGTGAGTTGGTTTTGTTCAAGTTTTTAAGGTCTTATAAGGAACTATGTATGTAAATTGTCAGATGCTTTGGCAGACTGCATCTTCTGCGGCAGTCTCTGTTTGTTTTTTTGTGATAGTTTAGATACATTTGCGAATATTCATGTCGCGTCGGCGCGCTAAAGTCATCGTGAACGAATATACGCGATGTTCTTGTCTACATTGTCTACAAGATTTTAAAGTTTTGTCTGTTCATGTCCGTAAGTGGTAACCCTCTGACACGTGACCTCCGGGTGGTGCTAAGAACAGTCTCTGGTAGTAGGCTTCGGCCGCGGCTTGTCACCACCCTCCGGGCTGGGCTAGTGCGTGAAGCGATTTTATCGTGTTTTGTAATGTGGCCCGGAGAAGCCATCTACCTTCTAGTTCTTCATGCTCCATCTAAGACATCGACTTCGCCCGAATACTTCGAATGTACCTGGCTATACACATCTCGTCGACACAAATATTCGCCATGGGTTGTCATGGTGTTGTTTATCTTACGCATTAATCGATGTGTGAAGTATTATGTTTTATTATAAGTTTTGATACAACAACGACCAACAAATTTTATACAAAATTTTTGCAAAAATTCTAATTATAATTAGTTTATTACTAATTTTGTACCACTAGCGTGCATAATTAAAAACCACATTAAATCACACAGATTTGTTACAAATATAGGCTGTTTTTTAATTTAGAAAAATAACTAACTATTTCTTTAGTTGAACAGCATTACCAATTCCAGAATTTATTTTCTAAATAAGTTCAGTTAAATTATAAACTACTGATTTACATTTTCCAGAATCATTTGTTGTAATTTTTAATTTAAATGGCCGACGTTTTAATGGTGCCAAATTGTAAAAATGTGACGAGTAGTTTCGTTTGTGTGATAAAAAAATATCCAGATAATGGTTCATTGTTTGGTGCCATATAACCGAACAATCTTAAACAGTTAAAATTATCGGTTTACTACGCAGTTATCTTAAAGCGCCTTTGAGATAAGATTACTAAAGATAATACTTGTTTGCTTTTCTTTAGTGCCTGCGTAAAGAATAGTCGAGTTGACAGGTATTGTGCAACTCTAAACATATTTTTTATCTGTCCTGATGTCTTTTTCCGTCAGTATACCTTAAAAGTATAATATAATTTTCAAAACTTTAGTTCACTGAAATGTTATATTATTACATAAAATTGATTAAAGGGTTCTCTTCCTTTCTTTTGTGACACCGAAGACTTTAACTTGGTTCAGATAGAATAAGAATTTAACTAAATTATAACAAGAACATGTTGCGACAAAAGACTCTGAAACAACAAATCGATTGTTTTATTTAACTTAGTTCAACTATTGAAAATGTCAATTTGATCCAGTTAGGCGGTAAAACGAGTTTAGCCTGATCGGATCGCGTTTATAGCCAATGGAATCGGGGCTTAATTACTTACCTATAACTTAATACAAAGTATTTATACGAACGAAACACTTTATTAACATATTATTACTATATGGCATACGCATAATTTTTCTAGGCCCGATAGAAAAGTTGATGATTGCACATTAAATTCAAAGGCCAAACTATGTGCCAAGGTATTATTTGCAAAAAAAAAAAAAACAGAAGTGAGACCCCAATTAAAGCTTAATGAATCAGAAATGTTAGAATATTATTTATTCCTCTTATTTATTCAATGCCGACTACGTATGTCCCCTTCGAAATGTACTGATTGAACCTTTTAACTCAGTATTAATTATATGGCTTGTGAAATTCAATAGCAGTTTTTGAAAGCGTATAATTTCCCCATTGTCTCCAAACAAAGAAAATCAAGGCCTGAAGCAACCCCTGTGGCATTCGCCTTAATGCCCTGTCTGGTGCGGGGGTTATTGAATAGGGCGCACTAATTTCTAATTTCGATTACGCCTTACGACCGATTGGTTTTGATAGTTGGTCCGGGGTTTGTTATATGGGAGTAAGATCTATGTTTGTCCACAATCTCACCTGATGGTAAGTGTCGATGTCGACATTTTCTCTAGATCTAGAATTTAATCTCTTGAAGACACCCAGGTTGTAGTAATTAGGAAATACAGCAGCAGGGAGCGAATTACAGACCATTGCCATGCGAATTATAAAGGCAGATGGGAATCATGCCGATGTCCACTAAATACGAGTAATGATGGTGATTCATTAGTCTGCTTGTTCGTAGAGTGGAGTGGATGAAACTTTCGACAGTTCGATTGAGAATATATAGATTGATTGTAAAATAACCTACCTACCTACGTACCTAGAGTACCTTCAAATAACAAATAATGTAAAAAGAAAATTTCGACTTTAAACAGAAGAACTGTTTTTGAACCTTAAATGTTTAAATCATTATTCACTTAAATAAACGGTTTGTATAAACCGTGTTGGCTCAGCCTGAACACCCTCGACTTTCATTCCTAAGGCCGTGAGTTCACCGGAAGCACATCTCTAGGTATTAATAATTTATTTATTTATTTATACTTTGTGCACAAAAAACAATGTACAGAGGAGGACTTAATGCTAGAAGCATTCTCTACCAGTCATCCTGGGCGTGCAAGAAAACAAATCAGGCACTATATTATTATTTTTATACATATAATAATATTAAAATAAAATAATAATATTTGAATAAAATTTAAGAAGAAATACCTAGAGGTGCGCTTTAAATTGCTTTAACGGTGAACATATGAACTTTCAATAGTTTTAAGGATATGTGACATCTACCAACCCGCACTTGGCCAGCGTGGTGAATGGCCTAATCTCCGTAGTCAAGAGAGAAGTCCCTGTAACCCAGCCGTAAAAAAAAGTAAAAAGGCGTGCTTCAGCCTATGCTAAATGATCGGTATTCGTATATTTATGCCATTTTGCAAATCTCTTCCAAAGAGGCTGTTATACTTTAAGTTTTATTTGAGTTAAATTTGATAATTTCAAGGTAACCTGTTCCGATTTGTCCAATAAGCATGCGATATAGGTTTCCTTTGGACAATCAAAGCGATAAATAGGTAACTGTCAAAAAAGCCCTTATTCAATACCTCATACAATTAACTGATCAGGTTATTTATATTCTATGCAATTAATCGCCGGCAAGGTCGCTCTGGTTCTAATAATAGCCGATGTGACGCACTGAGCACCAAATCTGTCTATCGGTCTGCAGGGACTGGTCTATCTCCATTTTTGTGCTAAACGCCACCTGTACATACACATACATAGCATGTACGTACATAGCGCTTACTGGGGGTCGCTTGCGGTGCTTTATTACCAACGCATCTCGATCATATTTAATGAGTCATCTACATACACATTCTATAGATTTTCTTAGCTTATGATTCCTTAGCATGTTTTGTTTCATAAATATTATGACTATATTTCTATTTTTTTATAGATATTTACAAAAATATTCCCTTCAGGGTTTGTTTCAAGATCTCAGAATTATATACATAATTCAAAGGTCAAAATATAGAGCTATTAAGGCAATTGATACTGTGAGGAACTGACTGATGAATGATCGATTGTTCTATACTTTAACCATAGAATAGTTTACTTGGAGCCCTTTAGGCTTGTTTCACAATCACCAACCTTGAAGGTGTTCTTAATTTAAGACAAACGAGATCATGCAATTATCTGATACAGTTTTGGATAAGAATACAAAATTTTGAAGATTTAGCGGTAACGGCCCGTTATCATCAATCAGTACAAATAACAAGTTGTCCTCATAGCAGCATTAACGGTCAGTAGGCCAAACGATTAGTTTTCTTTTTAGAGCAAAAGTCATCGATCCTGTAACTTAGCTTCAATTTCATTTTATGCTACAAATTCGTTTTATTAAACCACGTTCAACTTTTGAAAAATGTCAATTTGATCTCAGTTAGGCGCTTAAACGAGAGAGTAAACTGACCGCGTTTATATCGAAATCGCAGCTAAGATCTGCGATCTCGTGAATATTAAAAACCACAGTTCCAATATAAAGCTGGTCGCCAACTAGCAGTCGGCGACCCCGTGGCCCTCGGCGGAAGTCGTCAAGTTTTACGATCCGAACCCTCAGTCCCACTACGAGAGGCTTATTGCACGCAGACGAAGGGTCAACAAGCGAAACAGTGCCATAACCGGGCTGCTCTCGTCAAATCTATTTCGCATAATGCAATGCGAAATATCTGGGATTGGTCCTCGCAATTCAAAAAGGTAATCGACAGTAAATTACTGATTCATTGTAATTTACCGTAATAGTCAACCATTTGGAGGATTCTGGCGAGTTTATTTGAATATTAGAGGAAACAAAATATTGAATTACCCAAGTTAACATCATTAGAAATAACATTAACATGAGCCTTTACATTTATAGGCGATGCTTGAATCGTAAAGTCCAAACACTGAATAAACGATTTTATATTTTTTTTACAAAAGTAGTAAAGAAAATAAAAACCAATAGAATAAACTAAAAGAAAATAATTATTACTTAATAATATGACTAAATACTTATGTTTAATTATTATAGGATATTAGAGCAAGTGATTCAGTAAATTCTGATTGTTAATTAGGCACATATTGTGTTAAACAATGCGTTTCAAGTGATTACTAGAAACAATAAGTTTTTCCTGCGACCTGCAGTAATACACCGCCAGTAAATGCACGCACAGTCGCTGCAAGCAAATGGATTTATTATGCAGAAAGTGTTCAAATCAACTCCTGCATGTATTACGTGTCGCATCCGCAGAAAGTGAACGCGAGACGGGCCGGCCCGGTTGCATGATGGCATACTGACATATCTACTGATTTCGATGTAGATATTGTTTATATTTAATATTAACTTCTGAAATAAAAAAAATCCAAGTCACAATGTTGGTTACCGTACTCCTCCGAAACGGCTTAATCGATTATTATGAAATTCTATATGCATATTCAGTAGGTCTGAGAATCGGTTACTATCTATTTGTCATTCAATCTGGTCCCCTGACTAATTTATAATGACTTATGTCCAATCTCTGCAAGTTTATAAGTAATTAATATTTTCCTATTGCAGGGCTAAGGTCTTTCTTAAGTCCCAAGTGTCATAGTACTGTGTGATATGCCGATATACTAATCCCGGTAGAAGTAGCAATATAAATAGGTAAAATAAATATCAATTAGTTTCAGTTATGTTTCGATGAAAAAAATACAAAAATTCATAGGTTCAAAACCAGAATTTTATCAGAAGCAACCAATAAAATAGCCCTTACGCATACTAGATTGTAAAAAAGACTGCGCTATTTATTCGTACTCACTGACCGTTAAACAGACATCTGTTTTTATCATTCACTGAATGGTTTTTATCATTCATTGATTGGGATTATTATGATTCATTCCAGAGATAGTGGTAGGTGTTCATTCGGAAAAATTGTTGTTTGGTCAGGCATTTTGCATACTCATCGCGTCGCATCGGAATACTTTATCTTATTGCTACGGAGTCTGGATATTATTTATATGAGTAACGGACTTTTCGCTGAGAGGACCTTAGATTCTTTTTTAACCCCCAACCAAAAAAGAGGGGTGTTATAAGTTTGACGTGCCTGTCTGTCTGTCTGTCTGGGCCATCATAGCTCCCGAACGGATGGAGCGATTATAATTTTTTTTTAGTCTGGCGCGAGTGTTCTTAGACATGTTTCATGAAAATCGGTTGTGCCGTTTAAAAGTTATGGGGGTGAGAGTGGGGGAGGAAAACCGGAAATCTGCAAATATACTCGAGTGGGGTATCAAATGAAAGCGCATCGCGTGCAAATTACAAAATATTATGTGGTTTTACTTTTAAGGAAATTAAGGCAAATTAATTTGAAATCGCTCCATCCGATCGGGAGCTATGATGCCACAGACAGACAGACAGACAGACACGTCAAACTTATAACACCCCTCTTTTTTGGTCGGGGGTTAAAAATATTATGTTCCGTTAGATGTACATTTCGATCGCTGTTGCTTGTTAATCATTTCAAAGTTGTCGAAATATATGCGTACCTACATCTTGACTTTGCTACGCGCTCTCAGAATAAGGGCCCACAATTTGCAAAATGATTCCAAATGAGCCTTTAAGTTGCCATATCAATAAAACTGTCGGATGTTGCGCGATTATCGCCCCGTTTACAATTTAAGAACGATCCGTACATTCATTCGATGACTGTAGAATCTGCAGATTGCATTGTGACGTGTTTTGATAAGTCATTCTTTATCTCGTCCTAAGTGGCCCATTCAGCCAATAGTATTAAATTGAATTCCTGAGTTTATACTGATGACGTTTTATTGCTTCCACGTTTATTTTATAATGAGTATTTCGACGTAGCAGAATATCATTGAATGAAAATGTTAGGTGATTGCGTTCTAGAGATATTTTACTAAGGGCAATTTGACGGTTCTGAAATGTTATCTGATAAATCTTACATTAGGCATGATAACTACCTAGCAAAATAGGTATTCTGGTTAGTCCTTCTGCTAGCTTGTCCAAAAATACTGGACACTTATTTTTCGCTTTATCAATATAATTAGAACATCATTAACGTTCTGGAGTGGGGGCTTGGGATGCATAATTTTAGTATCTAGGTACACATCGCACGAAACCATAACGGCATGCGAAACTTCAGTTCACTATCGTCCATATTTTATCGTTTGCAAGTATAAAGTAAAAATAGGTGTACAGTTTTTTATAATCATAAAAATGTCAAACATTTTCTATTTTTTTAGTCATCTATACTAGGTACTATAAATAAATCAGCCCTTTGTCAAATAACAAAAGAATAAAACATTTTTCTCATTCTTGATCATTCTTAATCAGTTGACGTCATTGTTATTAAGCATGAATATTACTATCATTACCAGATAATAAATGAACAACATACAGATTAGATACGATTATCAATCAACGGCACAAAACAACTGAAAACAGGAATTACTCATACATAACCAACGAGTGACCACCAATTGAGTGCAAATCAAGTACTTAAAATATCTTTCGAAGCTCTACGGAAGAAATCTAATGTAAAGAAACCCGTTTGAGTTCCTGCAGGTGCTTATTTGGAGCAGGTGCGAAGTTTTTCGCCGAATTTTGGTCTCTCGATGCTGCGCTGCGCATACCGTATGTCTTTGCCGGCAGATGCTTGCTGCAAAAAGGTTAAATTAAATTAATTTCACGAGGGCGTTTATTTTATTCCTGTTTCTGTAGATATGTGTATATATACATACTATTGCGCACTTAAACACGAGATTTTGCTGAAGTGTGTTTGTTTGCTTCGACGTTGATCATTATTGCTCCGATTAGATTCTTTCAGGGCTCGTTTCCAATACAGATGTGTGAATGTTTTTAATGGTTCTTATAAAATTCATTGTCGCTCAACTGCCTCGTAGTTTTCAGAGTAAATAAATAATAAATAAATAAATGTTTCCGGACAATCCACACAACAATATCTAGCCCAGAGGTAAAGCTCTATAGCTTGTGTTACGGGTACTAGATATCCATAGATATACTTTAATATAATAGACATACATATTTAGATATATTTTTATTATATATTTTAAACACCAAGGAGAAATTACTTGCAGAACACACAAACACTTTACCCCTCGGCGGGAATCGAACCCGCTACTTCTTCCGACGCAAGCTGATTTCGCCCACCACGCCTCGTACGGTAGAAGCTTTTACAAGCTGTACCGAACTACTACTTTAGACATCAATTCCACAAGAAGACATGTACATGCTCTTTATACCTAGTACATACTAAGTAGATTAACTTTACTAGAAGCTTTTACAAGCTGTACCACTTTCCTACTCAATACTTATTCATATTCATCTATCGTTGTTTCATGTGGTGACAATTAGGTGGAACATTTTATATATACCCTTGCCTTACATGAGTAGAGTAGGTAAATTTCATTAGTAGCTTTTAGGAGTTGTGATTAATTATTTTCAGTTGTAGCTTTTAGTAACTCTACTGCAATAATTTCACTAGTTGCACACAATGTGGGGCAGGTAAGGTCAATGCCGTTCAGTGGGTCAGACTGCACGCGGCAGGCGGCTAGGGCGGGCGTAGGGCGGGCCGCCCTACTGCCCTGACCCGGCCGCTCGATATCGCGGGGTTATAGGTCGGAGCGTTCCGTCTGATCTGAATTCAATTCGAGGCATCAGATATAATATAAGAGTTACACAGGTTTTTGTCGCTTTCATTTTTTAACCCCCGACCGAAAAAGAGAAAAAGTTAACAGTTTGACTTGACTGTCTGTCTGTCAGCTCCCGAACGGATGAAGCTACTTAAATTTAGTTTTTTTTTGTATGAAAGACATGTATAAAAAAATGTTTAAAGGCTTTATATGTGATGACCTGTTTGATGACAATCGATTGAGCCGTTGCGTTCTTGGAAACAGATATTTAAAAAAAACAAACTTGACGATAAGTCTGAATATGTCGCCAATTTAATTTAAATTACACAGGTTTTAGTTACAAATATACTATAGTATCAGTACACATATAGCCTATCTCTATACCCAGCCAGGCGTGCAAAAACGCACGCCTGGGTTTAGAGATTACTGCAAGGTATGTGGTAACTTGTGGTGAATACCTAAAAACAACCAAATATTTAGTACTAAAACAAATATTTAGCAGAAGAATGGATTTCCACAAAGTAACGCCTATATCTAATTTATATAATACCCTGAAAGCACCACAAGCGTAATAATCTTGTACTTTCATCGTGATCTAATAAGTAATCTGGAGCTCTCATTTCCCGAGAGCCGCGTGCAACTCATCGAGAATCGATTTCCAATGCCCATTCGTTATTTATATCGATTGATCGGCTACTGGCGCCGGCGCCTTAGGAATAAGGCTGGGTTTAGACAGAAAGTAAATATATACTTATCGGATCTATTTGTCATCGAAAAAGTAGGTATTCTGTGTGTAGTTGCAATAAAGAGAGGCGTCAAGAGTAAAATAAAATCAAAAAAATTGTTTTAAACAAATGTTTATTGCTTTCACAAAATTCACAAATATACATCAAAATATGAAATCGAAGAGTATCGTTTAATTCTCTGCTTGTAAAAGATTAATAAATATTTACAATAGGTTATAGGTACGTTTATTGGTTTAAGATCTTTATATGTTATTCTTCAACATACATGTTTTTTTAAGCATTGATAGTTTATGAATACAAATATATGTTCGGAAAACATTTAAAATATTTATGCTAGCATTTAATAACATGGCAGAATGTTCAACTGATTTCTGCTTCACGAATAGAAGGTAGAATGTAGTAAGAAAAACGAAAAAAAAAATGGATACCAAAAACAATTTAAACATTCTGCTGTCCTTTGTTTAGTTCAGGATAACTTACCTTGAGTTGGAGTTGGAGTGTTTGAAAACGTCATAATAATATAAAATAAATTGATATTAGCTTTTATATCGTAAATTCCTATGAGTAATACTTACTGGGCTGTGAATCTGTGAATCAGCGCTGTTTACATTAAGTCAGGGGTTTCAGTTTTATGCCGGGATCAGAATTATAAATTCCTGACAAACACTCTATTTTATTTTACATACGCAAGTTTTGTTGTTCATAAATGCATTTATTATCCGTTTCGGTTTTGCACGGATACTAAAACTTTCCTTTTGAGTAAATAACTCCGACCTCTGTGGCTCGGTGGGCGAACGTCCGCTTGAGGCGCAGGAGGTTGCGGGTTCGATTCCCGCCAGGGGACCAGATTTTGTACGATCTACAATTTCTGGTTTCGGGTCTGGGTGTTTTCTATGTATCATACGTATGTATTTACAAAAAAAAATTGTATCTATGTAGTATATCAGTCACCTAACTAACCCATAGTACAAGCTCTGCTTAGTTTGGGGTTAGGTGATGCTGTGTGAGTTGTCCGGAAATATTTATTATTTATTTAACCCTACCTAGTGCTGAAAACCACGCCACGTCAAGATCCGTTCAGTAGTTTTTAGCTGGATTTTCCTTCAGAATGACATATTTTCACGCAAAAAAATAGCCTATGTCCAATAACAAGTTATAATCTATCACCATTTCGAATTTCAGGCAAATCGGTTAAGCAGTCTTGCCGTGCGAGGCGGACTAACAAACACACACATATTATGTACACTCTCCTATTTGTAATATTCCTACATAACGGATATTATAGATAGGTGGTCATTATAATAAAAAATTCTATACATTCGGTTTCCGAAAAATGCTTTACCCATCCTTATAAGCAATCTACATAATAATTAAGGTCTGCCATGTAACCCACACCTTGTGATTCGCGGTGCTAATTGCGCGCGCGTCCTAAGCGTTATTTGCGCGCCACCGCCTTGCGCTTGCACGTCAGACATGCGCGTTACCTTTCACACTGTAATGGTACTATTTTATTAAAACTTGAAACAGGTAAAATACCATGAGTTGACGGTGTTTAAAAACTATCGAAATCTTAAAAACCGTCAAATCTTGGTGATAATAAAAATAAATAAATTTTATTCACAATATTTACAAAAATCACGTGTAACAATAGGTATAAAACGTTTAAATTAGGTATTGGAATACATGAGCCTGAATTATTATAAAAGAAAATTAAAAACTGGTATTATTGGTAGTTGTATAGGTAAGCTTTATTGAGAAAAACTGAAGATTTGAACTCGGATGACAAGTAACAACTTATCTAATAATAAGTTGCAGTTTGTATGACGTCTGTATTTGTCGTATTACCATTCGGGATTATATGGTCAACCCATATTTCAATAGTTAACAAAAAAAAATCGATGTATTAGTTAGTATATAGCTTACGCCGATGACTTAGCAATAATGACATCGGGTTTATTCGAAACAACACTGTGTGAGAATATGCAGAAGGCACTTCGGGTAGTAGAAAAGTGGTGTAACAAACACAACTTGTCGGTCAACCCAAAAAAGACTGAACTTGTACTCTTCACACGCAAAAATAATCTAGCAACATTAATGCTACCGACACTTTTAGGTGAAACGCTAACTCTTAGCAAGGAAGTGAAATACCTCGGCATATGGCTTGATAGCAAATTGCTATGGGGTAAACAGTTAGAGCACGTGTCTGTGGCTATACACAGTCATGGTCCGCCCAGTGCTAACGTACGGTGCAATTGTATGGTGGCCGAGAACAAACTTGGTTACCACAATTAACAAACTACAACAAGTCCAAAGGCTAGCCTGCACACTGATCAGTGGATGCAGAAAATCAACACCATCGGCAGGGTTGGACACCATACTAGGTCTGGTACCATTGCATATACATATACAGCAAGAAGCAATGGCGTCGGCTTTAAGGATCATATCAACAAACCAGTGGAAGGGAGACTCAGGTAAAACTAACCACTGCAAAATATCGGAGAAAGCTATCACTGCGATCCCCGAAGCTGCCAATGGCACTGACAGAATAGCAACAACTTACTTAACCGGGAAGAAACTGGAGATATTGCATGAGGAGCTGGAACCAGAACTCAGCGCAACAGACGCTTACACATATATTATCTACACTGATGGATCAAAGAGTAAAACAGGAGCCGGCTGCGGCTATTACTGCCCTGAACTTAGTATCTCATGTGCTCAGCCGTTAAATTCAGCAACAACGGCTTTTCAAGCAGAAGTACTGGGACTATCGCTATCGGCTCACAAAATCCTACAGGAATTAACTGAGAAAGAGCCAACGGATAACATTAAGCTGGTATTCAAAACAGATAGTGCGGCACTAATAAACGCACTTAAGAGAACAGAAACACGATCAAAATCGGTTGCAGAATGCTTCAACGCTCTGCAGAAGCTCTCGGAGTTTAAAAAAGTCAGTAAAGTAATATTACACTGGACTGAAAGGATGTCTTGCCAAGGCAATATAGAGGCTGACAAACTTGCGAAGGAAGGATCGAGAAGAACTCCCACAAACCGTGACAAAACTCTTTGTAAGCCCTCTACAGCAGAGGTCAGACAAAGTCTAAAGCATTACTCCGTAAAGGAACATCAAAAACTATGGGAGCGCAGATCAGACTGCAAACATACTAAACTGTTATATGAATTCAATGACAGGAAAACAACGAACACGTTACTCAACATGCGACGTGAAGACCTCCGCACGATGGTTGAAGTCATTACTGGTCACTGCGAGTTCAATCATCATCTTCACAAGACCGGAGCTACAGACAGCAGTCTGTGTCGCGGCTGCTTTGAGGAAGAGGAGACGGTGGAACATGTAGTGATCCACTGCAAAGCCACAGAAGAGATAAGAAAGGAGACGGGGTTGAGGCGTCTCATGGACGCGAAGACCCCATCTACATCCGCAGACTTGCTCAAACAATTAGTTACAACACCGAAAGTCCTACTCCGCTACATCAGGGAGTTGGGCTGGTTGGGGCCTGGTTAGGCAGGGGGACAATGCACAAAACACTCCTAGGCGAGATGTCAGTGCAGACCTCAGTTCCTCCACTTAGAATTAGAATTAGAATTAGTTAGTATATTAGCACCTAACACCCATAGTACAAGCTCTGCTTAGTTTGAGGTTAGGCGATGCTGTGTGCTTAGTCCGAAAATATTTATTATATTCTTTACGTAAGAAAATTCTAAAACTTATAGGCTTATATTTTTAGCCTATAAATGAATTCCTGATCTCATTGAATAATTGCTATTACCTTAATTCACCTGTTACAAAAGCAACTTTAAAGGTTTCCCTAGTATTGAGGTTACGGATTTCCATGGATTTGTCAGCGACAGGATGCGACCGGCTAAGCCAAAACAATACGTGATCCTTATTGACCCAATTTGAGATCCTGTTAGCCTTTGATTTAATTCCCATCAATGTTGGTTTAATGGTATAAGTCTTCTTGGAAACCATGTGAAAGATTCTACATTATTCATAGCTTTTGTATTTATTATGGGTGGTTAAAATGTATGTCTCTGGAACGCTTACATAATTGAATATCTTTGTAATTTGAAACACGGATACGGAAAATATGAATTGCTATTATGTTGCTCATATCTAGTAGAATGCCGTGTAAAGCCTTCTATAGTATGTTGTAGATTTTGTTATTGTTATATTAAGTATTTCAGATGTCTAGCACCCGTAACACAAGCATAGAGCTTACTACGGGGCTAGATGTTGTTGTGTGGATTGTCCGGAAATATTTATTTGATGTATTTATTTACATTACAAATAACACACAATGACTACCAACTACCGAAATTCCAGTTCGGAAAGTTCAGCCTTTAGTTTAGAAATCCAAGGATTAGTAGTACCCCTGTAATTAGTGTACAAAACAAGCTGAAATTATGAAAAAATTATAACTTTTCTTTCTTGTTTTTTTTACTATTAACGGCCTCTTATGTGAGAGTGTGTGTAACGCAAGTTTGATTCAATATATTCCATTTCCGGAGATTACCCAGACCCTTCGCACAATGAACTTTTTCGTCAGTCAACACATAACTAACCAGTCTAATTCTTTCCAGGGGTAAATTCGCGTCAGTCCGCAAGATCCGCCACCTGGTGACGGGCGAGGAGTACGCAGCCAAGTTCATCCGCAAGCGGCGCCGCGCGGCCGACACCACCCGGGAAATCCTGCATGAAGTGGCGGTCCTGGATCTCTGCTCCGAGAGCAGTCGGGTCGTCAGTCTGCATGAGGTGAGCAGTTCAGAATTATATCTTCAATCTGCCTCTAGTGATAAGGGGACTCTCCAGTGAGACTATTCTGCCACGTTCATCAAGCAGTCCGTTTGGTAGACGTGACCAGTTGCCAAATTAAAAGGTTGTTGTTTATTGACGAGGTTAAAAGGTTGTTGGTCAAGCTAGATAATCCAATACGATAATATTACTGTCTAGACGAATAACAGGTAATGTAAAATAAGATTACTGCGACACATAAATACAGGCGGTTTTATAGGCAAACTGCTAAATAATAAAACACCAAAACAATATTTAATTTGGTATTACATAACGCCGTCAGAGAAAAGAGAGGGGCTTTTCTAATAACCAGTTGTAATTTGAATTTTGTAAGATTGATAATAAACATATTTGAATTTGTATATCATTTACATAAGAGTCGTCACAGAAGAATTATGATGATTCATATAACAGACTAAAAATCATCGTAACCTTGCCAAAAATTTACCCTATCTATATAGTAACACCTGTTTCTGCCCAATAACATCTATTTACATATAACCACTTAGCTTTTAACAAACTGCTACGAGCAAGAGAGCAATTTAACTATAACAACAGTATTCAATCATAATTCATAAGAAATATGCCCGCTGAGCGTTCTAATGTTCCCATCAGTCAAGCAAATGAGCTGCAGTGCTGAGGAATCACCGCAACTTCCCAAGAAATGAGGCTATTTATCTAGTATCAATTATGGAGCATTCGCGTCTTGAGATGGCACGGAGATCAGCATTAGTCATCTGAGGAGATGCTAAATAGTTGGCTACAGGGGATGTTTTCATTTATTATAGTATAATCTATTACTAAACAGTTTGGAGTAATTCCAATAGCTGTATCATATACGTGGAATCAACTGGACTGTATTTGAAGAATAAGTTTTCAGTTATATCTAGGGTATGCATGGGTAGGTTTTACCAAAAAAACCCTAGATTTACGGACAAATTGCTTTCTATCTCAGTGCAGTAATCATTATTATTATCTTCTATAAAGAGATCAATTGTTGTGTATAAATTACGTTTTATCCCTTAAGCTTATTTTCACTTATTAAGTATTTTCATATCGAGTTTTCGTACAGGCTGTGCACTAAACATGTGACATTCATATTAATGTTTGCATACTAAGTCGGACGCGAACTGCACCAGATGGCTACCGTCGACGGGTGCAGTTTAATCTGACCTGTCAAAAGCAGCAGGCAATGCCCATTCTTTTCCCAATCAACCAGGTCTTAACCTCGTCCATCTTGCAGGTGTACGAGACCCGTTCAGAAGTGGCCATAGTACTGGAGCTGTGCGCAGGCGGCGAGCTCCAGCGTTTACTTGACGAGGAGGAGCGCCTCACAGAGGGCGCTGCCCGACGCGCACTTAGACACGTTTTAGAAGGTATAGTTATTTATGAGACAAAGGGGAGTAAGGGTTTTAAGCTACATCCTTGAGACCTAAGCCAAACTCGTCTGTCTAACAACGAACGGGGCTCCGGTATACGGTACCAACCCGCACGCAGCACGCTGGTGCTGAGTTACGTTCTAACCCCCGTGTATTTTGAGGAAGGCCTATGTCTAGCAGTAAACGAATAATGGCCGATATGTTGTTGAGACTATTTAGATTTGATCAACGAAACTGGACTTCCTATCTGATATTGCTGTTTGCTTGCACACACACTGACAAGATTATTTCAGTAAATTTTCGGAGAGCAACGGCGGCCACCTACCTATCTTAGCCAGGGGATTTATGGAATAGGAGAACTTTTGTTAGTTTGTTTCGGTGACATAATACCATAATATTCACGCTAATCCCCTGTTCCCCTTAGGCCTGGCCCATCTACACGCAAGAAGGATCGCCCACCTGGACCTGAAGCCTCAGAACCTGCTGCTGACCACCGGTGGGGAGGAACTGCTCATCTGTGACTTCGGCATCAGCCGCGCCATACAGCCCGGCGCGCATGTGCGGGAGATTCTCGGCACTAGGGATTATGTCGGTGAGTTTTGGTGCATGTTTGTTTCGGTCTCGATGAAAGAGGAGTCTTGCAGTGTCACGTTTGTATGAAATTAGATTTTGTCGACGGCGAGTCCTTAAAGTGAAGCAGTAGTCACACTTCGAACAGAAACGTGCCGGTCGAGCAGCGAGCACCGAACAGGGCGCATAGCTTTCGCAAGAATTTTGTTACATTACATACCTACAATTTCTCGAGGAAATGTCCAAGCGTTTTTCATGTAAATGGTTATAATGGGCTAGCGAATCACAAATAGTAATAAATATATCCGGACAAATCCCATAGCACCATTTAGCCTCGTGGTAAGCTCTAAGATTGTTATACGGGTACTAGACATCTGATATTGTTTTTAATATAATAGACATACATATATAGATACTTTTATTGTACATATTAAACACCCAGACCAAGGAGAAAGTGATTGCAGAACATACACACACGAGAGGTCAACCTCGGCGGGAATCGAACCGTCGGCGTCGCCCACCGCGCCACTGAGGCAGTAAAAATTATAACACATATTATTATTATAAATACTTTATTGCACAAAATAAAATAAGAAAAATTTTGTACAAAAGGTGGTACTGTCATTTTTAATTATAGAAACCAAAGTCAACAAACGTATTTTATAATGTTGTTTGATAAAATGCTGGTATTTTTACTACACAATAACTTGATAGGAATTCTCTTAATTAGCGCTCTAAGTAGTCTCGTCTCCGTATAAGGATCGATGAATCGATGGATTTTTATAAATCAGGAAAACCTATCGACATTGACCTATTTAGGAAATGTATACAGAACAGCACTGCCTTAATTGGAAAAGACATGTGACATTTAACAGTTTATAACTTGAATAATTAACAGATTAAAATTATTTGAATATTTGATTATTGCTCTGCCATTTCGAGATGTTTGTTTTGTAATTAAATCTATTACTAATGGAATTTTATCGATTGTGATTTTCTTTTATTTAGTGCGCAAAATAATATATTTCATCGGCCTTCTAGTATGGGGTTGTTCTGAGCTGATCTTGTCGGTCCGCCGCCTCTTTTCCAGAACGGCAACCTGTTCTTAGTGATATATAGCTCGCCCATTGCCACTGCAATTAGAATAAAATTAGTAAACTTTAGCTCACAAACAAATAAACTGAGTTAATCCGTTATGCTATGTTGGTGACTATCTTCTACGTATCTATTAATTCCTAATTCGAACCCGTAAAGAAATACCGAGAATGGCCCTCTCCATAGCTCTCTAGACAACTCTGAACTAGATTATTGTTACATTCTAAATCAAAAAATCAAACTCGTATTTCTCGTTATTCCAGCCCCAGAGATCCTATCATACGAGCCGCTATCCGTAGCCGCCGACATCTGGTCCGTGGGGGTCCTAGCATACGTCCTCCTCAGCGGATACTCGCCCTTCGCCGGAGACACCAAGCAGGAGACGTACCTAAACATCGCGCAGTGCCAGCTCAGCTTCCCCAAGGACCTGTTCCGGGGGGTGTCGAACCGCGCCAAGCTGTTCATCCGGGAGACGCTGCTGCTGGATCCCAAGTGAGTATAAACCTTGCTGGAGACACCTAGAGACGTACTTGAACATCATTGTGCCAGCAACGCCTGATTCTATTTATTAAAAAAATCAACAGTTGAGATTATCACTATTAACAAACCTAGTAGCAACAGAAAGATAATTGAAGATTTTCACGGATGGTCACATAATAAACATCAAAAAGTGGACACAACCCAATGGACACTATTTATTTATTTAAGGACTACTAACAAAGGTAACATACCATACATTTCTTAAATTCTAGAATACAATAGACATAAGTGCTCCTTCTTTCACAAGTAGCTACAAGTAGTATGAACAATACAATATAATAATATGGTACAAAAAAACAAAAACCCATATAACTATTTAATAACAATAAAAAAACTATTAGCTAATCGCTATCTATGAATTTATGTAATCAAAACATTTTAAATTCTTTTAAAAATACACCTGAATATTATATATTATGTTCTCTCCCCAGGGCCCGTCTCACAGTGGAAGAGTGCCTGGAGCACCCCTGGTTGAAAGACGAGGTCGACCTGCCGCGCGCCATCGTCGGCGGCATCGCGCTCGACTCGGCGCAGACCGATGACAGTGACAGCGATGACAGCGGAACGAATGAGCAGAACGGCCTGAACGGACTGAATGGAGTGAATGGCCACAATGGAATCAATGGAGTGAATGGTTGCAACGGCACTAATGGGAACCATGATGAGAATAGCGGTAAGTGTAATTACATATATTTTTTGGAGTTTCTTATAACTTTTTCTTTTAACTTATAACCCTGTGTTACGGGATAAACAAAGAGTATAAAGAGTATTTAAAGTTAAAGAGTTTAAGTTTAAGAGTGTATTTCATAGATAATAGTGAAATTTTTATTTAAAAAAAATATAAATTTTATTTTCCAAAAAAATACTATATTTTCATAGATGACTTATAAACTAATAACTTTTTTGGTTGATACTTACTATCTAAGGCCTGATAAATATGAATCATACCTTCTGTTTTATTTTAGAACTGTGTTACGGCTAGGTAAAATAATCCGTAAGATCGCATACAAGGTTGTCTGGAAGAAATTGCTTTAAGCATAACACACCGTATATACATATAACACCGCCCATTACGCATGCTGGGTTTAATTTTACTATTCATAATTTTGTATTTTATTATTGGTGTTCAAATCCTTCACAGAGCTCGGCCGTCGGCCGGTGGCCCTCACTGTCCAGAAATATAAATATAAAATGTAATTTATATATGAATTTTCAGAAGCCACAGAGTCCAGACCATCCACGCCCACCAACAAAACCTTGGAAGACGAGGAGCGCGACAAGCCGCTGAAGCATGCGCACGCACGCGACGTGTCCCCCCCATTCCCGGACGCCCCCTCCACGCCCAAGGTGAGACGGGCAGACTGGCTTTACTAACATTACTAACTAGGTACCTAATTTATGTGTCTTAGCATGTGAGTGATTGTGGGAAGAGGTAATAAGATTATTTTTGCATAATTTTTTAAGCTCCTAATTTTTTTCTTGTTTGCGTGATATGGGTTTTCCTGCGAATAAGTAGTAAATAGTCTTTCTTGATGTCTATTGCTTTACGGTTATAAACAGTAAGATTTTAGCGAAGCATGTTCTGTCATAAAAAAACAAACTTCTCTTCTTTGCCATGTTCACTATTATAAATGGAATGATAATTATTGCAAGTAAGCAAGAGCACCGTTGCTTGAAATGGAATTATTCTTTAATGCATGATTTTGGAATTACAAATACGGATAATACTCTTGCGTTTAACAGTGTAGCATATTGAAGCATAGCGAAGTTGAAACTAAAGTTATTATTTAACTAAAGTTACTCTATGTCTCTACAATCTAGAAATAATTTAAATGACGGAATATATAGACATATTTTTTTGTTATCTTAGAAAAAGCATGTTGATAAAATAAAGGTGTTGAGTCCGTCTGATAGCCCGTCCTAGAATAGTGGACACCTTTTTTTTCTTTAGCAATTTATAAGAAAGTGCAAAGATAAAAAGGAAATTAGGTATCTATATAATTTTTTTAAACAATCTAAATAACGGACTAATTTTTATTTTTTTGTATCTACCCTATTACGGTTTATGATTTTTCAGCCCTACTCGCAACTACATGTGAGATTAAAACCTACCACCACTGTACCCCGCGAGCAAACTAACAATAACCCAGACTCTAACATTCCAGGTGTCCCGCAAGTCCCACCCGCACCCGCCGTCCGTGCTGGCGCTCTGCAAGAAGTTCCAACCGGACTACGAGAAGCCGGCCAAGCTTCACTCGCACCACGGGGACTGCGGCTGCGCACTCGAGTGTGACACGCCCTGCCTTCGCCTGCGGAGCACTAGAGCCCCGCCCGACCGCGCCGTCATCTGCTAACGGCTCTGCTGCGCGTTCTACCCGCGCCTCGCCCGACAGGACTGACTGTTACAGCCGTGTGGCGTATCTTTTCAGTGCGATGTGTTTAGCGTTCATTCTGAGTGAATGATTGCAAATCTACCGCGGCTGTCCGTTACAGCCATGTGTATCTGTGCGTTGTTTATCGTCTACTCTGAGTGATATATTGTGCAACCGTTCTTTGTTTATCGTTCGTTCCAAGTGAATGATTCATTGCAAATATCTTGTGGTGTACCTGTGTTTACGGATCTTGATGTGCGGCCGTTGTTTATCGTTCGCTCTGAGTGAATGTTGCAAATATCGAGGATAGATTGCATCGCGAAACAACGGCGCGGTTATCTAATGGGAAGCGATTCGGAGCGATACTATACTCTTTTGCTGGTCAATTTTAAATATTTTTAGGTAAACTGAATTAAATTTTACTGCCATTAAGCCGTAAGAATCAATAGTAAAGCATTAAATTTTTGAATGAATTTAACTACAGTTTCAAAACGTGATTTTATGAAGAAAAGACTGTTAGGAAATACATTCTGTTATTGATTCGCTCGACACAACCAATTTTTATAATTTATTATTATAAAAATAGGTTGTGCAAAAGGTATAGGATACTCGTCAAGGTCTGTAAACACGACAAGCGATGTCTTTACCACTGTTACGCCGCTGCGTCGGTATGTGATGTAAATACCTAGATGTAAGTTAGTTATTGCAAGTTGTATATTTTTAATGTGGTAGGGGCCCGATTACAGCGTACTTGCGACCCTACAACTATGGTACAAAATGCATAATTCTACCCAAACGTATTGTGTAAAATGTGTTCAAAGTTTACTCGGTAGGCTTGGTGTTGTAATGTAAATATAAGGATACGTGCGAGGGTATACCCCGCAGACGATCACATCGATTTCAAATTTATCGAGTTGGATAGTACGTCACAGTATAAAACTGCTTGCGTTTCGAATGGGACCAAAAGTATATTTGTAAAGTTGTTACCGATTTGGTATTTGAAAGTTTAATCGCTTCGTGTAGATAGAGGTTTACTTAGAGGTACATTTGGGTTGTTGAGCTCAAATTTCGTGGTTTTCGGGGCGTGCGCCCGCTCGCGGTCTGGCCTGCGTTGGTTCGTCCAACCTCGCTTTTTCACTCGAGCGTCTTATCTTAGGCTTGAATTTTATCAATGCATTGGCCTTGTTACTGAAAATACTCGGAAGCGGCGACATGTTGCATAATTCAGAGCAGATTTTTGAGAAGGCTTCCGGAAGCTGCGCCCCGGAACGATCCACTAACTTATTTGTAACTTATTGTAACGAATTCATCATGTCTTGGCCGTTAATTTTATTTCACTTTCATTAAAGCCGTACTTTTCATTGTGAAATTTTTATTAACTCTGCAAGAACTTGTGAAATCTTTTATTAATTTGTAAAAATAAATTATTGTGATAAATAAATACATTTTGTTTTAATTTCACCATTAACCACTCTAGTTTAGTCTAAATATATCTTATGAATATGTTATCTTAATTTAGGCAGGTAGATATGGAAATAAAAAGTAGGTGTATATTGTTTATATAAAACGTATTTATTACAACCTCCAATTTAAAATCTGTATTAAATGTGCAACTATACCCAGATAAATTGGCACTTTTAAAATGACTTTATAAATCAAATTCCTTATACAGAACTTACGTAAATTACAACAGAGATATATGCTTTATGTTTCATAAAATGTTCGTAAAGACTTACATACGCCATCACTTTTTTTAGTAGTTTCACATTAATCGAGATCCATAATACAATAAAATAGGAATAATCACGCAAAATATAAATAACACAAACTCAAGATAAAAGTAAATTAATATGATACAACCTTTTGATGATTTTATTAATACAATAAGTAAAATAGACACGATAACAATTTAATTAAGCTTATAACCTGAAATTTTTAATTATCAGTCCATAGGAATCGAATTGACTAGACCTAAATAAAATGCATAATTTTGCCATATATTTTGTCTAATGAAAATGTTGGTGGTTACTCACGGATTTGGACGGGGATAAAAAAAAATTAAGATTATTGGTTGAGAGAAAATTAAGTATTCTCATAAATACATCTTCGCTACGAACCGCTCGCTATACAGATCACACATTTAAGAATATAATTGTATATTTATTACTAATACTTATAAGGCGGATTTAATATAATGCAATATAGATCTGACATAATACATATTGATTGTTGATAGTACGTAATTACCTAATCAGTTCCTAACTAATTTTTAACTAATTAAAAAACTTTAGCTGCATAGCTTATTACTAACGTTGTTGCTCACAGAACTGAAAATAGTTGAGGCCTACGTGAACAAATATAAGCAGACTTAAATCATTTTTCGTTTAAGGCTAACCAAATTTCACACTAGGAGGCGTTAGCAAATCAAAGAGGGTTCTATTTAGATTTATAACGGGATATTCGAAAGTCAATCATCTTTCGAGTTTCCCATCGGCTCGTAATAAAAGACTGAGAAGGAGGGTAGACAGATTTTTCTGCCAGTAAAACTGTTACCCCAATCGCTGCAGCTTCAGTTCAACCGTGATCATGGCGCATGTAACTGTGCCGAAATATCGGGAAACTCGAAAGTCAATCAATCGTGGTAAATATCCTGTTATAAATCGAAATAGTATTAATAACAATGATAGTTTCAAAAGTTATATTATAACATTTAGGGTTCTTACGTAAATAAATAAATCAATATTTCTGGACAATCCATACAACAACATCTAGCCCCGTGGTAAGTTCTAAGCTTCTGTAACGGTTACTAAACATAATCTGATATTATACTATATATAAAAAAAGGTGTGTGTGCGATTCACACACGATAGAAGTGAAACTTCAGTAAATCGACGAAAGAATAAGAAGAATAAAAAAAAAAGCTACGACGCACGATTGGAGTCTACTACTTACGAACTATAATTATGATATATATCGAATAGGAAAAAAGGGTAAATGAACGCATCTGCTAAAATGATAAGAGAAACAAACATATATCTGTAATTATTCGGATTATTTATATTTCTTCATTAAAGCGTATTACATAAAGTATTTTACAAAATAATATAAATAAAATACAGCAATACCTCTTTGCGCGATACTTCGTAGTCTCAACTACGAAGTATCGCGCAAAGAAATTTAAATAAAGCATTGTATTTGTGACTCTTACCATTTCCGTTTCATCTTTTTGCATCCGGTTTGAAATCACTACGATTCTATAGAAGTTTCACTTCAATAAAAAGAAATACATGCAAATTTATAATTAACATAAATGCTAAAATCATACATTTGTTTGATTGATCTGTGTTTATTACGGCAAATCGTCGGATCGAAACATGTTTAAAGAAAACTAATTATGATTTTGAAATACCTATTCAACGATACCCCATTTTTGTATTTGTTACCCCCAAGTTTGTTGACTTTATATTTTCAAAATATGGCTTAGAGTAGTCGCATAATATATAAGTAGTATATTGAATTTTCATACTTAGTGACACTTGCCGAAGGGATCGAATGACGTGGGAATCTTAAAAATCTGCCAAGGCGTTTGCTCTGTATACAAATCGGCTACAAAGGATACATACATAGTCTGATAAACTTATTTCCACTCCTTTGCGTCGCGCAGTGGGGTAAAAACATCGTATAAGTATTATCCGTTTCTTAATATTGTTAAACACCATGATCGTTAAAAAGTTATACATATTTCACAAATATACATACATTATACATATTTCGCATTTAAATTTCAACCAATGTACCTCTATAACAATTGTTTTCAACTCATGTAAAGGGTAAAAAATCAAATTAAATATTCCATTATTAAAAAAAAACACAGAATAAAGTCTACCTTCCTCGCTAGTAAGAAACTATATCAATGAATTATTCCATATAAGTCTAGTAATGAACTGAATAACTTGAACACAGTTTTCTTACCTAATAATAGGCATAACCAGAGCGAGACAGCATGTATTTTAATCATTATTATGTCCAAAGAAAAAGGTATCGCCAGACCAGCGTCTGTCTGATCACAAACACATGATCTACGTCTGTAAACATAGCACTTGAGTCGTAATGCTCTTGTTTATCACCACCATTATGCGATTTCACAATGGATGTGATGATTAAAGTTTTATTTTTTAGGTTCGATAGACTGTCTCAATAGCATTACCTATCAATATTTGACATGTCTTTTTCAAATTGACCCAAAATACTGTATATTGGGTCGAGTCACAATAAACTGAAGTTGAATAAGGTGCGGTCTACAATTTCTGGTCCGAGTATGTGTATTGTCCTATGAGCCATGTGCCATTACAATAATAAAAAAAAAATATTAGTAAAGCTGCATCTCTCTCGTGAAGAGAGTAGTCCCTGTGTCCCAGCAGTGGGAACGTTAATAGGGTGATGATGAAGCTGCATTCTCACGGAGTCGTGTCTTACAAAATCGAATGCTCGAGTGAATTGAAAAAAATATTTCGCACAAAAATTGGTTTCGATTCGACAGAGTAAGTAATACATGATTCTGCAGTGTTACCATTACCACTCATAGTACAAGCTCTGCTTAACTCGATAATTTATTATTCTATGGCTCGGGGTTAGATCATGGGTGTGAATAGTTCAGTAACATTTTATTTGGGCAGCTAGCAACCACAGTGAGCTCGCTGTTAATTTCATGATATTTTGGTCGCCTGATGCTTCGTTTGGCTAATTTGGCGCAGATAAAGAACAAGTACACAATATCAGCATTTAAAAAGTTATGCCAAGACAATATTATTTATTAATTTAAAGTGAGTTTAGATTATTATTTCCTGATTCCAATTTAACAAAACGAATAGTTGTTCTTCTTCTTCTTGGTTTTATGGCTTGCACCGTTCGCTGGTTCTGCCAGTGTCGTCAGTTACTTGAACGAATAGATGTATCTACTGACTGTTAAAATTTCGACATTTTCCGTCAAAGAACAGGAGGCTTATCGGATGTATAATGTACCCATTGAAACCGGGAAAGTATATACCATGTTTTGAGTCTCTATAGATTTTAGATATAAATATGCCAACATGATGTACGACTATTGTTTTTAACACCTGTTCTGCTAGAATAACCAAAAAAAAACGTGTCTAACATAACTCTACAAAAACAAGTCTGATTAAAACCTCCAAGCTAAAGAAAAATAAACCTAGTATTCACACAGTGAATAAATACAAACTACCATGTCAGCACAGGGTATAATCTACGGCGCGGTCGCAGGTTCAGTGCCCGTTGACGACGGCACCGGCCGTTTTAATATCGTTGAGCTGGTCGTTGTACTCCGAGTAGAGGCGCTGCCATCTCAGCTGCTTCACTAAGAGGGAGAGCATCTCCTCGAGCAGCTCGTGTTTTCTTATACCCTGGAAGGGAAGTTAGTATTAGATATAATTGTTAATGTAAACACAATAATTTATGTGTCTGCGTCTATATTAAAATAAATAAATATTTCCGGGCAATCTACACAACAACATCTAGCATGAGGACGGTCCATTTTGCAGTGCTGAAAACAAATTATTTGTTTAACTATGATTATAAGTTGTGTAATTTTTTTGGTAATTTAATTTGTGTTTAGCTGCAAATTAATGATTTCTATTTTGTTCTATTCTATTCACCGTGGTAAGCTGTCAGCTTGTGTTACGGGTTTTAGTAAATAACCGACAGAAAGTAGAAATTTTCCTGTGGCATTAATAAAGTTCATAAGTCCTTTGTGCTCACGGTTCCAGCCTTTCATTCCACGCACCAGTGGTTGTTACATGTTTCTCGACTCGACCTTTGGCTTGCAGGAGTCGTATACCGATGATTTATAGATGCGTTCACGAAGACAAATCCCCAAAACGTTTTAAGTTATTTATCATAGTATATGAAAATTCCATACCTAAATGCTACATAGACATTTATTTATGCTAGATAAGATAAGCCTTCCATTGACCACAATCTCACTTGATGTAAAGTGACGATGTAGTCTAAGTCAAACCTATTACACTCCTCTTTTTTGGTCGGGGATTAAAAAACAGAATTCGGGAGATAATTCTTATTTAACTGTGATATATTTCAGCAGCAATCCACAGACAAGGATTCCACTAGCAACCCGGAGAGCAACAGCCTCCTAGACCCGGCTGAAGATGGGACATGAAGACCTAGAAGGTAGATATGGCTTCTCCGGGCCACATTACGAAACACGAGAAAATCGCTTCACGCACTGGCCCAGCCCGGAGGGTGGTGGACGAGCCGCGGCCGAAGCCTACCACCAGAGACTGTTCTTAGCACTACCCGGAGGTCACGTGTAAGGATTCAAAGGGTCACATTTAGATTAAAGGGAGATTATTGGAAGCGATTAAAAGTAACAAACAACTTACTAGTATCGTACTCTGCCATTTCTTAGGCGTGGACGTACAGTGACTTGGTCCCAGCATGTCGTCTAATATTGAGCGGATTTGATCTTCCGTTCCTGCAAAGAGAGAGGTATTATACAAAGTGTAACACGAGTTCCATTCAGTATGAAAAGGTCTGAAAATAAAAGACGTAAGAAGATTTGATTTGAACCATTGAACCAGCGTTATACCTTGCACCTAGATTGCTCTAATAATTTAGGTTTCTCTGCGTGGGTCTTACCACCTGAACTTTTGCACCAGAATGCAACTGTATTTATTTATACAAAAACAGGTGTTGATGTTACAGACCCATCAAACTGATATTCAATAATCTTTATTCTTTATTTTGTAAAGTTACAAAACATAATTTGAACTTACCTTGATTAACTAGATGTTCGAACAGCGACGTGATCCAGTGCCGGTAGTCTTTAGACAGTTTCAGATGGAGACACGACGCCACTTGCGCTTCTAGCCAACTCCTCGCCGCGCCGGCAGTGTAGCTGAAGAATAGAAGAATACATTTTAAGGTATCTTCTTATAAATACACTCATCATTAAGATTTTAGCAACACTATCTCGCTAAGCGAGCTATGTAGCGCAGTATTCTTCTAGTAAAACTTTCAGACCGAATACGCTATACCATACTGCGATCCAAAACTGGAATAGTCAATGTCACCAAAAAATCAGCTGGGCTAAAGTGGAAATGGGCTGGCCATGTTTGTCGCATGCCTGACGATCACTGGGCCAAAATAACAACTTTGTGGGCTCCAAACAACGGACGCAGGCATCGCGGCAGACCAGGATCAAGATGGCGAGATGAGCTGGATAGTTTTGACGTGGATTGGTGTGCAACAGCTTTACAACGCGATGTATGGATGGGGAATAGGGACATGGGCTGACATAATAAACAATCTAAACTCAGCTATCTAGCGTATCTAAAAAGCCGTGTTGGCTAAATGGGAGCACACTCGACTTTCTTTCCGAAGGTCGTGGGTTCAAAGCACGCCACGAACCTCAGAATATTTATTCTTAAAAATTAATATGCGCTTAAACATGTGCTTCGATGGTAAAGGCAAACATCGCGAGGAAACCGGTATGCTCCGAGAACTTTAAAGAGTTTTAAGGACATGTGACATTCACCAACCCGCACTTGGTCTGGTGAATTAAGGCCTTATCTCTCTCGTCTAGAGAGAAGTCCCTGTGTCCCAGCAGTGGGAACGTTAATAGGGTGATGATGATTTATTTATTGAGTATAGTCAGTTACCTGGGCGCGTTGGGGTTGTGCGCGTAGTGGTTGTGCGCGGGGAGGTGCGCGCGCGCCGGCCGCGCCCCGCCCCGCGCCCCGCCGCGCGCGCCGCCCGCGCATGCGCGCACTGCGTCGCCTGCGTCCGACCACACTACCCTGCGAACATTACATTAGAGGTGTGTATATATATGTGAATATGTAGAGTGAAAAGGCTACCTTTTTTACGCTAGAAAAGCCTTCATTTGACCACAATCTCACCTGATGTAAAGTGACGATGTGGTATAGGATGGGGCATGAAGACCTAGAAGGTAGATGGCTGCTCCAGGCCACATTACGAAACATGAAAAATCGCTTCACGCACTGGCCCAGCCCGGAGGGTGGTCACAAGCCGCGGCCGAAGCCTACCACCAGAGACTGTTCTTAGCACCACCCGGAGGTCACGTGTGAGGATTCAGAGGGTTAACACTTACGGACGTGAACGGAAAAAAACCTTGCCATTTATAAGACTGCATTTTCGGTTCGCGTCGAAGGTTGGAATCTAACCGTGATGTGCGCTTCGGTCCATTTGTGGTGAGGGCCGAGTAAGCAGTTTTGGCCGGAAAGGGTCAAGTTTCGACGGTTCATCGGTCGCCTGCACTGCGAGGCGACACCGCCGTGACTGATGATACCATGATACGGACACGATGGATATTTTTCTAATATCGGACTAGTACTTCCTAAGATTATAGTTCGGCCGTTCAGAGAATGCGTTCCTGACAGATGTCAGAAAAATCACGCCTATGAAGTCCTGAATTTCTTATTAGTCCAGACAATAGCTGTGATTGTAATACTTAATGGGCATACCGAACTACCTAGTGATGGGAGATGAATCATCGTGCATAGTTTATAATACATGTTACTGATATTAAAAAAAGTATTTTATTTCATAGTACAAATTAACATTTAGGTTTATTTACGTACTCCTGTAATATACTTGATAAAATAAAATATTTGTAAGTACGTATAAAAAATCGAATCTTGTCTGGCTGCTTAGAGATTGCGTTTCTGACAGGTCGTGATCAAATAGGCGATGTTACTTGGAACTGGCGTACAATTTACTTATTTATATAAATTATACTTTATTCAATAGAAATACAGAATGTAACTAAGAATAAATAAAACAATTTTATTATATTAATATTACCTTTTTTTGGTTTCCACTTAAATATTAAAATATATAAATTTTAAATGATTCCGCCAATTTAAAACGAAAATAATCTTAAAACTAACGCGGCTTCATTTTGGAGGAACGGTAACGAACTCAGTGTTATGTTGCCCATCACTAGTCGTGACCAACTGATAGGTGTCAAACGCATTCTCTGAACGGCCGAATTATAGTGCGATATTAGTATAGATCGAGTATAAGTTGTAGTGAACTGTTATACGTACCACGAACACAGCTTTTTACTGTAAATATAAGCTTTCCCGTTACTGAGTGTGATCATCGGGTTTCCGTCTTCCAGTAGAGAGCAGTTTGTGACCGTCACTGGAACAAGAAACCTTATTTAAATACTTCCATAAACCCTTATGAAGGCGTAAGAAGAGCTTAAGACAATGGTCGGTCTGACTTGTTTGACTGCCTCAGTGGCGTGTTGGGCGTAGGTCCGCTTGCAAGAAGTAGGGTTCGATTCCTGCAAATGGAGTCAAGTGTTTGTATGTTCTGCAATCACTTTCTTCTTCGTCTGGCTGTTTAATCTGTATAATAAAAACATATCTATATATGTATGTCTATTATATTAAGTTTATCAGATGTTTAGTACCCGTAACACAAGCTTAGAGCTTAACACGGGGCTAGATGTTGTTGTGTGGATTGTCCGGTGAGATATTTATTTTCTTTATATATATAATTCTTCTGTGAGTGTGTATGTCACTGAACTTCTCTCAAACGACTGGACCGATTTTGATGAAATTTTTTGTGTGTGTTCAAGGGGATCTGAGAATGGTTTAGATTCACAATACGGTCAACTGGATATTGTTTTCTGAGACGTGGGACAGGACAACGTCCGTCGGGTCGACTAGTTTATATATATTTTTTTAATTATTGCTAAGGGTCTACCTCCGTTGGAGAGCAGCGCCCGGAAGCACAGCGGCCGAATGATGCAGGAGGCTGCGGAGAGGTCCCACATCGCCAGCTCAGCTGACGTGGTGACGGCTGCGAGGGTGTCTCCGCATAGGGTCAGTTTAGCTGCTTGAGACATCAGGGCTGGAATTAAAAACGAGGTTTAAGTCAAAATTTTAGTGAAGAAAACTTTAAGAGAAAAAAGGCACGCCTGTCTAACAAGAAATAGTCAAGTTAGTCTAATATATAAAATTCTCGTGTCATGTTCGTTCCCGTACTCCTCCGAAACGGCTTGACCGAATCTCAGAGAAATTTTGTGAGCATATTGAGTAGGTCTGAGAATCGGCCAACATCTATTTTTCATTTTGCAAAACAACGTTTGCTGGGGTCAGCTAGTAATAATAATAATAAAAAAAAACATTTAATTTGTGCCACAATAGAACAACTATAAACTAGAAATGGATTATAGTAACACATTTAGGCAACAAAAATGGTAGACGCTCATCATTTGATCCAGTAGCTCAGAGCTGCCGATCACTGATATTCTGCGTCCCCTTACTATTACTTATAAGTATAATTTATTTCTTAAATGAGAATAAAGTTTATTAAACCTGAAGATTTCAATATATGTCTTGTGAAAAAACTGAGGCGAGGATTGATAGTAGCAGTTATATTTTGGTCAAACAGCCATACTTTACGATAGTATCTTTTACTTTAATTTGCTTTTATTGGTCTTTTAGATGCATCAACCTTGATATTATTAACAAGGGTTTTGTATGGTCACATATCGTGCATCTTGGTGTGTTGTTCAGGGCTACAAAGCATGCATAGTGCAAGCTGGACTACAAAATCGTACCGTACCCGTAACACAAGCATAGAGTTTACCACGGGGCTAGTGTTGTTGTGCGTATTATCAAGATATATACAATGTGTCCGGTCACCGGTGTCGGAGACTTTGGGGGGGATATAGGAATAGTGATTCGTCGATAAAATTTACAGATCAGGCAGTCTCACCTATGGGCGGCAGGGCTCTGGTGGCGTGGTGGCGGTGCAGCGCCCACACGTGCAACGAGCCGTCGGCGCAGGCCACGGCAGCCCAGCGCGCGTCGCAGCCCACGCACGTGACCGCCGAGCCCAGGTACGTCTCCCACACCGGCTCGTTGGACACCGAGTTGTTGGGGATCAGCTGGAGGCGCGATAGCGTGCCGTAGTGAGTGTTGAACGCTCTGTTCACCACCTGGAGGCAACATATACAACAATTGATATATAGGAGAAATAATCAAAAGCACTCTTTTAACCTTTCCACGAATCTATGGATTTTTCTGGAATGCGTGGCGGGTTTGAACCTACGAGTAAAAAACTTAGCCCTATGATATTACCTGCAGCCGCAGCAGGCCGGCCGTGCGCACGATGGGCCCGGCCCGGCCGAGCGTAGGCGCGGGCAGCGCGGCGCCGGGCGCGGGGGCGGGCGCGGTGGCGGCGGCGGGGGCGGGGTGCGCGGGGGACGCGCAGCCCTTCTTGCTGCGGACCTCGTCGGTGCGCGGCCCGGGGAGGCTGGAGGCGCAGCGTTTGCGCAGGCGGTTGTCGATACCACTGCAAGATGATGACATTTGAGATTATTTTAACGTAGTACGAGGATGAATTAAAATCGCTCCCGCTGTCTGTTCGTGTACATTTTCTAAAGTACCTAACAGATTTTAATGCAGTTTTTATAAAGCTAGAGTTTAAAGGCTGAGGCATATCAAAAGCATCGCAGCTAGCAGCAAGGTTAAAAGGCGGCCTGCGTTGAAACTCATGGAACTACGTCACACTAAACAAATCAGAAGCAGCACGGGCCTAGATGAAATCTTTGCCCAATACAGTCACACTTACGCAAATTAAGCTAGGTCCGCTATGTGCTGGTAATGATGTACCTGATGTTACTATGACCCATAAGTGTGGGGAAAAGCCGAAATTATGTAGCTACAAGAGTGCCTTTTTTTTAAAAGCGGCTAATTATTTGCGAGAATATGGCTCTCTTCTCAAAGGTGGAGGGAGAACATTTTAACATAGTGCTGCTAAAAGGTATACTTATGAATATTTCTGAATTATATATGAATATTTGGTTCTTGCGATTTCTTCAATACAAATGTAACTGTTTTGACGAGAATTATTTTGCTAAATGTAAAAGGCACCATATTTTACCTCTAACTGAGAGACGTAAAATTGCAGATGTGGTATTATTAAGCAAAATCGCGCGAAGTGATGTTGATTCACCTCAACTATTAGGAAACATAAAGTTAAAAGTTCCAAATAGACCCTCAAGGCATCACGTGCATTTAGACACGCCCTTTTGTTTTTCAAATTATCGCCAACATTCATTTTTTTATAGAGCTTCTGCTACATTTAATACTTTGGCAGATATACCTGACATCGATTTGTTTGACACCGGAGCCCGCAAGGTCGGTATGACTCTATGTAAACGCTGGTTTGAGTCTGTTGACTCATAAATCAGTCCATGTTATATTATATAACATATTTTATAATATAATACTGTTATATTTTATTTTCACATTTTATTGAGTTTTAATTTTTGTTTTCAAGTAACATCATTTCACACATAACGTTTATATTGTATCAGCTTTTTTCTATAAATTATTTATTTATTTTATTTTTTCTTCTTTTTAAGCAGATGTACGATATTGTTTTCATTTTATAATTTCTTTGTTACCTTTTTTCTTTTTGATTGTTAGAGTGTTTGACAGGTTTTTTTTATAGATTCGCTATGCGAAAACATGTAAATGGTTCATAGGTATTTTTATTTAGTGTTAGTAATAAGTTTAATAAAACTGTTTGTTTTCCAAATAAAATAAAATAAAATAAATAAAAATATTACTGAGCTGCAATGGGTTCCCGGTAATTTTCCATTGAATTAGCTCTATTAATGAGACTTTACGAACCTGGTTACATGACATGTAATTTTCAGGATTTATTTGATGTTTTAAATAAAATAAAATACAAGTCCATATTTGAAGAAATTAAAAAATTTACACAGAGTTTATTTTAAATGAGAGTAAAATGTGCAGAGAGCGATTAGTTAAGGAAATAAGTACCCTCACTAATAATCACCCCCTTAACTCTATAATTCTCTGTAGCTCAGTTTCCTCTATTAATGAGACAAATTAAACAGGCTGGGACAGGTTTTGTTTACAAACATAACAATGTGTTCTTACTCGGTAATCTTGGGGTGGGATAGTGGGCATGACGTTAGAATGTTCCTCATTCTAACGTCATGCCGCGGCTTTAAGCTACAACTTATTATATATAAGATACTTTATTGCACAAGAAAATAAAGAAATGTTCAAAAGGTGGGCTTAATGTCAAGGTATTTTCTGCCTTCCAACCTCAAACAGGCTTTAAATAAGAAGTTGGTCGAACTTACTTGTCAGTTATCTTGGGGTTGCTGTTATTGAGGGATGTGGCGTGGTTGCTGACGTTGGGGTGTATGACGATGTCCGTGCGCACCTCCACGCGGATCCGCGACTTGCTCTGCGAGGATGTGCTGAAGCAGTTCTCCGTGCCGCCTGGCTGGGAGCCAAGGGATTCACTGTGAAAAGTCATTAAAGATAAGAGTAATGAAGTGACATTTTATGTGAAATAAAATAATATAGCTTACATATCAGAATATCACATAGGCTACATTTTACAGTGGTAAAATACCACATTATTATAAGAAGAGTCGCCTCTATTTGACGATCCACTAGCCGGATAGGCGAGGGGGAAGGAGACGACAACATCATCTCTCTCTGTCATATGACTTACTTGGCATCTGCTTGTGTGAGCGGGATGAAGACAGGCGTGATGCGTCGCTTGCCGTCCGACGTGCGAGTCTCTATCTGACGATCCACTGGCCGGATAGGCGAGGGGGAAGGAGACGACAACATCAACTCCCTCTGTCATATGACTTACTTGGCGTCTGCTTGTGTGAGCGGGATGAAGACAGGCGTGATGCGTCGCTTGCCGTCCGACGTGCGCGTCTCTATCTGACGATCCACTGGCCGGATAGGCGAGGGGGAAGGAGACGACAACATCGGCTTACTCTGCCCAAAAATAGCACTATGTTAGGACATGAAATGAGATCATAAAAGTTACCTAATATTATAAAGCTGTAGAGTTTGTTTGAGCGCGCAAATCTCAGAAACTACTCTGAATAATTATTCCACTATAAGATAGCTTATTTATCGAGGAAAGAAAGTAGTTTCCAAGGGAATCCATAAAACACGGGCAACGCCGTCAAAGCTAGTATCTTCATATATGGCGTAAAACACAGTTTTTTTTTTGCAGTCGGTAAGTAAGCCTGATACGTCACGCTCAGAGGTGAAAGGCTCGTGCTAACTTTTTTTTTTTTTTAATGATCGATAAGCCTTCATTTGACCACAATCTTACCTGATGTAAAGTGACGATGTGGTCTAAGATGGGACATGAAGACCTAGAAGGTGGCTTCTCCGGGCCACATTACGAAACACGAAAAAATCGCTTCACGCACTGGCCCAGCCCGGAGGGTGGTGACAAGCCGCGGCCGAAGCCTACCACCAGAGACTGTTCTTAGCACCACCCGGAGGTCACGTGAAACTCACTTTGCTAATAAGTAAACATAGGTATGTCATCGACAGATGCTAGAAGACAAATATATAATGAACTATGTAGCAAAATCCTTCAGCAGAGACACCTTAAACCTTATAATAGTTACCGGTGTCTTATCACTCTTGGGTGTGGTCTCCTCTTTCCTGGCTTCCTTCATCGCCTCCTGTTTCTCCCTAGCCAGCAGGATCTCGGGGCATTCCACCAGCAGGTTCGAAGACAGGTCGCCACCGGATTCATTCGCTAAACACTTGCCGTATATCTTCTCGTAGAATGCATTCTTAAAGCAAAACAAAATTCATTATTTTAAATTGACTGATTATTCGACCCAAATAATCTTTTTTTTTTGGCCCGTTTAGTTGTTGACGCGTATGTTTAGGAGCAACAAATTATTCTACACCAAAGTTTACATAATTACAGTTCACTCTTTACCATGGTAATAACTCTACCATTTAACATTTTGGGATCAGTCTTGTGTCAGTTCAGTACTTTAAAAGATTTAAGAAACCAACATCAGAGGCTACGATATAAAATAAAAAAACCACTAATCTATTTGTGTTCCGAGATATAAAAAATAAGTTTACAGTTCGAAATGTAAAAATACTAGCAAATGGCTTACCTTTTCATCTAATGATAATGGCATTCCTATTTCTTTGTTGGAGAACTGGATGCATGCCACGGAACCATCTGAGCTGCATGCTAGGAGATTCAAACCTGTGAAATAGACAAATACATGAATACAAGTCTTTTTTCAATTTAAACTTATTTAAATTTAAATGTATGTCGGGTGAACTCTTGCTAAATTTTTATCTTCGATAGATGCAGCTGATATTTTTTATACACGCACACGTTCAGTTTAACAATGCAAGTTTACAATGTGACGTCATTTAATTCAACATGGCGGAGCTGTTCCCGTCTGGAAGAGTGTCGTTGAGACAGTAGAGTGTCGTTGAGACAGTAGAGTGTCGTTGAGACAGTAGAGTGTCGTTGAGACAGTAGAGTGTCGTTGAGACAGTAGAGTGTCGTTGAGACAGTAGAGTGTCGTTGAGACAGTAGAGTGGCGTCGAGACTGACCGTCGGAGCTCCAGCTGATGTCCAGCACGCTGTCGTTGAACAGGTCGTGGACGACGACTAGCGGCCGCTTCAGTGACGTCAGCCAGATGCTGAGGGCTCGGTCTCGGGACCCAACCGCGGCGCAGCAGCATTTCTTGCCCTCTTTCACGAAGATGTTGTTGTTGAATCTCTGTAAAACAATATTCGTACATTTCGCAAATTTCGTAATGTGGTCCGGAGAAGCCATCTACCTTCTAGGTCTTCATGCTCCAGCAACGATGTGGTCTAACATCGTCACTTTACATCAGGTGAGATTGTGGTCAAATGAAGGCTTATTTAGCTTAAAAAAAAACTTTCAATTCAGTTTGTAAACTAACCTAGAGAAGTGCCTAGAGAGATAGTTATTTCAGCAACACTGTGGCATCGTTCAAGGAGAAGCGAGACGTCAAACGGGCCGCCAGAAACAAAAACGTACGGCGAAGTTTGGAGCGTTCAGAAACGAAAGCCATGAAGAAGCTTCTAGAGGTGACAACTAAGAAAGGCGCGGGCACGCTCCATGAAGCGAAGAAGCAATACAAAAATACGTCTAGTTTTGGAGCGTTCAAAAATAGCCGTATGTGTGGCGAGTGGCCTATTTTTGAATAGCGGTTAATACTCTAAATTGTTGCGCCAAAGTACAGTAACTAGCGGAGACAATAAACAGTTTTTTTTTGCAGACTCGTTCAAAGCCTGCTGTATATATGATATAACTAGCTGTGCCCTGCGGTGCTACCCGCGTTATAATGGATGAAGTACTCTTAACCAATAACATATTTATTTGAATAAAGATTAATATTCTTATGTTGATACAACTTAAACAAATTATTTCGACTAAATTAGGTACCATAAAAACGGTTTTTGTGAGTTAATCTTAAAAGATAGACATATACTATGGCGGACTGTTTTTTAGATCATTAAAAGAGCTATTATTCATTAATACATATTTTTTGTGTATCTTGAACCGTTTTCACGGCGCACGCAACGGAAGGCTTCAAAGATGAACACTTTCTCCCGTTTTTTACACATTTCCCACTATATATTTGCTCCTATTGGTCGTAGCGTGATGTTATATAGCCTATAGCCTTCCTCGATAACTGGACTATCCAACACAAAAATAATTATTCAATTCGAACCAGTAGTTTCGGAGATTAGCGCGTTCAAACAAACAAACTCTTCAGCTTTATAATATTAGTATAGATAATGACATGAACACGAGATTACGTGGGCTGTTGACCGCGGCATAGCAATTCACTAAATGCCCTAAAGAAGTTTAATGTACGTGCCAGTGGCGCCATCTGCACCGAGTTTCGCGTAATGTTTCCTATCATAACGAAATACCCCGATGCGCTGAGCATGAGCCCTGAACCTACTCAAAAGCGAACTGTCAAGACAATGTTATTTCCTTGATATTTGTTATTTAAGCAATTTAGTTTTATTAATTTTAAGTTGACCTGTCCATGTAGGCTATGTGCTTCTAAGGAAATAAACGTTTTGACTTTGACTTTGACTTCAAAGAGCATGCAGCAAAATACCATGTTTCAGAAGTGACTCACGGAACAAGTGATAGCCTTCCTGTGTCCCACGAAGTCCTTGTCGCAGCGCCAGCCGTCTCGCTCCACGACCTGCGCCGTGGGCCCGCCGCCGTTCATCGCGTGCGCGGACAGCACGTACTGGCCGTCCGGCGACCAGGAGCAACGGAGCACGTGCGTTGTACCTGCAGAAGGTTACTGTTACCAGGGCTCGAGAGGATAGCAATAGGTAATAATAGCATCGATGAGTATAAAAATATTATAAGTCCGTTATTTAGATATTTAAAAAAACCGTATTATTTCTTTCTTTTTGCAAACGAAAAATCAAGACGTTACAGTGGATTTAAGTTTCACGTGACGTAACGCTTTCGTTCGATTTGTACTAAATGCTGCAGTCGAGCTTTGATGCTCTAAATCTCTGCATTTTCTTAGCAAAAAATAGGCGTCTTTGGGACGATGTTAGAGAACCCTTGAGTCTTTACCTTGTCACTACTTTATTTGATCTCAGTTGCTTGGTAGGCGAAAGTCTAACTAAAGGGCTATCCACATATGCCGCACCAGGGCGTCTGTGCGTTTAGGCGTTGAGATAAAATGAAATTTGCTAACCTCCACACTCTTCAAAAGGTTCTGTGATCACAGTCTCAGCTCCCCAATCAGCAGTCTTCCAGATTCGCATGGATTTGTCATCGGATTGAGACGCGAGGTACTTTCCGACCTGGAATTATTATTACAGTAGAAACATTTTACTATATAAAGGAATAGGAAGAAGAAACAAGTTAAATCAAAAACATGCTTATAGTTCCGAATGTACGATATAATTTGATGTTAATAAAACTACGTTCGCCAACCCGCCTGCCATGCCTGGTCCCTTTATTGTAATTAAGGAATGCTTGTGTTGAGAGCTTTACTTCAACGGTAACCGGTTACTGCTTACCTGACCTTATTACCTGAGGTGAGGGTCAAGGAGTTAATTAAAAATAACTAGATATGTATTCTACTCAGTAGTATCATAAAGTGATTAATACAGTGCCATAATACAGGATTTTCCTAGTTTGGGTATCTATACTTTCTGTAGGTGTTGGACCAATAAAACATGGGTTTTGTACCAAAAAGCAATAGCGAGCGTAGAGCGAGAAAACGAAACGTTCGCCGCAAGCCGTCGTCATGCACACTGACTTCCCCTCCCGCGTACCTCACCGATCGTCGCCCCGCGCGCCACAGCATATATCTTTATTTACATTTTTTAAATTACAGATAAAAAATAAGGTTTGTTTCTTACCATAAACTAAAGAAATAAATATCAAATTAAAACTTAAAACTATAAACAGTACGCGTCGCCTACACTTTCTGTAAATGTCATCTCTGTACCACATCTCATCTGTAAATTACTATGCACTTGTAACATTTTTGTGTGAAATAAACATTTATAACATATAACTTAATAATATAATAATATTATATTATTAAGTTACTTACAGGATCCCAAGCCACACCCTTCACCAGACCCGTATGGCCATTCAGAACATAAACCATCTCCGGGAACTTCTCTGCATTCCATATGATAATTGTGTTATCAACGCTGCAACTGGCCAGCCATTTGTCTAATGGCGACCAGGCAAGGTCTAGCACGTCACCTGTAAAAATGTAAGTGTATAAAAAAATTATAAGGTGTTTTGGTCACTGAACCATTCTAGATTTTATCTAATAGTATAGGTATTTATTTCCCATGGTAGTGATATTTATAATTAAATTTTCTTTGAGAGAACACCACTTGATTCGTCCATAATCCAAAGAAAATGAAAGTAATGTGGAAAAATGATAATTATATAATTCAACATACCCAATACGTTTAAAAAAATTTTTTGATTTTATACCTTTATGGATGTTGTTGATTGTCTAGTTCAATATATCCATAAAAAAATCCAATTTAATGAAGCCCCAGTCCTTCATGAAATGAATTAACAGGACTCTGCTTTCAAAATTAGACAAGAGAGATAGTTATTAAAATATCTGTACATTTATTCTGTTATTATTATAATTTGGTTCAGTGGGACACTTTAGTTAGACTAATAAAAAAAATTAGATAATCCTATCACAAGAACACAAAAGTAAGGACAACATACCAGCATGTCCCCGTAAAGTAGCCAGACACCTCCAAGTCTCAGCCTTACTCTTTCCCAGGCCTCCCACAGCCACGCTAAGCCCCCAGACCATGACCAGTCTGTCATCTCCTCCGGAGGCAAGGTACCGGCCACCATTGCTCCATCGCACACAGTTCACACATGCTGAAAGTTGTAGGTTAACATATTTAGAGTTAATAAAACATCAGAAAAATCTTTATATTTTAGTTATTGAGTTTTTGTTTCAACATTTTATTGTCAGCTTTGTTTAAACAAAACATGTCAAATAAATTAGACAATTTATAAAGAATGAAATGTCTCTTTAAATTTACAATACAATACAAACAATTTACTTACTGTAAGCAAGGACAAACTTATTAATATACCACACATAAAAAGCAAAAGAACAATGGGCAGCCTCATCACTAAAATTTTATTAATTTAGTAGAGCAATTTAGTTTAATACACCCAAGTGTTTGTTATATTATTTAAGGTCTAGTTAATATATTCATTTTTTTTTGTTGTGTAAGTATATATTTTTTTAAACTCCTACACTTTATTCAAAAGTTTTAAATACAAAACCACAAGTTTTGATTTTAAGCAATATACAGTTCTCCTTTAAATTCTAGGGCTAACAGCTATTGACTGACAATATATGTATTATGTATGAGTGGGAAGTGCAAATTAAATCAATGTATTCCATACCTAAGTGGTTGTCCATTTGACACAGCATCTTTGGAACCTTTTCATCCATTTCAACAGTTTGACATAAAACTGAGTTTAGGTTCCACACTACGACCCGTCCTGAGTCTCCACCCTGCCCGCCCGTGGCGAACCTCTTCCCAGTTGGGTGAATATCCACCGAAAATATAGGTTTATCTGCAATTCAGAAACAACTTGGCTCACTACAACTTTCACAAGTAATTTTACGAAGATATTGGGACATATTGAGATTATAAGTATTCGCACCATCATGATTGACCCAACTGGGTTTGAACAGCTTCATCTGTGCTGTAATGTGCAGATTTTAATTCAAGAAATTAACAAAAATAACAACAGCGTTGCACTATTTATCTTATACTGACTGTGACTGACAGTGACGTTTCGATTCAATAGCGGCGCGGAGCTATGCCGCGGTAGCCGGCATTTTGTATTTTTTTTTGCGCTTGCGTTTTTCCCATATCTTATTGCACGAAACAATAAAAACCCTTACCTATTTATTGATCATGGTGAAAATTAAAATCTAGTTATATTAACTTATAAAACAATATTTTTCTTAATGTCCTTATGTCGTATGGTCTACTTTTGTGGGGCAATTCCGCAGACTCAAACAAAATATTTTTATTACAAAAGAGGGCAGTAAGAGCAATATACCAACTCGGACGAAGAGATAGTCTCAGATCATTATTTAAGGACATTAATATAATAACAATGCCATCACTTTATATATATTTAAATATTATGCATGCAAGAAAAAATCTAGTTAAGTACACTAAGCACTCAGATTGCCACAAATACGAAACCAGAAATACAGAAAAGTTAATTCAACCAATTACGCGATTATCGAAAGTAAGCAAATCGTTTGCGGTTAACTGTGTTAAATTTTATAATACCTTACCATTAAATTTTACTCGTCTTAAGGAAAAACCATTTAAGAATAAAATAAAAGTGACGCTTCAAAAGAAAGCTTATTATTGTATTAAGGACTTCCTATCAGATGCAAATGCTTGGCCAGATGTTACATAGGTGTAACATATATTGTAATTTATAATAAGAATGTTATTATTATTTTGTATTAATTGATTTATATTTAGGATTTAATGTATTTATTGACTATTCTAAGTGCACCATTTTGTTTGCCTATGGAATAAATGATTTTTGAATTGAATTGAATTGAATCATTTTTAGCAAGGGTTTCAATCAAGTATTTTTTGCATTATTTTACAAAATCCTAAATCGAAACGTTTTTTATTCTAGCCAATGTAACAAAATGCCTATGTTAAGAAAAAACAAAAATCTAATCAACATCAACTTTGTTAATTTATTTTGATTTTTAAGACATTTTATTTTTGTTTTTGATAACTCGACTCCCATTATTTTATGGTTGAAAATCATAAACGAATCAACAATGTCGAACAAAACATACGGACATTGGCTGTTGGTTGACGTTGACGGCCAAATAGCCAGTCACGGACGCCATCAAATAAAAGAAGAAGAAGAAGAAACAAACAAAACAAAATCGCTGACCGAACTCAACTCAGTCAGTTGGGGTTACATTGATCAAATATTATTTTCATTTCATGTAGCAATAATTATAAACACAGCAGCTAAATATCATTAGAGGAATGAGAGGAGCAGAAACTCTTATACCTGCTCGTTTTCTGACTCTCCTTAGCCATCTCTGCGTGGTAGTCACACTATTATGGGAGAGCCATCAGACCGTAAGGAGCTGTTTACCGAGCCAGTACCACGAACAATATCTCCTGATTTATCACAACCGGTGAGTGAAAATTACCTTTATTTTAAACCATTCCCCGTATAATATAACTTTCTTCCATGCATGTCTTGGTTTCTCATCGTCCGAACAAAATTAGTTGCGCTACCTCTGAAACAAATCAATTTAGAAAAAGTCATTTTCGTATTTGTAGTATCCTGACACCTTGAAAGTATTATTTAATTGGATTAGGGCTCTATAAATGTATTTCACGTTGCCTCCATGATATTCATAATTTGAAAATACGGAAGTGTTGGTTAGCATTGGGCGTCTAGTCTATTTTTAGATATTTCCCGCGCTCATTGTTTTCACTGAGGTGCCTGTGTTCTTCCTATGAAGTTGCATGGTGATTGCTTTAAAAATCGTGCAGGTGTTTGTCAGGGTAAAAATCTGTTATTTGTTACTGTTACACCAACATCTTCTAACAACAAAACCATACATTTAGGTTGACCGCATATATAGAATACATCTGCCTAGTTATGGTTGGACTCCTACATGAGCTAAAATAGAAAAATGCAATGTGTACAATCTGTACTTAAATACAATTTTGTGCCTGTAATATTAATAATAAATACTTGACCTAATCCATAACTTATATCTCATAATATGCTTACATAGTTATAATTAAATGATCAAGAGCTTCATTGAATATATTTTGATTCAAGATTTAAATGATTTACTGAAATACCAAAATTTGGTGATAATATGAAACAATTTTCTATTCCAACACTTATAAAATCCCCTTAAAAATATTTGATGTATTCAAAAACATTATAAACTAGCGGCCCGCCCCAGCGCGGCGTCGCAATTTTTCCTTATTTGCTCACCATTTAGACCTACCCTGGACTACAACAAACATTTTAAAACCAAAATCAGCTCAATCGGCCGGGCCGTTCTCGAGTTTTAATCAGACTAACGAACAACAATTCATTTTTATTTATATAGATAACTGGATCATTATTTTGCTAGATGAGCGATAAACCACATGGGAAAGTTGTATGTAGTGCAGGTGTAACCAGTTTTAGTTGGTTCATTGAGTGTGTATTGGCAGATCCACCATTGTTAGTAGAGTGTGAGTATGTTTGCATTTCTATTTAATTATAGGGTTGACTCTGTTGAAGTTCACTTCTGTGCCAAGATTTGATAGAAAAATAAAAGCTAGGTACTAATACTACTTCTCCTAATAGAGATTTTCCAAAGTTGTAAAAAGGTTGCATGTTCAGTTTGTTTCTTTGCGGTTATCTCGATTGGTGGTTACTTCGATTTTCCGAGGCTATAATTTTCAAACCATGTACTATGAGTAACATTTTATGATTAGGAGCAAAAGTTTTGGAGAGCTAAATATCTATCCAGAATGCCGTAATTTAAGCACTTGTTTAAATAATTCTATTTTGCTTCAAATAAATTATTTATAATAGATGATGGCATCTGTTTAAACCAAGTTCATAATATGACAAATTAATCTTCATTCAATATTAGTGCTGCAATTCCGTTTATCAGTAAACTCATAACTATTTAATAGATATTTTTTCAAGCTGTAAATCAAGTTGCCTTGCAGTAGCTATTATTAATATATGTACAGTGTCATATATTTTAAATACTTCAACCATAGAGTCGATACTGTCAAGTGGGAAAAGTTACGTTACGTTAACCCAGAATAATCTGGAACAAGCAGTCAATGTGTGACTGTAACCAATTATTCAAATGACAATAATCGTCCACTGCGGAAAGTGTCGCAACGCAACTGCTCGACTAGTAGTCAGTATAACTTAAACAGCCTATATACAATCTAGGAAGCCGACATTTAGATTTCAACCGAAAATAATACGTATTTTAAGCGTAAGATGTACTTATAGCCAAAGTAGCAAAGCCTTCTTTCGCAGTTTCCTACTTAAGGAATTTTAAAATGGAATCCATATGGATTTATCATCTATTGAAAGTCTGACGTAACCAATATATAAAAATACAACTTATTCCTATGCATGTAGTTATAGATAATTTATATATTTGAAATATATACATAGGTGACATAGCCCTATTAACGAACTCCGTATCCAAATCAAATTTCTGGCTACTTTGTTTATTATCAGTTCGTAAAACCAATAAAACAACGCTAAATTCTCATACGTTTAGTTCGGTCTAGTCAGTAGTACAAGTATCTGAGGAGTAATTTATTCAGGATCAGCTTCCAGAAGTGCATCAATCGGAAGAAAGATCTTCAAATTGCATGGTTTTCAAACACGCATTGCATGGCAAGGTGCTTCGGTAGAATTTTGAGATACTTACTCATAGAATACATTTGATCCCACAACGCCAAGAATTCCAGTGCCACTTTGCTAAAACAATCAGTGAAGGATACATATTGCTATCTCAGCGAAAATTAAATCATTATCATCAATCTGTTACCACTGGTCCCCAGTAAGTCAAATCCAGTAATTATGTATCTTCCCCTAAGACATGAAGTATGTCTTTTCATATTTCGTCCAAAAAATGATAATGCGCCCAAAATACCTGCGAAATCATTTTGCTAGCCTCATGTCACCGTTTCTCTCATACCAAGCACCCCTATTGAGCCCGACCTGCCCTAAAACCCAGTTATAACCAGTTCCCATTACAAAAGCATGGTATGAAAGAAGTTTTCATAACACGACGTAATGTGTATGAGTTTCTGATGGTAGCTAGTCAGTTGATATCCGGCGGTTAGGCGAGTTTGCTCGTCTTACCGATCTTAAACTACCAAACAGTCCTAAAACAGTCTTTATTATAAAATTAAGGGTTATTTCAAAGCTCGCGGCGGGCTGCCCGCATCTGTCGCCAAATTTTTTATTACATTCCGCGGAAGGTACGCTTGTTCTCATCAGTATCCGAAATTTTGATGTTGAATAACGTCAAGTTCGGAGTAAGATTGTTGATTGAAGATACTCGTACCTGCGTTTTTCTTGCTTAAAAGCGGTAAAAGATTAACTCGGTAATCGAAGATTGTGAATATAAGACTAAATAGCAAGTACAGTGCCAAAAGTCCAGAGGTTTTAGCTCTCAAGTCTACTTGAGCTAAATATATGGGTTCATCAACCTCTTCCACTACCTCCAGCGAAGTAAGTTCACATGTTTTATTTATATTTATAGTGTAAGAATCTGACATAAGTTCTATACCACATAATTATATCTAGATCGGATTGTTACACTAGTCTAGCGAGACTTAAAGCTTACCCAATCGATGTAGTGATGTGCGGCGCTAATGGTTGGATGAAACGCATTTCAATCGACAGAGTATACCTACTTAGATATTTGGGTCTAGAAAGTATCGAGAAGTTATATTTTCAAAGCTGTTATTTTTGTGATTTTGTTCTTAAGAAATGGTATACAATAAAGTTTTTATCTTTCTATCTCAACAACCCTGCACTTAACTCTGTTCCATTCTATTTAAGGTATTTCTATGACCCTTTATACTCCCAATAATCAACCCATTCAGAAATTATCTTGTGAAAGCAATTAAAAACAATCGCACATTCTCATGACTATATCACATAATAAGTCATATGAACATAAAGATCATAACCTACACTGCGTAAGTAGGTACTTAGATAGATCTTCTAAATAAGTGTAAAAATTATGAATGTGCACGTAAATAAATAAATACATCCGGACTAATCACACAGCATCACCTAGCCCCAAACTAAGCAGAACTTGTACTATGAGTGTTAGGTGCCTGTTAAACTGCATAGATATTTTTTTTTTTGTAAATACATACATATAATACCTAGAAAACACCCAGACCCGAAACCAGAAATTGTAGAGCGTACAAAACCTGGTCCCGCGGCGCTAATAATATTAATAGATTTTTAGCTTCTTTGACACTCTTAAGTCAATTTTAGTTTATTTAACCAATCACAGTGATTATATGGAACTGAATTGAGCTTTGTACTTTGTCTGAAGTATGTTATGGTTTGTGTTTATATAAAGCAGCATATAAATCAGTTGCAACCAAAATTTTACTCAAAACCAAATCACTTATAATAACTCGAAAAGCCTTTGTTTATACCTTAAAAGAGGAGTGTTTATCAAACAATGCGGGACGATAGAGTTGAATCATAATAATACGAGTACTTTTAAAGATAACTTGTTTCTTTAATATGAAGTAGGTCTATGTGCCTTGTTTGGAGGCTTACAATTTTTTGCTGGTGTGTGATTGTTCAAAAAAACACTGCCGAAAGGGATCGTAAACTTAACACGGATAACCCTATTCGTATTCAAAGTCAAAACGTTTATTTCCTTAGAAGCACATAGCCTACATGGACAGGTCAACATAAATTAATAAAACTAAATTGCTTAAACAAAAAATATCAAGGAAATAACATTGTCTTGACATGTCAAGAATTGTCTTGAATGAAAAGACCAGGGCTTAAGGAGAGTCTTCCACGCTTTTCTTCGTCCACTATAATCAGACAGAGGCCATAAGTTTGGTCGTTGTCAGTTGCGTGCGCGCCTAGAGAGGTTGCGCGCCTTTCAGAAGAAGCGTATGGGTCATTCTTAGTTAAGAGGTAATTCGTTGTATGAAGTGGCGGCACGGCATTTTTTTGAATAATTTATTAAATAATATATATTATTTATTGAAACTGTAATATTAAAAGCATTTACAAAGTGGCCAATCAATTTGTTGGTTTTATCTCGTTTTATAAGTGACCAGGGAATATACTCGGTACAGGGGAGAGACAAGGTGCACAGGGGAGGGTACTTTATGAACAGGGGAGAGACAGACATGTATGAAAACCAAGGTTATTTTGAGGAATCAACTTTATTTACTAATTTTTACTCATATTTGAAGTTATTTATAATCAGACTTTTCATTTCTAAACAGTATTTTTTTTTATTATATGTGTTTAGGTACTGGGTAACTTAAAAAATCTCTCTTTTTTGTCCATTTAAACAAAAATATATAACAAAACTTACCATCAATAGGCAACAATTAAATAAAAGGAAACATAAATATCTCTTCTAAACAACAATATTAAACGTTGCTTGTACTTATTAAGCTATTAAATAAAAACATATACATTCTAAAGGAACTAAATTTTTGTTAAATCCGCGTCAAATACATCAACAGCTTCATTAAAAGCATAGAAAATACGCTGCCCTCTCATTTTTAATAAAGGGGCAAGAAGTTTGTTTAAAACCTGATCCCAGGTGATGAAAGAAACATCGTCATCATTAATTATGAAGCTTTTTCCACTTTCGTCACATATTTTACAAAATACTACTTGAACTTCATCATTGTCTTCGACGCCTGTACACATTGCAACATAACGATGTTCCGTTTTTCTACATTGAAGTTTAATCAGCACAAAGTTCCCATTTCAGAAAGCTTTTAAATTCCTTGAAGCATCTTCGTGCCTTGTTCAAATACATATATTATTAGTGGTTCATCATCTGAAACACTAGCTCCATATATATCATCAACCCGCAGATGAGATTCAGGATGTGTTTGTGGATAATTAAATGTACCCAAATAGAAATGAAGACATAACTCAGAGTCACAGAAGCAGCTTAAAAGTTTCAATGTCAGGCAATTGGGTATAAATAGGCTACCGGTAACTTGATGAACTTTTAGTGTGCCTGTAAAAGTCTTTATATGTTCAGTAGATTCCTATTTCGCTTCTGCTTTTTCTGATATGTCCGCGTCATCTACGGTGAAAATTTTATATTCCGGCAGGTTTTCTCGAGAGCTTTGGCCAAGTCATCTATTGTTGAAATATCGGTGCCACTCGCAACTTGTTTATCAGCAGTTCTCTTGCAAGTAGCACCCACTCCATCGGGAGCACCCTTCCCGTAACCTGCCTCATGAAACACATGAAATTGCCACGCCACGTGAAATTTTGAAGGTTGGGGTAGAAATCTCCCAACATCGTTGCCAAAACCTTGAACATCATTTTATTACGATATTGGGTGACCGGCCCATCGCTTAAGAAATGTAAATTCTTATTCCTTTTTTTCTCGAGGCGTTCTTCTCGCGTCAATTTTTTTCGAGATGCCATTTTCTGTAAAAATAAACCTAGTATTTTATTGTCAAACTAAAATAGACATAATTCCAAGCAAAGCTCTCGAGAAAGCGGAACAAAATTAATGAAAACAAGTAAAAATGTATCTCCCCTGTACATTAAGTATCTTCCCTGGCATCAAAAGAGCCAGGGGAAATACCCCAGGGGAGATACATTTTCGATAAAAATCCGAAATAGCTGTAAAAGTGTTTTTCGTACGCAATTTATAATCAAACGTAACAATGTATGCTCTAGTCACAGTAATATTAAGTATATATATTAGTACTTTACGAAATAATTGCGAAATAAATCTTACCAGAGGAAAGACTGCATTCACTCAACACTTCTGCACCCAGCGAGTGGTGTGACCGAAATGGGCGACAAAATAGCTGCACAGTAGGCTAATGCGGCGCTTGCTGTTAACTCCACGTCACAGACTGTGTATTCAAAGTCATAACTTCCACAGACTAATAAAGCAAATCCGATTTTTAAACGAAAACAAAAAACCAGGGTATGAGACACATAACACGGAGGACAAATTTCGGCGTTAAAATTTATTAAAAAAAAATTGAATATTAGCAATTTTTATTGTAAGATATTGTTACTTAGTTATCTTTGTTTATATAATTAACGATCTTAAAGTTATAATATAATTTTATTACATTCATAATTACGGATTAACAAATAAAGTCGGTACGGGGACAAACCAGGGTAGAGACATTTTTCTTATATTGGGGCTAATAGTGACTAAAATACGTACAATTTATTTTACAAATTTAAGTGGGCATGTAGAAAACACTTAGTTAGAAGAAATAGACAAGTTTTTACAAAGATAAATATTAAAAAAGGTTTTTTTTTGTCCTGGCCGCAGAAAGTACCTCTTAACTAAGAATGACCCGTATACAGGATAGCGCCGCTAAGTCCGTGGAAGAATTCGAAAGCTTACTCGTTTGCTACGACCAAATGGTCTTGGTAATGGGGGCACCATGTGGGTTTAGCCAGTAAGAGTCCGGTATCATTGCTCCTTTGCTAGACCATCATGGCCTATCAAAGGAGCAATATGCTACAGGATTCGATTTATCATACGTGTTTAATTAGGTAACCCTCGTTGTAGGTAACTAGATTTTGACTGTATTGGAAAAATCCTAAACTAACCTAATGTTTAAGAAAACGATACAGCGAACTTATGTGTGAAAAACCAATACATCAGATGTTTCGTCCGTACACAATAGTAGAGTAGGTATGTCTCTACTGTATACTCAAATAGAATAAATACATGTTTACATTTTAGTTTGAAGTTATACCTGTTGTAGTCGGGCCAACAGGTACCTATAGTAATAGATGCTATTATGTACTTCAAAGGCTTTTGGGCCAAAAGTCTAAAAAAGCATATTGAATCTAATTTAACGCCTAAGCGCCAACTGTAAAGTTCAGTTACACTTTTGCTGTCTCTCCGTTCATGACTGTAACATAAATGCAAAAAATGTAACTGGTTTAAATAAATTTACTTTACATTTTTTTTTAACTATATCTAAAGTTCTTAGGAATACAGCAGTTTTGGTCATTAGTTACTCAGTTCTGATACCTCAAAGGAAAATATATTGTTGCTTAAAATCCCTTTTGATAGCTTGAGGAACTTTTTCTAAGTTAGACGCAGAAAACCCGGTTCTTTCCCGGTAAGTATAGTCAAAATAATCTCACAATACAACAAAATATTTCATTTAACTATCTAAGTACCTACCTATAGTACATATCTTAGTACTAAATCACTAACATTACCATATTTAACTTAACATGCGTTATTCACGGTTGAAGGTTGGCCGCTTAACGGCATAATTTTATTTAGTTGCCGTCAGTCGAAACCAGCTTGTTTTGAAAACGGTTGTGCGAGTAGTTAACCGGTGCTTTTACGCGTGTGTCATAATGACGACGATACGAGAACATGGAGAAACAAAGGTTGGTCTTAACGTAAACTATAAAAAATACAAAAAAATACATGTTTTTTTTTGTATTTTCCGAACATTTTTACGTAGTAGCTTTTTTGGTAAATCATACCATGTTGTACTGTTTGACGTGATAAGCGAGCGAAGTAAGGTTATGTGTTATTTGTTGTGAATATGGACACTGCTATCAATCAATATAATTGTTAATTAAAAAGCAATTGTTGGGAAATGAAAAATGTCAATTTTTTTCAATGTCAAAGGTGGTCTTAATGCCTATATAGGCATTTTCTACAAGCCAACCTGCAATGGTTATAATTCCGTATAAATGGATATTTAAATTTAGAAGTGATTACAATGTGTTTAAGTAAATACAATGTTTATTGTATTTCTTAAGAATACGAAAACTCATTGCCTGATCGTTAACCTTGTACAGAACACGATACCTATCATGCACCTTTGTGCTCACCTACTAATGAAAGCAATATTTATTTTTAATTAATACACAAACATCTTTTAAATTATATGTAAGTTATTGAAAGTGATAGATAACGTCTTACGAATAATAAAGAGTTTTTTTATAATGTATTTGTATCGACCCAAACCAAAGTTGGGAGGTAGGTAATAGGTTAGCGTGGTTAGGGCATGTTATGAGAAGGAACGAAAGTCATGTTACGAGAAGAGCGTTAGATATGAATGTGGATGGATACGTGGGAAGAGGGAGGCCTATGGAAAGATGGATGGACTGTGTGAAAGAAGATTTGTGTAAGAAAGGAGTGAGTGTTGAGATGAGGGGTGATAGAGGGAAATGGAAGAAAAACACATGTTGTTCCGACCCCACCTAGTGTGGGACAAGGGCAGGATAATGATGATCGACCCAATCCGACTTCGCAGAGGTGCAAATCTATACTGATACATACTACAAAGCTGACAAGTTTGTTTGATTGTTTGCCTAAACGCGCTAATATCAGGAATTACAAGTGCGATTTAATAAAATATTTTAGGCTATAGGCTACTTTTTATAATAATATCGGAGCGGGAATATCCATAAAACACGGACAAAGCCGTGGCGTTCCCACTGCTGGGACACAGGTACTTCTCTCTTGACTAGCTAGTAATACATTAAAATAAACCTTCCTATTCAATAACTCTATCAATAGTTTCAACTAAGTAAAGTAAAGTAAAAGTAAAAGTATCTTTATTGCATAAATACATGTGGATAAAGGTGTTAAATAACTTACATAGAACAATGTATTTTACCAATATATGGCGTGCAATGTCATGTTACATACGTTATTGAATTTAATTACAATTGAAATTACCATAATAGAAAATTAATTTATAAATAAAAAATGTCAAAAAAATTGCAAATTATGAAAATCAAAATTTTTATCGTCCATAAATTCTTTTAAACTATAATAACATTTTTCGGCCAATATAATCCTTAACCTATTTTTAAATAATGAGAGTGGTAATGCTCTTATGCTCTCCGGTAATTTGTTGTACACAAATGGAGCATTACAGAACAAGCTTTTTCGCATCATAGCACATACTCATCATAGCACTAATTAGCACATAGTTCATAAGTGCCCACACTTTGACAGTTAATGTTGCCTTTTTTGGGTATTTGTCACCGACTGAAACACGTTGTGTTAACCGACTTTAAAAAGGGGGCTTAAAATTCGTCGCCTGTTTTATTTGGCCGTTAATAAGTCAGTCAATCGGACAGATCAAACACTATTGATTATGAGTAAACCTAATTATTTCGTTTTGGAATATATTATTTTTCACTAACGGTTACCCGCGTTACAATGGATTTTCGCTCGAAACAACATTATATTTTCCCGTGGTAAAGAGTAGCCTATGTCCTTTCTCGAGCACTAGTAAATCTGTGTGCAAAATTTCACTTAAATCGTTACAGTAGTCTTTAACAGAGTTACTTTTGCATTTATAATATCAGTATGGATTATCCAAAGATCAATAGTTCAAAAACAACTATAAAATTACTAACAACATCATAATTTAGCCTTGTGTCGCAAGCTAATAATGTTTGTTGTCTAAACAGCTGATTTGATCTATGAGCTGTAAGTAGGACATACATCGTATCATTTTTATCTTAAGGCAATAAGAGGTATCTCTTTTTATTTGGGATTAGTAAGTATTAGCAAACTGAACTCACTTGCTAAGGCAAGCAATTTTTCCACTGAAATTTAACCACATTTAATTTTTCCCTGACCTGACCGCATGCACCGATACCGCGATGATCCTCGAAGATTGGAAGAAGGGAAGGGAGGCCTTTGCCCTGCGATGGGACAGTAGAGGCTAAATAATAATATATTTTGCCTGCAGGGGATTTGTAGTTATTGTAATAATTTAGGAGGTTTTGTCTGTTCACGTCCGTAAGTGGTAACCCTCTGAATCCTTACACGTGACCTCCGGGTGGTGCTAAGAACAGTCTCTGGTGGTAGGCTTCGGCCGCGGCCGAACCACCCTTCGGGCTGGGCCATTGCGTGAAGCGATTTTTTCGTGTTTCGTAATGTGGTCCGAGAAGCCATCTTCCTTTAGGTCTTCATGTCCCATCTTAGACCACACCGTCACTTTACATCAGGTGAGATTGTGGTCAAATGAAGGCTTATCAAGCATAAAAAAAACTTATCCCTTCTTATCAAGAAGATAAAGAAAAGGGGATAAGTGAACAAAAATCGTAAAAACATAAATACAGATACCTCTAAGTGGATTTGTGAACCACTTCATAAAGTGTGTGGATAACAGTCCGTTTGTAAGCCGTTCCAAAAACTTATACTTACAGATATTATCTAATACTGTACACTTTTTTTATGCTTTAAAAATTTAATGAGGGCCGAGATGCTCTTTGCATCTAAGTGCCGGAGTGGGGGCTTGTTACGTTTACATTTAGTAGATTTTGCTCGAAACTTCAATGCACTGTATCGTCTTGATTCTTCGTTAGCAAGACAAAGAAAAATATGGGTTCAATTATTTTTGCCCTTCGGAGTAACAACGCTACTGCCGCTTGGTAACACCTCCGCACAAGTTACAGAAATCCATAGATCTGTTTATATAATTGGCCCTTCAATTTACCACAGATTACCACTATTAGAGGCAGCTTCCACATAATAAATACAATTGTGCCACTGTTTTTAAAAATAAACTGAGAAATTGCCTGCTTGCACTGCTTTGGTATTTTATGATATCGGTGTAAATTATTTTGGTCTACTGCTTTTGTAAAATTATTATGACCAATGTATTATAGTTTATTTAATTAATAAATTTATAATAAATAAATGATATTATGAATAAATTCTCTATTCCCAAGTTCATTAGCCAATGTTACTTGTATCATGGTAGTTTCTTCAGGTTTTATCCTCCATGTCTCCCCCGGAGGAGGTCCTAGATGTAACCCTCATAGATTTCTGGATATAAATAAATAAATATTTCCGGGCTAATCACACAGCATCACCCAACCCCAAACTAAGCAGAGCTTGTACTATGTGTGTTAGGTGACTGATATACTACATTAATACATTTTTTTGAAAATACATACATACAATACATAGAAATCACCCAGACCCGAGACCAGAAAATGATGATGCAAAACTTACTTTAACACACGGCAGGTTGCCAAGACTAAATAGGTAATAAATTACAATTATTTACACATGATTTAATTTAAATCCCTCTTGATTCCTAAGTACTCTTTGTAACTGCATTTAATTCAATATTTACTGTTTGTCTCTACTAATATTGATGTAAGATTTGCCAAGGGCATGATTTTTATTAATAGTGTTTACTCGAACATTAACAGTGTCGTATAAAGATTTTCCATTGAAAACTATGATCGATAGGTATATGGCATTTCAATTAGTCTTCTATCAGACTTTTACAAGGGTTTCCATCTTATGATTACGATAGTAGCTTTTCTGGCGACATCGTTGCTCATGTTTTGTAGATTTTATCACAGAAATAACGTAATTACCCGCGTTAAAATTAATTTTTAAAATTAATAGAGCGTTACTCTTAACACTCGGAAATATAATACGAATAACTTCTACTGGAAAATTCATGACTAGAATTTCTAATCATTTAAGTTTTTGCCAACCTCTTCTTTTCACCAAAAAATCCTCAGTTCTCAAGTGTACATAAGTAGTGTATATATTTCTTCAAATGCACTATTTCTTATGCTATTGGCCGCGGATCGGCAAGCGAGTGTCGGACGACCACCAACAAGATGGACAGATGACTTGGTCAAACTTGCTGGCTCACGGTGGATGCAAGTGGCGACCGATCGGAATGATTGGTCGTCTTTGAGGGAAGCTTATGTCCAGCAGTGGACGTCTAATGGCTGAAATGATGATGGTGACTATTTCTTAGAAGCGAAAAGTGTCTTGTAGTGTGACCTTTCGGCTAGACATTTTAATCATGGTCCTTAATTTCGTATTTTAAATAAGACTTATATTAAACCTGGATTAAAAGTGTATATACTACACTAAAAGATGCTGTGTGGGTAAGTACTAAAAATACATGTTGGGCGACGGCCTTAAATATTTAAGACTAATATCTCACGATGTGTCACTAAGGCCTGGAGACGCTGCGAAAGCGTTTCTGTGCACGATCGATGGCGCGGCGGGGCGGCGGTGTTATCGTGTGCAGGAGCGCTAAGCGTGCGTGGTTTTCAGTCATACACGTAAAAAATAACGTTAAATATGCCATCCTTCCTTCATTTTAACTTAATTTAATCATTGCTAGATACATCGCGAACTTGTATGCAAGCTAGAGATGCAAAATGGCGTTCAACTGAGTAACGTCTCGTCGTTTAACACTTTATAATTTTATTTTACTTGACACTGGAAAACTGACGCTTCAAGCGCAGAGTCCAATTATAAGGAATTGAATTGTATGCAAGCTTATCATTTACAATCAGACGTGCTACTGAGACATGCATTTAGAAAGTTGATCTTTATGTTCTAGTTACTTTTTTTACTAACACCGACAAAGACTAGGCGGAGAAAAGCGAAGAAGAAAATGCGAAAGTCTATTGTTCTAGGTTTGTTTTATCTTAGTCAGAGGCTGCCGAGGTTTGCTGTAAGTTTTGTGATTTTGCTAGTCCGCTCTTGATAATGCTGTCTATTTTAAATTATTTTACATCTATTTTTTTTATTATTTCTGCCACGACAATTTTAGAGATCTTTATGACACCAATACTTTCGTTTTCTACAAATCATACAGATCCCTAATGTAATAAACCAATAAACCCATGATGCGTTTCATGGGTTTATTGGTTTATTACATTAGGGATCTGAAGTTTTTCTTATCCAATCTAAATAAATTTTACCAATTTAAAAGACAATTTTACCCTGAAACACTTTATAATAGATTATTTGTAGAACAAGTTTGTTACTATGTTTTTGATAATTTGTAAAAGATGGTAAGAATACGACTATTACGAGTAGTGTTGTACGTTCATGTCTAAGTTATGATATTTTAGAATACTTTTTTTTTTGTAATTTATATTTTGTTTAAAAAATTCTTCTCAAAACTGCATCTTGTATATCAATTATTGAGCATTCCTGGCTTTAGTGTATTTTATTACATAAAAAAAAACTAACAACAATTAAAATCCTACTACTATTATAAAGGGGAAAGTTTGTAAGTATGGATGTATGGATGTTTGTTACTCTTTCACGCGAAAACTACTGAACCGATTTAAATGAAATTTGGTACACAGAATCTCTAGAGCCTGAAAAATAACATAGGCTACTTTTTACCGCGGGAAAACGTCATTCCGCGGGAAAATACATTATAACGCGGGTAGCACCGCGGGGCACAGCTAGTAATAAATAAATACAAGATACAAAATCATTTATTTCCATTGTTTGGTTTTAGAAATCTTAGAAATATATAACAAGGCTCCCATACGACAAACGTGCTTTTTTATTTATTTGAAGCAATGTTGCACTAGGTCAGTACTTGGATGGGTGACAGTGACAGCTCTGACTGCATGTTTTGGCACTTTTAAAAATGTTTTTCATGTTTTTTTTTGCAAAATGTTTATAAACTGTACACGGAACCCTAGGCGAAGTATGAGTCTTTGGCATAATTGTTAAATTTAATTAAATGTATATTGTATATTTCTTTCTTTCCTGCTGTCTCTCTTAAAGACCATGGTCTAGAACTGCACGAACAAGGGAGGAATGGAAGCAGTTGGAAGAGACCTTTGCCAAATCTGGGCAAACAGATGCAATAGAAGTTGCCGATGTCTAATTTTAAAATTTTCATGTAAACATAGTTAAGTATCTGAATAAGGGCTTTATTATTATTATATTGTATATTGTATGTTTCGTATGTCCCTTGCATATTTGTGGGTACTGGTTGTGACGCACGGGCATGTTGCAGGTTGCTCGCGGGCCTCTCGGTGTCCATAGCACTCATTGTGGTGCAGCTGACTACCTTTCTGCTCGGAATCACCATGTTTGCCCCGAATCTCACCCTAATTTGTATCCTTTTGGTGTTTGTTTTGTTTTGCAATTTACAATTTAGAGGTAATTTGTATCGAACATTGTGAGTAGGTTTGTCAACAGAGATTGAGCTGGAATTATGTGATGAACTTCATTGCGATATTTAAATCTGCAAACATACTAGAGTGGGGGTCTCAAATGAAAGCGCATCACATGCACATTACAAGACCTAGTTCTGTCATAGCACATGCTGATTGGTGACCATTTATGTCATTAGGAATCTCTATGTAACATCTGTAGAATATTTTATTTACTTTTTACTTATGACATAATAAAAGTTTTTTATCCTTTATCTTACTTTTTACTTCTTAAGGAACTAAAGCTTTGGAATCAAGCATTTTTTTGCAATTTTAAATTAAGATTATTAGTTTAAAACACTCAGTCTATAAGTACTTGTAGAACAATTTGACAAACATTGGAGGAAACGGAACCCGCTAATATTTTATACCTTGTTATTAGACGAACACAAATTGAAAACTTCGACAAGTAGGCAGGTACTTCATACGAAAAAATAGGCATAGACAAAAAGAATACTATCCGGAAAACAACTCGAGATGATAAAATATAAAACAGATAGCCGTGTCATGCCGTGAATTTTATCAAATCTAGAGTATTTTTCCGGAATCATTGTAACAGTGATAATTTTCCTCAATGTTCCGTCAGCGATCGCGTGCCACGGCTCTGCTACGGTGGCTCTGACGTACTTCGTGCTGGGCGGCTGGCTCTGTGACTGGTTCTGGTGGATATTCACCACTTGTAACGTTCTTCCGTTCACAGCTGATCTGCTGACTGCTCTACTTACTATGTGCTCCATCCGGTAATGTCTATGACCGGTGATGTCCGCGAAGGTTGCAGTTGGTTGCAGTCGTAGCCTGCGAAAAGGTTTTATCTCTTAGTCAAAGACGTTTTTTTATTTTTTTATATTTTTGTTTATTTCCTTAGTAGCACAGTGCATGGAAAGGTCAACTTAAAGTTAATTAACTATTTTTTATCATTATAGTTCGTCCATATAAATTAATACGGATCAATGAAATAACATTGTCATGACAGTTCGCTTAAATTTTTTAACACTGAGTTGAGAAGCTAATAGAACAACACAGCATTACATATTTTAATGTTATATACCCTTGGTACTTTGCCTTTGTATCTAATATTATAAAGCTATATTTTGTTTATTTGTTAGTTAATTTGAATATATATAAATCTAAATAGTATTGATGACCATGATAGTTTCAAAAGTTATATTTGAAAGCGCTTAATCTCAGGAAGTGAGACTGAGACTTGTCCGATTTCATATCGATGAGGAAGAGAGATTGGTGAAGGCTATTATAGACTTTTTATCGCGGATAAATACGTTGTAAAATCCATAAAACAAAGACAAACGCTATGGCGTGAAAATATAGTCTATTATGAAATATTTAATAACCAATTGCTTGTCATACCAGGGAGCTATAACATGGCATATCATTCATAATCAACCAGAATTATAAGTACCTGTCAAAGTGGAACTAAGCTATCTCTCAAAGGACCGCTTGTTTAGAATATTAATGGTATCGGAACGTTTTCAAGCGATTTTTTTATAATCGTCAGTAGTTGTCCTACGATCGAGTAGTGAGGACTAGTGCAAAATGGTTTGGAAGGCGGTTCTCAATTTTTTTGTAAGTTTATTTTTTAAGATTACTCCGTGGTAATAAATAGCGAGGCATGTAAACAGTTTGCAAAAGTAGCCAAAGTCTTTATTATTTATTTACAGTTCAATAAAACATTACAGGTTGTTCTATTTGGCTCTAATGCTATATTTATTACAATAACGTCAACAATAACAAATTCAATATAATTTATATAAATGAGTAAATCTGGGTAAATATGTACCTAAGTCTTAATGATTTTAATAAGTGATAAACCTCGCTATTTTAGGTTAACCTATTTATAATTTTTTATGCAGAAAAAGATTAAGACACATCTGTAGCCTACGCACACAGGTTGGTTAAGGATATGTCGTTATCTTTTTCTGCATAAAAAAATATAAATATGTACCTAGTTGCTTTATGGGATTGATTCTGTTAACAATGTAAAGTTTTTAATAATAATATAATACAAATATCATCAGGAAGTTACTCTAGTCACCGGTCGCTTGAGCCTAGCTTCGCGGCCGGTGATTCTCCGTTTTGATATAATTTTACATAATAATATGAACATAATGTTTTTATGTAATCTATAGTAAAAAATATATATGTTTTTACGTGTTTGAAATGAAATAAGAATAATAATAATAAAAACATTTATTTAGTCCCACAATAGAACAACTTTAAACTAGAACCCATTTCGACAAACAACAAACATATTTAATTTTCAAATCTTACAGTTGTTTAAACAGTATGGAAAACGTAAATACTATTTATAGAATTCGCAATGCTCATTGGTATTACGATCTGTAATATATTTTTGAAAATATAACAATCAGAAAATACATTTTATGAGAACACGATTTTCCTTAATGCAGCATCTTTTCTATATATTTCTAATTATACATCTCTATGGCTAGTTTGTTAATGTTTTGTTTTAAAAAAAACACTTCTGTCACAATTCTGTCTATGCATTTGCATTTTTATCAAATTCAAATTCTGGTAATTTACATACTAATCTATTACATTCGAATTATTTAAGCATACAGTCGAAATAAATAACGATAAAATTAATAATTTTAGCTTTACATTAAATTAATTAAAGAAAATTTACTGATTATGTATGTCAATTCCTACCTTGTACTTTAGAAACTGTACAAACTGTAGAAATATTATTAAAATAAAAGACATTTGCGATTTAGAAACTAAACCGCCAATTTCTTTAATAATAGGCATGATGGCTTCTGGCCGGCTGGATTTTTTAATTAAACTCTTATTAATGATTATTTACTTTGGTAAATTTATGTCATTTGTCCCTTGTGTGTTAAAAAAACGCCTTTGAGACTAATTTTAGTGTATAAGTATTTACTTATACTAGTCTCAATTATTTCAATCAAAGGCTTTTTTTGTGTGTGATGTGTGCCTTAATAAATTTAAGTATTGAGTGCCTTAATTTTAATACGCGATGTGCATGATATTTGCTTGGAAACATGATACCTATATAATAAGTTTTTTTATTCACTTGAATAAATATTTGACCTTCGAATTGTATTTGTTTCTATTTTAAAACTCACCTCTATTAAAAATGTTGAAAATAGTATTAATATGTTAGTTGTTACTTAACAGCAGCCTGGTTTTTGTATTTAATGCCTACTGAAATTGTATTATAGTTTTTAACCCCCGACAAAAAAAGAGGGATGTTATAAGTATGACGTGTCTGTCTGTCTGGGACATCATAGCTCCCGAACGGATGGATCGATTTTAATTAAGTTTTTTTTGTATGAAAGGTGAGTCTGGCGCGAGTGTTCTTAGATGTTTCATGAAAATCGGCTGTGCCGTTAAAAAGTTATGGGGGTGAGAGTGGGGAAGGAAAACCGAAAATCTGCAAATATACTAGTGTGGGGTATAAAATGAAAGCGCATCGCGTCCACATGACATAATATTATGTTGTTTTACATTTATGGAAATTAAGACATCGGAATCGGGGGTTTTTTCTTAAATTTAGATTTATACATAATCTTAAATTAAATTCAATAGGGCCCTGTTCTCTCCTCAATAGTTAAAATATAGAGCAATCTCGGTCAGTCAGTCACTGAGAGTTGTCAGTCGACTTAATATCTCATACATTTACTTTTCCAACTATCAAATATAGTTATTAACAATTATGATTAAAAGCCATACATAGACAAATATCAATTGATTAATCGTAAATCAAGGCATTACACCAGATTTAAGGCTTAATCTATTCATCACAGCGCAGCGTTTATGTTTGTCATGAGTTTTGAATTTGAGATACTTTAGTTTCACTGACAGATTCATACGCGGATTGACTAATCAGGTAAAAATAAATAAATAATGTACTATTCATGTTAGTTTAGATAGGTATAGTGTTTGTTGTTGTTCTAATATAAAAACTATCTTGGTGTAGCAAGATAGGTTTGTAAGAACTTGCGTCTCAATTTTTATAATATCATTAGTTTAAACCTTAGTGGCTTTTGTTGCTATATTAGTGTTGTTTAAGTTAACATTTTTCTTTTTTGTAAAAAAATAAGAGCGAGAAGTGGCCGGCGATCGAGAGCTGTGGAAAAATGGGGGGAGGCCGAGGCCCAGCTGTGGGACACAGGGGGCATAAAAATAATAATAAATAAATAAAAAAAAGATACCTATATAATTATGCGAATATAGGTCCATCGGTCAAGTGTGTAGTTACTCTACAATCCAACGCAACATCATCTTATCTGTAAGTACTTCCACGTCGATAAAAAAGATACGATCTATGACTTTTACTATTTCACGCCAATGCGTAAACATCTTAAATATACTACTCATCTTAATTAATCTAAATTGAAATCGCTCCATCCGTTCGGGAGCTATGATGTCCCAGACAGACAGACACGTCAAACTTATAACACCCCTCTTTTTTGGACGGGGGTTAAAATACTTTAAGCAAATAGGTATAACACTTTAAATGCTCTTACTTATGACCCTGAAAATTAAGAACCTTAAAAATGATCAAAATGGTTTAATTGATTGTGGGTATTAATTATTCTAACTGCCTTAATTTAAGTTAATATAATTAATAAAAATATAAAAATAATAAATCCAATTAAATCAACGAAAAATGGATGAAAAAACAGCATAAAATGATTTCAGTATTGAGTAAAAAAGGTTCCGTTATTTTACTTCCATCGGGTAAGTACCCCGCATGCTGCGTAATCGAGAGTAGGCGAGTTAATGGATATCTTTTGATAACTCACAATAATATTAAGTGAAGAACACCAAATATTTTACTTAAGTACTTGTACTTTCAAAGTTATCAAGAGTTATATTATTAATTGAAAAAAGCGGGATTATGATGAACTAGAGATGATTGACTTCCGAAGTTCGAAACGTCGAAAGTTTATCTCTATAATTCTAGTTCATTTCGTGAGTAAATCCCGCTTTTTACAATAAATAAGTAAGAACTTAGAAAAAAAAAGTTAGTTGGTACTGTGTTGATTGGAAATACTACATAGGATTTTGTTGTAATTTTACACAAACAACAGAAATGTATAAATATTTTCCGATGTCCAAATGAACTTTAGTTGGCTGTTTTCTCTAGAACTGCAGATCTCTAAAAAATCATCTAAAATAAAATAAAAAAACTAGAAGTCTAATCTAAAAAGTTTAATCAAAATTCTCAAAAAAGTTTATTTACCTATGCGTAAAAGTTTTACAGGATAATAATTTTCACGGTCGCATTTAGCACTGGAACCACGATAAATAGTTATAGTATATACCGCAAAAACGACCCTTTATTTTAATTCTTAAAGGCATGATGTCTACATAAAAAATAGGTGTTCTGTTTCGTCAGTCAAAGTCAAAACGTTTATTTCCTTAGAACAACAGGACATACATGGACAGGTCAACTAAAAATGAATAACACTAAATCTTTTAAATAAAAATTATCAAGGACATAACATTATTTTAAATAAATATTTCTGGACAATCTATACAATAACATCTAAGCTCCGTGGTAAGCTCTAAGCTTGTGTTACAGGTACTTGAAATTTTATATATTTATTATAATATACATACATAAATAGTTTTTTTTTATTATACACATATTAAACACCCAGACCAAGGAGAAAGTACTTGCGGATAATACAAGCACCTGCCCCCTCGGCGGGAATCGAACCCGCTACCTCTTGCGCCGCAAGCGAACCATCGTCCACCGCGCCACTGAGGCAGTCAAACATTGTCTTGACAGTTTGCTTCAATGTTTTATACTGAGCTGTGATGCGATAAGAACAACACAGCTTTATCAGTTTTTACAATTTTGTATTTATTAGCAATTTTATAGCCTGATAGCCAGTCTTAAAATACTGGAGACCTAAATTCGCTTTATTAATGTGAAAGTGTCAAGATATAGAGCTTAACATTCTGATTCGATACTTCAAAGGAGTTTTACAAGGTGTTTCAGAATTATATAAAATATATAAAACGGAAAGAGAGAGCGTGAATCGCACCATTTTGTTCTAAAACATTTATATATGTTGGTAATTTTTTTCGTAAAAAGGGTCTTATTATTTTTTGCGTAATTTTTTCTTTAGTCTATGTTTATCATCATATCAGTTGATTTTTTATTTGAAGAAGAAGTTAAAAAAATAAATATAGTCTTCAACAGCTGTTTTATTATAATGATTCTAAAGATTATAGAAGAGGAGATAGGTTTTACTTAAAGTAATACCTCTCAAGGTATACCTACAATAAATTAAAATAAAAAAAAAATAAGGCACCGAAATATTGGATTTATAGATTTACACTTAATTTTTTTCGGTAAATGGGTCCCCAATCTTAATAGAAAATATGTCTGTCTGGGGCGTGCCCTTTCCGCTTTGTATACCAATTTTGAAACACCTTGTATATTTAATTATATGCTGTATTTAGTTATATTCATGTAAGTTCTTGTAACGTCTTACATTATCAGAGTTATTCTAAAACCTGAAATGCTAATTTTAAATTATTTGTCTTTATGTGCTGTGCAATCGGTTAATAGAAGTTGAAATACAAAAACATTAGGTTTTATTTGTGTAGAATTATTTTTGTTACTTTCACTATTCTATACGACTGTTACCTAAATAGATAGTGTTATATTAGGTACGACATACATAATGTAGATACTAGAACTTAGAAGTAACTTATTTGTGGTGGTACGTTGATGGAAATAGGGTAGATGAATAATAATAATAAATATTTCCTGACTACTCACACACCTTACCCTAAACTAGGCAGAGCTTGTACTATGGGTGTTAGGTGACTGATATACTACATAGATACATTTTTTTTTGTAAATACATACATATGTTACATAGAAAACACCCAGACCCGAAACCAGAAATCGTAGATCGTACAAATTCTGGTCTCCCGGCGGGAATCGAGCCCGCAACCTCCTGCGCCTCAGGCGGCCGTTCGCCCACCGAGCCACAGAGGTCGTCAACTAGAAAATAATAATTGATTATTTAAGGAAATTTACTTTTATGGTAATTTAGGCATTGGAAACGGGGGTCTTCCTTAAATTTTAAATTTAGATTTATGATGCTTAATGTGTGCGACCATCCGTGAAGATCTGTAATTAGCTTTCTGTTGTTATAGTGATAATCTTGGCTGTTGATTTTTCTTCAAATAATTAAATAAAGCTATAATTTGTTGTCCAGTATTACATACGTACAGTACGGGGTAACATACGGATTAAATCGGAAAATATCTTGTTTTTTATGTAGACAAAGAGCATCGGAGTTCCGGAGTTGGGGCTTGCTACGTAAAAAAGTACAAATCGCACCACAGCGCTTCGCCACGCGAAACGTCAATGCACTGTATCGTCTAGATTTTAAATTTTCAAGAAAAAAGAAAAAAACCAGCACAATTTTTTTTAAATATGTTAACTACCTAAATCTTAATTTTGGAGGTTTTGTCTGTTCACGTCCGTAAGTGTTAACCCTCTGAATCCTTACAAGTGACCTCCGGGTGGTGCTAAGAACAGTCTCTGGTTCAGGCTTCGGCCGCGGCTTGTCACCACCCTCCGGGCTGGGCCAGTGCGTGAAGCGATTTTTTCGTGTTTCGTAATGTGGCCCGGAAAAGCCACCTTCTAGGTCTTCATGTCTCATCTTAGACCACATCGTCATTTTACATCAGGTGAGATTGTGGTCTAATGAAGACTTGACGATCATAAAAAAAAAACCCGGACTTTTTTGTTTATTAGTTATATATCTACCCTATTCGGGCCGTGGTGAAATAGGAAATTATGTACCTAGCGCCCTTTTCAGGATTAAAATTATCTACACTTAGCTGAGGACTAAGTTACGGTTGAGACCTTGGAAATTTGTCTTTTGTGTTTATAACAATTGGACTATAGAGTCAACTTAGTTATCTAATTTTGATATTTATTTTATGCCTACTTCTTACTATATTAAAAGGGGGTTTCCGCTGGGCTGGATAAATAATACCCTCGCGCTTAAATAAACTTTAACAAACCTTGCTAATAAAAGTCAAGAACATCAAAATCACTCACGCGTTTAACCAACCAATACTAAAAAAATATAATTTAATGTGTATCTAATCTCTTCCAGACAACAAGTGAGCTCCAACAGCTAACGCAGTCTAATGAATATAAAGGCGGATGGTCTTTCTATCTCCTTCTAGCCGCTGTGGTGACAACGCTCGGATCTTCTGTCCCCGTCGGATATAATATAGGAGTGGTTAATACCCCTGCAGAGGTAATTATTGTGTTTAGTAATACTGGTATAATATTATGCAGATAATTTAAGAAATATTGCTTGACAATCCACACAACAACAACTAGCCCTGAGCTTGTGTTACGGATATTAGACACATGAAATAAAAAAGTAAAACAACAAACAATTGTACATGGTTTTTTTGTCGGTTTTATTTTATATTCTTCAAGACTTAATGTATCTTAAATTATGAAGATTTGTAATTGCAATTTAGATCCATAAGTGAAGTTTTTATATCTTCAATTTAATTTAATGATGCCATTTTTACGCATATCATGCTATATTTTACAGGTAATAAAAAGTTTCTGCAACGAGTCAATGATCAGTCGGTACAACGTGACCCTAGACAAGCAATGGCTGGACGTGCTGTGGTCGTCTGTTGTGTCCATCTTCATAGTGGGGGGATGCGCCGGCTCTATACTAGGTGCTGTTCTGGCAGACACACTCGGCAGGTGAGAACTTCTGCATACTTCTGAACTCCTGGTACTTCGAGGAATGACCGGTCGTATGTTTTGTCCATCTTTATCATGGTGGGATGCCCCGGCTCTATACTATACTAGGCTCTATACTGGGTTACGTCGTGGCACACAAACCCGGCAGATTAGAATTTCTGCATACTTCTGAACTCCTGGTACTTCGAGTATTGTATTTTCTCGCTCTATCCTATATCCCTAAGGCCTAGCCTTATATAGGCTATAGCCTTCCTGCATAAAAAAGCTATCTAACAGTAAAACAAGCTCAAATGTATTTACTGAGATAAGTGCGTTTAAAAAATATATTTAAATGTACATTATGTCTATTATATTAAGTACTTCAGATGTCTAGAACCCGTTACACAGGCTTAAAGCTTAACAAGGGGCTAGATGTTGTTGTGTGGATTGTCCGGAAATATTTTTATTATATTAGTTATAAAAAGTTGTCGTGTGGAGGCCGCGGATCGGTAAGCGCAGCGTCGGGCGACCACCAACAAGTTGGCTTGGTCAATGTTGCTAGCTCACGATGGATGCAATCAGCATCCTATCGAACCAATTGGTAAGAATAAGATAAATATTCTTTATTGCACACATAATTAAAAACACAAAACTAAAAATAAGCACTTAAGACTATGCGACAAATGGCGGTCTTATCGCGAGATATAAGAGAGCAATCTCTACCAGACAACCTTGAATGGATAGGATTATTGGGAAAAAGAAGGGGACCTGTGTGCTAGATACGAAAGTATTACTTATATGGAGTAGGTATTATAATAACAATACTTTTACCAAAATATAAGAATATACATAAATACTCAAACTACAAAGTTTATATAATATAAATACATACATATATATACAAATATTGCATTGATACTAATACATAGATACACTAATTTGGTCGACCTTAAGAGAGGCTTAGTCCAGCAGTGGGCGTCTAATAGCTGTAATGATGATTATACATAATTATGAGCACTACAGCTATCTCTCTACTAGGGATTTGTCTAAGAATAACAAGAATAAACTTTATTGATTAAGAACTAATAGCTACTGACTGTGGTCAGAGTACATAATCACTTATATTTGTTAAAATTTATTGCTTGATAAGTGCGGTATATGCAACTTAGTTTTTTTGGATGGTTCTTTCGCAACTTTAATGTGATATTGATCCTAAACGGTCAGCGAAATCGAAAAATGTTAAAAGAAAATTAAGTAATATTTTAAATACCTATTCAACGATACCTACCCAACATGACATAGTTTCTAGACTTTTTTGTTTTAGTTATAAATGCCATGTTGAATTTTCGCCGATGTCATGTATTTAGTGACACTCGCCGGGCTAAGAGGAATAGATCAACACATCATAAAAATCGGCCCGGGCGTTCATAGAGTCACAAACACATTACCACTCTGTGAAACACTAGGTTATACACAGCTTGCTTTTGGCTTCTATCCTCCGCGCTTGTTAACAAACTGTGGGTTTTGTTTGTTCACGTCCGGAAGTCCGTCCTCTGAATCCTTACACGTGAGCTCCGGGTGGTGCTAAGAACAGTCTCTGGTGGTAGGCTTCGGCCGCGGCTTTTTACCACCCTCCGGGCTGGGCCAGTGCGTGAAGCGATTTTTCGTGTTTCTGTGGAGAAGCCACCTCAAGTCTTCATGCTCCATCTTAGACCACATCGTCACTTTATATCAGGTGAGATTGTGGTCAAATGAAAGCTTATCTAACAAAAAAAAAATGTGTTATGGCAATAGGATCATCGACCTAGACCTATCGATTTTCTTATTACTTTTTGAAATAGAACAAAATGAAAAAATTGTTTTAGACTCTTTAGAACAAAACAAAAAACTGAAAAATGAACTTTCTGTCTTATATCAATTAAATACGTCCGTAATAGAAGACCGCGATAAACTCCAGACAATAGTTGATAGGTATGACCAAAATTGTGGCATTGAGTATGAGTCAGCACTGAAAAGAACTTCTATTTTGGAGAAGGAGTTGTGTGATGCCCACCATATAATCACACAGTTGGAAGAAACGGCTCAACACTCTGCCATTGCCACCACAAATAGTCTGTACAATGAACTCTTACCTCATAATATCACTGGCCATGTTTCTGTTGAAAGCGCTATCATGAATCCTTCACTATATACTATTGACCTAACTAATGATGACAGTGTTGGTCATGTGGCAGCTTCTAACATAAACAAAATACACATGCCTAGCAAAAATAAGTTAAAAAAATACATAAAAATCAATAAAATCATAAAAAAAACTAAAAAAATGTTAATAATTCATAAAAAAGCTGTTAAAAAATCTATTATTGCTGGATCATTGTTGGATAAGCTACAGTTATGCACAAATGAGCTTAATTGTAGTAGAATTCAATATGAAACAGAAATAGAGAATCTGACATGTAAACTTGGTTCGGCTGAGCGTTCCATGACCCATTACCAAACCATGTATCAAAGGTCAGGTGATGAAATCAGGGAACTCAGTCTAGCCATGGATGCTTTACTGAATAGCCAGGCAAGTCTTGAGACTAGGATATTATCCGGATGTGACTGCAATGTTAGTTTAGGACATGATAATTCTGGTTCGGCTCGTGTTGATGGCCAGGGCTATGGAGAGTCATGTCTGGATAGTATTGCACCAGCATCATTACTCACAGGAAACCTGGATCAATGTACAAAAACTGTAGTGTACTGCGATGAACTTGGAAAAAATGTTGGTAAGTTTTTAAATATTAGTATGAAACATCCAATAGTAAATAATTGTTTTCCCTATTCTGATTTGCATCAAATCATGAAAAACATTAGAAGTGATACTTCAATAAATAAACTCACTAATTTGATAATTTTGATGGGAAATAGAGGAAATGTAAAGAAATCTGACCTAATTAAATATGTAGATGAACTATTTTCACTACAGGTGGGCAATATTGTATTCTATACATTTCCTTATAGCCAAAGTTTGCCACAAAAGGAAAATAACATTAGATATAATCTAAACATGACTTTGCATACAATTTCATGCAATAATCCTGTACATGTGATTGATATTAACTGTATAGTTAATAAAAAATATTACTTGACTAAAGGTAATTATTACCTTTCAAATTTTTACACTAGACAATTAGCTGATTCGCTATGTTATTTTTTAAGTACATCAGCCAATAATTTGGCTCATAAAAATGCTTCTTTTGAGCATTATAATGACACTTCTTGTAAGTCTTTGGAACTTTTTCCAAGTTTTTTAAATTAGATACTAAGACAATAGAGGAAGTCTCTTGCCAAAATTTAATTCAAATCAATAAAAACAAAAATAAATACCTTAAAAAGTCAAATAATATGAATCACCCCAAAAAAATGCTAAAATGTAAACAAAATACAACATCTCCTACTACTACCCTGGTGCATCAAAATATACAAGGAATTAATAGTAAATTATTTGAAATAGAATTGTATTTAAGTTCTTTTAATATTGACATTCTGTGTATTACAGAGCATTGGCTTAAAGATTATGAACTGATGTTTAACTTCCCAAGTCACCAAGTTGGTAGTTCGTTCTGTAGAACACATGCTATTCGAGGCGGTAGTGTTATATTGCTAAATAAGGCAATAAAGTTTAAGAATAGACAAGACATAACATGCTTGTCCGTTGAAAGCCAAATTGAAATAGCATGTGTGGAGTTGGAGCAGAGTTTTGTAGTAAGCGTATACAGACCACCGTCAGCATCATATGAAATATTTGAAAAGGTTATGGATGATGTTTTATTTAAAATGTGTAAAAAAAACAAAAGTATTATTATTTGCGGGGATTTTAATATAGATCTCCTAGAAATCTATTCATTAAATACTAGAATATGCAATTTATTTGGTTCCTATAACTTAATACCTTTATTTATGGAACCAACCAGAATAACAGACACATCAGCAAAATGTTTAGATAATATTTTTACCAGCCTAAATGAAAATGTAATCAGCAAAAATATAATAAGTAACCTAAAATCCGATCATCTAGGGCAATATGTAAAATTTAATATGAGTTCTAGACAAATTATAAAAAAGAAAATTAGCTTTGTACCAGTGACTACAAATCGATTTGAGAGGTTTAAATGTAGTTGGGATCTACAGCTTCCTTTTGATTACTATAACAACAATCCCAATCAACTTTATAGTACATTTTTCAATCAATTTTATAACATTTTTAATGTCATATTTACAACTAAATCAATTGTAGTCTCAGACAAACCTGGTTTTAGTGAGTGGGCAACTGTAGGTATACATAAAAGCAGACAAAAATTGTATGAATTGTATAGCGAAAAGCAATATAAAAAAAACTCCTGTGAAAAGTTCAAAGATAAAGTCAAAATATATTCAAAAATTTTCAAAAATGTCTGCCAATTGTCAAAATCAAATTATCTAAGTTCAAAAATTAAAAACAGTAGTAACATAATTAAAACTACCTGTAAAATAATTAATGATGAGACTGGCAAAACTCAGAACAATAACAATGAATACAAACTTAAAGTAAATGAAACAGTTATTAATAATGATTTAGAGATAGCACAAGCTTTTGAAAGTTTTTTTACAGACATTCCTATGTCAACTACAAGCTCTTTAGACTCTTCACATGATCTTGCCGTGTCATTATTAAAAAACAACGTACCTGATTGTAAAAACATCTTTCATTTTAAACATGTCAACGAACAAGACATTGTTAAAGCCTTCAAAATGATAAATGTAAAAAAAACCCAAGATCTCTGGGGTATTTCTGTACACATTCTTAAACCACTAATAGTTACTCTGGCACCTGATTTGGCTAATATATTCAATGAATGCATAGACTCTGGAGTGTTTCCTGACCTAATGAAACATAGTAAAATTGTACCATTGTTCAAATCGGGCAATACAACGGACCCTACTAACTTTAGACCAATATCAGTTCTGCCTACATTTAGTAAAATATTTGAGAAGCTTATTTTAAGCCAGCTCTCATTACATTTTGATGCAAATAATTTACTACATAACAAGCAATATGGCTTCACTAAATGCAAGTCCACTGCTGATGCTGGTGTTGAGTTACTAACTCATGTTTATGATGCTTGGGAAAAGTCGCAGGATGCAATAGGAATTTTTTGTGATTTATCTAAGGCATTCGATTGCGTGCACCATGAAACATTGATCAGGAAATTGAGCCACTATGGAATTAGGGGCAAATCCTTGGATCTTTTTGCTTCCTATTTAAGCGAAAGAATTCAGAGAGTTGATGTCAACGGGAAACGATCTCCAGGGTCCTTAGTGTCAATGGGTGTACCTCAGGGATCCATATTAGGACCTTACCTTTTTTTGATATACATAAATGACTTGCCACATCTTGTACAGGATCAACATGAAATTGTATTATTTGCTGATGATACTTCACTTCTTTTTAAAATAGATCGTCGCACTAATAACTTTGACAAGGTAAATAATGCAATTTCTAAAGTAGTCCATTGGTTTGAATCCAATAATCTATTATTGAATGAAAATAAAACTAAATGTATTCGATTTTCACTACCTAATGTAAAACAAGGTTCTGTAGATATTAAAATAAAGGGCGACAATTTAGAGCTCGTTGAAAATACTGTATTCCTAGGTATAACTTTAGATAGCAAGCTTCAATGGGACCCTCATATAGATAAATTGTCGAAAAGGCTCAGTTCTGCTGCTTTCGCAGTCAAAAAAATTAGAGTTTTAACTAATATTGCAACATCTAGACTGGTCTACTTTAGTTACTTCCATAGCATTATGTCATACGGTATTTTGCTGTGGGGGAGTGCTGGAGTAGGACGCATAAATACCATATTTGTACTGCAGAAAAGGGCTGTTCGTGCTATCTATAATATGGGTCCCCGAGATTCGCTACGTGATAAATTCAAAGAAATAAACATATTGACCGTCATTTGTCAATATATTTATGAAGCCATTATGTATACGCATAAAAATATTAATTTGTTTACAAAAAATAGTGATAAACACAATGTAAATACAAGAAATAAATATAAACTCGCTTTGCCCACCACTAGGCTGCATAAGGTTAATGTATCATTCAAAGGGCAATGTATACGCTTCTACAACAAGATTCCCAAAGAATTGCAACAGTTGTCAATTACTAAATTTAAGAAAATTGTAAAAAACAATCTTTGTAAAAAAGCTTATTATAATATATCAGATTACCTTGAGGACAAAACTGCTTGGGACGGAATCTGCTCCAACACAAAATCAAAAACAAGACTAACAAACAAATAATGATTGTAAAGTTTCAATACAAAAATGAGCTAGAGTTTCTAATCGCTTCTTTGCTCTAGTGTAAAAAAAGCGAAGCGACCAGATACCATAAATTTATTTCCTACTTATCTTTAAGCACCTATGACCTATATGTTTTTTTGTAATCTATTTTGACGTGTCTAAGTTTTGTAAAATCAAACTATGGAAATAAATAATTTTGTATCTTGTATCTTGTATCTATTCTCTTCAAAATTGTATGTAATATAATAGTAATTGTTGCAAATAAATATTTTTATTATTTATTCTCATCGCTTGCAGTGTCTTAACCTTACGTAGATTATTTGACCACCAGAAAGAAAGCTACAATCTTAACCAGTGTCCTGTCCATCGCGGGTGCCGCACTCTTCGCGCTGTCTCGTGAAGCCAACTCAGTGGAGATGCTTATCCTTGGGAGACTTCTAGTCGGCCTTTCGGCAGGTGAGGACATAGGCAACGTTTATAAATTTGGGGTCTTTTGGAAACTACCATAGGAGAAGAAACAGAATTGTAGTTTTTGAGTATTTGTTGAAACTTTATAATTACAAAAATTACCAAATCTTAATTAAAAAAGTCTTTTGATTATTTAATCAAAAGACTTTTTTAATAAAGATTTGGTAATTTATTTAAATCTAAATTTAAATTTAAGAAAAACCCCCGATTCCAATGCCTTCATTTCCTTTAATGTTAAACAACATAATATTATGTAATGTGGACGCGATGCGCTTTCATTTGATACCCCACACTAGTATATTTGAAGATTTTCTGTTTTCATTCCCCACTCTCACCCCCATAACTTTTAAACGGCTCAACCGATTTTTATGAAACATGTCTAAGAACACCCTGGCCAAACTAACATTTTATACAAAAAAATTAAATAGCTCCATCCGTTCGGGAGCTATGATGGAACAGACAGACAGACAAGTCAAACTTATAACACCCCTCTTTTTTTGTCGGGGGTTAAAAACGTTATAGAGTACGCGAGATTAGGTGAGAAAGAAAGGTGAGCCAGACAGACGGCGCCGTTACGCGCGTTTCGTGACAAACCGGATTATCCTCCCATGAGATGTTATATCACATTACAATATCCATTTGTGTGGCGCTTATCGACCAACGGCAAACGACAGTCCTAGTTATGTAATTTTTATGTTTCTGTGTATATTTGATCCGATATATTTGATTGATAAAGATTTTTCTCGCACTTTTTATATATTTTTTTAATAGAATCTTTTGTACGACGACTCGACGAAAATAAAAAAAACGCGGCATGTTTGTTGTTTCCATTTTTATCTCATTTAAATATTATAGATACTCATTAGACCCGATAGATCTCGAGTTGCATTCAATAATCCATATTTTCGACAAGAAACCGATATTTTTATTTAATTTAACTTATATATTTCGTTACAGGTCTAACCACAAGCATAGTACCTATGTACCTGACTGAATTAGCGCCCTTAGCCCTCTCAGGGCCTCTAGGCACCTGCTGTCCCATGGGGGTCAACGTGGGGGTCTTCGTGGGTCAAGTTATGGGCCTTAAGTTTTTGTTAGGTAAGTCCTGGATTAAACGCATTTAGGGATGTAGCTACTACAGAAGTGATTTAATTTTGGCTGATGAAATAACGATTTAATATTTTTAAATAGCATACCAATTTTTTATAATGCTATTTCATTGTAAATATTAATCTGGTGTCTCCAAATAGTTCATATATGTATTATTTTCATAATTATCGCTTTAGTTTTTACTTAACCTTTTCGTATCTCGAAAACCACGAGTTATATTATTCTAACTAATATAAGCTTCAGAGTTTGTTTGTTTGAACGTGCTCACCTTAGGGTCCAATTTAGTTCCAAACACGATCTACAGCTGATTTTGGTGTCGCCACGTGTCACGCCGATCATTGATTGCTACGTGCAGATCTCTCAGAGCCAACAGAAGAAACCAAAATCCAACTCCAAAATCCAACGACCGCTTGCGAATGTCAAACTTTAATCATAATATTTAGTACAAGCTTTCGCGTGCGCTTTTTATGGAATTTTGCAGAACTAAGATACCTTCTAGGTTAAGAACGTAGCTAGCTTACTGCGAATAGACAGACGCATTGGAGGTCATAAATAATATAATTTGAGAAGACGTTTTATTGGGTTAGATTGATGCTTTCTATTGATTAATACAAAGAGACCTAAGAGACCAAAATCCAACTCCACCGCCTTGTGGTATCTAGTGCCAAAATTAAATAATGAACGAAGTACTGGAGGTACCGGCACACCCATTGCACCAACGTGGTGGGTGAGGATTATGAATGAAACTTTATACGTCACAGCGTTTCCCATGTTTATCCCACGGGAACAACGTATTTTCCCGCGGTAAATTCCATATAGCCTTCCGCGTAAATAGGCTATCTAAAACTGAAATAATTTTCAAACCGAACCAGTAGTTCTTGAGAATATCTTATTCAAATTCATCGGCTTTAGAATACTAGTATATGTTATTTTATTTGTTTTGTGTATTGTTCCAGGCAAACCCGAGCATTGGCCATACCTACTGTCCGTGTTCGCGCTTCTAGTCATTATTTGCCTTCCGGCGCTCGCGATGCTGCCGGAGAGCCCCAAGTATTTATACGTAGTTAAGAGAAACGAAGAGACTGCTTTGAAAGGTGCGTGTGGCTTAATGATAAAACCTTAAAATTATTATTTAGCATATTAATTTCAGCCATAAGAAGTCCACTATCATAGATTTTATTTATCATAGATTTCCAGTAATTTTTGGAGGATAATTTATTGTTTATCAGTTTGAAGGCGTTGTCCACATAGCTCATTAAGGTGTTTGAAGATTTAAGTTCAAGTCTCCATACATTTTATTCTTTGTCATGAATTCTTATTGTACACTAAGATACTGAATATAAAAGTTAAATATATATACATAAATAAATATTTCCGGACAAACCACACGTTTTTATTATACATGCATATTATTTTAAATAATTTGTACATGAGGTCAAAAGTAAGCTTAACCAAAAAAAAATATGATAAAACAAATAATTGAACCTTCAGGTTCAATTATTTTTTTATATAGAGTAATTTATTATTCTATGATATAGGTATTCCGAGCCCTTTTATTATTTATTTTCAGAACTAGGCCGCCTAAGAGGTGTGTCACCGAGCGTTCTTATCATGGATATAGAGCTGCTGAAGGAAGAAGTAGCTGCGCAGCAAGAGGCCTCGGCCGAGTCTTGGGGCATGATGCGCGCGGCACGCAGCAAGGAGCTGCTGCTGCCGCTGCTGCTGGCGTGTTCTATGCAGGCTGGACAACAGACCAGCGGGATTAATGCTGTAAGTATATATAGAGCTGCTGAAGGAAGAAGTAGCTGCGCAGCAACAGGCCTCGGCCGAGTCTTGGGGCATGATGCGCGCGGCACGCAGCAAGGAGCTGCTGCTGCCGCTGCTGCTGGCGTGTTCTATGCAGGCTGGACAGCAGACCAGCGGGATTAATGCTGTAAGTATATATAGAGCTGCTGAAGGAAGAAGTAGCTGCGCAGCAACAGGCCTCGGCCGAGTCTTGGGGCATGATGCGCGCGGCACGCAGCAAGGAGCTGCTGCTGCCGCTGCTGCTGGCGTGTTCTATGCAGGCTGGACAGCAGACCAGCGGGATTAATGCTGTAAGTATATATAGAGCTGCTGAAGGAAGAAGTAGCTGCGCAGCAGCAGGCCTCGGCCGAGTCTTGGGGCATGATGCGCGCGGCACGCAGCAAGGAGCTGCTGCTGCCGCTGCTGCTGGCGTGTTCTATGCAGGCTGGACAGCAGACCAGCGGGATTAATGCTGTAAGTATATATAGAGCTGCTGAAGGAAGAAGTAGCTGCGCAGCAACAGGCCTCGGCCGAGTCTTGGGGCATGATGCGCGCGGCACGCAGCAAGGAGCTGCTGCTGCCGCTGCTGCTGGCGTGTTCTATGCAGGCTGGACAACAGACCAGCGGGATTAATGCTGTAAGTATATATAGAGCTGCTGAAGGAAGAAGTAGCTGCGCAGCAACAGGCCTCGGCCGAGTCTTGGGGCATGATGCGCGCGGCACGCAGCAAGGAGCTGCTGCTGCCGCTGCTGCTGGCGTGTTCTATGCAGGCTGGACAGCAGACCAGCGGGATTAATGCTGTAAGTATATATAGAGCTGCTGAAGGAAGAAGTAGCTGCGCAGCAACAGGCCTCGGCCGAGTCTTGGGGCATGATGCGCGCGGCACGCAGCAAGGAGCTGCTGCTGCCGCTGCTGCTGGCGTGTTCTATGCAGGCTGGACAACAGACCAGCGGGATTAATGCTGTAAGTATATATAGAGCTGCTGAAGGAAGAAGTAGCTGCGCAGCAACAGGCCTCGGCCGAGTCTTGGGGCATGATGCGCGCGGCACGCAGCAAGGACCTGCTGCTGCCGCTGCTGCTGGCGTGTTCTATGCAGGCTGGACAACAGACCAGCGGGATTAATGCTGTAAGTATATATAGAGCTGCTGAAGGAAGAAGTAGCTGCGCAGCAGCAGGCCTCGGCTGAGTCTTGGGGCATGATGCGCGCGGCACGCAGCAAGGAGCTGCTGCTGCCGCTGCTGCTGGCGTGTTCTATGCAGGCTGGACAACAGACCAGCGGGATTAATGCTGTAAGTATATATAGAGCTGCTGAAGGAAGAAGTAGCTGCGCAGCAACAGGCCTCGGCCGAGTCTTGGGGCATGATGCGCGCGGCACGCAGCAAGGAGCTGCTGCTGCCGCTGCTGCTGGCGTGTTCTATGCAGGCTGGACAGCAGACCAGCGGGATTAATGCTGTAAGTATATATAGAGCTGCTGAAGGAAGAAGTAGCTGCGCAGCAACAGGCCTCGGCCGAGTCTTGGGGCATGATGCGCGCGGCACGCAGCAAGGAGCTGCTGCTGCCGCTGCTGCTGGCGTGTTCTATGCAGGCTGGACAACAGACCAGCGGGATTAATGCTGTAAGTATATACCCATGGTTCTTGGAGATAAGCGTTGGTAATTGCGTCATCGTTTTTTTCATTTAAATTGTCCATATCAAACTATTTCTTTAACCCCCGACCAAAAAAGAGGGGTGTTATTAGTTTGACGTGTCTGTCTGTCTGTCTGGGACATCATAGCTCCCGAACGGATGGAGCGATTTCAATTAAGTTTATTTTGTATGAAAGGTGAGTTTGGCGCGAGTGTTCTTAGACATGTTTCATGAAAATCGGTTGTGCCGTTTAAAAGTTATGGGGGTGAGAGTGGGTAACGAAAACCGAAAATCTGCAAAAATGCTCGTGTGGGGTATCAAAGGAAAGCGCATCGCGTGTCCATTACAAATTATTATGGTGTATTTACTCTTAAGGAAATTAAGGCAGTGAAATCGGGTTTTTCTTAAATTCTAAATTTAAAAAATAAAAAAAAATAAAAATCATTTATTCAGGTCCAATATACACAGAGAACTTAACTAATACGATACGATGACACTACCGAAGCTTTACAACTGTGTGGTAGTGTCAACGCCCGACTCCTGGACAAATTATCCTGATTTTATTAGAACTAAAAAATAAATTTTGACTTGACTTATAATTAGGTTACAATAATAAAAAATACATAAATGAAAACAAGGTAAATAGCTAAAATTACATGACTAAAACAATATATGTAAAATAAATATTCATATTATTATTTATTTATGTTTTATTAACTGGCATGCGTGATTATGTGTGTGTATGTATGTGGTGTGAGTATGAGTGTGTAAGAGTATGTGTGTGTGTGTGTGGTGTGAGTATGCGTGTGTATTAGGGTGTGTGTGTGACGAGATTAGATTTAGATTATTTAATTGTGAATAAAACCAATAAAAAAATTGGACGTCTCGTCTATGTCTTACATATTGAGGATTCGGCACAACATATAAAAATACGCATCAAAACCTATTGATAACACTTTTAATTAAGCTTGGGCCAAACCAGCTTGACCAAAGGCGAAAGAACGCTACCTTAACTTTACTGGCTCTCTGCACACCTACACATGCACATCAGCAAACAAAACAAGCAGGGCGTTTCAGGCAAAAAATTACCCACTTCCCGAGTTGCTGCATGGTTTTGGCCAAAGCCTTAATAAAGGATATCCTTCCAGGTGTTCTACTACTCCACAGCCATATTCAAACAGGCCGGCCTATCGGAACAGAGCGCGCAATACGGCACCATCGGCTGCGGCTTCATCAACGTGTGCACCGCGCTGCTGATGCTGAGGCTGCTGCCGCGCGTGGGGCGGCGGCCGCTGCTGCTGGGCTCCACGGCCGCCTCCGCCTGCATGCTGGCCGCGCTGGCCGCCGCTATGAGCTTCATGGTGAGTGCTGGAGGTACTATACACTGTGGGCGCTGCTGCTGGGCTCCACGGCCGCCTCCGCCTGCATGCTGGCCGCGCTGGCCGCCGCTATGAGCTTCATGGTGAGTGCTGGAGGTACTATACACTGTGGGCGCTGCTGCTGGGCTCCACGGCCGCCTCCGCCTGCATGCTGGCCGCGCTGGCCGCCGCTATGAGCTTCATGGTGAGTGCTGGAGGTACTATACACTGTGGGCGCTGCTGCTGGGCTCCACGGCCGCCTCCGCCTGCATGCTGGCCGCGCTGGCCGCCGCTATGAGCTTCATGGTGAGTGCTGGAGGTACTATACACTGTGGGCGCTGCTGCTGGGCTCCACGGCCGCCTCCGCCTGCATGCTGGCCGCGCTGGCCGCCGCTATGAGCTTCATGGTGAGTGCTGGAGGTACTATACACTGTGGGCGCTGCTGCTGGGCTCCACGGCCGCCTCCGCCTGCATGCTGGCCGCGCTGGCCGCCGCTATGAGCTTCATGGTGAGTGCTGGAGGTACTATACACTGTGGGCGCTGCTGCTGGGCTCCACGGCCGCCTCCGCCACCATGCTGGCCGCGCTGGCCGCCGCTATGAGCTTCATGGTGAGTGCTGGAGGTACTATACACTGTGGGCGCTGCTGCTGGGCTCCACGGCCGCCTCCGCCTGCATGCTGGCCGCGCTGGCCGCCGCTATGAGCTTCATGGTGAGTGCTGGAGGTACTATACACTGTGGGCGCTGCTGCTGGGCTCCACGGCCGCCTCCGCCTGCATGCTGGCCGCGCTGGCCGCCGCTATGAGCTTCATGGTGAGTGCTGGAGGTACTATACACTGTGGGCGCTGCTGCTGGGCTCCACGGCCGCCTCCGCCTGCATGCTGGCCGCGCTGGCCGCCGCTATGAGCTTCATGGTGAGTGCTGGAGGTACTATACACTGTGGGCGCTGCTGCTGGGCTCCACGGCCGCCTCCGCCTGCATGCTGGCCGCGCTGGCCGCCGCTATGAGCTTCATGGTGAGTGCTGGGCGTCTAGCCAACATCTAACCCCGTTGTAAGCTCTCAGCTTGTGTTACGGGTACTAGACATCTGATATACTTATTATTATTATTATTATTTTCTTTCAGCTTGTTTACTGCTCGACATAAATATCGGGAAATATCCGATGCACACGGGCCTAAGCCAACTGAGCATCAGAATCATGCGTCTGTTGTTGGTACATTAATATTTAGGTATTTGCAAGTATTATTCGGATATTAGGTATTTCTGATATTATTAACGGGATCCTCTAGGTTTGTAAGAATTTACGTACAATACGGCAAGTGTTTAGAACTACTGATTTTTGCATAAGTATATATGTGATTTTAGGTAAATTTAGTGAGGTTAGTGAGGTAAATAACTGTTCCGGGATTACTCCCGTAGATGATATTATTATAAGCCCCCTGTGTCCCACTGCTGGGCAAAGGCCTCCCCCCATTTTTACCACAACTCCCGATCTCCGGCCACCTCTCGTCAGTCATGCAGAAAACTGTGAAGCTCGTCCCGCCATCGTCGCCGATATACTTAATAAATAAATATTTCTGGACTACTCACACAGCATCACCTAACCCCAAACTAAGCAGAGCTTGTACTATGGGTGTTAGGTGACTGATATACTACATAGATACATTTTTTTTTGTAAATACATACATTCTTATGATACATAGAAAACACCCAGACCCGAAACCAGAAATTGTAGATAGTACAAAATCTGGTCCCCCGGCGAGAACCCGCAACCTCCTGCGCCTCAGGCGGACCTTCGCCCACCGAGCCACAGAGGTCGTCGTCGAGGAGGACTTAATATAATTGACATGCATATATAGATATATTTTTATATTTCTGCATATAAAAGTATGTCAAGTATGTTCAATTATACCTAGAACAGAGAAAGTGTTTGCAGCAAACACTTCCCCCATCGTCGGGAATCGAACTCTTTCAACTCTACAATCCATACGTTATACCTATGTTGGAGGTGAAAACTACTTTCTTCATCTACTCTATCCTGCTGCAGTATTTTATATAGTGGGTATGCGGTAGAGTAGTTTATTCTACCGCATACTCACTCTACTCTACAGTACATGCTTCATATCTTAATATCTTGCGAGCTATTTTGAAGAGACCAAGATTGTTAGTTGAATAATCGCTTTTTGAAGTGAAACTTCTTTAGAATCGTTGTGATTTCAGACCGGATGCAACGGAAATACGTCAGGTAAGCCAATCTTAAACGCTAAGAAGTTTAAGCAACTTTCCGGAACGCCAGTACTTGAATGGGTGACCGCCCGAACAAAATCTTTTTGCACAGTATTTTTTTTATTCATCTCATTCTTTTGTCGATTTACTGAAGTTTCACTTCTACCGTGTGTGAATCGCACACACACCTTTTTTCACATAGTGAAACTCGTAGCCTATAACATTTTATATTCTTTACTTAAAGTCACAATGTCATATGACAATGCCTTTTGAACATGTCATATGACATTGTGACTTTAAGTAAAGAATATAAAATGTTAAAGGCTCCACGTCTTCAAAAAGCATTGAAAGCATCAGCAGTTGACGTCTGTGTATAAGTAGAGGCTTTTCTACTGTTAATTGACATTTCACAACTAACTTGTGTTTCAGGACGCGGTGTCATGGATGCCGTACGTATGCATGCTCGCTGTGTTGGCGTATGTGTTTGCATACGGGTTCGGACTCGGCCCTATTCCATATTTCATCGCCTCAGGTAAGAAAACGAGTTCGATGTCTTAATGTTACAAAAAGTACCATAACAATAGTTCATGTACTAACATGGTTGTTACATGAATTTACTAATAGCAGATTTAAAGAAGATTCGAAAGAAAGTCAATCAATCAATTTGGTTCATAAACCCAATTTTACTTATAACATAGAGGAATCGGATTGAAGTGGATAACTGAGCTATCAATGTATATAAATATAATGTCAATAGAGATTTAGTTGTGCATCGTGGCCAAGTGATAATGTTCTTACAGTACATACAAACGTTGTTAGCAAGAATATCAAGAGTGGGATGCAATGCTGGGATACAGTTTTGCGTGACGTAACGATTTCGTATGCGTCACCGCGCCCACTCTGGAACTGTCACTTTCTTATTAAACTGATAAAGAGAAAATAGGTGTCCAGTGTTTTTGGACGGACTAAACAGAATACTTATTTTTATATGTAGTCATGTTGCCTATTGCTTGATGTTCTTAAATGTAAACATGTGTCCTACGCTCCACAGAACTGTTCGAGGTAGGCCCCCGGCCCGCTGGCATGGCGTGGGGCTCGCTCGCCAACTGGGGGGGCAACTTCCTGGTGGGCATGCTGTTCCCCACCATGCGGGAGGCCATCGGCCTCTACTCCTTCCTGGTCTTCTCCATCATCACGGCGGTGCTGTTCGTCTTCCAGAAGTAAGTGCCATATACATAAGCTATAACATTTATGTTTATAGTATAGTTTTTCTTTTTATGTTAGATTAGCCTTCATTTTACCACAATCTCACCTGTAGTAAAGGTGTGCGTTCGCCCAGCAAAAAGTATCGGCTTTTCAGGAATCTAATGATGCAGATAATTAGTGCCCTATGCCGTGTAAATGTGCCCGAAATTTTAAATTTGTGCCTCCATAGGCTGCAGAGTTATTTATGAAAAACAGTTTTTGCTGGACGAACGTTCGCCCAGCAAAACTTTTTTTTAAAAAAGGGTTTAGCTTTATTTTTTATATGCTAAAAGATAGCTTAAGTACTCGTCTAAATGTACCGTTAAAGCCAAATTTGTGCCTCTAAAGGTTTTTGAGATATTGAGTTTTTTGCTGGGCGAACGTTTGGGTGATTTCCATATCTCGGAAACGGCTGAACGCACAGTCATAATTTTTGTACCTACAGATACGGTATAATTTGTGCCTATTTGTGCCATAATTTTCATTATCGTGAGTAGCATGGTTCAGGAGCTATTATTGTTTTTCCTAGAAAACGGAAAAATGCTCTGGCTCTCGAATGACCAAATCCAAGGACTTCGCGTTAGTGCCGACTGGTACCCATTATATATTCACACGATCCTGTAAAGTTTCGCCGGCCTACTACATATAATAGACGAGTTATTAACGATTTTGTCTTTTTTTTGAGGTTATCTTACTTAGGATACAAAAACTCTAGTTTCCTGTAAGCTGGCTTATTACATTCTTCTACAATAATTAGTGCCCTATTTAAAGAATACGTATGCAAAAAATCATCTTTGTATAATACTTTAGACAATAATGATAGAAAACATTTCGAAATATTTTTGGTCGATAACCAGACCAAATTCGAAAGTACATTAAAAAGCGGCCGTGCGATACTTCAAGCTATCCTTCCTCGCTTGGTGGCGTTACACGCGGTAACACGCGGTATAGATGCGTACCTACAGAATTGTTAAGAAGAAAATAATATTTATGTTACGAAAAATATTATACATGAAATAAAATGTAAATTATTTTGTTTTTAATAATCTTACTAGTATAATAAATGGGAAAGTCTGTGTGAATGTTCGTTATAGGTAGGTAATCTTTGTTACTACTTAAGTTATTAAAATGAAATTTCGTAGGTAGGTAGGTAGTTTAGGACTTAGAATAGGACTAAATAGGCTATAATAAACGACGACCTCTGTGGCTCGGTGGGCGAAAAGCCCGCCTGAGGCGCAGGAGGTTGCGGGTTCGATTTCCGCCGCAGTACCAGATTTTGTACGATCTGCAGTTTCAGGTGTCGGGTCTGGGTATTTTCTATGTATTATACAGGGTTTCCCAGAAATGGTGGATAATCCTGCACGTGCGTGTGCGGGGGGGGGAGGTGGGGCCCCAAATCCCAAAAAAAAAAATCTATTCCCAACAGTCCGCGGTCTACGAATTTTTTTGTAAAATTTAGAAATTTCCCAGTTTTCCTCACATTTGTGGGCATCACGTCCGCTACATGAGGCCTAGTTCGGATTTTTTTCTTTTAACGTATTCCCTAATAATGGTATTCCTAAATTACCTTTAAAAAAACGCAACTACTTAGGATAGTAGTTAACTAGTAGTCCCTAAACATAATTTTTATTTCTGAAATTTATTTTACTGCTAAGTTTGAGCACCTGTGGTATAAAAAAAATGTATTGGAGTTTTATAGCCAACCACATAAAAAAATTACCAACATCATAAGGATTCTAAAACAGTAGCATAAGTATCTACTTTAATGGTAAAATTACTGAGCTATAGCTACTAATGTGTAAAAGTAGGCGTTTCATTACAAAATTGCAAAATTATTTGCAGATATTTTTTTTTAGTTTTTATCAGTTAAGTAGAGCTGTCGACCCTAAAATTAGACTTTACTACCTGCTCGGCACATTCAGTTGAATTCTAAGCTGTGTGAGCGAGACAAACTGTGCTTGGGAAAATTGCGAGTGAAAGGGTCAACAAATCTCCTTTGTATGGTAGAATTCGTGTTTGGTTATTGTTTTGTCTCCGTAGTTAAAACTATTTTAATTTTAGTGCGTATTTCGACGTTCTCGACATCGCATGTGCTCTTGTTTTTCTGATTCTCGGTGACAAAATTCTACATTTGGCATTCTACTGGACTCGATTTGTGCATTTTGATTGGATTTTGTTTGTTTGGTGATAACTGCGACGACTCGGCATTCTATTGGACATTTGTTTTGTATATCAACAGGACTGTGTGATGTCACGTGAAATTTATACACCCCAAGAGTATTCCAATATGCATTACATTTACGGAGAATGTAGTGGCAACGCAAGTGCTGCCGCAACACTTTATCGGGAGAGATACCCGAACGCGCGTCACCCCGACTATCGCGTATTTACAAGAGTGCACCAAGCTTACTCAGAGGGCAGAATACCTGGTACTGGCGTTGGTGGCCCTAGGAGCAGAGGACGACCCCACAATCCTGTAACTGAAGAAATCGTCCTTGACATGGTGGATGAAGATCCCAGTATTTCGATGCCAGATATCGAACGCCGTACGGGAATATCAAAATCTACAGCACATCGTATTGTGAAAAAATTTAAACTGCATCCTTATCACGTGACACGTGTACAAACATTGCTACCACGAGACTACCAAGCACGGATTGTTTTCTGCAGTGAAATGTTAACAAGAATTCAAGAAGATCAAGATTTTTTCAGAAAAATTTTATGGAGCGATGAGACTACATGTAAAAGGGATGGGTATCTTAACCTTCATAACTTGCACAGTTGGCAATTGACAAATCCACATTTGATGAGAGAAGATAAATCCCAGTATCAATTTAAAATAAATTACTGGACGGGCATATTAAATGGAAAAATTATAGGCCCTTATGAATTGCCGGGCAACCTAAATGGCAACAATTATTTAGAATTTCTTCGAAACCAGTTGCAAATATTATTAGAAGATGAGCCACTAGCCATCCGGCAAGGAATGTGGCTCCAGAACGACGGTTGTCCGGCACATTATGCAGTGCAAGTAAGGAATTATCTAAATTATGCCTATCCCAACAGATGGATCGGCCGATTGGGGCCAATATTGTGGCCACCACGGTCCCCAGACCTAAATCCTCTGGATTTTTTTTATTGGGGCTGTTTGAAGGAGCAGGTTTACAAAAAACCCATAAACTCATTAGAAGAACTTCGACTTCGCGTCGCCGAAGCAGCCAGAATTATATCATCAAAAAATTATAATAACAAATTACAAAGATCTTTTATAAAAAGGTGTAGAGCTTGCATAAGGGCAACAGGAGCCCAATTTGAACATTTACTATGATTATTTTTATAATAAATACTTTTTTGGTAATTACTTGTTTTATTTTTTTCTTTTGCAATTTTGTAATGAAACGCCTACTTTTACACATTAGTAGCTATAGCTCAGTAATTTTACCATTAAAGTAGATACTTATGCTACTTTTTTAGAATCCTTATGATGTTGGTAATTTTTTTATGTGGTTGGCTATAAAACTCCAATACATTTTTTTTATACCACAGGTGCTCAAACTTAGCAGTAAAATAAATTTCAGAAATAAAAATTATGTTTAGGGACTACTAGTTAACTACTATCCTAAGTAGTTGCGTTTTTTTAAAGGTAATTTAGGAATACCATTATTAGGGAATACGTTAAAAGAAAAAAATCCGAACTAGGCCTCATGTAGCGGACGTGATGCCCACAAATGTGAGGAAAACTGGGAAATTTCTAAATTTTACAAAAAAATTCGTAGACCGCGGACTGTAGGGAATAGATTTTTTTTTTGGGGATTTGGGGCCCCACCTCCCCCCCCCGCACACGCACGTGCAGGATTATCCACCATTTCTGGGAAACCCTGTATATGTATTTACAAAAAAAAATGTATTTACGAGGGGAGTTCAATGTATTCTCGGTATGGGTATGAAAGAATAAGCAAAAAATACTGAATAAAATTTATTTTTTAATGTAGTCTTCTAGAATCTCAATACACTTATTTGTTCGGGAAAGTAACTTTTCAATTACATTTAAAAATATTTTTTCTTCCTGGCCTGAAAAATGTTCATTTATTGCTGCCTTCAACTCTTCATCGTCGGAAAAATGCTTCCACGAAGGACTTTTTAAGATAAGGGAATAGAAAGTAATCACTAGGGGCTATGTCCAAGCTGTAGGGTGGATGATTAATTTCTTAAAATCCGCACTCCCGCACAGCAGCCTTGGCAATACGCGCCTTGTGAACCGGCGCGTTGTCGTGAAGCAGCAAGACACCTTCAGTCAATCTTCCTCGTGTTTTTTCTGTAATTGCCTCCTTTAAATTATTTAGGGTGTTTGCGTAAGATGCACCAGTAATATTTTGACCTTTTTTTGTGTACTCGATTAGCAAGATTCCCTTAGAATCCCAAAACACTGTGGCCATGAGCTTTCCAGCGGACAGGGTGACTTTGAACTTCTTCGGTGGGTCTGTTCCTTTTCTATGCCACTGCATAGACTCTTGCTTGCTCTCAGGGTCAAAGTGATGAACCCACGTTTCATCACCAGTAACAAGCAAATCGAAAATACTTTGCGGATTTGCACCACAGAGTTCCAAAAACTCCTTGCTCTCGCAACTCGCACTTGTTTCTGAAGCGCTGTGAGCATCCGCGGCACCCATCTTGCACTGACCTTTGATAAATTCAGACTCTTATGAAGGATAGTGTGAATAGTACCCACGGATAGCTTAGTTCTTTCTGCTAATATTTTCACTCTTACACGGGTATCTTCGAGTACAAGTTTCTCGACGAATTTGATGTTTTCTTCAGTAGAGGCAGTAACCGGCCCACCGGCACGGGGATCGTCTTCAATGCTCTCTCTACACCGTTTGAATTCACTTGACCACTTCTGAATTGTAGAAAATGAAGGCGCAGAATCTTGGTAAACAGCCACCATTTATTCGTGAATTAATTTTTGAGTTTTTCCTTGTTTTGTTAGGAATTTTATCACAGCGCGATGCTCGATTTTTTTCATCATTGTCGAATCAGTCATCGTAGTTGTCTTTTCGCAATGATATCTTGAATACTAATGGTGACAATTAAATGAAACTTTGTATTTATACCCTCAAAGAGCGTCACTAACTAATGAGATAATTTACCTACCCTCATCATTACTATATCACTTCTATACCGAGAATACATTGAACGCCCCTCGTATGTAGTATATCAGTCACCTAACACCCATAGTACAAGCGCTGCTTAGTTTGGGGTTAAGTGATGCTGTGTGATTAGTCCGGAAATAAAAAAAAAATAGTTTAAAATTTTCTGTGGGGTTAAATATGGTGGTAAAGTTTGTATGGAAAATATTTTTTCCTTCATTCGATTCACTCAAAACTCGGTTTATATGAACAATGGACTGAATAATTAAACACGTAGGTATGTTTACACAACCCCTAAGGGGTGTGCAATAAATTAAAAAAAAAACTCTGATTCGCGGGCAAAGGTGCGGAGCGCATCTAGTAAACTATAATTTGTAATGTAGGTATTTCTATAAATAAATTGTCCGGAGACAACGGCACATCGGTGACCTGTTGAGATAATAGATAATTCCACTTTTGTACGCAACGTTCTCTAAACACTAAATTAATCATGACGATTTAAGAAGGATAGCTTGAAGTATCGCACGGCCGCTGTTTAATGTACTTTCGAATTTGGTCTGGATATCGACCAAAAATATTTCGAAATGTTTTCTATCATTATTGCCTAAAGTATTGGGTATACAAAGATGATTTTTTGCATACGTATTCTTTAAATAGGGCACTAATTATTGTAGAAGAATGTAATAAGCCAGCTTACAGGAAACTAGAGTTTTTGTATCCTAAGTAAGATAACCTCAAAAAAAAGACAAAATCGTTAATAACTCGTCTATTATATGTAGTAGGCCGGCGAAACTTTACAGGATCGTGTGAATATATAATGGGTACCAGTCGGCACTAACGCGAAGTCCTTGGATTTGGTCATTCGAGAGCCAGAGCATTTTTCCGTTTTCTAGGAAAAACAATAATAGCTCCTGAACCATGCTACTCACGATAATGAAAATTATGGCACAAATAGGCACAAATTATACCGTATCTGTAGGTACAAAAATTATGACTGTGCGTTCAGCCGTTTCCGAGATATGGAAATCACCCAAACGTTCGCCCAGCAAAAAACTCAATATCTCAAAAACCTTTAGAGGCACAAATTTGGCTTTAACGGCACATTTAGACGAGTACTTAAGCTATCTTTTAGCATATAAAAAATAAAGCTAAACCCTTTTTTAAAAAAAAGTTTTGCTGGGCGAACGTTCGTCCAGCAAAAACTGTTTTTCATAAATAACTCTGCAGCCTATGGAGGCACAAATTTAAAATTTCGGGCACATTTACACGGCATAGGGCACTAATTATCTGCATCATTAGATTCTTGAAAAGCCGATACTTTTTGCTGGGCGAACGCACACGGTGTAAAGTGACGATGTGGTCTTAGATGGAGAATGAAGACCTAGAAGGTTAAGGATCACATTACGAAACACGAAAAGTCTCATATTAGTATAGTGCACATGTTTGTTTGTTTATCTTTGTTATTTCTTTATATAATTCGTGGGAACTTGTAATTAGCCTTAATAATTGTACATCCTCTCGAGGATAAGCTGTTAAATCTTGTACCCTTTACTTATAAAGCCTTTTGTACAACAGTTTACAGTAAAAAAAATCTGTATTTCAGTAAGTATTATTTAGTTAATACCACCATTTTATAACTAAGTTCCCCTAAGATTGTAATAATAAAATAAAATAGGTGTCCTCCAGTAGTAGCTACTTAGAAGCAGTCTCTTCTTCACTGCAAGAGTTTAAGCCTTGAAACTTGATCACTTCCAGCTAAAACTGCGTACTCAGAAACGTCAAATGTTTAGTTTGTTCACCACAAATAAATTGAAGCGCACATACATGTCTCACACGAAGCGGTGATTCCAAAGCCACACACAAATACAAATAAACCTTATTTGTCCTTCTGATTATGTAGGAATAATGGTTTTGTGTAATTTAACTTTTGGTTTACATCTATTTTAAATGTGTTCCTATGTAAGTATGATTTCCCGACACAATGTAAATTGTTGAGAAATAAATAAATGAAATGAAATATCATGGATGCGGCGAATACGTCTACATCTAAGAACACGCTGAAGCGACATCAATGAGATTGGCTTGTCAGGGTCTAACAGTGCAAATCTCGGTTCCCCCACACAGAATTTGAAATTGAAGATTCAATAGAACAAAAATGTGCGAGAGTGCATAATAGGCAATGAATTTCATGAAGTTGATAATGATTATATTCTCCTACGCTGATGCTGATCAAGCTGTACCAATAAATACAATAAACCTTTTATGTTTTTTACAAAGTGATAAACCCCACTTATAGGTTGAAACTAATATTCTAAAGTTGTGCAGAACAAATTAAGACAAAGTAACGTAGCTTGCCAGGGCGAGATGCGGGACCATAAAACAAAAGGTTTATAATAAGCAAGAGCGTCATCAATTTCCATTGAATCTGAATTGAAATATCAGCTAAGGAAGTAGAATAGTTCTACAATGTTCTACTAGATGTCGCTAGTACGAGGCATAACTCGTAGTTGCAAGTGTAGAAGAAATTGAAGCGATGACGTCGTGGCGAGGTTGGTTTAGCGGTCAGAACGTCCATGCGTATAATGGAAGACGTGGGTTCGAGTCCCTCATCTCGCTCTGGCAAGCTACGTTACTTCGTCTTAATTTTTTCTGCACAACTTTAGAATATTAAATAATACAATGTTTATATTATTCATTTACTATGTCGCAGTATTCAGGATGAGTAACAAACATGTATGTTTCGTTTCAGGATGTACTTCCCTGAGACCCGCGGTAAGACTCCCGCGCAGGTGGCTGCGCTGTGCCGCCTCGGACTCCAGTCCCGCCCTCTAGTGGCTCTAGTCAACACTGCGGGCGCGGTGTGAAAACGTCACTGCTTCACTGAAGATTCGGCTAAACATGGGTTATCTTGCAACAACACCCAACTTTTAAATACTGATGCAGAATAAATTAAGACACATACGTAACCTTCGCGCGCAGGATTCGTACCTGCACCTCCGGGGAAGCGCCCCGACGTGCTGCAAATTACACAAGCGCGTCAATTACGTGAACATGGGTTATCTTGCAACAACATCCAAATTCTTTTAAATACTGATGCAGAATAAATTAAGACGCATCCGTAACCTTCGTGCGCAGGATTCGTACCTGCGCCTCCGGGGAAGCGCCCCGACGTGCTGCAAATTACACAAGCGCGTCAATTACGTGAACATGGGTTATCTTGCAACAACATCCAAATTCTTTTAAATACTGATGCAGAATAAATTAAGACGCATCCGTAACCTTCGCGCGCAGGATTCGTACCTGCGCCTCCGGGGAAGCGCCCCGACGTGCTGCAAATTACACAAGCGCGTCAATTACGTGATAATTAAAACCTTCTGCACTTCAAATATCGGGAAGGCCCGACTTACCTAAAAAGTTTAGTTTATCACTTAAAATAATCATTATAACATCTAAATATATTTAATTTTGCATGTTTGTCGCTAAGATTGGGTGCAAAAGCCACATAAAATCGATCTAAACGGTCGTTATAACAGAACTGGAAAAAATATATATTTAATTTAATTCCGAATTTTGGAAAATGGTACAGTATCTAACGTTACTTTCGACAATGTCAAAAGATTGAATTAACTAGACATTTAGGGCAAACATGCATGTACATCTCAGAGTAAATTATAATCTGAAAGTATATAATATCTGGAATATATTTAAAAAATATCATATAATACCTGTCTCATTAAAATAATATCTGAATATTATTAAATGAAATATCATGAATACGTGGATGAGAATCAGCTAACGTCATTAAAAAAAAAGAAAGTATAAAATGAAACACCAATTAATAATATTTTATAAAAAAATATTTATAGTTAACTTTATTATAAAATTAGCACAAGCAGCTGTGAAATGAGGACTGTAGACAACGTACTTAACATAAAACATCACATAAGCTTTAATAATCTTATATATAAAATTCTCGTGTCACAATGTTCGTTCCCGTACTCCTCATGAAATTTTGTGAGCATAATGAGTAGGTCTACCAACAGCTATTTTTCATTTTTTACATATACATTTCATATAAAGTTGATTAACCCCCTGCCTGACCAGTAGCGCTGCGCTATCACGCAGCGAGAAACGTGCTTACTCCTCCCGATGTACTTCTCTTGACATCCGAAGTCCAAAACGTCTTAAGTTTATCAACTCTAGTTCATTCGTACTATCCGTCCGCGGCTTAGAAGTTTAAGAACGTTTATCAATCTCAATAGAATTTACAAGAAATCACATAATGAGAACACTTTATACATTAGAATTATATTATGAAACATTTGGAACAGTTCATTTTAGATTTATTATAATACAATATTATCCTTAATTATTTAAATAAATGCCTACACTTCACAAAAAAAAAACATAAACACAAATTCTTTATAATACGTTAACCACTATTGTGTTTTATTTTGGGGATAGTTTCAATATTGGCCGCGTAATAATCGATTATCCAGCGGTAAAAAGGAACTTTTGTCCAATACTGGAACTACTACTGGAACGATGTCCGTGCTGAATTCGATCCAAATCGGGCTTTACTCGGAATTATTAATCTTCCCCCGAAAAATGGTATATTAACGTGGTTAAAATGGTGCTGTGTTATTCTATTATGAAAGCTGTATTATTGTGTAGTTTCATCAAAATTGTGAAGTTTTTGCTTGAAAGAGCAACAAAGACACTAGATCGTCACAAACTTTCGCGTGAATATTATTATATTATTATTATCATACATATTATATTATTATTATTATTATTGGATTACCTATTATATTATATTGATGTAATTATTAACTATTAGTGACTGCCAAATAATTTCAAAAAAATCACAAAAGACTGTATAATGTGATTGCTAATTTAACTATATTTCGCTCGAAAATATATCAAATAATATAAATTAATTAGTCCATGAACATTGGCATGTTCTTAAACTAAGAAAGTGTATTATTATGATAATATCAATGAATTATTTAAATCCCTTTATTTAAATAATTTAATTACAATAATTAATATATACTTCTAGACTATTCACACCACGTCTTCTAAGTCCAAATTAAGCAAAGCTTGTACTTTATATTAATAAACGATTAGATTACCATTATTAATCATTTCATTAAAAAAATAGTGACTTCCCTTTTATTCATAATTGTTTAATAAGGGTTATTAACTAGCTTCTAAATATTCTGTATAAAATAATATTCTTTAAAACTATTGAACATACCAAAGTTACGAAACGAACAAACAAAAGAATAAACCATTGGGTTAACATGTTTACAAGTAATCTTTTGTTAATTTTTTTCTTTGTGTTTAAACTTTTGGGTACTATTATAGTCAAAGACTACTACTCGTAGTTTATGGGTTATAAACCCTTTACACAGCATACCTTACTGCGTCTGCCAAATAATCGGGATACCAAAATATCACATAGGGTTGAGGTCAGCTATCGTCTAATTGTCAATATTTCAACAACAACAATTGACTGAAAAATCTGCCCTTAATCGTATATAAACATCACGGAATACATCACACTAGTTATTAATAAATTAATATTATACTTATTTAAGTAAATAATGTTTAAGAATTATTATTTTATATAATAATTTAAATTAAACGTCCAATATTTTCGCAAGGACAGCAGCTCAAAGTGTGTACTTAATTTACTTAGTTTTAAAATTCTATTTTTGTAAAAAGTTTTTGGTTTTTAAAAGTACAATAATATAATTATTTGAATATTTATTTTAATGACATGACATCAACAATATGAGTAATTACATTAAGGAAGCATGTATTTTTAAGGTATGTAATAAAATATGTTTGACATGAATGTGTTTTTCTTTGAATTGGGCGTTTTCAATTCTGAACTCCGTACATTAATAGGAATCGTTCTAACATTTTGGATGACACTATTTTTGAGTAAATTTAAATGCTAAATACTTTTTTCGAGTATATATAGCCACTTAAAACGTTATGACAGCGAGCCTCTTAATATTGTTCATTATATAGGTACTGAACCAAAGACACTAGTTTTTTACGACTGCACAAATTGGACACTATATTTTTTGACGTTAATATAAACGTGTTATTATATTATGGGTAGGGTTTTTTAAACATCTAAATCTCAAATGTATGAGCAAAACGTAACTTACATACATACTCTCTTATTTAGTATATAAAATTAACTTCAAAAGGCCCTTAAATAGGCCTCCAGGTCTTTCAGTTGGTCCCAGCAGACTAGCAGTAGAACGGTGTGAGGGCCCAGGCGTAGGTAGTTGGTGCATGTTCACGAAGGGCACCTCCTCAAGCGGGCCTCCAGGTCCTTGAGTTGGTCCCAGCAGACGAGCAGTAGAACGGTGTGAGGGCCCAGGCGTAGGTAGTTGGTGCATGTTCACTAAGGTCAACTCCTCAAGCGGGCCTCCAGGTCCTTGAGTTGGTCCCAGCAGATGAGCAGTAGAACGGTGTGAGGGCGGCCCAGGCGTAGGTAGTTGGTGCACGTTCACGAAGGTCACCTCCTCAAGCGGTCCTCCAGGTCCTTGAGTTGGTCCCAGCAGACGAGCAGTAGAACTGTGTGAGGGCCCAGGCGTAGGTAGTTGGCGCCTACGCCCTTGTACAAGGAGGCTGCGCCCTCAGTTCGGACCATCTTCACGAAGCAGTCGATCATGCCGGAGTATAGCGTGCCGCGGTTGTGAGCATCTAAAGCTGTGGATGTTAATTATGTGAGGAACTAATAGAGATCTGATCGTCTCTAATTAATAAGTCAATGAACGTCTAGCAGGTGGTCCAGCAGTAGATAACTATAATATTATAGTAAGTTTAACAGCAAAAAAAAGGTTGAGATCGTGATGCGTTGACAAACTGATATCATCTATGCGAACGTGGTGTGGCTAATATCTATTTGTACCCATTTATTTGTATTTTTATTACTTATACAATTTTGTTGTAGACGCCACTGCTTCTGTGTGTATAATGATCTCTTTCCATCCAAAGATGATAAGGCCGCCCATTGTCTCACTCTTTGCTACGCACAATACTTTGTAATATATATTTTTTTTGGTGTTTCAAAAAAGAATATTGTATTGTGCCTCTTTTAACTTGTGACAAGTACTTCATATATCTCCGTATGCGTGCTAACTGGTAACCCCTTCTGCATACAAACCACCATTGCAAGGGGGTTATCAAAGCGACGCATATTTTATATAGGTACTCAATACAATGATGGATACATTACTAACGTTGGGGTTACCAAAGCGACGCATATTTTATATACTCAATACAATGATGGATACATTACTAACGTTGGGGTTACCAAAGCGACGCATATTTTATATACTCAATACAATGATGGATACATTACTCACGTTGGTTGGACAGCCTGGTGGCGACAACATCGAAGGGATTTAGGCACAGCGTCATGAGGAGACCGCCGAGGTTCGCGGCCACGAACGAGAGCGCGAGCGGACTGTTTTCAAACCAGCCTCGTTCGCGGAGGCTCTCCTTCGCGAACGTGAAGCTGAGGATCTGAGAGCTGCTGCCGACGGCGCCGCGGGGGATCTGTGGGTACACTCCTCGGAAAAGCCCTGGAATAAGTACACGGTATTTATTTATTGGAAAATCAGCAGCTGACGTTGCAATTACTTAAAATTATTATAAATTTAAAATTTAAGAAAAACCCCTGATTTCATTGCCTTCATTTACTTAAATGTAAACAACATAATATTATGTAATGTGGACGCGATGCGCTTTCATTTGATACCCCACACTCTGTGTATATTTGCAGATTTTCTGTTTTCCTTCCCCACTCTCACCCCCATAACTTTTAAACGGCTCAACCGATTTTCATTAAACATGTCTAAGAACACCCGGCCAAAAACTCGCCTTTCATACAAAAAAAAATTAATTGAAATCGCTCCATCCGTTCGGGAGCTATGATGTAACAGACAGACAGATACATCAAACTTATAACACCCCTTTTTTGGTCGGGGGTTAAAAATACGAAAAGTTATTTATTAGCCTAACTAACTAATGCCTAACAAATGTTTTTGTTTTCTTCTTATATCGTGTGTTTGTATCTATTTATTTAATCTTTTGTAATAATTCTAAGTGAATGTTATTTACAAAATGTAATAGATACAAATTATTTGTTAGGAAAATAAATGTATTTTGTTTTATTCTTTGTTATTATATAAAACAGCTATGCTATGTAAAGACTAGTTCATGCCTCCGCGATGGGTAATGTAAAACCAAAAATAAAAATAGTTTTGTGGTTTCTGAAATAAGCGGGCGCGTATAAACAAACATACCAAATAAAATACATAGTTGATAATAAATGTCTGGAGGCCAGGTACTCTCATTATTGCATCTGATTTGATTAAATACCTAGATGTTTTCATTATATGTTCATCAACATACATAGAAAACAATTACACCAAGGAGTGAGTACTTGCGAACAAACTCGAGTCCATCAGCCAGTATGGTACTATCTTGCGCCACAACCGGCCATTCGCCCTCCACACCACCGATTGATTGATTTTGTCCGCGAAATCACAAAAAACGTCGTCACAATCATCATTATCAATTTACGAATCCTTCCCTTTCTCAAACAGTCAAGTCCCTTACCTTTAACCCCCTCCTTCGTATAAATATCCTTCAACGCACTGATCGTGCCACCATGTTTGTGCTGATGCCCGACCGCGATAGCCCGCGCCGCCTGGGCCTGCAGGCGCGTCTTCACGAGGAAGAACGGCGTGCCGGCAATGGAGCCCAGGGCGCCGCCTAAGCCGGCCGCCGCAGCCCCCTTCGTGAGAGAAGTACGACCGGACGCGTCGGCAGTCAGCCCGCGCCGTTCCGTTATGCGGTACACTCCAAGCCTGATGTGCATAAATTATAAATCTATACTAATATTATAAAGCTGAAGAGTTTGTTTGTTTGTTTGAACGCGCTAATCTCCGAAACTACTGGTTCGAATTGAATAATTATTTTTGTGTTGGATAGTCCAGTTATCGAAGAAGGCTATAGGCTATATAACATCACGCTACGACCAATAGGAGCAAAGATATAGTGGTAAATGTGTAAACTCCCGTGCGAAGCCGGGGCGGGCCACTAGTTAAGAATAAAATACTGATTCAATACGTATCCCATATCCCTATCCCTAGTAATATTAACAAAATACTTAATTTTCATACAGCTTAAATAATGTTACCACATAAGCACATGTATCATACTATGTCTATAGTTTGGAGTCTTTTTCCGCACAAACCAATTATTAGATGACATTAGTTTGAAGTAGTTTAACTATGTTGTACAATTCTGTAAACTTTCCACTAGAACTTTTACCCACCTAAAAGTATTCAAAAAGAACTGAAACCCCATCATAGCCGGGAGACCATTCTGGAGCGCCACCAGCCCCTCAGTCCTCGCTATGACGAACAGACCATGCGGCACATTCTTATAATACACCCTGTGTTCCCCCCTACTCTTCAGCTCGCCTTGCAGTTGCAGCCGTGTTTTGACCACTTCCAGCGGGTTGGTGAAGATGGTCGCGAACATGGCGGAGACTCCCCCCATCGCTAGATCCGTGACGTCACGGGCGACGCCATTTTGCGTGGAGGACATTTTGTTTTAAATCTGGGGACAAGGCATATGCGCTTTCATTTTCTGCAGTTTATATTTGTGGCACAAAGTATTACAGTCACATTAAGCTAAGAACGTACGTCAGAAAAGGAGTTCGGCTCGTCATTGGACTCCAAAGCCAGTCCACATAGCACTCCAAAGCGAGTAGTCTGCGAAGATCACTCCTCCAACCAAGAATAAGATAATGGTAGGAAAAGTTTGATTCATGCTTCATTCTTACTCAAAGTCATACTCACTAGACAGGTTCTTCAAACTGAATAAAATGCACAAACGACCAGCCTGAAAGTTTAGTTAAATGAGTGCTTAGGGCGCTTTCAAATTGGGAGTTTCAAGACGTAGTCTGCGGCGCGGAAGGGTACGTTAAGCGTACGTCAAACCGATAAAATGCCAATTTTAAGCTCCAAAGCTCGACCCTATCCAATTTATAGCATATTAATAAGTTTTGAGTTTGGCTCTCACTCCTTGTGACTTAATGAATAACACTGAACTGAAACTATAACTGACTTGTAGCTACAAGTAATCTAATCAATTCACCAGTACAAAAGAATATCAGGTAATCTTAAAATTAATTAATAAAAAAAATCTTGATAAATCAACATTTATTAGCCTACTTAAATAAAGGAATAACACTGAACTGAAACTATAACTGACTTGTAGCTACAAGTTATCTGATCAATTCACCAGTGCAAAAGAATATCAGGTAATCTTAAAATTAATAAATAAACAAGTCTTAATAAATCAACATTTATTAGCCCACTAAAAATGCTTAATTCTCTACAACTAAATTTGAACTGTCAAATTCTAATCTATTTTAATTCTATACGGCTTTGCCAATCAATTAAGTAATTATACTTTGGTAATTATTATTCTATAGATCTTATCTATCAATTCATTAACATTAAAAAAGCTTACGAATAAAAATACACACATGTTTAACGTGGACATTAGCAAAATTACAACCGTATAAATAGCCTTATATAGCGAAAAAGCCGTATTGGCTAAGTGACAGCACACTCGACTTTCATTTCGAATATCGTGGGTTAAAACCCCCGATGCGCACCTCTAGATTTTTTTTACTTCTCGTAAAAATTATGTACATTTTAAAAAACGCGCAAACATCGTGAGGATACCGGCATGCTCTGAGAACTTTGGACAGTTTAAGAACATGTGACATTCACTAACCCGCGCTTGGCCAGCTTTGTGAATAAAGGCCTAATCTCTCTCAAGAGAGAAGCCCCTGTGTTCCAGCATAGGGAACGTAAATAGGGGTACCTAGGGTAACCATTTATAGAAACTGTACATAGCTGAGTGAGATACAGTATGCATTGAATACAGTGTTATTTCTCCCTCAAACAAAAATCCCATTTTCACGCAAATTATCGGTAATACATATAACATAACAAAGACTATATGTATGTAGGAATTTGGGAAAACAAAGGTAAATACCTACTGGTATACTACTGAGATATACTTGTTTATGCAAAGAGAATATAAATCACTACATAGGTACATATTTAATCACAATGTCGCTTCAATTATTATTGTAAAGGCAACATTACTTATAGTATGAGTATAATCAAATCAACTTAAGACTGGGTTAAAACGCACAAAATGTCACTGTGTGTATAAAAATAAATAGTTAAGCACAAAAATACAAATAATAGAATAAATCACAATAGATTATCAATAGATAAAGCAGATAAATCAATTATGGCGTTTTTTCTAGAAAAAAAGTTATAGATCATCAACCAAACCTCCTTTGGCTAAAATCCATACAATAGTCGATAAGCACTTGATCACTCTGGCATAATATGTTTGTGCTATTGCTATGTCATTGCAAAAACTAATGATGATTATTAAACTAAGGGTCAACTTATTTCATTGATTTAAACATAAATGCTATTAAAATATTGTTAAGATATATACATCTGTTAATACTGTGAGAGGAACTGGATGACTATTTTAAATTATGCTAACAAATATCAGAGCTTCAATATAATAAATATAAATTAGCTTAAATATGGCCCGCCATACACTGACGGACATACGGACAGCAGTCAAGAGTCAACAGCTTGAGGCTGCCATTGATAACTGCTTGAGTAGTTAGTTAACTGCTAGAATAGTTGGCGTCCATTGTTCTAAATTAAACAAAAGACGCGTGCGGGCAGTAAGCGTGGGTGACGAGGAATAAAGAAGGCGGGCGGAGTTAACTGCGCGAGAGCAGTCGATAGCTTGAGCAGTCAGTTTAAACCAGACGACTGCTTGACCGTATGATGTAATTTGACCGTGCTGCTAACTGCCCGAAGCAATTGCAACTACTCGAGCGATTCGCGTATATGTACATAGAAGTCTGTAGTTCACTATGCAGTCGTAGCTTCTAGCAGTCGATCGTGACTGCTTCAAGCAATCCGTGTATGGCGGGCATTAGCATTAAGCGACATTGCGCTTTCATGTTCGCGATAAACATTTTATACAATTTGGTAATTGGCGGTTTATACAATTGGCTATAATAACTTCACGCCTATTAGATAGCTTCACAGTCACATAACTTAATAACAATTAATCAACCAGCAGGATCTCTTATATGTTATGTCTCTGTCATCCCTTTCTCCTCAATGCTCTTCTGTAAATCCTTCAGCATATCCCAGAAGACCAGTAGGAACACGCTATGCGGCGCTTGTCTGAGATACGAGGGTCCTATGCCCTTGTAGAAGGCGAGTAGACCTTCTGTTCTGGTGATCTTACTGGCGCAGTCGGCTATGCCCGAGTATATGAGACCTTTTCCGTTCACGTCCGTTGCTGAAAGGAAATTGGACCATATAAAATCACATTAAAGTTGTTGTGTCGTAGTCGGATGTTTTAGCTATTTTATAATGTCATAAAGGGCTCTATAGTCTGTTCGCGGAGACAAACTAATAGGGAAATCATAGACGGCACGTTATTGGTCGCAGATAACGAACATAGGGCACGTGCACACTGTGACCAAAAGTCAGTCTCATCTGTCTCTTGTGCGGTGCGGACGTGCCGGACGTGTCGTTTAGTGCTCGTTACATTGTGTTCTCAGTATTGTATTTTACGTTGACCTGGCTTGCTTTTTGGACTGTTTTCTGTTTACCTCGTGATTTTGCGTGACGTACTGATTCTTGTTTTATTGTTGAACTGGCTTACTCATCGGACTGTTTCCTATTAATTTTATATATTCGCGCTATATTAGCTTGTCTCCGCGAACAGACTATAGTATTTTTAACCGAAATCAAAAAAGTAGGTTTTCAATTCGACTGATTGTCTTTTTTTTTGGATGTTTGTTACGTAATATCTCCGTAAGTTGTGATGAATGACTTCCTAAACCACGAAGGTTCCCTTTTTCTTTTATTCATCATTACCACCCTATTAACGTTCCCACTACTGGGGCACAGGGACTTCTCTCTTGGCGAGAGAGATTAGGCCTTAATTCACCACGCTGGCCAAATGCGGGTTGGTGAATATCACAAGTCCTTTAAAATTCACATGCCGGTTTCCTCACGATGTTTACCTTCACCGTTAAATCAAGTGTTTTAAAGCGCACATACATTTATCAAGAAGAAAAATCCAGAGGTGCGTGGCGGGGTTTGAACCCATGACCTTCGGAATGAAAGTCGAGTGTTGAGAGCACACTCGACTTAGCCAACACGGCTTTTTCTTTTATTATCAATATCTAAATAAATATTTGCAAACACGGGTCGCAGGTTGTTAACAATTATTATTGTAGAATAAGAATACAGTTCTTGTTTTACCCAGAGCTAAGGCATGCAAAGTTATATGAAATGAAATACATTTATTTTGGTACATAAACAAACAACAGCATAGTAGACAGCATAAAGAAACAGACACAAGAAAAAAAACATAAAAAACCACAAACGAATTCGAACATTTTTGTATGGAGCCTGGCATATCTACTGGTCCGCCATTTTGAAAAAAAACGTGGTTCGGCGGCCAGTGATGAAACTCATGTCAATCGACAGAGTTCTATGACAAAAAGGGTTCTATGATCAAATCTCTTAAGTGATACGGTCTCTGAGATATTTGGGTCTAAAAACTATTATGTGTAGAAACCGTATCACTTAGGAGATTTGATCATAGAACACTTTTGTTTGTAATCATTTACTCTGTGGATTGACATGAGTTTCATCACTGGCCGCTAAATCACGTTTTTTTTTCAAAATGGCGGTTAAGTAGTTATGCCAACGATATTCGATGCCCTTAAGAAATGGTATTTATTATATCTTCTTTTAAACGCTCCTAACATACCTTGGTTATAGAGTCGCGTCATGATGACATCCATAGGAGTCAGGAAGACAGTCTTGACGACGGCGCCGACGTTGCTCGCCGCGAATGCTGACAGGTACCTGGATTGCTGGAACATATTGTTGGCGTCCATCCATTCTTTGACCCTGGAAGTTATGATACAAATAAATAATGATGGACAATTTCACACAGCAATATCATAACACGTGGTAAGCTTTGTTTAAGCTTGTGTTGCGTTATTTGTAGTTCTCAAATAACTAACAATAATCTTAATTTACCTATTAAAATGTATACTAATAGCTGAAGAAAGCTGTTTGTATGATTGTTTTGATTTGAAAAATTCTTTCAGCTTTGCTGAACCCATTTATTGCCCATTTCGAGGAAGGATATAGGCTACTTTTTACCTCAGAAAAATACGTTATGCTTGCGGAAAATCCTAAAACACTGAATAAGAAAGACAAGATGGTAGTACCACGAAAATAAGATTACCCCAAAATACTCACATAGCAAACGCCGCGATTTGACTAGCAGACCCAATAGAGTTTCTCAACATCATCCCATGCGCGCCTCTCCACAACCCAGACAGTCCATTCCTCTTGTATATCTTAGACATCGCATACAACGTTCCCCGATGCGCGTGCTGGGTTCCCACGGCTATCTTCTCAGAGGAATACGACATTAGTTGGGTCTTCACCAGTTGGAGCGGACTGCCGAAGAACGCTCCACACATTCCCGACAATGAGCCGAAGACTAGACTGTTCAGGAATTGCGTGTGGCCGTTCTTGTCGCGTAATAGGCCGTGGTTGTCCGCTTGCTGGTATATGCCAAGTCTAGAATAAAAAAAAAAGTATTTGTTTTATCATGTAAATTAATGACTGGAAGGAGCTTGTGGACAAAACGCAGGATAGAGTCAAGTGAAGGGATCTACCAGGTGGTTAGCATAATAGTGGAATTTGTCGCTTGATGGGCCGATTTTAAATTGTCAGATAGGAAAGAAAGAAAGAAATTTTTTCGACAACACATATACAAAAAGAAAAAAAGTATAATTAAAACCAAACTAAAATAATAAAAAATACAACATAAAAAGGTAGGCTCTACTAGCCGTTATTTTCATACGTTTGACAGTCAGACAATATCTAAGGATTGGTAAATTAGGTACCCTAAATATAATTATACCTGCACAACTAGGAATTCTTTTATATTGTGTAATTTGGCATACACATAAAAAGATCACTAATAACTTTACTTCCTGCCATAAAATATTGAGTAGTTCCACGTAAAATTTGCTTGGAATCGTGGACTACCATAATACCTACATCATATTAGTGGTAGCATTCACGTCTCATTAGAGTAGTGTTGTGATCAATAGTGTGACCATCCTCGAAAATTAGAATCCAATTCACACAATCTTGAAAATTTATGTAATGGCACTTTAAACACATCCCAGTGGTGGGAAATCCTCAAGGACCCTAGGACACAAGAAGCTTGTGATGAAGTTGTCCACAGCAGTTTTATGATCATAGGCTTCCCAGATATTTCATTATTTCTGTTTTATGGAAGCAGATTGATAAATCTTAAGCCTGCAGCATTGACTGTTTTGTTAATTGCCTGTCCTAATCATATTTTGTATCGTTCTTAAACTTTTTATAGAAGAACATTAATATGTTCTTCTTAATAGAACAATAAATGATAAACTTACCTAACACCATTCACCACCAACTGGAACCACAAAGCTGGCACCAAGCCTTTCTGGAGAGAAGAAATGCCATCATGTTTCACAATCGTGATCATTGCATGTGGTATATTCCTGTAGTGGACGTCATGTTGACCTCTAGCCTTAAGTTCGCCTTGCAACTGCATTCGAGTCTTAACCACATCAAACGGGTTACTAAAAAAACCCGCACCGACTCCCGCTAAGCCACCAACTACGAAGTCCATGCTGAAATTTATCCTATGATTATACTACATTATTATTTATTATACAATTTCATCATATTGCACTATATTCCATTTCATGATAAATATTTTCTTATACACATGATAATATTATACATATGATAATTTATTGTTAAAAATAGCAAAATATAAACAAGCTTGATAAAATCTTGCCAGGCAAATAAAAGGTCAAACAACCTACCTTTACTTAACTGATGTAAGTAGCTATTTAGCAAAACACACTCAAAGGAAGTCATCCACTGTTTTACATATTTTTATTTTATGTTATCACTTGTGCATGTTTCATTTAGTTTTAACAAACTAAGACATATGCAAATAGAAACTAAATTATGTTAAGTAAATTGAAGAGGATTATAGATTATCAAAAATATTATTAGTATGTATATTTTATTCACAGTTAAGGGAGGTATTTTTATCAGGTTTACTTGGGCTTGATTTGGATAAATTTTAGAAGGTTTAAATGCAAAGTACTGTTCTTAAACAATGACGTAAGTTATAGTAAACAAACGACATGTGACTCGTACGCCAAACGTAATAGAATGCCTGATTGATAAACGTATTCTAAGACCGCATGAAAACATGCTCTAAATTTAGAAAAATATCTAATCTTACCTCGTTCTTGTTTGTTTTCCGCGACTAGGAATGTAGACTCATTTTCGTTGTTTCGTAACGATCCACCGCGACATCATTTTGTAAAGAGAACGCTGGAGAACTTCACGGAACTTAGTTAATTATAAATTTTCGATTTCGTAATAGTTTTGTCGTCATTATGGGAAAACCAAACAAATTCTAAACAAATCAGCTGATTGTCAGCCGGTTCTCAGGTGTTTTTGACTTTGACAGTGACAAATTTGGAAGTTGAAAACAACTACGTATTTATTAGCTAGCTAGTAGAACACTAACAGAATATTACCGTATTAAAAGTGTGTGTGTGTCAGCTACGACGCACGATTGGAGTTTACTCATATGAACGATAATTATGATATACAGATTTTTGATTTTATTATGTTAAGTGTTTTATTCAAAACTTACCAAAATTCCATATTAAATTAAACTTTTAATAATAGGGCTGATGGCTCTAAAGTAACCGTCATGTGAACTAAGAAAATCAGGTTTCCTAACAGAGAGTATATAATCACTACGGTTTTTTCTTAGATCCTATAAATTTTAATTTTAAATGTAGGTACCTATTGTTTATCAATAAAATAAGATTGACAGAAGAATCCGTTTTAAAACGTCATAATCTTGAAACTTGAAACTTAAGGTTAGGTAGGTACATTAAAAAGTTTAATAATTTTATATGGTGGTTAAGTAATTTTAACTTTTCTAATTTTCCGCGCAATTTCCTTAATTTTTTGTTTCTTAGGAACCTTCTCCTGATAATAGCGAACAAAACAAAAAAAATAATTAGCGAAATCGGTCCAGCCGTTCAGGCGTGATGCCGTGACCAAGGGAAATAGGGATTCATTTTTATATAATTATGTATATAGATAATAGATATCGAATAGAAAAAAGGGTAAATGAACGCATCTGCTAAAAATTATAAGTGAAACAAACTTATATATATAATTATTTGGATTATTTATATTACTTCAATAAAGCGTATTACATAAAGTAGGTATGTTACAAAATAATATTAATAAAATACAGTGAGACTACGAAGTATCGCGCAAAGAGGAGACCCCGAGAATGAGATACGCTGTGTAATGTATTCCATCTTATTCTTTTACACGTTCAATCCTACAGATATTTATGTTTGTCTCTTTCTACGTAACGCCTCAGCTTTTCGTGTTACACTTTTTGATTTTACTCCTCATAAAATTTCCGTACCGGGCCTTATAACTCAAATCGTTTCTTAAGGAGTAAACTCCAATTAACTCCAAAAAGGTATGTGTGCGATTCACACACGATAGAAGCGAAACTTCAGTAAATCGACTAAAGAATGAGATGAAAAAAAAATACTGTGAAAAAAGATTTTGTTCGGGCGGTCACCCATCCAAGTGTTGGCGTAGCGCAACGTTGTTTAACCTTGTTAGCGTTTAAGATTGGCTTACCTGTCGTTTTTCCGTTGAATCCGGTTTGAAATCACAACGATTCACTTCAAAATATTACGGATCCTTCTGAACTAATCAGAGACTTGTATCTCAGAGGATCCGTATCTTGACAGCAGCATTTTATTTAACTTGACAATGGCAAACTGACGCTGCAAGCGCAAAGTCCAACTTTTAAGGAATGGAATTGATGTGAAGCCATGTTTGCTAATCATTCCTATTGACCATAATGCACCAGCTTGGGAAGGGCCCAAGACATGATCGTTAAAACGTCATGTTCGTTTCGTTTCGATTATCATTACTGCATATTATCATTACATAGTACACTAACCGGTCGACGTGAACCTTGTTGGGACACAGGGACGACGACTTGATGAGAGAGGATAAGGCATTAATAAGTATATTTATATTAAGGCATTAATAATTTTTAAAATGCTGCATATTTTTTTTTCGTTTTGCCTCTGTGTTTAAACGTTTATAGAAATAAATATATACCTACCTATATACGGTCGAATTGAGAAACCTTCTCCTTTTTTGAAGTCGTTTAAAAATACTCTTCGATGATTGTCAGCAAAAGTAAGCATCTTACGTCAATCAAAAAGTTACCATGACATAATGTTTATTTAGGAAGTTATAAACAATGTCTATTTCATCTAACAAAAATTTATAGTTTCGTGACCCAAAAAATGAAAATTTACTTTTAAAAAATACATACAGAAAAAAATATAAATAAATTAAATGTCGGTCGCTAACGGCATGTTCGTTTTTGAGGTAGTCGTGGGCAGCGTGCAGAGCATGGTGGAGAGTCGGTTCCTGGTGATAAAAAGCGACTTTGCTGACATATTTTCACTAGAACTAAAAGATCCAAAACATTTGCATATAGTAATGCCTGATCCAACCCCTTTACCTCCGGAGACAGGCAAGAAAAAAAAAGGCAATAAAAAGAAGGCAAAACCAAAGAAAAAGAAGGGGAAAAAGGAAAAGATAGTACCGCCTCCTCCTGAACCACTCATACAATCTGGACAATCCATGCTGTTTTCTAGCAGTGCGGAGTTCCTTATACAGACTATGAATAAATTTCCCATGGAGCTTTCTTTGTGGAGTAAGGAAGAAAATCTAGCTTTCATTGGATGTGCTGCGATCCCATGGGATCCTAAGTTTCAAATATACTTAAATGATATAGCCAACGGCCTTGAGCCGACCCCTGTAACTGTAATCGATGATTACAATATATTTGAAGAGGGAAAAGCGAAGCTTATGGCTAAGCTGGGAATACAGGTCAAGCTGACTTTCCTTGGTGATAAGGTCACGGCCGCTTTTAGAACGTTGTCTGAGGATCCAACAGTAAAAAAGTGCTTATACACAGGAATTAACTCCAAAACAACTTCGTTCATTTGTACGTTGAAAACTTCAGATGAGTTGTACGAAGAGAATTGCAAAAAAATTGATAATAATTGGGTTGTCGATAAAAGTGCGCCTCTGAAAATAAATTATGCAGATTACAAGAATGCTCCCGGTGCCAATTTGACGTTCCCTAATGATGCAGATGGCGCTTACTGTTGCTTAGGGCATGCAGACAAACCACCTGAGTCAATATATAAAGCGCCAGACACCTGCCACGACATTGATTTTATCTCAGACTACGTAAGAAAGATAATTATATCATGTAATGATAACATGAGAATGTTGACGCCACGGCCCTCCATAAAACCAAGAGTAAAAGCCACTGATATAGACCGACTTTGTTATTGTAAAGAAACGGCTTGGCCTGAAGGACAACTTGCGGAACTTTTCCGAAAGGAAGTTCAAGCAGACCCTTGTCCAGTATGCACTTATGCTGGCAAGAAGGAACCCGGCGCCAGAGGAGCTGTGTTTGACATAGCCAACATAACAGGTCCATGTGGAAAGCCAGATTGCAGAATAGCTAGAGATATGAGAGAATACATTGAAAAATTAGTAGAAGAGGATGATAAGGAAATCAATATTAATGAACTAACTGGACCATGCGGCAGTAAGACTTGTACATTGGCAGAAAAGATGGCAGAGTTCATCAGACATGAAGGCGTTTTCAAGCACGGAAATACAGAACCAGGGCTCTCTACGCAATGCGCGTGTACACAAAAAATGCAAGACGCTCTAGTTACGAAAAAGTCATCGTGTGATTCATCTTGCAGCTACGAATGTGATGAAAAAAGCAGCGATGAAAGTTTCTGCGAGGGAAAGTCATGTCCATTCCAGCCCAAGGTGTATGACGTATATTATTTTACGGTAGAATATGACAATGGAAATACCGATTACTCAGATTCCGGAGAGTCATCTCTAGGCGCCTCCATGCCTCAAGAAAGAAGCACAAATTGTTTTTGTCCTGGCAGCAACATATGCCCCAGGGTAATGCGCTGTACTATGAGTACGTGTTCTTACATGGAGGAAGACCTAGAGACCGGATCATCATCTCCTGCAGGCAGTGCAAAGGATGTTTGTCCTCAAGATTGTCCAAGTAAAAAAACATCAGAAAGGAATATGAAATGTACTTTAAGTGCATGCTCTTATCCGCAGGAGAAAAAAAGCTCAACCCCAGCAGGATCTACACACTCTACTCACACAGGCACACAGGACGGCACCAAGACAGGTTGCCCTAAGGAATGTCCGAGTATGAAATTAGAAAAATCCTCCCCAGCCGGCGAACACGGCGAACACGGCCGTGTCTGCAGCAGGGCCTGTCCAACGGGGCAATCCCCACCCAGCCCGAATGATAGTGATCTCGTCCTCAATTTCGAAGACATACAAAATCCTTGTGGTGTGAAAACATGTGATATCGCAGAAACTGTTAAGGATTTTATTGTTAATGGTATAGAACAGCTTAACAAAAAAAGAAATATTGAAAAAGACTGCTACTGCGATTGCGTATGTACGTTCAGCTCAAAAACAACATACTGCGCTGTATGCGGCGGATATGAATGTTTGGGAGAAGATATGAAGAATAAGCCTGAGTATGCTAAACCTATGCCTTGCCCTATATACCACAAAATGTATGATAAGACGTATATACATACCAGAGATCCTTGGCCAGAAGAAAAAAAAGTTACTGACATTCTGAGTGCAAAAAGCTCAAAGGCCACTTCCAAAAATGAGCGCGCCGAAAGAACCGAAAAGACCGGCGGCCTGCCTAATAAAATTGTTACTACAACTGTTGTTAAGAAACCACAAAAACAACAAGAAAAAACAAAAGGAAGCAGTAAGAAACAAATTGGGAAGTTCACAGCTGTTCGGAATGATGAAGACGGTGGGTTGCTTTCAGCAAATATGTACCGTTGCTATCTCAAATTGGTTCTTCAGATGTTTATTACACTGGCATCCATGAAATGCTTATCGTGTTAACATATCTTTAACATTTTCACCAGGCCCTGGGAGCTCTGTAGTAGCCTCCGAGAAGAAGCCGCCGACTCAGCACAAGTACCCGTATCCACAGGTACCGAAGAACATGGGCTGGAACTGGGCCGCAAACGACATACCAGGGATGAAGGTTAACAAAAATAGTTGATTCATATTTTGTTCAAAAAGAATTTAAGCTTTTAAACTTTTTACATGCATTGTTTTATAACTGCCAACAAAACTTAAAACAAAACTTTAAAGTATAATTTTTAATCAAATAAATTAATGTGTCTATAGAGTTGAGATTGAATTAATAATTTTACAGCCTCGACCACATTGGAAACCAGGAGCAGTACACAAACTTCTCGTGAGAAAGTATAGGCAAGTTAGAGAAGGTGTTGATATCATAGCCAAGAAGAAAAGAGCTATGATGCAGCGAAAGAAAAAGTTCGAGATGAAACCCATGCTTACTGTTAAGAAAGGATTGGATGGAGAATTTACCGTACAGATGGAAGTATTCAAGAATTTCTCAAAAGAGAGGTTACTTAATCAATATCCATACGATGAAAAACCACCGCTTATTTATACCATCGGTAAGTCAGAAGAAGAGAAGACAAAACTACAAAAACAAAGGGAGAGGAGAGAGCGAAGGGAATCGAGACGAAAAAGCAGACTAGTACAATCCACTTTTAGGGATAGGTGCCAGGAAATTTGCCTAAAGGCTTACAACCAAGCCATTGGGTTACTACCGCTACCCAACCCAAACGATCCCAATTGTCCATGTTCCAAAGTTCCCAATATTCCTAGCCAATCTCCGATGATTGATTCCTGTTCCTGCTCTGATGAAGGCACTATATCTAGCAGTGACACTGACGGAGATGAATGGGAAATACAGTTTAGTCCTCCAGCAGCGTTATTCGACTCAAAGTTCAAGAGTCCACCAGCTGTAATGCAAAATGAGAGCCAGTACACCTACCTTGACTATAAAATAAAAATATTAGACAAGCAAGGAAACCAGGTGGCTAGATACTTCAAAGGTCCTGACGGTAAGCAGCAATGTAGTGACCTCGGTGGTTTCTGGGGTCCAAATCACGTTTGGCTAGAGATCAATAAAGATGGTTACATTGGTCCCGATAACAGGTGGGTCCCTGCCAACTTCACCGGTCCAGACGGCTTGGTGTATTCGACAGAGGATGGTCAATTCATCGATAGTAATGGACAAGCAAACATTATTGGGGTTGATGGATTTATTGACAAAGATGGAAAATGGGTTTGGTATCCAAAATTCCAAAGAGCAAAGGCCAAGAGTGCAAGGTCAACATTTACAGAAGCAAGTGATAAAACGAAGAAGAATAAAACTCAGGTGATACCGCCTTCTAAAACTAAAGAAGATGAAAAGACTAAAGGCAAAACAACCCCACGCATCGGAAATCCTACGCAAACTGGTCGTAAAGCTAAAGATGATAAGACCAGTAAATCTCAAACAGCGAAAGTGAAAGAGTCTGCCTCTAAAATTTCTAAAGGGAAGAATACCCATGTTTTGAGCGCCTCGGTGAACTACGATAAAAGACACCTTCAAGCATCAACGAATAGCATTAAACTGAAAGCAGAACCCAAGAAAATGGCAAGATATAGAGAAATAATGTCCGATAATATGAAATCCCCAACGAAAACAAACCGCGCTTCGAATACACCAAGGAAGAAGGTACCAGGCTTAATGCAAAACAATTATTCCATAGATTCCATTGATTTCAGAAGCATGGGCAAATCTAATTCCACGCTCAGATATTTCGATAATATTTATAGAAGATTCTAAGGAAATATATTTATTTTGCAATTTTTTTGTCTACTTACTAGTTCGCGTAGCCTTCCTCTGGATAAATGGGCTATCAAATTCTGAAATATTTTCAAATTGGATTAGTAGTTCCTAAGATAATTCCTAAGAAGTTCAAGAAAAGAAACTCTATTGCGGTATAATATTACTAAAGGTAGGTAATAAAATGACGTAGGCGAAAACCCTAGAATCCAATATAATGATTAACAGCAAAAATATATATGCGTATGCGCATGATTTAAATACATGAAATTGTATCAATTAGGTACCACAGATTTGGTGCATCCATATTATGGGTCCATGGTCCTACAACATTTTTATAGTTTAATGAGTATTATCATCTGGTATCACGAGCTGCCGCGGAGCAGTTTGAATGCGTAACTGTTTCCTTATGTGCTAGATCTATTTAAGTAGGTACCTACACATACCTAAATATGCATACGCATTTTTTCCACCATCACCAAGTTTGTTATTTCCCCAATCTACAATTCCTTGCTCAGTTGCAAACTTTGTTTATGACACTACTAGCTTTTTATGCGGCGTTGTCCGAGTTTTATGGATTTTCCCGCGGAAACGGCGTATTTTTCCGCTTATAGGCTACTTTTACTGCGGAAAAATACGGAAGGCTATATTAACCATCCTTAATAAATAGGCTATATAAAAAAAAAAAAAATTAATCGGATCAGTATGTCCTGTAATCTCCAAACAAACTCTTCTTAATTTGTATACTTTGTCAAAAACCATAGTTCTTTTCTCAGATCAAGAAACTGTTTTCTGTGGTTCTAATATTTCTACTCAAATAAAATATATACTTCCATCAGTTTATAAATCAAATAAAATTTTCTTCTACTTAGTTTAGTTTTAGTTGTTTAACACAAGTATTCTATCCAGTGTGCCTTATGTTACCATGTTCTCTCATCATTGTTATTAATAACAGCAAGAAAATCAAGATACAACAACTACAAGACAAACCGCAGAGGTGATGATAGGTTTCATGCCCAGGGATAGAATAATTCGAAGTAAAATGAGTGTATGCCCAACCAAACCTTCACAAAGTTTCACCAACATATCGAGTCCAGATTGCCGTCAAACCACACGATTGAAGCCAGCGGCTTGTTGCTGTTGTTCATTGGAAATGCGAGAGCGTCATCTGTCCCACGAAGCCTTGTGAAAATGTAAGTATTTATAGTGTAGAGCCCCAGAGGGTAGGGCTTATGGCTCTTTTACCTACTCACCTACCTATGCTTTACATCAAGCTATATTATACATACCTACATTTTTCATTGTTATTTTGTAAGTCGTGGTGTTACCAGCCTCACTGACCCTGGCTGAAAACCGGAGCTCTGTCATAGTGCTCCTTTCGGATTCGATGACAGATACATCATGCTAAACCAGGATCCTTTATTACACGTGTTTTTACATAAATGTAGATTGAATATACCTACCTAGTAAATAAATAAATAAATAATAAATATTTCCAGACAATTCACACAAAAACATCTAGCCCCGTGGTAAGCTCTAAGCTTGTGTTACGGGTACTAGATATCTGATATACTTAATATAATAGTCATACATATATAGATATTTTTATTATAAGTACATATTAAACACCCAGACCAAGGAAATCGTGCCTGCAGAACATACAAACACTTTCACCCTCGGCGGGAATCGAACCCGCTACCTCTTGCGCCGCAAGCGGACACACGCCCACCGCGCCACTGAAGCAGTCACCTAGTTTTAATTTTATTAGTTTTACTAATCTGTTATGGTTGTTGTGTTGTGTCGTGTATATAATAATTTTTCTTACAGCTATGGTTTAGTAACAAGCGAAGTCAATATCTCTACTCAAACTCATCACACTATTTATAAACTTTAGGCCACCTCCATACCTACAGTCGCCCGCTAACACTGAAACCGTGAGATCTAGACATTCAATCGAACTCGTGCTCGCTTGTAATGAGACGTAACAGTTTATTATTTAATATAATTATGTTTGGCATTATTATTCTATGGCATTATCTACTTTGTTTCGTGTTTATGCCTATACAGGCTGGTGACAGGTAGAGAGACGACGAAGTCTCAGTGCTAAAGTCTCTTTTTACCCTTTGAAAGAAAGAAAGAAAGAATAATATTTATTTGACAAAAAAATATAACAGAGAACATTGTTATGGCTGGTTTACACAGTGCGAGCTAGCGTACGAGTCAGCCTTCCGAGTAGCTGTACTGCAGTAACTCGCACTGTTTGGACGTAACTTACGAGTAACTCGTACGTGCGAGTTGGTCAGTAGCTCGCAACCGAGTTACTTCAACATTTTTTGTTTTCACTCGTCTGCTCGCCCGGCAGTAGCTCGCACATGACGGCTCGGCCGTCGCTCGTATCGTTTGGACGCATTCGACAGTAGCTCGCCATACCGTTTTTTTAATTAAAACAAGTTCACTGGACATCGCGACTCGACTCGGACTGGGCAGTAGCAGGTGTCGTGTAAACAGCAAAGGCGAGCTGAGTTACTGGCGTACGAGTAGACAAACCGAGTAGCTGTCTACTGGCCAGGCAGCAGCTCGCACTGTGTAAACCAGGCTTTAGGCTCAGAGGCATGCCAGTAAGACGACATAGTGTTGTTTTTGGTTAGGCATAAACCTTTTTGTTGGGTATATTCTTCAATTTGAATTATTATTATGGGTTGAATACAAATTGACAAAAAACGAAAACAAAATCAATTTGACAAGGATGTGTCAAAATTCGGCAATACAATAAATTACAAGTACTTTTAATTTTCGTTATTTTTAAGTTTTGGCAAATAATTATGTACAACAATCAAAAATAAAATCATTAAAAACATTACCCATACAGTGGTAATAAGGTATAAATTAACAAAATGTCCTTTTCGGATTCAATGTTCTTGTTTGAGATCTTCGTTGAGAAACTGCAGAGTTACGTGAAGTGTAAAGAATTTCATATAAACAGTAAATTCGCCAATGTTTTCGACATCGTCTTAAAAGATCCGAATAAGCAAATAAGCCGCAAGAAATCCAATACCAAAAAAATTAAGGTGCGAAATGTACAAAAAGTAAAGGATCTTGTTGAAAGGAAAGTTTCAGACGCCATGTCCTTGCAATCCGGGCAGTCCGTCCTCTTCGCAATCAGCATCGCTAATCTCACTACGACTATGCAGAAATTCCCAATAGAACTAACTCTTAGTAGAGTAGATAACACAGAAGACAGACTAGGCTCAACTAACATTCCATGGAACTCGATGCACTTCGATTACTTACAGAAGATTAATTTATTGCAATGCCCCGTGCCAGTTATCCTAAGAGAATCTTATGACGTGTACGATGAATATGCTTTTAAACGAATGGCCACCATTAAATTAAATATTAAGTTCACATGTCTGCAAGATCACACAACTTCATCGTTCCGCTCTCTATCAGATCAGGGAACTATTGAAATGAAATCAATAAATTTAAGCCAAAACAAAATAAACAGATCACTTTTTATGGAGAATAACACTGGTTCTATCACAACTATTTATGGCAAAGGCAAGGTAAAGCCTCATAATAAATACGAGAAAAAAAATATTTACCAAGAACAAAATTGTGATAATGAAAAGATTCTCGATATAATAAAACGCAAACCTGAGTTTAAGAACGAAGGGGATGAACAATTATTGGGTTTTAGACAAAGAGATACTAAATCTACTATAAAGAACAGTATTGCAAGTTTAGTTAAGAGCAACACTGATTGCCGTCATCATCAATTTCCAGAAATCAATTCAATTATGTCGTCGAGATCCTGTTCGTCTTTGCAAAAAAAACAATACAACGTTTTTGATTATATATTTGGAGATCCATTCATCACGCCGGCTAACGAAAAAGTGTATTGCGTGGGATATTTTTCTGTACAGAATGAATGTGGAAAGGAAGATGTTAAAAATGATATTGAGAGCGCTTTATTGCAAAAAGAAATTGCAGGTGGAGGAAGCAGAGTAGAAGTTGTATCAGAAATATGCAGGGATGTGTGTTGCGAACACAAAGCTAGACCAAGCATACCATTGCAACCCGATCCTCGAATACTTCTGAAATTGTCAGATAAAAAAAAAGATGGCAGCATACAAGCTGTAGAACAGATTTCTGGAGGAGTATCAGCGAAAATGAAATTTGACGAAAAGAAATGTTACTGCGAATGTGAATGTACATTTGGTTTCGTGAAAAAGACGACATATTGTGGAATTTGCGGTGGTTTTGAAAGTGAAGGGGAGGATTTCCCTCAAGAACCCCCGCGTAAAACACCATTTCCGTGCCCCATTTATCATAAGTTAAATGTTGCTAAGAAGTTAAAGAGCGTTAGTGATGTTAAGAAGAAAAGGGAATGTAGCGAATCCGAAAAAGGACATAAAAAGGACGACAGATTTAAATTTAACTACGGTTATACAGGTATACGTACGTACTATTTTATTTATTCTTATTTCGTAGGTGCATTTTATTGTAGGATTGTGCGAGCTAGGTTAGGTAATCGTGTTCTGTTTCAGCTCCACAAATTGGACACAGCCGATGTGCGATATCCTGCACCGGCAGCATGGGACTCGTGCCGAAAAAAATGGGATGGTTGTGGACTGCCGACAACGTCCCAGGATTAAAGGTATACATGTAACTAAGTAGGTGTATGTATGTATGTATGTTTAAAAAGAAATCTAGAAAAGGGATAATTTTTTCACGTTTTTTTAATTTTTTTCTTAGTTCCGCCCAGCATGGAAACCGGGCGCTGTTAATAAGCAAGTTGTACATTTGCTGAGGATGGCAAAACACCCCGGCGTAAGTTCTGGTAAGAAGCGCAAACGCATGGAAGTAGTGAAGAAACCTACAAAACGACCTCTATTAGTTGTCCACAAGAAAGATGGGGAATACAAAGTCACAATGGAGACCATGAGAAATTATCAGAAACCAAGGTACAAGAACCAACAGCCGTTTGAAGATAAACCACTAGTCACATACACTATAGGCAGGACAGAAGAAGAGAACCTTGAGAGAAAGAAGAAGAAGGAACGTGCTAAGAGAAGGCTTGAAAGAGAACAACGAGAATTTATCCAGAGCGCGTTTAGGGATATGTGCAAGGAAATTTGCATTAAAACTTACCAACAAGCTTTAGGAATATTGCCTAACGCTGAAGATCCACATTGCAAATGCTACCCAGCAGAACCAACGAGAGAGGATACAAATATGGATAGGTCGTGTTCCTGCTCTGAAGACAGCCGATCCCTCTGTTCTGACACGGACGATGACGAATGGATTGTAGAATTTACTTCTCCCAACGCTACTTATGACCCAACATACAGAGGCAAGAAAACCTATCATTCCGATAACTCTACTCAGTATACATATTTGGATTATCGTGTGAAGTTAATAGATACCTTCGGGAATCCAGTTCCGAGATTCTTCAAAGGACCTGATGGAAAAACTCAGTGCAGCGATCTCGGAGGTTTCTGGGATCCATCAGGAAGATGGTTAGAAATCAATATAGATGGCTATGTATGTCCTGATGGTAAATGGGCTCCGATCGATTTCATCGGACCTGGTGGGGATCGCGTGACTTCTGAACAAGGGAAATTCCAATTGACGAACGGCAAATGGCTAGTTGTTGGTGTAGACGGATACGTTGATGCACATGGTGTATGGAAACCATATGCTGTACCAAAAGTCCCGATTCCAACAAATAAGAAAACTGCAACTGAAACCGCTGTTAAAATAAAAGGCACCGGTAATAAGAATAAGGATAATAAAAGGGAATATAAACCTTCGGAAGCAACTTGGAGTTGTTTTGGAGATGTCTCTCCAGAAACACTTTCTAAACTTGGTATCGTCGGCCACGGACACGATAAAGACATACTTTTAACTACTTTAAAGGAGATGATAGCGGCTGGTGCAGATATTCAGCTTCCAAAACGGCCAACATCGGGACCTAGTCTAAAAGGACAGAGACGCCCAAAAAGTGCGAAAGCTATTGATAAAGTGCTAGCTGAAAGATCGAAATGCCATCACCCAGTGCCATCTAAAAAGGGCGTGATTGCCATGAATAGAGACGGTAATGCGACTTATTTCCAGTTGGAGAAGCCCAATGATAATAGACCTAAACAGAGGTTACATGAACTGCGACAGCAAGGTATAAGTCTGAGTTCGTTCCACACCCCATGTTTCCACTCCTTCATCAACGCCGGGATGAAGAAGCAGCAGGTGTACGACAAGCACATGAGAAGCAAGCACGGCACAAATACCACCGTACGATTGATGAACGAACCTGTGTCCAAGTAGTGTGCCAGTTAATTTGGTAGTAGAATTTACGGAAGTGATTTATTTAAGCGCAAGTATTGGTATTGTTTAATCGATATCAATAAGATTAATTTAATTAAGCAATTAATCTACTTTCCGGTCCGAATTTGAAAAATATCAGAAAAAACCCTAAGGTTGTTCTCATGTCTATGTAAATAAATGTTACCTAATATTGTTGTTAAAATTACATTTTGTTGTTATTAATGATACCTATTGCTAGTTCTCAAAATAACAATATCTAGTGAACAAAATCAGGATACAAAGAAACTAAAACATGAATGTAAGTTTTATTTTATTTTATTTGATTTCGCTTAAGTCTTACTTAATTGTATCGTATTGGTGCAGTTGTATCATGGGCTTAGAAGTATCACAGATCATATTTATAAGATGATTACTAATAGTAGTATTAATTGAAACTTATTTTCAGTCTGGCTGGCGACCGGGTGCTATATCTAAACGTCTCCTAAAGATGCTAAACCAAGCGAAGGACACGCGCCCTGAAGCCAAACAGAAGGAACCAGTAAGGCGATCGCAAAAGCATGCCGACGACAAACCCACGCTCATCATCTGCAAACGGAACGGTGAATTTATAGTAGAGATGAAAGCTGAGGCATCAGAGAAAACACATTGCACTCCACTTGTTTATAAAATAGCTGCTGCCGACAACCAAGACAAAGTCTTAGCTCACGCCAAAAAACATAACCGCCTAATCCGCAAAGCAGTTGAAGAAGTCTTCACAGATAATTACAAACCTAACGCTTGTCGTGAAGGCTACAAGGCCTACAAGCAAGCAATAGACCTGGACCCCTTAAGTTCTAATGAACCTGAATGCCAATGCCCTGTAGAAGAGCCGTCTGAATCCTTCTCGGACACGGATTACAGTTCCCTAGATCTTGACTGGGAGATACACTTCAGCCCGCACAGTGCGTTCTTCCAGAAGGGAAAACTGGAAGAATCGGAAGTAGAACAGTTGTGTTTGAACCCTGAAGGCGATGGCAGCAAGGATTTATTGAATAAAGTCAAGAGTGCGCTATCTAAGGGACCTACAAAAGCGCGAAATACGCTAAAAGCAAAAAAACGTTAGGGTTAAAGTTTATAATTAAATGCATGTGTCTAATATCGGCAGCAAAGTCCCAAGTATTTTTTATTCCTGTTTATTTAGGCTGTATAATTTTAGAAATATTTTAGGTGTCGGTATATAAAAAATACTGCAAAAGTTAACTGTTTTTATTTAGTACTATATTATTTAGCATGTCCCATATGACGAGGGAGAGTGTCGTGTGAGGGGCTATTCTGAGGTAGAGCGGCCCGATGCCCTTATAGAGGCCGTGGAACCCTTCTGTTCTGTAGATCTTGGTGAGGCAGTCTAGGACTCCTGTGTAGAGGAGGGCTCCTTGGGACGCTGATCCTGGAAAGTGATGGTTAATTTTAAAACTTGTATAAAGATTATTATACGACTTCGTATTAGCATTGTTATTATAATGATGAATTTCTGAACAAAAGGGCCAGTTCAGACTAAGACGCAACAGCAGCGATTTTGAATTTCTGCAATGAAATCTTTTTGTGTAGAAAATAAAGTTTCATTTATATTTCGTATCTTAAAAGTACCAACCGCGTCGCATCTCGTCGTGTCTCAGTGTGAGCTGACCTTATGATACGAACCACAAAGAACTGGCGCGCACTTACAAGACTTAAAGAAAATTGATAACAGCTCATAAAGTCGTAATCGCCAACAAAGCCGTGCAGATGCTATTTTTGCGTTGCAATTGCGATCTTAGGGCCTTGTAAAAGCGCGCCGCGCCGCGCGCCTCTCGGTGGGGTGGGGATCGTACCTTCAGCACTAATTATTGAATAATATTGTTTATTCTACAATCATTACAAACTAAAATTAAATGATAATGCATGCATACATTCATTCAAGCTCAAGAGTACTGCTACGTAAATTAAGAAGCAGAAAATCCAAAGAAAAACAGCAGAAACTTAAGAGAAATTGAAAGCGAAATTTATAACAAAAGAGAGATGATGGTAAGCAACCATTACCAACCCAGTACCTAATAAGTGCAACCGTAACCAAAACCAAATAATTACAGAGTAATAGGCAAAATATAATTAGTTTAAGAATATTCAATTTAACAAAACATAATTAATTAATTTAACAAAAACAGCAGAACCCTAGGAGAAATTCAAATCAAAATGTTTAACAAGAGAATATAAATAAATGGAAAGCAATCATTACTACAACGAACGGTAGTAAATTTTGCTTTAACTGAGGGTTTTTAAATGTTTGTAATGTTTATTGCAATAATTGAAATAATTGCAACTGAAACAACATCTCTAAGCTCGGAGCTTGTGTTACGGGTAGGTGCTAGGCATCTAATAAACTTAATGTACATATATTGATTTTTTTATTATACATATTAAACACCCAGACCAATGAAAAAGTGCAAAAAAAAAATAGAAAAAGCAACCATTACCAATACGCAATAATAAAAATCGTGTAAAATTTAATAGAACAAAAATTAAGTCAAAATCCCTTTTAGAAGTAGCCAAATAAAGAAGTAAGTTTTTGATATGGCAGATTTCTATACTCGGGTTCGAACTGCTACAGATTGTAACAGAAATGGTAAAATCTCATTACCATATAATAAATTACCCTGGTTATAAAGTCTCGTATTGACAACATCAAGTGGGGTCTCAACAAAGACACACAGCACACTGCAGACCAAACTGGCCAGAAAAGCTCGCATCTCCGGGGAGTTTTCGCAGTAACCCCGCGCTAACAGGCTCTCTTTCACTCTGCAATGGAAATGAATGGGGGGTGACAGAGACGAGGCGTGCGGGTTCTAGCCTTATTAAGTAATTGAGGATTTTATAGTAGTAGAAGAGTACCTATTTGGAGCGAGCTCTTTTTGAGGGCGTAAAATGAGCTGATTGTCAATTTATGAGAAGTGTGGAGAAGACCGCTTTAAAGTAATTTTTCTTTATGTTTAGGTCCTCTTTTACCATTTACGAGAAGTCCTATGTAGCTATCAATGGTTATTAAAGATCTGGTTTGCTCAGTTGCACAATAGTCTGAGGGCTTACTCCATAATATCCGAGTAAAATAAGCAATGGTTAATAAAGTCAAGAGCTATCTCGCTTTTACACATGTGACTGAGTAAAACAACTCGTATCTATATTTTTACTATTGTCTAATTTGACTCAGAGATGGTGAGACAGCATGCTCTTTAAGTGCTTATTAGCTACGTGAGACTTAAACATGGTGAAAGAAGCCCCAAATAAAATTTATTACCGGAACAGTAATGCTCTTTCAACGTTCTACTCTTGTCTGTTGGTCAGAGTTTTTAACCGTTTCCGCATAATTTCTACATCTTCTTAGTCAGAAAGAAGAGAAAGAAACTGCCGTTTTAATAATATGCCATTCACCGAATAATCGATTAGTAAGCATTCCACGTGGCCCTGTTTTGTCAACACACTATGCTCCGATTTTTCAAGTTAAAACCCACACGCGACCGCTAATTTACCCTGGTTGTAAAGCCGGACTGTGGTGACGTCAAAGGGGCATATGATGACGGCCACCATGACTCCACTGACGGCACTGGCGGCGAATGACAGCCCCAACGGCGTGGAGCTGCATATACCATGCCCGACTAGCGCTTGCTTCACTCTGGGGATCAGATTAGCATGATATTTCAACCTTTTTTGAAGTCCACTGCTGAACATCGCTTTCATCAGGTCAACTATGACCTGATCTTCAGAATCCGGTTGGATCCATTGCATCCATCATAAATTTGAAGGTTTTACCAAATCATTAGTTAGCTGAGAGTCCATTTTTGAACTAAGGCCTCCCAGCCAAACCGTTAACCAGAAGAAATAACCATTTTGTAAGTCGTGATGGTGTTAGATATTTTTGGACAACAACCCAAAAAGTTAAGGCAACCGTACCTATTGTCGCGCGATAAAAACACAGTAAATATACAGCCCCATTTTTGAAAATTTATTATCAACATCTTGCATTCTGTAAAGCATTCAAATCATGTAGATCAATAGTCATTGCTAGACGGCCTCCTTCGTTCATTAAGTCTGTCCTCCTTTCATCATTATATCATAAGTAGAAACTTTTTGCTATGATACTCACGAAGAGAATGTGGTGAGCTGAGCTGCACTCCCGATAGCCAGCCGCGAGCAGGTCGCGTTGACCCCGGCGAAGTATCCTCGAAATCCCTCCGCCTTGTAGATCTGAATGAAACCGTCGAGCATACCTGAAAAAATAATTACTTATGATAACGTGATATGAATTATTTTTCTAAAATCTGGAATTTTACTTACAATTTGGTGTAGAAATCAATGAAAATGGATGTTTAGTTTTGTGATCTATGCTAAACGTACTGTATAATCCATATCATTTACAGTGTAAATTATATGGATTATACCGAAATATAGTGTAAATTTTACACTATATTTCGGTTGGTATTCAATCAATCAAACATTTATTGAAAACCAAAGAAAGTATTATATAATGAACGCAGTCTTTATGACTTAACCTTCTGTTACTAGAAACTGTGTTACAAGATACAAAAACATTTATTTCCATAGTTTGGTTTTACAAAACTTAGACACGTCAAAATAAATTACAAAAAAAAACATATAGGTCATAGGTGCTTAAAGATAAGTAGGAAATAAATTTATGGTACCTGGTCGCTTCGCTTTTTTTACACTAGAGCAAAGAAGCGATTAGAAACTCTAGCTCATTTTTGTATTGAAACTTTACAATCATTATTTGTTTGTTAGTCTTGTTTTTGATATTGTGTTGGAGCAGATTCCGTCCCAAGCAGTTTTGTCCTCAAGGTAATCCGATATATTATAATAAGCTTTTTTACAAAGATTGTTTTTTACAATTTTCTTAAATTTAGTAATTGACAACTGTTGCAATTCTTTGGGAATCTTGTTGTAGAAGCGTATACATTGCCCTTTGAATGATACATTAACCTTATGCAGCCTAGTGGTGGGCAAAGCGAGTTTATATTTATTTCTTGTATTTACATTGTGTTTATCACTATTTTTTGTAAACAAATTAATATTTTTATGCGTATACATAATGGCTTCATAAATATATTGACAAATGACGGTCAATATGTTTATTTCTTTGAATTTATCACGTAGCGAATCTCGGGGACCCATATTATAGATAGCACGAACAGCCCTTTTCTGCAGTACAAATATGGTATTTATGCGTCCTACTCCAGCACTCCCCCACAGCAAAATACCGTATGACATAATGCTATGGAAGTAACTAAAGTAGACCAGTCTAGATGTTGCAATATTAATTAAAACTCTAATTTTTTTGACTGCGAAAGCAGCAGAACTGAGCCTTTTCGACAATTTATCTATATGAGGGTCCCATTGAAGCTTGCTATCTAAAGTTATACCTAGGAATACAGTATTTTCAACGAGCTCTAAATTGTCGCCCTTTATTTTAATATCTACAGAACCTTGTTTTACATTAGGTAGTGAAAATCGAATACATTTAGTTTTATTTTCATTCAATAATAGATTATTGGATTCAAACCAATGGACTACTTTAGAAATTGCATTATTTACCTTGTCAAAGTTATTAGTGCGACGATCTATTTTAAAAAGAAGTGAAGTATCATCAGCAAATAATACAATTTCATGTTGATCCTGTACAAGATGTGGCAAGTCATTTATGTATATCAAAAAAAGGTAAGGTCCTAATATGGATCCCTGAGGGATCTCCAGGGTCCTTAGTGTCAATGGGTGTACCATTGACACTAAGGACCCTGGAGATCGTTTCCCGTTGACATCAACTCTCTGAATTCTTTCGCTTAAATAGGAAGCAAAAAGATCCAAGGATTTGCCCCTAATTCCATAGTGGCTCAATTTCCTGATCAATGTTTCATGGTGCACGCAATCGAATGCCTTAGATAAATCACAAAAAATTCCTATTGCATCCTGCGACTTTTCCCAAGCATCATAAACATGAGTTAGTAATTCAACACCAGCATCAGCAGTGGACTTGCATTTAGTGAAGCCATATTGCTTGTTATGTAGTAAATTATTTGCATCAAAATGTAATGAGAGCTGGCTTAAAATAAGCTTCTCAAATATTTTACTAAATGTAGGCAGAACTGATATTGGTCTAAAGTTAGTAGGGTCCGTTGTATTGCCCGATTTGAACACTGGTACAATTTTACTATGTTTCATTAGGTCAGGAAACACTCCAGAATCTATGCATTCATTGAATATATTAGCCAAATCAGGTGCCAGAGTAACTATTAGTGGTTTAAGAATGTGTACAGAAATACCCCAGAGATCTTGGGTTTTTTTTACATTTATCATTTTGAAGGCTTTAACAATGTCTTGTTCGTTGACATGTTTAAAATGAAAGATGTTTTTACAATCAGGTACGTTGTTTTTTAATAATAACACGGCAAGATCATGTGAAGAGTCTAAAGAGCTTGTAGTTGACATAGGAATGTCTGTAAAAAAACTTTCAAAAGCTTGTGCTATCTCTAAATCATTATTAATAACTGTTTCATTTACTTTAAGTTTGTATTCATTGTTATTGTTCTGAGTTTTGCCAGTCTCATCATTAATTATTTTCCAGGTAGTTTTAATTATGTTACTACTGTTTTTAATTTTTGAACTTAGATAATTTGATATTGCCAATTGGCAGACATTTTTGAAAATTTTTGAATATATTTTGACTTTATCTTTGAACTTTTCACAGGAGTTATATTGCTTTTCGCTATACAATTCATACAATTTTTGTCTGCTTTTATGTATACCTACAGTTGCCCACTCACTAAAACCAGGTTTGTCTGAGACTACAATTGATTTAGTTGTAAATATGACATTAAAAATGTTATAAAATTGATTGAAAAATGTACTATAAAGTTGATTGGGATTGTTGTTATAGTAATCAAAAGGAAGCTGTAGATCCCAACTACATTTAAACCTCTCAAATCGATTTGTAGTCACTGGTACAAAGCTAATTTTCTTTTTTTTAATTTGTCTAGAACTCATATTAAATTTTACATATTGCCCTAGATGATCGGATTTTAGGTTACTTATTATATTTTTGCTGATTACATTTTCATTTAGGCTGGTAAAAATATTATCTAAACATTTTGCTGATGTGTCTGTTATTCTGGTTGGTTCCATAAATAAAGGTATTAAGTTATAGGAACCAAATAAATTGCATATTCTAGTTTTTAATGAATAGATTTCTAGGAGATCTATATTAAAATCCCCGCAAATAATAATACTTTTGTTTTTTTTACACATTTTAAATAAAACATCATCCATAACCTTTTCAAATATTTCATATGATGCTGACGGTGGTCTGTATACGCTTACTACAAAACTCTGCTCCAACTCCACACATGCTATTTCAATTTGGCTTTCAACAGACAAGCATGTTATGTCTTGTCTATTCTTAAACTTTATTGCCTTATTTAGCAATATAACACTACCGCCTCGAATAGCATGTGTTCTACAGAACCAACTACCAACTTGGTGACTTGGGAAGTTAAACATCAGTTCATAATCTTTAAGCCAATGCTCTGTAATACACAGAATGTCAACATTAAAAGAACTTAAATACAATTCTATTTCAAATAATTTACTATTAATTCCTTGTATATTTTGATGCACCATGGTAGTAGTAGGAGATGTTGTATTTTGTTTACATTTTAGCATTTTTTTGGGGTGATTCATATTATTTGACTTTTTGAGGTATTTATTTTTGTTTTTATTGATTTGAATTAAATTTTGGCAAGAGACTTCCTCTATTGTCTTAGTATCTAATTTAAAAAACTTGGAAATACAGCAAAATATATCTAGTCATTTTAAATATTTTTCATATTTTAATTGTTTTGACGTAACCCGTAGCATTGTAGAACCTCTACGAATTTTGCGTAGAAGGGCGCGTTGAAGTTTTGTCTTCTATCTTCTAGTCCACGGACAGGCCTGGCGCACTCCGCGCTAAAGCGTGAAAACATACCTACGACACGCTGCGGACAGTTGGCGGATAGCCGTTCAGGGAGTCACGCGTGTGTTTTTATTTTTATTAAAGGTGTAAAAGGATCCATGGCGACAAAAAGCCTAACCACAGGCCCAACAGATATTGTGCAGCATTTAGGTGTTTAAACACTGATAATAGTAAAGATTTATCATTTTTTGCTCTTCCGAAGGATATCGAAATGTAAGATATTAAGTATTTATATTTTAGAACTAGGTAGATATTTAGGAACCGACCAAATTAAATTTAATTAAGTTTTCAATGAGTGGTGCGACCTATAATAATATTCACAATGTTATAGGTATTGTTTATTTTTTTATTTACGCGGAAAAGTTCAATCGCCTTATAAATCGTTCACTGTATGTAGACCTCTCAATACTAGTAACTACTTTCTAATATTATTTAGTCAGATAAAAATATTCTTGTAATGACAACCCTGATATCGTCAGAAAAGGTAAGGGTTACGCGATAGAAAGAGAGGCAACTTCTAGATGAATATAACTGTAGGTAACAAGCGCTGTGCGATTTGAATTAAACTTAATTGTGTTGTAGAAAGGGTCGCTATTCCTTTAATTGATTTTTCGGAGTGCGTCTTCTGTACTTGTACTATTATGTTTTCTGTGCCACGGATTTGTCCGTTTTTAACCCCCGACCAAAAAAGAGGGGTGTTATAAGTTTGACGTGTCTGTCTGTCTGTCTGTGTGTCTGTCTGTCTGTCTGAGACATCATAGCTCCCGAAGGGATGGAGCGATTTAAATTTTGTTTCTTTTTGTATGAAAGGTGAGTCTGGCGCGATTGTTCTTAGACATGTTTCATGAAAATTGGTTGTGCCGTTAAAAGTTATGGGGGTGAGAGTGGGGAAGGAAAACCAGCAAATATACTAGTGGGGGGTATCAAATGAAAGCGCATCGCGTCCACATTACATAATATAATTTTGTTTTACATTTAAGGAGATTAGGACATTGGAATCCCGATTCCAATGTCTAAACTCTAAACTAAAATCTAAAATTCGATTTTTATTCTCTATAGGTTAAAGTCAATTTCATTTTAGAATATAGTTTTCACGAAGTTTATATCATCCCAAAACATCATTAAACCTATTTACTTCTACCTCTGGTGGCGAATTTATCATGCAACTTATTTAATTTGTACGAATATACCTCAGACGCGAAACCTCCTTTGGGTCAATATTTAAGAGCTTCTATCTAATTTCACCCATAGATTATAATAAGAGTGTCTTGGCTTCCAAATTATGATTTACCTGAAATTCTATTTTTTCTTGTTGACATGGGATAGAGGATACGCAAAATGGCGTTCAACTGAGAAACAGATTTTACACTTTATAATTTTATTTAACTCGACACTGGCAAATTGTCGCTTCAAGCGCAAAGTCCAATTAAAAGAAACTGAACTGACATGAGATGAAAAATTACGTGTTAAAAAAGATTTTTCACCTTCTGCTCTTATGGTTCCCTCGCTAACGCTAAGGATTTTTATTAAGAAATCTCTTGCTGCGCTCGTGGTTGAAATTAAGAAGTAACTTGACAAAACTTTAGCTATTTTCGATTAGTATGTCGTTTTAAAATAACTTTTAAGTAAGAAGACCCTATGAGAGGGAGTGGTCCAACTGCTCTGCTCAACTAATGGGGCTTTACAGTTGTCCAACTCTTATAATATCTGGACCACGGCACCCTTTCAGAGATCCGTGGCCAGGTTGTTCGACTTACCGTTGTACCGATGTTGCCTGCCCACTGCTATACTAGGATGTGCGGCGGCTTGGATCCTGGTCTTCAGAACCGAGGCTGGGTTGGAAGCCACGCCGCTCATCATGCCGCTAATACTGGACCAGAATATAGCTTTATCCACGCTGATCTCGCCGTTCTTGTTCTTTGTCCATCCCTGAACTTCGGCCACGTGGTATAGACCTAATCTGAAAGGTGTTTCAAGAGTTTAAAAAATACTGACAAAGTCTTAGGCGTTGTTACTTAAATGCTAAGTTGTAATGGGGCCACCGTTTTGATGTTTAACAGAGGGCGCAAATTTAGAGTGAGGTCCTTAGAAATATCTGTAGAAGGGGGCTCAAAAGCGTCGTAAGCATAGCATTATTTGACATTGCGAAGCTCATGCTACGCAATCGCGGTGGCTCATTGTGGCCTTACAAGGTAGATATACGAAAATAACATGTTAGTCTGTTCCTTTTTTCCAACAAATCACTAAAAGGCTGGATTATTCTAAATAACTTTCATCCGCAGTTAGCTGATGTCATACAGAATAAAACCCGGGCTTCTTTTTCATCAAGTTAATTTATAAAAGTCGGGCAACGGCGCAGGGCGGAAATCTAGTCTAACCTGTGTCTAAAGTGGTCTCACCTGACCGAATTCATAGTGAACCCAAACACCATGGCGGGCGCCAGTCCTTTCTGCAGCGCGAGGATGCCGTCCGTCCGGGCGATGACGTAGAGGGCGTGGAAGATGCCCCGGTAACGGGCGGACGTGTCTGCCTTCGCGCGGAGCTCGCCTTGCAGCTGGAGGCGGGTCTTCACCACGTCCATGGGGTTGGTGATGATGGTGGCACCCGCGCCTGCTAGACCTCCGATCACGAAATCCATCTTTGGGTATCTTTGCAGCTGTCCCAAATAAGATACTCCAAAACGAACTTAGTTTGATAGAATAAATGTTCTGCCCTATGGTCGATTTTTTATCACTGCTAATTATTTTCTATGTTGTTTTTGACTTTCAGCAATTTCTTATGTTTGACTTGTTACGACTTCCTGTCTTGGTGAATTCTTAACTCCGTGTTTTAAGAAATTATTGAAATAGCTTGACTTCTGTTAAGCTGAAAAGTCAAAAGAAAATTGTTTCAATCTCATAGAGTTTAATATTTCCTAAAGTATTATTTAATATGCCTATGTTGATACTCAAGTTTTATTTGTGTTTTCAGTATTCAATAATACAAACTCACTATATAAATACGGCTCATATTCAATGGCCCGAGTCATTAATACCCATTGATAGACTGTTGAATATAAAACGTAGTGACTATAATTAGAGGATTATGGGAATGTTTGAAACGGGAATCGAACCTTACAAATTAAAAAAAATCACATGATTCTACGATACCGATCAAAAGCCTCAATCGTACCTAACTATAAGACGTATTTAAAAAAATTATGTTCTCCATACAATTAATCCCGCTAATTCTAAAAATTCGTAAAATTAGGTGCTAAGTATTTATTTTTAAAATTTGGCGGTTTCGAGTCCCGCTTCAAACAGACCATGTATCATATATTTAAAATACAGTTACAACTATTTCTAACATTATTAACATGAAGTATTTTTGAAGCGAAATATTCTATTTATAGGCACTTTCCCTCCATGTCGTGGCAATGGCCGTGGGACCTGTGCTGAATAGCTGAACTCAAATTTATATACTTATTACTAGCTGACCCCAGCAAACGTTGTTTTGCAAAATGAAAATAAAGATAGTAGCCGATTCTCAGATCTACTGAATATGCATATAAAATTTCATAATAATCGGTTAAGCCGTTTCGGAGGAGTATGGTATTAGTTAACGTACTCCTGTGTTCAATTCTGACATGGAAATTTTATATTATAAGATGTTGCCAATTCTAACATTATTTATATGTCCTTTAAAAAAAATCATAGATTATCCAAAGGTACGGCAAAGAAGATAAATCACCTTCTAATAATACCTAATAATCAGATTAATAAATTTAATACAAACTCTACAGACGAAAATCTATAATAAACCAAGTTACATCTTAGTTACTGTAGGTACCTTAATATCAAAGTACCTACTTAAGTAGTATTTTAAATAACCATAATTCTACTTACCTATATCAAAACTCACTAACTTTTATATATTAATTTATATAATATCACAGTATCACAAAACAAAACTGTTTCACGTAATTTAAATATCTTATTCTATAATCATTATCACAGTTCAAATATAAAACTTCCTCAATCAGATAATGAAACCACACGTGACATTGGTAAAGCGAAAATTTACCGTGTGTCATATATTTACGAATACATTTACATAATGTAATGACAATTTATCCACGTCTTATTCGCGCAAAAAATACACGAAGAGTTAACGCGGCCTCTTCGAGCGAATCTCGAAAGGGAATGTTCCATACGTCACATTAAACGTCACATTACGTCATTTTGGCAATGATAGCGTTCACGGACGCGGTGAATGAAGATAATAATGGAACGTACGGTGACCATGAATCTGACAGCACGTGGGTAACTAAGTCGGATAAGTTAAAAATATAGTTTTTCTTTTATTTGCACTAAAATAATGGTTTACGTAACTTAATACCGATTAGAACATAACATTATCTACTAATCAGTTATATGTTTTCATATAATGAAGCTATGATAACACAAAACACTTGTTAATTAACACGTTTTAACTTAAAGCGGGAACAAAATATAGCTATCAAAACTAATGAAAGAATTTGAGGAGAAATAGCAATACAACATTTTTATATGTCTAAGTCTTATTGATTAATAACGATTTGGCTGGCTTCGTCAAGTTGTTGGAGTAATTTTCCGTTTCTAAATTATTTATTGTACAACCTAGCAAACGGAACAAATTAAAAACAAAATGGAATAAGTTTTATACCAAGCCGTTCTCAAGTCATGTATAATAGGTACCTCTACATTTAGACGACTCATTTATTTTAGTTTTTGATTAGAGTATTGTTTGAAAAGTACATTATTAAAAAAACAATTCAACTTATAAATTATATTGGTAGATATTATGTTTATGTGAACATATTTCATAGTTTAATCATGTAGATGTTTTTAAGACTTACAATGAAAATAAACAATGCTAAAACAACTAACTCAAAAAATTAGTTATTGAAAAACATTAAAAAGGTATTTAGGCATAGCATAGGTAAATTTAACCCGAAAAAAATTAAAATTTTATGAAAAACACATTTATATTTCTGTATTAATTCACCTTAATGAGACACGAATTTTAAAACGAAAATAAAATAACAAAAATCATCGACTTTTACACGAAAAAAAGGATTCCTCAGTTCTGAAACCGTCCTATACAACCTAGATGTAAGTTGAGTAAGTTAGTGTCCCTTATAAAAGAAATGGGTCAGGGTCGCGGCCTATTTTCCGGTATTGATTATTTTCTCATGGTTTCCCTGTGACACTGCTTTTGTATGACAACATTTCTGTTATTGTTTTGTTACACATTGTTATTATGAAGGTTGTTGGTGTATTTCGTTAGTTAAAGGGAATTAATATAATTAATTGGAATGAATTGGAATTACCCAGCGTTAGTCAGTTCCAGTCGTACAAGGCGTTTTAAAAAAAATGTAAAATGCCAGTTTATCTTGACACTTGTCAGAGCGTGTCTTAGGGCTTATTTCACTAGAACGTGTCAATGGTTAATATGAAAGCTATCTCGCTTTGACAGATGTGACTGAGCGAGAAGCTCTTTATTTTAAGCATTGTCTAATTTTACTCAGAGATAGTGAAACAGGCCCATAAACTATCTGTCTTTGTGTTCGTGATAAGTTAAAAAACAACTCAACGGATCATTATGCTACGAACTTTTTTTAAGTCAGGTTTATTGCTAGGACCATTTTAGAAAACCAATACGTAGAATGATTCAAGAGGAAAGTTTTCAAAGCCGGCTAGAAGGAAGTTAAAAAGGTTATAAATTTACAGAATCTGATTAGAACAGTTCTAATGAGTTACTCATGGTCAAATCATGTGTAATGTAGAAATAAGAAATAGTCCACATGTCTAGATTGTTAAACACTTTTACTATCCTAAGGGCCTGTTTCACCTTCTCCAAGTGAAATAACTGGCTAAAATATAGAGCTGTTAGCCTATTCACAAACATGTGACAAAGCGAGATAGCTCTCGACATAATTAACCATTGCTTAGTTTACTTTGATTTTGTGAAGTAAGTCCTTAATATTTTAAGTCTAATTGCCATGTTGGACCCGGTCCTTTAATGACACTATTGTATATACTGTTTTTAGTTTTTACTTAATTCCGATAAAGTTCTTTCAATCAGCTATTAGCCAGGACTTGGCCTGTGAGGTCAGGGTCGTTGAACACAGAAAATGTTGACGCACACAGAATCCTATAGTAGGTACACATCGACCATTATAGTCCTATAACATACGAGAGTCCGATGATTTTACCAAAAGTACACATCGCTTTTTATAGTGCGTTAACAGACAAGAGTCCGGTGATGATACTAACATATCAGTGTGGGCTCCGATATCCGATATCGAGCTGGAGATTGTGGCAGACAATGTATTACACCTATTTAATTTACATAAAAAACTTACATATAGATATATTTTTTTAACTTATGTATGACATAGAAATCCAGGAGTCTAGAATCAAAAAAGGTTTTAATACCCTTTTTTTTGTATGTTTGTTAAGTGATATCTCCCTATGTTGTGAACCGATTTTGAAAATACTTGTTTTATGTTTTATTTTGTATGTTTCGCAAGGGTATGCTAGTGGTCCCAATGTCACCATGTCAAAATCTGATGATGGATCCCAGAGCAGTCGAGATCAACCCTGAATTTTTTTTGAATGTTGAAGTCGGACTTATATATTATTAACTAGAACTAATAAGGCAGACATTGCCCCAATTTCACAATTTTATGCTCCAAATCTAATTCTATTGAACCAAGTTCCACCATTTAAAAAATGTCAATTTGATCTCAGTTATGCGGTAAAAAAATCCGTGTAGGCTAAGTGGGACGACACTCGACTTTCATTCCGAAGGTCGTGGGTTCAAACCCTACAAAGCACCTCTGGATTTTTCTTCTTAAAAATATATGTGCGCTCTAAACACGAGCTTTAATGGTGAAGGTAAACATCGTAAGGATACCGGCATGTTCTGAGAACTTGAGTTTGAAGGACATGTGAAATTATCCAACCCGCAATTGCCCAGTGCGTTGCGTGATTAGTTGCGTGGTGAATTAAGGCCTAATTTCTCTCGCCAAGAGAGAAGTCCCTGTGCCCCAGCAGTGGGAACGTTAATAGGGCGATGATGATGATGATGAGGTGGTAAAACGAGTTTAATCCAAACTGATCGTGTTCATAGCCATTCTAGGCTTTATTATATTCTGTTTGTTTTGGGGCTTAGTTATCCTACCCTATTATGGTTTAAGAATAACATATTAAACAAGGGTCTTGTTAATGAACTCCATCGACGGGTAAAACAAATATTTACATATTATTCCACGGGGTAGATAGTAGAAATACGACCTTTGAAGGTTGACTAAGTTCAACTTAAGGTCAACTCTCTAGTTAAAACTATGTTTGAGTCATACAACAAAGTGGCCACCACTTAAAGATATCAATCGACGAAGCCTTTTGAACTTAAGGATAAGAGATGTTATTGTGTAGCTAACCAACATCCAACCAACAGTTTTTGATGTTACCTTTGTTAGTAGTCTTTAAATATATTTATTAACAAGTAATGTACCTTCTTTTAACACCCGACAATTATAAGAGTTATTATAAGTTTGACGTGCCTGTCTGTATGTCCATCTGTTTGTGGCATCATAGCTCCATAACGGATGAATCGAACTCTATTCTTTTAATGAAATGGCGAAATTCAGAGCGAGTGTCCTCATGTTTGATGAAAATCAGTTGGCCCATTTAAAAGTTATGAGGGTAAAAGTGGCGAAGAGAACCGAAAATCTGCAAATATACTCGAGTCTACGTGCCCATTACACAATACTTTTACTTTTAAGGGTAAAAAATTTCTAGGATCTAAATTTAGATTATTCAGTTGGACCTTACGATACTTTCAAGTTAGGCGTTTCTAGACGTACGCAGCCGTACTGCGGCGCGGCCAACGCACTTTGACGTACGTTTGATTGCTTTCATACATAAAATCTAAATTTAAAATTTAAGAAAAACCCCCGATTCTAATGCCATAATTTCCTTAAACGTAAAACAACATAATATTATGTAATGTGGACGCGATGCGCTTTCATTTGATACCCCACACTAGTATATTTGCAGATTTTCGGTTTTCCATACCCACTCTCACCCCCATAACTTTTAAACGGCACAACCGATTTTCATGAAACATGTCTAAGAACACTCGCGCCAGACTCACCTTTCATACAAAAAAAACTAAATTGAAATCGCTCCATCCGTTCGGGAGCTATGGTGCCACAGACAGACAGACAGACACACAGACAGACAGACAGACAGACACGTCAAACTTATAACACCCCTCTTTTTTGGTCGGGGGTTAAAAAGCGTTGGTACCGAACGCACGACACCTAGAATGGTTGTACACCGCACTGTTGCCGCACCGTGCTCTTTGTATAAAAAAAATTAAACGTAATGAATGACAAACGCTTCGCTTGCCTCTTTCTCACAACTTTTTAACGTAGTTCAATATTTAGTGTTACCTTGGCTATTTCAGTAAGCTTATTTAGCAGGCTAGGTCGGTGACCTTCGTGACCGTCATTTGTCAATATATTAGGTCCTTACATATGAAATTGGCGTTTTTCGTACTGGCCACTTTAATCACAAATTTCTCCTCTTTGGTAAGGAATTCCAAATTCAAATTTGTACAGCTATAGACTCATGTATTTGTGCTTCGATGATCGTCATTCATTTGTTTTTTTTCTTCTGTTTTTTTCTGTTTGCGTCACTCATTTTACAAAATGGAAAACTTAAAATATCGCATTATTTACGAGTACGAGTTCCGCCGTGGCACTAGTGCTGCGGAAACAACTCGAAGGGTGAATGATGTGTATGGCGGTCGTGTTGCAAAAGAAAACACAGTTCGTTTTTGGTTCCAACGTTTTCGTTCTGGAAATTTCGACTTGCAGAACAAGCCCCGTGGACGGCCTGAGACTCAAGTTGATAATGAAGAGTTGAAGGCTATTGTGGAAGCGGATCCATCGCAAACCACGTCCGAGTTAGCTGCAGGCTGCGGTGTTAGTGATAAAACTGTTTTAATTCACTTGAAGCAAATTGGGAAGATTAAAAAGCTTGAAAGGTGGGTACCTCACGAATTGACTGAAGCAAACCGGCAAACGCGCGTCGACTGCTGCGTTACATTACTAAACCGGCACAATAATGAAGGTATTTTAAACCGAATCATTACCTGTGATGAAAAATGGGTTCTTTACGATAATCGGAAGCGCTCAGCGCAATGGTTGGATCCTGGCCAGCCAGCCAAATCCTGCCCCAAGCGAAAATTAACCCCAAAAAAGTTACTTGTAAGCGTTTGGTGGACTAGTGCCGGTATTGTTCATTACAGTTTTCTCAAATCTGGCCAGACTATTACGGCTGATGTCTATTGTCAGCAATTGCAAACCATGATGGAAAAGCTAGCGGCTAAACAACCTAGGCTGGTCAATCGCTCCACGCCACTGCTGCTTCACGACAACGCTAGACCACACACTGCGCAACAGACGGCTACTAAATTAGAAGAGCTTCAATTGGAAAGTCTAAGACATCCTCCGTACTCCCCGGACCTTGCTCCAACAGATTACCATTTTTTTCGAAATTTGGATAACTTCTTGCAAGGGAAAAAATTCAACTCCGATGGGGCAGTCCAAATCGCCTTCAAAGATTTTATTGATTCCCGTCCGACTGGTTTTTTTAGTAAAGGGATCAATGAACTACCTATAAGATGGCAAAAGTGCATAGAAAATAATGGTTCATACTTTGATTAATTAAATATATTATATTAAAAAATATTCGACTTTTTGTTCCTCCCATACAAAACGCCAATTTCATATGTAAGGACCTAATATTTATGAAGCCATTATTTTGTTTAGTAAAATAGTGATAAAAAGAATTAGTATATAAGCCTGAAAACCCTGTATAAATAAATAATTATTATTAATATAAAATATCGGATTACCTTGAGGAAAAAACTGCTTGGGACGGAATCTGCTCCAACAGAAAATCATAAACAAAACTATCAAATTATGATTGTAAAGTTTCAATACAAAAATGAGCTAGAGTTTCTTATCTCTTCTTTGCTCTTGTGTAAAAAAAGCGAAGCAGCCAGATACGATAAATAAATTTCATTATCATTAATTTATCTTTAAGCACCTATGTTCATGTTTTTTGTATTTCATTTTTGACGTCTCTTGTAAAACCAAACAATGGAAATAAATGATTTTGTATCTTGTATCGTGCTTTACGTATCATATCTAACTACATATCTATTATTATATTTATTACCTATTTCTTATTCGTATCCGTTTCCCAAGCACACCCTCTGGATAGTTCGTACACCGACAATAGGGTAGTTATATTTTTTGAACCTAACTAACTAAACACAGTATTTAAAAATATAGACGATTTTAAATTATATCATTGATATAATTGTAATAATTTCGTCTTTAATCACGTGACTCAAAAATATTAATTCAAAATGGCGTTGGTATGCCGGACTGTGACGTATCTGAGTAGTACAAAACTGTAAATGCCCAACACTGTCTATAGCAGATTACTGACATGTGACGTCACACGCGGACCATTTTGGTACCACCGGTTTTGCGCGCACTTTTGGCAATTTTAAATTAATTGTTGTGGATATTTTAATACAGTGGCATGGTTTTTAACATAATATGTTATGTTTATAACATAATAAGGAATCTAATAAAGTGGTTTTCCAAAATTGTCAACTAGCCAATTGCACAAAAATTAAATAGGTTCTTACATTAACATGCCCTTCGTTCCGATCAATATAACTATACAGCTGTAGTTATTACCAAATAGATTAGGCCCCCATTCACTCCTATGTCCTCGACTCGAGTGACCCAAATTTCAGTATTATTGGGTCAAGCTCTGATTTATCGGCTATCGAATAGCTTTTCAGCTTACAAGCATTTAACATTTCGAGAATAATATTTTATTTTGTTTTTTTAATTTCTTTGTCCTAAAAATATATTTTCATAATAACCATTCAAAATCATCGGATTTTTCGTCACCGACTTTTGAACACAATTTTTTGAGAATATAATTTGGCCCTAAATTTCCACCATTTTGTTTTTTTATTAACGTCACTGTCACTCTCATTTTAGGTAGGTAAATACGAATCTAACGACACCTCTTTAGCTGAAATTCAGCCATTCATGTTGCACAGCGTGCCATACACATATAATAGGTACCTACATAGGTACACAACATATAAATTGATAATTAGCATTGTGAAATAATGTATTCTTGTAATAAGTCTCAGTCAGGCGTAAGCATTAACATCGAGCAACCGCGTTACACTCGTTCTCTGACTACATAGATTACCAACCTTTTTAGTTTTGTTAATTTACCTAAATTTTTATTACTCTCATCACTCATTATGAAGTGTGCTGCTTGCGATGCTGATTTTAATGATGGGGTTCAGTGCTCGTCATGCAAGTGTAATTTCGACTTTGGATGTGCGGGTATCACAGAAGCAGGTTGGCGAAGACTGGGATCTGAGCGTCGGTCTGCGTGGAGGTGCTCTAAATGTAGGGCGCCATCCCCAAATCCTGGAAGCAGTCCTCGTCCAAGTTCGGAGCCTGCATCCTTAGATATCATCCTCCTTGAGATCCGCGGCATGAAAGCGCAGCTAGCTAACCTGCCCATTATAGTAGCTGACATCAAAAGCGTCAAGGAGGAGATTAGTGAGCTTAAGAAGGCCAATGAATTTTATAATGCCAGATTAGAAGAGCACGTCGGCAGAATTACAACAGTAGAGAAGAGAGTATCTGATCTTGAAACCTTGCATTTAACTATAGATTCGCTTCAAACTGAAGTTAGAAGTATGAGACAGGAGATTTCTGCCAGCGACCAAAGATCTCGTATTAATAATGTTGAAATTAAGGGAGTACCGTGTATGAACAACGAGGACTTATTTAAGATTGTGGAAACTCTAAGCGAGAAAGTAAACTATAAGTTTCCAAGGTCACAGATTAACTACTTGTACCGGGTCCCACTTTTTAACAGTAAGGATAAGGCGCTGATAGTCAGTTTCCTAAACCGTTACGTCAAAGAGGAGTTTATTGCTTCGGCCCGCAGTGTGAAGAATTTATCAGCTGATGACTTGGGATTTCGTGATAGCACTAATCGTGTGTTCATAAACGACCACCTAAACTCAGATGCAAAAGCTCTTCTCTCAAAAGTCAAAGCTTTAGCAAAAGATAAAAACTATTTGCATGTTTGGGTAAAGTTCTCAAAAATCCATATACGTAAAAATGACGCTGCTCGGGTAATCATCATTCAATCTGCGAAGGATTTAAACAAGATAGTTTAATCTGGTTCATATTTAATTTATACACTTATTCATGTTTTTTAGTGTTGGGTATGTTTATGTTTATTGATTTTTTATGTATCTTGTCTCACACTCACCTTAGCATCGCGTTAGAGAAACTGTTCGTAAGCCCTGGCCAACTATGTGCACGCGCACTCTGCGTGCATAACTACCTTAATTTTTACTACAACTTACTTGTTATTGTATTTGTAATATCGTCGCGGGATATGCCTATCTCGTTCTTACGTCAACGCTGTCTATTCTGCTTGCTCGCTTGCACAGATTGGAATTTACTGCCAAATATTATTTTATGCATTTCAATACATTACGCTAAATTTCGGTATATAATTATTAGATTAATTTATTTACGTAAGATAACATTCATCGTGTCTCTAATAATACTTTTTGTTTATTATGGATAAAAATAGTAAATTGATAGTTTATTATCAGAATGTGCGGGGACTTAGATCTAAGACGACGGAATTTTATAGGAATATGTGTATGTGTTCGTATGATGTGATTGTGCTAACGGAAACTTGGTTATTAGAAGGTGTTATGAGTTCGGAGTTGTTTGATGAGAGGTACGTAGTGTGGCGGCGCGATAGGGATTATCAATTGACGGGTCAAACTCGTGGAGGTGGTGTTTTGATAGCCGTACGGAAGGATTTGAATGTTGCATCGTTGCCGAGTTATTACTCGACTGCAGAGGATCTGTGGATTAATTTATCTCTCAAAGTAAGTCATAGAAATATTATCTCGTTAAACATATGTGTATTATATTTATGTAGTCAAAACAAGGGGCTATCTTTTTCTAATCAACTCGATGGTTTTTTGGACAAATTAAATGAATTAATATTAAGTCGTCCCGCGGATAAATTTCTAATTGTAGGAGATTTCAATATGAGCAGTATTTCGTGGTTATCAAAAAGCAACGAACCATATCTATATCCAACTTTAGTAAATGGGCGGGATGAGTTATCACTAATAGATGAATTAAATGTTTTGGGTTTATATCAATTCAATAGTTGTGTAAATAAATTCGGTAGGATTTTGGATCTAGTGCTATCCAACGATACCGTTACCGTCACGGAGTGTGCTGACCCATTGGTACCCATAGACCCTTATCATGGCTCATTATTGATTACAGTGCAGTTTGTGCAGATAACAAATCTTTCATCAAATACGTATATAAAATATTTATATAATCGAGGTGACTATGATTCGCTCAACCAGGCAATTTCTAATGTTCGTTGGGACTCAGAACTTTCTATTTTAACTGTTGATAATGCTGTTGATCATTTCTATTGCATAGTGAATAATCTAATTAATAAATATATCCCTACTAAAAGTATTAAGAATAGTGTGTACCCTAAGTGGTATTCATCTGTTTTAATCAAAGTTTTAAGAGAAAAATATAAGTATTTAAGTAAATATAAAATTTATAATAATGCATCTGACTTACAATCTTTTCAAATATTAAGGATAAGGGCTAAAAATTTGGAGAAGATTTGTTATGAAAACTATATAAGTTTAGTGGAGAGCTCTATTGAAAAAAATCCAAAATATTTTTGGTCATATTTTAAATCTCGTGGCAAGACCAATGGTGTACCCAACAATGTTCAGTTTGAAAATAAATCATTAACTTCAGGGGAGGACATTTGTAATGCATTTTCGTCATACTTTAAATCAAATTTTCTATCTTGTAGTGGTCACCGGAGGCTAGATGACGATGATGTATTTGTTCACTCGCCTTCAGAATCACTGGCTGACATTGGTTCAATCGAGATTAACCATACGGAAGTTTTGAACATTTTAAAGGGTCTTGATCCATCTAAGTCTGCCGGCCCTGATAACATCCACTCTATAATCCTTAAAAGATGTGCTGTTAGCCTAGCTACTCCTATTGCTATTTTGTTTGAAAAATCGGTATCTTGTTGTGTCTATCCGCGTATATGGAAGTCCGCATATATCACGCCGGTGCATAAAAAAGGTTCCAGGACTGAAGTTGCTAATTATAGACCTATTTCGAAATTGTGTATAGTGTCTAAAGTTTTTGAACGTATTGTATATGACCAGGTTTACGCTGCTGTTAAGAACTCGTTTAGCTCGTCACAACACGGTTTTTTGTCGGGGACGGTCTACACTGTCTAATCTTATTTTATTCAATGAATATATTACTGATGCAATGGACTCTGGTTTTCAGGTTGATGTGGTCTATACTGATTATAGTAAAGCCTTCGACAGGATAGACCACATGACTCTGATTTCGAAACTGAATGACATTGGCATTCGTGGGGACTTGCTCCGATGGTTTGCTTCCTACATTGACAATAGGTCTCAGGCAGTTGTAGTGAACAGCTACATCTCTAGTTGGGTTCCAATACCTAGTGGAGTCCCGCAGGGATCCTTGTTAGGTCCACTTCTATTTACTATTTTTGTTAACAAAATTTCAAGTTGCTTCTTAAACTCTAACTTATTGTGCTTCGCTGACGATATGAAAATTTTTGTTAAGATGCCAAACGGTGAACGATCTAGTGCCCTGCAAGATGATCTTTCGAGACTGGATAGTTTTTGCGAGGTCAACAAGCTGGATTTGAATCCATCTAAATGTTCTGTCGTATCATTTGGGCGTAAAAAGTCTACCCTTCAGTTTTCCTACTACCTTAAGTGCAACGCGCTTCAACGTGTTGAAACTGTCAGGGACCTTGGAGTAATACATGACCCTAAGTTAGTATTTGATAGCCATATTGACAGTATAGTTGCTAAAGCCTCAAGAATGCTCGGTTTCATAATGCGCTGCTCTAAAGACTTCAAAAGAGCAAAAACTCTAAAAATACTATACTGCACATATGTTAGAAGTATTTTGGAGTATGCCTCTCCAGTCTGGAACCCTAATTACGAGAAATACATAGCACGCGTCGAGCGCATACAAATTAAATTTGTTAAGTTCCTTTGTTTCCACCTTAAAATTCCTTTTAAATCTGATCACTACCTTTCCCTTTGTAAACGTTTTCACCTTTTACCCCTCTATATGAGGCGTAATGTGAGTGACATTACTTTTTTACTTAAAATTGCTTCTGGTCAAGTAGATTCTTCTGATCTACTTGCTAAACTTAACTTAAATGCTCCCCGCAAGTCAGTCAGACATAGTTCGCTATTATATAATTCAATAGTAAATTCCAACTATAGACAAAATGCATTTCTTCATCGTGCAAGTAGCAGTTTTAACAATGTTATTAAAGAGTGTAGTACATTTGATTTATTCTGCACAAGTGTGAATAAAGCACGGCGGCTTTTGAGTAGTAATTTCTTTGGCGATGCTGGGGTTTCTTATAGTAATTATTAAATTCTTAGGTTTGTTATAAATAGTTCATGGTTAGTTTTGGTTTATGCACATAAATTAAATATTGGCTATTGCTATTAATGTCTGTTGTTAAGTATTCATGTGTAGTTTTGTTACGAGTATTGTTTGTTGTTATTTAACGTCGTAATTTGTTAGGAATTGTGTTTTTTGTCCGCGAGGGCTTCATAAATGGCTTTCTGAAATTTAATTTAATTACTTATTTTGATGTGTATAGCTGTAAGCCTTCCTCATAAATAAATAAATAAATAAAAATAAATAAATAAATAAAAGGGCATCACAGCTGCTACCTTGTAAAGTTAATTAAAACTAATCCTAATTATAAATGCGAAAGCTTGTGAGGATTTAAGTGTGTTTGTTGCTCTTTCACGGATAAACTACTGGATGGTCTTTGAAGAAACTTCTCAATAATATAGCTTACGCATCAGAATACTACTTCTACTACTTTTTACCGCGGTAAAATACCGGTTTTTGCGGAAAAATACAATTATTGCAAGCATAGTCCGTTTTGAGTCAAATTTGGCATGGACATAGCTGTTTTTTTGACTCTCTCTCGCCTAGAGAGAAGTCTCTGTGTCCCAGCAGTGGGAACGTTAATAGGGTGATGATGATGATGATAGCTATTTTCCCAGTAAAGGACAAAAGTTATTTATTATCGCCAAAAAATATTATTACGCGGACAATATCGCGGAGGGGCAGCTAGTATATAAAAGTCTTTGTCCTGACTACCAAACCCCAGGTCCTTGAGACTAGAAACTTTCAAGGTTTGTGAACCTTTATTTATGTTCGTGTTAAATAATATTTGACCTTTTGGAAAGTTCGATATGCTTAACCCGCCATCACAAGCCATCCGTGGGGTATATACAGCACCCCGCGGCGCTGTGTACACCCCACGGATTTTTTTAATAAAAAAATAATTATAGCTAGTGACGGTTTCGACTGTCGCAGTTCCTTTAGGTAACAATAAACGCGTTAAAAGAGAGCATGAGGGGCAGTGGAGGGCTTGATCTCGCTGCATCAGGACTTGTGAAAGTTGCCGTGGGGTGCTCACGAATAGAAGCGGGGTGGCTTCTACTCGGGCTATACTATTTAATACCTTGTTTTCCTCGTTTCAACATTTTTTATTAAACCTTTTTGTTTTTAGATGTGTTGGGAACAAGAGCAACCAGGGTTAAACCAAAGCAGTGAAGTAGATGTTGAATGGAGCTGCATCAAGCACCGAAGGATTGATACCAACATAACTCAACATATACAATTTAAGAAAAACCTCCGATTCCTATGTTTTTATTAATTTCCTCACAGTAAAACACCATAATATTTTGTTATGTGCACGCGGTGCGCTTTCATTTTGATACCCCACTCGAGTAAAATTTGCAGATTTTCGGTTTTCCTTCTCCACTCTAACCCCCATAACTTTTAAACGGCACAACCGATTTTCATGAAACATCTAAGAAGACGACTTCAAAATTATTAAATACTTAATTAATTAATTGTTTATGTTTCTTTTAATTATCACTTATAATGTCGAAATTATTTGTAAAGTTAATTTATTTTGCACTTTTCAGTTTCTCGTTTGAAGTTGGTTTAATTTTTGGCAAAAAAGTTTTATTTATTAACATACATCATAAACACCAAATAATGAAATACTATTCTCTCTCGTATTTTATTTATTAGTAATTATAAAATTGTCACGTTCATTGTGAGAGAAATAAATAAACATTTCATTTCATTTCATCGCGACACCTGCCTTTATAAAATCCATAATTAATCAGCACCGCGAACCTCGAGCCAGGTACAATCACACTATATCCTCACAACCAGCAATTACTGGTAGAAGCCAACAGCCGATGACAAACTATGTACAATACATACTCGTAGTTAGACTGAAGGTCGGATCGATGACTCTAATGATGGTCATTACTGTCCACCCTGTTCCACCCTGCCTACCCTTAATGGTACTGGGTGATTTGCCATTTGTATTGTTGTGACTTTTATGTTTAGTATTCTACGAATATTATAAAAGCGATGGTCGCCATCGAATCGTGTCGAGTGTTCACAAATTCCCTGATTAGGTTTAGGGAGGCCAGAAATGGTCATCCTAAGGAAGAATAATTGAATATAGTACCTATTGATGACGACGACAGGACCAACTGCTATGCAGAATGCTTCTTTGTCCACCAATGTATTACTGGACATAGAAAGCTTTGAATTTCAGTTAATGTAGTTAGCACTTTGTCTCCATCGCACACTGAATGTACTGTGTTTTTGGTTTGACAAACACCTTAAAATGTCTACTATAAAAAAAAAGTTATAACAATCCTTGAAATATGAAGACAGAGCAGACATAGCAATTTAAGGCAATACAAATAAAGATCGCCAATTCTACCACAAGACCGAAGAAACTAATAATTTGACAATGTATTACAAACCTAAAGATTTATTTATTTATTTATCTTACCCTATTTTTAAAGGATAAAACCCAATGCAATAAGGAAGAATGTCAAGATAAGTTTCTCACTGGAGTACCCCATGTACAAAATTACGACACAGAACTTACCTTATTATGGCCGAACGGTCGATGTTAGATTTAAGAAGAAAAGGACAAAAAGTTAAAAAAATATTACCGAAGTCGGTATTAGTTATATGCAATCACCTCCATATGAAACACTATGGACGGAAGGCGTCATTTGTTTGAATACAATCTAAAGTGTCCCATTGCTTGGTCTGGGTGTTTAATATGTATAATAAAAATATCTATATATGTATGTTTATTATTAAGTATATCAGATACTATTGTGGTAGCGGCAGAATACCAGCGTTCACTGTTAACACCAGTGGACATAGAGCTGAGCCGTTGCCCTTTTACTGCTGTAGGACACACGTACCTGCTCACTCTGTGTTTTTATATATACCTACTTAAAAATGTTTCGTAATTTAAAAATGTAAGTTGTTTCTAAGTCTGTATTATTTTTGTGTGTGTTTCTGTAGTAAATAAAATTATGTCTATGTCTATGTCTATGTCTAGATATCTAGTACCCGTAACACAAGCTTAGAGCTTACCACGGGGCTAGATGTTGTTGTGTGGATTGTCCGGAAATTTATTTATATTTATTTAAAACACTTTATTGCACACACAGGGAAACAAAATACAACAACACTAATAATGTTGTTAATATTGAAGAGCCTCAACTGGGCTCATATTAAGGCCTCCGGACTAATCACACAGCATCACCTAATCCCAAACTAAGCAGTGCTTGTACCTACTATGGGTGTTAAGTGACTGTGATAAACTTCATAGAAATGACTACAAATATGTGTAGGGTACCTTACGAAACAACAACATGAAATTATTATGATTTTAAATTGTGTGTGCTTTTAACCCCTGGAATATCCATGGTTTTTGTACAATGGAAACAAACAAGCAATGCCAATGGCTCACCCATTCACACGTAACAACAGAGAGTATATTATATAATCACTACGTTTTAGTAACAATGCGTGCTGGATTCCCCGAAGTCACAATACATATTGACAAATAGTTGGCTACAGGATAACACTTAATGTATATAATTATGTTCCTGGAAACTGAGTAATATCACAGATTAAGATTACGTAATATAGTAATATCAAATTATCTATAAAGAAGTATTTCTTTAAGCCTTAATAAAAATTGATAATTTAAAATAACTTGTATTATGTAATCTGTGGTAATATGTGTTTTATGTATTTAAAACATCATTGCATAGATATGAAATATGAATATATGAAAGCCCATAGTAAGTATTTGCAGTCAAAGCCACTAGAAAGAGAGGACGGAACTTTGCGTAAAACGTAGTAATTATATACTCTCTGGAACTTTGGTTTTATGTTAAATCCGTCATTTTATTTCCTTTTGCAAATAGCAAGTAAAACTAGGATACTAAAATAAAAACCTACCAACCAACTTAAAATTAAATTTATAATGTCATGCCCTAACAGGATGCAATGATAAAACCTAAGCAGAACGTTAAGTAGAGCAGTGGGGACGCAAATAGGGGTATTATATATTTGAATTTATATTTAAACTCTGAAACAATATATAGTAACGCATGTACAAAGATATGCAAGCAGGGTAAGTATGCGCATGCGCACACTTACACGACAGTCTTCTGCGCACACTTAACCCAAACCATCGAAACTGAATTGTATGAATGTCGTTGATTATTGCGTCATCATAACAACTTAAACACTGGCAAATAACAAACAAGATATTATGTTGCGTTCGATAGCAAATAGCATATTTTCAAAAAGTTTACGTGACTACAAAAGATTTCGCGTCAAATGTGGCAAAATATCGTAAATATTTTAGCAAAAATCTTCATTTACCTGTCAGATCAAAATGGCGCGTGAGCAACCGCTGTGATACGAGCCCTTCTCAGTACGTCCCGCAGGGTACTAGAGAGGGGGGTTGCCGGTCCTTAACTCTATATAGTTTTCGAGATACTTTGAATGCGCACACTGAGACGCTGCGCACACTTGACCCACATGACTCTACATGCGCTATAAAACACGTGCTTTAACGGTGAAGGCAAACATCGTGAGGAAACTGGCATGTTCTGAGATCCTTAAAGAGTTTGGAGGACATGTGACATTCAACAACCCGCACTTGGCCAGAGTGGTAAATTAAGGCAAAGGTCTCTCTTCAAAGAGAGAAGTCCTTGTGTCCCAGCAGTGGGAACGTTAATAGGGTGATGATGATGAGGATGATGTAATACGTTATAACCTTTTCCACAACATAATGCATTAAAGGCAATAAATATTATTGAAGTTTGAAAATAAAAATATTTGGTTCATGTAGGTAGGTACTAAACGTGTCTGTGTTAGAATATCATGTTACTATCCCAGTTAGTATGGCCACTGAATAGAAAATGTATGGTAGTATCATACAATATTACAAAATTTTTACGCCACTTGATAACAATAACATTACCCAATGCCCCTATGTCCTTACGAAGTTACGAATATAAAGAGTTCCAATACCGTATTTTAAACCTTTTTGTTTTGTTACTCAATGACGTTACTAACATGGCAGGAAAGATTGGTACAAAAGTATATTAGTAAAATAAGCAAAAAATTTAATAAGAAATTAAACGATTAAAACGTAGCATATTGCAAAGCCTTCTACTACAAATCACGTGAAACGATATCAAAATACTGTAATAAAGATATATGATATCAGTGAGATAAGGCGATATTGACGATAGTAGACGATAGTTGATGCTTTTCGGCGTGGGCGGTGGTGGTGGGTCAACACGCGTCGTGGAGGCGGCGGCGGGCGCGGCGGCGAGCGCGCCTGTAGGCGGGCGGGCGCCGCGCGGACCAGTCGCCCCATGCTGCCCACAGCCCTGAGCCCGCTCGACACCGCCAAAACCCGCGCTCTGACCACCATCTACGCGCCGCGGCGCAAACCCCCGCGATCCAACAAAACAGCACAAACCAGGATGCTCGAAAACGACCTCCCTGTCAAAACAACTCTATCCCCTTTCCATCCACTCCCCGCCATCGGACAGAAACTCGAGAGATCCAACACGAAAGTCATCCTTTTCGATCTGAATAAGGAATCCGAGCCGGTCAAGTACCACGATGTTCTCCAACCCTTGACACCGCTCAGGATACACGGATACAGGAAGAAATCTCTAGATTTAGAAGTTCGGAAGCCACAGCAGCTTTTACGGGAGAATACTTACGATGTGCTGGACCCAGTGTACCACAATGGGAAAGATAGGGTTGATACTAAAGCAGAAAACAGCGCGGAGAGTCCGCCGCCATTATCTCCGAAGTCAAGATTTAAAAAGGCAGCGTTACATGTCGCGAAGCTGTCATCTATGCCGGAGACTGGGAAACTGTTGTGTATGCGGGAGAGAGAGACGTATACGATTTGCAGAGAGGAAGACAAGAGCTGTCGGTTAGTGCAGCTGCCGCAAACACCGGAAAAACAACTCACCAAGCTATCAGAAATATTCCAGAGACTAGATACTACTTCTCGGGGCAGAAGTAAACACAAGATGAAGATGGAGAATAGCTGGTTTTAGCGGCCTTAAGATAAGGAGAGTGTGTGTAGTTTTATTTACGAGTTTAAAGAGACGATTTAAGTGTAACTTTAAAGTAAGAGTTTATTTTTGTTAAATGTTTAAGAGATCCATGTTGCTCAAGTCTTGTGAAGTGTTCTAATTGATGTTGTTTCAATAAAAGTGTGTTTTTTATACTATGGACTATCAATCACCGGAACTTCAGAACCTGCCTCGTATTTAGGTAAAAGTTTATGAAAATTAACTATTTAGGTAAGCACTTTTATTTGTCTGTATTTTTTTTGTGGTATAAAAAAGTTTAACTATTTCAGCTAACTTTCAGCGAATACCAGGATTAGTTAGTTTTTTCCAAAATGCAATAAAATGAATATCTCATCTTCGGTTGAGTCGTTTAAAAGTTATGGGGGTGAGAGTGGGGAAGGAAAACCGAAAATCTGTAAATATACCCGAGTAGGGTAGGTATCAAATGAAAGCGCATCGCGTGCACATTACTAAATATTATGGTGTTTTACTTTTAAGGAAATTAAAGCATTGGAATCGGAGGTTTTTCTTAAATTTTTTTTTTTGGTTTATTGTATGTGACGTTGTTTATTGTATCTACTGAACCGTTTGAATGAATTTTGGTACACAGATGCTCTAACGCTTGAGAAGTGACATTTATGCTAGGTAGGTACTATACCGCGGAAAAACATGTGATACCGCAGGAAAATCCATTAAACGCGTGTAACAGCACGGATGACTGCTCTTTAAAAGTGCGTAATAAATTAAAAGGAATCCACACTTACTAAGCTCTTAGTCATCACAGTCTAACGACTATTACTCAGCGAGTAGGTTCTTTCCATCGAAAAGAAAGCCTTCGGACACTTGAATAATAAATGTGAAGGGATATGAAAGGGCTGGAAATTCGTCTTGACCTTGGCTTTGTCAACAAGTGGGCAATTGCGTGCTGCGAGCTTTCCGGTGAGCTAACACCATCGGTAATACCTGACTCATTTCTTACAGCCACGCTTATAATTCATAACGTCATTTTATGGGTTTCTTTGCTTTGTTCTTCAACTGAAGAAAATAAAAGAAGTATAAGATAGTGTAAGAACTTGGTACTACTACTTACCAAACTTTAAATGTTTTTGCCCGCATAACGGGGTGTTATTAGTTTCAATGTATGAAGGTATATGTATATCTGTCTATCTGTCTGTGGAATTGTAGCTCAAAATCGATTTTGATTCTGTTACTTTTGCTGGAAAGATTAGTTAGCGTCTTTTTAGCTGTGTTTCATAAAATTCGTTTTATCCGTTTCAAAGATATGATGAGTTAAATTAGCAATAAAAACTGATGTTTACAAATATTGAATTGGGTACCCAATGAAAACTCATAATTTATTCGTTACTAGCTGTGCCCCGCGGTGTTACCCGCGTTATAATGGATTTTCCCGCGGAATGACGTTTTCCCGCGGTAAAAAGTAGCCTATGTTATTTTTCAGGCTCTAGAGATTCTTTGTACCAAATTTTATTAAATCACTTCAGTAGTTTTTACGTGAAAGAGTAACAAATATCCATACATCCATACTTACAAACTTTCGCCTTTATAATAGTAGTAGGATGAAACAGTAAGTTTTATGGAAATCGGTTTAGCCATTTGAAAGATATGAGAAGTGAATGTTTAGAAATAAACCCGAGTCGGCTACTATCTATTTTTCATTTTGCAAAACAACGTTTGCTGGGGTCAGCTAGTCAGTTATAATTTAACCACAACATATCAATTCATGGGTTTAAAATTAATTAATATGTAAATAATTTTTTTGAGACGTCTGCCACAAGTACACCTGTTTTTAACGAAAACTCAACGCAGGTTATAAAATACCTTCTTTGGATAAATGTTTAATAAGCTAATTTTCCATGTCGTCTTGAAGTTATTAATTCGATTTTCTTTGTTAGCGACAGCGTACGTTAACATTTAAACCTGACAATTACTTACAGGTACCTACTTTATAATTCAGTGATCAACGAGCTATGGAGAGAACTTCGCTCGGGGTTTCTCTGTTTTTCTCTGGTGGTAGGCTTCGGCCACGGCTTGTCACCACCCTCCGGGCTGGGCCAGTGCGTGAAGCGATTTTTTCGTGTTTCGTAATGTGGTCCGGAGAAGCCATCTAGGTATTTATGTCCCATCAAAGACCACATCGTCACTTTACATCTGGTGGTCAAATGAAGGCTTATCGAGCATAAAAAAAATATATACATAGAATGAGATATATGGGCATGCGTAAAATAATGAGGCTGGTCATAGTCAGGTCATACAGCACGTAGAACAGATGGCTGCTGAGATTAGGAATCACAGTAACGGCTGTTAGGTTAGGTTTGGTTAGGTCATCATTCACCACGCTCGCCAAGTGCGGGTTGGTGAACGTCGTAAAGGACTAATGACTAAAATCTTAGTCTAACCAGCAAGCTCTGAATTAGGCCATGAGTCAATCACCAATCTAGCCCGCTAAAATCAACAGATAGGCTATCGAATAAACTAGGTTAGGCAAAGCGCATGCTTGCATCGGCACGACACGACAACGGTTATGGTGTATTAGGTTGCGTGATGGCATCTGCAGTATTTTGTACCGAGAGATACGATCTAGTGAGCCCACGTTTATCTATACTTATATTATATTTATAAATTCTTAATATATATAAATCTCGTGTCACAATGTTTGTCCTCAATGTACTCCTAAACCACTTAACCGATTATAATAAAATTCGCACACCATGTGCAGTTCGATCCAACTTGAGAGATAGGATGGTTTTTACGGCGAGTAAAATTCGAATAATTTCCGGGAAAATTTTATAGCCGTGCGACGCCGGGGCGGGCCGCTAGTAATATTATAAAGAGTTTATCTATACTAATACTAGCTGACCCAAGCAAACGTTGTTTTGCAAAATGAAAAATAGATATTAGCCGATTCTCATACCTACTGAATACGCATTATAATATTTCATAATAATCGGTTAAGACGTTTGGAAGGAGTAGGTACGTTAACTAACATTGTGAGATGGAAATTTTAAATATTAAATTTTAGAGAGGTAAATCCTCCTACTATTATAAAGGCGAAAGTTTGTAAGTATGGATGTATGGATGTTTGTTACTCTTTCACGCGAAAACTACTGAACCGATTTAAATGAAATTTGGTACACAGAATCTCTAGAGCCTGAAAAATAACATAGGCTACTTTTTACCGCGGGAAAATACATTATAACGCGGGTAACACCGCGGGGCACAGCTAGTCTATACTAATATTATAAAGAGTAAAGGTTGGTGAGATTATTATTATTTGTGCCGTTTTAGGATTTAACTGTCTCTGTCTGTGTACCAATTTTAATTTAAATCGGTTAAGTAGATCCAAGATTAACTCGTTCAAACAATCAATCAATCAAATTAACTCTTCAGCGTTTTAATATAAGTATAGATTTACCATTTTTTTATGCAATTTGGAACTTATATAGACTCTACGTTCCACAATGACCATGTAAAGAACTAATTTTAAATCAGCATGTTACTGGTATAATCTATCTATATAAATAAAAATGAATTGTTGTTCGTTAGTCTGATTAAAACTCGAGAACGGCTGGGCCGATTGAGCTGATTTTGGTTTTAAAATATTTGTCATAGTCCATGGTAGGTCTAAACGGTGAGCAATTAAGGAAAAATTGCCGGGAACTTTATTTACCCGTGCGACGCCGGGGCGGGCCGTTAGTATAAGGTAAAAGACAAATTCTTATTTATTGCTAAGTGAATTATTTACGGTTCTTGAGATAGATGAGCCTGGTGACAGTCGGACAGACCGACATACCACGAAGTATCACTATTAGGAAACCCTACGATACGATTACGATAGACTATTACCACCTATTATACATAGATACTCTAAGACCTATTACGTAGTCACGATGGTTAGATAAGATAAGATTAAATTAATGTTTTTACAGAACTCTTACGTAGAAGCTTAGTGTCAGACACAAGTTAGACGATTTTTAACCGACTTTCAACGAAAAAATGAGGTAATCCCATCAAAAACAATACTTGTCAAAAAAAACAAGTCGCGCAACTCAGTTGTTCTGCGGTAAAAAGTTGTGAGATCCATGTAATTCCAAGTCGGTTATTAATTTATTCAGTCTCTACTTAAGCGACTTTCTGCCTTAATACGTCCAGTCTCTAAGACCACGAACGTGGTTCATAACAATTGAAAATCAATTGTGTCTGGAATCTCCGTACTCGAAGCATTAAGTTGTTACGTAATAATTAACAGCATCTTATAGTGACGCATATCAATATTAAAATTCTTTAATGTTTTATATAAATATATTGAGGCTTTTTTTAAGTAATTAAATTGGAATGGTTAAACCCTTGGAATTGGTTCCGCAGTTTAGTACGAAGATTAAATATATACAATAAGGCTAAGACTAGATAAACATAGCTAATGAGCCTCTTGTCTTGGTTCCTTAGGTATTTCACTGACCTCACAGTATATATAGGGAACAATAACAGTCCTGTAAACGCTACTTTGGACGTCCGCTAACGAAGGCTGGTACCTACACAGCAGGTACCCTATGGAGTGAATGCGGCCCGCCTCAATGTCCATAAAGTATATAATCTAAAGTAAAAATATTGTTAAAAATAGAAGTCACGTGGATTATTTATTCTCTCACGCATCATTGTAATTATATAAGTATTAAATTCACCTTTTTGTGCCTAAATACATTACAAACTTATTAACAACTCTTGACAATAAGTCGATTGCCCATGTTAAGATTACTCCTAATAATTATTATTATTCTTAATGTTAAATGTATGTTATTATTTTCTTTAGTATTCTTAAGGTTTTTTAATTTAATAGGGACATTTAATTTGTATTCTCACTCAATTAATGTTGCCTGAAATAAAATGATTTGAATTTGAATAAGAATTTGATCCTTAAAATTCTTGTCGCGTAAATATGTCTAATACATATAATAATTAATATTATAATTTATAAAGCTGAAGAGTATTTTTGACAGCGCCTTATCTCAGAAATAACTGGTCCAATTTGAATAATTCTTTCACTGGCAAGAGCCGATATTTTTTCCGCAAAAATATATGTTGTAACGCCGTGGCGTGTTTAGTTAGTAAATAAATAAAAGTCCTTGGACGAAATCGAACCCGCAACCTCCAGCACCTCACACAAACCTTCACCACTAACTAACGTAGGTACCTGCAGACATGATAATCGTGTACACAACAATAACTTATCGATCGCCACAGCAGGTAATTGTCGATCGATAAGCGAATATTAAAATGTGTCTAGAAATAACAGTTGACCATGAATCTAATGTATTGACCTGTCGTAGCGAATTCAATGTTCGTGAGTTTATACTCTATGTGAAGGATGATAGAGGTTATTTATGGTGAGCTGATAAGCTAGGACGAAAGTATAGATTGGAGGATTTGGAGGTTTTGTCTGTTTACGTCCGTAAGTGGTAACCCTCTGAATCCTTACACGTGACCTCCGGGTGGTGCCTTAGCACCAGCAGAGACTGTTCTTAAACAGTCTCTGGTGGCTTCGGCCGCGGCTTGTCACTACCCTCCGGGGTTGGCTAGAGCGTGAAGCGATTTTCCGTGTTTCGTAATGTGGCCCGGCGAAGCCATCTACCTTTTAGGTCTTCATGTGCCATCTTAGACCACATCGTCATTTTACATCAGGTGAGATTGTGGTCAAATGAAGGCTCATTCAGCATAAAAAAAAGATAGTAAGGACGAACTAAAGTTATTTTTGTTATGATGCTCGCAAACACAAAGGTTCTTTGTATCTTGATGATGCACGTGTTTCCCATGACATATTTACGATTAAACATAATTTTGTATGCAAATCGAATATAAATATGTTTAAAAAGACAAAAATCAGTAACAAAAACCATTAAATTTAGTGTTAAAAGATGCAGTTCACGTTTGTTGACTAATAAAAACCACGTTTCTTGTAGGGAGTCCCTTAAGTATTCATTTATAATGTTTTTTAGTAAAATTTTTTTTATTATTGATTAGTCTTCATTTGATCACAATCTCACCTGATGTAAAGTGACGATGTGGTCTAAGATGGAACATGAAGGCCTAGAAGATGACTTCTCCGGGCCACATTACGAAACACGAAAAAATCGCTTCACGCACTGGCCCAGCCCGGAGGGTGGTGACAAGCCGCGGCCGAAGCCTACCACCAGAGACGGTTCTTAGCACCACCCGGAAGTCACGTGTAAGGATTCAGAGGGTTACCACTTACGGACGTGAACAGACAAAACCTCCAAACATTAGTATTTATTGTAAAAGCGGCAACAGACATAAGTTCATCATACCTCAAAATTTAAACTCTCTAGCTATCTCTAGATACCGTCTGGTGACAGACAGACAGACGATGAAGTCTCAGTAATAGCACTAAGTAAAACGGGACGTTTTCCTCTGTGGGTACGGAACCCTAAACATGTCCTACGTCGCGGGTCCCGTAATGTTTGATGTTTACGTATGTTTGACCTAAATACGCGCTCGCGCCCGCTTATCACGACGTCAGGCCTTAAGGTATTATTTACAAGGTAAAAAGTAGATAAACTTTATAAAATGCACAATCTAGTCATTTTCTCATCGATCAAAGGGAAATCACGAAATAATTTAGCGTACCTTATTTTATGATCTCGTTAAAGTTGCAAATATCATGAAATGTGTCCGGTTTATGAAATCGTCACCCATTTCATTAAATGTATGACGACGACATCTGCATAATCGGGGTCGTTGCTTTTAAAAAACACCTTATTCAGTGTAAACATTTTTTTAAGTTATTTTATTAAATCCTTATATCTAATACTAATTACTGCTAAATTAAAAACACAAAGTTATTGGCCAAGCACTTACACTATCAAGTCTAGAAGAATCAAAACTTCCTGTTTTATAAATTGTGTACAAAACTCGAAAGATCTTAAAGTATGTATCTTCTTAGAATTATCTTAGAGTTCAGTTACACGAGAAATGCTCACAATTATTATAAAACCAAACTCAATGGCGAATGTTTTTAAATAAATTAAATTAATCTTTCGCTCTCTCGATCTTGCCTCTCAGATACTATTACTCCCAATATTCGGTAGTACTATATGTTTATGGTTTAAACAATTTCCTTATAGTTTTAGATTAATAAACTTTAGGTTGCCCGGAGAGAATCGTTTTGACTTTGACTTTTGACTTCCTATTTTACATAATTATGTTACTTAAACGCCCCGTAATTACGACTTAATTCCATCACGGCAAAATTGTATGAATAATTAATTATAAGTCATAATAGAATGGGACATTAAATATGTTATATATTTGAGCCATAGACATAAATCTAGATAACGCAAATGTATGTACTTCGCATGTCCGAACCCCGACCAAGCGTCAAAATTGGTCGCTAACTTCAGACCACCGCGTCCTTTGTCGCATTCTGACGCAAAAATGATAAAATAATATTCACATTACGTTGCCGCGTTCGCATTGGACGTTTGACCTGTCTTTGTGAGTAAGGAGACGATATATATCGGAACAAGCGATACTGTCGCGCGTCGTTCGACTTCATAATACAGGCATAACTCGACACGCTTGGTTTCAATACAAATCGTGATACTTGCGGTGTCTCGTTATAGGTAAGTTTACTGTTGGTTGAGCTATAGATTGACTTCAGAACTCCCTTGGGTAAATGATCTTCTAAATTGCCACTAGTCCAGAGCCCGGATGATTCTGCAACTTCGCAATCTCATCTTTGAACTTGGAGATGGTTTCCTTGGCGAGGTGCAGTTTCTCTTTAAGCTCCGTGATTTCGCTCTTAACCTTGCTTTGTGCAACTATTATCTTTTCTAATACCTTTTCTTTCTTCTGTTCAACTGTAACAAATATCATGTTATGTTATTGTTTTAGGAAATTTTACGAGAATCATCATTATCAGCAATCGAGTTACGGTAATATTGTCTATACAGTAAACCAACTCGCCGAGTCTTGGAAGTATATGCCTACAGCCGCCCGGTACGCAAACATGCGATAGGGCTGCCCACCTACCATCTAGTTTTGTGATTGTAATGTAATATTATCTTTTAATACAAAGCGTTTTTCTAAATTGGTTTATAAGAGATGTGAATGGCCCGCACCAGACAAACATATTTTGATCTTAAACTTATTTAAAAAAATTGAATAATAATATAATTTTAAACTATAAAAATTCGCATTAGAATATAAAAGCTTAGTAAAAAAATAGCATTCTATATTCTACACGCCATATTTAAGATCTTGTACTTATATCTATATAAATAAAAATGAATTGTTGTTCGTTAGTCTGATTAAAACTCGAGAACGGCTTAACGGATTTATCTTATCATAGTCTTGAAATGTTCGTGGAGGTCTAGGGAAGGTTTAAAAGGCGAGAAAAAATCGAATAATTGCCGAGAAAAAAATTTAATTAAAACCCGTGCGAAGCCGGGGCGGGCCACTAGTTTTAAATAAATTCGAGCAGTTACTAGTTAGGAACGATGCTGCGTTCTTAGAAAACAACACGCTGACCGTACGTCACTGTGACACTCGCGTTTGCCTGTGTGCCCCGCATGTGTCACGATAGAGGCGCGTCAGTATAGCTCGAGTATCGACCATTTGTATGAAGTAAGAATACTGTATACATAGTATGAACGTGTTTCAGTCGTTTGTACATCTAATTAATTGATTCCTAAAGAGGAAATTTTGACAATTCTGACATGTAGGTTGGCAAGCGAAGTATACGGCATTGAGGACGTCCTATAAAATAACGCTGGGCGTTTTCTGGTGAATTTCCTTTGGCATGTCCAACGAGGTCTACGGGAGGAGATGGGTGGCAACATTCTTACGCACCACTGCCAGCGACAATATCATGTATAGTTAAACAGGGAATAAGGAATTAAGATTTGGTCTTATCCTCTTATGTTTTGCGGAAGACTATATCCAGCAGTGAATATCGCATGGCCAAATGATGATGATGTTGTTGACAATGGAACACTTACAATCAGTATCGTGAGTCCAACTGCCATTGGTGACAGGCTTCACGCTATTCAGCAAGTGCTGCATCAGCTGCGTGGGTTCCTGGAACACTATCTCCTCGTAGGCCTCGCTGACGAGCGCCCGGCCGACCGTCGGCGGAGCGCCCTCCGTGATCGGAGACTGGAATAGCTTGAGAATGTGGTACAGTGTTACCTGTAATGTGATTAACATAGTAGACTAATGTTTAGGGGTTGCAAAATTTTTACATGGTTACGTTCTAGTCCGCGATTTTGAAAAAACCTCGATTTAAGATTCAATTTAAGTTGTACGGTTTCTAAGAAATTTGGGCTAAAAACAAAAAAAAAATTGGTTACTGCCAATTAAAAAAAAAACTGATTCTACGGCCAGTGATGAAACTCTAGTCAATGGACGGAGTAAACATCGAAATACAAAAAGTTTTAAGAAATTAAATCTCTTACTCATACAGTGAATGAGATTTATTTATTTATTTATACTTTGTGCACAAAAAACAATGTACAGAGGAGGACTTAATGCTAGAAGCATTCTCTAACAGTCATCCTGGGCGTGCAAGAAAATAAATTAGACACTATCAATATAAAACTTATTTTTTTTTTTTTTTTTTTTTTTTGTTCTATTTTTATCTGCAATCAGTCTTCAGTCTATAAGCAGGTGTGCTGTCTTATGTCAGTTAGGGAATTGGTCCAGTGATCATTTCCCTCATCATTGTACTGATCATGCGCCTAGTTCCATAATGTGTTGTCTTTTTAGCCTTTTGGGATAGGTTATGTTAGTGAGCTGAGATGCCAGGTGATTGGGATGGTAGCCAAGGCGCTGCTTGTACTTAGTTGCGAACTTTTTTATTTCGTCGCTGACTGTGCTGATGTCTAGTTCTTCATGTAATTCCTCGATTTTCAGGAACCACGGTGCGTCAGATATATTTCTTAGTATACTGTTTTGTGCTCTTTGAATAATTGCGGCATTGGATTTGCACGTAGACCCCCACAGTTGAATTCCGTATGTCCATATGGGTTTTAGAATAACTTGGTAGACAAGAAGTTTGTTGTCAAGACTTAGTTCTGAATTTCTACCTATCAACCATTGTATGTTACGGAATCGTAGGTTAAGTTCGTCTCTTTTCTTCTGCAGATGAGTTCTCCAGGTTAGTCTGCGGTCAATATGCATCCCTAGATATTTAATGGTCTCATTGTGAGGTAAGACGTATTCACCCAAGGAGACTGGTGGGCAATCACCTTTGCGTAGTGCGAATGTTGCGTGAGAAGACTTATTAGCGCTGGTTCTAATTTTCCATTTAGTGGTCCACCACTCAATCTTGTCTAGCCCTGCTTGAAGTGATTCTGAGGCTTTGATCGGGTCTTTATTGCTAGCCAGGATGGCGGTGTCATCTGCGAATGTAGCTGTCATAACTCCTGATGTTTCTGGAAGGTCTGATGTAAATATATTGTACAGGACAGGACCTAGAACCGAACCTTGTGGTACTCCTGCCTGCAGGTCATGGAAGGCCGAAGTATATTCGCCGTCTTTCACTTGGAATATTCTTCCTGTCAAATAAGAATCCAAGATTCGGAAGAATGAGTGTGGTAAGGTGTTTTTAATTTTACACAGTAATCCCTTATGCCAAACTTTGTCAAAGGCTTGTTGTATGTCAAGGAAGGCTGCTGAGCAATATTCCTTTAATTCTAAAGATTTTCTAATGTAGTCAACCACTCTATGGACTTGCTCAACCGTGCCATGCTCTTGTCGAAATCCAAATTGGTGGTCTGGGATGATCTTCCGTTCTGTTAGAGCACTAAGCAGACGTTGGAGAAGTATTTTTTCGAACAATTTAGAGATGACTGGTAAAAGACTGATAGGTCGATACGAGCCAATCTCAGTCGTGGGCTTACCTTCTTTATGGACCATTATAATTTGGGATGCCTTCCAGACACTAGGATAATGACCAACCCTAAGAATTCCGTTGAATAAGGTGGTAAGGAAGACTATTCCTTTCCTAGGAAGCTGTATAAGAATTTCTTTGGTGATTTGGTCAAAACCAGGGGCTTTTTTGTTGTCAAGCTTGTGAAGGTATTTGAGAACTTCCCTTGGGTTAGTGGGTTTTAGCGGCGTCTCCATTTGGAAATCTTGGTTAAGGATGCAATCGATGTCAGACTCGTCGTTATGAGTTCCGTTGTTTGGTTTGAACACGTTTGCAAGATGCTTCCCAAACGCATCCACTCTAGCCTGAGGTGTTCTTGCCCAAGTTAAATCAGGATTTTTAAGCGGTGGTCGAGTTTTTTTTGGTTGGTTGTAATTTTTCGTAGCCTTCCAAAGGGAGTAGTTATTAGTTTTAGTGGCTGATAGCGAAACTAAGATTTTTTCGAGCGCGGTGTTTTTTGCATTGCTTAAGGTATCTTTTAGTTCTTCGGTAGCTGCATTGAGCACTTTCTTGTCTTCCGGGTGTTGGGTGTTTTGCCATACTCGTCGAAGTCTCCTTTTCTCCTGAATTTTGCCTTTGATATCTGAGGACAGGTGGTGGGTTTTGTTGGTTGGTTCAGTTTCTAATGCTGGAGTGGTTGACCAACATGCGACTTGGATGAGATTCGTGAAGTCAATGGCTGCTCTTTCTATGTCGTCCGGTGTCTTTAGTGCTACTTTCAGCTCCAGTCTCTTTTCGATAACATCTCTAAAAGAGCCCCAGTCTGTGCTCCTACTGTACATTTTTGGAGCCGATTCATACTCTAGGATCGATGTACCAACTGTAAGTAGAACAGGAGTATGTGCGGAAGAGCCATCCAGACACGAATAAATTTTAGTAGTAATAAAACTTATTTAAATAAATATTTATAGGATATTTATATATCAATATAAAACTTATATAAATATTTATTTAACTACTTACTCCTACTTACTATTATAAAGGCGAAAGTTTGTAAGTATGGATGTATGGATGTTTGTTACTCTTTCACGTAAAAACTACTGAACCGATTTAAATGAAATTTGGTACACAGAATCTCTAGAGCCTGAAAAATAACATAGGCTACTTTTTACCGCGGGAAAACGTCATTCCGCGGGAAAATCCATTATATCGCGGGTAACACCGCGGGGCACAGCTAGTATATATACATAAATATATACATAAGGAATATTTATATATACAGATATACCATAAACAATACATAAATATGACACTGAGTATAGAATTGTAATACACATAAAAGCTATAATTACGAGCCTTGTGAACATTTTAGTAATCTAATTAAGGTTAGCTAGATGTTTGCGAGCCGCCAGCTTAAAACTGTGTTTGTTATTAATTTTGCTAATGTCCTGCGGTAGAGAGTTCCATAGTCGTACAGCTGCTACTTCAAAAGAATAAGAATTTATTTGGGGAAAAAATAATTAAATAGTACCCAAATATCTCAGAAACCCTAAAACTTAGAAGTTAAGTTCCTTAACACTTTTTGAAAAAGAGTTTACTCTGTCGATTGACAAAGGCTTCATCATTGGCCGCAGCATAACGATTTTTTTTCAAAATGGTGGACTAGTGCCTGCCTTAATACTAAAATGACGGAAACCCTTTGTTGGAATTATAAGTAACTATAAACTGACAGTTATGTGGAATTCTGTAGCTGAAATTGCCAAGATACAGAGCAAATGCTCTGATTTTGCGTATTCTAGGTTGATGTTTTTCACAAATACAGTTGAGTTGTGTAAATAAATATTGCGCTTGCTGTGACTACCTGTAATTTAGGAAGCACTAGTATATAATTTAGTGTATCATATTCTTATAAGTGTTTTTGAAAGTGCATTTACTAGTTGGTGGTACCTATTAAATAAATAAATTATAAATTAACTAAAAACTGATATTAACTAAGTACTTACAGGCCTTTCGTTTGGGTCATGGAAGTGCAGTTTAATAACAATTTCAAATTCTCCCCACCCTGTCTCTGTTAGCTCATAAGGAGGCTTTGTCAATATTCGGTTAGGGTTTGCATAACTCTCATGAAGTTTGAAGTTGACCTGAAAGAGTTTGGCTTTGACATCAAATTTGATTAAAATTCTACATGACTAGCTAGCGCTGCATCGGATGTCCGCTAACTTGATGGATGGTCGACCTGGTGAAGGTCTCATGGAGTGGATGCAGGCTCCTGCTATAGGAAATTACTGGAAATCTTTATGGGAGGCCTATGAGCAGCAGCGGACATTCTATGCCTGATTACGATGATGATTATGAGTCCAAGTCTGCTGCACAAAAGGCCTAATCAGCTTAAAATATGATGATGATGCTTAAAATAAGAGTGGGTATCTAGCTTAGTGTGCCCCATCTATTTATTAGTGAGACAGTGAGAATGTAGGAAGTTATCTTTGAATGCAGTATGGGCCAATATATGAAACCACTGAGAGCTATAATAATATATATAATGGCTTAATGTCCACATTAAAAAAATAAGTATTCTCTTTAGTCCTTTAAGTAAGCCCATCTAAGAGTACTATACACCTGTTTTACACTTTAATAATTAGTAAGAAAGTTCCAAGATATATAAGATCATCAAAGTTCCATAGTGACGGCTTGTCGCATATAGATTTAGTACAAATCTCATGAAATCATAATTTCATGCGAAATTTCAACACACTGTACCTATTGTCTTGATTTATTACTAGCAAAATAAAAAATGTTTGTTGCATATATATGGTTTAGTTAGAGTATAACAATAGAAATGGTAAGTAAAGTTTATGCATAGGAATTGTGTATTCATCTAAAGGTTGCCTGGAAGAGATCGCTTTTAGCGATAAGGCCGCCGATTGTACAACTAATAATGTGGCGATTGATTGCTGTTTTTATGTAAGTCGGTAAGTATTGGTGTGATAATGATAATGACTGATCTTACATTGTATGACAAATGTCCATACAAATAAATTAGAATAAAAAAAGTATTGATGTGCAGATAAATTATGTATTTAATCATCAACTTCACTGTCTTACCTTTTTGATGTACGCAGACATGTCTTCATTAGCATAGGGCTTCACATAAACTGTCCATTGATGAGTATGTCCGTCCTCCTCTCTTTTCTTGCCGAAATAACGTGCCACATTCCCGTAAACTATAGGTTTTACTATTGTTAGGCCCTGAGAAAAAGAAACACCGGTGTAGGAAAATATTCGTATCACAGGCTGTCAATGTATTTTCTTTCACTTACCTTTATTCTTCCACCGGAGTCAGGACCAAAATCAGTTGGAACACTCATAGTTCAATACAAAATATAGGGAATTTTCGTATTTTATGAGATAAATAATTTATTTTCACTATTTTGTAAACAAACAGACCACAGAACAAATGCAGATGCAGAACTGATAACAGTAACCTAAGTCAGTGTCATGTCAATGTCAATCAACATCAAGTTGGGGTAGCCAGCTAAAATTACCTAAATTCTACCACATTATACATAGCAACATCCTCGACCATTTTACGTACTGCAGCACACACAATGTGCAACTGTCCATTCTTTTGCAACATATATTTTCTGTATTATATTGTAACTGTATTATTTTGTATTTCTTTGTTTTTTTATATCTGTGTGTGACTGTAGTCGGAAATAAATGTTTTTATTATTATTATTATCAACATTTTACAGGTTCAAAATAGCAAATAGGAAGTAAGATTTATGATGTATCACGTGTTTTATTATGTTATTAGTTAATTACTTCCAAAAATATTTTAACAATTATAATACAATAACTATATCGATTTTCAAATAGCTTTGTTCGAAAATATGTGATAGTTTTTTTAATAGAGGGAAAACAAGTTTGTCTAAACTTCAAGCTTTTTATCTAATTGAACTTCAAGCTTTTTATCTAATTGAATACCTATACTATTTGTAAATTCATTTACCCGTATTCAGACCTACTCAATGATTGCTGGCATACTCTAACAGGCTGCCGACAGGCAAGAACAGCCAACAGTGGTTACACTAGCGCCCCACTCCACGCACAATGGACCACCTTGAGTCTAAGTGCGGAAAATCAGGCCCCCCCTAACTAACTACCCGTATACTGAATACGGGTAGTTAGTTAGGGGGGGCCTGATTTAAAAATAAAATCAACTAGTTATTTAATTATGTTTTATTCATTCGTAATTTAAGTCATGTGAACATTAAAATATTCAGCAAGCTCATATTTTAAACTCATTGATCTTGAACTTTATATTAACGAGTAAAATTATTCTACCTAGCTCTAGTATAATGAGCGTCGAATTAAAATCACAACATGACATAGTATTGACACAATTTTCCTAATCCTATAATAATAATAATAATAGGCATGATGAAGATTCAATTAGTTAGGTCCATTCACTGTCCACTATAGCTAAATATTTAAGATAATAACTGTTACTGTCTTAATTTAATCTGAATTACCTACCAAAAATAGTAGAATAATTTGGTGTTCTATTTTTAAAATTTGTGGTCCACCCGCGGTTCTGGTTCCAATATCAAGGCATCATATTCTTCTTCAAGCCTAGAAGATCTAGAACTGTGTCTGGAGGTTCTATGCGCGAAGTTGAGTAGGTTAGGCACAAGGTTACTGCAAGGTGTGGCTGGGGCCGATCTAGAAGACATTCGGGCTCCAGGGGATATCCTCGACGGCCGCCCCGAGGCGGTAGACAGCGGCATGTACAAGCTAGACTTTCTCATATTCCTTCGTATGCTGTCTAATCGCCTCTGGCGTCTTTCCTCTGGTCTCCGGTGCTCTTTTGAAGTTTGGGAAGTCTGGGAGGGGCTTGTTGGAGATTCTAGGGACTCTGGTTGGTGATGGTCTTGGAACTCATGCGGCTCGAAGATGGCCTCGTCTTCGTCTAAGGCAGTTTGGTTAGTGGGAGATACCTGCCGCCATGAACGGTTGCGATAGTCCAGGTTCAACATCTCTCTCCGAAGGGCCAGGGCTTGAGAGAATTCATAGGCTTCCTCCTAATTAACAGACAAAATAAGAAATCATTATTATATAAATATCGATATAAACATTATTTTGTTTTGTAAAAATATAAACCATAGCATAATGCAGCATGTAAACGTAATATCGCCACGCCATATAATTAGTTGCGAAACACAAAATTCACGACGACAGGTAGTATAACTCTATACATGACATATAAGAATAACTGACATATATTCTCTGATCAAATAGAAAATAATAATGCTTAAATCAAACGAACAAGAAGCAGAGAATAAAAAGCAAAAAAAACTTGCAAATAACAAACGAACGCACAACAGGCAGACACAAACCAAATCTACAAATACCATTTCGATTCCAGCAGTGCCCCATTCCATTTCCCTAGCGATGTCTCGGGGACGGGAGGCGGCGATGCGGGGCGCCCGGGGCTCCGTCAGCGAGGACATGGACCGTAGCTCGGCCCGTCGGCAGCCCAGTGCGAACTCCTCGAAGTTCGAACAAGAGTACGGGGGTGGGATGATCGAATTCGCCTACAATAATGCAACTAACGTGACTACAGTAAAAATTTGTGGTATAGTTTTTCAAATCCTGTGCTCGCTACTAAGTTAAAGGATTCGTCTCATTCTTTTTCTACACATATTTTAATATACCTACAGTTTGGTTGTGCCTTGGACACTAATCTGCCTAGTGCTACACGGTGCGAGCTAGCGTGTGTGTTAGTCTATGCAGCCACTGTCTTGTCAGCAACTCGCACTGAGTAATCTAGTCATTACAGTTAAAGTGCTGTCCACATCGCATCAGAGTTAAAGATGACTATGGATGCAATAAAACAATCAAAAATCAGTTAGTTAAAATTCCCATACATCCGATGCAAGCCAATAAACAATCATGAAATTAAATCTTTAAGAACTTATATAAATAAACTCCGACAAAATACATTTTATCTTCTTTTATTTATTATCAGCTAATTTATAATTAAGTTCATTATGGGACTTGGAAAACTGATTTCGTAGCGGTAACGAATTTTTATTAAATACCCTATAATAAGAGTTGGTCCGATTGTTACAAATTTTGTAAGGGTAAAATGGATTAAGAAATCTGATAATTTCAAATAGTTACTTATAAATTTAATTTATCAACACGGCTAAAATACCCTTCCAACTGTGTCAACTAAATATTTTATTTGATTAGTTGGTTTACTCGTACGTAATTCTGTCCAAAGTACGAATACGGACGGATCAGCGAAAGCTGGGAGATAGGCTACTTAAAAACCTATCGATTTAACCAACATGTATGTTCCCTGATTTTTATAGTTTTGGAGATATTCAGCTTTTTTAGTTTTTATTTGTATCACCGACTTGGTTCACAAAATATATCTAATATTTTGAGAAAAGTTTCATACTAGAGTCGTGATTAATGGGACAGACATAACTGAAAAGTGCCCGTCCTTAAACTTTAATCAATATAGAACTTTGGGCTTTCATAAAAGTACCATAAGAAAAAAACTTTTATAATTGTATTTTTTGAGAATTTAGTTCAAACATTTCAACCAAATAAAAAAAATCTTGGCTAGATTATGGCTAGATTAAACAAAAGTTTGTAGGTGATAAGCCAGAATCAGGAAACTTTTGTTTAATTGCTAACATTGAACAGGAATAAGAGACACGATTGTTTTTGTCAAGTCTCACATTGTCAAACGATGTCATTGTGCAAGTGCCATAAAATTATTTCCATGCTTAAATTTCATTATTTGTATCATGCATCATTTAATTGCACACTTACCTCATTTGCTGCGTTGCATATGAAACTGGAGTTGAGAGATTCGGCAGTACTCGTCGCTGATAAAGAACCTTGAATAAAAAATCACGACTGATTAGTTGATTATGTATGAAGTTAAATAATAATGATCCTCAAAGTTCCCCTCGGCGGAAAACTAGAGTGTTACCAACATGACTCACAAAGTATCAAATTAATTTATTGAAATAAAATCAAAAGTAGAGCATGGTAAAGAGAGTTCACCAGAATTATATCTCTATGTATTCTTACCGTAGTCATATTAAGTTTCGTCAATTTAAAAACCCCCTCATGTTTTTTAAAAACCTTCTTTACATTATCAAACATGATTAACGTCACTTGCCGCCAGTTTAACCCCTCGCGTGTACAGTGACACTGGCGACCTTTGCTTATAGTCCACTTTTGCCTATGAACATCGTTGTTAATTGAGTTAGCTAAGTATAACAGAGTAATGGAATAAATCTTAAGCGGATTAAAATTTATTGGTACGTATTATACTACCTGTCTACAAAGCTATGAGGAATAAAAGAAGTTTAAATGTTTGAACAACGTCGAAATTTCGTGCAAACACATAAAACAAGTAGAAAGTTACATTTGAAATGGATATATTCGTAAAGGTATAAAATCAAAATCGAATGAAATGTTTCATCGTTCGTATTTTTTTGTCCAAATATGTAAACATGCCCACAAATTTAGGTAGACTTATTGTGTGGTTGTTTTAAAGTGTTGTAATAACAATGTACTAACCTTGTGGTGGCCTAATTACACAGTTTCTGAAGTAATGCACCATGAGGTAACTACCGCCACTCCCGTGCTTGGCGTCCCCTTCGGCACAGGTGATAACCAGGGGGTATAGATCAGGTTTTGACTGAACCTGTTTAAGAAACAACTCATTATTTATCAAAAATTATAAAACAAAATAGTAGTGTGAGCTATAAAATCAAAATCTACAGGTTCAGTTTAAAATGTTTACCGTAATCGACGTTAAATAAATAAAGAGTAAATTAATAAATAATTAAATACCCGTTTTAAATAAACATAATTCTCTTAATTCTACGTCCCTAGGAATATAGTAAATACGAGCATAGGTTCCAAAATAAAAATATCTATGATGGGTAACAAGCATTCGAATAACGTTCAGGTCATGCACCACAAAAACGAAACAAACACAAAAGCATGGGGGCAAATTCAAAAAAGAACGCAGGTATCACTTCAGAATACGGTGGTGGGGCTTGCGGGAAGGATCCACAGCGGCTGTATCGCGGCGGGGGGTAGAGGGACCCGGCGGAGTCTGCCTCGGTGTCGTGTTGCCGAGGGGGGCAGCAGAAACAGCTCAAGCTGAACCCGCCGCACGACTGGTTACGCCGGCAGAGGAACCATAGACAGCAGATTACTATGCCGCCAAGGAGCCCAAGGAAGAATAGGACTGGCCTGGAAATAGAATTTTGTTTAGTGTAGGTGCAAAAAAAAGTGTTATTTTTGTCCTAATAAATCAACAAATCATGGTATAGCCGTCATAATATTGTTAATAACCACGATAATTAAAAAAGTTATATTCAAGTCAACATAATACTTAATTATTAGAGTAATTTACCAATCATGCCATAAGAGGGATGGCAAGTCGAATCGTTACAAGTTTCATTAGGTACACTCTAATTTAAAAAATAAATATGTTTTGCTGGAAAATTCACACAGTAACATCTGGCACAAAATAATAAAAACCTTTAGCCAGAAATATATTTTTTTAATACTAGCGTTAGTAGATATGTGTATAAGTTTTTTGATACTCGAGGTGAACATACCATTGCATATACCATGGGTTGTAGGACGCATGCTGAATGTCGTTTTCAGTGCGCGGGGAGGCGGTGATGGGGGCGCAGCACCCTATGTCACAGCATATCCAGTTGGCGGGACAAGATAGGTTGTCTTTGCAGATAGTGGACGCATTCTGCAAATATTTATAGTATAATATATTAAGTTTCACTAACCTGCTCTTGGCAACGTGGTGAATTAAGGTCTAATCTATCTCTTTAAGTCTCGTGTCCAGTGGGACCGTTAATAGGGTGTTAATGCTGATATAAAGTTTAGTAAGCCGTGTATGAGCTTACAGCGTCCAAAAAAACGATATAAATGGATCAAATTTTATTTTTTTAATTGAACCTTTTGAGTAAATACGTCATCGTTGAACAAGTTAATAAATGATATTGACTTTTCGATATATTTCGAATTCGTTATTATATACCATAGACTGAATCTTCGATAAAATGACAACAGGTGTCTTATTAAATATGTATAAAACTTTTTTTTTCTTGTTTTATTGTTGTGTTTATTTCAATTTCTCAAGAGAGATAGATATCCCTGTGTCCCAGCTGTGGGAACGTAAATGATGATAAATTACTTATAGTTATGGTATAAACAAACGATTTTTAGTACTTTGGCTTATACATAAATAAACTATTAATTATATGTATGTACCTATACATAATCATATTTACATAGTAAAAAACAAAGTCGATTCCGCTGCCGTCTTTTTGACAGTACATTATGTATGATTAGATCGTTAACTACTTCCTACTGTTTTTGAAATAGATAGATTTATTTAAGACAACGTTTTTTATATAAACCTTTGTACATATTATTGACTTTTACCGTGGGAAAATACAATATCTCTACGGGAAAATCCAATAATCGCGGGCAACAGGCACAGACACAGGGAGTCCCTAGTAACCCAATAAAACAGGTAGGTCAGTATCAGTATGTTCTCTATCACAATGCTTATATTTGATATGTTATTTTATTCTTTTACTTCGTCTAAGGCAATTGGCATAAAAACGATGTTGAGATTTTAAATAAGTGGTTTAACTTTTGGATATGGTAACATTTATCGCCTGATTAATTTAATAGTTCTTTAGTTGTTAGGGGATGGAAATGTATGCAGGTACGGCGCATGCCTAATCGATCTGCAGCAAAAGGTCAAAAGGTCTTTTGTGCATCGGTGTTTACAGTAAAAAATACTTTACTTGTAGGTACTTATTACTTTCTATAAAATAGGTCCATATTTGAGGTCACTAATTTGTAAGTTGTTGACTTTTCCAAAATATGTATAGTAAAACCTCAATATATTCGGTTAATAAACTGAGTTTAATATGATTATTATACTAATTTACTTCATAATAAAGCAAAATTAAATAAATAAAAATCTATATATTCTCATACGAGTTTAGCATGGTCAAAGTTACATACCTTAGTATGTTCGTACTGTAGTAATAACCCAGTTGATACTATCAATCCGATTATAACTGAAAAAACGACACATCCTTTTCTGAAACACTTCCAATCCAACCCTTCAATCACGCACATGGCTTCGAAAATAATTTTGAAGATTACGTTGCAGCTATTTAGGCCAGAATTCTTTATTTGTCGCAAGACGCAATGTATTTTTTAGCGCGGGGCTTATAAGCATGCGCAGTACAGCTGAAATCATCTTGTATTGCAGGGGTGCTTTGTTTTCGACACTGACAGATGTTTTGTTACCAACCCTTTGGATCCGTAGTAGTAGTACCTACATTTTATACTATACAATTTAAGATATATTTTAATATATGTTTGTGTGAAATCAAATCACACGAGTTTTTCTTGAGAAACGTTTATGATAGCGAAACAAAATTTAAACATTTCATGAAAAAGTATTTTGTTTCCTTCTTTTCACAATAGTGAAAAATCGAAGTGTCAAATAGCGCGAAATATATTTAAATCCTCAAACTAGGTGCTTTTTCCAAGCTTATGCTGTTTTTAACGTCCATATAAACAGCTTATGTATGAAAACATTTATTTTTAATTTATTCTATTAGTTCCAATTTTAGTATATGTACTGCCGAAGCAAGTACATTCTATTAGTTAGAGGCATATGCAGAATTTGATGTGGATAAAATACAAAACATAAAACTAACCAAAATCGTAACATTGTTCCATTTGGTGGCAAGCAATTGTACAGCTGGCATAGCATGGCTAGTAACTGTCACTGTCAGATATAATATAATTTCATTGCACTGCACTCGAAATAACTTGGTTTTGCCGAAAATACGATATTTAAATAAAAAATGAATCTGTTTTGAATTAAACTACTCTGTACTATTACACAAAATGCGTGCCACGTTCCTGATATTATTTACGATAGTTTTATCGGTGTCCGCATGGGACGACGGTGATTTCGAAGTGTTTGACGTGGTTGAAGAAGTAAACCAGAATTTCTACGAACTCTTGGGAGTCAAACAGGTGAGGAAAAATATAACAACTTTCGTAATTATAGTTCTTTAGTTATATTCTTAATATGACGATTACAGTCACAGTTATTTATGTAACTACCTTGTGCTACCTTACTTATCCTATTTTATTTACATTCAAAATGAGTTTTTCACTTTATTTATTAGAACATAATAAAAACCTCTAACCTCTCGTGTTTTGTTGTAGGATGCCGCACCAGCGGAGATTAAATCTGCATTCAAGAAACTTACTCTAAAGCTACATCCGGACAAGAATGATGCACCAGATGCTGATGTTCAGTTTAGGAACCTAGTTTCAGTACACAATGTGCTCAAAGATCCTGCCAAGAGAGAAAAGTGAGTACATGTTGCAATTTAAATTAGTTTTATTATTTATTTATTGGAAAATCAACAGCTGTTACATTACAATTCTAACTTTATACTAGCTTGAATACAATTACAGAAGATTTCCACATATTTATTACATAATGCTTTTATTTAAAGTTTAAACAATGAATACTACAACAAATGAACACTTGAAAATCAAAAAGGAACCTTAATAACTATGTGACTATTAAAGAATTAATTGATTAGCTAGTTGCTGCCTGCCTACACAGAATTCATTCAGGTAACGGACTCTAACAAATCTGTATATTAGGCTAAATAGACCCTATTTCAATTGGTGAATGTTCAATGAATAATTATTTATATACCTAGTTTGAAATAAAACATGTGTTTGATCAATACTTCTTGCATTGTATTAAATATGTTTAAACTGATCATATTCATTATGATTAAAAGTATTTTTGATGAGTAACTATAAGATAAATAGTCAAAAGCAAAAGTAACATACTAGTTTGATAACCTTGAACAGAAATAAAGCCTACAAAACAGTTTGGTTTGTGTTGCCTAATAATTGGAAAGCAGATCAAATTGTTCATTCAAGCATAAATTGGTAGAAACTTTATTATTGGCTAACTACTTATCATATAACCAATTTTATCAAAAGTTACTGTTTAGGATATATTCTAATATGCTTGGCTTTTAAAACATTCTTTAAATAGATATATGTTATTTATATATTTATATATATATATATTACTAGCTGACCCCAGCAAATATTGTTTTGCAAAATGAAAAATAGATGGTAGCCGATTATAAGACCTACTGAATATGCATATAAAATTTCATAATAATCAGTCAGTAGCTTTTTCAGAGGAGAATGGTAACTAACATTGTGACATGGAAATTTTATATATAAGATTAATAAATAAATATGTAATAACAAAATGTCACATTTTTAAATGAATAAAAAAATAAAAAATAAAAATTATCTCATAACATACATTTTTTTCTATCTGATAAAAGTTCCTAATCTTCAGACCATCTTTAACCTCTGATGTGTATTAACACATCAGATCTGACCTGATCTGCTATATATCCACAATCCTGTAAACCATTGTTGTTGGAAGTCAGTTCCAAAAAGGAGCAGATTCTTGATTCAACACATATTTTTGCAGATACAATGAGGTGCTCAAGAATGGCTTGCCCAACTGGCGGTCAGCTATATACTACTACAGGCACGTACGGAAGATGGGCCTGGCCGAGGGTTCTTTGATCCTGTTCATCATAATCACGCTTGGACAGTATGCTGTCAGCTGGGCCGCTTATGTTGAGAAGAGATTTACTGCAGTAAGCTTTCTAGTTATTCCATGTACTCTCTGGTGGCTGAAATACCCAACCTTGTTGGTGAAGGTACGAGAGCATGTTGGGCATGTTAAAACCCCATTTACATATGCCCACTGATGCCTTGAGCTCATCACGCCTCTTACGAAGCTCTTGAAGACGTCAGTATATTATTTACAAAATTCTCACCATTTTGTTGTATGAGACTAACTACCGTGATATGGTTATCAACATTAATTAGTCTATTTCACCATCTCTGAGTAAAATATAAACAAAACGAAATGAAGAGGTTCTCAATTCGATTTGTACATCTCTGATTCTCAGGAGGCAATTCTAAACAGCAGAGCGAAATCCAAGTCCAAGAAGTCTGGTTTCGACGCCGGCCTCGCCGAGATACTGGAGCAGCTGCCGCGGCCCAGCGTTAAAGACACCCTGCCGTTCCAAATACCCCGGTTCATGTGGTGGTCGGTGACAGCTATCCCGCGCGGCATTCAGGAGTATAAGAGGTTGAAGAAGGAACAGGAAGAGGAAGCTATAAGGCAGAAAAAGAGGTATATGTCTTATGGTTATAAGTATCATTAACAATAATAATTATTAGCTTTCCGATCTTTTAATAAGATCTTCTCGCAGATGTTTTGTAGAAAGGAGTGAGTGTTGAGATGGTTTTGGTGGTTTTGTCTGTTCACGTCCGTAAGTGGTAACCCTCTGAATCTTTACACGTGAGTTCCGGGCGGTGCTAAGAACAGTCTCTGGTGGTAGGCTTCGGCCGCGGCTTGTCACCACCCTCCGGGCTGGGCCAGTGCGTGAAGCGATTTTTTCGTGTGTCGTAATGTGGCCCGGAGGAGCCATCTACCTTCTAGGTCTTCATGCCCCATCTTAGACCACGTCATCGTCACTTTACATCAGGTGAGATTGTGGTCAAATGAAGGCACATAAAGCAAAAAAAAAAAATATGATGACTAGTGACTGATAATGTGTGTTTTCTTAACAAACATTGGCCTTTTCTATTTCACAGAGAGGAGGAAGAACGAAAGCGCGCGGCACGCGAGGCAGCCGCACTAGCGGAGGCTAAAGAACGCGGCGCGCGACGCAGGCGGGCGTTCCTACCGCAGGACCGCGAGCCGCGCGCCGCGTGCCTGCTCGACCCCGTGCACGACCCCGACGAACCCACCGATAACAAGGTACGACTTACACGTAGAATTCCTCTACGGTAATTCATAGTTCTCCCATTCATAATTAGAAGGTAGAGCTCAATATTATATTAGCTACTGACTGATTACAGAACTTTAGTTCCTTTAAAAGTAAAAGGTTATACTATTTTGTAATGTCCACGTGATGCGCTTTCATTTGAGACCCCACTCGAGTATATTTGTAGATTTTCGGTTTTCCTTCCCCACTTTTACCCTCATAACTTTAAGACGTGTTAATAGATTTTCATCAATTATGTCTGAGAACACTCGCCCAAAACTGATACAAAAAAAAACTAAATTGAAATCACACTCACCAGACAAACAGTCACGTCAAACTTATAACACCCCTTTTTTTGTCGGGGGTTGTTAAATATGTGTTTTCCATGTTTCAGCCTGCGGTGGTAGCAGGCGGGCTATGGACAGACGACGACTTGGCCGAGCTGGTGCGGCTCGTGAAGAAGTATCCCGGCGGCTCCGCGGACCGCTGGGAGACCATCGCTTCGTTTATGCGCCGCCCCGTGGCTGAGGTTCGTGCTTGCAGGATAGTTAATAACTTGCTGTCGAACTCACTTTACGGCGCCAGTCTGTCTTCCCTTTCTCTCACTCTAGAGCAGGTCACTTCTATCGGGCGTCCTGAGATGCACACGTTTTTTTATGTAAAAGTTGCAATACGATGCTGCGTGAGTCAACTAACGAATATCAGCTTGACACATTTGGAAATCGCGTATTAATTGACTTAAAATAGATTAGTTTTGCTAGAAAGGTATTTCAAATGAGTTTCGCCTGCAGGTAACGCACATGGCCGCTAAGATGAAGGACAACTGCTACAAACTGCCCGGAAATGAGCCTGAGCCGGTACCGGTTGAACAGTCTAAAAAGGTATACTATAAATATATTCATGTTATTTTCCATGTATCAGTGTTGCTAACTTGTAAGTAAAGAAAATACCATTATGATATTCTTGAGAGCATCAGATTTTTTGATTTAAGGCATATCAAAATAAAAAAAATTAGATAGGTGAATGAATTGGATGAACGTTTTAATTTTTTTATATATATTATAGGAATATTTGCGAAATCTGCTCTGAAATAAAATTTGTTCTGACTTACAAATGAGACAAAAACAAATAAAATATCAGATATCAATGTTATGATCTTCACCAGGTGAAAACGCGCAAAACAGACGAGGTGCTGAACGCGGGCGTGTGGTCGCAGACGCAGCAGAAGGCGCTGGAGGCCGCGCTGGCGAGGCACCCGAAGGGCGGCGCCGGCGACCGCTGGCAGAAGATCTCCGCGGCCGTGCCCGGGAAGACCAAGGTGCGTTAATATACCTATATTCAGTCATGCGTTCATTCATCATTAACACCCTATTAATGTTCCCACTGCTGGGACAGCGGGACTTCTCTCTGGGATACAGGAACAAAAAAGATAAGGCCTTAATTCACCACGCTGGCCAAGTGTGGGTTGGTAAATGTCACGTGTCCTTCATACTCTGTGTTAATATACCTAATTTCTATCATTCATTTATTCAAAAATAGCTTAACAAAAAACAATAATAAATGTGATAAAAAGGTATCATTCAGCATAATGCTGTGATTAAACGTGTCGAGCCACAGCGCTGTTTGTCTTAAGCTAACCTTTCTCGATAAATAGGATATCCAACACACATTTAATTTGGGTATAGGATATCTATCATATCTGGCGAACGAAACAATATCAATTTAGAACTAAACAAATTTATTCAAGAAAGGTGACTTTTGCGCGAGTGTTCTTAGACTTGTTTGATTAAAATCGGATAAGCTGTTGAAAAGTTATGCGGGTAAAAGTGGAAAAGAAGAACCTAATATCTGCAAATATACTTGTGTATTTGCAGATATTAGGTTCTTCTTTTTCCGTTCGGTTTTCTTAACAAATGAAAGTTGAAAACTGATTGTAAAAACTCATAAAGCTATGTTGTTCTATTTGCTTATTAACTTAGTATAAAACATTGAAGTGAACTGTCAAGACAATGTTATTTCCTTGATAATTTTTGTATAAACAATTTAGTTTTATTAATTTTATGCTTACAATGTATGCCCTGTGCTTCTAAGGAATTCTTTTATTTATTTAATGTTATTTGCTTGATAATTTTGTTATAGTGCATCACATGCACATTACGTGGGGTTTTAAAATATTATTTTTGAATTATGGGTCATAGGATTGCCACATTATTGTTTAAATGAGTTTCAAGTGTAGTGATGTTCCATTTAAACTTCGTTTCTATAGAAATACATTTTGTGACCTTGACTTTGATATATGTGATATCTTGTTAATAGGCGGTTACTAAACTACTTTCTTTTCCAAGATTTTCCATTCTAAAAACAAATAAGTAACATTCTCATAACCACAATTTACATTCTCGCAGGAGGAATGCATGCAGAGATGCAAGTACCTATCGGACCTGCTGAGAAAGCAGAAACAAAAAGAAGAAGAAGAGAAGGAACAGATCACAGAAGCGCCTGTAGAAGAACCCGTCATAGAAGAAGAACAGAGCGAACCAGAGGTAGAAGTTAAAAAGAAGGGAAGTAGAAAGAGTAAGAAGAGCAAAAGACGGCAGAAGATAGAGTCATCTGAGGAGGAGTTGAGTGATATAGAGAGTGAATGAGGGGCGTGAGATTGTTTTAAATTGAGTGGTTTTCTTGCTAAAGTTAATCTATACACTGTTGAAAAGCACACAGGTATCAGAGTTACTTTTGCTTTTGTTTTATAGTAAGGATACCGCAGTAATTTTTACTAAGGTATGTAAAATCACGGGTATATACATAGTTATAGGGTTTATAAGACCAAGACAGGGTTACGGATAAAACCGTTTAAGTGCCTGTTTCGCAATCTCCAAGTAAAATTATTAAAATCAGTCCCACTTGTATAGGGTTACAAAATCGCGATATTTAAAACTTGTCACCTCTGCATTTGAATTACTTTTGTAAATATTGTAACGTTACAGTGTTCTCTATTGATGTTGTGATAATAATATTTATTATTAATTGTTTTAAGTTTTATTTTATTACATTCTTGTCCGATAACCCAGTCACTAGTTTCCCAATATCTTTCAGAATCCAATATAATAAATGATTAATAATTACTGCAAAAAATTTAATATTGTAGTTTTATATTATTAACTATTTTTTTGCATCACAATCTATTTGTATATAGAATCAGGTTTTTTTAAATAATTTGCGTGTAAATTGCGAATGATTGTTGTTCTATAAATGTGTATTTTTCAACTTAATATAATGATGTAAGCGACGTATTTACAATGAATATAAAAGCTGTGATCAGTGCTCTGTCCTTTTTATAAACCCCTATTAGTATAATTTATTTGTTTCTAAGTAAATTAAATAAATTTGAGGGCTAGATAAAAGTCATGATGACTACATGAAAAAAATTGGTATTCTGTTAAGTGCGTCCAAAAATGCTGGGCATCTTTTTTTTGCTTTATCAATTTAAAAAGAAAGTGCTGAGATACAGAGCATCAAAGTTCTGTAGTGGGAGCTTACGATATATTTAGTACATTTTGTTCGAAAGCATTACGTCAGGCAAAACTTCAATGCAACGTAGCGTTAGAAGCCATCTTCTAGGCCTTCATGCTCCATCTTAGACCACATCGTCACTTTACATCAGGTGAGATTGTGGTCAACTAGAGGCTTATAAATAAAAAATAAAAAAAAAACAAAAAAATATTTCGTGTGAAAAAAAAAAGTTTTTTAAGTAATCTAAACTTAGAAAATAATTATCAATGGAATTGCCATACAAAAAAAATCTGCCTAGCTATAGACAGCTACAAACGTAGTGCATATACTCTTTGACAGCTACCGACATTAAAATGGCGGAGTTTTAAACTAGTGTTGTACTTGTACCCTTTTTAAAACCTGATATACCTGACCTGACCTGGGTACAAAACTATAATAATAATAGAATTTTTTTATTTCTGACCACAAATAATATAATGAAATACATTATAAAAGTATGAGATGGACTCATACTACACCTAGGGTTTCGTGTACAGTTTATACACTTTATGTAAAAATAACAAAATCATGTAAATATAATAATAAAAAAAAGGGCTACAAGATGCAGTCAGAGCGGTCACTTGAATGTCAAGTACTGGCCCCGCGCAACATTGCTCGTTGTTACATATACATTTTTTGTACAATTTTAATATGTGTATCCGCACATTTAGTTTGATCAAGGTTCGAAAATACACATTGTATAGTATTTGTTGATATAGCGGCCACTGAAATACACCAATTCAACTATCTCTACTACATATCTATCACGGTTCTTGAGTTACAGCCTGGTGACAGAGAGGTAAAGGATAATTAATATAGGTGTTTTGTATAGAAATACCCAGAATAACACTATCGGTTAACAGAATCGATCGTTTAATCAACTTCGATCGATAGATCATGCCAGAACAAATCTATCGAATCGGAACGACTACAATCGAATCGATTCCGTCGAGTCACAAGAAAACGACGTCAAGTCAAACAAAAGAAAAACTAACTAATTTTGATCAACTTTAATAAATATTTACAAAACTTTGATCCGTTAACATTATTTGGTTGTCTTTAACTGGTCACTGGTTATTTGTCGTCTCCACCGAACCGCGCGTATATGTTCGGGATGAACTCGCTCTCGTCTTCCTTCTCGGTGGTCCCAGCGGTGGTCGACATTATCATGCGGGAGGGTTTCCCTTTCACTCCTTGACCACCTTTCACTCCTTGGCCACCTTTTACTCCTAGGCCACCTTTTACTCCTCCTGGAAATGAATAAAGAGTTATTACAACTGATAAGTGTTATGTGTTTTCATGGGTGGCGCGTACCAGTTGGTTTAGCCTCTTTCACATTCTATGAATACAAGGTGTTTCAAAATTGGTATATAAATCAGAAAGGGTGTGAATGGCACGCACCAGGCAAACATATTGTGTTCTACGATTTTTACATTTGTCGAATAAAAAATCTTTAAAAGTGTAAATCGGTAAATCCATTTTTTTGTGTGTATATATTTTTATTTATTGGATACCTTGAAAGGTATTAATTAAAGTAAATTCTATCTCATTTAATATCATAATAATAATTAAGTACAAATAAAACATTTTGATATTTTTTTTTAAAATTTTTAACTTCTTCTAGGTATTAAAAAAATTCAACTGATATGAACAAACATAAAACATGAGCTAGATTAGATTAAGCTAAACAAAAAAGGAGCATTTTCCGAAAAAAAGGCATTTAAATGGAAATGTTGCAGAACAAAATATGCCCTTTCCGCTTTATGTACCAATGTTGAAACACATTGTATATACTGCGTGCGGTGATAGAATACACTCACCCGAGTTGGCGGTGTAGGCGGCGGGCCCGCAGGCGCGGCAGGCGCACAGCGCGGGCGAGGCGAGGCGGTGCGGCTGCCGCGACCCGTCCGCGCAGCGCAGCCACACCGTCAGCGGCGCGTACCTCACCGCGCTGCAGCACTCGCAGCTGCTGCTGTGCACGCCGCTCACTGCGAGGGAAATACTAGCCGCGTTAGTGTAAACAAGGAAACAAACGTATTTATTACTACACGAAAAACTGGCTTGGTATAGAAATCCCCTTAGAGCATCCCCTGCGAAGGGGATTTCTATACTTTTTGTATATAAATCCCCTTACAATCGAAAAAAGCAGAAGCAGGGGATTATTAGACAAAAAGTATAGAAATCCCCTTTATGATTAATATTTATTTATAAATAACGTAAAAAAACATCAATTATTTCAAGTCACACAAAAAACCTATCACGGAAAACCAGTTAACTAGTTAGTTCTTCAATGACCTATTTGTTTACCTACATAGTTTTTATTTCATAATTTTGTTAGGTTTACATATAAAATTCTTTATAAATAAGTCGGATATAATACATATTTACAATAAAAAGGTTTTTCATTTCACAAAACGCTTTGTATGACGTCCGCTTATTATGACGTGTTTGTCAAATTCGATAACTTACCGAAGCTAAATCTTATAATCTAGCAAGCAGGGTTTCATTAAGTGCGTTAAAAATATTATTATTTAAAAAAATCATGGCTAGTGGTTCAAGTAGCGCAGAATTGAAGTTCATCTTTAAAAATAAATCAAATGTACTCCTAAACGGTGGACATCAATATTGTGCCAAAACGAATACATATAAGACTCCAGTCCCATGTATTATATATGGCCCGTGATCATGAAAATGAGAAAAAGATAAATAAATAATACAAGACAGGGCGCTATGGCGCTCATTAGGGGAAGCCTGTGTCTAGCAGTGGACTACTATAGGTTGATGATGATGAATAAATAATACAGGACAATTCACTCATCGTTATCCACCTACCTGACGAGAGTATAATAGAAAATTATCGCCGCATGTCTTGGCATGCGGCACAATGCTGAATATACTCCCTTTGTCTTTATGTAGTTTTATATTGTGTTTAATTTTAGTTTAAGGTAACATAATAAGACAATAAACGATTTTTTATTTATTTATCTAGCCCCAAGATAAGCAGGGCTTGTGTTATGGGTTAGCTAACTTTTAACTCATTAACGGCGACATAACGATAGGACACTTTTTAAAAAAACTTCGTTGATTTATTTGTAGTAAAAATTTGTGAACCTTATTAAAATCACAATTTATTTTATTCAATTTCGGAATTTACTTTTAGAGAACAAGAAAATGGCCAAATAGTATTGAAATATGTAATTTTTCTGTAATAGCACTATCATAAATCATGTAGATATAATTATTTACCATTGCTTACAATTATTTACATACCCATGATTTAAGATTATAAAACTTATTTCTAATATTTTGATTGCTCAGGTATAATTAATCAAAATCTAGATTTTACTCTGACCATAAAAAGTATATTTCGTATGACACTTGTTATTCAAAATAATTCTTAGAATTCATGAGAGGTTTAATGTATTCGTAAGTGAAATTTCTTCAAAGATTTGGTTATTGATTATCCAGGTATGTAAAATAAATAAAGATTTTTGTGATTTTTTCATTAGTTGTTTGTATTTTATTTGAAGCATTCATAGCACAGGTGGCTTAAGTGTTTTGAGCGATCAGCAAGGTTAAGCAAAGTTCAGCCCAGCCAGCCTTTGGATGGGTGACTGGGGAGTGCATTTCACACCAGAGCGCTACCGTCGGTTGGATGACACTAAATTGTAGGCTAGTTAAGGCTAAGTCACCCGGCCTACACGAATTTATAAATTTTTATAATATTCACGATTGCTACAAATGAGTTACTTATTCTGATGTATTACTATAGTAAGTATTCAGTATTATTCTACCAAGAATCTGTAATTATTGAGCAAAATTATGAAATAAAAACTATGCAGGTAAAAAAATAGGTCATTGTAGAACTTACTAGTTAACTGGTTTTCCGTGATAGGTTTTTTGTGTGACTTGAAATAATTGATGTTTTTTTACGTTATTTATAAATAAATATTAATCATTAAGGGGATTTCTATACTTTTTGTCTAATAATCCCCTGCTTCAGCTTTTTTCGATTGTAAGGGGATTTATATACAAAAAGTATAGAAATCCCCTTCGCAGGGGATGCTCTAAGGGGATTTCTATACCAAGCCGAAAAACTTACGATTAAAAACATTTATCCTGGCAGATAATTATCTGTTTGTGGTTTTTATACTCTATGGACAGATGAGATGAAGGTTCCATCGTCCTCCAAATTCTACGACACTGTCAGAGATGCGATGGACAGCACCTTCAGATGTAACTCAGATACTGAATACGATTCTTATTTATACCAAAGTAAATGTATTTCATTTTTCATTTCATTTATAAAAAACCATATCTAAAACTAATAATAATTAGATATACCTTCGTAAAATTAAACATTGTGTAATAAAGGGTCCCTGGCTCAGCATAATGCATCTGCCATAAGACCCGTAGGAGCACTATAACAGAGCGCTGGTTTTCTGCCAGGGCCCGTGAGGGTGGCAACCCCACAACTTAAAATTAAAACAAATATTAACTAGTACCGTGGCTTTTCTTGGACGAGGCGTCGGCTCGCTATAATATGATGTTTTGTCCAGTGATTTAACGAATGTCAATGGATAGAGTGAAGCTTAGGAACGAAACCTCTCTAAGTTGTACGGTTTCTGAGATATTTCACATTGATGTTTATTTCAAAATGGCGGACTAGAAGATATGCCAGGCTTCATACTAAAATGGTTTGTGTAGAATTATGACGACTGCGTAAACTATGTAATACTTTGTTTGGTTTTTAATAAATGATTGATTGAATCCATTGAGTTGATTTTGCGTGAGCAACGAACACACCAACATCCTCACAAAATTTCGCGTACACACAGCCGTTTCGTTCTGGCCCTTTGTGGGGGCACAGGGGGGGACATTCGAGGGGCCTCATTACCTCGGCTTCGTCTCAGAGGGTAATTGCCCTCTGGGCGTGAGGTTTCGCAGTCCTGGTGTGGGAAAACTTTCGCTATTCTAATAAATAAATAAATATTTCCAGACAATTCACACAACAACATCTAGCTCTAAGCTTGTGTTACGGGTACTAGATATCTGATATAATTAATATAATAGTCATACATATATAGATATTTTTTATTATACATTTTAAACACCCAGATGAAGGAGAGAGTGCTTGCAGAACACACAAGGGCGGCGTACCACTTTTCACCCTCGGCGGGAATCGAACCCGCTACCCCTTGCGCCGCAAGCGGACCCTCACCCACCAACTGAAGCAGTCTTAATAAAATAAATAAAATAAAAATGTATTTATTTGGAAAACTTAAACAAGCTACAAATAATACGAAAATATACGCATTTAGTTATTATAACTGTGTCGCGTATATTAACGCCCTCTCCGTATCAGTAGTATCCAAATTTTTATCGAACTTATTCTTATCTTATAGTTAAATGTGATTTGTGCGTGTGTGTGTGTGTTTGTGTTTGTGTGTATATGATTGATGTCTCACATTTGTCGTAGAGGGCGCCCGAGTCGCAGGTCCCGCGGCACTCCTTGAAGCCGGCGACCGGCGCCGTGTTCGCGCACTCGCCGTGCGGCCCGATGCGCTTGCGGATCAGACCCACCGTCTCGTTCAGCGGGATGCTTTGGGGCACGCATTTGCTCGTTTGCTCAACTGCGAAACAGATATATAAATAAAAATAACAATAAATTAATATTTCCAGACAATTCACACAACAATATCTAGGCCCGTGGTAAGCTCTATCTATAAATAGTATGTTACAACGACGGATGATAAAATAGAGAGTATATGTTATACAAAAATAATATATGGTGGGATATGTCATACAAAAATATATATACATACAAGATGATTTTAGTGAGAATATAATCATTGGCTTACCACTTCGGCACATAATTTTAATGATATTTTCTTATGGCAGTGGAAACTGCCCAAAAGTTATAAATTATTTTAGCATTTTAAATCACGACTCTAATGTGAAAAGTTTTTACAAAATATTAAATTTTTTTTGGATCATAAATAAAACACATCGAAATAAAAAAATTTAATGTCTAGCATACATGGGGGTGAAATCGATGCACAAAAACCTACCCCATCGCCCATTTCATTTTGGACTATATGACATGAATCACCTGTATACTTATTATGCCTATTAGAATAAATACTAGTTGAGAGATCCCTTACCGAGTGCCTGCGGCGGTTCCTTGCAGAGCTTGCAGCAGCCCTCTTGCACGACGTACTCCGGCAAGCAGTCCTTGAGGCTGGGGCAGGTCTGCCGCGATGACGTCACGTACACTTCCTCCCCGGCGCGGTCGCATGTGAACGTGGTGCAGTTGTCCGAGGACTTCCATGTTGTGCCTGGGAGATAATAGTGTGTTATGCAACTGGTATATGATAATGGATCTTAAGGCACTGCATCCGATATGGCGATATTTGCATCACACCACATTTGTGTGTAGCTACACAAATTTGGTCCTCGGCTTGTATGAGGTTAGTTATGTTTATGCTGGAGTTGTTGGTGGGAAGGTGATCATCTAAAGATGGCAAAGAGCCAAGAAGATCATTGGGTGGCAGCTCCTCGTTACACTCACTCCAGTATTTTAATAGTAAACTAAAGGTATATAAATTAATGACAGCGTAGGTCTGGTTTTACGGCATTGGCGCTTTTCGTCAAACGTTTGAAGACGATCTCGTTCAAAGACTTCACGTTGCTTAACATGGAGAAACAAACCTTCTACCAACCGAACCAGAAGCCTTCTATTCAGAGATGTCTAATTACTATTGCTATTGTAAATTATATGACCACAATCTCACCTGATGTAAACGTGACGATGTGGTCAAAGGTGGGGCATGTAGACCTAGAAGGTAGATGGCTTTTCCGGAACACATTACGAAACACGAAAATCGTTTCACGCACTGGTTTCTAGCCGCCGCCGCCGAAGCCTACCACCAGTGACTGTTCTTAGCACCACCCGGAGCTCACGTTTAAGGATTCAGACGGTTATCACGCACAGACGTGAACAGAAAAACCTCCAAAACAGAGCATACAAACAATACATTTCATGTCACTTATTATCAAATATTGTATCTCAATAGTAATATTAGTTAATTATCAGGAAATATTTCACAGACAAATCACATTAGTGACCAAATGCATTGTGCCCTCTTAAATTTGCACGCCAGGATTGGCAAAACATGTAGAACACTTTTTTTAAACTTTCTACCCTGATACACTCATGTTTTATGCAAATAAATTATTCTTATTCTCACCAGGTTTCCTGATCTCGTCTTGTAGAACACAAGCGTCCTGCACGCAGCGGCCGCAGCAGCGGTGTTGGGGCGGCGCGGCGTAGCGCCACCCCTTCTTGCAGCTCGTGGCGCAGGACTGCTGCTGCACTTGCGCGGTGAGCGCGCCGTTAACGCGCGAGCAGGTGATGTTCTTGCACGGGTCCTCGGTTTGCCAGGTTTGACCCTCCTGCACAAAAATATTGTTATTTATTAATTCTTCTTCTTTAGGTGCCACTTCATTACTGAAGGTTGGCAGTCAGCTCGTTAAATTTGTCTTTGTTCATGGCGATCCTGAACAGCTGTTCCACGGTTTTAATGCCAGTCCAATGTCGAATGTTCCGAAGCCATGACATTTTACGTCCACCAACTCTGCGCTTTCCGGCAATTTTCCCCATCATCACAGTTTGTAATGGATGGTATCGTGGGTTACGAAGTATGTGACCAAGATATGCGACTGTATGGTATTTATTAATTAATAAATACCATATTGCTGGACTATGTTATCATTGTAAAAAAACACTTTAAAATACATGTCGTCTTTGACCCAGTCCGCCCATCTTTTCTTTTTTTCGGACGCATACTCATCATAACGCTTTCTCGACACATAACCATAGCAAGGCGAATAGATTGTTGCTCTATAATTAATATACGGCTTTGCTGTCAGTCAAATTTGTTAAAAAGTTATTTTAACCATTCAAAACAGCTCCACATGAAAAAAAGTTTCAGACCAAAATGCAAACAACGGAATACAAATAAATGTCGATGACTTAAACCTATGACCAAAACCAAATCATTTTCTATTACGAATCATTAAAACACTACAGACAAGGCAGTCCGTACCCTTTTTGCTTACATAAAACAAAAGTAATTAAGTTATAACATTTTTTTAACACGTTGCGCTCCTTTCCAAAAGAATAAGGAAACGTAAACGAAACAAATCTAATTTATATTTGGTACAAAATTACCACACACCTGGTAAATAAGATCGCCCACGCGGCAGGCGACGGCTGTGTACTTCGGACAGCACTTCCCTTCCACCTTCTCTTCCTTCATCACGAACTGCTTCTCGAGGGCTTTGGAGGGGGTCGAGCAGGTCTCGTTTGTACTTTGGATTTGAAGCTGTGAAAAAGTACGGATTATTGAAGAGAATATAAGTTTTTTTCCTTGGTCTAGGTGTTTAATATGTATTCTAAATAAATATATTTATATGCAAGTCTATTATATTAAGTATATCAGATGTCTAGTAATGTAGTCTTGGCCGTTTTCGGCCTCAGCGACTGCGATAATTGGCTTTCATAACATAACATTTACTGTGGATGTAGCTGTCGTATCCTTTCATGTGCTCTCTGGTGGCTAGAATACGCAACCTAGTTAGTGAAGGTACGAGAGCAATGTCAGTAGATGTTTAGCACCTGTTACACAAGCTTAGAGCTTACCACGGGGTAGATGTTGCTATGTGGATTGTCCGGAAATATGTATTTATTTTTACATTAAACAACAGCAGTTGATTACTGTGATTGTCAAATAAATGTTAATATACAGTAGAGGTACACTCACCGTCCCGTTGTGGTTGACGCAGGTGTAGTTGGCGCAGTGGTCCGGCGAGGCCCAGCGCGCGCCGGCGCGGCGCAGCTGGCCGCGCACCACGCACGCCACCGCCGCGCAGCGCCCGCAGCACTGCCCCGCCGCCGGCGCAGTAATATACAGTAGAGGTACACTCACCGTCCCGTTGTGGTTGACGCAGGTGTAGTTGGCGCAGTGGTCCGGCGAGGCCCAGCGCGCGCCGGCGCGGCGCAGCTGGCCGCGCACCACGCACGCCACCGCCGCGCAGCGCCCGCAGCACTGCCCCGCCGCCGGCGCAGAGTACTCCCATCCCTGTGACACAAGTTCTTATGAGTCACCTGATTGGCAACAAGCGTGTGCAACAACTTCCAAAAAAAGCGTAAAAAAAAAATTTTTCTTTAATAAAAATTGAATTTTAAAGATTATGTAGCGCAATCTTACTACTGTATCGAGGCTAACGAGCAAGAGCCACCGTGTCAGCAGAAATCTGTTACTGAATCGCGTTAGCATCGCTACATAAGCGCGGCAGTATCTACCCAACCTTAGATAACGATGCGCAAACTTTTGCTCTAATAAATGCCTTTGAATTTATATCTAAACTTAACTTTCATACGCCTCTATGTACTCAAAATTCTTACGGGAGATTATGTTTGAACCCGATTTATGTTTTTCCAACTGGGTAAACAGTTTGGCAGAAGAACCCTTAATGTTCTGGGCAAAAGGTGCTTCTAAGTGACTCACCGGTTGGCACTGGGTCTCGCAAGTCTGCACGGTGGTGAGTCGGTCCAGTTGTCCGTCCGCGTTGCGCACGCAGCTGTACTCCGTGCATGCGTCCTCAGGTAATGTCCAGTTCTCGCCGACCTGCAGAGTACAGTGAAATAAATATAATTATTTCTTCTCAAAGAACAGAAACCGTGGAAGTTGCCTTATATCGCAGATGTGCTGTTCCGGATAAAGCTCAGCAGAGACTGGGCGATTCGATCAGTTGTTAAGGTCTGCCTAGACAGTGGAGTCTAAGGGTTACGTTATTACACAAATGTGTTATTAACAGAATGTGCTTTTTTATGCTGGATAAGCCTTCATTTGACCACAATCTCACCTGATGTAAAGTAACGATGCGGTCTACGATGGGGCATGAAGACCTAGAAGGTAGATGGCTTCGCCGGGCCACATTACGAAACACGAAAAAAGTAGCTTCACGCACTGGCCCAGCCCGGAAGGTCGGATAATTGTCAACGCAGCGTCAGGGCTCCCGTTTTTACGTTTTAACTATTTTTAGTTACCTTCTAATTGTAATTCTTTGTTGGGGGGACTAAGGACTGCACTGACGTCTCGCTTTGGAGTGTACCTTGTTTACCTTGTAGATGTTGTTTTATTTACCTTGTAGATGTTGTCGCGCGACCTGCAGGCGACCTGCTCGGGCTGCGCGCAGCAGGCGAAGGGCACGGCGCGCGGCTCCAGCACCAGCGCGGCCGTGGACAGGATGGCGGGGCACTCCGTCACGGCGCAGGCCGGCGCCGCGCCGCCCGGCCCGGCCACGCAGCGGCACGAGCGGCACGGCCCGTCCAGCCACACAGAGTCCACCTGACACGCAAAATATGTGATCATCACACTTTAATACCACTTGCAGCTGAGAATAGACTACCACCATAATCCATGTCCCTCGTAATCTCATCCTCCTCATCCTGTCTTTCTAATATTGTGGCCCTTATTAGCAGAGACACGGGGTGCGGGAAAGGTGTGGCGTCCACTCTCGAGTGTCATGCAATAATGACCCTCGTTGAGTGATAATCGTAAGTGGACAAAAATACATTTAGATTCAAGAAAATATCAGGTAACAAATTGAAATTATAAAAAAATATAAAAATATAACTGCGACTCAACTTTAACGAGTTTATTTTTTTGTATTTAAGCCTTTTAAGTGAGTCAAGTTGTTACGCAACTTTAATTCGATATGGATCCTAAACGGTCAGCCGGATCGAAACATTTTGAAAGAAACTAAAAATGTTTTTGAAGTGAAACTTCTATAGAATCGTAGTGATTTCAAACCGGATGCAAAAAAATGAAACGGAAATGGTAAGAGACACAAATACAATGCTTTATTTAAATTTCTTTGCGCGATACTTCGTAGTTGAGATTACGAAGTATCGCGCAAAGAGGTATTGCTGTATTTTATTTATATTATTTTGTAACATACTTTATGTAATACGCTTTAATGAAGTAATATAAATAATCCGAATAATTACAGATATATGTTTATTTCTCTTAACATTTTAGCAGATGCGTTCATTTACTCTTTTTTTCTATTCGATAATATCATAATTATAGTTCGTAAGTAGTAGACTCCAATCGTGCGTCGTAGCTGACACACACACACTTTTTTTTTATTCTTCTTATTCTTTCGTCGATTAACTGAAGTTTCACTTCTATCGTGTGTGAATCGCACACACACCTTTTTTTTATATACCCCACATGCCATAGTTTCTCGACTTTATTTTATTTTTACAAAATGGCGTTCAGTTTTCGACATATACGATGTACTCTGACGTCATGTCTTTGGTGACACTCGCCGGACTTAGAGGAATCGTTAGACATATGAATCATAAAAATTGGCGCTGGCGTTTGGACTGTATACTACTACAAAGGAACATACAAACATACACAGACTGATAAACACATTACCACGCCTTTGCGTCGCGCATTCGTGTAAAAGTATACCTAAAGAGTTCGCCAATTAACGTTACATACCCAAGAGGATTTGACCGTACGATTTACGGGTTGAAATCGCTGTTACTGCTAACGAGTTCTACATGAAACTAAGAGAATCTGTAAAACAAGCGGTGTTTTACCTCTTTGAAGAGAACTTGCGGCGTCGTGCGCGCCTTCTCCCCGCCGCGGGCCGCCGCCTCCCACTCCAGTCGCACGAGGCATTTGTCCTTCGGCAGTTCTGTACCGGAAAATACAGTTTTAACACTATTTATACACAATATATACATACATATGATAAATAGAAAACACCCAGACCCTAAACCAGAAATTGTAGATCGTACAAAAACTGGTCCCCCGGCGGGAATCGAACCCGAAACCTCCTGCGCCTCAAGCGGACGTTCGCCCACCGAGCCACAGAGGTCGTCAACCGTCGTTACCTTGTAGATGTTGTCGCGCGACCTGCAGGCGACCTGTTCGGGCGGGTTTTAACACTATTTATACACAATATACATCGTTTTTGGGGCTTAAGTATAGTTGATTAATCTCAAATTTCTTCGCTTACCTACTAATTACATTAAATTATAGTCGAAATCAAAAGAAGTACCGAAACGTCGCATCTATCTATCATACAAGAGTAAAACTGTTAAGCGTCTTCATGCGCCATCATATCGTGATTTTGCTTTAACTGAAATAAACTTTTTTGACATGTCAAAAACATTTGACTGTGTATCTCATAAATTACTACTTGATAAACTTGACAAATATGGCATAAGAGGTCCTGCACAAAGTTGGTTTGAAACCTATCTAACCAACCGCATTCAATGTGTTGAAGTTGTAAATATTGACGATAATAATGAGGTAGAACACGTAAGATCTGACTTTATATACAATGATTGTGGGGTACCTCAAGGGAGCGTTTTAGGCCCCATTTTATTTTTATTATACATTAACGACCTACCAGAGGTGACTAAATATCCATGTAATTTATTCGCTGATGACATTTCATTATTAATTTCTACCGACAAAAAAAATGACATTAATTATTACAATATGGAAATCAATGATAACATCAATTCAATTATTAATTGGCTAATAAACAATAATTTATCTGTTAACGTGACGAAAACTAACTTTATACAATTTAGTACATATAGGAGAAACCAAGTAGATATTTCTTTAAGTTTTAATGGACTACCAATAGCTGAAGTTCAGGAAACTAAATTCTTAGGAATAATGTTAGACCGATTTTGTAATTGGAAATCACACATTGACCAAGTTTGTCAAAAATTAAACAAATTTGTGTATGTGCTCTACAGGTTGCGCAAAACGTCGAACCACAATACAGTTTTAATGGCTTATCACGGGTACGTAGCCTCGGTGCTTAAATACGGTCTTATACTCTGGGGAAATTCTACTGACTTTGATAGAGCATTCCGAACTCAAAAAAAGTGTATTCGTGCCATCTTAGGTATAAAGCCATGGGAATCATGTCGTCCTGTATTTTTGAGGCTTAAATTGTTGACTTTGCCTAGTATGTACATTTTTGAATGTGCGAAATTTGTCAAAGAACATCCGGAATTTTTTCAAAAAGCGAGCGATATTTATCCAAGAACGGTAAGAAACCCAGACAGAATTGTCTTATCCAGAACTCCAAAGACGGCACTATACCAGAAAAGCTGTCTGGCAATGTGTGGACGCATTTTTAATAATATCCCTATTGATATAAAAGAATTGCCAATAAACAAATTTGTACCAAAAATTAAGAAATGGCTTATTGACAAATCGTATTACAATTTAAAAGATCATTTAAATACTAGACATCAGACATAATATTAAATTGTAATTTAAATTAACTTCCTAAATATTTGACATTCTATTATTTATATAATTATTTTTTTTTTCCTTAATTACAATTGACATTGCATGTCAAATCTGAATTGACGAAGTATGTAGAACTGTATAAATAACCTGACACCTATGTAAACCATATTTCAAGCAATAAATAAATTTCATTTCATTTCATTTCATTTCATTAAAGTTGCTATTATAAAAAAATATCTGAGGTTTTCAAGCAATATTTTGCTTTATATCTTTGAAGCTTATAAATAACTGGAGTTAAAAGAACTGGATTAATACACATTCTCTTAATCCCCACCTCGCTGTCTGGTCACCTGGGTCCCTCGTTTTTGTTTTTTTAATTTGCATGAAAAACTGTCGCTATAAGTTGCGACAACAACAGTAAACTTACAGTAAAATATTAACAATAACCTTATCACTACAGCCTGGCAACCATACCATTCTAAGTTACTAAAATGATAGTTAACAACTAAATTACACTAAATAACTATAAACGAAATACTTACAATTTTAACCATATAGCCTTACTTTTACATCAATAAAAGAATCAACAACTTTTAGTGAAACATGTGGACTTTATATGTAACTAGCTGACCCCAGCAAACGTTGTTTTGCAAAATGAAAAATAGATATTAGCCGATTCTCAGACGTACTGAATAATGCCCACAAAATTTCCACAAAAAAAACTGTGACACGAGAATCTTTATATACAGTCGTGGTCAACTAATTAGGGACACTCTTTGGTTAAACCGAATTGTGAATTTATTTTTTATTTTCCAACGAGTCTAAAGCATATTCCATATCTCTTACATGTAAGTATAATTAGTAATTTATGTGCCCGATTATACAAACAATAACAACTTCTTAAACATTAAACCTCTTTACAGTATAGCTGATAGATTATCGTAGTGCCATTTGTTCAAATAATGCTGGCTGGCCATTTAATTAGGGACACTGAGATATTGCGTTCTATTTCCAAAATTTGAATCTCAATACTTTTTTACTTCTTCTCTTATTGTTTCGTGGTAGTTTTGGCGGCAATCCCGATATTTATTTTAAGTTTTGAAAAATATTTTGAAGAAAAATGGGTAAAAATAAAAGTTGCGATCCAACACTACGAAAAATTATCATGAAGTTTTTTGTCGAGCATGGTTGGCCATACCGAAGGATAGCAGAACATTTAAATTTTTCAAAAACTATGGTATACAATGCAGTGCAACATGTCAGACGCAATAACACAGATTTAAATGTGCCCAGAACAAAAAGATCGAGAAAAACAACTCCGCAAGAAGATAGAATGATAACCAGGTTAGCTAAGAAAGATCCGTTTCTAGGCTCTATTTTAATTAAACACGAAGTGTTTGGGACAGACGAAAGAGCTGGTGTCTCAGCGAGAACCGTTCGACGACGTCTGGTAGAAGCAGGGTTGTTCGGAAGAGTGGCTCGCAAAGTACCGTTGTTGAAGAAAGAACATAGAAATGCTCGTTTGGCGTTTGCACGTAAATATGGACATTGGACCTACGCCCAATGGCAACATGTATTATTCTCTGATGAGACCAAGGTTAATTTGATTTCTTCAGATGGAAGGCAATACGTACGGCGTCCAGTAAAAGCGGAAATGAATCCAAGATTCACAAAAAAGCAGGTGAAACATGGCGGTGGAAACATTAAAATGTGGGGTTCATTTTCTGGACGTGGAGTGGGACCTGTGAGGAAAGTTCAGGGTAACTTAGACCAACATCAATACAAGGCAATATTAGAGGAAACGATGCTTCCCTATGCTGAGGAGCATCTCCCTATTATATGGACGTTTCAGCATGATAACGACCCGAAACATACCGCCCGTTCAGTCAAATCGTTTCTTACCAGTCAGTCAGTATCGGTGCTAGATTGGCCAGCAAATAGCCCGGACCTTAACCCAATCGAGCACCTTTGGTACGAAATCAAGAAAAAAGTAGCCACTTATCGTACCACAACTTTAGATGAACTTAATGAAGCTTTTTGTGAGGCATGGGCAAACATTCCTGTCGAAACATGCCAAAAACTGATAATGTCTATGCCACATCGGTGTCAAGCGGTAATTACTAACAAAGGTTTTGCTACTGGGTACTGATTTTACACGTAATAAAATGGAGCTGTTAAAGATATTATAATACTGCAGATTATTAGTTTTGTTTAACTCTATTTTTCATTATAGTTTACTGTCCTTAATTAAATGTCCAGCTACAGAATTATACCTTAAAATTGAATACATGGTCAACCTTTGATATTAAATACTTTTTTCTATTTATTTATTCTTTTATTTACAGCCATTTAAAGCATAATAATCGGACCAAATTATGCAAATAATAGTTACTGAGAAATCAATAGGGTTTTATATTTGTATGTACATAACCGGTTATTGTTCTTCACTATCTTGCATGTCCCTAATTAGTTGACCACGACTGTATATAATTCTTCTGTGAGTGTGTATGTCACTGAACTTCTCTCAAGCGACTGGACCGATTTTGATGAAATTTTTTGTGTGTATTCAAGGGGATCTGGGAATAGTTTAGATTCACAATACGGTCAACAGGATATTGTTTTTTGAGACGTGGGACAGGACAACGTCTGTCGGGTCGACTAGTTTTAAATATAAGATTATTATCACCTTGTATACCATGTTTGAAGCAATAAAGACATTCTATTCTATAATCTACTAGCGGCCCGCCCCGGCGTCGCACGGGTATAAAATTTTCCCGGAAATTATTCGAATTTTTCTCGCCGTTAAAACCATCCTATCTCTCAAGTTGGATCGAACTGCACATGGTGTGCGAATTTTATTATAATCGGTTAAGTGGTTTAGGAGCCCATTGAGGACAAACATTGTGACACGAGATTTATGTATATTAAGATTAACACCTTGTATACCATGTTTGAAGCAATTAAGACTTTCTATTATATTATATTGTAACAATGTCGGACACTCACCGCACTTGTACTCCGGGCAGCAGCGGTCCGTGTGGTTGGTGGCTCGCAGGTCGTGGAACTGCGGGCAGGCGGGCGCGCCGGGGCAGCGGCCCCTGCGGCAGACGAGCTCCGCGCGCGGGCAGCAGCCGGCCCGCTCCACGACGCGCTCCATCCCCGGCTCCAGCATCTCCACCTCGCTGTCCGGTGGGATGCTCTCGCATTCGCTGGCGGGCTTGCATTCTAAACAGATTATAACAACATTTTTTGAAGTGAAACTTCTTCAGAATCGTTGTGATTTCAAACCGGATGCAACGGAAAAAACGACTGGTAAGCCAATCTTAAACGCTAACAAGGTTAAGCAATGTTGCGCGACCCCAGTACTTGGATGGGTGACCGCCCGAACAAAATCTTTTTGCCCAGTATTTTTTTTATTCATCTCATTCTTTTGTTGATTTACTGAAGTTTCACTTCTATCGTGTGTGAATTTTATTTTATCACTAGTATCAAAAATTAAAATAAATAAAACATTTAAAGCATTAAATAATTAACACAGTCTTTAGGACTTTACCTCCTGTGCTATTTAGAAACTGTTACAGCAACGGAACCAATTAAACAAAATTAAACGATGATCAGATACTTGAAGGAGATATTGTATGTGGAATTGTGTCCATGCGGTTTGTAAGGGGCTTATCTATCAGACAACGGTTAGGTGTTTAAGCATTCCGAGTTTCGCACAATTATTTTTGTTTTATGTGCTGTTGAATGTCGGACAGCTCTGTTTGACAGGACCCGACAGCCTATTGTCACCGCTCTTTCCACCTTTTCACCGATGTCACATCCACTGCTAGCTAAGCCATCCTCAAAATATGATTAAGTACCCCACCAGCGTGGTATAAATAAAAATAAATTTGTCTGTTTGATTAGTCAAGGAAATAGAAGAAATCTCACCACAGGCGAACTCCTTGCATCCTTCCGGCGTAGTCTTCTGTTTCAGAACCTGACCGTAGCCGCAATCCATCTTCTTTGGCTCCACGCAGGTCTTCTTTATAGGTTTGGGTACTGTAACGAAATTAATCTGTTCAGATTTAACCTAGTTTTTTTTCAATCTCGTGTTAATTAAAGGAGGTGTCGCTGTTGGATAAGCCTTCATTTGACCACAATCTCACCCGATGTAAAGTGACGATGTGGTCTAAGATGGGACATAAAGACCTAGAAGGTAGATGACTTCTCCGGGCCTGTGGTCTAAGATGGGACATGAAGACCTAGAAGATGGCTTCTCCGGGCCACATTACGAAACACGAAAAAATGCTTCACGCACTGGCCCAGCCCGGAGGGTAGTGACAAGCCGCGGCCGAAGCCTACCTCCAGAGACTGTTCATAGCACCACCCGGAGGTCACGTGTAAGGATTCAGAGAGTTACCACTTACGGACGTGAACAGACAAAACCTCCACGTTTCCGCCCTCACGATAGCTGCTAATAAGACTAGAGACTGCTACGTACCGCAGACGTAGGTGGCGCAGCACTGGTCGGGGCGAGCCGGCTCCTGGATGAGGTCCTCGCGGTCGCTGCAGACGGGCGTGGTGCAGGACTCGGTGGTGCAGGCTACGTGAGCTTGGTTCTCTCCTCGGAGCTTGCTGCACGTGCATTTTGTGCAAGCGTTTGTCTGTGCACGGGATTATAAACATTAGTTCTACTCGACTGCAAGCTAGTGAGGTTTCATGGAAAGGAACCGGCCCCTCCTATCTTGAAATTCTAAATAGCGGCGAACATCAGTAGCAGCGCATATGACTGACAGCGATTATGCAAACAGTAGGTAAAGGTTTTATATCCAGATGTGGCGTCATTGAGCCCGCGGTATGCCATAATACTATAACGGCCGTCATAAAGATACAGCAGCGCGGGTCCGCGCTCCAATTGAACCCTTTTAACTTTTCCCACTGATAATTTTTTTTTACGATTTTCATTTATATTTCAGAGAGAGGTTCCCAAGCAGTAATAAAAATCTGTCACTGTTCCCACAAGTTTTACAGAAACTACACGTGTTTAAATGCCCATTTAAGGCTAAATTTGGTTTCGCCAGACAAATAAGGGCGGACCAACAATAGTAGAAAAATCATTTCGCCGTAGCCGAAATTGGCTAGGAGGACATCACTACAGAAAACTGATTCACACGCTGTCTACAGTTTACCTACAGCACAACATTCTTACCTGCCACTCATCTCCAGCGTAATGTTCCTTCTTGGCGTCGCAGGGGAAGCATTTGACCGGTTCTATACAGGTGTTGTTCACTCGGACCTGGACATTTAAAGTTCTTGATCAAGCCTTAATACCCAGAATTTAGTTCTTCACCAAGGCAAATCCATAGATGTCTCACGTTGACAAATTGGTATATATGTACATACAATTTTTCCTTATTTTCTCACCGTTTAGACCTACCATGGACTACGACAAACATTTTAAAACCAAAATCAGCTCAATCGGCCCAGCCGTTCTCGAGTTTTAATCAGACTAACGAACAACAATTAATTTTTATTTATATATAGATTTGCACAAAATGAAATTGTGTACAAAAAAGTCAACCGTTAATGGTTGGTAACATTGTTGCGTGTTATATCTTATAGAAAATGAATATACCCGTTGCCTTAATCTATTTGTATCATGCAGCAGAGGAACTTTGGAAAATATGTTTCATCTTGAAGCTCCGTTCAAAGGATATAGAATCCTGGAGTTATTAGTAAGTATCAGAATCAGAAATACTCTACGCTAAGAGAAACTGCAGCAATCTCAATCAAACTACAATGTAGCTCGTTAGCTCTATAGTTCTTCATTTCATTCTTCTTTGGCAACTGTTTCATACTCCTACCTTTCCTTCAGGACAGAAGCATCCCTCAACAGGAAGCTGGTCGCACTTCTTCGGATTAGCAGCCAAGTCGTCGTAGTTCTCACACGTTCGCTCGCAGTCCACGCAAGCACGGTACACTAGCGGTTTGTCGCTAGAATAAGACAATTGTTATAATATACCGAAAGGTTATGATGACCTCTCGAGGAATTACTAGCTTAACACTCCACGGCTCCCGTTTCCTGATTTTTTTTATATGAAATATGCTTTCTTACACTGAAATATTTTTTCAAATTGGGCCACTACTTCTTCAGCTATATAATATTATATGCATGATGCATTGTTCCTGTAATTTTGTAACAGAGCTCGGAGTGCAATCTTTAATATTAAGTATTATGAAATACATCTATAAGTATTTGTCTTTAATATTAAGTATATCAGATGTTTAATATTAAGTATATCAGATGTCTAGTACCCGTAACACAAGCATAGAGCTTACGACGAGGCTAGTTGTTGTTGTGTGGATTGTCCGGATATATTTATTTGTATTATATTTATTAAGGATGGGTTTGATTGTCGCAGAGGGATAAATATTAAGTGCAACATATTGTCTGTGATCTGTAATTTTTTCATCAAGTTTTGGTTTCGTCTGTTCACGTCCGTGTTAAGTGGTAACCCTCTGAATCCTCACACGTGACCTCCGGGTGGTGCTAAGAACAGTCTCTGGTGGTAGGCTTCGGCCGCGGCTTGTCACCACCCTCCGGGCTGGGCCAGTGCGTGAAGCGATTTTTGCGTGTTTCGTAATGTGGTCCGGAGAAGCCACTACCTTCTAGGTGATCATGCCCCATCTTAGACCACATCGTCACTTTACATCAAGTGAGATTGTGGTCAAATGAAGGCTTATCGAACATAAAAACAAAACTTAAACAGCTAGAATTATAGACGATGTGTGAATTGTCCTGAAATATTTATTAGTTACTTAAAGGAATCGAACCAGCGTGGTGAATCAAGGCCTAATCTCTCTCGTCAGGAGAGGAGTCCCTGTGTCCCAGCAGTGAGAACGTTAATAGGGTGATGATGACGACTTAAAGGAATCTGTGTCCACTAGCACGTGGCACTATTTAGTGTGTCGACTGACCAGGGGTACGGACAGAGGCGCTCCCTCCAGAGCGGCAGGCAGACGCCCTGCGCGCGGCACTCGGCCGCGTACCGCTCGAGCGCGCCGCACGCCTCGCTCACGTTCGCGCACAGCTCCGCCTCGCAGGAGTGCACGAAGGAATCCGGGTCAACCAGGGCGTGACACTGGAAGAAGATTAATATTGCTATAAGTATTTGGTTCATTGTATGATATGTATTATCAACGCGTAAAAAATAAATTAAAAAAAGTAAGTTAAATTATTGGCGTTATCAACTGCTGCAAACAATTATGATGGGGAAAACACCAGGCAAGAGGGCTGTTGGTAGAAGGAAAACTTCCTGGCTGGGTAACATCAGGCAATGGACGGGCATAACGAAGGCAGAAGACCTATTCAGGCTAGCCCTGGATAAGGAAAAGTTTAAAAAGATGACCGCCGACCTTCAGTAATGGAGAGGCACTGTAAGAAGAAGAAGAAGATGATATGTATTAAAAGTGTTTTATATTTATTTATAGTTTTCATGTATGTATCATATAGCTAAAATCCTGTAATATTGTATTTAATCTGTATTTAATTTATTAATACTCGCATCTCCATTTTATTTTGCTACTCCCGTCTTATTCGTGCTTTTTGATTTGTGTCCATCCCAAGGTTGCCTGGAAGAGATCGCTATCAGCGATAAGGCCGCCCATTGATTCACAATTTCTGTACATTTTTATCTTTTTGTGTGTGTTATTATTTTGTGTTCAATAAAGAGTATTGTATTGTATTGCTAAAGTAAGCTGTGAGATGTCATCAGCAACACCTTTAAAATATGTAAAATATGGATGAGGTTGCAGTTTCCGTTTGGCTTCAAACATGTAAGGACCCTGTGTATTGAGTTAAGCAAAATTAACTTACATACTAATTCAAACTAAGTACACATTAGAAAAGTATAAAACATAACAATTATAAGTCATCACCTGACTCATCATAATAGGTTGAGTTGGGTCTCAAAAAGAACTTTTAAAACCACGTATACCGACCCCTACCCCTATCAAGTTTTTCCGAATAAAAGGATAAGCAAGTAATTTGATAAAAACTATTAAAACAGGGAAGATGTTTCGTGTAAAAGCTAGACCAAATACCCGCGGCATAGTCAAACACAGTCTGCTTATACTGTCATCATCATTACAAAAATTAAACCTAAGCCACTGTAATTATATAATATACTAGCGGCCCGCCCCGGCGTCACACGGGTATAAAATTTTCCCAAAAATTATTCGAATTTTTCTCGCCGTAAAAACCATCCTATCTCTCAAGTTGGATCGAACTGCACATGGTGTGCGAATTTTATTGTAATCAGTTAAGTGATTTAGGAGGCCATTGAGGACAAACATTGTGACACGAGATTTATATATTAAGATTATTCAAAAGCCTGTAAAGGTAGGTTTAACTAAGGCAATATTTTAGGTTTAAAGAACTTTATTCTCATAAAAAACACATGGTTCACTTAAAATGAGATACATAATAAAATTAATCTAGGTTTTACATAAATATTACTTAACCTCTGGTACCTTAAATAATTCTACAACTTATTTATCTTATTTAACTATAAAAATAATGTATTTTACTATAAACTACTAATAATTAAATTTGATACTTCAAGCTATAGGTTACACACATGTTCTTTAAGTTTCAATTTATAGGTTTTCAATTGATCACATTCCTTTATGGTTTTTGGCAAGTTGTTAAATAATTTAGCACCTTCCGACAGTATTGTTTTTTTGCCATAATTTGTGCGCGTTTTAGGTAACTGTAGTTTAATTTTATTTCTAAAACTATATCTAATATCTCGTATATTCAGTTTTATTTTTGATTGAATAGAGTTTGTTGTGAGTTTTTTAATTAAAATACATGTATTATAAGTGTAAAGTTTTTCTATATTCATAATTTTAGTTTTTTTATACAGTTCGGTAGTTGGTGTAAAATAGTCATAATGGTATAGCACTTTTATTAATTTGTTTTGGGTTCTTTGTAGTGGGTTTAAATTCGTAGTTGCAGCCGTACCCCAAATTTCTATTAAATACTCAAGATGTGATTTTGCTAGAGAATCATAAATAGTGTTACGCACTTTTTTTGGTATACATTTCGAAACTTTGTATAATGCTCCTAACAAAGATTTAAGTTTTGTTCGAACGTGTTCAATGTGACTTGTCCATGATAATTTGTCATCTATTAACAAACCTAAATATTTTTCTACGTTAGATTGCTTAATTATGTCATTATTCATGATTAGTGGTGGGAAACACGGTATTATCTTATTTTTTGCTTTAAATATCATGAATGATGTCTTTGCTGTATTAACTGTTAGTAAATTATACTTGAGCCATTCATTCAATAAGTTTAGATCAGTTTGAGCTACAGCTATTAGATCATTTATGTTTTTTCCATAGTAGAAAAGGCAGGTGTCATCGGCGTATAGAGTTAAATTCCCTTGTAAACCTATTGAATTTATGTTGTTTATATATATAAGAAACATTAATGGACCAAGTATTGAACCCTGTGGTATTCCATAGTGAATACTTTCAACACTGCTAGTAAAGGTGTCTATCTTAACAACTTGTTGTCTATTTGTAAGATATGATGTGAAAATATCTAGTGCTTTGTCTCTGATGCCTATGTTATGAAGTTTTAAAAGTAGTTTTGAGTGACTAACTGTATCAAAGGCTTTCTTCATATCAATGAATATACCTAAAGCCACATTTTTCTGGTCTATATTAATTTTGATATTAGTCACAAGGTCAACAACTGCTGTAAGAGTACTTGACTTTGCTCGAAAGCCGTATTGTTCATCTATAAGAAAGTTTTTTGCCGTGAGAAATTTGTTAAATCTTTTGTATATAATCTTTTCAAATAGTTTAGAGATAACAGGTAGTACCGATATCGGCCTGTAATTGCTGGGATTGCTTTTATCCCCTGCCTTATGTATTGGACTAACTTTAGCGATTTTAAGAGAGTCGGGAAAAATACCGGTTACTAGGCTTGCGTTAATGCATTGCATTAGCGGATCAATAATAAGGTTTTTGATGCATTTGATAGACTTGGTACTAATGCCATCCAAACCAGTGCTCGTGTTACTGTCAAGATGATCTATTAAACTAGAGACTTCGTCATAGTCACATGGTTCAAACTCATTTATTATTATTTCATGTTTGTGATTCGGGTCGTATGTTAATATATTTACATTATCTATATGATATTTACTTGGTATATTGTTTGCTAGTTCAGCACCGATCGAAGAAAAGAATTTATTGAAAATGTTGCAAACTTGTAGGCCTTCTGTAATGACACCATCAACAGTTTCAAGTTTAGGTAGTAATAAACCTTCTTTAACCTTATTAAGTGATAATTTGCTTATGATGTCCCACATTTTCTTAGGATCGTTAGAATTGTCATGAAAAAGATTATAATAATATTCCTTTTTTTCATTATTTATAAGATTTTTAACTTTTTTACATTCCATAATATAGTTCTCACAAATTAAATCATTATTAGCGTTAGTTTTAGTCATATGCCATAAATTGTTTCTATAATTTATGGAATCTATAATTTTTTTACTTATCCATTCATTTTGGGGGGGATTTTGAATTTTGACTTTATTGACTTTATTTTTTCTTATTTGTTCTAGTAAAATATTTTCGAGATCTTTATAGTTATTGCTTATTTGGGTAAAATCTATTTGTTTAATACTGTTTTTAAATTGTTCATAATTTAGTGCCTGGTATTTTATTTGTTTATTGTAAATTTTAGGTAATCCGCTAACTTCAAGGTAAATCTGTTTATGATCTGATAAAGATGAATCTATTAAAGAATCTATTATTTTCATAATAAATAATTATTATCGGACAATCTACTCAACAACATCTAGCCCCGTGGTAAGCACTAAGCTTGTGTTACGGGTACTAGATATCTGATAATACTTAATATAATATACATACATATATAGATATTTTTATTATACATATTAAACACCCAGACCAAGGAGAAAAGTGCTTGCAGAACATACAAACAATTTTACCCTCGGCGGGAATCGAACCCGCTACCTCTTGCTCTGCAAGCGGACATTCGCCCACCGCGCCACCGAGGCAGTCAAATAAGACATTGTATTACCCGAAATTTATTAAATAAAAATATTTGATTTCATTTGTATGTACTAAAAGCTTTCAAGTAAGAAGCCGCTTAGCTTGCATCTGTTTTTTAGAAAAGACTACCTTCTAGGTCGTCATGTCCCATTTTAGACCGCATCGTCACTTAACATCAGGCGAGATGGTGGTCAAATTAAGGCTTATTTAACATAAAAAAAGTTCGCTTAAAGGATAGTAACTTACAGCGCCAAACTTGTCCTTGTTGTACAAGTTGTAGCAGGGGTTGGTCTCTGGCGGGGGCGGCACGCACTCCTCCACGGGCGGGGGTTGGTCGCACTGCTCTTGAGGGGGGATGGACAGGGCGGTGAGGGCTTCGGGGGTAGCTTGCCAGCTCTCTCCGTACTGTAATGTTGAAAGATTGGATGGATTTCAATATACGGTTCTGTGTTGTGTTTATTCAATGAAGGAAAACTTGGTCGACATGTAAGTGCAACTTGGAATTTTTGGTTTCCTGAAACCTTTAAATAATCAGGTACACTAATAGCGTCATCCAATTTGCAGATAATTTGTTATTAAATTGGCAGAGAATGAGATTGTACTATTTTCGGTTTTTCGTGGATCGCCGGTGCTGTTGTTATTAATGTGTTTTTTATTCAAAAATTAATACAAACTAAAGACATTATTCGTCCATACTCTTTTCTTTTTTCATTTTTTTTTCATACTCTTTTCTTTGGGAGGCCAAAGAAAAGATGGATGGACTGTGTGAAAGAAGATATGTGTAAGAAAGGAGTGAGTGCTGAGATGACGGGTGATAGAGGGAAATGGAAGAAAAACACATGTTGTGCCGACCCCACATAGTGTGGGACAAGGGCAGGATGATGATGATGACTCTTATTATCTACCAAAAATGATCATGCCGAAGTTAAACAATAGCAAACCCTCCATAATTAAGAAGTAATCAAATCCTTTAACAAAGGTCATGTTATTATTGGCGACTGGTAGCTGTTTAGTTAAGTACCTATGGTTGATGGGGGCGCGCGTGGTGCTAGCCCTTTTATGCCTGTTTAGCTGCCTACATACCATCGTCAAAAGATCCGCTGTTCTAGTTTGAAACTATTTTGCTTTGCGTAGGTTTTGGGTAACCGGTCACGCCTTCTTTTTTTTTTTGTTGTTGAGTTTGACCAATAAAGTGTTCGGTCGGTCAACATCTGCTCAACATAATGTAAAGGTCCTTAGAGTTGTTGCGGGACACAATGTTGCCTACAGTGAGAGTGGTGTTTCCACAGAACGAACTCCCGGAGTCTATGATCATAGACGACAACTGTCCGATACACCGCTGGCTGTCGCTTAGTTCAACATTGACTCCAACAACAACCTGAGATAAGAATAGTCCGGTGGCCTTGTATTGTGTACCTCTTCAAAGTTGTCAGTGAGTGTTCCGTTGCTGGTGCGAAGTCCCTCCTGGTAGTTCTTGCAGACGCCGCAGAGACCTTCAGTTCTGTTGGCGTACAGCGTCGACGGCAAGCTGATCGTGAACTCCATCTTAGACGCCAATACTTTCAGCTGTTGGAAATATTATTTAGTTAATCCATGAAATAGAGAACATTTATGTAGGTTTACTTAGTATTGTAAAATATGAATTACTTAGTTACTTAGTCTATACTATAGTATATAATAACATTTTAAACAATAGTATTTAATTTTTTGGTAATCTAAACTTAAAAAAACCCGGATTCCAGAAAAAGTTTCCTTGAAAGTAAAAAGTCATACTATTTTGTAATCTTCACGTGTGATGCGCTAAGAGATGGACTAAAAAAAAACAAAACTTTTTTATATCTAGTCACTAAAGCCTATATAGAATAGGAATGACTTATCATGTGTTAGCGAATGATATCATTCGCTAACTAACGATTCCACCTCAAGAATAATCTGCTGCCGAGATCCCCTCCCCAAAAAAGTCGGTAAAGGTCGACGACAGTCGGCAACCGTCGCGTCGGGCCGACGCTGATTGGTTCGTGGACGGGAGTGGTGAGCGAGTCAAAACACTGCTTGTTTACAAAATTATGAAACAGTGTTTTGAATATGTTTACATAACATTATAATATTAGTTTATAATAAAAATTAAGGTTATTTACAGAGTATTTTTAAGTAAGACCACACATGGTGTACGAGTTACCTGCATACGGCTCTTAGCGAGCGAGATTACGATGTCCTGCTTGTTCTCCAACGTGATGGAGCCCCACGACTCCTTCAGGGGGAACGTGTATATGGCTACATCGTCTAACGTAGTTATAAGCTGAAAATAATAATAAAATAATTATAATATTTATTTCCAAAAACAAATAAATAAAATATGAAATAAAACATGTTATGTTAATTCATAGTTATGGAAGGAAGGATTAAGCAACTTCATTTTATATTTGTTATGACAATTATAAAATGAAGTTGCTTCCGCTGTCTCTTCGCTTAGATCTTTTGAAATAAACTAAAATTATAAAATCCCTTGATTTAAACTCTTAGTTCCCTTAAAAGTAAAAAGTCATACTGTCATGAAATATGCACGGGATGCGCTTTTATTTGAGACCCCACTCGAGTATATTTCCAGATTTTCGGATTTTCTTCCCCACTTTTACAACACTCGTGTATAAGTCACCCTTAATCTATATAAATAAAAATGAATTGTTGTTCGTTAGTCTGATTAAAACTCGAGAACGGCTGGGTCGATTGAGCTGATTTTGGTTTTAAAATGTTTGTCGTAGTCCAGGGTCTAAACGATGAGCCAATAAGGAAAAATTGCCTGCAACTTTTTTTACCCGTGCGAGTACAGTTCAAATCTCGAATAGGTACCTACCCTATTTTTTTTTTGTTTTTGTTTCATACTAGCACGGGAAGTACAGTTCAATTCTCGAAAAGGTACCTACCTACCCTAATTTTTTTTTTGTTTTTGTATTATCTTGTATTTTTAAATTAATCCATAGCTAGCCTAGTTTAAAGAAACCTATTCACTGTTTTATAAGTTGTTGAATAAACTATTTCTATTACGTAGCTATCTATCTATGCGTTACGTTCTATTACGTAGCCGTTTCTATTTTGTAGCGTTTTGTACGTACCTTCTGAGTGCTAGGATTCCTGGAGACGTGAATGACGCTCATGTCGAAGGCGAGGTGGACGGACTTCGTGCACATCGCCGAGGGGTTGTCTTCACACGGCGCGTTCGAGGCGAACACCTGTCAAATGAAACCAATTACAGTGAATATCTTGACATAGTATGAAATCAACTCGTTTCCAGCGTCTGTCTGTATTTTTAAGTAACGTAAGTATGTGATGTTTTTATTAAACTAGTTTTATGCGCTTCCTTTGCAAACGCTGGCCGAATCCTAGGAGATAACTCACTTTGCAGGTTAAACTATTTTTAAATTTTAAATTATTTAATAGATCAATTGAATGTCCTAAAATATTGTACACAATAAAAATATCTACAAAAAGTCGGCGGTGGTTAATATAATGGTATATCTAACTCTTAGGGATAATCCACGGTAATTATTTTTTAGTAACTAAAATAATGGCTTATGAAGCAGCGTAGGTATTTAAGGACTGCAGCATTAATCCTTATAAATTATTTAAATAAATTCTGGGTTTAAATAGATAAATATGACACTCACAGCATCATAATTAAAAAAAATCGAATATATTATGTTCTTTTATTTAGCTGTAGAATGTCTACACAAAGTCTGACCGTAGTTAAACGATTAATAATGTTTTAAATTATATTAATTTAAGATGCATGTTTCAGGATTACACACCTGATACTTATGCTCCGACTCGCTTCTATCTCTGGAAGCGAGATAGGTGCAGTTGCACAGGTAGGGCAGGTCATCGCCCTCGAACGACACGTACTTAGCCGGGGTGCCAACGCCGTTACATGTACCTGAACAAAATAACGATATTAATAACTATTTAATTTAGGATACTGTCGTTACTCGGAGCAGTAACAGCATTGCCGGGGTAGCAGACACCCGGCAATGCTATATACAGTTTGTTTACCGCAGACTCTCAGTCCAGACAGCAGGCAGTTGTCAACCCAACGCAGTCAGCGTGCCCGCGGGGCAATAGCAGCCGGGGTAGCAGGCAGCCGGGGTAGCAGACACCCGGCAGTGGACACAGTGCTATAAACAGTTAGTATGACGCAGACTCACAGTCCAGGCAGTCGTCGGGCAGCACGCAGTCGTCTCCTCGACGCAGCGTGCCCTCGGGGCAGTAGCAGCCGGGGTAGCAGACACCCGGCAGTGGACACAGTGCTATAAACAGTTAGTATGACGCAGACTCACAGTCCAGGCAGTCGTCGGGCAGCACGCAGTCGTCTCCTCGACGCAGCGTGCCCTCGGGGCAGTAGCAGCCGGGGTAGCAGACACCCGGCAGTGGACACAGTGCTATAAACAGTTAGTATGACGCAGACTCACAGTCCAGGCAGTCGTCGGGCAGCACGCAGTCGTCTCCTCGACGCAGCGTGCCCTCGGGGCAGTAGCAGCCGGGGTAGCAGACACCCGGCAGTAGACCACACGTTTGTGCACTGAACATGCCGGCTGTCCCGGGCTCGCAGGATGGCTCGCAGCGGCGACGGAAGCAGTCGTAGTGGACCAGTGGGGCAGGGCATTCCGCCGCTGGGAAAATAATGATTATTTTTGGAGATATAATCTTTGATTTTATTGCTGGAAAAGGATATATAGATTATTATTTATTTTACGCGTTAGACTTACTATAAGCCCTGAAAGTATTTTTTATATACAAATTATGGGTGGAAAAGGACGCCGAGTCGGAGTTAAAGTCAAATTTAACACTTTGGTCGTGTTAAAGGACACGAGTAACTTCAAAGGTGGCGACCGGCGAAGAGTTAAGTATCGCTTCAGGCGTGGCGTCGCGATAAGCGGCATGTCAGGCGTCGAGCGTAGCATACGGCGGCTTGACGCAATTCATACATGTAGCACCCGCCACCGCGGCGCCAAGCAGCAAGGTCCACATTCTTTCATTACATAGACACTGTGAAGTCACCAGGTTTGATACTCACGGCACTCCGTCTTGATCCTCCAAGCAGCCAGGTCCACGTTCTCGCCAGCAGTCAGACACTCGGCCACCATCTGCTGAAGGACTATACAGCGGCATTCCTCCTCAGTTCGCTTGGTGCCGTTGACAACTAAGTCGGAACATTCGCAGATCTTCTCGAGGCAGATGCTGCGCCACTTGTCTAGGTTGATCGCTGATCCGCAGCGGGAGAGGGGCTCGTGACTGAAAATATATAAAATTTTGATGTATTTAATATGTTAAGACTGTATACTTTCAGCTTCTTCAAGGTAATAGCTAATCATGATATCTACAACAGAATCCATAGCCTAGCGGTTAGTTTTCTAAATTGAGATATAAGATTTAGGCATCGTAAACAACATGATTGAAACGCTATTAAATTATATTTTGTTTAGTTGTTAGTTAATCTATTTTTTTTATTCCTACGAGAACAAGACAGAGGGTTTTGTTTTGACTATCAGGAAAATTAACCCCTCTTCACCTAAACAGCTTTAAAACTCAGCTGTAAGTACACACTCAAAATACTGTGAGAGTGTGTACTTACAGAAAAAATGCCTTTCGACTCAGCAGACCTCTTTAGTTAGACCCAGCAAGGATTGTGGTTGCTGATACACTCACGTGATAACATTGCACATTTCCCACATACGTTTCTGCTTAGCATCTGCAACGATACATGCCTGACACGCGTCCACGGGTTAACGAGACTTGGCCCTCGCACGTCCGATCATATTTAAACCCAGTTACGAGTGTGGTTGGTGATAGGGCCCAACGGGGCTCGTGTCAGGGAATCTATTATGTTAACACCTTTATTGTAACCACATGATGCAACAAATAAATGAATGATATACTCACGAGATGACGTTGCACAGTTCCCAGACCCGTTTCTGCTTGGCGTCTGCAACCACGCGCGGCTGGCACGCGTCCGCCGGCAGCCCCGGCTTGGCCCACGCACGTCCGAACAGCTCCACGCTGGAGGCGATACTGCCGTCGGGCAGCCGTCTCTCGTTAGACTTGTCGCCGTCGTACGCGCCGCAGAGGCCGTCTACGGAGCCCATCAGGTTCTTCAATACCTGTGGATATACTTAGAAATTTAAATGACATGATCTACATTTCTTACGTACATCTATAGATTAGCTATCTATTGTATGAAAATAAAACAGTGTCATCATCAGTGACTTGACAGAGATGCCGTCCAAGACGGTCCACATCGAAACTGTTCTTTTGGCAGCAAAATCTTGAAGGTTTGCGCCACGTTCACTCAATCGTCGTGGTCCATTTGATTCCACCAGCAATTGTAGATCTCTTCGGCATGGTCGTGTTACCCCAAAAGGTTATACAGAGTTTGTAAGTGGCTCCTGGATTACTATATAGTAGATATTACCTTTAAATATTATAATTTATAAAATAGATTATAGAATAATTTGATTTTCTTAAATAAAATATTGATTATTATCTTTTTTATCAAGGTTTGAGAAAGGTCAATGTTTACTAATAAAAGTCTAAAACAAGCTATCGAGTAGAGGTAACGAGTCACTATATCAACACATCGCGTAAATGGGATTCCCTCGGACTCATTTATGTCTTTTTTACAGGTCAAGTGATCATTTTCAGCTTCTTTTTTTTTTCTATGCTGGATAAGCCTTCTTTTGACCACAATCTCACCTGATGTAAAGTGACGATGTGGTCCAAGATGCGACATGAAGACCTAGAAGGTAGATGGCTTCTCCGGGCCACATTACGAAACACGAAAAAATCGCTTCACGCACTGGCCCAGCCCGGAGGGTGGTGACAAGCCGAGGCCGGAGCCTACCACCAGAGACTGTTCTTAGCACTACCCGGAGGTGGTTCTAACAAGCTCTCTTCTAATACTACTTCCGGTACTACTGTGGTGGATATAACGCCCCACAGTAGAATTACACCGAGTAGCGACCATTTTTGTCGTCATAATAGTTGTAAGTTTTAGTTTAAGATTGTTTTCTTCATTTTTTGTGACGCAAAATAAAAATTATTATTGTAGCGCGAAGACCTTCCCTTAACAATAAACTCGAAACGCGTCCTTATGGTGCTCGATAGGTGAGTGGATCGCGCGCTCGCCTCGCGCGGCTAGGCCAATGCGGGGGCGCGGAGCGGGGAGTGGGGAAGCGAGTCAGTCCGGACCACGCTCGACACGCGTAGGATGTATTTTGTTGAACTTTAACTTTGTGTGTTTTCATGTGTTTTCTTCTATTATGTAATGTTCCGTGTATACTTTTATTCAATACACCTGTTTCGTGCATCGAACTCTTTTATTCGAACGCCCTGAGTGAGAACTATCTATACACCATCAGACTTTTACATTGGCCCCAACTCGCGGGCACGAACAGTGAAGAAGTGAACACGTGCCGCCTACCTATTGTGAGACAATCGTGAACACATTATACCGATTGTCATACCTACCGATAGTGAATCGGTTACCGAGAACCACAGACGGGAAACACGATCGACAAAATACCTACACGGACAAGGCAACCATTGGGAGCGAACACGTGTGGAAAACTAACCTACGGATACACTGTGCTACATATCCAGTGATATCTAAGAATAAGTACCTACTATCCGCCTCCCAATTGGATTATCTACAAACCTACCTACCGCCGAACCGCACACAACTGGATTCGGCGTGAGCGCAAAAAAAAAAGGAACCTACCTACTTACCTGCCTACCACCATGCCGCCGCCGAAAACACGTGCCGCCGGCGCGGGAAAGAGGCAAGGATCGGAGTCGGACACCGATGAAGCCGACAACACGATAGTACCCACACCGGCGTCGCCAACCATCGCCATGACGGAGGACATGCTGCAAAACCTGGTGTACAACATTACGCAGAGCCAAGCGGACGCCAACAGAATCCTTATAGAGACTATCCTGGCAGCCAATAGAGACAGAGAAAGAGATCCACAGAGCGTAACTTCACCACCGAACCCTCAAACACGATCAGGGAATTTCTCTAAATGCACGTCACGTTTCGATGGCGCTGCCAAGAGTGCGGAGGAAGTGGAAGCATTTATCGACGCGGTGGAGATCTTCAGGGAGTGCACGAACGTCACTGAGGAGCACGCGCTGCGGGGACTGCCCATGCTGCTCACCGGACAGGCCGCCGTCTGGTGGCTGGGGGTGAAGGCGTCGGTGCGGTCCTGGCCCGACGCGCTGCATCGGCTCCGAGGGATGTTCGGCGTGCAGAGACCCGCGTACAAGGTCTTCCGTGACATTTTCTCCAGCGTACAGGGAAGTGAACGTGCCGACATGTTTGTTAGCAAAGTGCGCGCTCTGATGAGTAAACTGCCTTACGAGTTACCGGAGATCGTAAAAACGGACATGGTGTACGGTTTACTTGATATTAGAATAAGGGAACGCGTGTGTCGTGATGCGGTGACGGACCTAGACGAGCTGGTCGCGAAGGTACGTTTGGTGGAAGAAACCCTAGCCGAGGTGAGTACCCCTTGCAGTACTAGTGCGCCTTCCACAGACCTTCGAGCACCAACGGATCGTAGTAGCATTCACGATCATAACCTCGGTTCGAGTAGATTCACAGGAAAGCCGCTAACCGAGCCGCGTAGTAATGAAAGGGATTTAGTAAAACGCGAACGCGTTCGACCGAGATGCGATAATTGCAAAATATTTGGTCATACGATTGAGAATTGCCGACGTCGTCCCGTCGAGAATAGAGTAGAACTTAACTCTATCGTCAATCATGATAATTGCGAAATACCTACCGCGAGTAGTGATAGTACGAGTAGACCTAGCATGAGTAGTGATAATACGAGTAGGCCTAGCACGAGTGTGCCTCAGTATAGTACCTTGGAATTTTACACCGCGGATTTAGTACATAGTAAGCGTGATGCGCGCCCTTTAGTCGAAATAGAGGTGGTGGGCCGAAAAGGTGTAGCAATGCTAGACACCGGAGCTACACATTGTATCGCAGGACCATTGCTGTACGATATACTTGTTAAAGCGGGTGTAGAGTTCCGAAAGACCACCAAGATGTTAGGGTTAGCTGACGGGTCCCAACAGCTATTACATGCGCTCGAATGCGATACTCACGTTAACATAATTAGTCGTGCGGTTCCTGTCACATTTATAGTTTTACCCGACGCGAACACACGAACCCTGTTAGGTCGAGATTTTATTGCTAGCGCGCAAATTGTGTTGGACTTACCGAATAACAGCTGGAGCTTCAGTAACAACTATAGGCATCTTCATAAGTTTGTAACGTGTGCTGAATCAAATTTGACGAGTAAAGCAAAGCCGACAAAATCAAACGTACTTACAGCTAGTGAAAAAGAGAGGCCCCCATGTAGGAAACATCGTGAAGACGCCGATGCTTCATCCAGGGGGAGGGACGGCTATAAACATTTCGCAGAGGGCGAGGGCCCCAACATATTCGAGAGGCCCCTTTGTAGAGAACATCGTGAAGTCGCCGATGTTTCATCCAGGGGGAGAGGTAGGCCTAAACAACACTTCAGAGACGGGGGCCCCAATACATTAGAGAGGCCCCTTTGTAGAGAACATCGTGAAGACGCCGATGGTTCATCCAGGGGGAGAGATAGGCCTAAAAACCACTTTAGAGGCGGGGACCCCATCGCATCAAAGAGGCCCCAATGTTGGAAACACCATCGTGAGGAGACCGACGGTCTTTCCAAAGGGAAACAGTGGTCTTACCCTTATGTAGGGGGAATCAACTTTAATGATTATTTCGGCCACCGAAGCTCAAATCATAAACCACGTACAAATATTCCTCACCATGTTAGGATTACCGGGAGGAAGTGCGCTGGACCATTATCTTCTATCAACCACGGTACTCGTAACTTCGCAGCGGTGGGTGAGACGCAGCCGCCCGACCGATACCTACCACCACCGCAGCCGCGACGTTAGCCGTAGGCAGCCTACGTATCCTGACCTAGACACGGGGCGCTACGTCTAGGTCAGAGGGGGAGAATGTAGCGCGAAGACCTTCCCTTAACAATAAACTCGAAACGCGTCCTTATGGTGCTCGATAGGTGAGTGGATCGCGCGCTCGCCTCGCGCGGCTAGGCCAATGCGGGGGCGCGGAGCGGGGAGTGGGGAAGCGAGTCAGTCCGGACCACGCTCGACACGCGTAGGATGTATTTTGTTGAACTTTGACTTTGTGTGTTTTTCATGTGTTTTCTTATATTACTATTGTTCCGTGTGTACTGTTAATTGTTTCATTCATTATACCTGTTTCGTGCAACGAACTCTTTCATTCAAACGCCCTGAGAACTATCTACCTATACACCATCAGACTTTTACATTATTATTATTATTATTTTTTTTTTTTTAATAGAGTCGGACACCTACTAACAGCATCTACAAATCACCTGTTTACAAATCTAAGGGTAACTAAAACATCTTACCCCAATCTTAATATCTCCATCCTTAGTAAACAGGACCGTAAAGTTGTACTTCCGCGACTTGACAGATATCCCATCACCCAAACGCGCTACATCGAAGCTGTTCTTCTGGAAGCAGATCTTGGAGGTTTGCTCCACGTTGTACTCGTAGTTGTCATACTCTATCATCATGTTGGGCTTGACGACGATGATCTGGTCGTCTTGAGCGACGATCAGCTCGTTCTGGCAGCCTTCGGCGCGGCACTTCTTGCGGACTGGGGAGAAATGGGTAAGATTAATATTTACTATGCAAGCTTTTGCGAAACTAAACCCTAGGTCACCATACCCGGCGGCTTATTATAAGATGTACGGCTTATTCCGTTTTAATACCCATATGTCTAGTAAACGAAAAACGAGGTCAGAGTTTACCACGAAGCTGAGAGTTTACGTGTAGATTGTCCAGCAATATTTATCGGTGAATAAGGGATTTTGAACACTATCTTAGAGATCCGAGCCAAATTTAATGAACCGTGGTATTTCCGGCCGAAAAACTCTTTCGGCTCTGACACACCCAGCACCCCGCATTATATCTGCGTGGTGTAGATAACTCTTTATGTACACCACAAATATAATACCAACAGTAAACAGTAACAAGACAATACATCGACAAAGGGGGCCGTGTGCTTATTGCTGTGAGGGATCTCTTTCAAGCAACCTTTGGTGTGTGATTTAACTCCCTTATTTTATGAGGAAGGCTTATGTACAGTATGATGATTGATTAATCTTATATGCTGGTGTCCAGGTCTTGGAGAAGCTATCTCTCGGCAGCATGTGTACTTATACTCCACTCCGTCGAACGTCATAAATATGAGTCTAGTTATACTGTAAGTCGCTGGGCGCTCTGGTGGTGGTACTCATAGGTACCTAGAAGGTAGAAGTGATAAGCTGATGCTCACCAGCGATAGTCCAGGTGTTGTAGTGGCTCTCTCTGGCCAGCATGTGGAAGCAGACGTCGTACTTGTACTCCGCTCCGTCGAAAGTCATGAACGTGCGTCCCGTCATGCTGCAAGTTGCTGGCTGCTCCGGTGGTGGTACACATAGGTACCTAGAAGGTAGAAGTGATATGCTGATGCTCACCAGCGATAGTCCAGGTGTTGTAGTGGCTCTCTCTGGCCAGCATGTGGAAGCAGACGTCGTACTTGTACTCCGCTCCGTCGAAAGTCATGAACGTGCGTCCCGTCATGCTGCAAGTTGCTGGCTGCTCCGGTGGTGGTACACATAGGTACCTAGAAGGTAGAAGTGATATGCTGATGCTCACCAGCGATAGTCCAGGTGTTGTAGTGGCTCTCTCTGGCCAGCATGTGGAAGCAGACGTCGTACTTGTACTCCGCTCCGTCGAAAGTCATGAACGTGCGTCCCGTCATGCTGCAAGTTGCTGGCTGCTCCGGTGGTGGTACACATAGATATCTAGAACGTAGGTAGTGTAAGTTCAAATTTATTTATAAAAATGAAAAGACGGCCTTGAGAGGCGCGGTGGGCGAGGGTCCGCTTGCAGCGCAAGAGGTTACGGTTTCGATTTCCGCCGAGGGTTAAAGTGTTCGCGAGCACTTTCTTTGGTCTGGGGGTTTAATATGTATAATAACAAAATATATCTATTTTGCAAGGCATTGAGACAATGAACTTTACCTGTACACCTCCATGTTTCTCCAAGTTGCGTTGTAGGGATTAATTGTGTGTGTGTAACAAGACAGTGTTACAGCAAGGTAATTAATGTTAGATGATGAAGTAATAAATAAAAAACAAATAAAGAAACTGTGTTATTATCTAAGACACAAAACCTAACAATTCTAGAAGTTAATACTCACTGCGGGCATTTATTAAAAGTCTTCACTTTATCCAACCTCAGCGTATAGCCCTTTGGACAGACGACCACAGAACACACGACCGGCTTAGGTTTCACATTGGGGGGGTGGAAGGGGGGCAGAGGGGGCACGCAGGTGAACTCCGGGCACTCCTCCGTCGGGGGGGGCGCTGTGGTGGGGGGGATGGTCGGCTTGACCAGCGTGAACGGCTCGCTCGGTTGCACGGCGGGAACGAAACCTAGGGAGAATACCACTGTTATCTTTATTCGAAGTTTAGTTTGAATGTAATGGGGTGGAGTAAGTGACGATGATAGAATGTAAGGCCTCTTGGTAAAATTTTTATGATATTAAAATTTTAACGGTTTTCTGATATTTATGAAACTAAATATCTGTTTTAAATTATTAAAAAAATAATAATGAAAACCACGATAATTTATACCATGATAAAAAAATTAATTGCACTTAAAAATTGTGTCAATTAATTGTGGTCTCAATAGATTAGTATATAAAATTGAATCAATTTCTGAGGTCATATGTCACAACATTACCCACTTTTGTTTGTTAAACTTAGTTGCGTTCCATTCAAGAGTGTTATCGAACAGGATATTAATAAAAAAAAAATTATAACAAAATCATTAGATTTTATAACATGAACAATTCGCTAACTATAGAAAGGTAATCCCTGTCTGCTTATGTGGGTTATATAAGCCGGGAATCGAATAAAACTAGTTTATTGACAGCTTTCAGGAATCTTTGCAGTATAAAATACTGCGGTCGACAAATTGACACATCCACCGTTGCATGTAAGGCAATCCCCCCAAATAATGACTGCACTAATGTCCCTGGCCTTTGTCCAGCAGTGAGTTATAATGACGATGATGATGATAAACGAAATTTAAATGACGACATTGAACTGCGAATAGACAGAACGATAACCAATAAATAAACTTACCTACACATCAATAAATGACACTTACCACCGTAACCTCCTTTAGAATACCCTCCTTTCGAAAATCCTCCTTTAGAGAAACCTCCTTTGGACGCGCCTCCTTTGGAGAAGCCAGTCTTGGTGTAGCCCCCGCCTCCTTTGTAGTAGCGCTGGTAGGAGTAGCGCGGCCGCGGCGGCGGCAGGTCGAGCCCGAAGGGGCTGCGCGGCCGCGCCGCGTGGTACTTCACCGTGTAGCCGGGCGGGCAGGCCACGGTGGGGCATTCTTTCGCTGGAAGTTTATACGAGTTGCATGGGTTGTCCTGGTCTCGGTCATAAACTTGGTGAGAAACTAAACACTGAAGAAAGTGAATCTTCAGGATGAAAATGGAAGTAAAACATTACGTATTGTTCGATTCATTTCGGACAACTCAGCAGCATCAGCGGTATGTCTTATGTAGGTCGCACGGTAATTACCTTGAACCGATCGAATCTACGTAAAACAGTGCACAAGCAGTGTTCATCCGAGTCACTCAGTTACGCATAAGCAATAAATCTATAATCAAGTGATTTCGGTTCTATTATTTAGCATCTCCGGAAGTAGCTAGCGCGATTGTGTATCTTGACGAAGGATGGAGACTTACGTTTCACAGTTGTGGTAAACGGCATAGTGACTTCCACAGTGACAGCAGTGGAGGTTACAACTGGAGCCTCGGTGCTTGGCGCGACGGTGGTGCAGTTCAGTTCATCATCAGGACAGTCCTGGAGTCCGTCACACCACTTCTCCAGCGCTAGACACACCTTGCCGTGGGGACAGACCTTGGTGCCAGTTGGGCATGGCTTGCAGAGGCATTCGCAGGTTGATGGCAACAGTTTTGGTACAAGCTTCTCGTTCTGAAGATAAGATACAATACGATATCCTTTATTGTAACAACAAGGAAAATGTAACAATTGTAATGCCCTGCAATCGGCGAAGATCTGTTGCTTTAAGAAATTATCTAAAATTTTGACCACCAAGTAGTTATAAGATTTCAATGTTAACGCAAAGTCAAACAAGACATTATACGTGTCACCTAACTTCGATTTTTTGGAGTAATAATAATAATAAAATCAACAGACGTAGGCAAATAATTGCCTAAATCAAGTATTTTTATTTATATCTACGGATATCATATCTATGCAACGGTAGACGCTGTTATAATTTCGTTACAGTTCTTTTATTACACTATTCACATACATTATCCAATGACTTGCATCAAAACGGTAATAATTTTCATTATATTGCTATTAGGACACACCCAATACGGGTGTAATACAATATGGGTCTTTTGCAATGCAATGTCTAGATGTTATTTTGAATTCTTAGAAATAATCATGAATATTTCCAGACAATCCTCAAAATAACATATAGCCCCGTGATAAGCTCTAAGCTTGTGTTCCGGGTTTTAGACATCCAGACTAATGAAAAAGTGCTTGTAAAACATACAAACACTTGACTCCTCGGCGGGAATCGAACTCGCTACCTCTTGCGCCGCAAGCGGACCTACGCCCACCGCGCCATGAGTCAGTCAAGTCTGTACAAGATTAGTTATTATAACTGAGATTTAAAAAAAACGGGCGTGTTTATAAGCTAGTTACAGTTCATAAACTCAAGGGTCAATAGCACATCTACTTACAATAGGTCCCTCACACTTGCACTCCTTCACGGGGGAGCAAGACGTGACCCCTCCAAGCTTGCACACGCACTGGTCGCAGTTTGCACCTCTGAATGTGGACCCAACTGGATACCTGTTGAAAACATATTTTTCATGTACATTTCATTCAAATTCAAAAGTAGTTATTGTAATCATGTTGTTTGTTATAATTATAGGTACAGTTCAAAACATGGACCAGGTTTGGTGTAAAAATTATGACTTAATAACTATTTATTTAATTCTCTTTTCGAGCCTGTTAAGAGGATGATTATGTTCCCGTTCCCGCTATGCATGGATACTTAAACCTTGCTTTTGTATCCTATTAGTGAATACTGCACAGAGATCCGTTCAGTAGTTTTTTACTTTATATTGAACATAAAGTCAGAAAGATAGACCGACGCGGCGCGGCGGGCGACTTGAGTTTATAATATGTTTACATAAATACATAGTTATAATAATAGCCTACTGATTAATAGGGATTAATAGGTAGTGTAATCGGCCAAAACGTTCCAATAATAATTATTTAAACCAGTCTTTCAACACTTTGGAGATATTGACTGTTGTTAATAACGCACTCGTGATTATTTTGTTAATACACGGTCCCAAAATAACGTAAGTAAATTTTGTAGTTTTTATATCACAGACATATCTGTTGGATTGAACGTGTAAAAGAATGAGATGGAATACATTACACAGCGTATCTCATTCTCGGGGTCTCCTCTTTGCGCGATACTTCGTAGTCTCACTGTATTTTATTTATATTATTTTGTAACATACTTTATGTAATACGCTTTATTGAAGTAATATAAATATCCGAAATGGCAAATGGACAAGTGTCAAAAACGCAATCTCTCACTGGCCATACTATTAGAAAACGATACGACTGAAGCATGAAGTACTCACGTCATGAAGGATATGACGCAGGGGCACTGCGCGCGGGACACGCAGTCCTCGCCGTCGTAGAGCAGGGGCGCTGCGCACGCGCAGTCCGCCGCCTGCACGCCGGGGCACGCGCCGCACGCCGCCGGCGCCGGGCTGGTCGGCGCGGCAGTAAGCGGCGTGCTCGGGGCTGGGGTCGCTGAAAATACGAAGAGGCTGTAAGTGTGTTTATAGTCTACCTCTAGTATTGGCGATGCAAAGATTATCCGCACGCCTCTAGCGGCGAAATTTAGAAACTGTCTAAGAACGACACTTTGTTTATTAGTTGAAGTTATATCTGATTTGTATTTATTATTTTTGTTTATCCCTGACGTTAATTGTAATGAAAACTGTCACAGTGTCGTTCTTAGACAGCTTCACATTTTTGACACTAGAGGCGCTAGTTAGAATCTTTGCATCGCCAATAGTCTTAGCAGCGCCCTGCGGTGCTGTTCGCGTTTTAATGGATATTCCCGAATAAAATGTAGCCGATAGCCTATGTGTTATTCTGATTTGCTGTATGCTATAGTTATGTGAATTTTATTTAAAATTCATTCAGTAGTTTTTGCGTAAAAGAGCAAAAAACACACACACTAACACACTTAGATAATCACAAACTTTATAAAATTAACATATTTTGATAGTTAAAAAAACTTTGACTCTCTTTAGTCTGGGACAAAGAGCCGAGTTACGCAATAGCGCCTTGCGGGTTTTTGGTAAGGTTTCGTGGAGGACACACCAAACGCGTGACGGAGGCAGTATACGCAAAGCTTATTTAATTATTTGACCGCGTCACAGTGAGCCCGGAGCAGTTAGAACGGAGATGAATATACTATGATAAATTGTTTCTTATAATACAAGTTCTACGGAACCTATCTTTTTGTTATTCTAGATAAGCCTTCTTTGATCCCTTCACCTGCCCCAAGTTTGGCAGGTGAAGTCTTTTGCGCACTTCCCAACACTCGCCATCTCGACAAACGACTAGATTAAAGTATAAGTTACTTTAAGTAATTAATAGTATATAAGACCAATGTAATGTGTGATAATGCCGACTTACTGTAAGGTATATAACATCCGATGGGTTCCACCCTCATCTGAATCGCGTTATGCCACTTCTCTGGGACTATCTTGAGGTACTGCGCGTGGATCGGAGGTCGGAATTCCACCATCGCTTCGGAGTCTTTGTCTACGTTCGCGGGGAATAACCTGGGAATAAAAATTGATTAGTTATTGTTTTCGGGTATTTCAAGTCGATAATTGCAGTACCCAGACATGGGTTAATAGTTTAAAAGCAAATTCTTCCAAAGCCAATCTTATTTCCATTTACGTTGCATCCGGTTTCAAATCACAACGATTCTAAAGAAGTTTCAAAAAACTAGTTAGTTTTTATTGTTACCTTTCCTTGCCGTCGCGGTCGAGCACCGTGCTGAAGCGCGCCACGTCGGAGCTGAACAAGACCCTGTACGAGGTCACCCAGCCGTCGGCGCCGCCCTTAGTCTTGATGCCGGTTATGTTGCGCGGTGATTGGAAGTCATACTGTAGGAGTATATTTTTTGGTTATTAAGTGATTTGTCCCACTGCGGTGGGACACATATGCTATTAAAAAACAAAAAGTGATTTAAATATGAGGTTATATTGCTTCAATCCGTAATGAGGACTAAAAATTAACAAAATTTGTTATAATTGCGAGATTGTTAAATAATCTTTACGGGAGTTCTCTTTATATATATAATTCTTCTGTGAGTGTGTATGTCACTGAACTTCTCTCAAACGACTGGACCGATTTTGATGAAATATTTTGTGTGTGTTCAAGGGGATCTGGGAAAGGTAAAGATTAAAAAAAAAAAAATTAAAAACCCGGGCGGGCCACTAGTATAGGTATAAAAATAGTACACGCTGGCAACACAATAAGCCTGATGGCATTAAAAAATAGGTATTCTATTTAGTATTTCTGTTAGACCGTCTAAAAAACTAGACCTATTTTTTTTGCATTATCAATTTAATAAGAAAGTGCTAAGATATAGAGCACCAAAGTTCCGGAGTGGGGGCTTGTAACGTATACTTTTAGTACAGCTTGCTCGAAAACATTACGTAACGCAAAACTTCAATGCACAGAATCATGTTTTTTTTCCGTTTGCTAGAAAAAATATGGGGTAAAATTGTTTTAAGTTAAAATAAATAAATATTTCCGTACCTACCATCTACACAAAAACATCTAGCCCCATGGTAAGCTCTAAGCTTGTGTTACGGGTACTAGATATCTGATATACTTAATATAATATACATACATACATAGATATTTTTATTATACAGTCATATTAAACACCCAGACCAAGGAGAAAAGTGCTTGCAGAACTTACAAACAATCTTAGCCTCGGCGGGAATCGAACCCGCTACCTCTTGCTCTGCAAGCGGACATTCGCCCACCGCACCACCGAGGCAGTCAAATATTCGATGCAGTCAGTTATATGACGGACTAATTATATTTTTTAGTCATCTAACTTAACTTATTGTCTATATACGAAAAGGTGCGGCGACCCCGACTATCGTCGCTTCAGCGTGTTGAAGCGATTTTATATAACCTAAAGCGTAGGGATTTGCTACATCAAGGAGTTGATATTCTAAATTTTTGTAGAAAAAAAATAAGACCAAGTAACGTAGCTTACCAGCGAGATGCGGGACTCGAACCCACGTCTTCCATTATACGCATGGACGTTCTGACAGCTAAACCAACCTCGCCACGACGTCACCGCTTCAATTTCTTCTACACTTGCAAAACTTCGTGTTACGCCTCGTACTAGCGACATCTAGTAGAACATCCTAGAACTATTCTAGGCTAATATTAAGCTAGCTGATGGTAAACTACGTTACTTCGTCTTAACTTAGAATATTAGTTTCAACATATAAGTGGGGTTTATGACTTTGTAAAAAAAACATCAAGGATTTGGTCTGGTTAATACCAAGCTAGATAGGCAGGGAGATAAAAACAATATTAGACACTAGTGTGTCGAATTAGTATTAGAATTACATACCATGATCCATTCCCGGGGGGTGCTGTAGAGTGGCTTCCAGCCTTTGCCGTCCGAACCCAGCTCATACTTGGCGTCAGGATTAGAACTGACGCTGACGCTCGTCCAGGGGATGTCAGCTGCGGAGCCCAGGGGCTCCAGACATGGTAGCGGTTCCAGCTGGTGGAAATATGCTTATGTATAGATTGATTAATTCAGACTTTGAACATTTAACTATTAAGAGACGGCGGAAACGAAATATGTCATAGTGAAATACAATACTGCGGGGAAAGTTGTATTTCCGCTGAATCCCTTTTATATGAAATGAAAAGCTATTAAAAATTATTAATTTCATTTACGCAAGCGTTTATTATATATAGTATATACATATATATACCGTGATTTTTGACCTTTGCTAGTGATGTGGGTGTGTAGATCAATGTTTTCCAAAAAATAATGCTAGCCAGAATTATTTTCCAATGAATAGGTACTTTTATAACCCCCCCTGGATACAAAATTTCACGTTTGACAGGAGATTAACGTAACACACGTATTTGATGTTGTGTTTTATTATGACGCAGCTGCCCTTCGTATGATATTCCTTTGCCCACTTTTTATACCACCCAGGGGAAGATAATGAGAGGTAGCATTCAATGCCATTCAAAGAAAAATAATCGCGTCATTCATGTCCAGAGTTGGTATGTGTAAAAATAGTATTATCGTTAATCTATCTGAACGTCTCATGTTATCTTTCAAGCGATGGGTGAAAATTGCAGTTTAAATATGACGTACTGAATACCACAGTATTGTATTTTTTTATGACATTTTAAGAAACCTTTGTATTATTATTTTGTTCTGAGATTTGTATCTGCTCGACAATTTGCTTGTCGGAAAATAATGATAACCCACGGTCCTAAGCCAAGTGTGTATCATTTGGGGTTCGGGTATTTGGAATAACTAAGGAGCTATTAGTATATTGAGTCGATTCGGTTAGTCAGAATTTACGGACTAAGCGGCAGTTGTTTAAATTATTATAATTAAAAGGCTATTTTATTTTTGAAGTGAAACTTCTATAGAATCGTTGTGATTTCAAACCGGATGCAACGGAAAAAACGACAGGTAAGCCAATCTTAAACGCTAACCAGGTTAAGCAACTTTGCGCGACGCCAGCACTTGGACGGGTGACCGCCCGAACAAAATCTTTTTGCACAGTATTTTATTTTTGTTTTTTTTTTATTCATCTCATTCTTTTGTCGATATACTGAAGTTTCACTTCTATCGTGTGTGAATCGCACACACACCTTTTTTATTTTATTTAATACTAGCTGTGCCCCGCGGTGTTACCCGCGTTATAATGGATTTTCCCGCGGAATGACGTTTTCCCGCGGTAAAAAGTAGCCCATGTTATTTTTCAGGCTCTAGAGATTGTGTGTACCAAATTTCATTTAAATCGGTTCAGTAGTTTTTACGTGAAAGAGTAACAAACATCCATACATCCATACTTACAAACTTTCGCCTTTATAATAGTAGTAGGATTCTTACGGTGGTAGCGACGGTGGTGGTGGCGGCGGTGGCGGGCTTGCCGCAGCCGACGAGCTGCATGCGCACGGAGATCTCGTCGTGCCACGTGAGCGGCCGCACGCGCACGTACGCGGCGTCGATGGGCGGCGAGAACATCTGCGTGAGCGGCGTCTTGCTGTCTGATGGCCCGCGGAATATCTAAGGAGTCATTATATTAAATATTAAAAAAGGGGATATTTAGGGGAACTTAGTGTAGAGAGCGCCATTAGCACGAACAGTTAAAATTAAAATTAAACATTTCCTTGTTTAGGGTTTATGGCATTAGTTGCTTCTGTGGTCAAGGATTCAGCATAGATAAAACTGCTAACATAGTACCAAAAAACTCTTTTCTTCTGTGTCTACACTAGTGCAGCTGCACTCTTGTGCGAGCACATTGCAGTAATATCCCCTATAGATAAACCTAAGGTGGTGCTATGAACAGTCTCTGGTGGGAGGCTTCGGCCGCGGCTTGTCACCACCCTCCGAGCTGGGCCAGTGCGTGAAGCGATTTTTTCGTGTTTCGTAATGTGGTCCGGAGAAGCCATCTTCTAGGCCTTCATGCTCCATCTTAGACCACATCTTCACTTTACATCAGGTGAGATTGTGGTCAAATAAAGGCTTATCAATAATAAAAAAAAAAACCTCTAGATTTAAGTTCGACGTAGATTTTTCTACTTGGAAAATTTTAAGTGCGCTTTTTAAAACGTGCTTCAACGGTAAAGGCAAACGACGTGAGGAAACCAGTATATTCTGGAAACTTTGTTCCTACCTTAGGTTTCCCATCTTCCTCCACCTTGTGGAAGACCACCCCGTCTTCTCCGTAGAGAACCTCGTAGCTGGTGACGTACTGGTCGAAGATGGGGCTGCCTTGGAGTATGATGCCGTAGACAGGTTCCTTGGAAGGTAGCTTCACTTGGAGGTACTGCTTTGTGTCGTGTTTCGCTGGGTTCCAACTGCCGGCTGGAGATAATACATAGTAATCTCAGAAGACAAAAATAATAAATCTACATTTTAAATTTAAGAAAAACCCGATTCCAATGCCTTAATATCCTTAAAAGTAAAACAACATATAACAATACTAGCGGCCCGCCCCGGCGTCGCACGGGTATAAAATTTTCCTGGAAATTATTCGAATTTTTCTCGCCGTAAAAACCATCCTATCTCTCAAGTTGAATCGAACTGCACATGGTGTGCGAATTTTATTATAATCGGTTAAGTGGTTTAGGAGTCCATTGAGGACAAACATTGTGACACGAGATTTATATATATTAAGATTTTGTAATGTGCACGCGATGCGCTTTCATTTGATACCCCAATCGAGCATATTTGCAGATTTTCGGTATTCCTTTTAACCCCCATAACTTTTAAACGGCACAATTGATTTTCATAAAACATGTCTAAGAACACTCGCGCCAGAATCACAAACCATACAAAAAAAAACTCAATCTAAATCGCTCCATCCGTTCGGGAGCTATGATGTCCCAGACAAACAGACAGACATTCACATAAAACTTATAACACCCCTCTTTTTTGGTCGGGGGTTAATAATCTTAAAGGCAGCTAGGTTCTTTAAATTTAATTAAGGGCTTATTTCACAAATTAAAATAAGCAATGGCTAGTTATGTCAAGAGCTATCTCGCTATGACACATGTGTCTGAGCGGAGTAGCTCTGTATTAAATCATCGTCTAATTTATTTGGGGATGGCGAAACAGACCCTAAGACAAGACAGACGGGAGCAAAAAGTTCTTTAAAACATAATGCGCAAACATTTCTAGTTTCGGGTCTGGGTATTTTCTATGTATCATAAGTACACTCGAGAGCAATGAATCCGGGTCACTCAAAGAATCCAAAAAATCTCGGAAAGTAAGAATGCTAGGTTAATGCAATAAATTGTATTTAATAGACAACTTAATACTCCTTAAAAGAAAGTTAAAAATATATGAGTCACCATAGATTTTATTTACACTAAATTACATAAAGAAAAAAAACTGCTACATATACAAAAAAAATATGTATCTATGTAGTATATCAGTCACCTAACAGCCATAGTACAAGCTCTGCTTAGTTTGGAGTTAGGTAATGCGTGTGATTAGTCCGGAATTATTTATTTATTTACTAGCGGCCCGCCCCGGCGTCGAACGCGTAAAAAAGTTCCCGGCAATTTTTCCTTATTTTCTAACCTACCCTGGACTACGACAAACCTTTTAAAACCAAAATCAGCTCAATCGGCCAAGCCGTTCTCGAGTTTTAATCAGACTAACGAACAACAATTCATTTTTATTTATATAGATTATTATTGCGCATTATGTTTAAAAGCCCCTGTCGGATATCGTCTCTGCTACCCTTGCGAGCCGCTGTGGAACTGAGAAACAATGAAAGAGAGAGTTTGCGCGTACCGCTCTTGTCTGTAGTTTTCCCGTTGAGGACCGCGTTCTGCGGCTGGAACTGCGGACTGGCGGAGGAGCTGGCGCTCATCTCCACCGCGGGAGCGTCGCCCCACATCAGGTCCATGTACCTGGGGACAATAGGTATACCTGTAGCAACTACAACACAATACAATAGAAATACATAGGTAATATTAATATTAAAAAACAATTAAAGATTCTCACTAGCCATATTATAATTATAAAAACAAAAAACTTTCCTTTCAAACATATTTAAGTTTAATGATAAATATTGAGTATGTAATAAGTTTGTTACCTACTATACTAGTCTAAGACTACTTTTGTATCAGTTGTAATGTCCCAACGGGGCTCATAAAAAACTTAACACCATTTGTAACCACATGAATCAACGAATAAATGAATATGAATTACTTCTTCTTCTTCTTATAGTCATCATCATCATCATCACCCTATTAATGTTCCCACTGCTGGGACACAGGGGCTTCTCTCTTGAAGAGAGAGATTAGGCCTTAATTCACCACGCTGGCCAAGTGCGGGTTGGTGAATGCACATGTCCTTCAAACTCTTTAAAGTTCTCGGAGCATACCGGTTTCCTCACGATGTTTGCCTTCACCGTTAAAGCACGTGTTTAAAGCGCACATACATTTCTCAAGAAGAAAAATCCAGAGGTGCGTGGCGGCCTTCGGAATGAAAGTCGAGTGTCGTCCCACTTAGCCAACACGGCTTTTCTTCTTATAGTGCCTCTCCATTACTGAAGGTCGGCGGTCATCTTTTTAAACTTTTCCTTGTCCAGGGCTAGCCTGAATAGGTCTTCTGCCTTCTCTATGCCCGTCCATTGCCTGATGTTACGCAGCCAGGAAGTTTTCCTTCTACCAACAGCCCTCTTGCCTGGTGTTTTCCCCATCATAATAACTACTGCTAAAACAAAATTCTTACCCCCATTTTCATAAAATCTTCTTTTCTGGCTAATAATAACTGGATTAGGCAAAACACACAATAAGCCTATTTTAACATTATTTTTTGACAATTATAGAGAAAGGTTAAGGGGTAAGGGTATTATAGGGAAAGTATATAAACAAGGGTGAAAAGCCTTTCTTGAACTGTTATCGAACAGATTTAGCACTAATTTAGATTTTTAAATAACTATTTATAAACCACAAAAATAATATAAACAGTTAATAAGACAATAGATCGAAGTACCAAGGGCGTCGTTATCGCTGTGAGTGATCTCTTCCAGGCAACTTTTGGATGGACAGGAAAACATGTAGGTATATAAAACGCTGAAAACGCCGAGGATATTAATATTGTACAGTTGATTTTATATGAAGTAGTCAAGGCCACTTTTACCGCAGAAATTTCGAAAAAGAGAGAGAAAAAGTATGAAATAGACTTATGCTAGAAAGTGCAAAAAGATGCAGTCAGAGCGGTCACCCATCCAAGTACCGGCTGCGCGCAAAATTGCTTAACCTTGTAAAAATCACGAAAATGGGAGCCCTCTTTAAATATTTATTTATTTTAGAATTTAGTATTTGAATTTGTTGTTATAGCGGCAATATAAATAACTACATCATCTCTCAAAATTAAAACTATCTACGGTTCTTAAGATACAGTCTGGTGACAGACAGATAGACGACGAAGTCTCAGCAATCCCAAAGGGTAAAGGGACCCTCCCTTTACCCTTTGGAAAGGGACCTTCCCTTTACCCTTTGGGAACGGAACCCTAAAATTATATATATATATATATATATATATATAATGTACAATACTTACTCGTCCGGCGAGCACTCCGGCGGCGGCGTGACCGTCGTCCTGGCGATGATGACCTCCACCTCCTCCGTGTCCGCGACGGTGTTCTTCTTAGTCACCTTCCATTCATCATTCGTTTCCTGTTACAAAACAATTTCATTTATACATATTTCATATCGTAAGCAAAAAAAAACATTGCCTTAATCTCCGTATAAGTAAAACACCATAATATTTGTACGTAGATAGGGCACGCGATGCTCTTTTAGTTGATACCCCACTCGAGTATATTTGCAGATTTTCGGTTTTCCTTCCCACTCTCACCCCCATAACTTTTGAATGGCTCAATCGAATAATAGCATCCCTTTAACAGAAGTGTCCTTAATTTACTCTTTAATATATTAGGGCTGTCAATTGTTTTCAGTTCAGTTGGTAGATTGTTAAATAGCTTGACAGCCTGATACCGACTGCCATGCTTAGTTACTTTCAACCTACGAGACAACGGTGCTTTCAGATCCTTTCTTCTTACCATTATTATATGTACCTATACTAAGATGCGGCATTACCTCGGTAGTGGTTTGTATGTCGACGACCCGAGGGATGACCAGGGCCTGGTGCGTGGGCCCCCAGGACGGCGGTTGGGTGATACACTCGCTCGAGTCGCAGTGCAGCTTGTTGTCCAGGCATTGGCAGTGTTGGCAGCCGTCTATCACTACCCCGCCAGGCTAGACGAAACAACAAATAATTAGATATATAGAAGAATAAGAAACGTTTATTTTGTCACAATCATAATAACATATAATCATGTTGCGACAAAAACGGTAACCATTCGGCATAAGCTGCGGCAGAACGGGTCCAACCACAGCGCTGGTCTTCCATGGTTACCCGAGTTGTGTTGGTTATACAGCATACATTGTATTACAGAAAGAAAACAATAAAGAGAAACTATAATGACTATTATAATAATAGTTTAATCATAATATAAAGTATATAAAGCACTTATGTGTATTACGAGATTTACGAGTACAGTTAGATCTTAAATAATATGATCTGACTTAGGTATGTTATTGAACCTTAGTGAGATCGAATCGTCTCCTCGCTCTAAATAAGCATACAGCATTCATTAATAATGCTAGACAAGCAATAGCAAATATCTAGACTAATAGAAAAGTTATAAGCAGATTTCCGCCCACCGCGCCACTGAGGCAGTCGAAATACATTTAGATTTTTTTTTAAATCTATTGAATTAAATAAAATTGGATTGTTTATTTGAACCTAGTATTAAAATGTAGCTTTTTATCACTCAAGTCTAACGGGGTTGCCAAGTTTGTATGCAAGTTGTTTGATTTTGAGCTAAGTACAATTTTTTTAAAATGTGTTTTGCTATTGTTTATCCGTCAAAAATCGATGACATGGTTCCTAAGAAAAAATCTTCCATATTTTTTAAGACCTTTCAATACTAATCGAAACTTTTGTTACAACCTGTAGGATGAATACAAAGCTAAAGTTCTTAGATGAAGATGTTATTAGATGACCTAAAAACGGGTTTTATGAAAATCTACCCCTGAGGTTGGATTTGAGCATGAAAACAGTTACTAATTTGGACTTGATATCAATGCGTAATAAGCCATGAAGAGCGGACAACACTGAGTGGCGCCGCTAGTTAAATAATAAATTGTCTACTGTTATGTTTACCTTAACAATGCTGTTATCAACTTCGGAGTAGCAGGTACAGTCCTTCTGGGGCACGCAAGTCTTCTCATCCCGCCAGAACGAGTCAAACTCGCACTTTATCTTGGAGATCTCGATGTCTATGCAGCCTTCTATGCATTTCTGGAGGAAAATTATAAAAAATGCATAAGCATATAATTAACGTTCCCACAGCTGGGGCACATGGACTTTTATCTTGCCGAGAAATATTAGGGCTTAGATGACCACATTCATTAGAAACTGCAAAGATATAGAACATCAAAGTTCTGGAGTGGAAGCTTGTAGTGTATAAATTTAGTACAAATCCTAAAAACACTAATATCTAGATCTTTTCCGTTGCAAAAAAAAAAAAAAATCATCTCAAGTGTATGACAGACTAATTTAATTAACTAGATAATAATTAATTACAATTTTTTTTAGTCATCTAAACTAATGGTTACAATATGTTTAAGCGACCTGCCCCGAAATTGCACGCGTACAAATTCTACAATCGAATACAATAAAAAAAAACAACTTTATTGTGCACACAGGAAAATAGACACACAACAACTAGTGAAAAACAAATGTACGAAGGGCGGTCTTATCGCTAAAAAGCGATCTCTTCCAGGCAATTTTTACTATACTACACTACTTTCTCTTGAATCTTGCTGTAAATAGTAGTTTCTGAAACTTTAGTACACACATACAGACGCGTTGTGTTCAAAGATATTTTCAATACGTCAATTACTAAACTTAACCCTTTGCATACAAATCCATTTTAAGTTTTGTGAGCCGGCGGTTTGGCTAAGCATAAAACCGGTTTTTGTTGAGTAATCTATACTCCACCACCGGGTTTGTCTGTCTTTATGTTTGGGAAATACACTGAAAAGCTACAAAACCGATTTTAATGCAGCTTTGAGGCATAGGTAATTGAAGGGGAAGGTTGTGTTGTATGATCAAATTTTTGAACAAGTCGGGAAAAATCATGCATTTATTTCTAAAGTTTTGTTAAATACCTCTCCAGCACACTGGCCCTTGTTGAGCGCGGTCTTCTTGAAGTAGTCGCAGAGCTTGTCGCATGCGTACGCGCACTGCGAGTAGACCTGCCCGGGCGGACAGCGCGGCGCGGGCGTTGTAGCTTCTGTTGTGGTCGCTTGTGTTGTAGTTGTCTCTAAAAATATTACATTAATCGTATTTTTTGGCTTGAACATAAGAAAATAATAGTTGTAATATTAAAACAAATTACGTTTGGATAAAAATTATCTATGTAGTATATCAGTTACCCATAGTGCAAGCTCTGCTCAGTTTAGGGTAAGGTGATGCTGTATGATTAGTCCGGAAATATGTATTATTATTATTATATTATCCCGTACAGGAAGGGCCCTAATCAGCCCAACTCTTTGAAGGAGTACGACTCTTGCACAGATTTGTTTCAGCATTTTCATGGATGTGGACGAGCGTGCCGACCCTGTCTCCATTCAGATGGTAATGATAATTAAAGTGTACCTGTCTCATTCACGCATTAGAGAATCATCGTATAAGAGCGACAGTGGCCAATCACAGGCAAGCGTGCTTGGGTTGACATAAGTGACTTTCCCGCAGGCCATTTCTTATAATTCTTCTGCACTGCATTTTAAGAACTTGGTGCAGTCGGTAGTTAGCGTCACCATTCATAATAGTCTAATGATAATGAAAGTATACCTGTCTTATTCACGCATTCAGGGCGTATGAGAGCGACAGCGGCCGGCCAGTCACAGACGAGAGTGCTTGGGTTGAACAAGGTGCCTGTGCCGCAGACTTTTTCCGTAGATCCTTCTGCACTGCATTCTATGAACTTGGCGCAGTCAGTGGGATGCGGCGCGATTGGTTCCGTTACGTTGGCGCATGGATTAGGTGCTGTGGAAAATAAAATGTTGTTTGGAGTGGGGCAACCTTAATTCATCATTATAGTGACCTCCAGGTGATGTTAAGAACAGTATCTCGTGGGAAGCTTCGGCCACGGCTTGTCAACACCCTCCGGGCTAGGCCAGTGCGTGAAGCGATTTTTTCGTGTTTCGTAATGTGGCCCGGAGAAGCCATCTACCTTCTAGGTCTTCATGTCCCATCTTAGACCACATCGTCACTTTACATCTGGTGAGATTGTAGTCAAATGAAGGCTTATCCAGCAAAAAAAAAAAAAAAAAACGTGATGAAGAGATGAAAGAAGAGTTAAGTCTCGTTGTTAAGTAAAAGATCTTTCACTGAAAACTGATTTTAAGGCAAAATACCATATTACTTAATTTTAGCGTCATGTTTGTTTATTTTCTTGCCGTTGGTAGATTAGTGAAATGGAAGTATTTAAAAAATAGATATTGTTTAGTATCAATCACTCGTATAGTAATGTATTATTCTACGCCTATAGTAAACTCCTGCTCTCTTCCCGTAGAATTTCCAATACTACGCATTAGCTTCTCATTATACACTATTTTACCATACTGGGGCGTTGCTGTACTCGAAGGCTTATTAGGCGCCCACGAAAAGATGTAGGACATTCTAATGCCAGTGCATGCAGCCACTAATATATCCCTAGCAGGCAAAATATGGCTATCCCACCTTCACACTCGCAGAGGACTCTTATTTCAAAGTCGGGGCATGTCGATTTCTCCCGGCACTGCAGCCCGAGCTCGAGGCTGCATTCGACGTCCAACTTCGTCTCCTTGGCAGTTTTGTGGTCCCCAACAGTTCGGCATTCGATGTCCTTCATTTGTTCCACTCTGCACATTGGTGAACCGATGTGCTGTGAAGAAAAATCCTATTAATCATCACAAAATGTGGCATAAGATAGGCCTCTCTGTCTATGTTTGTATACTTCTCTGCAAAATATATGCGAAAGAACCGATTCAAATATAAATATGAGCAAAAAATTTGTTATTTGTTTAAAAAAATATCGTTATTCTTCTCGATAAATACCCACATTAAAAATAATAATACCTGTTAGCATTCTTTAAAACAAACAATTTAACTAGAATTTTATTTGAATGTGTATCCTTTACTATCCACTAGTCAACACTTACCATCAGGTGAGAGAATTTGAATGTACCTTCTAGACTTTTGTAATTCATACTCGTCCATATCGACACATACCACGGTGAAATGGTGAAACAAATGTCTAATCTAAACGTTGATCCACATCCACCCACTAACACTGCTAGGCGCTATCTACTCACCAGTTATTACCAGAAACCACGGGCCCGCCGCGGTTGATCCACGGAGTCCATCGTGCGTGTAATCGTATCGTATTAGTAGTACACACTTCTACTCACCAGCAAGCCCTGTTGGCTAGTGGGACTTTCATTCCGAAGTTCGTGGGTACAAACCCTGCCACGCAAAAGTGCGTGCGCGATTTTTCTTCATGAGTAATTTATGTGTGCTTTAAACACGTGCTTTAACGGTGAAGGAACCGGCATGTTCAGAGTAACTTTAAAGAGTTTGAAGGATATGTGACATTCACCAACCCGCACTTGGCCAGCACCACGCTGGCCAAGTGCGGTGGTGGCCAATTAGGTCCTAATCTCTCTCGCCAAGAGAGAAGTCCCTGTGTCCCAGTAGTGGGAATGTTAATAGGGTGATGATGATGATCTACTCACCAATTCATTCAGTTTGGGCAACGGTTCAGTCTCCAGCAAGTCCCCGCTTGAAGCCACCTCGGGCCCGCCGCGGTTGATCCACGGGGTCCATCCGCTGACACACTGTAAGCCTTGGTCGTTCGGCTTGGGAGAGGTTGATATCTCTGGTGCTATGGTGGACTGGAAATTATGTCGATTATATTATTAAACGTCTTAAACTATACGGAATATAATTCCTATAATTATTTTAATACAATCATAAATTGCGTGTTAGAATCATGAATAGAGTATCCTTCGCCTCCGCTATCTTTGTACGACAGTCCACACGCCTATGCCCCAATTTCCCACAATAATGACTTTTAATCTGTGAAGGTGCCTCTGCCGTCTTCTGCCGTTTTTTTTTGTCTACGTCGTTAACGTGGTCTGTAGTAAGCTTTCGTTTCAAGTACGTGAAGGCTTGAAGCTCTTGTTGCAGCTACCGGCGTGTGGTGACTTCTGTTGTGAAAGCTAGTCGTTGATGCCGAGAGTCGATTTGAGACAAGTGAGCAATTACAGTCGAAATGGCTATTAGTTCCAAGCTTTAATCCTTCCATCTGTTCAAGAATGACGTAACAGTACGGCTGGCATTCGCGTCATACGAATCGTTTTCTTTTGGTTTGTCGCTATTAAAGTTTATGAGGGTAGCGGCAGAAGTTTCTGTGCAGACAAATCGAGCCACAAATAACTGTTTAAATTCAACCCACGTCATACCTGGATAGGTTATTTGCGACAGCCAAGTGGTTGCAGATCCCTTCAACGCCTTACTAATCGTCATAATAAGCTGACTTCCCTCCACATTTCTTCCTTCGAAGCATAAATCGGCGGTACTACACAAAGATCGAGCGTCCACCACACTTTTATCGAATTCTGGAGTTGAATTCCGGCAGAATGACGTCATATTTTTCTGTAGGCTTGTTGAGTGCTTGAATTAGGGCCTGTATTTGTTGATTCTGCATCTCGAAAAGTACTCGCCATTGTGACTCGTTTCCGCTGCCGGTGCACGTAGAATTCGATCCCACTTCTGATGTTGAAGCGTCAGGATTTTTTACCATTTTTCTTCGAGCCTAGCTGCTAAGGTAGTTGGTTCAAATGAAAGGTGATGTGCAGATTAACAATGTATTTCCGATAATTAACTTTTAAACTTAATATTGTGCACGGACGGGGTGACAGTTTCGCGTCCGTCTCCGCCGAGCGCCGGGAATGGAATGAGGAATGACGGGGAGCGCTCGCTGCCGCTCGCTCGTCGACTAGAGCGGTGACGTCACGACCCTGTCAGGCGCGCGCGCTGTGAAGTTAGCGTTCGCAACGCCTCCGTTCGTGTTGGATGCGACATATTTATTTTTTAAATCAATTTGGGATTTTTTGGACGATTTCTTCCCTCAAAAGCTTTCCACCTCCCAGTACTGAATATCCGCTTTTCCATACCTAAATGTTTACTTTACTGCAGGAAGATCCAGACATTTTTTTTTTCATTGATATTTATGTGTAGTTAGAGTGCCAGTCCCGACTATGCTTTTCAAATAAATAAATAAAATAAATATTTCCGGACTACTCACACATCATCACCTAACCCCAAACTAAGCAGAGCTTGTACTATGGGTGTTAGGTGACTGATATACTACATAGATACATTTTTTTTGTAAATACATACATATGATACATAGAAAACATCCAGACCCGAAACCAGAAATTGTAGATCGTACAAAATCTGGTCCCACGGCGGGAATCGAACCCGCAACCTCCTCGGAAATGCCAAGTTAAAATTAAAAGCTAATGTAGGATAGGTAAAAACATACCTATACTAAAACGCCCATTTTGGAGCCCAGGGCGTTTTGGTGGTTAGTGAAAGTTAATATTCTTATAATATTGGGTGAAAGTTAATATTCTCATAAAATATTCAGTTAGGGATGGGAATTATTTCCGAAAAAGATCGATTTTCAGATCGATACGAATCGTGGCCTGATAAATCGAGATCTTAAAGATAGATTTCCAAAAACTCGATTTTTTGCAAATTTGCTTTTATAATGTAAGTATAAATCAATTTTATTAAAAACAATACAAAATATTATAATTAACAATAATTTTTATATTCAAATCGATATTATTGGCTCGAAAAATCGATTTTTCGATTAATCGATCTCAGATCGCCATCCCTAATACACTTCTGAACATGTAAACATAACATGGTAAATATTCCGTTTTAAATCTAAATAGTGTTTATAACCCTGATAGTTTCAAAAGTGAATTTAACCTGTCCAGGTTTTCATTGAATAGGTACATTCTAATAAAGAATAAGTAGGTATGACTTACTGTAGCGCAAGGTTGCCCAGTGCATATCTTCTGGTGCTTAGAGCATGTGCAAGTGTGACACTCGTCCTGCTCCATCACTTGTCCTTCAGCTATCTCCGTCCCGTTCTCGAGTGTTATGCAGATGGGTTTGCATTTAGCGACCGGCACGCATTCCGTGTTTGAGCTGTTCTTGTAGACTTGCCCTTCTGGGCAGGCTTTCTTTGGTTTACAACCTGGGGAAAGGTAAGTTAGATAGATAGATAGATAACTCTTTATTGTACACCACAAATATAATACAAACAGTAAACAGTAACAAGACAACATCGGAGTACAAAGGGGGGTGTTATACCTGTGAGCGATCTCTACCAGGCAACCTTTGGATGGACAGGAAAGAAAGAGAACGACTTAGACAGTGGCGTAACGTAATAAAGATATAAAAAGGAGAATAAATAAATACTAATTAAACTATTGTGAAAGTATTTATAGATAAAATTTAAAAGTACTTACATAATTCCTAAACTATATCCTAGTATGAGCGATAGTCAAAAAATAGATAAATAATAATACTATTATACTATTAAATAGATGAGGTTAAGCTGCTGGATTGCGTGTAATGTTTGTCATAAGAGTCCTTGGAAGCAGCCTGCTTATAGAGTAATTTTTTTAAATACCTAATCAAAATAACGGACAATTTTTTAATTTTTTGCTGATGGATGAATAATGCTCTGGGGAACGTGGTACATGTGGATGCCATAAGTTTTTAAAATAATAGTCCCCTTTGATCGCTATTCCTCCCCTATGACGATCAGCCAGGATTTCCTTCAGCTGAAATGTCTTTGACTACTTATATGTTTGACACCCAAATAAGTGCCCTGACCGTAGACGTACAAGAAGCTTTACCTTTTTTTTAGGTTTTTGAAGTGAAACTTCTTTAGAACCGTTGTGATTTCAGACCGGATGCAACGGAAATACGTCAGGTAAGCCAATCTTAAACGCTAACAAGGTTAAGCAACTTTCCGGAACGCCAGTACTTGGATGGGTGACCGCCCGAACAAAATCTTTTTGCACAGTATTTTTTTTATTCATCTCATTCTTTTATCGATTTACTTCAGTAAATCGACAAAGGAATCTTCAAAATGAAACTTCAGTTTCACTTCTACCGTGTGTGAATCGCACACACACCTTTTTTTTCTGTAATATTTTTCTTTCAAGTCGTACCTTCAACGCAAGTATCGTGTTCGCAGTTAGGCTTTATCTCGTTGTAGTAGAGCGCATTGTCGCATGTCTCAACTGGGCAGGCAGAAACGCAAGGGTCGTAGTTCGAGCATTCCTCGTCGCATTGCATCGCTGTAAACAAAATAAATTCAATTAACTACTTAAGTTAAAATTTATCGGTATATCAAATATATAAATTTATTTGGTATCATATGTTTTCGTTCCACAAAATGTACAACGGATTTGGTAATGCAATATATGTGCATTTTCTTGAATTTTAAGCGTCTTTCTGATAGTAAAATATTATGATTACTCGCATAAAATAATATTAGGTCCTTACATATGAAATTGGCGTTTTGTATGGGAGGAACAAAAAGTCGAATATTTTTTAATATAATATATTTAATTAATCAAAGTATGAACCATTATTTTCTATGCACTTTTGCCATCTTATAGGTAGTTCATTGATCCCTTTACTAAAAAAACCAGTCGGACGGGAATCAATAAAATCTTTGAAGGCGATTTGGACTGCCCCATCGGAGTTGAATTTTTTCCCTTGCAAGAAGTTATCCAAATTTCGAAAAAAATGGTAATCTGTTGGAGCAAGGTCCGGGGAGTACGGAGGATGTCTTAGACTTTCCAATTGAAGCTCTTCTAATTTAGTAGCCGTCTGTTGCGCAGTGTGTGGTCTAGCGTTGTCGTGAAGCAGCAGTGGCGTGGAGCGATTGACCAGCCTAGGTTGTTTAGCCGCTAGCTTTTCCATCATGGTTTGCAATTGCTGACAATAGACATCAGCCGTAATAGTCTGGCCAGATTTGAGAAAACTGTAATGAACAATACCGGCACTAGTCCACCAAACGCTTACAAGTAACTTTTTTGGGGTTAATTTTCGCTTGGGGCAGGATTTGGCTGGCTGGCCAGGATCCAACCATTGCGCTGAGCGCTTCCGATTATCGTAAAGAACCCATTTTTCATCACAGGTAATGATTCGGTTTAAAATACCTTCATTATTGTGCCGGTTTAGTAATGTAACGCAGCAGTCGACGCGCGTTTGCCGGTTTGCTTCAGTCAATTCGTGAGGTACCCACCTTTCAAGCTTTTTAATCTTCCCAATTTGCTTCAAGTGAATTAAAACAGTTTTATCACTAACACCGCAGCCTGCAGCTAACTCGGACGTGGTTTGCGATGGATCCGCTTCCACAATAGCCTTCAACTCTTCATTATCAACTTGAGTCTCAGGCCGTCCACGGGGCTTGTTCTGCAAGTCGAAATTTCCAGAACGAAAACGTTGGAACCAAAAACGAACTGTGTTTTCTTTTGCAACACGACCGCCATACACATCATTCACCCTTCGAGTTGTTTCCGCAGCACTAGTGCCACGGCGGAACTCGTACTCGTAAATAATGCGATATTTTAAGTTTTCCATTTTGTAAAATGAGTGACGCAAACAGAAAAAAACAGAAGAAAAAAAACAAATGAATGACGATCATCGAAGCACAAATACATGAGTCTATAGCTGTACAAATTTGAATTTGGAATTCCTTACCAAAGAGGAGAAATTTGTGATTAAAGTGGCCAGTACGAAAAACGCCAATTTCATATGTAAGGACCTAATATCAGATAATTGTAGATATTCATAACCCGTAATTAAGACTTATAGGAAATACAGTTTATATGTGGGAGTGTTCATTTATTTATAAGTTCTCGTCCTAATACTTACACGATGATTTCAATTCATCATTTGACGAAAGCGAGTTCGAATATTGGTGAATATCACATGTCCTTCAAACGCTTACAAGTTCTAAAAAAGTTCTGGATTCCTCACAATTTTTGCCTTCACCGTTAAGAGCTTTTATGCCAAGCTCGCGAGCTCCATACAAGAGAAAGCTTGACGGTGTAAAGCAAGCTTGAACCTTCTAGGTCTTCATGCTCTATCTTAGACCACATCGTCACTTTACATCAGGTCAGATTGTGATCAAATGAGGGCTTATCTTATATATAAAATTCTCGTGTCACAATGTTCGTTCCCGTACTCCTCCGAAACGGCTTGACTGATGATTATGAAATTTTATATGCATATTCAGTAGGTCTGAGAATCGGTTACTATCTATTTTTCATTTGACAAAACAACGTTTGCCGGGGTCAGCTAGTCTTTTATATAAAATTCTCGTGTCACAATGTTCGTTCCCGTACTCCTCCGGAACGGCTTGACCGATTCTCAAGTGAGCATATTGAGGTTGGCCAGCATCTATTTTTCATTTTGCAAAACAACGTTTGCTGGGGTCAGCTAGTATAGCATAAAAAAAAAACATAGTGTGTGTGTAAGGAGACTCACGGCAGAGGTCCTGCGTCCTCCAGCGGAGCGGCACGCCGCGGCGCGCGCAGGCGTGCGCGTACTCGGCCAGCGCGGCGCAGGCGCAGCGGCAGTCCCCGCCCGCGTCGCAGGCGCACGCGTCCCGCTCGCAGCGCTCCGCGTACCCGCCCGCCGGCACCGCGCCGTGGCACAGCGTGAACGGGTACCGCTTCAGCGCGCCGCAGGTCTGCGAGGCCCACTCTTGCCGCTGCGGCCGCTGCTTGCAGTGGTCCTGTTCGTGAATACGGTAGAGATTACAGTTTGTACGGTGGTCGCCTATAAGATTTATACTAGGAACTCGGGTATGGCGTCTTTTTGCTACGTCAAATAGTAATTTATTAGAATAGAATGTCTTTATTGCTTCAAACATGGTATAAAGGTGATAATAATTACAAATAAGGTCCACATGTTTCACTAAAAACTAGCATGCAATAATTAATTAAATCTAGGATAAATGTCAAAATAATTCATTAATGTCATAAAACTTATTTTCATTCAGCCATTTAAATAGTTTTTTCTTAAATATATAATTATTCATTAATTTTATGTCATTTGGAATTTTATTATAAATCTTAACACACATATTTAGACAACTTTTCCTATATTTAGCTGAATGTGGAGTTTCTTTTAAAATTAGTCTATCTGGGTCTCTACACCGTCTAAGATTTCTGTCACATGTTTTTTCAAACAATTGTACATGGTTCCTGACAATTATTATTTATTAATAATAAAATTAAAATAATAATTATTCTTTTATGCGCACACAATTATAACACAAACGTAGCAAAAATATTCTTACACTATGAGACAATTGACGGTCTTATCTCTACGAGACAACCTTGAATGGATAGGATCATTAAGACATTAAAGGGGATCTGTGTGCAAATATGAATTAATTATAGATGCTTACAGGTACATACTTAGAGTATCTATGGTAAGTAACAGAGCGCGCGTATCACTAAAACTTCATTGTGCAGAACTTAGACAGCTAGCATAGACAAAAACGTAAAAAAGAGCGAATGACAGGTAGGGATGGGGCGTGCCGATGGGGAAAAGCTATCGATAAATTACATTAATTAGGTTCTCTGTTAGGTAATTAGTTACACACTCTTTATGTTATTTACTTGCTCTCTGGTTCATTATATAAAACATCTAGTAATTTACCAAATTATAATGATAGTTCTACCATTAACATAATCATTTTCTGGTTGTTTCAAGTGGTTACATTTATTATTATTATGAATACTTTATTGCACAAGAATATAAATAATTGTACGAAAGGTGTGCTTAATTTAGGTGTTACATAGTAGTAAGATTCTAACATTACCCTTTTGGGGCATTGCAACCATACGATTAGATACTAAAATACATAAAATATGTTAATAATGGGTAAAAACATTAAAACATATCGGTATTTAAAATTATGGACCCGAAGAGGCTATGTTTGTCCAAAGTGAATGTGAATTGTTATATTGTTGAATAAATTAAAAAAAAAGGTGTGTGTGCGATTCACACACGATAGAAGTGAAACTTCAGTAAATCGACGAAAGAATAAGAAGAATAAAAAAAAGTGTGTGTGTGTCAGCTACGACGCACGATTGGAGTCTACTACTTACGAACTACAATTATGATATATATCGAATAGAAAAAAAGGGTAAATTAACGCATCTGCTAAAATGATAAGAGAAACAAACATAATATCTGTAATTATTCGGATTATTTATATTATGTACTTCAATAAAGCGTATTACATAAAGTATGTTACAAAATAATATAAATAAAATACAGTAATACCTCTTTGCGCGATACTTCGTAGGCTCTCAACTACGAAGTATCGCGCAAAGAAATTTAAATAAAGCATTGTATTTGTGTCTCTTACCATTTCCGTTTCATCTTTTTGCATCCGGTTTGAAATCACTACGATTCTATAGAAGTTTCACTTCAAAAATAACAATTAAATATGTCTGCGTATTTAATTGTTATTTGCTCACAATATGTCGGCGTCATGGTTTTAGTCGTCTTGAGTACTTCCGACAACTTTTCAATTTTTTTTTCATACGCTGACGAGTAGCGTAAAGCGCTTTGCATCGCAATCGGCGACGTTCCGAGTAAAACTCTACCCCCAACTAACATATTCGGTAGTTGTAGTAGTTAACGCAGAGGCCATTCTCATGTTACAACTATAGACTCACGGTGATCTGCTGCGGCTTGGGACAAGTCAGTCGCAGTTTCCAAGAGTCGGCGAAGATGAGAGGCGAGGACTCGGCCAGGCCTCCACCGGAGGGGGTCTGGAAGTCGTCGCGCATGTCGCCGTTGTAGTTCCCGCAGAGACCTTTCACCTGTTACAAAGAATATTATTAAAAACATCTTAGTCCGATTGTCTTCTATCGAACGATTATATTTTTAGTTAGTATGTAAGTGATGTATCTTTCAGTACCTTGAAATGGCTACTCTATACCTCAGCAAAATACCTAATCCCATAGAAAGCTTGTCATTTCAGGTAGAAAGCTGTAGTTCAAACAAACTAATTATTGGTTCATCGGTCGCCTACACTGCAAGGCGACACCGCCGTAACAGATGATCCATGATTCTGACACTTTAGTTAGTAAGATTTTTATGTTTATGTATGTTAGTCTATAAGGTATATGTTTATATGGGCCTTAGATGCCTGGAATAAATGATTATTATTATTATTATTGCAATATGAAGTTAAAACTCGACGACGACCTCTGTGGCTCGGTGGACCGGACAAGACCGGTCGGACCTTCGCTCCGACTGAGACGCAAGAGGTTTCGGGTTCGATTCCCGCCGGGGGACCAGATTTTGTACTATCTACAATTTCTGGTTTCGGGTCTGGGTGTTTTCTTTGTATCATATGTAAGAATTTACAAAAAAAAAATGTATCTATGTAGTATATCAGTCATCTAGCACCCATAGTACAAGCTCTGCTTAGTTTGGGGTTACGTGATGCTGTGTGATTAGTCCAAAGATATTTATTTATCATCATGACCATACCACAAACTTTTGACCTGATGCAAAATCAAAGTCTGCCACCAATAACAACACACTGCAGACGTTGACTAGCCGAAGCCCAAAAGCAACGCGTTTTTGCGGTTTGATTGATGGATGCAGTACATAAAATAATAGTAGCTTGCCCTTACCCGTCCTTGCCACATAGCGTCCACCTTCACATGCACCCTCATCTCGCGATCCCATTGCAGAGACACGCCCAGCGACGGCACGTCTAAGAACACGTACGCACCAGCGAGACGAAGCTTTATTCTGAGGAAAAAATATATGTTGAACAATTTTGTTAACTACTTAATATAAATAATCTAAATTTACAATTAATAAAACTCCCGTAACCAGAACCTACGCACGTGATGCGCTTTCATTTGAGATTGAGACCCCCCCTAAAAACGGGGTTTTCCTTACCCAGTTTTACCCTCATTAATTTTAAACGGGTCAACCAATTTTCATCAAACATCTAAGAACACATCTAAGACCACTTGCGCGAATTTAATTCGATTCATCCGTTCGGGAGCTATGATGTCCCAGACAGACAGATACGTCAAACTTATAACACCCCTCATTTTTGTCGGGGGTTCAAAAATCAAAACAATCACACATAATGTTGTGCAAGAATACGACATAAATTCTGGAATGATAAACACAGGTTTATCCATTTAAGCGTCCACGGTGACTACAGTTGGTTATGATGTATTTATATTTATTCATTTTTATTTATTGTGTGGGCATGACTTGTGACTCTCCGAATGAACTTGTATAAATGGCAGTGTCTATTATTAGTGTTATTATAATTTAATTGATTTTTTAAATGACATATTTATCATATTTTTTCTTGACTTATTATTGTTTGACATCTTGGTATAATATATGTTAATGACATTATGTAATAAACTTTTTTATGCTTAACCCTAAGTAGAGCATAATTGAGACTAATTAAGACATTTGTTATATACATTATGCTGATGCAAATAAATATTTCTTATTCTTTTGCTGTTCATAAAAATTGAGAAATTAATCATTGGTTAAGATTAGCATGCGTTCTAAGTTATACATTATGTGAGTGCTTTCAATTCGACTACATAATATCTAGTTATTTTAGGACAAAATGAGAGCAGGTTATTTTTTATTTTCAATACTGTTACTACAAATTCAAAAGAGTATTGTATACATATTTTTCTAACTTAAGACACCTGTTTTCACCAACAATAGACCCTCATTAGAGTTTAAACAACGATGATTGTTGATGTTGAGTTAATGTTCTGATATCAAAAGATTTATACATCAACGTGCAACAAATCCTCAAATCGAAGGAATCGGACCCATTATTCTATTTGAAGTGGATGAACTGTTCCACTAATTTCATCAATAATAGCTGCTGTGCATGCCTACTGCAGCTTATGCGAGATTGCGACGGTAGGCTTGTTATAGGTCCAATTCATTCGGACATTACTTTCTCCCACCACTACTTCCTTCTAGGTCACTATCACGGTCATGTTTACGTTTCGTTCCGCGTACAACTTATACGCAACGTTATTATGCAACATTGACGCGTGACTTGTGGACTTTTGCTGCACCAAGTCGAATGTCAGCTGTTGTTTTGTAGTTTGCTTCATCGGGGGCGTAGCTCAGATGGTAGAGCGCTCGCTTAGCATGCGAGAGGTACGGGGATCGATACCCCGCGCCTCCAAATAATAGCTTTTGCTCTATTTTACTATTTTTAAGGTCAAGTTTTTATGTGATAGTAAATTGTAGTATTTTTCACACTGGGGGCGTAGCTCAAATGGTAGAGCGCTCGCTTAGCATGTGAGAGGTACGGGGATCGATACCCCGCGCCTCCAAACTATATTTTTAATTTTTTCCAAACTTTACTTTTAAATTAAAATTCAATAATAAAATTCCTCCTTATTAATTCATGGCTCAAAATTTTGAACTTTCTCCCATATGTTAAATTTTGCCACCTAAATCTGCTTCAGTTGTACTAAAAAACGAATTCGTTGATATTTGAATAAAAACTTCCGGACAATCAACACAACATCTAGTCCCGTGATAAGCTCTAAGCTTGTGTTACGGGGTACTAGACATCTGATATACTTAATATAATAGACAACACATGTAGATATTTTATTATAATAAAGAAATTTATTTCCATGATATCCTAGGGATCATCTAGCTACAAAAAAGTTTGATCTATTTATTTATTTTAATTAATTAAGAAAGGACACCCAACAGAAGGTAACAAAAAATAAACTTGACTAAAATGATTAAATGCGACGTGTTCCCTTAATAATATGGCATCACAAGTACAATATAAAATGGCAATCTAGGGTTTCTATCATATCATACTAATATTATAAATGCGAATGTAAGTTTGTTTGTTACGATTTCACGCAAAAACGACTTAACCGATTTTAATGAAATTTGGTACACAGAATCTCTAGAGCCTGAAAAATAACATCAGCTACTTTTAACCGCGGTAAAACGTCATTCCGCGGGAAAATCCATTATAACGCGGGTAACACCGCGGGGCAAAGCTAGTAAATAATAAGTACCTTTTAAGTTTGGAGATGTCCGGCAAAGGCGCATTCTTGGTGAGCGATACGATCTCCTCGCTGTTCCCGCTGCCGACCTTCAGGGTCACCGACTTGGAGCAGGTCGCGCCGGTCGTGCCGCACGGAACATTCTGGAAGGAAAATAATCCTGTAGTGTACATAAAAACTCGGATCGTAGATTGTAGTGCCGCAGTAAACATTAAAAAAAAACCATTTACTGTAAATTACTTAAACACACAAAACATTTCATCAAAATCTGTCCAGCCGTTTAGGAGGAGTTCAATTACTAACACACGTACAGAATATTTATATATATATATAAAGAAATGTTTTTTTTTGTATAATTTGTGTGGAATAAAGTGTGCAATAAAGTGTTGTCTATCTATCTAAGTTTAGGCTAGTAGACGGCTGGGGATATCATTCTGCAACCTAGTGAAAAGACAGGCTGAAATCGTGATAATATCTATACCTATTGTATTGGAACCAATGTGGTGTGGAGTAGTGAAAATTAGGGCTGTATCAAAGCCTGTATGGGTATGTAATATCAGCTACCCCTGAAAGAGATCTCTTACAGCGATAAGGCTAGTACTTGAGGGTCCTAACCAGAACGAATTGTATTATATATTTGTAAGTGTTTAACTTTTTATTTCGGTATTTATTGTCTATACATACCATAAAAATCTAGACAAAGTTGCCTTATCCAGGACCCTTAAACCTATAAGATCATATAATTTTTTGGTTTTAAGGGCTTGGCAAACGCTTGATAAATCAAAAAACATGGTAACCATCATGGTCGTCTGTCACTCCCTTCGCCAGTAGATAGATGCAAATGCTATCGACGTAGTCCGTGCCGTCAAATATTACCATGTGCGAGTCAAACAACTCCTCTATCTATCTTGTTTCAGACCCTACCTGTATCTCAACGTCGAATCCATCGTGGTCATCCATCACTCCCTTCGCCAGTAGATAGGTGCAAACGCCCTCGAAGTCGTACTCCGTGCCGTCGAAGGTGACCATGTGCGAGTCGCCCCACGCCGCGCACACTCCCGCGCATTTCAACTCGGTGCAGGACCAGTTGCCACTCTTGCATACGCTGAAAGAATGTTGCAAATGAATCGTAATTTTTTATTTATTTTTTATTTTACGCTGTCTTAGTGTATGTTAAACATACATAATATTTAATATGAATAGGTCTTATTACTAGCTTAATTCAACATGTACATGCAACCGTTGGGGCACTGCAAAAGAGTTTGAGTCAAGTAGACTCAAACTCTTTTAATAATTATTTATTAAAGTTATGTCAATTAATAATTATCAATTAATATTATATCATAGGTGATGTCGAACTTAAATCTAGGAACAGATAGGAGAATGTAATTTATTTTCTTAATGATACATACCTATTTAAGGCGGTATGTCAATAAAAGTATTAATTACCTACCAGGAGACAGAACATTTAGTTAATCAATAAAACAATAAACCACAATCTCTACCCCATTTTAAAATGACGCACTCACTCTCTTATACACACACTCTCTTATACACACACTCTTACATACACACACTCACACACACACATACACATACACACACACTCACACACACTCTTACACACACACACACACGCACGCACGCGCGCGCTCACTCGCAAACATACAATTTTATATATAAACTAAATTCAGCTATATTTATATCTATTTTAAAAAAAAATCATGCACTATCTATGGACAAATGAATCAAAAATTTGTCTACTAATGTAATTTTTTTTAACTTTCTCTTGTCCTGGTATCGTTTATTTTTTTAATAGTGTTACTCAATTTCTTAGTCAGTATTTTGGTTACATAAATTGGAAGGCGTTGCAAACCGCGACACAGTTTTATACTTCTGCGGCGAGCATCGTATCTTAAGTTATAGTACTAAGAATTTGTGTTTTGTAAATGAATAAATGAATAAATAAAATAAATTTAAGTCCAGTGGGCAATAAAAGTATTAATTTAAGTCCAGTGGGCATATCTGTGCCTTCAACAACAATGGAATTTCTACATATCTACCTAAATAAGTACATAGGGTGTTCTCAAGGCTGGTCTTCTATGTCATAATTATGATACAAATGATAATAAAAACAACCACGAGCCAAATCACACAAGGAGTCATTTTAAGATAATATTGTTAACAAAACGCAACTAATTTCAAGTCAAAATACGGATCTTATAAATTCCTGTTTTGATGGATTAAATCTGCAAGGGTTCTATACCATGTTCAATAGGGCGAATAATGAGGAAGGTATATTGCGTAATTATAAAATTGAGTCATTAACGTTAATCCGTAAACAAATTTCAGACACAAAAATGATTTTGAAGTTGAAACTTCTTTAGAGGCATTGCTCACTTTTTGGGATGAATAAAATATGATATAATCGGGTCAGATAGACACATGATTTGAAACGTAAGTAACGTAAGGTGGAGGGAGAGAATCATTCGTGTGAAATGATTCCATAAAGTCATAAATAAAGCACAACGTTAATGTTCAAGTTTTCATTTCTACCGGCACTCCCGGAGTTTTCCGTTGTGTTCATGTTATCAAGCTTTTATTAGGGACTTGTTATTAAAACAACATACCTACTTATCAAGACGATTGATATGTGATTGCTTACAGCCTACACACCAACAAGCGTACCTATAGTTATATCATTTCTTGGAGCTATTGGGCGAGCGTAGGTGATGAGTGAACGCAACGCAGGACATGTTACGGGCTCCTAAATTAAAAACCTTTTGGCCCACACACAGTACAGAGTAATTATTTGTATTTACAGGTTTATTCTTATGTGTGGATTAATAAATGGATTCTTTCTTTCTTGCTTTTCTTTATTTTATTTTTTATTTTATTTATTTCAAAACAAAACCCACAGCCCTTAATTAACTTGTTAATACATATTCTGTTATAGCTTAAGGCCAAATAACGGGTTTACATTATACAATTTTCTTTTTTATTTCACACAGTCTCAATTTACTATAAACTTAGGTATACAATTTAGTTATAACACTTTAACGCTTAAAATAAAGTTAAGATATTTATACATTTCAAGTACACAGTTCCAATATAAAGAAAGAAAGAAAAAAAACATATATTAATAATAGTTAACAAGTAGAAATAACTAATTGCCCATGCGGGCCACACCCTGCATTAATTCAACAACTTCTTTCCTAAAAACTCCCTTGCTACTATCAAAGATATCCAATGCATTAAACTCCTTGTTGTAATTTCTCTGTAGTCTATTTATAATACCGGGTGGCCCATAAGTCCTTTGAAATGTAAAAAAAACATATAAAAAAAACTAATTACAATATGATAAAGGTTTTTATTTTGAAGTAATTCTAATAAAATGGGAATTATTTTTTGAAAATTACATCATCTAAATGTAATCCGTTACAATCGCGGCACTCCTGTAAGCGACGTCTAAAATTGTCCATCACTGCGCGGCAAGTAAGTTCTGTAATGCTTGCCATTTCTCGTCGAATATTTTCTTTCAAGACAACGATTGACCGCGGGTTGGTTTCATACACTTTACTCTTAAGATAACCCCATAAGAAAAAGTCCATTGGGGTCAGATCCGGACTACGTGGTGGCCAGGCAATATCTCCTCTTCTAGAGATCACTTTACTAGGGAAAAGTTGACGGACGACGGGCATAGCGGTGTTAGAGGTATGGGCAGTTGCTCCATCCTGTTGAAACCAGGTCCGCGTATTGAAGCCTGAAAAATTCTGCAACTCTGGTGTAAAAAAGTTCTCGATCATTGCCACATAGCGCTGCGAAGTAACAGTAACCGCGCGACCTCTGCTATCCTCAAAAAAGTAAGGGCCTATGATGCCATGCGCTGACATAGCCGCCCAAACTGTCACTTTAGGGCTATGTAAGGGCCTTTCATGTTTGCGATTTGGATTTTCGCAACTCCAGTAGCGACAATTCTGCTTGTTGACATGACCGTTGATGTGGAAGTGAGCCTCATCAGAGAATAACACGTTATTAAACGATGTAAAGCGGTCGAACATTTCATTTGCAAAATTTAGTCTGTGCGTAGGGTCAGTATCTTTTAATTCCTGTACTAATTGAATCTTGTAAGGGTGAAGAAGTAAATCTTTCTTTAAAATCCGCTGTAATGATGTTCTGGCTAAGTTTAATGCACTGGAACGCTTACGAGTAGACTGGGTAGGATTTTCACGAATTGACTGTTTCACTACATCGATGGTTTCTTCCGTGCGTGATGTCCTTGGTCGACCTGACCGTTTTTTATCCAACGTAGAACCGCTCTCCTCGAACTTATTAACCCAATTCTTAATCGTTTGAACACTTGGAGTGTCGTTAAAGTTGCGTAAATTGTGATGTTCTCGAAATTTACGCCGCGCAACGGTAGCAGAATCATTGTTGCGATAAAACTCGCGCACACAAAAAGCACGGTCCGCACCGGTGAAACGCTCCATGGCGTCTGAATTCCGAAAGACCGTTGGTGCTTCCCGCGTACCCCGCGCGCCATTCCTGCACACCGTTTGAATTTTATTCGAAATTTAAATTTCAAAGGACTTATGGGCCACCCTGTAGAATGACGTGCATAATTTGACGATGATTGAGATACTGCAAACAATTTAGCATGAGTATGTCTGGTACGATATCTTGGTGTAGAGAAACGCAAAACTCTGCTAGTAAGCTCAGGGCAGTCTATATTTCCTGTGCACAGACCATGGAGAAATGTCATATCTAACAGAGATCGACGATCTTGAAGGCTCAATATATTATAATAATTACAAGATTCAGTATAATTTTTAGAGTAACATACATTTTTATAATTGATATATTTTATAAATTTATTCTGAACTTTTTCTAAAGAGCTAATATAAGTTATATAATGTGGGTTCCAGGTAGTACTATTAAATTCTAGATAACTTCTAACATATGAAAAATATAGTAGTTTTATACATGTTATGTCGGAAAAAGGTTTGGTAGCACGTTTTATAAAACCTAGATTTCTATAAGACTTGTTTATAATAGATTGTATATGATCTGAATAAGTGAGTTTTACATCAAGAATAACACCCAAATCACGAGCTAAGTCTGCTTTATTAACATTAATTTTTGATAATTGATATTGAAATTGAATAGGCTGTCTTTTTCTTGTAAACGTTAAGGTGCTACATTTGCTGACATTTACGTCTATCCTATTCACTATATAATATTCTGCTAGACGATCGAGATCATCCTGTAGCTTAAGACAGTCGGAAATATCATTAATTTTCATGAAAATTTTTGTGTCGTCAGCGTACATCAAATATCTAGCGTGTTTGAAACAATTTCCGACATCATAAAGGTAACACGCATAAAAGAGTGGTCCAAGAATTGATCCCTGCGGGACACCAGAAGTTATTTCAATATAATCAGAACGAGACCCACCCACAACTACCGCTTGAGACCTTTTAAATAAGTATGACTCAACCCATCTAAGCAGATTTCCCTGAATACCTAGGGTATATAATTTGTGAAGAAGTATTATGTGGTCGACTCGATCAAAGGCCTTCTCGAAATCTGTATAAATAGTATCAACTTGGTAACCACCATCCATATTCGTAGCTACATAATCGATGAAAACCCCTAAATTAGTTGTGGTAGAGCGCCCTTTCATAAAACCATGTTGTTCAGACGGGATGGAAGAAGATACAACAGGATATATATTTGTATGTACAGTTCTTTCTATTAATTTACTCAATACGCTTAGAATTGAAATAGGTCTATAATTTTCAATAATTGTTTTAGAACCTTTCTTATGAATAGGAACTATGTGGGCTTTTTTCCAGCATGTCGGAAAGACTCCATCAGAAAAGGATCTATTAAAAAGAAGCGCTATGGGATAAGCTAGTGACTTGGCACAGTTGTGCAGGAATATTGGAGGCAAACCATCATCACCAGGGCCTTTAGTAATGTCTAACTTCCTCATAAGGTTAAATACATCATCTGGAGTTGTGCTTATGTTATGAATGAGGTTTAGGTGATCACTGTCCGTGTAAGTTATATTGTGACTGGTAATGACAGGTGTACTAAAGTTGCGCTTGAAGAATGTGTTGAATGCTGTGCATATATCAAGTGGATTGTTCAGTTGACTACTACCATAGGTCATTTGTTGTGGATAGTTAGTAGTATTACACCGCTTAGCTTTAACATAGCTCCATAGAGCCCTAGGATTTCTTTTAATATTCTCCTCCGAAAATGCAATATACGACTGAAAACATTCATTTTGAATTATTTTTTGTCTTTGTCTGAGCTCTGAAAAGTCCTGATAATCCTGGGGATTATTATATTTTTTCCAATTTGAATGAATTTTACTCTTTTCTTTAATTAATTTAATTAATGCTCGACTATACCAAACTGGGTAAGAGTAAGTACCTCCACATCGAACCTTGGGTACGTAGATAAGTATTAAATGATTAATTATTTCATAAAATTTTATCATCACATCGTCCAAGTGATTAGTGGTAGTAATAAAAGACCAATCCTGATTAAAGAGAGCATCATTAATTCTGATAAAATCTGCGCGCTTATAATGATGTTTCAACCTAATACGTGGTTTTATCAATGGTACAAAAATATCTGTTGTAGAAATGCTTAACGTGGGATGATATAAGTCTTCTGGTACTAAAGAGAAATTAGATTTTTTTATATCAAGAGGAAATACAGAAAATATTAAGTCTAAGGTATTGTTACTGGAATTGCTAATGAAATTATATTGTGAAAGGCCTATATAATTAAAATAAGATAATAGATCCGATGCAGCATTTTGTTTATCAACACAGCCTTTTTTAGTAATCAAAGGTTCATCGGACGCCCAGTCAATACATGGTAAATTAAAATCCCCAGCAACTATAAAATTATCTTCAAGATGGGTAGAATGTATCATTTTCATTTTGTCAATTATGGAAGTGATGCGAGAGGGTAGTTTATTATTAGGCGGTATATAAAATAGTGCAATATGAATGTTACGACAACAGCTGGAGCCTCCAGTAGGTATAGTAACAAAAACGCATTCTAGATCGTCACATTCCCACTCCGGCCTACGCCGCGCCTGAAGTTCCGGTCTACATAGAATCATTACCCCACCACCCAATGACTTACGATCGTTTCGAAAAATATTATATTTACCATCAGTTAACTCTGCGTCAAATATCCCATCATACAGCCAGGACTCAGTTATCATTACGACGTCTGATTCACATAGCAATATATTATTATAGAAAACATCAACTTTAGTTCGTAAACCTCTAACATTCTGATAGTAAAGTTTAAGTTCTTTACGTTTACTAATCATTATTATAGCAATGGTTTTGACTAACCTGGTAAATACTCTTAATAATTTTCAATTTTAATAGTAAAAAAGTTAATTTGTAAAGCAGGAAATTATAATGATTGTAAATAATTGTTTTAGTAGTTTGGATATCGTTAAAATATAAGAGCTTAATATAAGTTGCAAAATAACAACAAGGAGATGTTACTAGAGCAGTGATATCCATTAAGATGTAACAATAGAATCTCAGGACGCTTAACAAGTAAAATAAAAGTTTTTGAACTGCAACTATAGTATATAAAAGATAGCTAGATAATGATGTAAAAATACTATTTACTAAAAAATAAAGCAGGAAATTATAATGATTGTAAATAATTGTTTTAGTAGTTTGGATATCGTTAAAATATAAGAGCTTAATATAAGTTGCAAAATAACAACAAGGAGATGTTACTAGAGCAGTGATATCAATTAAGATGTAACAATAGAATCTCAGGATGCTTAACAAGTAAAATAAAAGTTTTTGAACTGCAACTATAGTATATAAAGGATAGCTAGATAATGATGTAAAAATACTATTTACTAAAAAATAAAGCAGGAAATTATAATGATGGTAAATAATTGTTTCTAAATGGTCATTCGCGATGAGTATTACGCCTAACTAAGACCCGAAAACAAAATTGCCAAGTAATGTTTTACTCTACAAAGAATCTCTCACGGATAAATAAGTAGCTATCGACGAAGGTATATACAAATATATTAATGTATGGAAAACTGTGAACGCGCGATAACAAATCCAATTGGTTCCGTAAATAATTGTGTACATGCTCTTTTTTTAATTAAATGAATCATCTTACCATAAGTGAGTTTTTAAAATTCACAAATAGTATTATTGCATGTCTTTATAGAGGTTAAAATGAAATCGCTTCTGTTGTTGGGACATCTTTTACATTCATCAAGATTTTGATTCAAGAAGAAGGTTTACGTATAATTTGCATGGCGCAAAAACGTGGCGGGTCGCCTTGTAGACAATAAACGCTATCTTACGTATTCATAGTGTAAGCTTTCTGGACGCGGTATAAGTGATCATAATGAAATTAGTGAAAAACATTATTTTTTGCTGGGACAAAAGCTATTTTAAAACTTGAAACTATATTGATGATGATGACACTAGGCCTGGCTATGCATATCGTTTTACTGGTAATTCCTTGTCAAAGTTTATAATCTTTCGTTCCATTTCAGTTAGGATTTATGAGAGGTACATGACAGATATACATTTTCGTAAAACATCATGATCACCATCGTTTCAGTCCTAGAAAGTCCTCTCCTGGACTGACAATTCAGTTGTATCAGTTCAGTTTAGTTTCGAGAACATTTCGGTCTATAAGGACTATATATAGTACTCTCTCTAAACAAGCTAATCCGTTTGACTAGGTCGGTAACTCGCGTTTATCGACTAGTGTTCCATATGAGCAATAAAGATGATATTCTATCAATTAAATTAGCCAAGAATTAGCAGCTTTGGTGTTAGATAAGATACTAAGCCAAGCCTCTACAATATTTATGGTCCAGCCAGATAATTAATTCAAGATCAATAAATCCAGTTATCTACTGATAAGTGACATTTAAAACCAGTCGCATGAGTTTTGGCTCAATGCCAAGATGTGACATAACACCTGATCTAGTTAACGCACTTAAAAGTGAAAGGGTTTTTGAGTAGTGTGTTTTATTCGTTGTTTTTCACATCGGGGGCGTAGCTCAGATGGTAGAGCGCTCGCTTAGCATGTGAGAGGTACGGGGATCGATACCCCGCGCCTCCAAATATTATATTTTGCTCTATTTGCAATTTTAAGGTCAATTTTTTATGCGATTGTAAGTTATAGTCAATTTCACACCGGGGGCGTAGCTCAGATGGTAGAGCGCTCGCTTAGCATGTGAGAGGTACGGGGATCGATACCCCGCGCCTCCAAATATTATATTTTGCTCTATTTGCAATTTTAAGGTCAATTTTTTATGTGATTGTAAGTTATAGTCAATTTCACACCGGGGGCGTAGCTCAGATGGTAGAGCGCTCGCTTAGCATGTGAGAGGTACGGGGATCGATACCCCGCGCCTCCAAATATTATATTTTGCTCTATTTGCAATTTTAAGGTCAATTTTTTATGTGATTGTAAGTTATAGTCAATTTCACACCGGGGGCGTAGCTCAGATGGTAGAGCGCTCGCTTAGCATGTGAGAGGTACGGGGATCGATACCCCGCGCCTCCAAATATTATATTTTGCTCTATTTGCAATTTTAAGGTCAATTTTTTATGTGATTGTAAGTTATAGTCAATTTCACACCGGGGGCGTAGCTCAGATGGTAGAGCGCTCGCTTAGCATGTGAGAGGTACGGGGATCGATACCCCGCGCCTCCAAAATATCATTTTTTGTATTTTCAGTATGAGGGAGTTAAAATATAAAGAGTAGTATAGAAATAAAAAGATGTGACTGTTTTGACGAGGATATCATAATTTAAGCCGTATTGAGGCCAGTACTTGGCACGCTTGGCAGACGGGGCGACGGCTGTATTTGGCTCGCTCCCGTATTTGGCCTGCAGGAACCGTAAACCCTTCAGGGGTGCGTTTACGAAGAAAAATCCCTCATTAGTTTTAAGGTATTATAACAAAGTATAGCCTGAAAGGTATTTATTTATATGCCTTTATAAATTATTTAATACTAGTGGCCCGCCCCGGCTTCACACGGGTAAAAAAATATTTTATTATAAGCAATTATTTAAATTTTACGCGCTGTAAAAACCATCCTTGAACACCAACGAACATTTAAAAAAAAATGGCCAAATTGGTCCAGGCGATGTTGAGTTATGCGCTTAGCAACACATTTTGCGATTTATTTTTATTAGGTCCTTACATATGAAATTGGCGTTTTTCGTACTGGCCACTTTAATCACAAATTTCTCCTCTTTGGTAAGAAATTCCAAATTCAAATTTGTACAGCTATAGACTCATGTATTTGTGCTTCGATGATCGTCATTCATTTGTTTTTTTTCTTCTGTTTTTTTCTGTTTGCGTCACTCATTTTACAAAATGGAAAACTTAAAATATCGCATTATTTACGAGTACGAGTTCCGCCGTGGCACTAGTGCTGCGGAAACAACTCGAAGGGTGAATGATGTGTATGGCGGTCGTGTTGCAAAAGAAAACACAGTTCGTTTTAGTTCCAACGTTTTCGTTCTGGAAATTTCGACTTGCAGAACAAGCCCCGTGGACGGCCTGAGACTCAAGTTGATAATGAAGAGTTGAAGGCTATTGTGGAAGCGGATCCATCGCAAACCACGTCCGAGTTAGCTGCAGGCTGCAGTGTTAGTGATAAAACTGTTTTAATTCACTTGAAGCAAATTGGGAAGATTAAAAAGCTTGAAAGGTGGGTACCTCACGAATTGACTGAAGCAAACCGGCAAACGCGCGTCGACTGCTGCGTTACATTACTAAACCGGCACAATAATGAAGGTATTTTAAACCGAATCATTACCTGTGATGAAAAATGGGTTCTTTACGATAATCGGAAGCGCTCAGCGCAATGGTTGGATCCTGGCCAGCCAGCCAAATCCTGCCCCAAGCGAAAATTAACCCCAAAAAAGTTACTTGTAAGCGTTTGGTGGACTAGTGCCGGTATTGTTCATTACAGTTTTCTCAAATCTGGCCAGACTATTACGGCTGATGTCTATTGTCAGCAATTGCAAACCATGATGGAAAAGCTAGCGGCTAAACAACCTAGGCTGGTCAATCGCTCCACGCCACTGCTGCTTCACGACAACGATAGACCACACACTGCGCAACAGACGGCTACTAAATTAGAAGAGCTTCAATTGGAAAGTCTAAGACATCCTCCGTACTCCCCGGACCTTGCTCCAACAGATTACCATTTTTTTCGAAATTTGGATAACTTCTTGCAAGGGAAAAAATTCAACTCCGATGGGGCAGTCCAAATCGCCCTCAAAGATTTTATTGATTCCCGTCCGACTGGTTTTTTTAGTAAAGGGATCAATGAACTACCTATAAGATGGCAAAAGTGCATAGAAAATAATGGTTCATACTTTGATTAATTAAATATATTATATTAAAAAATATTCGACTTTTTGTTCCTCCCATACAAAACGCCAATTTCATATGTAAGGACCTAATATATATAAGATAAAAATAAATAACTGTAATAATGTACTCTTAACCAACAACATATTTATTTGAATAAAGATTAATATTATTATGTTGATACAACTTAAACAAATTATTTCTACCAAATTAGGTACCATAAAAACGGTTTTGGTGAGTTAATCTTAAAAGATAGACATATATTATCGCGGACTGTTTTTGAGATCATTAAAAGAGCTATTATTCTTTAATACATATTTTTTGTGTATCTTGAACCGTTTTCACGGCGCACGCAACGGAAGGCTTCAAAGATGAAAAAAATTCTCCCGTTTTTTACACATTTACCACTATATCTTTGCTCCTATTGGTCGTAGCGTGATGTTATTATAGCCTATAGCCTTCTTCGATAACTGGACTATCCAACACAAAAAGAATTATTCAATTCGAACCAGTAGTTTCGGAGATTAGCGCGTTCAAACAAACAAACAAACAAACTCTTCAGCTTTATAATATTAGTATAGTTGTACACGTAGTTGCATTAACTTGCTGTAACACAGTTGTTAACTTACACATGAGGTATAGTCCTAAAAACTGCGTTAATTATGGATTCTTTGGTTTTTATAAATTATTTATTTATTGAAGTTCAAGAAGACGCAACTGCCCATCTTCTTGTGAAATACCCTCCACTAGAGAGGAGATTGGGGCAAAATTCGAATATCTGCGAGGAAAGCGAATGGGATTTTAGCGAGGCGTATGAGAATTATAGTGAAATGGTGATTTAATTAGAACTCAAACACGGATAGACGAATTTGTTTAAACGCACTGTTTTTTATCAAAATACAGATTTTAAAAGGTAGGTTCAATTTATACATATTTATACATACTTAGATGAATTCTATCCTCTATACATAGAAAGCTTCTGGCTTCCTGATCCAATTTTGATAAAATATCCTATTAAGGACAAAACAGAATAATATTTAGGAAACTACAGTAAAAGTGCTTTCCTTTTAAATGTTTTATAACTTTATGTGCAGTTATAAATAAATAGGTAAATTCATATACTTGTATTTCTTTTTAAAGTATTTTGTCAATGTTATAAATTTTAAATACTGAGCAAACCCACGGATTGTAAACTAGTAAGTTTAGAATAAAAACTCGTTAAGGTATACTAGTATTTAACATACATGTCTTATAAGCCAAGTAGCCTCGAGTCGTCCGCGAGGTCATCTTACAAAATGTCATGTTGGTTATGAAGTTTAAAGTTTCAGCATATTGCAGCATCGGGGGCGTAGCTCAGATGGTAGAGCGCTCGCTTAGCATGCGAGAGGTACGGGGATCGATACCCCGCGCCTCCAAACATATATTTTTATTTATTTACATGGAAAACATCTTATAAGAAAGAATACAAAATAGGATATAATATAAGAAGCCAATTAAAAGCCTTCACGGAATAATTATATACTAAAGTTGGGCAGCGATGTATATTGCAGATTTAATAAGCCACTGGCTCCTGAAATACGGTTGTAAGCTAGTTCTGGCGCCTATGGGACCTAAGTTTGATATTGTACCTAATTTTATGTCAAATAAATATTTTTAACTTTACTTTAACTTAAAAAAAACTACCGCGAGTGAATTTGCGTCAGAGGAATTGGTGTTGCATGAGCGTGAGGACCAAATGGGGTTGCGGAAGATAGTTGATACTAAATACGCGGGGAATTTCAGAGATGAGGTGACGTTTGTTTATCTGTGTTTTTAAGTCCAAGTTTTTTATTTAAGTTTGTCTATATGTTCATTTTGTTAATGTTGTCAGTTTATGGCGATTTTTTAAGGCATTGAGGTTTTACGAGGTAGATGTAGATAATGCATTGTATGCAACTGGATATAAAACCTTGCCCGATGCTATAAAGGAACTCGCGGCTCGTCTCATAAAACGGTATCGGTGTTTTAAGACCCCCCATTATACCACAGCGGCATAAAATACTATTTGTTTTTAGTGACAGGAGCGGATGCTTTATACAACTCACCACTGGTTGCAGTCCTGCGTGAGGCTGTGTCCGTCGGGGTAGCTGGTGCCGCCGTGGTGGCAGGGGCAGTCTGCGGCGCGGATGCACTGCTTTGAAGCCAGGTCCAGGACGTAACCAGAGGCACACTGGCAACCGGGACGACATTCCGCGGCGAGTGGGGACGGGGGCAGATGCATGTTCTGCCAAAAGTAAAATAAGTCAGAGTCAGAGGTTTGCACGGAGTATAAATTTTAATACGTCTTAAAGAGAGACTCTTGTACTCTCTCTTAAAATGAACGAGGTATTATTTTACCTTGTTATTTTTTCTTGCTAACGTAACTTGTAACGCTTTCGTGTGATTTCTATTAAATTCCTCAGCCACAAGCCCCCACTTCGGAAACTTTGATCTAAATCTTTGCACTTTCTTATTCAATTAATAAAGCAAAAAAAAAAATAGATGTCCAGTATTTTTTGACTGACAGACAGACTAACGGAAAAAATAATTATGCAGTCATCATGCCTGTTCTCCCCCTGTTTTCTGTATGAGGATTTGTCTAGGAGGTTCTATATCTGCTTACCTTGCAGGCGAGCGGCTCAGTCCTGGCGCAGGTGGTGAACTCCATGCGGCGCGTGGCGGTGCAGTTGGAGCGCAGGTCCTCGGCGGGCGGGTAGTCCTGTATCTGCTTACCTTGCAGGTGAGCGGCTCAGTCCTGGCGCAGGTGGTGAACTCCATGCGGCGCGTGGCGGTGCAGTTGGAGCGCAGGTCCTCGGCGGGCGGGTAGTCCTGTATCTGCTTACCTTGCAGGTGAGCGGCTCAGTCCTGGCGCAGGTAGTGAACTCCATTCGGCGCGTGGCGGTGCAGTTGGAGCGCAGGTCCTCGGCGGGCGGGTAGTCCTGTATCTGCTCACCTTGCAGGTGAGCGGCTCAGTCCTGGCGCAGGTGGTGAACTCCATGCGGCGCGTGGCGGTGCAGTTGGAGCGCAGGTCCTCGGCGGGCGGGTAGTTCTGTATCTGCCTACCTTGCAGGTAAGCGGCTCAGTCCTGGCGCAGGTGGTGAACTCCATGCGGCGCGTGGCGGTGCAGTTGGAGCGCAGGTCCTCGGCGGGCGGGTAGTTCTGTATCTGGTCCGGCGTGGCGGGCAGGCACTGCCACTTCGCGCCCACGCAGGTGCAAAGCTCCCTCTCGCGTCTTCCCGCGCGGATCTCCTTGTAGTCCGCCTTGAATTCTAGGCCTTTGTGGTAGCAGGGGCATAGGGCGATCGGTACGCAGATGCCGTTTTCGTCTAGTAGCTGCAATAAATTAGACAATTTTGTAAGAATATGTTTTCTGTAAACAGCAATAAGAGTTTCATAAATTTCATTTCAAAAAATTTCATTCAGTAATTTTTTTAATAAGTCTCAAACCGCAATTTCACCTATATAGAGGTAGTTAATCAATATTAAGTCGGTACTTGGATGGGTGACCGCTCTGTTTGCAACTTTTTGCACTATTTTTGTGTTTCTTGTTATAACGAGAAGTGTATAAACTATTGAAATACAATAAATAAAATAAAATAATAATAATAAAATTATTTATTTACCAAAGCAGAGCAAACAGAAAAAATACAAATAGCAGCGAAGCTCAAACTAAGCAAATCTGCTTGTATCTTGAGACTTCGGAGTGCTGTTTACAAAGAACCTTAGTTACGAGACCATCCAATACTTTTCAAGTTTATTTCAGTTGAGATAGGATTAAAGATCGATATGTTCACCTGTCCAGTAGGGCAAGCGCAGCCTTCAACACAGGTCGGTTCGCAGGCAGTCAGCGCCGTGTCCGAGCACCTGCGCAGGCAGCTGTCCGCGCACACCGTGTACTCCTGCCCACCGCTGCACGATAACTCTGTATAACACAATTATAAAAAAATAAACGGCAGTTTTGGCCGCAAGGGGTCAAGTTTCGACGGTTCATCGGTCGCCTACACTGCAGGCGACACCGCCGTAACAGATGATCCACGATTCTGACACTTTAGTTTATAAGATTTATATTTTTGTCTATAAGGTATATGTTTATATAGGCCTTAGATGCCTGAAATAAATGATTATTATTATTAAAAACCAAAACATATGTGAGTTAAGACAGTTGTACTAGACACGAGAAGAAATGAAAACTATAAATTACTGCCTCAGTGGCGCGTTGGGCGACAGTCCGCTTGCGGCTCGAGTTCGGGTTCGATTCCCGTCGTGGGGCAAGTGTATGTATGCTCTGCAATCGTTTTTTGCTTGGTCTGAATGTTTTATTTGTATATTAAAAAATATCTATTTCAGTAAGTCTATTATATTAAGTATATCAGATGTCTAGTACCCGCAACACACGTGCAAGACCTTACTACGGCACTAGTTGTGGTTGTGTGAGTTGTCCGGAAATATTAATTAATTTATAAGTTGGCGAGAAGTGAGAAGCGAGCTTGTAGTTCCGATTGTTTCGTCGCTCGGCTTTAGGCGTATGTGCGAATGCGACGGAAGATTTTTAGTCCTACAAACCAGCGTGCACGAGACACGAGTTTCACACCGAGCGAACAGGGAGACGAAACGAGGGAGAAAAGTCTCCTTTTAGAGTTAATGAAGGCGCAAATACTTTTGATCTGAAGACATTACGCAGACATGGCGCTACTACAATGAGGAAGATGTAAATCAAATTTTATTCCCCTTTTTCAACCCTAACAAAAACTTTAAGCAATAATAAGACTAACTGTGAAAAAATTGTGTTCATATCACAAAAATTGAATTATTTATAAGCAAATCAATATGGGAACGCGCAAAAACTGATTGCGCCCGTCGAGTAATGGCTGTGACGTCACGTCGCCGGTTGTGTTGTCGCCGACGAACGGCGACGGCCGGCGCGCGGGCGGTTGCATGGCTCTGTAAACTTACTTTCGTTCATTACGATACATTTGTAAATTGTTTAAGAATGGTATACCAACCAACCACCTAACATGGAACCAGGATTTTCACGTGGACAATCAAATAAATCTTCCGAAAGTCGATTTACTTAAATAATAATACATAAATAAATATACGTAAGTACGAGTAGGACTTATCAAAAAACCTGGTTTGGTCTAGGATAAGGTTACGTGTATATTGATATTTATATTTCAGTGTCAGTTCCTACTAGTCTATTAGTGCTATCAGTTTGCACTTGGCCAGCGTGGTGAATTAAGGCCTAATCTCTCTCGTCAAGAGAGAAGTCCCTGTGTCCCAGCAGTGGGAACGTTAATAGGGTGATAATGATGAAACTGAAAAGTGAAATTTATGATTTTTTTAATTTCTATTATTCTTGAAAAAAGTTGATATAAGCACGTTATTTTATTGCTAAATCACAAAACTTTAATATTAAATCAGTTTAAAAGCGATCATCAATCAAATTCTCAAAAATAATGTTTGTGCATATAGAAGCCTGTGAGACTCCACGTCTACAGTAGTGTTATGAAAAAATGACGTCCATACTTAAAGGTTAATTAATTTTTGACATACTCCATAAACTAAACATTTAGTAAAGTAAAAAATATATAGGTAGGTATTTCATATTAAGGTACTCGCATTAAAATGATCTTCGCAACAATGTCGACTGGTTTTTGCAGAACACTTTCTCCCTTCTCATCAGTTTACAACACTTATTTCTCAGCTTTTTGTCGTTGGGCACATGATCAAAGTATTTTTCTGGATTGCTAACCGTTGTATTCGTACATAAGGGTACTATACAATATCTGTATGGTATTTTTTTCTCCATAATTCCAAAAATATCAATGAAAACTCAAAATTACTGCACGATTTGTTAGCGCGCGGCGGACATAACCGGCGATGTGACGTCACGCGCTGAGCGGTCGAGTTCGCGCGGATTTTAATAACATCCAACTTTGAATATTCATAGAAAATTAAGTTTTTAAGATATCAAAAAAATTCTTTCAATTATATTTTTGAGATTTTATGTTTGATTTTTATACATTATAAAATAATCACACTCATCTAGCTCATTGGGCAGGGGCATCGGGATACCGTGCTTTGGCGCGTCCACTGAAAGCCGTTTAATTTGTCGAAATAATAATCCTACTGCGGTATGTTTAGTACAGTAGGTATATCAATTAAACAAAATGATGTCCGCGCCATGACAAGTGTTGCGGTAGTATCGCTAATAGATGAGTAAGCTCGCCTTCATGACGTAGTCCCCCAGAATAGATTTAGGCGGTGGGTACCGGATGACGTAGTGTTACGTATCGCACGCGTTGAATTTGCAGCGCCACTTGATGAGTACGCCCGCCTTGTCGCAAGTCATGGCGGATTCCCCGATGATGGACTTAACCAGTACTCATGGACGTAGTGTTACGTACCACACTCCTTGACGTTGTAACGCCATTGGATGAGCACGCCCGCCTTGGCGCAGGTCATGGCGTAGTCCCCTAGGATGGGACAGAGGCAGCGCGCCGCGTCCCCCTGACACGCGCACATGTCATATAAACAGGATTCGTAGTAAGGTTCCACGTCTACGTGCCAGTGACATGCTGAGAAAATAAAAAAAATATAATTAATTATTTGCTTAGTCATGAATAATTTATAATGTTCTTATTTTGCATAAAAACAATAAAATAAATAAAAATAGTTTAACCTAAAAAATGAGGTTTATCACTTATTAAAAGATCATAAATAATTACATTTTAAAACCTTTAAATTAAGACATAATAGCTACTCTTCTCCAAAATAACCTTTTTTTAGGTAAGTATGTATAAGAAAGTAGTATTTTTTCAGATTCATCGTGTAAATAGCTCTACTGTTCGCCAAATATTCAAGAACCTTCTATAATCTTCCAGAATGTTCTCTCTCGTACTTACAGTTGACAATCTGCTTGTTCTCTGCATTCGCCGTGCACAGATATTCAGGTACCGCTACAGAACTTCGCAAGTCCTTCTAGAACATATAAGAATCTACCAGAAAGTTCTCTTACCTTCGAAGACCTTTCCCTTGAGCTTGGCGCAGTAGTTCTCAGCAGTCTGTTTGTTCTCTACGTTCGCCTTGCAGGGGTGTTCAGGTTCCGCCACTGATACTTCGCTACAGAACTCGCGGGTCCTTCTAGAGCCTTCTAGAATCTTCCAGAATGTTCTCTTACCTTCGAAGACCTTTCCTTTGAGCTTGGCGCAGTAGTTCTCAGCAGTCTGTTTGTTCTCTACGTTCGCCTTGCAGGGGTGTTCAGGTTCCGCCACTGATACTTCGCTACAGAACTCGCGGGTCCTTCTAGAGCCTTCTAGAATCTTCCAGAATGTTCTCTTACCTTCGAAGACCTTTCCTTTGAGCTTGGCGCAGTAGTTCTCAGCAGTCTGTTTGTTCTCTACGTTCGCCGTGCAGGGGTGTTCAGGTTCCGCCACTGATACTTCGCTACAGAACTCGCGGGTCCTTCTAGAGCCTTCTAGAATCTTCCAGAATGTTCTCTTACCTTCGAAGACCTTTCCTTTGAGCTTGGCGCAGTAGTTCTCAGCAGTCTGTTTGTTCTCCACGTTCGCCGTGCAGGGGTGTTCAGGTTCCGCCACTGATACTTCGCTACAGAACTCGCGGGTCCTTCTAGAGCCTTCTAGAATCTTCCAGAATGTTCTCTTACCTTCGAAGACCTTTCCTTTGAGCTTGGCGCAGTAGTTCTCAGCAGTCTGTTTGTTCTCTACGTTCGCCGTGCAGGGGTGTTCAGGTTCCGCCACTGATACTTCGCTACAGAACTCGCGGGTCCTTCTAGAGCCTTCTAGAATCTTCCAGAATGTTCTCTTACCTTCGAAGACCTTTCCTTTGAGCTTGGCGCAGTAGTTCTCAGCAGTCTGTTTGTTCTCTACGTTCGCCGTGCAGGGGTGTTCAGGTTCCGCCACTGATACTTCGCTACAGAACTCGCGGGTCCTTCTAGAGCCTTCTAGAATCTTCCAGAATGTTCTCTTACCTTCGAAGACCTTTCCTTTGAGCTTGGCGCAGTAGTTCTCAGCAGTCTGTTTGTTCTCTACGTTCGCCTTGCAGGGGTGTTCAGGTTCCGCCACAGACACTTCGCTGCAGAACTCGCGGGTCCTCCATTTGTTGGCGAAAGCTCCCGTGGATTGTTCAATGTCGTTCTCAGGGGTTAGGAAGTCGTCTTTTTGGTTCAAGTTGAATGTTCCGCAGAGACCCTGGAAGAAAGAATTAGTAAAAACTTGGCCTTAAATATGAATATCGATGTATTTAACATGTAATCATTCAATATAAAGCCTTATATATGACGTAATGTCTGTTTTCTTGTACGATTGTATTGAAATCGTATTCTATAGTTGACATTTTCGATAAATTACTATCTTCAACTCTTTACTAATAAACTAATTTCTATATACAGGGTGTTTCAAAATGTGTTTATAAAGCGAAAGTGGTGCGTAAGTTATTGACGATCATTTTTTTCAACGATATTTCGTTTTGGTAGATTATTTGTCGAAAACAAATCTTTGAAGTGTAAATCGAATGTAAATGTTTGTAATTCTTTTACCTTAGTTTTGTCGTGGAACTTGGGAGGTACGTCAATGAACACTCGAGTGTTGCCATCCCACCATAAGTCTACTTTATTCGGCAGTTGCACTGAAACAAAGATAAGGTTTAATTTTGATTATTTGTAAGTTATTTCAAGACCTACAATAATAAATAAAAATATTAGACATTATTACTAAATCAGTGTAGGCAAATTTGGAAAGAAATCTCTCTAAACTTGTCGTTGTAAAATGTGCCAGGCATGCTAGATACTTCGACTGTGTAGGCCAGTTCAAAACTTTAATAATAATTATTATTTAATTTAGGCATCACAAGCCCATATAAACATATACCTTACAGGCAAACATACATAAAAATATAAAGTAAAGTGTCCGTATCCTGCTGCCGTCAGCGGCTGTAACTTGGTGATGCAATAGTACAAAGGCTTTAGCGTTTGTTGTATGGAAGCTCCGTTATTATATTTATTTAATATATCTTGAAAGTCCAGCGTGCTCCCACTTAGCCAACACGGCGGAAGGTCGTGGGTTCAAACCTCGCTGCGCAAATCTGGATTTTTCTTCTTGAAAACCGTATGTACGCTTTAGAACACGTGCTTTAACGGTGAAGGCAAAACATCTTGAGGAAACGGGCATGTTCTGAGAACTTTACAGAGATTGAAGGACAAGTGACATTCACCAACCCGTACTTCGCCAGCGTGGTGAATTAAGGCCTCTCTCGTCAAGAGAGAAGTCCATGTGTCTCAGCAGTGGGAACGTTAATAGGATGATGATGATTAAAACTTTCAGTTCTTAAAGCGGCTACAGAAATACATCATCCCTCAAAATTTCAACTCTTCACTATCACAGTACTTGAGAGGCTGGTGACAGACAAACAGACACGACGAAGTCTCATTAATAGGGTCCCATTTTACCCTATGGGTGCGGAACCCTCAATTTATGCCGCATAAGGCTATAATTACCTATAATAAACAGCGAGCTAGCGTATCGTATCCTGACATCGCCCACCATGACCGGCAGAGTGGAGATCTCCTTGTCGTTCACGAAGACGCCGCCGAGTTGCTTCAGCTTGATGTTGGAGCCTTCGTACATGAGCGTCACTGCTTTGGTGCAGGATGGTTTGCCAGCGCCTTTGTATGGCGTTAGGTTCATTGCCTGTTGTAATGAAATTAGACATTTGGTAAAAGGTCTCGCATATAATACTAGTTGAAAGATAGTAACTAGGTTAGGAAAAGACAGAATAGCAAGGAAAGAAGTAGTATATTATACAACTGGCATATAATGATGGGTCATAAACACTTAGCTCGTTTTTATTGGACTAAACGTAAGCCAAATTCCATCATAGCATACAAAATCTATCTATTTAAAACTTTGGGCTACTACCATAAGAAAAAATCTGTCACAAGTGTAATTATCGAGTATTTTGCTCAAACTTAACGAAAAAATAATAAAAAAATTCACGGAATAGTTTTCTTTTAACTATTGCCAAAACCGTATAAATAATTTGGCTAATCACTTGCAAAATTTTCTTTACTTAGAATGAGAGGGGTTCACATTAAAATAACCTTAAACGTTTATTAGCCCCACATTATAACCACAACTTTCTAACAAATGCTTATGTACCAAAGCCTTGTTTTAAATTTTTAAATTGACCAAACATTCTGCATGTTGCATCAGTGCTGCCACCTATAGTTCCTGTATTCACACACCAATAAAAGAATGTATCAAGTGAATCTTACCTCAGTGATAGAGCCACTGCAAGCCACGTTCTCGACCAGCACAGTGATGTTCTCCGCCTGCATCATGGTGTACGTGCACTGCCCCATGAAGTCGTACCGCAGGCCGTCGAACGTCGTGTAATGCGGGTCGCCCACGGCCCGGCAGCGCGCGCCGCACGGCACCTTGGTACACGTCCATGCGCCAGCCTCGCAAGCGCTGCGGAAATAGGCATAATAGTCATAATAATAATAATATTCATAATAGTCATAAAAGGCTTATAAATAAAAATAAATAAAAATAATAATCTTTTATTTCAGACACAGGTCCATAAATTAAAGTGATCAGAAACAATAACAAAATTAAAGAAAAATAAACATAAATAATATAAAACTTAGACGGTTACTGTCCCATGCAGAGAGCGATCAATCTAGGAAAAAGGTTCCTTCAGTGATCACTCTCTGCACAAGAGACCTCCATAGTGGAGAGTAAATGTCAATATATGTAGTACTGTCTGTAAATGTCAGTTATGTAGTACTAGCTGCGCCCAGCGTTTTTACCAATGTGTAAATTATATTTTCCGCGGAGTGTCATATTTTATCCGCGATAAAGTAGCCTATGTGTTGAAACGTAAGCTATTTTAGTGTGGAGTTTTAACAAAATCCATTCAGTAGTTTTTGCGTGTAAGAGCAACGAAAACACACACACATACACACATCCTTACAAAATTTCGCGTTTATAATATTAGTATAAACTTTTCTCGTTACGGCCGGCGTCGACGTGTTTATGGATTAGCCTGCGGGAACAACGTATTTTCCCGCGATAAAATAGCTTACAGCCTTTAATGAAGCTTAATTTTAAAACCAGACTTCCTGTGTTCAAACAAACAAACTCTGCAGCTTTATAATATTAGGTTTTATACGATTACTATCGGCGAGTGTCCCAGTGATAGTTTAAGGGATCTATGGGACAGAGAGCGGTCAGGCGGTCAAGCAGCATAGTAGCTCTTAGATAGAGAGATAGATAATATCTTTATTGCACACCAATGCTTACAGACTAACTTAAAAGTAAATAATCTTAGATCAAGATTTGTAATTCAAATTTTGGCTTGTATGCCAAATTTTTTCTTTATTTCTGCTTTCAATCATCTAAATAAATACGCAACGCCTAAATCAATCCCACATTATACATTAAAACAGCAACAAACGAAAAAATCATTATGTTTCTCACATAACACTTTACAAGAACAACAAAAAATAACGAGACATGTAAAGATAAAGATAAAAGATATTTATTTTTCTACCATACAATAATACAAACAAAAAAAATATACACAAAAATTTAAATATGATTTAGTAGAAAAACTGGTTCTGTCTCAGCATGTGCCAGATTATTAGCATGCTAGTAATGCATGTCAAACTCACCAAGTATTACAATCCTTCTTGATAACATGTCCGGGGGGGAACACCTTGTTCCGCAGCCGGCAGGGGCAGTCCGCCTTCCGCACGCACTTGCCCGCCTCCAGCAGCAGGCCCTCGGGGCAGAAGCAGCCCTCCACGCACGCCCCGGACACAGCGGCGACCAGCGGGAACGCGCAGCTCGCTTGACTGTCCGAACCGCACGCTTTGTACATCTTACCGTCAGGGCATTTCATTGCTGGGGATTGTACAATATTTGTATCGGTGATCGGGAGAAGTGAAACGACCGCTGGTTGGTTACACACTGATTTATTGTACTAAGTTGGGGTGCGAGGGCGCAGCCACGCACACTAACGTAGGTTTACTCCTACATACATAACAGGGATGAAGGTGGTAAGTCTAATAGCTGTCAATGTCACTTACACACTAAAAAGCCGTTTTGGCTAAGTGGGACTCGACTTTTCTTCCGGAGGTCGAGGGTACAAACCCCGCCACGCACCTCTGGATTTCTCTTCTTCAAAAATGTATGTGCGCTTTAAAATACGCGCTTTAACGGTGAAGGCTAACATGGTGAGGAAACCGGCATGCTCTGAGAACTTTACAGAGTTTGAAGGATATGTGACATTCACCAACCCATAATGAGAGAAGTCCCTGTGTCCCAGCAGTGGGAACGTTAATAGGGTGATGATGATGATCACTTACATTATCATAATTTCGACCATGTGACATCGACTTCCGGCTTGGTCTGAACTCCCTTTAAAAAAATGCAGGCTTATCTCACTCCCTATATTTTGAGAAAGCTTTAGTCAGAACTACTCTCATAGGTCTGATTGTTATAAAATTTGCCCCACGTCGCAATACTAATATAGGATTGTAGAGTGCACTTTCCACAATCCTATTTTCTGATTGATCACTGGGTATATGATTAAGATTGAGACAGTAGTCATGAAAACCTTTATATTTGAATAAAGAGCTAATCCTCCTCGTTTATAATATAATATAAACTTAAAATATTGTTAAACTTTATTATTTAGATTAAGATGTATTATATTTATAGAGCCTGGAGGAGGGCGATAAGGATACTCCGCAGTTAAAAACTTTTGTAACCTCATCGTACTACCAATAACCAGTATTTTTGATATTAAATTACTGTTTACTTTACTTTATAATTTTAACTAATCAATACTGAATTCGAATAATCTATATAGACGTTGAGTCTAGACTAGGGCTAGGACGTAGGATCTAGACTAAGACTAAACGCTTACGGCAAGTTTCGGGGTCGCGCCAGTTCTTCATCTCCTCGACTTCGTGCCTCTGACATTCTTTCGCGTACACCGAGATGGCTCTACACGCGCACTCTTCAGCATCTGCAAGTGATAGGTACACATATATCAATTATAATTCACAAATAAATATTTCGATACTCGCACAACATCATCAAACTAAGTAGAACTTGTATTTATGGATGTAGGTACGATGTAGCATATACTACCTAGATCAGTTTTTATAGCACTCATAATTAATACAGACTTTTGATAGAAAACCCCTAGGACTCGGAGACACCCCTGGTCACTCGCTCTTATGATATTATAAGTAATTCGAAATAAATCGAAAAGTTGGTAGAATATTTGATGTTTTTTCCGATTATAAGTAAATGAGTTTGTCTGTGATTATTTAGTTGGTCTTCAAGGAGCTGAGGGAATTCTCGTGCATATGATTAAGTATTTGTTTAATTTAAAACGCATTAGTATGAAAACCAACGAAAATATCTAGGTACCGATTTTGATCATAAGCTTAAGATTTGCTTCCAGAAATTGGAGATTGGACACAATAGACGGATTTTCGACAAACGAGCCTCATTATGAGGAGAATCTATACCAACTACTTAAATAATGATTATTTAATTCAAGATTTCCACAATGTAGTTGTTTTTGCTTGTTTACTTACTCAGTGTTTTGGTGCAAGCGCAGTAGTCCCATTTACAAGCTTCAAGAAATTGTAAGACGTCCATAACCTGTAAAAATAATAAAAAATATTAGCTGCTAATATTAGAAAGTGCCAACTCACAATTCAATTGTTAAAATCAATGAATATAATTGATCTATTTTTATTTACATAGATTTGCATCATTTACATTTGCCTATGAAATTTTCTGTACTGTTAAGAGAGATCGGATTAGATTTAGATTTATAACGGTTGTGCTAATATCTAAATCTGTTAAAAAATATTAATTTTTATTGTTGAGTACGTTTTTTTACGTCTTAGTGTAATCAAGGACTTACAACGCATAACTATAATACCTTTGAGCATTTCCTAAACTTCTTCATGCTGACGAGGTCGTTGCAGAATTTGTTCGCCCTCTTGACGTCATCATCGGACTGCGACGCGCAAGCCGCGCTCTCGCTCGGACTCTTCTCGCAAACATCTGTAACGTAGAAATGAGTAAAGAAAGGCATAATATTGTGTCTCGTAAATAAATAAATGCTGAGGAAAAGCCTCAGTTTCCACTTTCGATATTCAGCGCTGTTTCAGTACAATACAATACAATATCTTAATATACTTATATACATCTCGTGTCACAATGTTTGTCCTCAATGGACTCCTAAACCACTTAACCGATTATAATAAAATTCGCACACCATGTGCAGTTCGATACAACTTGAGAGATAGGATGGTTTTTACGGCGAGAAAAATTCGAATAATTTCCGGGAAAATTTTATACCCGTGCGACGCCGGGGCGGGCCGCTAGTAAATAATAATAATACTCTTTATTGAACACAAAATAATAACACACACAAAAAGATAATTATGTACAGAAATTGTGAATCAATGGGCGGCCTTATCACTGATAGCGATCTCTTCCAGGCAACCTTGGGATGGACACAAATCAAAAAGCACGAATAAGATGCAACCCTTCTACCTCCAATCTTGTTGAGCTTCCAGCTGGAAGCGACGACCGCCTTGCTCTGCACCACGTCTCCTGTCTTCGTCATCAGGTCGTTGGCCGGGTTCCCGTCCAGCAGCCCGCACAGTCCTTCCGTGTTGTTCCACAGTAGCACAGATCCTTCGATTTGGACTACGTTCTGTAAGGCAAAAAATATACGTTCACAACCGATATCAAAATTAAAATAGCTTTAGCCTTCATCTCGCTCGTCAATAATCGTTATGAAATTCAATCGTTATGTTCCGTATTTAGTTTAAGCTTAAAATATTTTTTACATATTTTGTACGTCTGGACATACTTAAACCTGTTCGTTTTAAGAAATATATGAAAATAATCAATCAAGCATTTTTAATTTTGTTTAAACTCATACACAAATATCTCAGAAACCGTATCACTTAGGAGACTTGATCATAGAACACTTTTTATTTGTAATCATTTATTCTATCGATTGACATGAGTTTCATCACTGGCCGCCAAATCACGTTTTTTTTTCAAAATGGCGGACTAGTAGTTATGCCAGGCTCCATACAAAAATGTTCGAACCCTTTTCGACCACTGTGCTACGACGACTTATTGCAACATGATATGTGATACGACTTGAAATGAAGTGAAATAAACAATTAAATGAAAATAAATTTATTACAGACACATTACATATAAACAGAAGTAAATTAATTAGTAAAGGCACATTAACAGGGTCCCAAAAAGACTTCCAGCTCAATATTTGTTGACTTGCATGAAACTAGACAACGCTGATCTTCATCTGGAGGTATAGCGTTGGAAGCATATTTCGTATCATATAGCGCAACACATCACTGCAAATGGGAAAAGCCTCTATGTTTTTCAACGACGAAATATTTATTACTTACATTAGTGTCCCACTTGATGGCCACGCCGACTGCGTCTAAGTTGACGAGGACATAGTCTCCTGGCATAGCTACTCGGATGCCCGGCAGTGATGCGGGGATGGGGATAAGCCTCTTCGTGTTTTTGAACAACACTGATCCGTCGTCTGAAGATAAAAACATATTTTTACAATCGCAATAAATCTAATTAATTATGAATTTCTGTAATTAGTTTAATTTTAAAAACCTTGATTATTTTCCTTTACATTTAAGAACACACTTGGTTTTTATTAAAATATTTTTTTTTATTTTCAAACCTCTTTTTTCTAAGAAATTCCGTTCATTACATACATCAAATTTAATTCACAAAGGGGCTCTCAATATGTTGATATATCTTCATTATGCTTTAGTTACCTCCAACAGAGAGTGTGTAGGGCTTTTCTCCGAGATACACGGTGAGGTCGCTGGGGCAGTCGCCGGGCTTCTTGCACGCATGGTGTTGGATAACAACCGTGTACTTGTGTCCTTTCGGATCGCGCAGCAATATGTGCTGGCATGGCGACTCAAAACTAAGGTAAAATAATGTTAATATCATAAGAATGCTTTTTAAAGGTATCTTGAAATTCCTGGAAAAACATAATATTTTCTGCCATTTTTAGTTATTTACCAACTCTTGACGATTTGGCGGTAAATTTAAGGTGAGCGTAAATAGTGCTGCATGATTTAATTAATAGTGATTTATTTTGTTATTTAATTAAATATTGTCATAATCCTGGTTATGATAACTGCAGACAGATAAAAGTTATATTTATAACAGTGAAAAGAACTGTAAAACTGATAATAATAGCAACACAAACTGTGTTCTTAGAAATCAGAAAACTAGATATCAGTTGACAGATTAATACCAACATAAACTTAAAGGACTTATTTGTATCATAAACACTCCCTCTATAAGTTGAAAATTATAATTTTCTGCCAAAAAACAAGAAATAAACTTACGTATAAACCATCCCATCAAATGTTTTGTAATGCGCGCCGGCCCAGGTTAAGCAAGTCCCACCTTTGGGTGTCATATCCTGCATTATCACTTGCACGTTTGTGCTCCCAAAGTCGGAGCTACCAACACCCCCTTTGGCCCCCCCGTAACGCGACGCTTCCCCGTAACTGCCACCCCCGTGACTTGAACTCCCGTGGCTAGAGCCACCGTAGTGCATTGAACCCCCGTGGCTTGAGCTTTCAGAATGCGATTCGGAGTGGCTCGATGAGTTGTATCCCCCTTCCATGCTATTGTATGAGTAGTATGTCTGTTGAAAATATATAATTAGAATAAATAATAGCAGAATTGAAAAGTAAACATAGAGAAAATCATTAAACATTACTCATATAATTAAATACTATAAACTAAATAGGTAGCTAATTACTTTATTTTATTCAGCTTAGTTAAAATGTAATAAAGTATCGTATTATTTAATCATTAAGTACCTAACCTAGCCTAGAAACGTAACGTTTGATAAAAACTTACCGAATTATGTTGTGATGGTTTTATGACCACGACTTCAGCTGAAAAACATAGATAAAACTATAAGATCTAAAAGTTACAATGACTCTAGAAAATTGTTGACCTAAACCTCCCTTAAAATACAAAACAAAATACTTTATACTTTATTGTATACCCAGGAAAGCTCAATAGTAAAATACACTTACTGAAGACAAGTTATGTTATTCTTAAGTTGTAAGACGCTTAGTTTTATAGACACTTCAAACACGGAGCTATAGACACTTACGGAAGACACAATGCGGCACGGGTTGCGGCTGGAAGACGCCGGTTTCGTATCTGCAGATGTAGGCGTCGGCGGGCGGGGAACTGAACTCGCTACCCGCGGGGCAGTTCAGCCGGCACTTCTGAGACGCCTCGTCGCCTAGGCACTTGTAGCCGCCGTTGAATGCTAGCTTGCGGACGTCGCACTCGGACGTGGCTAGAAAACAAACAAGGTCAGGATGTCTAATAAAATGGTAAGACGCCGGTTACCAGAAAGATCATATTACGCGCCCATGCGAGAAAAGCCCATAAGGCAGAAGCGCCATTTCTCGCGCGTACTACTAACATAGGCGAAAGATTTGGAAGTGTAACTAACTAAGAATAAAAAAAAACATGTGAATAGGCAAGATGACTATAAAAATGGTATTCTGTTAAGCCTTCTATTAGCCCGTCCAAAAATATTGGACACCTAATTTTGACTTTATCAATTTAATAAGAAAGTGCCATATAAATATGTATAGCATGAAAGTTCCGGAGTCCTTGTGACTACAGATCGTATTGATTTTTCGTTTGCATGAAAAATTAAAAAATTTGGGTTAATACAACTTTTAAATACATTTTTTTTGTTATAACCAAGCCATGCTGTACTTACAGTACTGGCACTGCGGTCCGCGGTACTTGGCGGGGCACTGGCAGGTGTTGAGCGAGAGGCAGGCGCCGCCGTTGAGGCAGGGCGGCTCGCACTCGGGCTGGCAGTCCCCGATGGAGGTCAGGTCCGCGCGGGAAGGCACCCACTGGCCCTGCGCGCAACGCATGTTCGCGACCGTGGTGCCGTCTATAAACTTATTGCCGGCCATGCAAGTTATGGTGCACACGCTGTAACAAAGATATGACTCAATATGTGTAATTATGATTTTGAAATTCTTAAGGTTTCTTAGTCGCCCATATAATAAAAAAAAATAGATTTAGGTACTTTTAGGGGTAATACATATAAGAAGACGAGTAATATGATTCGACACGACACCTTTTTAATTTTTATGCAGCAGCGCTAGCCAGATAGGTTACTAGGTAATTTTTTATATGGTGAACACGCATCACGAAAATTGAAAACTGTCGGAGTGTCTTAAATAAATAAGTTCGTCAAAAACCAGAAGTCTTGTCGCAACGCTCCCGAATGAGCTAGGGTAAAAATCCGCAGTATGTTCCGAAGTAGCCATCATTAAGCCTACGTGCTTCATCATAGGCGTCACTGACCATGAGGAGAGTACGACGTAGTCAAAGAAAAATTAATTTTGTTTCGAAAGAACTTCGTGATTTTGATCGTAAGGGGTCCAATGATCAAGATAATTAAATAAAAATATCAACAGTAAAGTACTTAGAGGAACAGTAGGAGGGGAGTTAAGGCAAGAAATCTTCTCAAACTCTAGAAAGTTCCGTGGACGTTGGCCGGAGATCAGTGACTTACTCAGAGGAGCACTTGCGGTGAGAGTTCATGGGCAGCGGCGGGAAGTTGAGGCAGGGTATCTTCTCGAACTCGCAGTAGGTGCCGTGAAAGTTGGCCGGGCAGTGGCACGTGTTCGCAGCAACGCAGATGCCGGAATTCTTGCAGTCAGGCTCGCATTTTGCTGGAAGAGATATACGTGGCTTAAGGATCTGTCTGATAGAGAGCGATCAGGTGTTCAGGTGTTCAGAAGATTCTATTTTGTTTTGTGTTTGTGTTGTTCGTACTGCAGAACTCTTGAAAAATTACAGTCGTACTGGTGTCGGCCAGACAGTTCTTTGTTGGCTTTGATGTTTGACCGACACGGGTACCCCGAAAACGGTTAAGTTTGAAGGAAACGCATTTTTTGTTGAAAATGACACGACAAATAATTTTCACAATGACATCATGATTGCGAGATGTTTTAGCAAAACTGATTTTCGTGACCTTTTGCCCTTTATGACTGTTTCAGTCGACACGATATCAAAGTCGATTTTTTGACATCTTAATCACAACGCCGTTATAAAGGTGTATACAAAAAATCTGCTCAGTAGGAATTATCCAGCAGATTGGATAATCAACCTAAAATTCATTTATCTGCCAGCCAGGCTAGTCTATGCTAGGCCTAGTTTCTGACCTAGGACTCACCCTGACACAATAACTGCAATATCAATGCATTATCACTGACATTGGATAACAATTAGGTCGCAATAAGTTAAATTTACATTTAAATCGGGCGGACGTGGATCTGTTGTTTCCGCTGTCGCCTACGCGTGTTGATAAATAGCAACGGATTTTAGGTTTTACCCATGCTAATGAAGTTTATCTTTTTACGAGAATTTAAAGGAAAAATATGTTTATTGTATGCTATGATTGGTTTGTTAAGAATCTTTTAAGGTTCCAGAACGTTCAACATTTTTGTTAAAGATAAAGCAAGACAATATTACGTTAACTTTCGTATAATGGCTAGAATAGTTTAACATTGCCATTTATAATTGTTTAACAGTTAAGGTTGGTGAAAACATTTTCGGAATCTGTTTGTTGACATTTTGAGTTTTTTTTTTCACTGAAATACACGTTCTTCCTTGGAGTCTCAATATAGGTACTAAAGTAAAGAGATTAAGTTCTTATGGGAAGTAAATTAATGCGTAATGTTGGAAAAATTGCAACATTTTTTCAAGCCAAACAATTAGTACGACAAGATAGCAGATCAAGTCACTAATTTTTTTTTTAAGAGTTTCGTATAAGTAAGGGTGATATATCCTATTACTGAAACTTCGTTGTCTGGCTGTCTGTCTGTTTGTCCGTGATCTGGCTGTATCTCAAGAACCGTGATAGATAGAGAATTTATATTTTGAGGGCTAATGTATTTCTGTTGCCGCTATAACAACAAATACTAAAAACAATCTAATATATAAAATTCTCCTGTCACGGGGTGCGTAATCGAACTCCTCCGAAACGGCTTGAGCGATTCTCATGAAATTTTGTGAGCATATTGAGTAGGTCTGAGAATCGGACAACATCTATTTTTCATTTTGCAAAACAAACTTTAGCTGGGGTCAGCTTGTCTTATATATAAATAAAAAAGGGTGGTCCCATACAACAAACGTGATTTGTTTAAAGTAAAGCAAAGTTACGACAGGTTAGTAGTTAAATGGTGAATGTTCTGATTGCATCTTATGCACTTAAAAAAAACGTATTTTGTGTTTTTTTATTGCAAAATGAGTATAAACTGTACATGGTGCATATAAGTGTATCTAATACTAATTGAATGTATTTATTTATCCGGGTCCAAAATTAGTTTGTATAGTGTTATCACAGATTATATAATGTTATGTTAATGTATGGACCTTTAATTTTGCAGTGCTGAAGACAAATTATTTGTTTAACCATGACTTACCTACTTTTGCTTTCTAGTTGTTTAATTTTATGTTAATTTAATTTGTGTTCAGCTGAAAATTAATAATTTCTTATTTTATCTTAATAAGGGCTGTTAATTATATTAATTACACTTACGTTTGAATCCGTTCATCATCTGGCTGAGGTCGTAGAAGCTGTTCTGACTGAAATACATAAAGTACTGAGTAAATAAATGATTTAATGAAAGAAGACTTTTCCAAAACGGATTTAACGATACAAAGTTTTATTTGTATAGAACAAAAAACATTATAATGTTTATTTTATTTTATTCATAAACAAAATCGGTCTTATCTCAAAAAACACAAACACAATTAAATTCCGATTAATAAAAATGTATAGATCACTTTTACTAAACAACTGTTGAACGCCTGTCTACGTCGTTTTTTGGTAAGCCAGACAATGTTTTAACAGGATATTAACAAGTTAATATGCATTAAGCTCAGCTCCACGAATTAAATGTTTTTGAACTTGCGGGGAACTTCATATCAATCTATTAATTTATTGAAAACCAAAGTATTACTTATTTAACGCAATCTCTAGGACTTTAGCTCTTGTGCTAGTTAGAAACTGTTTTACAGCAAGGTAATGCCCCGCAAACTGCGTATACATATAAAATACTTTACAAAGTCATATAAATAAACCTTACTTACTAAAATATTCTATGTACTTAATATAATTTAAAACGAATTAGAGATTTTCTTTGGAAATATATAGGAAGAATAGCCGATTTTTTCCAACATCTATGTCTAAGTATCCTACCCAATTTTCAGCCAAATCCTTTGTACAAGGTGTTTCAAAATTGGTATATAAAGCAGAAGGGATTTGATTGACGCACCAAGCGAACATATTTTGTTCTACAACTCGTTTTCGAAAAAAGGCCTTATTATTTTTACCCTTATCTAATCCCTAGTCATGTTTAGCCTCAAATCCGTTGATTAAATTTTTTACCCCTGGAAGTGATTTTTATGATGCTAAGTTTACCACAATCTCATCTGATGTAAAGTGACGATGTGGTCTAAGGTGGGGCAGGAAGACCTAGAAGGTAGTTGGCATCTCCCGACCTCATTACGAAACATGAAAAAATCGCTTCACGCACTGGCCCGGTCGGGAGGGTGACAAGAAGCGGCCGAAGCCAACACCAGAGACTGTTCTTAGCACCACCCGGAGGTCACGTGTAAGGATTCAGAGGGTTAACGCTTACTTACGTAAACAGAAAAAAATACTTACTCATCAGTCTTCCACTCCTTAACCCCGCTATACGAGTTACCGCCATAAGAGTTCTTGGTACCCGAGTGAATGTTCTTGGTACCGTAAGCCTCTCTCGTGGTCGCGTAGTCGTAAACCGTTTTGGTATAGCCGTAGTTGCTCACGTGGCTGCCATAACCGTTATTGGGAAAGTAAGCGTTTTGCTGTCCTTGCCGGAGGTATGTTGGCACGTACCCTGGGGCTTGCACGTCTGATTGACTGGAACATTCATTATTAATAATAAATCATTTATTTTCTCTCTCAAAATATTACATTAACGTATGCAGTAACCTTATATATGTCGCAGTCATCTGGTTGTATCTGCTATTTGATTGTATGACTGGCGCGTTCATTTAATGACGATATTTAATTGAATGACTGAAGGACAACTCGTCAAGTTGTTTAATGTAACGTTCAACGTCTTGACTGAACGTCATTTAGCATAGTTGTTGAATGGGATATAGCTGACTTTGTAATGTTTGGTTAGGGTGACCATAAGTTCGCAACTTAAAAGGTAACTTACTTTAGATAACAAAAATGAGGACATGACATGACACACCATATTATGATTTTATGTTGTATTTGAAATCTTAAGATAGACTAAAATCCGAGTATATCATATTGTTTCAAAGGTAATTTATTAATATATGGTAGTCTCTGAGACTCCAGAAAGTTAACTTAAGTCTTTGTCACCTTGTGAAATGAAGGATTAGGTAAAAAAAAAAACAAAAAAATCAGTTTCATTAATTTAAAGAATATAATACTGAAAAAAACATAACAAGTATAAAAACTTTCTTACATGATTGTAATAAAATCTTTACTTACACGTAGTACCCATAATAGCAGTCACATCTCTTATATTATTATTTAGATAGCAACAATGCACTTCCTATAGTCGAACTGCTATTAAAAAAAATATGATTATATAAAAAAAATATTATTCAATCACCTGACTGATTTTACGTCCGCTCTGTTCAAAGAGCTATGTTATAATCCGCTTACTAGTTGGACGTTTTGTGACGCTTGTTCAATCAACGTTCAGCCCTAGTCATTCAATTAAATGTCGTCATTAAATGAACGCGCCAGTCATACAATCAAATAGCAGATACAACCAGATGACTGCGACATATATATGTTACTATGAGATAACATACATCCTATATCTATTTAGTGAGAGTCTGGTGCCAATGGTAGACTGAAAGCCTGTGTTATTGGCCACCAGGTCCCACTCCACGGATTTACACGGATTTTTGTGTTTTTTGTTTGTTGGAGGAACAGTCTAAAAATTTTAATAAAAATTAAAAGTAAAGTTAAACGTGGATATTCATAGACATAAAGTCGAAACTCAAGGCATTAATTAAACAAGGGGTCAAGTTTCGACGGTTCATCGGTCACCTACATTGCAGGCGACACCGCCGTAACAGATGATCCACGATGCTGACACTTTAGTTTATAAGATTTATATTTTTATGTATGTTAGTCTATAAGGTATATGTTTATATGGGCCTTAGATGTTCAGGCATCAATGATTTATTATTATTAATTAACATAGAGGCGCACAGGGCATTCATGTATGATACAAGAGAGAATGTGTTTAATTTAACGGTCTATCTAAGTATGTGTCGTTCTAGAGACCTAATATTAGGTCCTTACATATGAAATTGGCGTTTTTCGTACTGGCCACTTTAATCACAAATTTCTCCTCTTTGGTAAGGAATTCCAAATTCAAATTTGTACAGCTATAGACTCATGTATTTGTGCTTCGATGATCGTCATTCATTTGTTTTTTTTTCTTCTGTTTTTTTCTGTTTGCGTCACTCATTTTACAAAATGGAAAACTTAAAATATCGCATTATTTACGAGTACGAGTTCCGCCGTGGCACTAGTGCTGCGGAAACAACTCGAAGGGTGAATGATGTGTATGGCGGTCGTGTTGCAAAAGAAAACACAGTTCGTTTTTGGTTCCAACGTTTTCGTTCTGGAAAAATTTCGACTTGCAGAACAAGCCCCGTGGACGGCCTGAGACTCAAGTTGATAATGAAGAGTTGAAGGCTATTGTGGAAGCGGATCCATCGCAAACCACGTCCGAGTTAGCTGCAGGCTGCGGTGTTAGTGATAAAACTGTTTTAATTCACTTGAAGCAAATTGGGAAGATTAAAAAGCTTGAAAGGTGGGTACCTCACGAATTGACTGAAGCAAACCGGCAAACGCGCGTCGACTGCTGCGTTACATTACTAAACCGGCACAATAATGAAGGTATTTTAAACCGAATCATTACCTGTGATGAAAAATGGGTTCTTTACGATAATCGGAAGCGCTCAGCGCAATGGTTGGATCCTGGCCAGCCAGCCAAATCCTGCCCCAAGCGAAAATTAACCCCAAAAAAGTTACTTGTAAGCGTTTGGTGGACTAGTGCCGGTATTGTTCATTACAGTTTTCTCAAATCTGGCCAGACTATTACGGCTGATGTCTATTGTCAGCAATTGCAAACCATGATGGAAAAGCTAGCGGCTAAACAACCTAGGCTGGTCAATCGCTCCACGCCACTGCTGCTTCACGACAACGCTAGACCACACACTGCGCAACAGACGGCTACTAAATTAGAAGAGCTTCAATTGGAAAGTCTAAGACATCCTCCGTACTCCCCGGACCTTGCTCCAACAGATTACCATTTTTTTCGAAATTTGGATAACTTCTTGCAAGGGAAAAAATTCAACTCCGATGGGGCAGTCCAAATCGCCTTCAAAGATTTTATTGATTCCCGTCCGACTGGTTTTTTTAGTAAAGGGATCAATGAACTACCTATAAGATGGCAAAAGTGCATAGAAAATAATGGTTCATACTTTGATTAATTAAATATATTATATTAAAAAATATTCGACTTTTTGTTCCTCCCATACAAAACGCCAATTTCATATGTAAGGACCTAATAGTTATTTATTTTGCACGGGTGCAAATAAATTAAACAAATAGATTCAGGGTTCAAGGGTATAAGGGTTATTATTATTACACAAAGGTTGGTTCGATACAAGAGGGGATGTGTTAAGCAGTCTATGTAAGTACGAGTATATGGCGTTCTAGAAAACTTATTCAAAGTTTTCTTTTATATTGTACGGGAGTAAAATAACTATTTCAAATCCTTTCAGTATTTTATAAGATCAAAGCAAAAAAAAACTATAATGTAAAGCTACCCCCTTATGCGAAATAGTAGACAACTAATCCTATATTAGATAAAATGTCGTTAGCATTATCTTTGCCACTTTGTACTTTGACATTTGGGTATGTAGAAAGAGACAAAATTCATGTTAACTAAGAAAGCTTTACTATTTATTTCGTATAATTAAAACACAAGTTAATATACCTACTATTCTTAATTAATCTAAAATTTTAAAATTCTCTGTATTGATAGGTTATCTTAATCATGATTTAAGGAGAGCCACTGTTGGGAAAAGCCTACAGCATCTTTGTTTCGTGTCACGTGATCAGTGTAAAGAACCACAGTTGTATCAGCACCCAGAAGAAATTGTCCGCCCACCCCGGGTCGGTTATAAAGATATTTTGCCCATATACTTAAGCTTGCGATTCTTATAGGTGCCTAACTCTACAACTATTATTCAATATCAATAAATTCCCGGGAAGCACTGCATGGTTTTGAAATTTCGACTTTCTGTACAATGAGGATTTTAACTTTTAAATGCTTTCAAATCCCTCTGTTACACAGGTAATATTTTAAATAATGGTTTTGATAAGTTATGTCGCATTATACAAACAGACACCACATAAAACAAAAATTGAAGTAAATCGAGAATGGAACAATTTTAAATTTACATAAAAATGTAGTATAATACAGAAAAGAAATATACTTACGCAGGGGTAACGATATGTTGGCCTCCATATCCACCACTATAAGAACCCTCGTTCAAATGAAACCCTAAACAAAATAGAAAAACTCCCAACCAATTCATGATTGTCCGTTATTAAAATCTTTATCGCTATATAGAATCCATTTCGTTAATGAAATAACTGAATTTGTTGTACACCCAAGGACCGTTGGATCCTCACTGATCCACATTCGGTTATGCGCTATTATGTTAACTTCCATGCCATATTACGACCGGATTTGACTGTACCAATTCCCTGATAACTCATAGTTATCAGCAAATGCAGGATTTGCACGCTCGATTGCGAATTTTAGAAGCTCTGCTTTAATATTTGCAGTTTAAGGCACGAATTTATCGAACACTGAGTTTGAATGTATGTTGCAATAATGTCTGGAAGAATGCGTAACATTTTATAACTCACCAGCATCCTAAAAAAAACTTTTGAAAATGGAATGCGATAAAGCGCGGGAATATGTTAGAAAACTTTCACTTCACGGTTTCACGGTTCATTCTTACCAAAGTCATTATAACGGTTTCGGTTTTGAGTAAATTGAATTCAATTCAAACTCACACAAAAATAATGCCGCGAATGAAAAACACTCGTAAAAAAAGTAAATTGCTAGAGAAACAAGTTAGTTTCACACACACTTCAATAATTTTCACAGGAATTCGAATACTCACAAACATTCTGATGAAATCTTTATTTTCAGAAAAGGTTTATAGACACAAGATTGATGCAAATAAGTTTAATCGTTGACGACTACGTCTACACGCAAAAGCCAATGTCGGAACGTAGCGCTGTGGTTTACATCAAAGAGATCGCTGGTTATAAGGACAAATGTCTCCAAGACCCTCGCTCTTTACAGGTAAAACCTTTTTACTGACACATTCAACCCGAAAGAAGGAAAAGCTATTAATATTTGTGTTGGATGGAAGATGTTATATAAATATGTTGCATCATTTCAGCTCTGTTTAAAGTCAAAGTCAAAACGTTTATTTCCTTAGAAGCCTATGCTTACATGGACAGGTCAACTTAAATCTAATTTAAATAAAAACTAGTAGACAATCAACATTATTTACAAAATATATAAATCATAATGTTGCAAGCCTATTACAATGCATCAATTAATTGATCTGTAGTACTTTTATTTGATAATAAACTAAAATTATATAGGAAATATAGTGTTGCTTTTTCGTATGTTCAGTGCGTGTTCTAAGTACAATGATATTCTAAATTTAAAATTAAAAAAAACCCTCGATTCCTTAACCTTAAAAGTAAAAAAAACATTATTTTGTAATGTGTACGTGATGCGCTTTCATTTGATACCCCTTTCGAGTATTGCAGATATTTAGTTTTTTTTCCCTATTTTCATCTTCATAACTTATAAACCGCACAACCGATTTTCATTAAACATGTCTTCTCTCGAACACACGCGCAAAACACACCGTCATTCAAAAAAACTAAATTGAAATCGCTTCATTTTTTCGGGAGCTATGATGCCACAGACAGACAGACACGTCAAACTTATAACACCCCTTTTTTTTGGGGGTTAAAAATATAAAAATACGACCTAGTATTTTTTATGACTTAACTTGATACCTACTTATCATTATTATGAGTCATGTGTACCTACATGGATAGAGGTTCTAACTAAATTAGTGACTGAACCTTGTTTAAAAGAAACTGTCTGAACCTAGTTTGGAAGACATGAGACATTCACCAACCCGCGCTTGGCCAGCGTGGCGAATTACGGCCTAATCTCTCTCGTCAAGAGAGAAGTCTCTGTGTCCCAGAAGTGGGAATGTTAATAGGGTGGGTTCATAAATTATGGTGATTAAAACATCTTCGCCGTGCAAGCACCTACTTAAAAGCTAGTTACGATCCTTAGCTGTGAGTTTCAGTATATTTTCAACCGACGAAGAAAAAGGAGGAGGTTTTCAATTGATTTTGTTATATTTTTAATTGGAAATCGGTTAAGTAATTCACGATAATTCGTGAATTGACTAACTTAATGTATTTATTTCTATGCTATAGGTATTTTCGGCAACCGACTTTTAGTACGTCCTCATTTCTTACCGAATTTGGTCGATCCCGGTCTCCAATGTCCGAATCTCTCATGTGTTTTAAGATTTTCACTATTTTTTATTTGTTTTTGTATGTCAAGTCTTTTTGAGCATTTCTGTTATAACGACTTCAACAAATGACGAGTGAGTGATTTTGTAATAGTTTCGGTTATAATAACCAAAAAACAACCGACTTTTAGTTAGAAATCGCCGTTGCCATCTCCTCCCGTGGTAACCATTCCCAACACTTTTAACCGCGGTAAAATATGTCGTCGCAACACCACACCGCGGGGCACTGCTAGTAATCCATATATTCCAAAAAAAATCTGTCACTGTTTAACAGAAGTTAAAGATCGAATTGTTTTGTTTGATAAATTAAATGCAGGTATCGAATCGGTAGATTACAGCAACTCAAAATATATAATAAAATAATACTTAAAAACTAATCTATTTCCGAAAAACTAAAAAGTTTAAACAGTTGTTTATTTAACCATTATCCGAGTCCTTACACTTATTAAAGTATACCCCAGTTATCTTGAGTCAATACCATATTTATGAAATAATTTTAGACTGCCTCGGTGGCGCGGTGGGCGAGAGTCCGCTTGTGGCGCAAGAGGTAGCGGTTCGATTCCCGCCGAGGGGTCAAATGTTTCTATGTTCTGCAAGTACTTTCTCCTTGCTCTGGGTGTTTAATATGTATAATAAAAAATATCTATGTATGTATGTATATTATATTAAGTATATCAGATGTCTAGTACCCGTAACACAAGCTAAGAGCTTACCACGGGGCTAGGTGTTGTTGTGTGGATTGTCAGGAAATATTTATTTATTTATTTTAAATATTTCCGGATATAATAGACATACATATATAGTTCTTGCAGAACATACAAACAATTGACCCCCTCGGCGAGAATCGAACTCACTACCTCTGCACCGCAAGCGGACCTCCGCCCACCGCGCCAGTGAGGCAGTCAAGCAAGCATCAAGAAGTAATAATTCACTTCCTGGCTATTTGGAGCTAGTAGCAAGTAGTGATTATTCATTTCTTTAGATTTAGTTATTTCTTTGTTCCTGGATTATTTTGCGCCAAATAATCCATATTTGGCGCCGAGTCAAAGTTTCTTGGGTATTCTTTAATTAGTAATTAGAGAACTTGACCAATATGGTTTCACAAAAAACAACTTCTTTATTTTAAAACGTTTAGTTTTTCCCGGTCTATTTTTACTTCTAAAAGTGTTTATGTAAGTTTAATGTAAGTACTTAATTGATACAAGATAATAAAGTAGAACTAGCATCCACATGACAATAACCCACTTTGAATGCATCGGATGCAGTTCCGTAGCCGGCGGATTTGAGCATCGGATATCCTCTGTACTAGCTCTACCAATGGCCCTCAGCTTGGTTCGATTAGATATGGTTTTAAAGTGGGACTTTTTAATATAAATTATATGTTTAAGAATAGTTTAACTTGACACAAGATTAATGGAGTTATTTTTATTGTAATTCGTTAAAACCAGAGAGTATATAATCACTACGTTGTTAAAACCATAAATCCAGGACGTACAGTGTCACGTCTTTTTAACAGTGAGGTTTTGAATACTTGACAACTATAATTAAAACCCTAAATATATATTTCGTCCTTTATAGAGTGAGCTCAAACAGTAGGTAAATGTGTCCTCACATTATTAAAATATTAAAAACAAATTAATCAAATTATCCTTTCTAAGTACAAAATTATTACTCTTTTTGCCTTACTCAGGCCATTTGCTTGAAACCAGAGAGTATAGATAAAGATAAAGAAAACTTTATTGTTAAATTGTGTACATAGAGATCTTACAAAGTAAAAAAAATAGTATCAACAATCATTATCCGCTAGGACATACAATAAGTACAATCTTATAGATAGGTACACATAACATAAATGAAACACAAAAGATAGGAAAAAAAGCGTAAACTGAAACCCCATTTTTACCTTAATTGTAGAAAATAAACATGTAGAATATAAATTTTAAACACCTAAACTAAACATAGTATGTTGTTATTTTTCAAAGTACTCATTTAAACTATAATGAGCTCTAGTGATGAGCCACTTTCTTAATGAATTTTTAAATGAAAGTCTATGTAATTGTTTAATATGAACTGGTAAATGATTATATATTTTTATGGCAGTAATGTAGGCGCTCTTGTGAGATTTAGTATTATTTACTTGAGGTATACATGCATCGAACTTATACTTGCATCTTAGCCTTCCGGCTCGGTTTGATGTGTTTTCAAAAAAATAATTTGGGTTATTCTTTAAAAATAAACGAATCTCTCATATATATATATATCAGTCAAGGTTAAAATATTACAATCTTTAAAAACATTTCTTCGAGAAAAAGTCTTATCCAAATTAAATATAGGTCTTAAGCATTTCTTTTGCATGATGAAAACTGATTGAACCTCAACAGAATTTCGCCAAAATATTATCCCGTAACATAATTGAGGGAAAACATAACCGTAATATGCATTTTTAGCTATCTCTATAGATGCAACGTTACTTAAAATTGAGAGGCTATAACAATATTTGGAGATTTTACTATTAACTTTATTTATGTGCGACTTCCAATTTAAATATGCGTCGATGTGAATACCCAGAAAATTGGTATCATTTACTTCTTCCACATTATTTTCTTTACAGCGAATTGATAAGTTTATAGGTGGGGTCTTATAGTTTTTGAAATATATATATTTAGTTTTATTTTAGTTTACTTTAAGATTTACCGCTTCCAGCCAGTTCACAATGTCACCTAGAGTTTTATTTATTTCATTTTCGAATTCACTTGTATTGTAATTTTTTTATATAATGCTTAAAACCAACCAAATGTAAAAACCGTAAGACCTTTGTAAAAACCATGTATGCATGAATATTTTTGAGGTTTGAGGTGATATTGAGTACTGCACGTAAACATAGGTTTGGTCTCGCAATCAAAAAAAAAACGTAGTGATTATATACTCTCTGTCGCAATATGACTATAACATAGACGCAAAATGGCGTTGAATTGAGTAACATTTAGTATTTTACTTTATAATTTTATTTAACTCGGCACCGGCAAATTGTCGCTTTAAGCGCAAAGTCCAATTACAAGAAACTCAACTGAACTGAATAAAACATTTTTTTCACCAGCGTAAGTGAATCTAAAAATTAACAAAACATTTTAAAATAGAATGCGCTGTTATTCGGGCATTAGTTAGGTACATAAAAACTTTCTCCCTCAGTATAAAATCGTTAAAACGTAAAGGTTTTAATGAAAAAATCAGTTTATTAGAAAATTCGCTAATATTGGCGGCGCATGAATAATGTCTTAACTGATTCTTAACAAACATGGGATTTATATATTATAAGCTAATTTACCTTTAAGCGGTCGCGAGACGTCTATTCTATAATATGCTAGATAAGCCTTCATTTAACCACAATCTCACCTGATGACTGCACTCGAGACATATTGGTTCATAATGATCGTTATTTCTTGTCGCTTGAATTTTCAATCTATAGTAGCCTGTCATTGTATCACCGTGAACGAAGTAAAATGTTAACAACCACTTTCCCTGCCTTCTAGAAATCATAGATTTATTTGAGACGTATTTAGTGCAAATGTGGCGCAGCGGTTGCAGTTATCTACTCACCGACGGTGACGGTTATATACGTCTATGTATATGAAAACACATAAATGAATTTAACATTAATTCGCTTTTAAAACCCGAAGTATCCTATAGGTATTTTAAGTTTCGCGCGACTGCTTACAATTAAAATGGCCGCGCCACCATTTAAAAGTTTAGGATTTAAACTTGATTAGTAAGGTATAAATTCGTACCTGTATAATTATACCTTTGATACCTTAAGTCTGCGAAGATGCCACAACAACTATGATACCATAAATATTATTTTCCAGGTTATAGAAAAGCTAACTCGCTGCATGAAAGGCATAATCTACGAACAGCAGGAATTTAAAGACGCTGGTCTCGAAGTCGGAAAGTTCCTACCTCAGAATGATGATAGGGAGGTTAGTCTTTCTCCCGTCTACTCCGTTGTTGATGAGGATTTGACTCAGACTCAGTCTACTGAGAAAGAGAATGATTCTACACTGAACAGTATTACACATAATATATATTCCGATAGTAATGCTTGTGCTGTAGAGGTAAATCCTATACATAAGCTAGACTCTACTGCAAAGCAAGACCATATTCAAACGAATGGATGTAATACAGCACCAAAAAAACAAATAGATGGCACTTTTAGCGCGTCTTTGAGCGAAGTTCAAAACTTATGTAATGAGGTTAATCATACTGAATTTGTTAATAACGATGATCTGAGTCAAATACCTCAGGACCATATTGAAGAAAATTATACGACGCTGAAGGTTACAGCAGATAACCGAGGCAGAAAATATAATGATGATAACAATTTTGATGATGGAGCAGTTGAGAAGAATACCCTACGACCACTAAACCCTTCTTCGAAACTAATAGATTTTCAACCAATTGGAAATATCACAGCTCCGTATAAAGAAGTAGGATCCATCAGCGAACCTGCAACCGAAGTAATTAATCTTTGTGAAGTGGATTTAGATGAAATGGAACTCAAAAATGCTAATATCCATCACACACCTGAATTTAAAATTCAGAAGGCAATATCTAATCTCTCAATAACAGATACAGATCAGTCTTTTCTCCTTTCTTCCCAAGATTGTTCCCAAAGTCTACTGGATAACTTCAACGAGCAGAACACTCGTCTAAACCAGCCCAAACAGACCATGTCAATGGTACCAACAAAAGTAACCAATGACTTACCTACTCGTATACCATATGCTGTCAAAGACAAAACGGCATTCGAAGAAAATGCACCAAAAGTAGGACTATTCAAAAATGTTCCCGTAAAAATTGTACTACCTAAAAATAAAAAGAATGTCAATGTAAGTACTAATAATAAAACCGACTGCGTTTTTACCACAAAAAAGCCTAATACTGTTAAAGAAACTAAAACTATAGCAGCTGAGTGCATAACCGTTACTGAAAAGAAACTAGATTTTACTAACAGAAAAACAGAGAATATCCCTCAAACTCTCAAACAATGCAAAAATGAGTCAAAAACTAAGAAACCACGAGCAAAAGCTACTAGAAAATTACACGACGCTACGAATCCAAAATTAAACGCAAAAACATTACCCAAATTAAACACAAACGCCAACGAACTCATACAAGAAGATGTAAGAAATACTAAGGATTATTTAAAAGTTGCGAGTGCGTCAGACAATACATGTGAAAATTTTGACAAACGTACAGGTAGTAACATGCAAATTGAAACAAATAAGACGACTTCCACCCAGGACTTGTCTTGGGTAGAGAACATAAAATTCATAAGGGAGGTCCAGCTCGATGAATTTGAACCGCTAACCGATGAGAGGTTTTGGGATAATTGCTTTCTACCTGAAAACTTTAACGAACAGGATTTTAATTATTAAAACACAGGAAGAGTAATGAATAGTTTTAATAAATAGATTCGTTAGTAGAATAAAAAGTAGATAAAACAATTAAAGCTAATATTATCAATAAATAATTATAAGATAACATTTATGTATATCTTTTTTATTTCTGATTTTCTTGTTGTTGACAATTGTAAAAATATAGCAGATTATAACAATAAACATGTTTTAGGCCCTTGTATGCCACAGTAAGAACTAATTTAACAAATATTAAAAATTACAATACACATTTAATTTACATAAACAAAATAATAAAATACATAAAAGAGACCATCAATCACAAAAAAATGTCTTGAAATTACTTTCGCATAAGTAGAGTAACTAATGAGTTTAAACACACTAAATACAATGTAAGTTTAAAATATACATCAAATCTGTTAAGTATTAACAAATAGTGATTTTGCTATTTTATAGCAAAATTTATGTGAAGACCATAATAAAATAAGTTAAATATTTTAGAAATACCTACATATAGATAAACAATGGACATAATTGTGGTGAACAAATTAAAAACTGTTCCGATGTGATACAAAAAAAATGTCTTATATATTATGTACCGAATATGTTTTTAAGGATATTAAATTTAAATTTTATAGTATTGTAACAAACGACAAAGTATGAAAGCACACAATGTGATTTTTAATAGATTAATAGATAAAGGAACACACATAAACACTATTCTAATTTACAAATATCCCGTTTCCGAGATGCTAATCAAATTGCATAAAGTGCCTTTAGAAAAGCCAAGGAAATATAGGTGTTGCAGCCAAAATCCATGAACGAAACTACTTTTGACTTAACAACACCAAGTTGAATAATAAGTTTATCATCTTTATGAGAACTTGGCCTTTGTTTAATCCACTCTTAACACAAATACCTAATCTGACTGACATGCCAAATTCAAACAACAAGCAATAGATAAGCAAGGTCCTGATTTATTTGTCAAACGCAACCCATAAGATACATAATCTCGCACCATTTTAACAAGATAATATTTTCTATACAGTATTTCAACTCGGCCGCGCCGCGTAGGTACGCGGCCAGCCAGACGTCACTCACCACAACGCAACGCAACGTTTCACTGTAAAACGCACACTGTACACTCGTGTTCATAAATTTCCCTTCATCCATTCACTTTATTACGAAAAAGGAAATCTATTTAAAAGACGTTGATAACGTACATACTAGTACTAAAGGAAAATCAATGTATATTCTTAACTTTCGGAATTTGTAGGTAACTTAAAAAACAATATCTCTGGATGCGGTATTGAGGAAATCATGCAACCAAAAACATCACAACATAGTAGGGCGGTATACTTAATTCACCTGAGTTAAAACATAGTATATTATATTTTACATATTGAAATTTAACAATGCAACACTCGGCTCGTTCGTCACTGGGGCACGCTCGCAACTGCCTGTGTACCCGGCGAGTACCTCGATCGAGTTTGTATGAAGTTGGAATACTGTTTAGAAAATATTACCGTGCTTTAAATTAATTATAGCTCATAACAGGAGATCAAACTACTACTTGTTGTGTCTTCCAGCATATCTTCACGCTTATTTACCGCTATGGTGTAACCTAACCGACGGAAAGCCACTGAGTAACTTTTAACCAACGACAAAAAAATCGTACGCCAAAATTTTCCGCTAAAGGCACCTCCTATGTCATAATGACTCATGAGGATAATATCTAATATCCGTACCTACAACATGCCAACGATAAACAGACGATTAGCATTTCGGAAACCACCCACCTATAATCATGCAAAAGCTACATACTCGTACATAAATAATCTCGTTTTAACAATAACAATTCAACGTACTACACTAGTTTAACCCCTCACCCTCACGCATATAATCTCCATATTATAGGATCTATAGTAAGATCTCTTTGAGGATTTATCAACCAGGGCTTAGCTATTTCAGATCAACTTAAAGAGTTGCTGTTTGTCTATTTTATTATTTTATATTAGGCTTTAATTCGTCATTTAATAAATATATATTTCCGGACAATCCACACACAGTCTCATCTAGCCCCGTGGTAAGCTCTAAGCTTGTGTTACGGGTACTATACATATTAATATATGATTTTATTCATGCATAATGTTTGGTGAAATCCACTCATAGAGTTCCTACTATAAGCCACATTACTTATTATAGAATTATAATAACTCTCATTGAATCTAGCATGTTCTAACCGTCATATAATGCATAGTGATTAATACTATTCATTAAATTTAGGATTAAGACTTAGGTTAATCGATTAGCAATATGTATGTATGACAAAGCTTAATGCTTGATACAATTTTAAATTGAACAGACCGTAAGTATTATGTTAATTTACATAATTTCAAGTGCTTCAGCATCATTGCAGAATTTCAAATGACTGTGTTAACATGTGCAAAATCTTATTTTACTCTTGATATAATTCATTTTCTTCCATCCTATAACTATTCCATTTAAATTTATATTTTTTTTATAGTTGGCATTGAGATGCAGTTTATATCTTAAAATGGCTATGCTTATAAGAATACTAATTCCTTGCTGAGCATATTACTTGACAATAAAAAGCAATAAATTTAGTTACAGTGAGAGCATGTTTCACCACCTTTGAGTAAAATAAGACAACGGTTAAAATATAGAGCTATTTCGCTCAGTTAAATGTGACAAAGCGAGGCAGCTCTTCACATAACTAACCATTGACACGAATTATTTGTATTACTTATCATTGCTTGGTTTATTCGGTTATTGTGAAATAAGCCCTTAGTGTACTTTATTAGTGCAAAATAGTTCGTATGTGTACCACCAATCCATAATTACCGTTAAATACATATTATTATAATATTTTAAGTACGAATACACAATATAGAGGTATAAAGAAAGTTGACAAATAAATTATTGTTGAGTGAGCTTAAGGATAGCCTGATAAACATTTTGCACTAATAAAAATACACCATTTTATACCGTAACAATAGCATTTAGATTAAACTGAAATGATAAGAATAAGTTAATAATATGTTTTAGCAGCAATCTCGCTTATCAATTGGAAACAACAATAATAGCATAAAATATAACATTTAAATTTAGAAAGTATAGCAATATTCCTTTAAGCATTAAATGGCTAATTTCATACCAGATGGTACTGAATTAAAAATATTTTTAAACCCTAACTAAAATAAACTAAAAAATAATGGTTTTAGACTAGCGAACTGTAAGACTGGTTTCCTTCACCTTTAAAATAATTTTAAATTTAATGAATCCATTAAATTGGCAAGATAATTATTCAAAAGTAATCTCGCCAAATACGAACACGTATCACCATTATAAGCAAAATCTATTAGAACTTAGGACATCAAACGAACCAAGGACAGACTCGAATGGATTCACCATTAGAAAATCTTAAGTTCCCCTCTCAAACTCCACTAGTATTAACTCCCAAGAAGTCCAACCACAACCACTCCAAACAAACCCATCAAAATCGGTTATAGGCCTTTCGCGTTTCAAGACACCATGCATCTCAAACACATTTAACGGCTTAACTCAAATTCTATTCTACCTAAAAGCTGAATTTCCCTCTAACCTTGAAGAATCCCATGCCAGTTTTGTTGTGCAGCAGAGAGGTGACGCCCACGTAGGATTGTATCACGATCGGGGAGTGGTGGATGCAGCAAGATGATGACGCCATGCACTCTATGGCTCGCTGGAGTTTCTGCGCGAAGGTTTCCATGTCGTAGATAGATCTTTCCTCTGGACCGCCTTCTGTGGATGAAGATCGAGGTTGAGAAAGATCTTCGATATAGCTAAGCGATAGTTTGGTGAAGTGGAAATGAGCATTAGGACCTCTACTGATTAATGTAGTCACAATATTCGACTTTTATTTTTTGACCCGATCTCAAATTAATAAATAAACACACATCATCTAATACCGTATTTCAGCGCGGGAGAGGACTTGAATTTATAACATGTAGTGATGTAAAGTATTGTAAAGGAAAATTTAGCTATGACTAGAATATACGGTGGAAAATATATGGGCTCCGGAGGGAAACCACATTAAAGAATAAAATAAAGCCTTTACTCGTAGCTAGCTCATTTTACTGTTAGGACACTTTTATTTATTTTTGAAAAGAATCAAAACTGCATTACGCTTCAAGAGCCTATGGATTTTTTCACTCTATATACAATGCTTACATATAAAAGGTAGAACCCCCATAGAACACCCAGACATAATTCAAGAACTCGTTCTACTCGCCGGTCAAAAGTAACGAACCAGTAATGTCCACATTTAAGCCTCGGCCAAACCTGCGCGACCAAAGCGAAGCGGGAACGTCTGCCGCGCGGCGGACGCTACCCATGCTTTATTCACCTAAGCGACCACAAAGCGGGACAATTTAAGGTAAACTTGTCCCGCGTTGCAGACGCTCCCGTATCGTGCCCCGCTTTCCGCGTTGCTGAACCGTAGTTTTGATCGTAATAATAAAAATAAATAAATATAAATATAAATATTTCCGGACAATCCACACAACAACATCAAGCCCCGTGGTTAGCTCTTAGCTTGTGTTACGGGTACTAGACATCTGATATACTTAATATAATAGACATACTTACATACATAGATATTTTTTATTATACATATTAAATACCCAGACCAAGGAGAAAGTGTTTGCAGAACATACAAACACTTGACCCTCGGCGGGAATCGAACCCGCTACCTCTTGCGCCGCAAGCGGACCCTCGCCCACCGCGCCACTGAGGCAGTCAAACGTAGTTGTGCACAAAAAAAACAATTGTTTATTTTTGTGCACAACTACGTCGCAATCGTTAATAAATATGATAATAGAGGGGTAATCTTTAAATTCACATGGAAAATAATCACGGCATAACATGTCTAATAATAAAAAAATATAAGCCGAGTGCAGGTTAATCTGCTACTTCCGGAACGTTTCGTGTTTCGGTTAATTACGACGATGGTGATGTTTTAAATAATATTGGTTACGAATACTTTTAAATTAATATAAATTACTGTATTGTGTACTTACAAAAAAACTCACAGAAAGTACTCATAGGTATTACATTTAGATTAATTACGAGACAATCGAACCACTAAGTTCACCAAAAGTTTTTTTTATCAATTTATTCTAGACTGAAATATTAATGGTCCCCAATTTACCCTCAGACGGCCGCCTAATACCGAAAGCAGTACAGGTGTTAGTACATTGAGTAGATCTTACCTTTATGCCAGTAGATAGGGTGTGACGCGAAGGTCAGGAAAGGTACATCCTGGCTGAAAGGGTTCCATACTGTCTTCAGCGGTATGGCCTCCCCTTTGTTCCACATTATTCGGACTCCTCGGAGATTGCGCTCTCTGAAACCCAAGAACAAAATCACTGATACACTTACCACTGTAAAGTACCCATTTGAGGAACTATAGCTAAGGCACTAATACACACTTTTGTGCAGCCGCACTCAATGATGCAACTTGGCTGTAAGGAAGTTTGGAAATAGTATAGGGTATAGAGATCTCCAGGTGTCGTTTCTGTTGAATGTAATAAGGGCTACTCTTTTTCTTTGAACAGTCAGTGCCATTATAGAGCGAGGTCCTCATGTCCTAATTCCCGAGGCATAGTTGTTATTAACAAATAGTTTTATACTGGCTACCCGCACGCGGCTTCGTCAGCGAATAAATAGATTTTTACGCTATAAAAAATTCGGTAAAAAGTAGCTTTAGTCCTTTACCGGGAAAACAGATATGTCTGCCAAATTAGACTTGGATCGGGCTTTGCTCGCAATAATTGTATTATCCCGCGAAAAGCAGAATTTAACCATAGTAAAAAGTAATTCTAATAAGTAAGCTACGAGTATATCATTGTGAAATTTCATCAAGATCCATTTAGAAGTTTTTGCGTGAAAGCACAACAAATACACTTAATTATATCCTCAGTAACTTTTATTATTTGAAATGTTTATAATATTAGTATGACGTCTTCATGTATTAATTTGAGTTTACGGACCGCACGCTACAGCAGCGCCCCTAGTGGCGAATTCACTCGCAGTGAATTCGCCACTAGGGGCGAGGCGCCACGCACTCACTTACTAATAAAAATTATCTGGCGATTTTTCTACAAATACGCTATATAATACCTACTGAATGATGGTGATGATATTGATTCTTGTATCACAAAACTACAAAGCATCTGAATTCATACAAATAACAGGGAATATATATCATGCACGAAAATGCCAAGTGAAGGGCAATAAAATATATATATTTTATTGCCCTTCACTTGGCATTTTCGTTAGATTTTATTATTACAATAATAAAAAACATAACACAAGACTACAGGTGTGAGTATGCAAAAGAAAAAGAAACGAAAAGGGAGAATCATGATGTACCTACTTATAGTAGAAATATTATATAATAACTACTACGAATTTTATAAAATTTACGTTACTGGGGTTCAGTAACATACAGATATTATTTCAATATGGAGATTATAAAATAAGATAATATAGCTCCATGAATGTATGAGATGAAATAAATATCTATAACTAGGAGGAACTCCTATGCTTTATATTGTTTATTTCTTGTTTCTTAACTATAAACGCATCATACAAGTTCTTGTAAACTACATAAGTAATTATTTTGAAATCGTTAAGAAGTGAAATTTTATTTCGGACGTGAATCTAATACTATTAATTAAGTACAAGCTTTACGTGGCTTTGACCGCGCAATAATAGATTTTCCTAGAAGAGCTTTTGTCCTTTAGCCCCAGGCTACAGCCCATGCCGAATTGAATCAAAATAATTGATTTTTCCGCCTGTGTTAGTCTGATATGAGCTATATTATTATTGTAAAATTTCATCAAAATTCATGCCGTAGTTTTTGCATGATCAAGCAATAAACACACTGACATACATCCTCACAAACTTTCACATTTATAATATTAGTAGGATGCACGGTGTGATGTACAGACACCGTCTCGTTGGCTAAGAAGTCGATATCTTAATCTACTAGTAAAAATAATACAAAACAAGCCGATAGAAAGCAATAGAACGCGCTACAGCAACTGAGGTGTACCTAGGTTCAAAATACTTGGTATCGAACAGTCTATTAGCAGTCTGCGGCAGGTCCAGCTCCTCGTGGCTGGGGCGCCGGCACAGGCGGTCGATCACGCAGTCCTTCACCACGCTGGTGACTCCCGTCGCGATGCCGTTAAGCCGGCTGCACCGTAAATATAGGCACATGAGCTAGGATGATTGAGGCCTACGTCTCCTATACAAAGATGTGGTTAGATGGGGGATTATCCACCAAACAGTAGTCTTCAGTCTATATCGAATTCAATCCCCTCTATGTTTTAGAATAGTATAGTGGCTTTTGTCCAGAAGGTATGATCTGAGTATTCAGTTTAAAATCTAGACTTCACCAATTGCCTATTACATTAATTAATTTTAACCTTCAGTGTAGTAGTAGGCACACAATTTCTTAATATTAAATTTAAGGTTTATTGTAATATAAAAGAAATTCTAATTTTATTTTAGCCTTTTAACTTATTGCTTTGTCTTGGAAAACTGTACTGGCCCTGATTTACTTAAACATAGACATTTACAAGTTCATTAGTTTTCATAATTCTTTTAATTACTTACGGTACTAAAGAAGATGGTGGGTAAACCAGCTCTCCGATGACAATAGTGTCCAGATCGTCTAAGTATGTTTTCTTGAAGTCCATCTGTTTCATTGCAATGAAGTCATATTTTATGGTCATCACCAATCTTGAGGTCAGGAGTATTATTCTTTCTTTCTCATTATCCCATAGAGTTATTCTGAAAGGAATAATATATATAAAACTAGCTGACCCCAGCAAACATTGTTTAGCAAAATGAAAAATAGATAGTAGCCGATTCACAGACCTACTGAATATGCACATAAAATTTGGTAAAAATCGGTAAAGCCGTTTCGGAGAAGTACGGTAACTAACATTGTGACATGGAAATTTTAAATATTAGATGAACACCATCGTTTTTAGTTATGCACCCTAAAGATGCCCCAATGGGGCTCATGTAGGGGTATATATAAAACTTAATGAATAAATGAATATGAATATGAAGATGGCTGTTTTTGGTTGCCTGGAAGAAATTGCTATCAGGGTTAAGGTTGTCCATTGTAATTTATTTTGTATTTTCTTTTCTTTTATGTTGTGTACAATAAAGTGTTAATTGATTGATAGCTGGTCCTTCCCAAAGTCATATAGTACATAACGTCGCTATACAGCGAAAACCAGTTAAATCGAAATTTTTACGAAAATGACTTAAGAATGCCAAAGTACTTAAAATTTTCTGCTCTTTCGTCTGCGAAAACCCATTAAACGCTAAGTCTTATAGTTTTGGTTTTACTAATGTGATAACCAATTATTTCAAGCATTACCAAGGTTTGTTTTCAAGTGCAAAGCATTAAACAGATTTAACTTATTTGCCGACATATTTGGCGCCAATGATTGTCAGTTAACCTGATAAAATTTGTTTTCCTTATAAGAGAGCTCATGAAATGCTTTATTTTTTCCTCAGTAACAACCAATTTATAAGATTTAAATCTCCATTATTAGATGAAAATAGTCAAGTAAAAGCTATTAAAACAGAGTAATTGTGTTTCTCCGACAATATTGATTCACGGATGCAACGTAATCACTACAGTGAAAAACGATTAAACCAGTTAAATTTGTTTTACTTGACGAATTCCATATTAAACAACACAATATAATCGTCTAAGAAAATATTGTATGTCCAGATAATTGTTTTCTCTGACGATATTGATTCACAGATGCAACTTAATCACTACAGCGAAAAACGATTAAATGCTGTAGCAGCTAGGTGAGCTGGCTACAGCGCTGGTTTTCAGTGGTACCGTACAGCGCAAGGTGGCCCTAAAGCGAGGCAATAAATCAATCAATTTATAATAATAGATAAAATATAATGGGTTACTTAAAATCTATTGTATCGTTTACATTTATATCGTCTAATATACTATAAAGAACAAAATACTTAATAATTATTATAAGATAACAAAGAGACATACGAATATCATTTTACAATATTATACCATGTTTAAATGATATTTTTTATTTATAACAGAAGACCAAGATCGAGTTAAATAATAAATCCCGCAAATTGATTATTCAAAAGACACTTTTTTAGGTTTAATATAAAAGAATATAATGAGCAATGATTGCGGATTGGTGGTGGGATATTGTTCCAGCATTTCGTGGCAGCATAGCGAAAACTACCATCAAATGCAGTCGATTTATGTCTTGGATAAATAAGTGGATAAAAAAGTAGCGATGGCAAGCGCACTTTATGTCTCGAAAATTCAAGATTTTAATACAGGTGCAATGGGGTTCGTTTATTTATTTCACCAAAAAGAAGTGAGGCAAGATAGAGTACGACGCGAAGACATATTCAGGAGACCGTGGTTATTTATGTATGGAGAAATATGGGAACGTGGTGGATGGGAAATCAAAATCGTACGCATGCATTTTGGACGCGTTGTATGAGTTTTTTTGAACGCCCTAACAGACAATTACAAGTGCGCTCGCGTCTCGCAGAAAAAGTTAATTTCAGTAAATTTTGAAGTTTGTAGTTAAAGTGATTATTAAAATGAGTTCAAACTGTGTGAAGGAACTTGATTTCGATCGTGGAAAAGAAATACAAGAAAAGGGTGAGTCATTATTATAGTGATTTTATTGAAAAAAGCCGCGAAAGTGAGGTTATGTCTGATAATTTTTACTTTAGTTACCAATTTTTAATGTAGTTCATGTCTGTGACATTTATAATTGGTGTGGCAAATCGTACCTGTCGGTTATTACCCATTATAATTTTTTCAGAAAGTTTTGCTGACAGCGGTGAGGACTATCTTTTGTCTCAAGCTTATGAAGACTTTTTATTAAAAGACGGTAGCAATGAAACTGCACCTGGTGGTATGTATCTGTCCATATTTTATAGTTACTTTTTGGAGTTTACTCCTTAAGAAACGATTTGAGTTATAAGGCCCGGTACGGTAATTTTATGAGGAGTAAAATCAAAAGTGTAACACGAAAAGTTGAGGCGTTACGTAGAAAGAGACAAACATATATCTGTAGGATTGAACGTGTAAAAGAATGAGATGGAATAAGTACATTACACAGTCTCCTCTTTGCGCGATACTTCGTAGTTGAGACTACGAAGTATCGCGCAAAGAGGTATTGCTGTATTTTATTTATATTATTTTGTAACATACTTTATGTAATACGCTTTATTGGAGTAATATAAAAATTTCCGAATAATTACAGATATATGTTTGTTTCTCTTATCATTTTAGCAGATGCGTTCATTTACCCATTTTCTATTCGATATATATCATAATTATAGTTCGTAAGCAGTAAACTCCAATCGTGCGTCGTAGCTGACACACACACAGTTTTTTATTTAAATACCTAGGTACCTACTTATAAATATAAAAGTAAGTCTGTTTGTTTTTACCCTGCTGGACTGGGAGCAATAAAAAAGTCACTGTTCCAGCTGCTTCTCTCCCGGGTCTACTCTAGAAGTCAGTAGAGGGAAAACGACAGCAGCAGAATATTGTAATTAAGGTGATGGGCTGAGAACCTATCACTAATAACAATACCAATAAAAATACATAAACTACTTTTAACATCGAGAAAACATCACATTGCCGCAGGAAAACATAAGTTATATTAAACTATAATTTTCTTTATTTTCTCCTAACATTTTTTTTATAAGTTTTAGATCCTGTAAGCAGTAGTGCTGATAAACATGACATAACACATTCAAGCTTTAATCCAGATTGGAGCTTTGCCGCAAAGGTGTTATACCTGAAGAATTTCATAGATGGTTTGAAAATTTAAAAACTAACATTGCAAATAAAGACAGGGTACCTGATGCCACTATATTTGATGATGAACCAACCAGTTCCGACGAAATTTAACGTAATGACGAAGAGTTTTAGTTATAATATCTTTGTTGTAATTATTTAAAATATTTTCTCATTAATTTTGGTTGATTTTCTCAATTAAATTTTTTTAAGAAGTTACACTTGTATTTCTTTCATTAATAAGTTAATAATAGATAAATATTGTTTACGCTTAAATTAAATTGGCTTTGATTTGGCATGTCAGTCATTCGGTCAGTCACTCAATAATAAGTCCGTTTTCCCTTTATTTACATTGCATCTACTAATTGCATTTGAAGCGCGATTGTATCGTTATTTGAACTAATCAAGCTAATTTGTACTTAACTCATTATTTCGAGTTATAATTTTGATAACAAATAAACGTACTGAAACTTTAAAAAATTACTTGCTTAACTTTGTAGGTTCTTAAATTTTCTGCAGGGAAAACCAATTATCTTGACACATTTTCACTTGTAACTTCACAAGGGACAGTTGTATTGGTATTTTTTTATCATGGTTAGTATTAATTAACTAAAAGAAAAAAGTAATTTCTCGGGATTTGCTGTAATCCTCTTACTTTGATATATACAGACATTTATCAGTTTACAGGGAAAACCAATTAAATGGATGACCTTATGACAAATATTGAAAATTTCATTACAAACCAATAATGTTTTTAAACATTAATAGACATGTTTAAACAGAACATTAATCTATGTATTGATGCTATGAAGCAATATTAACAATATAATAATGCAAAGGTTATTTTCAACCCCATAAACTTTGTAATTGCGATATCTATGTTTGCACTTTTGACCATTTAACTGGTTTTCGCTGTATAGCGACGATAATATGTATGTAAAGGGATCAATTTTAGTAAATAAATATTTCTAGACTATCCTCCGTTACTTTTGAATACATAAATAAGGACTACTTTATTATACACAGAAAAACAATCTGACCCGGTACAGAATTTCTGTATTTTTGCCAAATCTGGATCTTGGATCATACTGTAGCTCAGATGGGTCTACTTCCACCAAGCCACTGAGGTCTTCCATCAGTGGCATAGTGGGCGACGGTCCGCTTGTGGCACAAGAGGTAGAGGGTTCGATTCCCGCCATGGGATCATGTGTGTATATGTTCTGCAATCACTTTCTCTTTGGTCTGGGTGTTTAATATGTTTAGTAAAAAAATGTGTATGTTTGTCAATTATTTTAATTATATCAGATGTCTAGTACCCATAATACAAGTTTTGGGGCTTACCACAGACCTGGTTATTAAATATTTAATGAAATATTTAATTTAATAATCCTATTTTCTGATCTACAACTTACTCTGTCAACAGCCAGCATCCTAAATACTCTCCATCTTCAGGGAACAACAAACCCGTTATACACTCTTGTATAGCATTCTCCACCACTCCCTTACGAAATGTGAAGAAGTCCTTGATATTGTCTCTGTTGAATGGGACATCATAGCGAGGGTATACCGGCTGCGGTGCCTCAGATCCACCTTCAGCGTTTGTCTGTTCATCTGTTCTAGCATCTGCAACTATTTCTACATGTTAACAAACTTCAAAAAAATTAATATGTTGGCCTCTAACTAAGCTTATACTATTTTTGAGTCATGCATATACAATTTATTTGTGTTCTATAATGGAGACATGAATACCTGAATGTATATATATTTTTATTTAGTCAGAAATTTCTAAAAACAAACTCAGAGGAGAATATTGTTTACTATCTATCTTATCTGTTGATAAGAAGGTAAATATGTTTACAACAGCATTGTTTTGAATTTTATACAGAGCAAACCAGCTAAATTTTATCCAAACTATTCCTATAGAATTCACTTTACCTGCGAAAGACGTCAAAGAAGGGGAGGAAGTCAAGGAATCCGCTCCAGACAGCACAGAAGGGTTCACATTACTTCTCGAATCCAGTGCGGTATTACTATCCGCAGTCACAGGGTCTGAAGAAAGCTGCAGTGTGCCTCCGCGGAATTCTAGGTCCTCATCTAGTAAATCGCTCATGGTAATAGTTGGTATTAGATACAACAGGGAATGATCTATAATCGGTACTTGAAATTAGATAACAGCTATCTTGAAAATTTATTGCAATTGCAAAATTGAAATGAAAACACAAATTGTCTGGTTAGAGCTATTTCTCCTTACTAGTATGATTTTATTTATGTCAATGTCAAACTGCGTACTCTGCGTAGTTGGTTCTATTTTAACGAGCAATAGCCATGATGACTTCCTAAATAAGGTATTATGTTTTTATTCACCAACCCACACTTGGCCAGTGTGGTGAATTAAGGCCTAATCTCTCTCGCGAGGAGTGAAATCCCTGTGTCCCGGGATGACGGACTAATTTTTGTTTTATGTTCATATAGCCTATTTTTTCGTTTGTTTCAAAAAACGATAAATATTCAATCATCTAAAGAAAATCAACAGACTTCAAATGTAAGGAATGTGTCCGGTGTTCAGAGATTTTAAATAAATAAAAATCATTTGTATCACATATTAACTTTTATTTTAAAAAATCACATAGTTCCTATGTAACAAAAAAATATACAAGGACTAAACAATTTACAATAGGTACAGTTTGCATTTTATATTGTATCGGTACCTACATAATAAATTGAAGAAGTACCTAAATTACAATATTTCAATTTATCTGTATTTAAAAACTATAATTATTGAGAAATAGATATACTAAGTATATATTTATTTACTTACATTCTATATTATTTTAAATTTACAAAATATTACAAAAATGCATAGTTTATTTAAATTATTATACTAAAAGTGAAACACATATTATTTTATTGTTTTTTTTTAGAAAAGAAATAGTAAGGTTAATTATTAATAAGATAACAAAACAGGCACATAGTATGAAAAAAAATATATACAAAAAAGTATAATAGCTAAATACAAATTTTAATAGAACAGGTCGGTACACACTTCCTAAACGTCGTGTGTTTTATTACAAGTAGTATTAGTAAGATATTAATTTTAAAATTTGAGTAGGTACAATAAAGAATAAGACGCAACCCCTAATTGAATATCACAAAATATTCTAATTTAATCTGAACTTTAATTTTGGATGTAATTATTTATTTTTATAGTCAAACATTGAAACGAATTAAGATTTTATACTATAAATTAAATTTTCTTATTTATGCATGGCACAAACATCACAAGAAAAAGATTGATGCTTCCAGATTGATTTGCAACTAGTAACAGCGACATCTGTTTGCGGGGCATTTCGGAGGGTAAACGATGCATTGATCCATGCAGTACACGTCAGCTCCATCCCTGCCCTCTAGCTCGCCGACTGCTTCACAAGATTGCCTAAAAGAAGCATATAGATAAGCAATGAGCAAAAAGTCTTACACATAATAGGTACCATAGGCAAAAAAAGGAAAATGTCGACCGTCAGGACTGAATAAATATTGTTTTAATAAACTGGTGTCGATATCTCGTAGCAGTCTGTCCACTAGACTAAAATTTTAGGAACCGTTACCGAACCGGGCTAAGGGTTAGGTAAGTACTTAGGACACGCGTGGTTTTGTAAGCTCGTGGCAAGCATTCGATATTAGTCTACCTAACTACTACACTCGTTCATAGGTACTTATTTTCGAATTTCGTCATAATATATTATATTATCATTAAGCGCTTCAGCAGCTCCCATAATTATAAATAATATAGAGCTATAGAGCTTTATTCAAACGATATCATTATTATGACTAAGCTCGACTCTCGTGGTTGAAGTAGAGGTAGAGATACTTACGGGCAGCTACACAATGCCTCAGGACAGTGGGGTGGGTACCGGAGACAGTTGGTTTGGCACCAGTTTTGCATCCCTGGTAAGGAACGATAAGCAGGGGATGGACCGCACACTTGATCCCTGAAACATTTTAATAGTCACATTAGAGAGGATTCCTCAGTATTATTTTGAATTATACCTTCTTAAATGAGGCTTTTAAAATGTAAATAGTCCAATAAAGTTCGATTTGATGACCAAAAACGCAGTTTGAGCATATTATTTTACATAATCACAAATCGTAAGACTCCGTTGATTATGTAATACTTTCTTTGGTGTTTTAATAAAATCATTGATTGATTGTGTGCCCTTTTGAACGGTTACGATGTCACATTTAGATTTTGGAAGATTGACAAAAAGACAATCAAGCTATTGCAGTACCAAAGTAGGGTGCGTTCTCCATGGTTCTTTACTTTCCCTGAGTAGGTCGCGACGAATCCGTCGACAAAGATAACCTGCACCTGCTAATCAGGGCCGTAATTCATTGTAACAAATAATCTCTGATTATGTTCAATTAATGATTACAACTTCAACTGCTAACTATTGACTATATGCAGTTACAGATATAATAATAGTCATAGATTGAAAGTAATCACTAATCAATGATTATTTGTGAATATTGATGCCGGCCTAAAAAAAGGTAAGTCTCAAGGATTTCCTGTCATACTCAAAGAAATAATCTAATAACACTGAAGTATTCTATGCACACAGATGTTTCTTAGTCTCATTCTATCATATTAGTCTAAAATATGTTAGAAGGGGACACTTGTCACTTAAGTGTGGATTAATACGATAAATTTAAAATATGTAAGTAGTTAAGTGGTGTTCTTAAGATAACGAGCAGAGGTGCTATTAGACACTGACTAAATAAACTGTTAGCGACACAATTAAAACAATTTATACAATTGTAAAAATAATTGAAGGATCCACCTTCAATTATTTTTACACTTTGTGACTATTTTTCTTTTGGTAATCTACTTTTATGTAGGATTGTGTTTAGGTAAATCCTTAGAAAACACGACTACATGCAATTTGAGTGTTTTCAAAACAATAACAACCAAATTTAACATTGTTTTTCAATTAACTTTCCATAAGTTGTTAATACAAGCAGGACCACCCACTCGTAAAAACAAAAAGATATCTTAGTTCAAATCCTGGTTGCGTCATTACTAATGTTCTTTAAAAAAGTAGATGTCAAAGAGTTTTGCTTTATTACTTCTCTCGAAAATTCCTTTGTTTATGCCTGTAGTTTTGTAATCTGGTGGTAGAATAATTTAGTATTTACACTAAAATTACACAAAAGAGAAGAGATACATATACGGTACACATACATACATCTAGAAAACAAAGAGATGCCATTAGGTACAAGAACAATATTATCTTAAAACTAAATTAGACACAATTATTTACATATCCTACGAAAGAGTTTATTCACAAATAGACGAGCCGTTCTGTTACTATGATCTTGAAGAAAATGCTAATGAGAATCAAATATGAAACTTCTTCCGGAATTCTTCGTTTTCTTCAGCTAGGCGTTCAAGATAAATATTCAATCATAGCCAAACAAAAAAAAACAGAAACCCGATAACATATCGAAAATATAAATAGATATTTTTAAAGATTGTATCGATAAAATAATGTGTATTATAATTCCGAAAAAAACATATGGGCATTTCTCCAGTGAACGGCTCGCCAACAAGACATTTCCCCAGGCAATATACACAATGTCCAACACCGCTACTCTAGTACTAGGACTCATCCTAGCAACAAAAATACCTAATCACAGGCCTAGACGGCGAAATGGCCTCCGCGACATCAGACTCAATGTCATTGCTGAAAGAGAATTCAACATTACAGTGCTTGTTAAGAACACAAAAGTGACAAATAGATACCATTGACAGATTTTTACCTAACAATGTAAGGTTCCAATTGCCGTGGTTTAGGTTCGTCTCTGAAATTGTAAGCAAGAGAAATGAAGCACATAACATCTGCCGAACAATTATAAGCTTAACATAAAGGACAATAAAGATATTAGGGTAAGTACAATTGTGGCGACCAACGTGTGTCGTAAATTTGTACCACGTTGGGCGCCAAGTCATTTGGAACTTTTGTTGTTAATTTAAACAGACACTTAAAAAAACATATAATGGGCTTTTCATAGAGCAGTGGGAATAAACTTACAATCAAGTCAAGTTAATCAACAATATTGTCGCCCATACATTCATTTCATTTCATTTCAATAGTGCAAATTTTTACATGTAATATTTTACACACGAATTATCTAGTTAGATACGTCATTTTCACATTTAAAATTGTCTTATACACAGTTTATCTACAAGTCAAATATTCCTTAAGACAGAAGAAAAAATATTAAAGATTTTCAGCCCATACCTGACCACCAACGGGAAGATATTCCTCGGCATGTTGAGGTCTCTGTAGTACAGGAGGAAGGGATAGTCCCTCCTGAAGTCTCCAGCGAAGGCTGGCGGTATACCTCCGGTGCTGGTGATGATGGTGACGTCAGCGCAGTTCCTGAAGGTCTCGGAGCGACCGCAGCCTACGGCCTCGGTGCCGTTGGGGCAGATACCCCACATGTTGCCTGGAAGTTGAGTCATGATCATGCTAAAAGAGTTTCACGAAGGCTTTTACTTGCTGATATAAAATTAGACCTACTTTCTTGTAGGTAGATAGAGTATGGGGAATATGTTGAAATAAGTCATTAGATACTCCCTTGTGATCGTTCAATTGTATATGTTTTGAGTAACAATAATTTTTTTTTCTTTCTTTATGGCAAGTATTCAATATTCTCATTACAGAGGAATTTACTTTTTTCTCACAATGCGAACAGGGAAAGGAAGTCTGAGCTACCGATTCATAATTCATTAATCACGCGTGTTCTTCAACGCCATTAAAATACTTTAAAGTGTTCATAAATTATTATTAATGGTTGAAACGATGATTTATGACAACTTAATAATTCCTTCGAATGTTAAACGACTTAAATATTGTACTTTTGTGCCGAACAAATCAATTTACCTTCTTATTTCTTGGTCAGACAAAATTATTTTCGAAACATTGTCACTACAAAAAAAAAAGTAGTAACAGCTTCCAGCTTATAAATTATTGTTTATTGAGTTACACTAATGCCATGGTATCAGAGATCAAGCCACAATGCTCTTGGGCAAGACGATTATTCGCTGACATAATACATAAATATTTTCTAAGTTCTCGCAGTACCTACGTTCTAACTTACTCTCACCTAATGCCACGATAGATTTCTGATGTTATTAACATCATAACATAATAATTTAAATGACAAGTTCAAAGGTAAACTTTACAAGATAACAATTCGTCTAAAATTTGCGGCTATTACGAGTATAATTAATTCCTATAAAGATGTTAAGATGGGATTAGAACTCTCCGTAATAAGCAACATTTCAACATTATTATATAAATGTATGTATAAAAGTAGTATAATTATCAATACACCCCTGTCTAATTAATTTTTCCAATTATCTCTTTTCTATCCTAAGGTTGAGAGAGATAAGGCCGCTTTTTGTACTTATTTCTCATATGTGATTTATGTAACTATTGTTTTGTTTTGGTGTACAATAAAGTGATTTTGTATTGTATTGTAACATTTCTACTTCCATTTACCAGTATAATAAGTCCACTGCAGCACGCACTGAGTACAAGTCACGTAGGGCGGCAGTCGGACGCGGTATCTGAATATCTCCTTCTTCGCCGTGTCCAACGGGATCAGGAACCGGTCCTCTCTGGTCTCCGAGATGTAGAGAGGGAACCTGGAAGGCAGATAAGGGTCAAGGTGGAGGTTTTGTCTGTTCACGTCCGTATGTGGTAACCCTCTGAATCCTTACACGTGACCTCCGGGTGGTGATAAGAACAGTCTCTGGTGGTAGGCTTCGGCCGCGGCTTGTCACCACCCTTCGGGCTGGGCCAGTGCGTGAAGCGATTTTTTCGTGTTTCGTAATGTGGCCCGGAGAAGCCATCTTCTAGGCCTTCATGCTCCATCTTAGACCACATCGTCACTTTACATCAGGTGAGATTGTGGTCAAATAAAGACTTATCAATAATAAAAAAAAGGGGGATAGGTATAAGGCTTAGTTAACGCCAATCGTAACTGTAACTTTGATCTGTCATGTCATGCCGGGATATGATGGTAATTGGCTGGCTGATAAACCACTGTTACACTTTTTTTAATACAACTGCTCCCTATAAATTTGTTTCTAAAGCTTTATCTTAATTTTTTTTTTTTGCGAGTGTACTGTTAATGCGTTATTATTATTAAAATATTTAGTTTTATTTAATGTTAATGTTTGGTGCACCAGGGGTGTATCTGTTATTTATTTCATCTAAGTTCTTTTCCATCCAAATTATGCCTGGAAGCGATCGCTTTGATAGGGTCGCCCGCTGCAAGACGAAAATGTCTTGTTGCATTTACATTTTCCTGTGTGTAAATAAATTTTACGGATAATATATTATTGTGTTTATATAAAGTGTTCTGTATTTGTTTTTATTTATATTGCTTTACTGACAGTCAACATCAAAAGTTAGTGATCAAAGTCAACGTTACCAACATTTTATAGTGTTGCGTGTCAGATGTTACAAGTTATCACAAAGTGTTTTAATCGGTCAAAATATAATGATCATACATACACCGAGGACACCATAATATTACCTATTTCATCAGTTTCTTATGCTGTTGGCCGTAGATACCGTAAACTCTTTACAATTTCCTAAATCATATAACAATTTAATTTTGCCTTTTGAAATTAAAATACCATAAATTTTGCAAAACTGGCCCATACCTTTTTTTTAAGTTTTAAATTTTATGCAGAAAAAAATTAAGACATCCGTTTCCGTGGCCTATACCTGTCAAAGCACTCCTGTGTGGCCTCTTGCTTGGGGTTGTTGTTGGGACAGAGCTTCATTACGAAGGTTCCCAGGTGGTTCGCAGTCAGCTCCACCTCCACCTCTATTTCCTGAAACAGACCATCATTTTGTTGGAAATATTGTTTAGTTGTAATTTCACGTAAATGAAATGCACCCAACGGCTCCGCTGGGATGGTAGAAATCCAGAATTCATAATCAAAAATAATCACTAATTACTTTGCCATCTATGAGTAGGTACATATGTAAGCTAACTATAGGCAATTTGTAATATTAAATTCTGGCCTAAAATATCAATAACAAAAACTGAGACCAACTCGCACTAAATCTATCTATTTATCCACAAACAATACATTTAGGGTGGTCATTCAGGAGCTCTTTGACTGACACAATTCACATTTATGTGAGGGAAGAGTGCTTCGTGACGTTCTAGTTTTGCCTATTCCACATGTTATAATTCTTAGGAATTAAACCGATTTACGTATAAACATTATATAGTATTTTTGTTACACTCATCATCATCATCATCACCCTATTAACGTTCCCACTGCTGGGACACAGGGACTTCTCTCTTGACGAGAGAGATTAGGCCTTAATTCACCACGCTGGCCAAGTGCGGGTTGGTGAATGTCACATGTCCTTCAAACTCTTTTAAAGTTCTCAGAACATGCCGGTTTCCTCACGACGTATTCCTTCACCGTTAAAGCACGTGTTTAAAGCGCACATAAATTTCTCAAGCAGAAATATCCAGAGGTGCGTGGCGGGGTTTGAACCCACGACCTTCGGAATGAAAGTCGAGTGTCCTCCCACTTAGCCAACACGGCTTTTTACACTGTTACACTGCTTTAATGTTAATTATTTACGACATAATTGTAGTTTCATGTCGCAAATAAAACTTTTTCTATTCTATTCTAACAGTATACAAGACTAACACAATAAATACAATTCTATACTATACATACTTGCCCTACACTGTAGTGGCGAGTGACGATTCCCTTGCCGTACATGCCGCCGGCCTCGTGCGGCCGCGGCTCCGAGATGTGGTGCGCGTCGCCGCACACGCCGCACCTACCCTCGTTCTGCTCCCATTGCACTGCCAACCAAACATTACTTCATCTCATCATCATCATTCAGACTGCGAAATTCACCACGTCCACCCTCAAAATATTGTTGGGGATGCCTTGGGCCGATGAGTTCGGCTTCGGACATTAGATTTGAATGAAATTTGGTATACAGATTCTCTAAAGCTTGAGAAGCGACCAGGCTTTACTTTATAAAAATATGTGATACCACGAGAAAATTTATTAAATGGTAACACCGAGAATAAAGTCTCCCGCCGTGTTTGCATGCTATCAACGATTATGCTAGATAAGCCTTCATAATTACCACAATCTCACCTGATGTAAAGTGACGATGTGGTCTTAGATGGGGCATGAAGACCTAGGTAAAACGAAAAATCGTTTCACGCACTGACCCAGCCCGGAGCGGCCGTAGCCTACCACCAGAGACTGTTCTTAGAGCACCACCCGGAGGTCACGTGTAAGGATTCAGAGGGTTATTACTTACGGACGTGAACAGAGAAAACGCCAAAATCTTAAAAACAACTCATCGGATATTCATACGGTTTCAACTTCCAGCAATAGATTGGTTGAAACAAGTTGAAGCCTAAACAAACAGACAAGTTGAGTCGATTGTAAAACAATACAAAATAAAAAATAGTTTATTTCCATTGTTTGATTTTACAAAACTTTAGAAATTATTTTATCAATAAAAAAAATGCTCTATGTAACTTTTTTACACAGCTATCTTTTGTCTCTATTTAGCTCAAAAGGACCGGCGTTTATTATAAATCACTTATCTATTACAATAATGAACCATGAACTCGACTTCAATTCAACAAGTTCAACGAACGGATGAGTTTACCAAAACATTCTATTGTGCGCGCTATTGTAAAAAACTGCAAATTGATTAGGAATTATGGGCGTAAAGCACATTATACAGACCAAGAAACGTGAGGAACATACCAAAATACTCGCGAAGGTAACTACATATTATTGAAGTGTAATTACCAGTTCATTGGAGACATGCTGGGCCCAGCGGGGGCGAAAATCGGAACCAACGGTCGCATTCGTTTAAAATTAAACAGTAAGAGGAGTATTTGTGACTCATGTATGATTGAAAGGTCAAGGTGGAAATGTTCTGTTCGCGTGAAGATGTTTCGCTTAGCACGAGTCGATGTTTAAAATTTTCCAATAAAATCAGTAAACCAATGATTGTGTAGCTGTAGATCACAGAAATCTATGTGATGTAGAGTATGTTAGAACCTGGTAAATAACTTATTTCCATTGTCATTTCAACTTATGCGCTAAGACTAAACTAAGCTAACGGTGATGACGTATGGATGAAATGGCCTGTCTTTCCCAGTTGCTTCAAAATTAACTTAGAAAATCAGCTGTTGCGATTATGATGTAAAATTTTTACATTTATCAAAGGCTTTACTGCGGATATTTTCACACAAATTTGAGAAGAGGTAAGGCAATATCATTGTTTGTCCTATCGCGTATCTTCTTATCAGGAACCAATTAGGTGATATTATAACGCTGAAATAAGCACGACAAGTTTCTAAGCAAAGACTATGTAGTAATTTGTCTACACTTACGGCGAAAATTCGTAGCTTTGGCGCCAACACATCGGGTACTGGCGATATTTTTAGCACATCAACGAGTTCTAAGCTAAAGACGTATGCTTTGGTTATCTTTGCCTGCAATCCATACTAATATCATACATGCGAAAGTAACTCTCTCTCTGTCTATCTATTCTTCTTCACGCAAAAACTGAACCGATTTTAATGAAATTTGGTTCACAGATTCCTAAGAGCCTGAGAAAGGACATAGGCAATACCGTGGGATAATGTCTTACCGCGGGAAAAACCATTATAATGCGGGTAACACAAGTACTTTTTAGTACTTTTCAGTCTGGTGGTAGGCTTCGGCCGCGGCTTGTCACCAACCTCCGGGCTGGGCCAGAGAGTGAAACGATTTTTACGTGTTTCGTAATGTGGTCCTGAGAAGCCATCTACCTTCTAGGTCTGCATGACCCGTCTTAGACCACATCGTCACTTTACATCAGGTGAGATTGTGGTCAAATGAAGGCTAATATAGCATTATAAAAAAAGTAGCAAATATTTTACACACACACACACGTACCTGTTCACTATGTGTTTTTATATATAAATATAAATATGTTTTGTAATTTTTAAAATGTATGTTGATTTTGAGTCTGTATTATATTTGTGTGTATTTCTGTAGTAAATAAAATTATGTTCTATCTTTTACATACATACCAGCATACCCCCCACAGAACAGCTCGTTGTCGTTATAGTTGACGGGGTTGGGGAAGCCGAATCTCCACATGGAGTTGCGCGCCGGGGGGTCCATGAGCCTGCCGTGGCCCTCCGCGCCGCGGCGGGCGCTGCCCAGCATCTAGACGAATGGACCATCATTCATCAACTAGGAGCTTTTTGTTATAATACAAAATTATATGTCAAGATTCAGAGTTTTCAAGTATAACTTAGTATTGTTGTGATTTCAAACCAGATGCAACGGAAATGCGACAGGTAAGCCAATCTTAAAAGCTAACAAGGTTAAGCAACTTTGCGCGACATTGCATTTGGACTACTTGGATGGGTGACCGCCCGAACAAAATCTTTTTGCACAGTATTTTTTTTGTTTGTTTTTTTTTATTCATCTCATTATTTTGTCGATTAACTGAAGTTTCACTTCTATCGTGTGTGAATCGCACACACACCTTTTTTATGTTTGAAAAGCCTTTATTTGACCACAATCTTACCTGATTTAAAATTACGATGTGGTCGATAAAATTTCCATTCATAGAAAGAGGAGGTTTTTGATTTTTTAGGTAAGTAAATTGATACTGATCTGAAGCTTATAAATGGTCTCATTTGAGCAAAATTTGACAAATAGTATTGTTAAATCTGTAAATTATAACCGATTAAAATATGTGCTTAAATTCAAATAAATTCCGTAGTGTGCTTGTTTAACTATTTAGGTATATAAAGATCATTATTATGTTAGATTTTTAACCGCTGTTTTAAGCGCCATGATCAGAACTGAACATACTGACGGTTGCAAGACCTAATATTGTTAAAATCATGATTAAAAGTTATAAAAAATTATAATAGCCAATTTAAATGAAAAATTTTAAGTAACTACTACTAACTTTAAACATTAAATTTAAAAAAAAGCAACGATTTTAACTTTTTAAAATAATGTTAGGAATATGTAAGTAGGATACCTAAGTAGGTGTTAGGAATATGTAAGTAGGATACCTAAGTACCTAATATGTCTTAAGAAATCTAAGATCCAGAACTTACTTGTAATAAAAATATCCAGTATGTCAAAAACGAGGTTCGACTCGTCTTGTACCCTCTCATCTCCATCTGGGGACAAAAATACTATATTACATACTATATATATACAATAATGTATAACGCAGTAACAGTAATTTATTCATCGCGATCGATAATGAGGCCAATCAGACGTAAAGTATCGAATAACAAATCGATAAGTGTGATAGGACCGAGATAAGATCGATAAAGGATGCTGCCCTAAATTGTTTATGGTTTGTTTTGGATTATTTTAATCTTATTCTTGTATTTTTTTAGCTATACAAAGTAACCATCGGAATCTCAATATCCTTTAACATAACGTTAGGTTCATTTGATAGCGACCCAGAAGCTATTCGCATCCAAATTGATAATTTTTTTTTTGGCTGTTGTTATTTTTATTATGATCATGCTAATGAAGAAGACAACAACTCCATTTCATAGTAACAAGTAAGGAAAAATTCGCAGATAATTGTGTTTAGAAATTGAAGATTTACAGCCAGGGAGAGCAGTGGCTCTATCAGAAGATGAAATAAGACTTTTTTGATTGTCATGGTTTTCAATATTAATACTTATAACGGGAAACATACCATGATTCGGTGATTTTTGAGTTTTCCGATTTTTCAACGCTGTTGCAAGCATGATCACGGCATAAACCAAAATATCGGGAAATTCAAAAATCATCAAAACGGGTAACATACCTACCATTACGTTACCCGTTATGAGTAGTAATAACAAAGATGATATCTGACAGAGATCTCAATAATGTACCCCTGTACATATAAACCTGTAAATTCAGGTTTATGTACATATAAACCTGAATCAATATTCAGGTCAATATGGTGCACCTGTTCCACTGTCATCCACGGTCGGCTTTTCGATTCGTTCAAGAATTTAATATTAATACCAAAAGATAATATTAATACCATTAACGTAAGCCGCAAAGGACACATTTTATGATCCTTGTAACTTAAATATTCCTTAACCCTTCAGCTGCCATAACATTCATTTAATTATTATTTAGCAAAAAGTACAGAAACGGATACATATCATAGATAACGAAAATATGCAGGTTCACCAGATCGTCCGTCCATCTAGTTGGTGGACGTCCTACGCTGCGCTTACCGATCCGTGGTCTCCATTCGAGAATTTTTCAGCTCCAACGACCATCTGTTCTGCGTACTATATGGCCTGCCCACTGCCACTTTTGGCTATGTCGGTGACCCGCGTTCTTCTTCGAATCTCCTCGTTTCTATTCATTCGATCCCGTAGAGAAACCCCTAACATAGCCCTCTAAATAGCTCTTTGAGTGACTCTGAGCCTGTTCATGAGACCAATAGTGAAGCACACGTTTCGGATCCGTATGTCATCACGAACGTTACTTGACGTTTATATTATCATTATAGGATTTTATCTTAACAAACCAACATCGGATTAAGTCATGGGTACCTAAATCAAGAAGATGAGATGTAAATATGAGTACAAATTGTTTTTCGCGAAATCATTTGCATTGAATGGATGACTCAATTTCATCTTGCCTTATATGATTCCGTTCCTAACCACACTATAATTGAACGAATTAGAGTTTCATTTGAAATGAACAACTAATACTCATTGTGGTGTGATTCGTATAATAAAGTTTGCGTATATTTTGTGGTTTTACCTCCTATTTCATTTTTTTCATATTTGGCGCTTGGCTATTGTTTTTGTTAACTTTAGTTTAATTCGTCCCATATTTTCATGAAGGTCGGAGTTAGAAACATTACTTGCATACTTGACGGTTTGTTTTAAATGTTATTATGTCGCATAAGTTTCCAACTTCTACTGCATATTCCAGCAGTCATAAAATCATATGCTATCTCTACTATGCTCACAATATGTATTAATGTTAACAAAATGTACGAAGGTATATTTTATTCGCCTGGGCATAGAATAATAAATTACTCTGGGTTTATTCACCCAGGTTCATAAAGTACACTTTTAGTAGACTATATTCACCCAGGTGCGCTGTCTATAAATAAAATACACATTAAATTTAACTAGACTCCCTCTTTGTGATTTTTTTTATATTATTCGAAAAAGTTTGTCTCTGTCAACAACTATAACTTGTTAAAATGTGCAAAATAATTATTATGTATAATATTATGTATAATTATTATGTATATTATGCATAAGAAGGGTTTTGAATATACAATTTTCTTTTTTAAGTTTCTTCTTACATGAATTTGGAATGTTTCTATACAACATAAATCAAAAAATAAATAAATGCCTTTTCAAACCGTCGAATTTTGTGATTTGGGACATTTTTAGCATATATAAGGACATTGACATTACATTTTGTGGGCGTCTGTGTAACGAAAATATGCAGGTTCACCAGATCGTCCGTCCATCTAGTTGGTGGACGTCCTACGCTGCGCTTACCGATCCGTGGTCTCCATTCGAGAATTTTTCAGCTCCAACGACCATCTGTTCTGCGTACTATATGGCCTGCCCACTGCCACTTTTGGCTATGTCGGTGACCCGCGTTCTTCTTCGAATCTCCTCGTTTCTATTCATTCGATCCCGTAGAGAAACCCCGAACATAGCCCTCTAAATAGCTCTTTGAGTGACTCTGAGCCTGTTCATGAGACCAATAGTGAAGCACACGTTTCGGATCCGTATGTCATCACGAACGTTACTTGACGTTTATATTATCATTATAGGATTTTATCTTAACAAACCAACATCGGATTAAGTCATGGGTACCTAAATCAAGAAGATGAGATGTAAATATGAGTACAAATTGTTTTTCGCGAAATCATTTGCATTGAATGGATGACTCAATTTCATCTTGCCTTATATGATTCCGTTCCTAACCACACTATAATTGAACGAATTAGAGTTTCATTTGAAATGAACAACTAATACTCATTGTGGTGTGATTCGTATAATAAAGTTTGCGTATATTTTGTGGTTTTACCTCCTATTTCATTTTTTTCATATTTGGCGCTTGGCTATTGTTTTTGTTAACTTTAGTTTAATTCGTCCCATATTTTCATGAAGGTCGGAGTTAGAAACATTACTTGCATACTTGACGGTTTGTTTTAAATGTTATTATGTCGCATAAGTTTCCAACTTCTACTGCATATTCCAGCAGTCATAAAATCATATGCTATCTCTACTATGCTCACAATATGTATTAATGTTAACAAAATGTACGAAGGTATATTTTATTCGCCTGGGCATAGAATAATAAATTACTCTGGGTTTATTCACCCAGGTTCATAAAGTACACTTTTAGTAGACTATATTCACCCAGGTGCGCTGTCTATAAATAAAATACACATTAAATTTAACTAGACTCCCTCTTTGTGATTTTTTTTATATTATTCGAAAAAGTTTGTCTCTGTCAACAACTATAACTTGTTAAAATGTGCAAAATAATTATTATGTATAATATTATGTATAATTATTATGTATATTATGCATAAGAAGGGTTTTGAATATACAATTTTCTTTTTTAAGTTTCTTCTTACATGAATTTGGAATGTTTCTATACAACATAAATAAAAAAATAAATAAATGCCTTTTCAAACCGTCGAATTTTGTGATTTGGGACATTTTTAGCATATATAAGGACATTGACATTACATTTTGTGGGCGTCTAGGTCAAGACCCCGGCGGCCTTGACAGCTCAGATGCGCAGACGCACGCACGTTGATGTGACAGACTGTTAAATCATTAGTTAAAGTTATCAATCGTCATTAATATTGTAAAGGTGTTAACTTTCATGTTATATTAAGTTAAGCATTTCATTAATTTGAATGAATTAATGACATGTGGTACTGAATATGTCTTAATGTTGTCTAAATTATTTTTATGTATCTAAAATAACCTTCCTGATATATTATTTCCATACAAACGTTGTCTGGAAGAAATTGCTTTAAGCAATAAGACCGCCCATTACGCATGCTAGGTTTAATTTAATTTTTAAAATTTTCGTGTTTTTGTATAATGGTGTGTGTAATAAAGGATTTTTCTATTCTATTCTATTCTAAAATAAGTATTTTTTTGTTGTAACTTGAAAACAGTACTAATAGTACAAATAGCAGTCTTTCATTAGAAGTTACGGTTTATTTCAATGTTTTTTTTTATTATTTGAATTATGACCACAACAGTGTTTTTATTATTTTCTCCTGCAAACGCAAAAATCTTGAAAGATAGACTTTGAAGTTTCGTGCGATTTGTACTAAATTTATTAATCTTCCACTCCGGAACTAGGATGTTCTTTATCTTGGCACTTTCTTATTGAATTTTTAAAGCGAAAAATAGCAGCCTGTCCAGAAGTACTTTACACACTGGACAGGCTAACAAAATAATAATTAAGAACGTAGAAGAAAGTAATTAAGATTAATAAGACTAAAGAAATTGGTTGCCTGTAAAGTCGGTATACGGGCGAAAGTTTTACGTGACAACGACTTTGAGTGGTAAAATAATTTTAATATGCAGGCGCCTAAGCGAAATCATACAGAAGCGCAAGACATGAACCGGTGTGTATGCCTATCTCTCTCACTCTCTCTCTCTCGCTCTTAGGCGGGCTAACTGTGCTCGAGTGGAAGGGACGCGTGCCTTTCACTTTTTATGTCTGTCTCTCTCGCTCTTAGGCGGGCTAACCATGCCCGAGTGGAAGGGACGCGTGCCTCTCACTCGCTCTCATTGTGAGCGCATAACGTGAGCGGAGCGTAACGCAGTTTCTTGAAGTGTCACCCGGCAAACCAATTTATAAGACGTTGTCACGTCAAAAGTTTATTTTTATTATACAACAAACAAACAAAATACATTTATTTTCCTAACAAATAACAAAAAAATTATATCTATTTTTACATTTTGAATATAACATTCACTTACAATTATTAAAAAAGATTAAATAAATAGATACAGGTAGGTACATTAGTTTTAGTTTTAGTTTTAGACTTCATTCCATTTATCTTCCAACTCTGACATTAAATTTAATAGATTATTATTATAGTTAAATACCAAACAAAGCCACCCTACAACAGCTAAAATCTGATATATTTTTTACAAATACAATTAAAATTACTTATTAATATTATTATATTTTTTGACATCCTGCCATTGTTTTTATTTTAAAGTTCTGACAATGCCCCTATACAGCAGCAACATAATGGTGTTTTGAATTAATTACTAGTTATCTTCACATGACATGTCAAAAATGAAATTATTTAATAAAATTTATTTGTATTTTAGCATAATTTGACAATGCCCCTGTACAGCAGCTCCATTTATTAATTATTATGACATTCTTCATTAATTTTATGTTTTGTCAATGCTACTTTTAGCAAAATGTGCTCTTTATTTTTGGATTTTATAGTATGACATTTATGTAATTGATGTCTTGTCTGTGACTTGCAGAGTGCTTATTATTATTTTGTAATATACTGTTTGAATTAGGATAATATAATATTAAGTTAAATAGAGTGAACGAAGTCAAGTGTACAGTGTTACCTACGACGAATAAAATACAATACAATACAAACACACGGAATAAGAAGGAAACAAAAATTAAAAATTCGTTAGGAAAAATGGCTAAGTCTCAGCATGTGCTTGATTACTAGAAAACTAGTATCAGCGCTGGTCTTCCGACGGAACCACTTGTTGGCATTACGTACACGTAATACGTACGTTATACCATAGACTAATTAGTCTATGGTTATAAATAGTCATCATGCCTTTTTGTATATAAAACCTACCTATATGCATGCACCTACCTACCTATAACCTACCTATAAAAGGCAATGACATTTTCTTTGAATGCTAAATATCATAATAAAATTATCACTTTTACAAACAATAACAATGGCAATTATGAACACTTTACGTCGATAACATGTTTCAATATTGTATTTAAAGTTTTAAGTGTTTATAGCATAATGTCAATTACAATATAATTTGCCATAACGCCTTTTTAGTAATGTATGATGTTTTAAAACAATCCGTCATAAAAGAAATGGCACCTATGTAGTCGGTATGCCAAAGGACTTGTACAGCAGATGGCCGACTAGTTTACGTAATACTTCCACTTACTAGCGCAGACTACTTTATACACATTACTTTATACATTTATACATATATAGGTCCTCATAAACTAAAATGTTTAAGAATTTATAAAAACTCATTCAAATAAACACAGACTGACAATAAAAGTATTAATTATACTTAAGACTAGATATGAAATAATATTTCACAATAATTTACAAGGTACTCTGACTACTGCGCAAAGCGGAACTGCCAGAATATTTTGAATAATTACAAGTTGTGAAAAATGTATGTTATGTATGACATAAATAAAATTATAAAGTGAACAAAAAGTTACTCAGTTGACCGCCATTTTGCGTCCCTTATCTATCAGGCAAACTATAGCATCTGTCAGATGTCCCCATGGTATCAAGTCAAAACACAGTTAGGATTTCACGGACGCCATCGAAATAAAAGTAGAATAAGAAGTACCTACAGTAACGTCATACACTTGTCACGTTAATTAAAAACACTGTTGATGACCGCGGCAAATAAGCTAAATTTATAAAATAAATATTTACCATGCGAAATCCTGAACAAATAAGTATTTGTTCTTCGGTTAATAGCCTTACTGTGCTTTTGTTTGCATTATGTTTTTTAACGGATTACCGACTTATGAAAATAGTTCGAACAATGTTTTCACACAAAGTTAGGTATATCATCAAAACATATATTACATATAACATTACATCTATTTACGTTCCTATTGCTAGGAAAAGGGGACTTCTCTATTCAGGAGAGAGATTAGGCCTTAATTCACCATTAGCTAAGTGCGGGTTGGTGAATGTCACATGTCCTTCAAACTCTTCAAAGTTTACAGAACATGCCGGTTTTCTTACGATGTTTTCCTTAACCATTATAGCACGTGTTAAAAGCGAACATAAATGTTTCAAGAAGAAAAATTCAGTGGTGCGTGGAAGGGTTTTCATCCTACGACTTTCGGAATGAAATTAGAGTCTGCTCCCACTTAGCCAACACGCCTTTTATAGGTAGAGAGAATATATTAACTTTTTAAAGTAAGGGACTGATAAGTATCTACCAAAATGTAATTTAAGTAAGTAGGTATCATCTAAAACACACACAACAAGTGCTAAATCGCAGACAGAGAAAGGGGGAAATGGAGACATTTGCAGACAATTTGATTAATAATAATAAGTAAATAAATATCCCCAAAAATATATTGGACCCCTTAACATCAAATATGCTGTTATTTATTATAGGAACTCATAAGAACTTCTCCCGAGACAGATTAGGCATTATGCCACGCTGGCCAAGTGTGGGTTGGTGAATGTCACCTCAAAACTCCCTCATATCCTTAAAAACTCTTTAAAGTTCTCAGATCATGCCAGTTTCCTCACGATGGTTGTTTTCTACGTTAAAGCACGTGTTTAAAGCGCACTTACATTTCTCAAGTCGGAAATCCAGAGGTGCGTGCCGGGGTTTGAACCTACTACCTTCGGAAAGAAAGTTGAGTTTCCTCCCACTTAGCCAACACGGCTTTTAAAATAAATATAGTAAGTACTTATAACAACTTAATATGACTGTGCCGTTTCCAAGAAGTAAAAGGTCCATTAACTCTTGGAAAGAAATAAAGATAAATCGAACGATTCATTGCGTATGGATATAGATAACCAATTCTCAACCTTTCTTTCTTCTTTCTTCAATTGAAATGTTTTCACCGACAAAAGTAAAGTAGTTTTAGTATATACCGACATAACACATGATAACGATGACTTACTCCAGAAATCCCAAAATAAAAGTCCCAGAAAAGCCGTGTTGGGGTACACTCGACTTTCATTCCGAAGGACGTGTGTTCAAACCCCGACAAGCACCTCTGGATTTTTCTTCTTGAAAAATGTATGTGCGCTTTAAAACACGTGCTTTAACAGTGAAGGCAAACATTGTGAGGAAACCGGCATGTTCTGAGAACATGAAAAAGTTTCAAGGACATGGGACATTCACCAACCCGCACTTGGCCAGCGTGGTGAATTAAGGCCTTATCTCTCTCGTCAAAAGCGAAGTCCCTGTGTTCCAGCAGTGGGAACTTTAATAGGGTGATGATTATGAATCCAGAAATACCCTGCTAGTATAAAATAATTTACATGTATGGGACAATTTTTTTTTTTTTTTTTTTTTTTATGTTAGATAAGCTTTTATTTGACCACAATCTCACCTGATGTAAAGTGACGATGTGGTCTAAGATGGAGCATGAAGACTTAGAAGGTGGCTTCTCCAGGCCACATTAATTACGAAACACGAAAAATCGCTTCACGCACTGGCCCAGCCCGGTGGGTGGTGACATGCCGCGGCCGAAGCCTTCCACCAGAGGCTGTTCTTAGCACCAACCGGAGGTCACGTGTTCAGAGGGTTACCACTTACGGACGTGAACAGACAAAATCTCCAAAAAATTAAAAATTATTTTAGAAGTAAATCAGATGAAAACGGAAAACGAACGCGTCGAAATCTTTTATATCTAAATATCCATTTACATAAAACAAGCTCAATATGTTATTATCTTGGAAAAACTTTAAATAAAATCGCGAATATAGGTATTTATTTAGAAAGCTATAGGCTAAAATAAAAGTCCAAGTATCCAAATTCCTTTCAAAACATATCTATTAAATGTGTAGTTCATCATAAAATGTATAAATGGTATCATATGAATAAAGAAAATTAAAAAGTCACCAGCTTTTTATAAAATTTGGTAACGGTATGCACCATTACATAAACAGGGCAGAATAAATTTTGTACTTTTGCTTTTGCCGCGAATTTATTGAATTTCTTCTGTATTCTGTATTGAATATATTTGAGATGATATTTTTTGGGGTCAGTAACTGTATTCATAATTATTTCCAGCCCCGCTATGACCCCTCGACATGTTTATTTCCAAAATTCGGATAAAATCTCAGGTTACCTTAAATTGCGATGTAAAGTGATATCAAATTATGTACTAAAATTTTATTAAAGAATTTGTTATAATGTTTAAAAAAATCTCCATAAAAGGCGTGAAATCCGGTAAATGTTTGCATCTTGTTTGCATAATTAAATACGTCAAACTTAAGTAGGTATTGTTTAATTCAACACCTGGACCATTATTAAGTTCTCTAACTTATCGATTAGCATAGAAATAAATCAGTTACCTTTCTGAAATATAATACAAAATGTTTATCCGCTAGCTGCCCTCATTATTATAACTAAGGTTATTCTAGTATTTTCGTGTGAGTCATGCTATTTTCCAAAGTAAAAAGTAGCCTTCGTCTATTCGCGGACAAAATTGAAGTCAGATTACGTGTCAATATCCCACTAAATAAAAATCCTGATAGGAATATCAGTCTCAATCATGTTAACCTTTTTTTGAATCATCCAGCTCTTGAACTGTACTTACTGAAATAATTCAAACATACAACTATACCAAAAATATAAACTGCCAAGTGATCAAATTTACTATCGCAATGTATACCCTTTCCCGACTTCGCGACGAAAAGGCGTGGTACCTAAAGCTGGGTCCACACTTGTATCATTTCGGCGTATCGTATCCCCGTCGCGTATCCTCGGCGCGTATCATGATCGCTAGTTTGGACGCAAACTGATACACGTTAATGATACATGCCGTATCCGATACGGCCCGATCCGCACCCGATCTCCAATGATCGCGTATCAAGATACACCTCGTATCCGATACGCGTATCACGTAGTATGGACGTATTTTGATACTGTATCATGATACTGTATCATGATACTGTATCGTGATACACCCCGAACCATCCTGTGTCGGTTTTTCCGCGATCATCAAAGGGGATACGCGTTGCATTGAACAAGTTTGGACGTGAATGCTTGATGCAGTGCTGCCAAACGACGACCTCTGTGGCTCGGTGGGCGAACGTCCGCCTGAGGCGCAGGAGGTTGCGGGTTCGATTCCCGCCGGGGGACCAGATTTTGTACGATCTATAATTTCTGGTTTCGGGTCTAGGTGTTTTCTATGTATCCTATATGTATGTATTTACAAAAAAAAATGTATCTATGTAGTATATCCGTCACCTAACACCCATAGTACAAGCTCTGCTTAGTTTGGGGTTAGGTGATGATGTGTGAGTAGTCCGGAAATATTTATTTTATTTATATTTAATGCTGCGGCAATTACCGTGTTCTACGGCTTTCAGGCCAAAATATTACACATTGCACTGCCTACGGCTGCAACTCTGTAGCCGTAGCAGTTTCTACGGCTATTCGCAAATTCTACTGTAATTGATTAAATCCGATGCGCGAAATTACTCACTTCTCACTGACCCAAATATGATTTGACAGGAGATCGAGAGGAACAGCACTTTGGGATTGTCGATTTTAAACATCGGAGTAGCTAACTGTAGGTATTCGATTAATAATCCACATATACCGAAAGCCAACATTGCAAAGTTGTCTATGGTTGTATGGACTTTGTTACTCTTGAAGTTACTTGTTACATTTTCTTTTTGAAGCGTCCATAGTTGTAAAGTTAAATTTGATACGCTGAAATGATACAGTATCACATAAAAGTATAAAATGAGCGTCCATACTTATGATACGGATACTCGATACGCCACGCCTGATCGTGATACACCGAAATGATACAAGTGTGGACCCAGCCTAATGTGTTTAACAGTCCATGTATGTATGTATGTTCCTTTGTATCAATAAGCTATTTCATGCGGGGTATCGTTAAAAAGGTATTTAAAAATATTTTTTAGTTTTCTTTCAACACTTGTTGATCCGATGGAACGTTTAGGATATACATACATACATATATCGTTTTTTTTTTTATTGGATATAGATTTATGTTTGTCCACAATCTCACCTGATGGAAAGTGTCAATGTGGACGAAGATGGAACACATAGATCTAGAAGGTACCTGTTCACTCTTTTCCTGAAGACACTCAGGTTGTTTAATGTTGTGAAACGACCATTTTCAGTTAATAGGCATAATATTTAGAAAGTGAACATTCCGTAAACGTTAAGGCGCATTCGGGATATATTTTTTCCTATACATATTTAACTTGTTGTATATATATAAATAAATATACCTTTATATATACTCTATATATATATAATATTACCTCTGTCAAAATGAAGTCAAAAACGAAATAAATTTTATTTTGACAATAACAAGATAAATAATAAATATGAAGGAGTCAGTTAGGTTTAGATTTTGTTACTAAGACATAAATTATGTTAATCACTTGATTATCTTTGAAATTATTTTATGCTATTTTAAATAAATAAGATTATTTACATAAATAGTCGCTTAGCTTTGACGTTTCCTTTGTTTGGAAATATTTATTGGAAAATATTGAGATATTTATTCCAAAACAAGAAATTACATTACTCATATTATAATAATTTGATTTATTCGTCGATCAATACGATTAATATTTTATGTGGCTTGAAAATGATTAGGAATACAGTAAAAAACTGGTTCTTACACCTACTAAGACATAATTAATAATTTATAACATTATTCCTTACACTAAATCATGATAATTTCAGAGGGAATGCAACTCCCTTGCGCCACCATCAAACCTCTTTTGAAGAATTATCTTCATTCATTAATGTCATTATGTGTACATTTATCGGTATGTATGTTCGCTATAGTCTCAAGAACTACTGAACGTGTTTTAGTGCTGATTGAGTTAAATAAGTCTGAATTTATAATTTGCACTAATTAAAAGTCAGGCATATAGCTAGTTTATAATATATGAAGAAGAAAAAGAAGTAAATTCTAGTAAGACGTGAGAAAATCCCGTTTTTAAAACGAAAACTAATATAAGAAGAATTTTGAAAACAAAATAACCAGGAAGGTTATCGGGGTGCGGTTCTGTGGTCATTGATCCACGGCTTACAATAAAACCTGCCAATTTATTGCTTAAACCAGTTTATGTTTATCTAGACTTGAAAACAATATCTACCTGAAGTTGCTCTACTTTTTACGCAGACCCACGAAAATATCAGAGGTGGCAACAAATAATTATATTATGACGAAGCTAATTCAATACTTCCGCATGCCGATTTGAAATATAACAAGACAGAGTAATTATCCATTTGTTTTTATAACTATAGCCACAAAAACTAAATAGAGTCAATTATATTTTATAGGATCTGATCCAATAGAGATTAATGACAAGCATTTATTTATTTATTAGACACACAAAACACATTACTACATTAACGACTAAACTATTAATATCTAAATCTAAGATCTATGTTGCAATATACCTACCTATGTGTGCACTACAAAAACTCAAGAGAACAGTATTAAATGTTTAGGTAACAAAATAAAGAAAATATGTAGATTACAAAATCATGGGGAGGCGTGTGCGATTTAGTATAAGGAAAAGTAGATGTAAAAAAAATAGTAAACCCTATCGTGTTTACATATTTTTTTGTGTTTAAATCTTCTTAGGTGTGTTAGTCATTGAACTCATCCTAAACGGCTGGACCGATTTTTTGACGTCCCTATAGTCGCTACTGCAGCTCTCATAATTTAGTTAAAGAAATTTCTTATTATTCAGTGAAAGAGCAAAGAAAAAAAATGACAACGCAACTCATAATCACTTTACGTCATAAGTACTGTTTTACAACTTACAGTTGTAAATGTTACTCCGAGATAAACTTACTATAAGTATTTACGCAAAACAAAATGAAAAAAATATACGAAATCCAGCCTCCATAACTATAATTTTGTTGTAAATTAAGTAAACACTCTTCTCAAATTCATGTGATGTGACGTGATTATGAGTTCTCAAATTCTTCGGCCACACAGTCAGGAGTGACCCGAACAGCCTAGAGAGGTTGATAATTACTGGCAGTGTGGAGGGGAAGAGAAGTCGAGGCCGCTCACCTACACGGAGGACCCACACAACACAGGACGCTACAGGTGGCACTCTCCAAGCATCAATACAGTTGGCTCAGGACCGGAGTCGACGGAGAGAATTGGTGACAAAGCTGATAAGACGCCATAGTCACGTCCCTCAGTCATGAGGTTACGACTAAGAAGTAAACACAAAAAAATAGACACATACAAGAAATCCACTTAGACTCGGACCGTATTAGAATTATATTATTTAAAAATTTTCATTTATCCAGCCGTTTTGTATAGAAAATCATTATCACAACAAAATATATATTGCAACATAATAAAGAAACTATATTTCAAAGTCTTTCATGTTATTTAAATATTTTTTAAATTAAAAAACAAATTCAGCCATCAATAAAACTTCATGCACATTCATGTAACCAGACACGCAAAACGATTCCCGATGCTATCAATACTCAATCTCAAAATGGCGGATCAAGATATTTCACCGTGTCTACAGCATTCTTATGTCTGTCATAAACGTCAAATAAACTCGGTCGAGCCCCCACAGCTGAATGCCAAGGACGGAGTAACGTACCGGCATAAACACGGTTAATTACTACCGTTCAGTTACATACACATTCGACTGGTTATAATAGTCGGTATGATTTGATGGAAACTGTTATTTAAAATGTGTAAAAAAAACAAAAGTATTATTATTTGCGGGGATTTTAATATAGATCTCCTAGAAATCTATTCATTAAATACTAGAATATGCAATTTATTTGGTTCCTATAACTTAATACCTTTATTTATGGAACCAACCAGAATAACAGACACATCAGCAAAATGTTTAGATAATATTTTTACCAGCCTAAATGAAAATGTAATAAGCAAAAATATAATAAGTAACCTAAAATCCGATCATCTAGGGCAATATGTAAAATTTAATATGAGTTCTAGACAAATTATAAAAAAGAAAATTAGCTTTGTACCAGTGACTACAAATCGATTTGAGAGGTTTAAATGTAGTTGGGATCTACAGCTTCCTTTTGATTACTATAACAACAATCCCAATCAACTTTATAGTACATTTTTCAATCAATTTTATAACATTTTTAATGTCATATTTACAACTAAATCAATTGTAGTCTCAGACAAACCTGTAGGTATACATAAAAGCAGACAAAAATTGTATGAATTGTATAGCGAAAAGCAATATAACTCCTGTGAAAAGTTCAAAGATAAAGTCAAATTATATTCAAAAATTTTCAAAAATGTCTGCCAATTGGCAAAATCAAATTATCTAAGTTCAAAAATTAAAAACAGTAGTAACATAATTAAAACTACCTGGAAAATAATTAATGATGAGACTGGCAAAACTCAGAACAATAACAATGAATACAAACTTAAAGTAAATGAAACAGTTATTAATAATGATTTAGAGATAGCACAAGCTTTTGAAAGTTTTTTTACAGACATTCCTATGTCAACTACAAGCTCTTTAGACTCTTCACATGATCTTGCCGTGTCATTATTAAAAAACAACGTACCTGATTGTAAAAACATCTTTCATTTTAAACATGTCAACGAACAAGACATTGTTAAAGCCTTCAAAATGATAAATGTAAAAAAAACCCAAGATCTCTGGGGTATTTCTGTACACATTCTTAAATCACTAATAGTTACTCTGGCACCTGATTTGGCTAATATATTCAATGAATGCATAGACTCTGGAGTGTTTCCTGACCTAATGAAACATAGTAAAATTGTACCATTGTTCAAATCGGGCAATACAACGGACCCTACTAACTTTAGACCAATATCAGTTCTGCCTACATTTAGTAAAATATTTGAGAAGCTTATTTTAAGCCAGCTCTCATTACATTTTGATGCAAATAATTTACTACATAACAAGCAATATGGCTTCACTAAATGCAAGTCCACTGCTGATGCTGGTGTTGAGTTACTAACTCATGTTTATGATGCTTGGGAAAAGTCGCAGGATGCAATAGGAATTTTTTGTGATTTATCTAAGGCATTCGATTGCGTGCACCATGAAACATTGATCAGGAAATTGAGCCACTATGGAATTAGGGGCAAATCCTTGGATCTTTTTGCTTCCTATTTAAGCGAAAGAATTCAAAGAGTTGATGTCAACGGGAAACGATCTCCAGGGTCCTTAGTGTCAATGGGTGTACCTCAGGGATCCATATTAGGACCTTACCTTTTTTTGATATACATAAATGACTTGCCACATCTTGTACAGGATCAACATGAAATTGTATTATTTGCTGATGATACTTCACTTCTTTTTAAAATAGATCGTCGCACTAATAACTTTGACAAGGTAAATAATGCAATTTCTAAAGTAGTCCATTGGTTTGAATCCAATAATCTATTATTGAATGAAAATAAAACTAAATGTATTCGATTTTCACTACCTAATGTAAAACAAGGTTCTGTAGATATTAAAATAAAGGGCGACAATTTAGAGCTCGTTGAAAATACTGTATTCCTAGGTATAACTTTAGATAGCAAGCTTCAATGGGACCCTCATATAGATAAATTATCTAAAAGGCTCAGTTCTGCTGCTTTCGCAGTCAAAAAAATTAGAGTTTTAACTAATATTGCAACATCTAGACTGGTCTACTTTAGTTACTTCCATAGCATTATGTCATACGGTATTTTGCTGTGGGGGAGTGCTGGAGTAGGACGCATAAATACCATATTTGTACTGCAGAAAAGGGCTGTTCGTGCTATCTATAATATGGGTCCCCGAGATTCGCTACGTGATAAATTCAAAGAAATAAACATATTGACCGTCATTTGTCAATATATTTATGAAGCCATTATGTATACGCATAAAAATATTAATTTGTTTACAAAAAATAGTGATAAACACAATGTAAATACAAGAAATAAATATAAACTCGCTTTGCCCACCACTAGGCTGCATAAGGTTAATGTATCATTCAAAGGGCAATGTATACGCTTCTACAACAAGATTCCCAAAGAATTGCAACAGTTGTCAATTACTAAATTTAAGAAAATTGTAAAAAACAATCTTTGTAAAAAAGCTTATTATAATATATCGGATTACCTTGAGGACAAAACTGCTTGGGACGGAATCTGCTCCAACACAATATCAAAAACAAGACTAACAAACAAATAATGATTGTAAAGTTTCAATACAAAAATGAGCTAGAGTTTCTAATCGCTTCTTTGCTCTAGTGTAAAAAAAGCGAAGCGACCAGATACCATAAATTTATTTCCTACTTATCTTTAAGCACCTATGACCTATATGTTTTTTTGTAATCTATTTTGACGTGTCTAAGTTTTGTAAAACCAAACTATGGAAATAAATAATTTTGTATCTTGTATCTTGTTATTAAAATCCATACTTAGGTAGTATTATATTATATATATTTACTATTCAGCGCCATACCATAGAATAAGGCCATACTAATATTATGAATGCGAAAGTAGCTCTTGTCTGTATCTTTCACGCAAAAACAACGGAACTGATTTAAATTTAATTTAATATACAGATTTTTTTAGGCAATGCTAAATCTCTCTCTCTCTCTCTCTCTGTCTCTCTTGAGCCGTAAATAGAATAATAAAGAACTTAGCCTTCTTTTTAAACACATAACATCATAATGGGGCGTTGCCATAACTACTTACTATATTGGATGTTTGAAGAACTCACAAATTGTAATACCTCCAAAATTGTAAAAACTGATAATGCTGTATTGTTCTATTCGCTTCTCAACTCAGTATTAAACATTGAAGAGAACTGTTTTGACTTTGACTTTGAAGAAGTTACTGCTTCCTACTTCTGGAAAAAAAAAGTTGGTTGATACTTACGGTGCTCTCAGAAGGAGATGGCGGTAAAGCTAAATTGAAAATGACAGATGCTGAGTTGAGGGATCTGTTATATGAGTTGCCCAAGCGCATTATAAGCGCACTCTCTGTATGTATGTAATATTTTTTATATATCTTAAATAAAATCTGTTTTCTCTCTATAAGCAAATATGCTATTTTTGCTTTTGCTGCTTCTTCAGATAAATTTTGAATCGTCAACCGTCCCTTTTAATAAAGTAAAGAATTACAAATATGCTTCTGTATAAGTAATTACGTTAATAATCGTAATGAAAACTATTTATCTTTATTGTGGTAAATAACATCAAGAGGCTAGGCGCCATCGCAATGAAAGTAATTATAATCAGAAGAATTTATACGTAGGTAGGTGGCCGCTGCATCATTAAAATTGTTTTAAAACAGTAGCGGATTTACGAATTTTCAAGGTATAGGCTGAATAGTTTTTGCCGCGTTTGCCTCAACAATTATTATTGTCATATCATACATTATTTTAACAATGCAACAATTTCGTTGAAATTGAACGTAAAATATTTTTTCGGTATATTTTTGAGCTAATCGAAACTCAACAATAATTTATGGGCGGGGTAATGTATGCTATTTACACAATAATTAACATTTGGTAAAATTTGCCGCCCTAGGCTCGAGCCAACTCAGCCTGCTGGTAAATCCACTACTGAGATAATATACCTAATAGAATACCTAGGGTGTGTATAAAATCCCATCGCCGGGTAGTTTTGAACACATTTGGTTTTTTTTTCAGCCGCCTCATTCGAACGATTTTCCCATGAAAACTGGCTTTCCAATGAAAAAAGTTTATATTTCAATTTCAATTCAAAGTTGATTTTATTTTGGATTTATTTTACAAGAATAAGAGCAATTCAATGCCTTTTAAATTTCGATCGCCTGATCTGATAGCGCTTTACATAACTTTTAAATTCCACAAATCCTAATATGGACGTCTTGGGGTCTGCGCTTTTAAAAGAACGGACTGACAAATATACGGGAGAAGACCCCATACGTTAATATAGCTTATAATTTAATATAAATAATTAAGCTCATACTACACCTAGGGTTCCGTGTTCAGTTTATACACATTTTGCTATTCAAAAAAAATACAAATTTTTTTTTGTATAAGTGCAAAATAATGCTGTTTGAGCCATAACCCATCCAAGTACTGGCTTCGAGCAACGTCGCTTAACTTCATAAAAATCACATTTGTCGTAGAGCCCCTTATGTAGTATATTAATTATTATGTGTTTTTAGAATTTGTAGTTATTCAGCGGAAAGTGAAATTCTTTATCTCTCAATATTTCAGACAGACAAGGAAGTCAGTAACAGGGTCCAGTTTTACCCTTTGGGTACGGAACCCTTAAAAGGAGCTACAATATTATACAATTTTTAAATTTATGGTCTTAATGGGGTTTGTGGTTTTTATTTACGTTCGAGGTTTGTGGTTTTTTCTTTAAGATTTAACTTACAAACGCTTGTAGGGTTTCTGTTTGTAGGTAAAAGTTTTGTGTTTTTTTAACCGCAAATATTTATCCATCTGGTTTTGGCATAAAATTTATTGAATTTGAACGTCAACATTGGCATAACTACCCTTGTCATGTACCTATTAAAATTCATCATCTTTTGCCTCCTCAATTATCTCTTAACATTTGAAGAATACCTAAATACTGTTAACATCATATATAAGTCATCTCGATATCTACAAAATGCGTAAAGCTATACTGGGTGTTTCAAATGATTGACTTTATACCTCCTGTAGTAAGCTTACAAAATTAACGCCATTTTTTATTTTTTTAAACTGGTTAGGGACAACAATTTGACTTTTGACTTTGACTTTGATGGGTACTAACCCACGGATATAAGCATCATAAAAATGGTGAGGGATAATACCAAAACACTTTAATGCACACACAGGGAAATAAAAAACAACAACACGTAGGAAACCAAATGTACAATGGGCGGCCTTGTCGTTAAAAAGCGATCTCCATAATAATAAAATAAAATAAGTTAGTTTCACATAAATGTACGCAGATCAGCGTTCAAAATGGTATTAAATTAAATAAAAAAGTCTTCATTTCAGTTAACATAATATATTCGATACAATGAAGATACATAGTTGTGTAATTTTACGTTAATTATACGTTTTTAGATTTTAAATGAGAATTATGAGTATGATGATGTTCTTAAAATAAGACCGTATTTTTAAATGAGACCAAATCCGTTATAATGGTCTTAAATTTAAACTGTGTTTTCAAAAGTCTTAGCAGTCGCAATTCGGGCGCTTTGCATTTAAAGCTCTCGCTCTGTATGTCATATTATCAAGCAGTAGTTTCAATCGCACGACAACTTGACACAATCGCTTATGCAGATAATATTCACCAACACACATCGGTAATTGCATTATTGGATCACCCACGTCCCAACTAAATGGACCGTGAAGCTAGGCCCAAATGCCAAGGTTGAGTTGCGTAAGGAATGACGGAAGTAAATAGCTGGGACTGATGAGTTCCATTGGTAAAATGATATAGTGCAAGGTTTTAATAAAACTAATGAGGTTCTTTATAGGGAGGGTGTAATTATGGAGGGCTCAGGTGTAAATTCACCGTTCAGCATGTTAAGAAAGCAATGTTATGACAGTTTCTTAAAGTAAAAATAAGCTTTGAACTTCAGTAGCGCTTGCGGCGTTCTGGAGATGTGCCCGAAGACCAGCCTTTGCAAAAAAGTATTATTTTATATTCGTATTTATTCTTTTTAAAAGCTCAGTACAACAATTGTACCTACCTATCGAGAGGTATATTCCTAATAATTCACTGTTGTACTACGGTGATCAAGATACTGTACTCAAGATTAATATATTTATGATTAAAATCGATGCAGGCAATAACGCCGACTGTCGCTGGTAAAATTACCCAGGCTTTGAGACTTAGTGAAACTTCAAGGGCTCATTACCAGCAATTCGCCTTGGTTTTCACATGATACAATGCGCGATACTTTTATTAAAATATTATGAATTCTTGGCATTTCACTAATTGCCCTAGCCTCAAAACTGTATCCGATCGTATCGCGTTGTCATTCTTAATTAAAGCTTATGTCGGAACTGTGAAGATATTTAATCTGTCTTATACATATCTATAATCTTTTGAGCGAATCTTTTGGGTTATTAATTCCTTGTTTATTGTATAAACAGGATAAACTGGGCATCTTGATATTCCCAGACGATTCGGACACACATGAGGAGTCTGTAAGTCAACTTTCAAGACATTTTACTTTGATTGAAAATGATTAAGACTACCTATAGTTTTTCATTATTATCTTGAATATCTTTGAAGTAAACTGTAGCTTTAAATTCTCATTACAAAGCTCAATGATACCTCACATACGGAAAATGCCCAGAGAATATTTTGTTTAAAGAAAAAAATATAGTTCTTAGAACATTAATGCTTTCAATGTAAACTACTCGGAATAAGTAGTTATTATCGGTGACAAAGCTACCTACCATTTTAAATTGGTTCAACCAGTATGTATAAATTATGGAGCTATGTGAATTCGTGTTAGGTATATTTATTAATTATTATACAGAACTTTGATCTCTTCTTTTTCTCGCAAGTTTCACTCTTGACAGAGCGGTCGTGGTCACATTCAGGTATCCGCTTTGGTGTTAGAGACGGACACAGCTTTCTTTACAAACATGATGCGTGAAGGTAAATGTATTCTTGCAAAAAAAAACTTAATTTAATTTACTTACTCGCGCATGAGCTACAAAAGTTTACCTGCGCTAGGCTTTTTTTCAAAAACTTTGATCGAGCCTATGCATTCTATGTTTTACCAAATATTATATAATCTGTGTTATTACATTTTGTATCCGGAAATGTTTATTTTCGGCCAATTTTTTCTATATTATATTAAGTTATTCTGCTTTCCCGGACGGAGAAAAATGCAACAAAAATTCAAGTATTTAAATCGGTTTTGACTGTGACACGTCTTTGATTTTTATACATAGATGTTTATCTAATTTAAAATCTCTAACAATGTAAACATACTAAGGAATTTGACATTCCAAATGACATAACGTGCATTAATAGCCACAATAACAAACCCTAGACATGTGTAGTTAATGTTGGATTCCACGCGCGTTGTTCGCCTTTCTATATCTATCATCGAATAACTTAGTTTATAGTTCTATCGAACTTTTGTAGATTTATAGTGCTACTAATATTACCTATACACATGAAAGTTTGTGAGATCGTAAGTGAATGTGTGAGGTTGTTAGACGAAACTTCAAAATAATATACATAGCTTATATAATCAGAATAATACATAGGCATCTTTTTACCAACTTTTGCGAGATTTATAAGCCTTCATTTGACTACAATCTCACCTGATATAAAGTGACGATGTGGTCTAAGATGGGGCATGAAGACCTAGAATGTAGATGGCTTCTCCGGGCCACATTACGAAACATGAAAAAATCGCTTCACGCACTGGCCCAGCCCGGAGGGTGGTGACAAGCCACGGCCGAAGCCTACCACCAGAGACTGTTCTTAGCACCACCCGGAGGTCACGTTACCACTTACGGACGTGAACAGAGAATACCTCCAAAATCCTATTAAGAGAAAACCCGAAAAAAAACAACCTATCTGCATAATGAAACATCCCTCTTAATATCAGTAGGAGATATAACTAGGAGTTGTTGAACTAGAATCTAAATCTATTAAAAAATCATTAAACAAGTATGTTTGAGATATTTAAAATGTATCTCGTTCTAGCTCAGTTCAACCAAATCCGTCGGACTGTTCTTAGAGATATCGACAACTTTTTGTAAGAAAATACTTGATCTATTTTTATTTAACATATCTAGCTGACCTTTAAAAATGTAATAAGAGAAATAAACCTCTTTTTGTGATGATAAAGAATTAGTAATTTAGTTTAATGATGTGGGTATTGGGTTATTATAATTATTTCAGTTGCTGTATTCGATAATGATTAAACGTAATTTTATAATACTTGTTTTGTTTTTATTAGGTGCTTACTTGTAAAGTGTCTATGAGATAAATATGTACTATGTATCTGTTAATAACTGGGGCTCACGCTCACATATTTATCTTTGTCTATGTTTATTGTATTGATGCCTTTTCGGCTGCACACTAACATAGGGTAGATGACTTTAAAAAAATATAAGTCCTTCATTAAATTTACTTAAAATTGTCACGCGAAACTTCATTGTACTGTATCGGGCATTGAAATTTCTCGTATTGTAACGCTTTACTAAACTGTACTAAATTTAGGCGTCTCGAGCCTACACTTCAGAACATTGATGCTCTATAACTTGGCATTTCGTTATTAAATTGATAAAGCGGAGAATATGTGTCCAGTATTTTTGAACGATCTAAAATACGGATTAAACAGGATACCAGTTTATGTATGTAGTCATAATGCCTTAATTTACAAATGACTCTAGCTTTTCACGTCCGACCACCTGATTTTAGATTATCTCGCGTTACCCTTCGTTGATAAAATATGGGTTAAATACACAAAGCTTGTATTAAACCAAATAAAAAAACAACCCTTCAGCTTCACATCTTATAGGAAGCCGCTTATTATTTCCATAAACTGGGGATTTAAGAAGAGCCTTTTTTGCGGATAAGAATCGGCAATAAATCTCCCAGCGAATTTTATAAACCTATTCGTAATCCGAACATTGAAAGGTTAACGAGGACATAATTACTGTAATTTCCAAACTAGATAAGTAACACTAAGAATTTACAGCCATAGAAGAGAGCGTTGAGATGGCAACTCAGTTTTTTAACTATTGCTGTCTCTCCGTTCATTGTATTGTAACTTGTAACACAAATGTAACTGGTTGTTAATAAATTTACTTATACTTTTTTGTTACTAATTTAAGTCTATGTAAGGAAAGCAGTAGGTATATGAAAAACCTACGAGTCCAAATGCCAAAATACAATGATACAATGATAGAGCAGGCGCTATAAGAAGTTGAGAAGCTAAATGTGGGGACCGGCAAATATACTCAAATTCTTTTTGCCGTGACATCAGTGGTTTCGTGTTCGACATCTGTGGTTAATACGGCTCACCGCATCCCGCCATCTCATATTATATCGAAAAATAAGCCCCAGAAAATCCAAGTAATAAATCACAGAAGAACAATTATTATCGAAATTACATAAAATGTTAAGTCCTTATAAATCACACTGTCGATACAAGTGGCGATATCTCAGAAGGCATGTAAACAAGGCCCATGGCTGTCCCATCTGGTTCCGCATTAAACACGACATTAATCAACTTTTATTCAACCTTACCAGATGTAATTCAATGGTTTTTGCCTTTTTGTCACGCTGTTTTGGCAAATGAGGCATTTAATGAAGGATTTGAGCGTGAATTCCCGTTTCTTGTGCCTGTAGGTACTTATTTAAAATACTTTAATCTGAGGTTTATTGTTATTGATCGGAATATAGAGAATTTGTTAAGAAATATATTCATGGGCTTTTGACTTTTTGGAGGTATGTATTCTAATTTAATATTTTTTCTCATAAAAAAATTAATGATCAGTTGATAACTTGTATCATTAAAGATTTGAAGAAATAGTTTTTATGTATTGTGTAAAAAATATTAAATCTTTACATGATTAATTTGATTAGTGCAAAACCGTAGTATTGTTCCGCAACCGACTTTGCTTGGGTGCAATGCAAATTAAAATTATATATTAACTAGCTTACCCCAGCAAACGTTGTTTTGCAATTCTCAGACCTACTGAATATGCATATAAAATTTCATAATACCCGGTTAAGCCGTTTCGGAGGAGTACTGTAACTAACATTGTGACATGGAAATTTTATACATGACTATCTTCCTCTTGGATTAATCTTATTATTGGTGAACACCACAGCCATTACGAAGCTCACCTCATCCAGTATTCTTGTAGCGTATACCTTCTTAAAAGCGGTGCAAATATATTATCTATCGCTGAAAAGCGTACGAAAAACAGATCAGCATGTAGTTGTTCAGATACCCTCTAACATACACCACTGAACTCTAAAAAGTTATAGAACAAACAGAGTTTTACAGTTGTATCAACTTACTGTATATATTTTATCTTTAATTGAAGTTACTATATACATACATACATTTGCCCATTCACCGCGAACACCAATCATAAGCAAGAATTTAACAGGTTGATTTCATCTCCCATACCATGACGAATCATAAACCCCCGTACCGTATTCATAAAACCTCTTATTTCTGGTTTATATAAATTAATTATTAGACGACCTATGTGGCTCGGTGGGCGAACGTCCGCCTGAGGCGCAGGAGGTTGCGGGTTCGATTGCCGCCGGGGGACCAGATTTTGTACGATATATATTTTCTGGTTTCGGGTCTGGGTATTTTCTATGTATCATATGTATGTATTTACAAAAAAAAAAGTTTATATGTATTATATCAGTCACCTAACACCCATAGTACAAGCTCAGCTTAGTTTAGGGTTAGGTGATGCTGTGTGAGTAGTCTGGAAATATTTATTTATATATTATTTATTTAATTAGCTAAAACACAAAAATCCAATCGCCAATGTTACCAATCTACCCTTATCAACCATTGATAAATTTATCATTGACACTTACCATCAGATCCATCAGAGATTGTGGACAAATCTATCTCTCATAAAAAAAATCTGAAAGTTCACGTAACTTTTACAGCAGTTTTTATAAAAGTGTAAGTATGTAGCTAAATTGGATTTTAATAAAGAAAAAAGGTATAATTAATCGAGAATAATTTTAAATTGGTTGTTGTAAGTGGTCTTTGTGAGCTCATCAATATTCGATATTGGCTCGTTTGCAGATGAGCCAATCAAGGTGAACTTGTGAATTTATTCAACTATGAATGTAAATAAAAACAGTGAAAATAATAAATTCGTTGAAATTTATTCGCTATTTTTATAACGCTGGTAGTTCCTTTATGAATGTTTGTTGGTTCCTCTTTTAGGTTTTATTGAGTTCCATCTTTCAGCGCTGACCAAAAAAAAAACAAAAACGTAGTGCATAATGACGTGACAAAAAATCCAGCCTCAGGCCTAGGTTTTTCAATCATATCAGAACAAGGATATTATTTCAATCGCCGGACAATGCAGTAAGTATTATAATCTATATTTATCATTAAAAAAAAACCAGAAACTTAGTTCCCTTAAAAGTATTTTGTAAGTGCTCGTGATGCGCTTTTATTTGAGACCACATTCGAGTGTATTTGAAGATTTTCGGTTTTCTTTCCCCACTTTTACGCTCAAAATTTTTAAACGGGTTAACTGATTCATCAAACATAATATGTCTAAGAACAGTGGGCTGCCCATAGTTACCCCGTTATATAGGACATTCACCTATCGAGCTTGGGTTTGTAGTACGTACGACAAAAATGTTGTCACAAGCAAAAAAAAATGTAAAGTATAAAACTAATAAAAACTATTCCAAAAAAAAACTATTGTACTGGTTTTAAATAATTGATTATCTGACAAAGTAAGTAGCTTCTAGATATTTTATATCTTATATACCTTTTATATGTATACTAATATTATTAAGCTGAAGAGTCTGTTTGTTTGTTTGTTGCCAAGTGCTTGCAGAGCATACAAACACTTGGCCACTCGAATTAAGTATCGAACCCGCTACCTCGTGACCTTCGTCCACAGCGCCACTGAGGCAGTCATTAAGCATATGGCATCAAAGGTCACGCCTCTTTCTCAAAGATGAATGAGTTAAACATCTTAATTATATAATTTAAAATTATGAGGGTGCTATAATTATGTCATTTAAAACATGATGGAAAGAAATACGGTCCTTTATTTTGATATATTCATTTTTATTTGGTTGGTAGAGTCAGCAAATCAAACTTGTACATTTATAAGCAAGTGAGATATTGAATCATTACATTATCCTAATATTATTATAAATGCGAAGGTTTGTAATTCACTGGTCATCTGTAGGCAAGTATGTTTGTTGCTCCTTCACTTAAAAATTACTGCAGGGATTTGATGAAACTTCACAGTAAAAGCTTTTGCAATTTGGCCATTAATAACGACAATAATCATCCGATTTAAAACGTAAATCGTTTACTAAATTACAATTAAAATTTTACGTAGGTACGCAGTCACCAAACATTTTTAGGGTATTTTATTCATTCAACTTTACCTACGGTGTAAATGTAAATTATGACCTGATAAATGAAGCAAACCCTTAAAAGCAACACAATGAGCGAACTTTAAAAACAATCGCTTCATTGAACACCGAAACTGCCTCCTTTCCATATCTGGGTGAATTATAACTTAATTTTATCTGGATATGGTGCAAAAATAATTAATTATGTATTTTCTTGCGTCCGTATTTATCTGATATCGCCTAGCGCCACTGATTAAAATAAACTTTTTTTTAAGGAAAAATAGCCTTAATATTATTAATCATGTAAATTGATTGAAAATCTCTGATTGAAAGCAGTTTCCTCCTCCTCCTATTTACATACCTTTAATGGTATAATATCGATTTAAAAAGGATAAAATTATATAAAATAAATAAATATATCCGGACAAACCACACAACAACATCTAGCCCCGAGGCATGGAATAATAAATTACTACGTAACACGAGGTAAGTTCTAAGTTGTGTTACGGGTATTGACATCTGATATACTTAATATAATAGACATACATTATATAGATTTTTTTATTATAAATATTTAACATCCAGACCAAGGAGGAAACTGGTCTAACACTAGTCGTCTACATCTGCAGAACTACATAACAACTCGTCTAAAAACGGAGTTATTAAAATATATACTTCTGTTAAAAGTAGCGTATGTTACTTCTCGTATCTGACGTGAAGGTCAGATATTTGTCCCATCAGTCAAAATCAGTCTGGCTGGACCGATTTAAAAGAAGTTAAAACTTGATCGCTATTATTCAAAAACGACTATCGCCTTTAAAATCTAAAAGGCGACATTATTCAAAAACGACTATCCCCTTTAAAATCAAAAAGGCGAGCTAATTATTCATCTCTTGGCAAAAATATATACTGCGATTGTAAAAGTATTTATATTTAATAGCTGCACAAAAAACCCAGAACCAATATTTACGGTAAATTACAAGACTTCCTCATAATTCTGCCAGCTGATATCTCCATCCCGTTTGACAGTGACAGTACCTGACACGAAAGTTCAGACTCCACCGTCCAATCAAGTCACGGAGGCCCTAATTTATGCAATTACCCTGTCGCTAAACGGTGATGGGTTCCGCCCGTCTCTTTGCAAGGTTAAGGATGCTGGATTGGCCATCCCGGTGATATGTAAAAATTTGCGTTGATTAAATTTTAACAGAAATCAGCCGACTTCTAGTAAAAAAACATGGATTCAATCGTTTTACTTTTTTGATAGGCTTTATTTTTGTCAATAAATAATTTTTTAGGAAGACCAATAGCAAATAAATAACAAATTAAATGAAACTTATATATATATTTTTTTATACGTATAGATAGGAAGCCAATTTTATGAGTTAGGGAAACTCTAATAGGGTTAAGCTCGCCTTTGTACCTGACCTACGAGTATGTTATTTCTAAGAATTGTATCTGTTTCTGTGTGCGATAGAGAATTTATGAATTTATGGACTGTAGCCGTTAATATCCCATAATTTATTTTCTGTAGTATGTTAATTCACGTTGCATTTTCAATTATCACCCCTATGATATTTTTCCGTTACTTTTCGGCACCATTCTCATAAATTCGTAGTCGATTTCCTGAATTACTAATTTTTTTATTGTAAACGGTTGAACAAAAGGTTTTATAACTATTTCTACAGCTTATCCACGAAAGTGTGTACGAGGACTTAAGTACGAACTAGGTAATATAATTATTATTTTTAAACTCATATAATTAAGCAACAAATATTAGCATATTAATTATTGTTATACTTATAAAAAAAATACAGTTTTGGAAAAAATTACAATCTATAAAAATATATACATCACTAGTAGGTATAATCATTCTAAACGATATTTTAACCAGTCCATTATAATACCAGATACAGTTGTCATCAAAGATTATTACTGTGTAGTTTTTGTATGAAAGGTGAGTTTGGCCCGGGTGTTCTTAGACATGTTTCATGAAAATCGGTTGAGCCGTTTAAAAGTTATGGGGGTTAAGAGTGGGGAAGGAAAACAGAAAATCTGCAAATATACTAGTGTGGGGTATCAAATGAAAGCGCATCGCGTCCACATTACATAATATTATGTTGTTTTACATTTAAGGAAATGAAGGCATTGGAATCAGGGGGTTTTTCTTAAATTTTAAATTTAGATTTATGTTACTTTGTTGTGTACCCGCAGCCCGCAGTAGATCCATCATAACTCCCACATATTTTCGGCGTTGTCCACGATAATTATTATAAAACCTTCACAGGACTAACGCATTCCGACAGACTGAAATGTCAGAGCACTGATCCAGTTAGCGACCCTGACATTACCCGCTTCCGCGAACTAATGGGCCGTTCGATAAGGGAAAGGCTTATGTAAGCACCGTCTCGTCTGTTTGCTAAACTCATCTATGGTAGTATTTCATGTGTTTAAGGCAAAGCTTTGAAAAAGGATTACTTACTACTGTTATACTGAGTATAATCTGTGACAAAATAACCCGTCATAGAAACCACGTTTTAGAAATAAAATTATAAATATGAGTGTACAATCTATGCACATTTTACAGTAGTATGAGTAGTTTGAGTCCATCTCATCCTCATTAAACTGTTTTTTTAAAGAAGAGTTAATATTTTAATTCTGTAGACGTGAGCTCAATAGTTCTGACGTATATTTAAGGAAATAGTCGGAAAAAAGTACCAGTTGAAGTCCGGCAAAAATGTCTGGAATAGTCATGGCAAACCGACGGACTAAATACATACCAAATTTTTTAAGTATTTTAGTTTATTTTATTTATTATTATATAGTGTAATTATAGGTTTTTGCGATACGGCTGTAAAAAATTCTAGATTGGCTCTGTTACTAGTAAATGCTCTCGTTTAACACCAATTTTTTATTGATGCTAGGTAAGCTTTCATTTGACCACATTCTCACCTGATGCTAGGCACCTGTAACTATTAAAACAGAGTTCAAGATTCATCAAATAATTGATATTAGAAACCTACAAACCTAATTAATTATTCAACAAAATTACTAGGCTAATGTGTATTTGATTGAACGTGCCTAGCCAAAGTACGTTGCGGCTTGGCCCCGTAATGTGTCAAATCTAGTTTTTAGGTTCTGCCTGGTGCCTAGTTAGCCAGCCATCAAAAGTCCAGTACCAAATTCATATAAAGGGGCTTAAACATTTTGGCATACCCTTATGAGATATAAATAAATCAATACAAGACAACAATCCCTATCTAGCCCTAAAAATATTTTTAATACTTTTTAAACCTGATCTTTGAAACCGTATGACTTGCAAATTTTATTCGCTAACAAATATTTTGAAGTGATACTTCTTTAGAATCGTGGTTTCAAACCGGATGCAACGGAAAAACGACAATTAAGCCAATCTTAAACGCTAACAAGGTTAAGCAACGTTGCGCGACGCCAGTACTTGGATGGGTGACCGCCCGAACAAAATCTTTTTGCACAGTTTTTTTTTATTCATTTCTTTTTTTTGTCGATTTACAGAATTTTCACTTCTATCGTGTGTGAATCGCACACACTTTTTTTTGTAAGCATTTAACCTGTTCATTAACATAGGCCCATCACAGGCCATGTAGAATCAAGTTTTTTTTTTGTATTGGGAAATTCAGATTTCTTATAGTCCACGCCCAAATATCTATAAAACCGTATATCCTGGGGGTTTGGTTCCTAAACAATCTGTTCGTTAGACTTTACTCTGTTGATTGACATGCGTCAAAATCACGTATATCATGACAGGATTATGTAACAAACATAATAATAATGACGTGCTGCACTATTGAAATAAATATTTACTCTCAATGTTACATCATCAAATTATCATCATCATCATCTTCCTGTCCTTATCCCACGTAACGTGAGGACAAAAAAATATAATATAAAAAAAATAATAATAAATATTTTTGTTGTTACATCATTAAATGTACCTAACAACGAAATGCACATATTTTTTTAATGCTGATATTTCATAGACCAAACTGATAAATTATTCACGAACACGTCTCATATTACCCGCGGACATTGAACCTGGCTCGATATACATAATCCTAGCACAGTTATATATTAAAATTCTGCAATAGGTATGACAGTTTCTGCAAAATAATTTATATTTGACATCTCATTTGTTATTTTTGCTGAAAAACTAGAGGAATTTAAATTTATCGATTTTATCTCTGGTATCTTGCCGTTTGTCAATCGATTAATCATTAATTACATCACTAAGGCATGTTCAATATTATTTAATATAACCAAATTTATGAACCGGACAGAAGGAACAACACCACAATAGGCATGACGACTATATATCAAAATATATGTATTCTGTTTAGTCCGTCTGTCCATCCAAAAATACTGGACAGCTATTTTTTGCTTTATCAATTTTAACAGCCGTGTTGGCTTAGTGGGAGGACACTCGACTTTAATTCTGAAGGTCGAGGGATCAAACCCCGCCACGCACCTCTGGACTGTTCTAGAGAAATTTATGTACTCTTTGAACACGTGCTTTAACGGTAAAGGCAAATATAAATAAATAAATAAATATTTCCGGACAATCCACACAACAACATCTAGCCCCGTGGTAAGCTCTTAGCTTGAGTTACGGGTACTAGACATCTGATATACTTAATATAATAGACATACATACATAGATATTTTTTATTATACATATTAAACACCCAGACCAAGGAGAAAGTGCTTGCAGAACATACAAACACTTGACCCCTCGGCGGGAATCGAACCCGCTACCTCTTGCGCCGCAAGCGGATTCTCGCCCACCGCGCCACTGAGGCAGTCAAACATTGTGAGGAAACCCGGCATGTTCTGAGAACTTTAAAGTGATAAGATAGAGCATCAAAGTTACGGAGTGGAGGCTTGTGACGTATACCTACATTACATAGAAAGAAAGAAAGAAGAAAGAAAGAAATATGTTTATTTTTAACCACAATCATACAAAAACTACAAGAACTCAGTATAACTTAAACTAATAATACAGATTACATTGGTAATGATTGAGGTAGAGGTTACATCATGAGCAACTTCAATGCACTGTCTTATTATTATGTTTTATGGTATATATAGATTTTTCATTTCGCGAAAATTAAAATATATGAGTACAATTTGCAAAAGTAATCTGAATAATGGACTAATTATTTTTTTTAGTCTTCTACCCTATTCTATGTTAATTATAGTTAATTACTCATATACCTACCTTTATAAAATAAATAAAAGCTGAAGATTCGTCTGATTAAAATAAAAAAAAAATAAATAAAATTAGTGTAGTATATATTATGTTTAACGTGTAGAAATCAATAACACGCGGGATAAATTACGAAGCAAAAACCTATATATATTATAGTAGGCAGAACGTAACTATATAATCGTTATTAGATAGGGATTTAAGGTTATTTAAGGCTGTATCTAACTTTGAAGAGCGTTGTTTAGAAGACCTTGACGCAAAACGCCTTAAAAAAAGATATATTATAGGTAACGATAGCAGTGGCCAAATGCAATGTGCGACCTGTAACAAAGTATTTAAAACCAAATTTGGTTTAGTCAGCCACATTCGGGTACGTAACAGACAAAATTGGAACAGTCCAGGTTCTTTTTCGGATGTTTCGCCTTTGTCGGATACGACACGAAGGACAATAGGTAGGTAGGTAACAATATTGTAGACAACACGTCAATCCCCATTGCTTAAATTAAATAAATAAGTATTGAACACGTCAAAATATCAGAAGATACCACACCGCCACAATACACCTCCATTACAATGCATTTCAAAAAGTCAACACAATGACAAGTAAACAAACTTATCGGTCGATCAGTGGACAGATTGATCGGTTTGCATGTTGTAAGTTTTGTAACATCGCATTGTGAGGCGAGTCGCGTGAGCATCTTTGCCAATTCATCGAGTTTCTACGGCTTCATCGACTCTACCAACAATTTTATTATATCTGGGCCACAAGGCACAATTATTTTCTATGTTGTCGGTCTACAATAGATTTTGGAGGTTTTTTCGGTTCACGTCCGTAAGCGCTAATCCTCTGAATCCTTACACGTGACCTCAGGGAGGTGCTAAGAACAGTCTCTGGTGGTAGGCTTCTGTCGCGGCTTGTCACCACCCTCCGGGCTGGGCCATTGCGTGAAACCACAGTGAAACGACAAGAAAAGAGTTCCTTCATCCTTCATATTTCTAATTTCTAATTAGAAGCCAATAGAACAAAGGAGTATAAACATAGAGTTCGTTCTCGAAAAAAAAAGGTACGTGCCACGCTAGTAATTTATCCTAAAATGCCATTAACAAAAGTACCTAACGTTTTTGCTAAAACGGAATAAAAATCGATTGTCGATGTAAATATCACTTGAAACATTAAGGTGAATGCAAAATCGAATTTATAGGTGCAATAAACTACAACATTGTTATTTAAATGCAACCAGAATTGAAAAGTTCATTTCAAATTAAAATTGCGCAGATTACAAGTGCTTCAAGCTCTGGCCAATTATGCCAATTAAGCGTTAATAACATGTTTTGTTTTTAATAATAAAGGAAATAACAATAAGTTTGTACAATACAAACAAATAATTAGTAGGTAGCTACTTATTAAGTTCTTAATTTATGTAAGTAGGTATCAGGAAATCCTTTGCACAAGGACGGTTTTAGCAATTTCTTTTATTACATTTTTTTTTCAAAAAAACTAAATAAACGTTTGCTTGACAGCTTTTCCACGTGCATACTTCCATACTCATATAAAACTCATCACCAGCCACATAATTATAAATAACTTTAGTAAGACATAATTTAGATTTGATATAAATAGTAAAATTCTAGTTACCTACCTAATTTATATATTTTTTTATAATAATGTTAAATACTTACCAATTGTTCCTATTATTAAGATAGTTTATTATGTTAATATACCTTAGTATAGGATACATCCTAATTTAAGTTAAAGTTGTACCTAATGCCCCAACGGGGCTCAATGTCAAGGTATCTATTATGTAGGTATATATTAACACCTTTACAGTAATCACATGAAGCAACAAATAATTGAATAAACTTTAAAACCTTTTAACAGACCAATAAACATATCATATCACCGCTATCACCGATAATTGAAAAATCTGCTTCAATAAACCAATCGTCATACACTCATAAACTACAACAAAATAAATACCTACTTAATACGTCCATTTTAAATCAATATGATGAACATCTCATCTCACAACAATCGAGGGACCAATGAGAGAATAATACGTTTTAATACAGCTAAAGTAAACCTATCTTCAAAGGAGATAAAGACCAGTTTTGAAAAGCTGTGTGTAAGTTTATTGATGGAGATTATGCCGAGGTGTTGAATGTGATGTGGTAGGATTAACTGGCGCCACAACCGTTTTAATAATTCAACTTTGGTTAAAAAGTAGTAGCTCGGTACCAACTATTTTTTCTACAGTTGACTATACCATTTAAAAAAAATAGTCAACCGAAATATTTTATTATTGTGTTCTAAGGTTTAAGTTGTAGATATTTTATTTAGATAAATAACTAATCTAAATAGGGCTACAGCAGGTTGTAGCACATGCATTCAACTGACATAATTATGAACCTTGTGAAATGAATATGAAATAATTAAAATATGTTGTAAGTAGTGTTGTAGGTAAGTAGTAGTCTTTTAAAATTACCAAATTTAGTGTTGAGCTAAAGCTCCCCCTATGCCTAATAAAATGGAGCACAGTCCGGACGCGTGGAAAAAGGCATTCAATATGTTCATTTTTTTATGTTGACAAATATAATACATTATTAAAACTCAGTTTAATTGAGTAAAATGTAAAATAAGTAGTTTACCTACCTAATTTATTATTCTATGGTAATTACCAACTTACAACATATATAACAAAGTATCAAAAACATTGCTTTATAACAATAAAATTACGCTCACCATGAAGATCTAAAAACATAAATGCATGTATTTGGTAAAGTGAATTCCGATTGAAGTAGGTATCTACATGTTTAGTCATTTATTAAATAAGTACCAAATAAGGTGGCCCAACAGCCACTCACCTGGTTCTCGTATTATCGGTAGTCCTGTAAAGTACTGCATACGGATGATCGCGGACTCAAGGCCCGCTCAAACATCCGCGCGTATTGGGTTACCCTTCACCTTACACGTTTCCTTATCACTTTACACTATTTAAAGCCTACGTACAGGGTGGCATGACTTTCCAGTCAGGACAAGAGAGTAAAAGACATCTATTTCAATGTTTCTATAGCAAATATTTTCTACACCCTTTATGGCAGCTTACTGCGACGGTAATCGAAGATTATAATCCACTTGGCAAATACCTAGCAAACTTCAGGTTTCAATATCATTCTGCCTTATAAGATTACCACTTTGATTGACTCCGAGCGACTCCATAAGTGATCCATCGAATTTTAAGTAGAGGTAATATAATTAAAATTACTTTAACTGCAGTGTCAAGCTACTGCAGCAAATGGGTACCTACCTTCCGATATTAAAAATATTTTATGTTTAAGATATTCCCAAGCAAAATCATGGCCGATAGCCAGTCCTCGACAAATGTCAATCACCTAATTCATATGACAACATGATTAACATAAAATAATTTGTCATGACATTACCTACAAATTAATAGCTGGTCGTTTATAATCTTTAACAATAATGGGGCTATCAAGTTCTTGCATTCTAAAACAAATGGCTTTTGTGAGAGCTTTCAATCGGCCTTGACAATTCATTATCATGGTCGAAACTAGATGTTATTCGAATCAGATTACTAGGTTCCTACGGCTCGTGTGACTAGTATATTTTAGAAAAATGGTTTTATCTCTAATTAATGTTAATTAGGCATACTAATTTAGCAAAGATGAAGAATGATTTTTTGTGTTAATACAATGTTATGAATTATAAGCTGTTGGTTTTCCATGTACTTAAATAAAAAAATATCGCCATAAAACACGAGCCACACAAAACAAGCGATTTCAAAAATGATTTCATTGGATAGCCCATTTATTAATTATGTAGTTTACCGCGGGGAAAATAGTTAATAGAAACCCCATAAGACACGCGGGCAATGCCATGACTTGAAAGCTAATAATAATTTATAATCTGTGCAATAATCTATTTTCTTCTCTAATCTCTATTGGTCTAATAAAATCTAATCTATTGGTCTTTGGCAGGAGAAACAAGCCACGGGCCAGTGATCTTAGCCTTAGAAACTGATTTAAATAAATCGAAATTTAAAATTTAAGAAAAACCCCTGAATCCAATGCCTTAATTTCCTTAAAAGTAAACCACCATAATATTTTGTAATGTGGACGCGATGCGCTTTCATTTGATAGGTACCCCACACAAGTATTCTTTGCAGATTTTCGGTTTTTTTTCCCCACTCTCAACCCCATAACTTTTAAAGGGCACAACCGATTTTCATGAAAAACTTCTAAGAATACTCGCGCCAAACTCATCTTTCAAACAAAATAAACTAAATTGAAATCGCTCAATCCGTTCGGGAGCTATGATGTCCCAGACAGAGAGACAGACACGTCAAACTTATAACGCCCCTCTATTTTGGTCAGGGGTTAAAAAATAAAGCAAAATATCTATATGTACGCCTATTATATTAAGTATGTCAAATGTCTAGCACTCGTAACACAAGCTTAGAGCCAACCACGCGGCTAGTTGTTGCTGTTTGGATTGTCCGGAAATATTTATTTAAGTATGTTTGATTAATCGAACATTAGGTTAGGATTTGTACCAAAGAATACTCATTTCATAAATACATAATTAAGGTCCTATGGTGGTTTAGTAGTTAGGTAAGTATTTGAGGAAAATGATGTTCTTAGAATACATAGTAGAAGGTTACCTTTGTGAATACACGTAATGTCGCTTTGATTGTCATTTGTACCCAAAGTGTGCAAATAAACTCGAGTGGGGTATCAAATGAAAGCGCAACGCGAGCACATTCAAACATTACATGATTTTTTACTATTATGGGAACAAAGATTATGTTTGTAAAATTTAGATTATTCAACTTTTAAAATTGCCGTGTTGGCTAAGTGGGAGGACACTTGACTTTCATTCCGAAAGTCATAGGTTCAAACCCGCCACGCACCTCTGGATTTTTCGAGCACACACGACTTTAATTCCGAAAATCTAGAAAAATTATATGTGCTTTAAACACGTACTTTAATGGTGAAGGCAAACATCGTGAGGAAACCGGCATGTTCTGAGAATTTTGAAGAGTTCGAAAGACCTGTGACATTCACCAACCCACACTTGGCCAGCGTGGTGAATTAAGGATTAATCTCTCTCGTTAAGAGAGAAGTCCCTATGTCCCAGCTGTGGGAACGTTAATAAGGTGTAGGTAGATGATGATGATAAAACTATTTAAATAAACAAAAATTCTCATATTTTCGGACATGTCATCTATGTCGTTGCCAACGGGGTTTGATCAGAAAAAAACTCAGTCACCTTTGATCTTTTCGCTCTCACATTTAAAAACTTCGCTTCCATCTTTTGATCTCGTTAAAACCTCCAATTACGGTAATCCCGATTTTAATCTTAAACGTTCCGATTACTTCTGATCCGTAAATGATCAATCTGTCTTTTAAAAGACAATCGAAAACACCGTCACAATTATCTGAACAACTTGTGTGATCATTATATCATAAATTACTTTGTACAAACTGTTCGGGAACAAAAACATAATAATGACATAAGTAGCTAAACATTTACCATAAACAAAAATATTGTGTTCAGATGTTTTGACACATAGTCGCCATATATTTTTTATCATGAACGTGTCAAATTAATGTAGATAATACTAAACAGCATATTTTGCGCTCAGCTAGTTCTGCATCCGAACAAGACAATCGTTCTTTGTGTATGTAAATGAGAGTAGGTACTAAGGACGATGTTTTTCGTGACTTGTCGAGTGAATCACCTCGCGGACTGATATGTCAGGCTGAGGCCCGTGACAGGTGACAGCCTCGAAGGATAGCTCAGCTTTTGATTACGGAAACACTATTGGAGTATTATCTTGACGATAAAATAAGTACCTACCTACTTGGTTACCTACTTTGTAACTTAATTATTGCCCACATGACAAAAATCTATCTAAAAAGCTTTAATCTATGCTTTTAATCTAATAGCATTAAATGTGTTTACTTAAATTTTATTTATAGAGGAATTTATAAAAGGAAACTTATTATATATGATTGGTTCTCGGTTGAATAACATGCAAAACAAAATATATAAAAGTAATTATGTGAATACAATGTATAACACTCTTAATAACAGTTTTGTGATCATTACCACAACACTAAGTTAAAATACAGCCCGATACACCTGTCAGCTACCAAAGAAGATTAACGATTATTATCAAAATGTATTGATAATGAAACAGATGCACCAGGAAGTTTCTCGTCAGCGTATTGGCAATTTTTACAAAGAAAACCACAAAAGCAAGTTATAAAAACAAAAACGACTCCATAATATACGCACTTGTTTTATCTTTAATTTTTTAAAGCATTCCTTTAATATAATAACATAGCAAAGCCGAATAAGGTGAAGATAGCATCGCTTTACAAATATGGCCCGAATTAATGTCAACTGTATCAAGGCGATGGAATAGTGAACACTATTATTATGATCTGGATTCTTTGTGGCTCGTTAAAACCGCCTCGCGTTGTGGTGTTAATGCTTTCTGTTTTTATGATCAATTGTCAGCCTTTAAATTTATTATCGAACTTGAGAGCATTAAACTTGGTAATTTTTAATGTTATTCCTAGATCAATAAACTCGTTTATATTTTTAACAAAATGCTTGGTAAGCAAACTAAATAAAATACATTTAAAACTAATAGTAGGTATTGATGAGTATTCCTAATCATTGCTTAGGTACCTAGGGTTTTGTATATTAAACATCAAATTCTTCTTTTGTTTTACATTAAGAAATGTTAATTATTAGTCGAAAAAAAGATCAGAATGTCTCTGATCTTTTTTTCGATAGATATTATAACAAAATAGCCAAATTAAAAACTTATAAAAAAAAAATCTACCGTTGAACAAAAAATAGATGCTGATGAGATATCATAAAATGACCTAGCTATTAATCCTGAGTTATTGAACATTAATGGAAAGGTCAACAGCCATTAAATTAAAGCAAACGAAGATTTTAGAATTAAAATATTCTTTTGTTGCTAGATCGTGTTTATCAACGAGACAGGTCATTGCTAAGGTCGTTCTAACGTGGAAAATGGCAAGTTGGAACTCAATCTTATACATAACACATGCATATTTTAATAAAAAATGTCTCTTATTCTTCCCCTCTTTCATCCCATATAACATTATATCGAAAAAGTACATTTTTATGAAACATGTATAAGAACACTCGCGTCAAACTCACCTTTCATACAACAAAAACTAAATTGAAATCGTTTCATCCGTTCGGGAGGTATGATGGCACAGACAGACAGACAAGTCAAACTTATAAGCTTTTGTTGACAAATTTTCAGATGCAAGGTGCAATACTATTAACATGCGATGCATTACTATTAGAAGATAATAGTTCATTAAACATTACTAAAACCCTGTCCTGGCCAGAGCAATTGATTGAATCAATATTTTACTGTACCTAAACGTTAAACGATTTGTAGGTTTTCATGTTTTGTTGAAAGCATTCATTGTCGGTGTAAATATGTGACGGCACACAGGGGATCAATGTATACAGGATAGCAGAAGTGAAGGGTAAGTGTATCCCAAGGTGTCAGCCCTGCGTGCTAGCTCAAAGCCACAACATGCAGCAACGAAATCATCTTTTTGTAAAGAGCAAAATGTCAGCAACTACAAGTTGTTCCAATATTGTTACTGGTTTGTGTTTGTCAATTTAAATTTAAAACAGGGCTAGTCCTTTTGTAAATTGTTTGAAAAGTGATAATGATTGTGACTGCAGGTGGTTGGGTTCGTCAGCTTCAAAAACGGTGAAGGTTGAGGTAACCGTTGATTTTACGGTTTATATAATTTTAATAGTTTCCAAACATTCTTATATGACACACCCTAAAATTCATAGAGTATGAATTAATTATATTGTATCATTGCAAATGCAATACTTTTATCTGGCATAAGCAACCCAGTTCAACTTTGCAACCGTTGTTAGTTAAAATAACTAACATTTGCCGAAATTTGCGTTGTTGAAACTCGTTAATAATTTTAAAAAAATCTAAGCGGTCGGACAGCGGTAACGAGTTCATTTTATACTGTGTAAAAATTATTGCCAATATATAACTTGTCAAGTCAAGGGGTCAGTAAATTATGACATAAAAACTATTAAGAGTAAGCACACGTCATAAAAAAGACCTCACTAAGAACTATTAAGTTTAAATATATAATTTTGTATCTCCAAAAACCTGGTAAATTATGAAGTAAATCGGAAAATAACAGCTTTCCAATATTTCAATTACAGACAGTAATAAGCAGTCTTCAATGCACTTAACGATGACATGCTATGAAATTGATGTCCATAAATTGGCTTACAAAACCACTTCACGATTAATAAAATAACAGTGACATTCGGTAGTTATAAGGGCTGAAACTATTTTACATTTTATTCTTATTCTTAAATTACGGAAACTAATGAAAACTTACCTAATTTTATGCAGAAAATCACAGCCTAATTATCACCAAAAATTCCGATGTTCACGTAAATTAAGACACAAAACGTTTCAAATCACCCGAGGAAAATAAAACAAATGCAAAACTATTCTAAATTCAAAGAGCGCGCGTAACCGCAGAAATGTGTCAGTGGCGCGTCGCAGCGGCCTAGCCGCTACCCGTGGCTTGAATAGCAATGGCGGGACCGAATGGTTTTTTCGAAATTTTGGGAGCGGTAGTGCCTGATCGGTGGCGAGGACCTGAATGGCGCGACGCGCGGTACCTCCTTGCTTCGGAGACTGACCACCGAAGCGCAGGACATCGACTTTATAAATCGAATTCAACCATGGAAACCTAACTGTAAGTACATTGATACGTTCAATTTTCGGTAACATTCTACTGTGAAGTCACCGCTAATTGATTTCTATGAAATGATTCACTTAATAAATTGACTTAACCAATTGCCCTACTCCACTGAATTTTCCTTATCATTGTAACCCAAAGGATATAAAACTATTTCATCGATTAAGAACAGAAGTTCTCATTAGTTTCATTTCTTGAACATATTACTGACCTAAACAACCTAGATGATATCTGATATTTATGTTCCCAGAACTCATAGATTTAAATTAATTACTTGATTTAAAATAATTACTCGTAGTTTCGACCTACACTGTCGCTTATTAAAATGTAAATCAATTCAAATGTCCATATAAACAACATCCATAGATAGGTACCTAAACTTATATTTTCCGTTAACCTAGAACAATATTTGCAGAAGCTTTAAAACAAAGAAAGGATTTAAAGCAAATATTTAGATAAGCAAGTGTGCTGTGCACTAACGGTTATCCAAAGATAGAAATGGGAAATATTTAGGAATAACATTATATATATAAAATTTAAGATCTCGTTAATTAAAAAATCTTAGTAATTTTTGTTAAGTTAGGAATGAAGCTTCAATGATTATTTATAACCAAGAATGCGACTCCAAAACCAAATAAACTCCAATTTCATTTAAAGTGGTCCTAAAACAAAATTCACGCGCAGCACTTCGCACTTTGTTTTTTATGAGACAGAGGTCGATATGTAAAGAGTAGCAACTCTTGATAATGATCTACCGGTTAATCTGGTGTTTGAACGGCCTACGTCATAAGAAACAGCGAGTTTTTTCTCCTATCTTAATGATTCCAGTGACTTTCAAAGCATTATCAAATTTTAATAACTTTGAACATATTCCATGTATCGATTCAAATTAAAGACATAAATGACAAATAATTAAGGAATCTCTAAATGATTAAGTAGTAATTACTTCAGATTACGCATGATGATCTTAACATTATAAAAGATAATATTGGAATGAAAAATTCCCCTGCTTGAGAAAAGAGAGAAAAATACTGCTAAACTACGAAAATTAAAAAGACCCAGAGTCCCTCGTTACAGTAAGATCTGGCGTAACGCCTGCATATTCATGAATCTTTCGGCTTACTTATTAAAATGGATGACAAATAAAAAAACATACCATTTAGGTAACAAGTATTACCTACAGACAGGTATTGTTTTATATCTTAAATAGTAAACACGTTGCATATCTGGGAAAGTATCATATTATTATTTATTTATTACATCTGTCTATATTATATTAACCTAATGGCCTAAATGCCAAGTTGGCACAAGTGCAAAAGACTGATTGCAGAACACTGTATTAGCTATTGTACATGTAAATACTGAGTTAGGTATATTTAAATTAATAAACATATTGTATTGAATGTGGAGCATTCAAATTCTGCTTAGTCTGTTTATTACATACATAATAATGTTAATCTGATGGCAAAGTGTAGAATGCATATTTTTTAATTTTCATAAATAAACAATTAACTATTACTACGCAAACATAATTTACTAATTAATTATTGTAAGTATCAAAGGTTTCAAAAATCAAAAATTCAATGGTTGTTGAAAATTATTTTATAATCAATTAATACGTTTATTGTTCAGGAACTTTTGACAAAATAGTGTTGACAAAACAATTTGTCTGTTCATATATTTATGAACACATATCTAAATTAATAAAAAATTGTTCCATTCTTAAACCAAATCTGAATATTTAAGGCGATTTCAAATGTCCATGAGCTTATGCCAAAAATCTGAACAATATCTGTAGGTAGCACAAATCAGACCTAGTTAGCATTTTAATATGATAGATCGATCACATAATATCAAGTCGAGGCGACACTCAATTTGTTTTATTAATGTGCCAAACCTAATCCTCGCTCGTTACGATTATTTTTTATCTTTTAATTTTGGTATCTTGTGCAAACAACAAAGATTTTGTTTCACAATGTGTTTTTGCGATGGATCCAAATAGTAGGTACCTTCCTTAATACCTAATTTTTTAACATTTTTATCCTTTTTTTACACTTTTATCTCGAATTGACTTTCAAGTCTTAACAATGTGGTTCGAAATTTCGTCTATCCCCCGAATAGGTACTTTTTCGCAACTCTTTTTTAGGGGCGATGGCCCAGGGCGCCAAATTTGGCGATTGCTGGCGGTGAGATACTTCCTCCACTAAACTGGGGCGCGTGGTGGATGGTAGGGATGGCTAGGAGTTAGAGCGTGGCGCGAGGTCGCAGATTTGTGTACTTGGTCCTTGGTCTCTCATGTCGAGTACACGTTAACATTGGTTCAGAAAAAATGAACACTCAAATTTGATTTCCTTATGTGGGCGCCAAAATATTCTTGCCCAGGGTGTCAGTCCCTCTAACGCCGGCACGGGTTCCGTAGCCAAATGACAAAAAAACGGAACCATTATAAATTCGTCTGGTCGTCCGCATTTCACAGCCACTTTTATTCGAAACTATAAAGCTCTTTCATTTTTCCCCATTCGACACCGGTTCGCAAATCGCTGAGGGGTCAGTCCTTCAAGCGTCCGTGTTTGTAACTACAAAAAAAAGGTCTAAACGCGAAACGCCTAACTGTTCTCTGTCTGATAGATAGATGGATGAAGCGCTTATTTGTAACTCCAATCACACACATACAATAATCGGGCAAAAACAAAAGGATATATTATTAACTTAAGATTAGATTTAAGTTAACATGATTAGCGCATGTGTGCGTTGCAGTAGCTCAGCGCAAAGTTGCTCATAGAGCAAACACTGATTTTCAGCTGTCACCATTAGAGTTCGCAAGCTGAACGAGATGCTGTAAAGTTTTTGTTTTGTTGAACAATCTACACTATTAGTTAAAATATTACTTAGGACAGATTCACATACAACTGTAAACGGTCACAACGTACATATGATAAGACCCTAACAGCCCGTTTACACCCACTGATAAGCAAAGGCCTCCTCTTCATTACGACAAATTCTACGGTCCTGTGCGAGCCTCCACCACTGCCTTCCTACTAGCCCGATGATGACGTCGTCCCATCGGGTAGGTGGTCTGCCGCGACGACCCTTGGCTCCCACTAGCCACTATTCTGTTATTGCCCTGGTCCATCGACGTCTCGTCATGTGGAAGATAACATAAGAACATACGTTGTAGGTAGGTCCGGCCATAACATTGACACATTTATAACATTGACACAAAACTATTTTTGCGTTTCAATGGTCTTCTCTGTCGTTACACTCTTGACAGAGCGTTCGTGGTCACCGTAGTGATTATATACTCTCTGGTGGTCACATTGAGGCATCATTTGGTGTTAGAGACGGACACAGCTTTCTTAACGATCGCCCGCCATCTTTCTCTGTTTCAATGGTACCGTAAAATAAAACAAAGAAAATTCTTAAATGACATATGTATAATTATTAAAAGATATTTTCTCAATATCATTTACATCTGTAAATTATCTCTTATATACAAATCCGTCGCAATTCACATTTCATAAAAATCACAAAAAAATATATATAAAAAGAATCGAAAATAAAGGTGACTTTACAAAGTCATGATACGCGAATCTTTAGCAGTTACACACTTGGAAATTGATATTTATGATACTGACGTCTTCTGCCCACAGAAATACATATTTAGCGAATCATACGAACATTTTAATTGTAAAGAGATCACTCTTAATGAAGGTAAGCATTTGACTAAACTCTTCAGTATAATGTAATTATAATCTAACTGATTTTCTATGGTCCGTTAAAAGCCTCTATGATTATTATAATAATTATGAAATGTTAGTTCAAGAAAATGTAAATTTGGTTACTATTTCATGTTGACAATAGACACAGAATTTTATAATTACACATACAAAATTTACCAGATGATAATTTAAATTCATCACAAATTATTTCGTTGGTACATTGTAAAGGTAGTGTTTATTTCATCTATTTATTGGCCGTAAGTATTTATCTACTTTATAAAATAAATACATATTATATAATATAAATTTATATCCATCTTCTTTTTATGCAATTTTGGTATTGATCGAGATCCATCGAGCTTAGTCAATTGCCAACCAATATTAACTTAATCAACATAATACAATTGAAATGTTTTGAAATGTTTGTCACAGTTTTTATTACATCAAATAGTTTGTTACATGTGTACATAGAACTATAGTTACTGTTTAAATCCTAACAAGTCAGTAGATACAACCAATTACATCTACCTATCTCTGTAAATATTGTGTGCAATTGTTTGCAAACCTTTGGTCAAATATATGCAAACTTTTGCAAATATAGCGCGTTATATAATTTTTCTTGTGGAAGTAATTAATATGAAATTTGTTTTAATCAAATTATAATATCTCACTATAATATCTACAAAGTAGGGCAAAAAGCTGGTTGCAGACCACCTGTGCCAATATTGAGATATTTCAATGTGTATAAGAAAGAAGATGTTGTATTGAGAATATAATATATCTCTGAAGATGGCCAATTGTCACCACTCTTACTCCATCTTAGAGCTTCCTAAATCATTTAACACAGTCAAAATTATAGACCTGTTTTGATTGCAAAGATAAAGAGATAAAATTTGTTTTATTATTCATTTTTATATAAAAAATATAATGTAACTTGTATGTAAACTTGTATGTAATAAATGCATGGCAAGTAACGAATATATGTACAATATGTTATTCCTAGACATATCACAAAATGCTATTTTCAACCACATTTTGTCAAGGATCTTTGAATACTGTAATTTTATGTAAATATCATCTGCACTGCTAATGATAGAACATTATTTTTCTATTTATGCAAAACAACAATATTATGACTTAAAAAGTCAAAGGAATCTGATTTTATGTGTGAGCCGATCATGGCGCTTGCAACAGCGTCGTAATATCGGAAAACTTAAGGACGTCAAATTAATGTATATTATCTGTTTTAAGTCCTAACATTATTATTTTGCAAAATAATAACTGACATTACTACACTAAATAAGTGTCATAACATAAGCCAAACAATTTACTGGATAATTGACTCCAAAAAGTCCAATAATATGTTCAATCATTTCAAATGCTCAAAATCAGCTATTTAAATAAATCACAGATGGCGTATCCAAAAAAACTGAATGATTTCGTCCAGAAACTAACTTCAGATAAAATAACTTCATGAAGTCATTACAACAAATTTAAACAGTAAAAAAAAACACCAACTACGAAACCAAAACATACAGATATTTACTCGCAACATTGACAAACAAATTATTGAGATCCGAATCAGGAAGACGCTATGAATATGCACAGAATCATTTCATAGTATTATTCCAATAAAATCAGTAAACTTCCGACAATCGAAAAATCCTTAAGCTTTAAACCTTAAAATGTGGGCTACCGTTTTTGTGGCTCAGCCATGGAATCAACTGTAGAGAGAGGTTCTCTAGAAAACGCTAGAAAACTCGCATAATCGTGGAAACAATATTATAAACAAACAATGTTTCTATGCATTGTAAAGAACGGGATTTACTCGTCATGCATTTGAGAGAGAAACGAAATCGTCGAAAGTTTATTAACTCTAGTGCATTACGTGAGTAAATCCCGTTATTTACAATGAATAGTGTAACTCTCGATAACTTTAAAAATGCATTACGTGAGTACTTTAAAAATGTTTGTATGGTTACGCCAGTTTAATTATTAATTTGACATTACAGACCTCACGCAACCCCAGCGCCCCTGGCGGCAGTTCCACTCGTGATGGCCCTCATTAAGTTATTTAGGATTTATCAAGTATCAGAAATAGCCGTCGAATATAAATAAATAAATTTGTGCCACGAAATCCAAAGTATCCGATCCATACCACAGTTTTCGTCACATTTACACCTAGCGAATTAACTCATTCACTCGCGCAGACCATTTTCAACACTATGTACAAGTTCATAACGTTCCAACTGGACTATGACGCTCTACGCTTTAAAGTCACTTTTCCTCTGGCTAATTGGGACACATATATCCTAATTCGCTCTAGGGTTGACTTCTTTATCCATATCTGTAACAAGAAAAAACATGAGTTTTAAATTATATTATCTATAACCATATAAAGTAGCTTAGAACTTTACAAGAGACTAGATGTTGTTGTGTGGATTAATTACCCAACAATATAGGAAATGACATATTATTAGCTGCCCGCGGCTTTGCCTACGTAATAATAGATTTGTACTAAGGTACGGAGAAAACCGTCCGAGCCAAATTTTATCCAAGTCGTTCGAACAAATAAACTCTTCAGCTGTATAATATATATTTTGGAGGATTTTCTGTTAAAGTCCCTAAGTGGTAACCCTCTGACTTACACGTGACCTCCGGGTGGTGCTAAGAACAGTCTCTGGTGGGAGGCTACGGCCGCGGCTTGTCACCACACTAAGGACTGGGCCAGTGCGTGAAGCGATTTTTTCGTGTTTTGTAATGTGGCCCGGAGAAGCCATCTACATTCTAGGTCCTCATGCCCCATTTTAGACTACATCGTCACTTTATAGATTCTCATATAAAGTTTTATACTTATTAAATGTTTATAAACGGATGTAATTCCAGTACAGAGGGTCTATGTGCTTATTCAGAGCACTCATGCTTGGCGTCTTTATTAACACAGTGACAGAGTAAGACTGAAATATTTGATTTAATTATAAAATAAATATATTACTTCTTACAGCTCTGATGTGTTGTAAACATAGATTTTTTTTGCTAGATCGCAGTGCGACTTTGCACTGCTGATGTAAAATTATTCTTTATCGATTTACATGTTGCTGATCCACTGTCTGGAAGAAATTGCTTTGAGCAATAAGGGCGATCTTTGGTTTTTATTTTCTTAGTGTATTGTTTTTTTTTTTGTTAGGTGTATGTAATAAATAATTTTCTATCTATCTTGTCAGACAGAGAGAAGTTCCGCGATCAGAACATGTCTCAACTCTCTCTGTAAAGTTTCAGAGTTATTTTCATAGGTCTCGTTTGAAAGCTCGCGTAGCTCTACGTGTCGTTCGGCACACAGCTGGATTAAACTGAAACGAGACCTATTAGTACACACGCTCTGCTGGATTAAAATTTTTGTTTTTGTAATGTGTCTATTTATTTTATTTATTTTAATGCATTATGTTATGTTTTGTTTCATTTTGTTACTAAATTTGTACCAATAAATTATTTTATTATATTACTAGCGGCCCGCCCCGGCGTCGCACGGGTATAAAATTTTCCCGGAAATTATTCGAATTTTTCTCGCCGTAAAAACCATCCTATCTCTCAAGCTGGATCGAACTGCACATGGTGTGCGAATTTTATTATAATCGGTTAAGTGGTTTAGGAGTCCATTGAGGGCAAACATTGTGACACGAGATTTATATATATTACTAGCTGTGCCCTGCGGTGCTACCCGCGTTATAATGGATGAAGTACTCTTAACCAACAACATATTTATTTGAATAAAGATTAATATTATTATTTTGATACAACTTAAACAAATTATTTCGACCAAATTAAGTACCATAAAAACGGTTTTTGTGCGTTAATCTTAAAAGATAGACATATACTATCGCGGACTGTTTTTTAGATCATTAAAAGAGCTATTATTCTTTAATACATATTTTTTGTGTATCTTGAACCGTTTTCACGGCGCACGCAACGGAAGGCTTCAAAGATGAAATAATTTCTCCCGTTTTTTACACATTTACCACTATATCTTTGCTCCTATTGGTCGTAGCGTGATGTTATATAGTCTATAGCCTTCCTCGATAACTGGACTATCCAACACAAAAAGAATTATTCAATTCGAACCAGTAGTTTCGGAGATAAGAGCGTTCAAACAAACAAACAAACTCTTCAGCTTTATAATATTAGTATAGATAAGATTATTATCATATACTGACCGCATCATCAGTGATGGCGTGGATGTGCCCCGCGAACTTGGGCATCTCCCGTCCTTCCACGGAGACGCTCTGGCCGCGGTGGAACCAGCGCCGCTCGTACAGCAGCTTGCCGTCCTCCACCCGCGTGTCGGCGTTCTCTTCGCGAGGGACAGGGGAATCACCTGCCAAACAGAAACATTATAAGCTTGCATATATCTCCGGTTAGAGAATCACGTGGGACAGGGACAGACAATAATAAACTTGTTTAATAATTAAGTTTTTTTTTTTATGCTCGATAAGTCTTCATTTGACATGTGTAAGAAAGGAGTGAGTGTTGAGATGACGAGTGACAGAGGAAAATGGAAGGAAAAAACATGTTGTGCCGACCCCACGTAATGTGGGACAAGGACAAGAGAATGATGAAGTCTTCATTTGACCACAATCTCACCTGATGTAAAGTGACGATGTGGTCTAAGATGGGGCATGAAGACCTAGAAGGTCGAACACGGAAGAAGACGAAACACGAGAAAATCGCTTCACGCACTGGCCCAGCCCGGAGGGTGGTGACAAGCCGCGGCCGAAGCCTCCCACCAGAGACTGTACTTAGCACCACCCGGAGGTCACGTGTAAGGATTCAGAGGGTTACCATTTACGGACGTGAACAGACAAAACCTCCAAAAATAATAGGACAATAATAAACTCGTTGACGTCACTATCCCACATAATGCCAATTTCGAAAGAAGAAAAATAGAATGATAAGGTTAATAAATATCATGATTTGGCGATAGTCGAGTCCATTAAAGGCCTAATAGCGAAGAGTCTCGACCAACAACTTCACAAGCTCTCGCTTCTGGATCAAAGTCAGATTCAGAAGGTACTCCAGGACTCTGCGCATATCGTTAGGAAAGTCCTATCTCTGCAGACCTAGTCAGGGTCTTAGCGTCAGTCAGTATAGTCAACGGTCGCTTGAGCCTAGCTTCGCGGCTGGTGATTGTCCATCTTGATAACTATTTGATTGAACGCATATATTTTTAACAGCAGGTTGTTTTATAGGTTTTTTATTCTCCACTGTAAAAAAAAAATGTTTAACGTTTATTTTATGAAAATCCGTTGACCCGTTAAGTTATGTGAGGGAAGAAAAACCGAAATATCTGCAAATATACTCAAGTGGGGTCTCAAATGAAAGCGCATCACGTGCAGTTTTTCTATTAAGTGATTTAAGGTATTTGAAATCGGGTTTTGTTTTAGTTTAAAACTTACAATTGCTGTTCAGATGTTTCCTCGGCTGCGTGGAGTTGTGGTGCCTGGTGGCCGGCGACGCGATGGCCCTCAGGTCCGACTCTATGTCCCTGTCGTCGAGCTGGAAGGTGAGCGTCGTGGTGAGCGGCTTCCGGCGCTTCTCGGGCGCCGGTGCGGGCTCGTTGGCGCGCCGCCGGAGTATCCTCTTCATCACTGGCTTCACCTGGGGAAAGTTGGTGATTAGAACATGGAGGATATAGTAGTTTTTGGAACTAAGATGATGTTGATGATATGCCCTTTAATCACTAAACAGGGGCAAGAACTCTGTAGTTCGCGACATGGCTCAGACCTGCTCGGAAAAGATTTATTGATTTTATTGTTTGTGATAATATAAAGTAACTAGCGGACCCCAGCAAACGTGTTTTGCAAATTGAAAAATAGATGTTGGCCGATTCTCAAACCTACCCAATATGCTCACAAAATTTCATGAGAATCGGTCAAGCCGTTTCGGAGGAGTATGGCAACGAAAACTGTGACACGAGAATTTTATATATTAGATAATACATTGTAGTTTTTATAAGTAAAATATTAAAAATAATTATTCGATTGCACACCAACAATGTTAGCAACTTAACCCACCCACCTCTTTGTACAAAGTTTTTGTTTAAATATAGTATTTTAAATAAAATAATTAAAGAAAACCAGGTCATCCTGCATTACCTAGAAGCGGCATCGGCTGGCCTTAACCAAAAGGAGTTTGTGGACAGTTCACAAAACTAATACCTATTCAACTATGTTTTTTAGTTTTGAGTTATTTCAATTTTGTGTATAAAGATAATAAGACCATTACCGCCATGCGCCATAGCAAAATAGCACGCGCGGCCCGGGTCGAAAAGTGAGGTTAATAATTTTTAATTATATTCATCAACAGGGACATGGATTCTTTGGAGGCTTCTCCACTAGCTAGATCATACAAAATGTTCTCAATGTTTAAACCAGTTTTAACTAATTAGTGCTGTACAGGCAGAATAAATGTTTTATGGTAAACTACTCAAAACAAAATAGGGCCCACCCAGTAAAATCTTGTTTAAATTAAAATAAAAAAAGTACGTAAAAATTAAATAAAATTCTACGATACAACGTAGATTTATGAAAAAAATATGTCAGGCATAATTTCGAAATATGTGTGTGGGCCCTATTTTGTTTAGAGTAGTTAAATGTCTTAATTTCGTGATAATAATGGTCACATTCTTGTGGTACAATATAATCATTACAGCACCCATGAAATTAACTTTTTGAATTACTAATGTGCCCCATTAGTGTTAGATACAAACTCAAAGTCAAAACGTTTATTTCCTTAGAAGCAAACAGCCCACATGGACAGGGCAACTTAAAATTAATAAAACTAAATTGTTTAAACAAAAAATATCAAGGAAATAGCATTGTCTTGACAGTTCGCTTCAATGTTTTATAACTGAGAGTAGCCATAATAATTAATAATAATTTTGATACACCTTCGTAAAATCGCAATAATAAAGGTACGACAAAAGTAACAGATTTAATTTGTATAGTTATTTTTGTATCTATACTTAAACATTATAGCTTAAGAGTTTGTTTGTTTGAATGAACTTCTGGTCCGAATTTGAAATTCTTTCAGTGTTAGACAGCCCAATTATTGAGGAAGGTTATAGGCCACTTTTAACCGCGGTAAATTACCTTGTTCCCGTGGGAAAATAAAAAAAAAACGAAACAAATCCTTGGCTTGCAAAGCTAGTACAACTACTATACGAAATTTAAGTAAGAGTGACAGTGCAACAAGGAGTACAGTAAAGAGGGGTCCTTACCTCCATGGAATCCCCATTGAGCTCCATACTATGCCTCTCACTCTCTATAATCCGCCTCTTGTCCTCAAAGTCATTGAGCAGATTTTCTCGGAGTTCAACCTTCTTCTCCTCAAACTCTTTGGCAGCTGCCTTCTTCTCTGCTATGTATTCTCTTTCCACCACCTCGTACATGTGATCCCTTAAATTATATAATTGTTAAATGTATCAAGGTACTTTTAAGAATCACTTAAATGTTACTAAAGTATAGCTTTTACACTGCATTATGTGAAGATTTAAAGGTAGTTAACATTACTATATTTTACAAATTTAGATGGCAATTTTCTGTACAAATATTATGAAGAGGTAAGCTTTGAGTGGAAGATTGTAAGGGGTTACTCAGAAACTACAAAGTTCATTAAAATGTTTTTTGTTTTGGACAGTTGTTTTTGAGAAAGGTTTTTTTGATACTATTACCGCAACTACCAAATTTTCACACAGTTTCTATGGTAATAAAATGTCTTGACTTTAACTGTAACATTAAATGGATATTGAACATTCAATTAATAAAAGCTACCTGTATATCTTATTAACTCGGAGCCTCTCATGCAGTTGGTGTTCTAATCTCTTCACTCGGCGCAGGAACTCTGGGTGGTTGTTGTCTTCCAGCTGCTGCAGTTGCTTCTTGAAACCCAGCAGTTTGTCTTGATATGCCCTGCGGAGAGTTGGTATTTTAATTTAAAATTATTGTTTGTAAAATGAACTATTCAATATTTTATTATAGTTAGGCTCTCTATATTATTTCAGTTAACTCCTTGACCCTCACCTCAGGTAATAAGGTCAGGTAAGCGGTAACCGGTTACCGCTTGGGGATTAACGAGTTAATAGTTGATAGGAACTTATCATAATAGACAGAATTAATATTATGGTTCTCCAATTAGAAACAAAATGTACTTACTGTTCTTTTCTTTCATTTTGTGTCTCCGGAGGATCATCATTGCTTGGTAGTTCTGTTTCACTGGCTTCCTCAGTATCTGAAGGATAAAAACAGTATTTCTGATAAGATTTTATACCTAAGCATCTTTTTGTTTACTAAACGTAATTATACTTCATCATTTAGATAATGTTTTTAATATTCTGAAAAACTGTGTTTGCTAAATTACCAATTCGAGTTGGAAGATATCCACTGTTTTCATGTTTTACGACAAAGTGAAGCCCAGGTGAAAGTGACACAAAAACATATCCATTACGTCACTAACAGGTAGGTGATACGCGAATACGCGGGAACTATGTCACAACCATGGACACTGAATAACCTTGTTTACGTTATATAACCACTGTTTACAGTAAACATGTGCAAGGGACGGTGACTACGGCTCACAAAAGCCTCAAGGACGGCAAAAAACACTAAAATACCCAAATACGAGCACATAAAAATCGTAAACAACACTCACCTTCATCGCTGTCCTCCGCCGGGGCCATATGCTGTAGCGTGTCCTCCCGTTCTCTGAACTCATCTAAATCGTCGTATCCATCATCCTCGAAGTCATATTCATCTCCCGGTCCCGAATATGGAGATCCCTGATACGACATAGTCGAGGCGACGCGTAACAGTTGCATACAGATTGAATACGATCACCGACTCAGAAATGAAATCTGATTATAACTCAGGAACATAAAAGTCAGGAGCAACCAACAGCAAACGCTAGCTAGGTCAGTCATAAAAAGGAATTTTCATTAAATCAACTACGACTAAAAACGAAATTGGAGCAGTGAAGTGAAGCTGTTTTACGTCAAATTTTCGACAATCGGCAGGCAAGACAAGACAAAAAGCTTCATTATACCCAGCCAAATTGTAAATTAGTTTAAGACAGAGACAAAATCCATTGTTCACTGGGCAATAGTGCTAAGAGTGAAAGAGAAGTTCAATATTTACTTTGGTCATTTCAATTTGAAGGAGTTTTATATCATAGACAACATAGAGCAACTTACTAGGCTATCCAAATCTCATTATATTAATAATCGACTTAGCAACGATTTCTATTTTATATTTTGTAGGATTTTAATAGTTACTTACATACGAACGATAGTTTGATAGTTTGGTTAATTCCAAACCAGATTCAATTCAGTCAAGGTTTTGGAACATAAATAGGCTTTATAAAAAGAAAGAAACGGTTTTATGTGGTACTTTCGAAATTTAACGTTTATTGATTCGTCAATAGTGTTACACCGTGTATACATGAAACATTGAATAAATATTTGTATTTTTATTATTAAAAAAATAATAAAAAGCTGTGTCTTTGAGCGACCACTTAACGGTAACCAAAAACAACTTATTAAATAATAACATTAAAAAATAATTCTTAGTACGTAAACTTCATCTAAAACCATACCTACCCTACTAATAACAATAAAAGAAAACTATCCCATATAACATTACTTTTTTTTTATGTACAAAAAGCTTTAATAATAATAACGAAACTGTATCTATATCTCAGAAACCGTATCACTTAGGAGATTTGATCATATAACACTTTTTGTTTGTAATCACTTACTCTGTCGATTGACATGAGTTTCATCGCTGGCCGCCGAATCCCACTTTTTACAAAATGGCGCACTATTAGGTATTTCAGGCTCCATACAAAAATGTTCGAACCCTATTTTAAAGATTTTAAAGAAACTATATTATTATTATTTACGTATATACCTACAGAATTAATTAAAAGTGTAATAAAATTTTTGCAATGCAAATTGCAAGCATGTTTAATGCCATGTGTGGTCTTAAATACGTTGTATTTGTACTATGGGTACGGTGTGTTACATGAATTAGGTAATATTTTGGGTAATTTATACCTTCTTATCTTACATAACATAACCAATATTATTGGACTCAACATTGCTATACAAATTGTTTGCCCATATTGAAACAGTTGTAACAAAATGATATTAAAAATGTAAAATCGATTTAAATTTGCACATGAGCACATCACTATCAATTTTGGCATTTAGGACGAAAAAACATAAACGTCGTTGTCTATTGTTATGATGTTTTGACGTCACGTCACGAACAAAACGTAAAGCCAAAGGACGTCATTCATCTTGAAAATTCAATGAGATTTTTCTACTTTTCTAAATATTTTTCCGATTGTCTAAAGAATTATTTAGTGTTTCTACGTGTTTTCGTATTTAGCTTTAGGTAACTGAACTGAAATGTTAGATAGAGAACAAAGTGTGATGTGTTTATAGTGAGGGTGACGCTAAGACCCGTTGGATCGGTGATGTAATTTGGGGATTGGGTGGCTTCCTTCTAAACAATGGAAGAGTCCTCATTCACGATTCCCGCGGACGACAATGGTGATTCTGAGCTCGACCCTAGAATACAGGTCAGTGTGTGAAATTTAGGGTACTGAGTTACTGTAAACATAGTGCATCAATACGCAAAAATGAGTGTCAACTTTGTAGATTATTTCGCCAACGAACACAATGGTTATGATATTCTGTATCAAAACATGAAATACGGTTCGATCGCTAGCAAAGAGCTGTCAGAGTATTTCAGAGAGCGATCGAATATCGAAGAGACTAATTCGAAATCTCTCGCCAAGCTAGCGAAACAAGCAAACAGTAACTGCACACAGGGCACATTCGCCCCTTTCTGGGGCGTACTCAAATGCTCAGCCGAAAAGTTGTCTAATTTACACCAGCACATGTTCCAAAAGGTGAGTGAGCTGGTCAAAGATGTAGCTCGCTATGCTGAGGAGCTTCATAAAAAACATAAAGCAGTAAAAGACTCTGAATCAAATACCCTAGAGGCAGTAATACTTGTACAAAATACCAAACAGTCGCTACAAAAAGCATGGGATGTTTATTCCACCAAGACGGCTGAGCTTGAGAAGCTTCGGAAGGATAATGGGTCTGCAAAAGATATTGAAAAGGCTGAAGCAAAACTGAAAAAACTCCATGAGGATTACAGACAGTTGAATGAAAAACATAGCACATTGAGGCAAGACTTTGAAAAGAAAATGACTCAGACCTGCAAGCATTTTCAGGATGTGGAGGAAGCACATCTAAAACAAATGAAACAATTTGTAAATGTATATGCTGATATTATTCAGAACAATCATGACCTAATGGGTCAAGTACACAGGGATTTCAAACACCAGTGTCTCGAATTAACTGTAGAAAAGTTATTAGAGCAGTTTGTAATAGACAAATATAATTCCATTGAAAAGGCTATTGACCTTCCTCCGTCTCTTCCTAAACCTAGCTCTGCTAATAACTCGATATCTGAGGCTGATCAAATATCAAATATCTCAAATGGATCACACAAGCCCCCACAGGCAAACAAAGCTCCAAAGAAAGAACCATCTTTTGCCACTAAAACAGGAAGAAGGACCACTTCTTTATTGAATCTGTTCACACCTAACTTCCAAAGTAAAGATGAGCCCAGTGGTAGCATTGACGCAGCACCTGTGTCTGCTCCCTCCAGTCCCAGTGGCACCCCGGCCACACCCGTCGCTCCTGAGAAGGATGAGAACATAAGCCGTACTACGTTTAGGGAATCTAAATGGTTCAGAGGTAAGAAAACCAAGCCTAAACAGAAAAAATCCAAAAAGAAAAAGGATGAAATTTCTGAAAATTCAAACATAGGTGATAAAACTGACCTGGAAGAGAAGGAAGAGGAAGCACCTCCTGAAGATTTGATGAATTCTCCGGAAGTAGATGAAGACGGCTATTGCATAAGACCCACTGAAGAAAAAGGGAGTGTGTATTCTTCATCGGACTCTGACTCAGAAGAAGAAAGGGAAAGGAAAATACATGTAGAAATTAAACCCATTACCAACGGCACCACACAGATGTCGGCAAGTGTCGACGAGTTGCGAACGACCATAGAAAATATGTCCTTGTATAAAATCGGTACAACGAGACGAGGATCGAATGCGAACACTAGTAAAACAAGTAGCGACCAGTTAGTAGACCTCCACAGTCCATCCGTCAGCAACCCCACCTCTCCGCATGGGAATGTCTCAAACCCTTATGCACCATTACAGCATCACCACCCCATGTTCCTCGGGAGCCCAACTCCATTATCGAACGCTAATCTGGACGACATCTCTTCAGAAATGGGCGATGCGCATCAAAATAATATTCGAACTTCGACGCCCACGATATCGTCCATCTCGCTTCCTCGGCCGCCTTCCCGACGCTCGGACGGAGACTTCCGTACCGGCGCCTCGTCCGGCTCGCGAGGCCCGTCTCCCCTCACCATCGGCATGGCAGACACCATCCCCCTCGCCGTCGCGTTCCACGAAATTATCCACTCTTACTTCCGCGGCACCGAGGAAACCAAATGCCAGGTCAAAATGTCCGGCGATATGATGCTCTCCTTCCCCACCGGTATAGTCAGCGTTCTAGCTAACAACCCGAACCCAGCGAAACTTTGCTTCCGACTTAAAAACATCCACAGGTTAGACAACGTGCTTCCCAACAAGCAGCTTATCAGCATCAACACGATGCTGTCGACGCGGGACAGCACGGTCCTGGAGTTCAACATGCCAGCGCTGTCTTCTCTCTTAAAGCAGCAATCTGAAAAGAACCCCACAGCCCAATACTTTAATGTAGATATTCTCAAGTATCAGATAAGGCCGAAGACCGGAGCGGCGTCGTGTCCCTTCCAGTTGGTAGCTTATTGGAAATGCGAGCGAGACCACACGGATCTGAAGGTGGACTACAAGTATAACTTGCACGCAATGAGTCCGTCCTCGCCGCTGCTGAACGTGTCGGTGATCGTGCCCATGAGCGGAGGCGTCGGCAACGTGATCGCGATGCCGAAGACGGTGTGGAACTCTGACAACGAGCAAGCTCTGTGGAGGTTCACGGAGCTGTCGCAGCACTCGGAAGACAGGGGCGTCGGCTCGCTGAAAGCGCGCTTCGAGCTGGAGAAGGGCCCGTCTCACAAAGGCACCATCTCCGCCCAGTTTAACTGCGAGGGCGCCACTCTGTCGGGCATCGAGTTCGAGCTGATAGGCACCGGGTACCGCCTGTCGCTGGTCAAGCGGCGGTTCGTCTCGGGGAAATACATTTGTGATAGCGAAGTGCCCTGACCCACGCGCGCTTATCCCCCAATGTCAAAGCTTTACGTAAACTCCATGTTTTGTACCCTGTAGGACTGTTTCCTGTCCCCACTTTCGATTTTATCACAAGTATTTCGTCAATTTTATTATATTAAATTGTTACATTATTTTCTAATTCGTTATATACATATACGTCTGCAAACTTAATTTACTAATTTCAGATAGAACTGTGCCATTTACTGATTTTCATGAGGATCATTGCACTAAGTTTAGGATTATTATTGAATTGTATTGTTTTAGTTATAGAAGCATCACAGATATATTTTCACTGAGAAATAAACATTGTATATGGCTAGTACTGTTCTATATCATGAATATTATTTTTCTTTTACAGATATAACATACAATTTATATTTAATATCACTATTAACATTTAGTATTATTTTTGATTGAATGCATAATTCATGGTAGGTATTGAATGGCCTAAATTTTGCACGTTTTTTTATATTATCTCCTTACTCACAAGATTAGTTTTAAGAAAATTTAATGTCATATTCTAAATTATAGGATTCTTTGAATCTCTTTATATTTTTGTCAATATTTATAGTTAAAATATAACAAATATTTGTGAGGATTAGCATTTACCCATCCACATTAACCTCATTCGATGGATATTTTGGTTTTGTTTTGTTGATAACCTGCGTGGTAATCTCACTTTGTTGGTATTTGTCCCAATGGCCTAATATTTACAGATTATAAGCCCAACCAAAAGGAAAGTGTTCATTCACTATTTATATTATAAAATGGTCAAACCGTTTAGTGTACAAGAAGAACCATTCCATTATAACTTTAATCTCTTTATTTTAGTTATGTATTCTATTTATCACAGTATTTAAGAGTCTTTGCGGCTAGCTGAAGTACGCTTCTCAGACGACATTAATTGGATGAAATGTATAACTACTCATACATGTAGGATATGCGTAATGAACCCAACTATTGCCTGAATTTATATTCTACATTGTAACCCAAATTAGATAACAATGCAAATTCTACATCAGTAACAAAATATTTTTGTATTGTAAATTCGCATGTAATCAACTACTATGTTAACTGAAATAAAATGTAATTTTAGCATTTAAACGTTGTTTATTTAACGCCATTATTGCCAACATAAGAAGATACGAATAAGTGAGTAACATTTCATTTTTGTATTTAGTTGCTTTCTTGTAGGGACAGGAAACAATCGAAAAAAATCTGCTACTTTTTGTAATAATGATAAACTAGCATAAGCATTAGTTGTAGTCTGAGATGCTCCTTGAAGCGAGTGAATCTGAATTTGAGCGACCTAAATTTGTAGCTATAGCCAAATCTTATCTGATCTGTGCAAAGAGTAGCAGCATGTTTGGTACAAGATAGTATGTCTCTTGTCTTTCGCCTCAGTGTAGATTATGTTTAGTGATGCCATTGTTTCCCGTCGCTACATGTTGTTTGCTGCTGCCCCACGTGTGGGAGTACCGTGTTCGGGTCCCGTGCGATTGTCTCAAGTTCTTTCAACATTTCCAGGTGGAATTGGAAAAGCTTAATGCTGCCACTGATGAGATCAATAAGCTAGAGCTGGAGTTGGATGTGAGTACTTTTTGATATAGTAAGCTAGTGTTGAAATCTCGAACCTAACATGAACTCATATCTAAGTTCGATTTATAAAAAGTACACATATTAGTCCTATAAAATACGATCATTTTTACATTGGAAATTATATAAGTAGAAACTGAAAATATTCCTGGGTAAAGAACCAATCTTTTCGATACGAAGTGATGAAATAACCTATGCATCTACATCTTGATTATTTTAACACAAAAACAGTTTTTTATACTGCTTTATTATTCATACCAGTAAGAGTGGTAATATACTTTTAAAACTAAATACTTGAACTACATTGACCTACGCGTAATGCCGGTGCTCCCGAAAATGTTTCACTTAAATTCTCGTTGGTTGTACCTACAATTAGGCAGATAATATCATATGTAAATATCTCATTAGGTGCGGCCACATTAGCGGCCTACGGCTAATAATCAACGAGATGTGTGTGGCAAGTTACGTCGTTGCAACGCGAAGTATTCGGGCAAAGACTACTACTATTAATATTATTATTATGACTATTATGATGATAATGTTTGGCGTGGGTACGTCCCTTCAGAATCTTTCAGCGCCTTACGCGAATCATTGTGTTGACCAAACAAGATCATCGCGTTAACCCATTTACGATAGCGCAAACGCGACACTATTCTTCGCCCTGAATGTAGCCGCACCATTAAAAATTATTTTTTTAGTATATCAACACTTACGAAAATATCCCATAATACGCTTAGTCATAATACGGTCGCAAAAAATATCTGGTTCAAAAGTATCCATAAGTTTATATGTATAGTCCTATAAAGTCAAAGTCAAAACGTTTATTTCCTTCGAAGCACAGGGCCTACGTGGACAGTTGTATGTCAAGTGAGACCCTTCCTTATTTCCACATAAAAATGCTCTTGGATTCGAATGGGGGAACAACCGTACCGTACGAATCATCTGTTTTCCATTCTATTAACTTTGTCCACCGTAAAACGTTTCGGTATAATAAAGTAGTGGAAAAGTTCAAATACGTATTATGCAACAACCTACATAATACACGGTGTAACACGGTCGACGGATCAACGAAAGATGGGAGATAGGTGACCTAAATATCAATTGATTTAACTGAATATTCATCATCATCATCATCACCCTATTAACGTTCCCACTGCTGGGACACAGGGACTTCTCTCTTGACGAGAGAGATTAGGCCTTAATTCACCACGCTGGCCAAGTGCGGGTTGGTGAATGTCACATGTCCTTCAAACTCTTTTTTTTTTAAAGTTCTCAGAACATGCCGGTTTCCTCACGATGTTTGCCTTCACCGTTAAAGCACGTGTTTAAAGCGCACATAAATTATGACTAACTGAATGATTAACTGAATATTATATTCCCCTTACTATTCGAAAAACTGTAATAGTAATCTGGCTAATCACCTATATAATTTTCTTTTATTAGATCGAGGGATTCACGTGAAAATAACCTTTATTTTGCAAATACCACATTAAAACCAAAACCTCGTTTTGAATTTACCAAACTATTATTAGATCTGGTGGCTGTTACCCAAAATAAGATTATAATCGACTTCTCAAAACTGTGGTTAGTAGGGAAAGTTCGTTTGATCCGTCGTCGCCCGTGTTACACAGTGTATTTCAGATGCCTTCCTCTTTAAACAACCTTGATCAACTTACAACTAAATATGTATATTATTCTCGTAATAAATAATGTATTACATCTCATAGCAATAAAAGTCATCCAATCGGCGTGTGATCGTGAATTCATGACTATACTACAATAGAAAAATCAGCCAAGTTGGGTTTTTGGACATTGTCCAACCGTTTAGTCTCAAAGGTCACGGTACTTGAGAACCTGTTTCTAGAATATTCATACGAAATATCTATATTCATACTTAATTATTATTGAGTCTTGCGGCATTAATGCCACCTGGGTTTAGTTCTGACCTGATTGTTAAGATAGGGAGTTAATCTGGTACGAAATCGCCAGGTGTGTTGTGCTACAAATTAACATTACTCAATAGTGGGTGTTCGATTGAATAAACATTGGTTAGATCTAAATTCCATATCGAATTTATTTTTAGTTACTTGGTTTATGTCCGAGGAAGAAGCATGCTTCTAAACACATAATTGGCGTTTTCGTATTAATTCAAAGTGTCAGTATCTATACCTACCTAAAGGTGATAGGCCACGCACCGGGCTGTGGCAATTGACCGTACTTTATTGATTACGTAGCTATAATTGCGAGTTGTTGACGCTGTTCTTGTATTTATTGATAAATTATTCAAAATAGCCCTCAAGGCCGCTCCGTGAAAGGTTTCCTGGTAAAATATTCAGGGGTTTCTTTTTCATTGTACACCAAAAGCGGTAATATTTGTTTTTCTTTCCGTGGATTAGCGGTGGATTGTGCCTTTATTAACATTTTCGCGTCGTCCGTACACCATTTTCGTAATAAAGTATTGTGGGTAAATCCTGCTTTGATATAACTAAAAATAAGTTCTAGGCTTAAATAAATTACGGGTCTCCACTATACTTATAATATATTATATATATTGTATAATTTTTATGTTGATGTAATTTGTGTTTAGCTGCAAATAAATGATTTCTATTCTATTCTATTCTATACTTGAACAGTTTGCGTTGCACGGATGCGCTATCCATTAAGTCAATCAGTCGACTCCCTATTGCTATAATTAATGTGTCCTAAAGGGGGAATACTGTTGGTAAATTGAGTAGTTTCTTTCTAATGTTGTACACCTGAGAACAGTCTGGGTTAAACACATAATTAGTAACTATTAAACAAGAACGTGTAGGCACAGCTCTGTTTCTTTGTGATAGCTAAATGTGTTCTGTAGAATATCCATGACATACAGAAATTTGTAATACAAATTGTTAGGCTCAACTTACTACCTATTATGAATATCCCTGTTTCGGATACGGTTCATTTCATAATACGTAACTGAGGAACACCAACGAAATAGTACATTAATAAACATGCTGATCGATCAACCATCAACAACTCGGACTATTGGACTGCAGATGGAAACAAAAATAACGGAGTTTTATCGGAAGTCACCCTCCGCTGGGTCGGATAGCAATTTCCGGTATCGCCAGCATAGCTTTGCGGCCTTGCTGGCACCTGATCGGCCATTTTGTCTTTAAGCTGCAGAAAATTCACGTAGGCGGCGCCTTTAAAGGCAATCTTCACTTATTGTATCTTATAACAGGCCCTTTCCGCAGTCTGTTTCTATCGATCTTGTTTCTCTTAACGTTAATGCAGTTTTGCAAGTGTACACCCGTTCAAAGTGTTGCTAGTAATAAAATAAATAAATATTGATGCACAATCCACACACACACCACACATCTAGATAGATAGATAACTCTTTATTATACACCACAAAAATAATGCAAACAGTAAACGGTAACAAGACAATACATCGGAGTACAAAGGGATCTAAACCCGTGGTAAGCTTGTCTTGCGAGAAACATACACCTCATAATATTAACTGAAAATAATTAAAATATATCCAAGATGATTTTTGTGAATAATTTTGATTTTAAATTGGCTCTTAGTTATTTTTTGCGTCATTGAAAAGAATTTAAACAAGTGGGAACGTTTAGATAATAACTAAGCTTATGCAATAACTGCGGCAATATTGTCTAATCAAACATCTTTTGAACATAAATGTGTTGAAAGCTTTAACATAAACCAACATCCCACAGTGGGGGTTTAATGCATAATCAAAAAAAGATAAACAAACTTTTATTAAAATATAAGAATTCAACAAAATTTAAGTATGTAATTATATAATATCATGGCAGAACAGACACGAGAGGACCCTAATTTTAACTAAGAAAAGATTATGTACAGCTTGATAGTCTTTTAAGCTTCGGCCAAACAGGCTCGTACAAAGCGTCTGCGAAGCGTAAGCGTCTGCCGCGCGGCAACGCTACCGACTCTACTATAGCTCTTTGCACATCTACACGACCACATAGACCAGACCAGATAGTGTAACAGGTTAAGGTTTATCCGACACCTTAACCTGTTACACGGATGTCATAATTAGTAGTATAGTAACATGCTTTGCAACTTGCAAGTAAAACCAGTTCACTGTGTTCAAGGAGGCACAGTTACGATACCGCCACGGTACACAGTTGCGTAACAAGATAGAGAAACCCTTCTAGGTACACAATAGGATTCTGTTGGCATGTTGCGCGCTCTACATCTCGTACTGTTGTTATAAGTAGACTGCGCTAGATTGAGCGATTTATGAGTAAGCTTAATTAACACACGTTAATACTGCAATGTTATTGTTAGTAGGTACTATAATTAAAGCGGATGAATAAAGATTAAACGGTAAAATGGTGATCCTTTCAAAAAGTTGAAATATTGACCGTTAATGAAACAATTTGAAAATTGGGAAAACATTTTTTTTTTTTTAACTTCTTTTTTTTTCATAAGTTAAACCGCAGATAAGCCACACAAAAAAAAAAGAAAAAAGTAAGTTAGATCGGTGGGTACTTTAGACATCACTTTGATAATGATGTATCTTTGATATGAACCACCCATTTTCCAGCGAATTATTTAGCATTTATTAAAACGCTACATGTCCTGTGTTTGTTGGGGTGTTTCGCGTGAAAAGAGGTAGGTTTAAAATGTGGCTTTCGTAGATTCAAATAGGACAAGTACTTCTTTAAGTCAGCGCATTCAAGGAAACTCACTCGGCATTTTGTGCGACGCCGGGGCGGGCCGCTAGTTTATTATACAAGTATAGGGACTAAAAGAAACTGTCCGTCATTTAAAAACTAAAACACCCATATTTTCTGTTTTCTTGTAAACCAATAATGATGACGGGCCAGTGCATTGGAGTTTCGAGTGACTTAAGGCAATTTCTCATTCTCCGAAACTATGATGCTTTATATATTTATATCTATATCTTTATTTTTGGCCGTGCTATCAAACGGGCAGAATAGAATACCTATTTTTTGAAGTAGTCATCAAGCCTATTAAGAAGAAAGAAAGAAAGAAAGTCATTTATTTCGACAACACAAATACAGAAAAATGAATTATACCTATTAATAACCAAACTGAAATAAAAAATAAAAATCTAAATACAGCCGAAATAGGCGTTGGCTTAGCATGTGCCGAACGGTTGCCGCTCAGTGTTGTTTTAAGCATATGCTCCATTTACATTTTCTCCTGATGATATTATAAATAAATAAATAAAAATCATTTATTCAGGTCAATAAATACATTGAACTTAACTAATATGATACGATGACACTACCGAAGCTTTACAACTGTGTGGTGTAGTAGATATTTTGCCAAATTACCTTGCAGATCGAACTTAACTCTAAGAAACTCTCATTTATCTTCACATTTATCTTATCTTGAATTGAAACTGTAAAAAGCGTAGTATGGTATTTCCTTTTTAAGGATACACTTTGGTTTTATATTTTCATATCTACGTACTTATGGATTGTAGTCTACATTGATGATTTTCTTTATAGTAAGTAAAATGAAGGAAGTAGTATACTAGGAATAGCTTGAGTACCTTTGCGTTTTATTTTTAATTAACTTAGTTGAAACTAACACTCTCATCCATAATCATTCTTTGTACGGACAGCACCTTAAAATTATATCAAAAATACGTTTTTTAAAACAGATGTGTACCGTAATATGAGATGATTGAAGACCCCACCCAGTATTTAGAATTTCACAATGCTATCCGACGCGACATCACGATATTTTGTAAAAAAGGAGAAGCGTATTTTGAAAACAACCTAATTTCTATTATGTATTTAGAAAATATTTGACAAGATTTATGTTATATTTTTTTAAAAATCATGGTTTTTAAAAATATTGCTACTTGGGACGTGTTAGGTTAGGTTTGGGATAAAAATCAGTTCATTTTTTTATAAGTACCTACTTAAATCTATATTGAATTATGTAAACTTAATCGGACGAAGCCAGAATAACCTTAGGATTTAGTTTACTCGTACAACATAAAAAAAATATAGGAGAACCTTGTATAAATATTTTGATCAAAAAGTAATTTTATCAACATAATGACTTTTACTCCTTAAACATACGAGTATAAGTCTTACAAAAATTGTTACATAAGTAGTTCTCTACGTCGAGCAGCAAGCATCCATGCCTCACTGCGCCAATTGAACCAGATTGGTGGACTCGCAGTAATGACCGTGCTAGCGGTGTAACTACCATACAGATATATTGTATGCCTAAATCACTACCATAATGTGTACGAGCTATAAGCGACGCGACTTGCCCTCCATAATTGTATATTCCCGTGGTAAATGTAGCATATAGGTTTCCTCGGTAAATAAGGTGACCAGTATAGAAATAACTGGAAATACTATTCCTACCGTTATTATAAATGCGAAAGTTTGTTTTTGTTGTGTGTTTATTATTTCACGCAAAAACTAAACTACTTAAATGGATTTTGATGAAACTTCACAATAATATAGCTTCCATAATCAGAATAAAACATAGGCTACATTTTGAATGAATGAAGAATGAAGAAGCTTCTAGATCTTTGTTATCCACATCGACACTTACGACTGTGGACAAACGTAGATCTAACTTCCAAAAAAAACAATGTGATTAGGATTTTTATATACATTTATTTATTACGTACAGCTTTGAATACATTCTGAGGACACGTAAATTTAAATATCTTGGACCATTATCGACCGCCAAAGTTAATAGTATACCTAACTTTAATTTTGAAAGTGAAATAGGTACAAATCAGTTCATCTTTCTAGGAGTCTATGAAGAAATTCCACCTGCAGCTGAACGAAACCTCGCAACGGCTGCAAGCCCTGACCAAGAAGCTCGGGACCTGCGTGGACAAGTCCAGGCCCTACTATGATGCGTTGTCAGCTGCGGCGACCGCGAGGGCCGACTGTCAGAAAGCGGCTGTGCAGTTCCAACGGGCCAGTGGTAAGTTGGTCACCCAATGCTGGGTTTAGACCTCACTCGTACATATTTAGATGCTTCGGTTGGAAGGGATCTGCAACCAACGTGGACCTGTTTCGATCAACTTCAACAATTTTGCTGGTGCACACTGTACAGAGAAACAATACAATTAGAACATAAAAACTTAACCTAGAATGCGTGATGGGCGGTCTTATTGCTCAAAGCTATTTCTTCCAGACATGATCTTACGTGCTTATACGTGACCTCAAACAGATATTTCTTACCAGTCCTGACCCAAGCGTATTTAGTTGTTTTTCATTTTTTTATATTTTTTGTTGAACCCCTGACCAAAAAAGAGGGGTGTTATAAGTTTGACGTGTCTGTATGTGTGTCAGTGTGTCTGTCTGAAGGAATGAAGCTATTTAAATTTTTTGTATGAAAGGTGAGTATGGCGCGGTGGTTCTTAGACATGTTTCATGAAAATCAGTAGAGCCGTTTAAAAGTTGAATGTTGAAAATGGGGGTGAGAGTGGGGAAGAAAAACCGAAAATCTGCAAATATTCTCGAGTGGGGTATCAAATGAAAGCGCATCGCGTGCAAATTACTAAATATTATGATGTTTTATTTTTAAGGGAATTAAGGCATTGGTATGATAAATACGCTTAGCGAAATCAGTGACCTTCATTTCTGAAGCGATCACGTATACCCCGAGCCCAGTCTTTAAATTATTGCTGAGATTGCAATCTTCTCTCTTAATTATTCACTGATGACATTAAACGCTTAGTTCTCAAACCACGACAACGCAAATATATATAAATTAAAATATATTTTCTAAGTATATCTAATATAAGACTTGCTTTGAATATGCAAACATAAATATCACGAGTGTGGAGTTTAAATACAATCACATCGTCATAATTGTAGGTATCTCTTGCAGCGTAGGTATGAAGAAAACAATACCCGTACCTAATGATAACTTGAGATAACAGAATAATCCCACCTTCAAACTCATTATAAAACTCATTAGATAGAAAATATAATGAACTTGTGTATTTTTAACCCGCGACAAAAAAGAGGGGTGTTATAAGTTTGACGTGTCTGTCTGTCTGGGACATCATAGCTCCCGAACGGATGGAGCGATTTCAATTTTGTTTTTTTTTTGTATGAAAGGTGAGTTCCGCACGTGTCTCAGATTAAAGCGCCTCACGTGCACATTACAAAATAGTATGACTTTTTACTTTTAAGGGAACTTAAGGGTAGAGAATCGGGTTTATTTATTTTAAATTTTGATTATTATGTAAATATGTGGAATATCGGCGATTATATCGTCGTGCCATGTATTTCTATACACTCTTTTAGCATGTGTCTCTACATGACGATGATATCGCAGCGATGCGATACGTGCTCGTTCCCAAACGCAGGCGTCGCTGTCGCATGAATCGCTGCGGACACTCGGCGATTCGTTGGTAGAATAATCGCTCGTTCATTGTGATTACCCGACGATCTAATCGCGGACTTGTCGCGATTCTCTTGCTCGTGGAGTCGGCCCCTAAGTGATATTTCCAATTTTGTGTAATACGTCGATCTTAACATAGAAAAATCGTTAACCTAATGCCTGCCATAGGTACAAGAACTGCTCAGGCAGTTGCAAAGAGCGTTTGGCATCTCGGTGAAATATAAAATATGTATCAAACAGTGGATGTCCTATGTCAAAAATGATGAATCTTCTTATGAGGAAACCCTCGTCTGACCAGAACACGTCACAAGCTAAGAGCCATTCACCTTTTATTGGACCCAGAACCAGAAAAATTTCATACACAGTTCTGTAGGTATTAGGTAGAAGTAACAATATATATAAATAAATATTTCTTGACTACTCACACAGCAGCACCTAACCCTAACCTATGCAGAGCTTGTAGGTACTATGGGTGTTAGGTGACTGATATACTACATAGATGTTTATTTTGTGTAAATACATACATTATGAACATAGAAAACACCCAGACCCGAAACTAGACATTGTAGATCGTACAAAATCTGGTCCCCCGGCGGGAATTGAACCCGCAACCTCCTGCGCCTCAGGCGGACCTTCGCCCACTGAGCCACAGAGGTCGTCATATAGGCTATTTCGTTTTACCATAACTTACATAATATTACAAGTTCTAAGTCAAGTGTAGGTCGTTCGTGTCCACCCTTTCGATAAAGTCGATTCACCTTCTTTCCTACTAATAGAATAAAATCAGATCTATTTTTAGAATCGTTACTGTCCTTGACTTTTCTGTTTGGACAATAGCAATCACTATGCTTTATCTATTCTTCTGATAATTGTTATCACTTATCATTTTATCAAAGACCAGATTTTTACTTTGTAATTTTTCAAAGTGATAAACCTCACTCAGGTTAAATTTATTTAACGCTATTTTTAATTCTGTAGAAAAAGAATAACACACATCCCGTAACTATGAGCGCAGACAGTATTCGACTGCACCCACTGTAGCTTATATCCCAAGCCAGCATCACCGAGGTTCTGGCGCCCAACAACCCGCATCCCGAAGTTTCGCAAACGAACGAATTTAAAACGAAGGTTTGTTAATGAATGAGCATGGAGGGATCCGATCTTACCCTTATATTTCATGGTGTCTTAAACGAATCTTAGCCCGCCAATGTACCCCACATTAGCGGGCTAAGATTCGTTTTGCGTTTGGCGCTAAAATCATCCTAAATTGGTCTACGCGATGTTCTTGTCTACATTAGCTGACAACATTGTGTCGCGTTGCGCGATACAAATTTCCGAAGTGACGTAACTATAGCCACGAGCACGCCAAGCATCGTCCTCATCCGAATAGTTCGCGTTGCAACGATGTACCACTGCTGAATATAGGCTACTAATTCAGTGACATCCATAAAACTTCATAATTAGCAATTATCTAACAGAATTACAATAATCCGTACTTCAGTTATAACAGCTGGCCCAAACTAGTATGTTAACTTATATTACCGAAATCTGCAAACGTCTGGCAGCCCAAGCGCAGGCATACCAGCGTTATCTATCAGTGATAATAGCTTCCTGGATACGCCCCTCCTGGCGAACACACAGTGCTGCCAACATGCGGAACATGGGCTGACCTAATGCGTTTACGTTTAGGAATGTTTTTCTTCTCTACGAAACATTTCAGTTTTTTTAAGGAAGAATAGGTATTTTTAACCCCCGACCAAAAAAGAGGGGTGTTATAAGTTTGACGTGTCTGTCTGTCTGTCTGTGGCACCATAGCTCCCGAACGGATGGAGCGATTTCAATTTAGTTTTTTTTTGTATAAATGGTGAGTCTGGCGCGAGTGTTCTTAGACATGTTTCATGAAAATCGGTTATGCCGTTTAAAAGTTATGGGGGTGAGAGTGGGTAAGAAAAACAGAAAATCTGCATATATACTAGTGTGGGGTATCAAATGAAATCGCATCGCGTCCACATTACATAATATTATGTTGTTTTACGTTTAAGGAAATTATGGCATTGGAAACGGGGGTTTTTCTTAAATTTTAAATTTAGATTTATGGATTTCTATTTACAATGTTTTCCATATTATCATGTTTTGTGTATTCATGTACAATCATAACATGTTTCGATTTGAGTGGTAATGCAGAAACATATGATAAAATCGTTGAACGTTCATGATTTAAAGGACTTGGCCAAATTAAGGTGCCTACATCATGAACTAGGAAATTCTTCACTATTCTTCTACTACATCTACTTCTATATACTTTTTCTACTTCTGGAATTGCCACGATATTTAACAGTATTCTATAAATGCCAAATAAACATATTTTGTAACCTGCTTCTTTTATACAAAAAGAATAAAAAAGTACTTTAGTAACTGTGTATTGTTTACAAAAAAATCTTTAAAATAAGTTAGCAAGCCATGTGTACAATTTACTATCGCTAATCAGTTGGCATCCCTGTAATAAGGATCAGTTATGGCTCTCGCATGCGGTCAAGGGCACACGGACTTGCTATTTTTAACTATGTTGATTATAACTTTTAAACTATTGTGTTACTTAACATTAAGAACCGTTTCTATAGTAATTTGACTGCTCCTGAGTATAAGTGTTCTGAGAATATCGAAAAAGAGAATTAAAAACATTAAATGGTAACGAATTTATATTTAAATTTAAAAATGGCTAATATAAAATACGTTTTATAATCTTAATGAATTCCACGAACATAACTAAACTCACAAATATACTAAACTAGCCTCACACGGGCTTTTATTCAATTTTTTTTCCCGGCAATCATTCAAATTTTTCTCGGCGTAAAAACCATCGTTGAACTCCTACAAACATTAAAAAAAATTGGCCAAATTGGTCCAGGCGTTGTTGAGTTATGCGCTTAGCAAATTTCTTTGCGATTCATTTTTATATATCAGACTAGCTGTGCCCTGCGGTGCTACCCGCGTTATAATGGATGAAGTACTCTTAACCAACAACATATTTATTTCAATAAAGATTAATATTATTATGTTGATACAACTTAAACAAATTATTTCGACCAAATTAGGTACCATAAAAACGGTTTTTGTGAGTTAATCTTAAAAGATAGACATATACTATCGCGGACTGTTTTTTAGATCATTAAAAGAGCTATTATTCTTTAATACATATTTTTTGTGTATCTTGAACCGTTTTCACGGCGCACGCAACGGAAGGCTTCAAAGATGAACAATTTCTCCCGTTTTTTACACATTTACCACTATATCTTTGCTCCTATTGGTCGTAGCGTGATGTTATATAGCCTATAGCCTTCCTCGATAACTGGACTATCCAACACAAAAAGTATTATTCAATTCGAACCAGTAGTTTCGGAGATTAGCGCGTTCAAACAAACAAACAAAAAAACAAACAAACAAACAAACTCTTCAGCTTTATAATATTAGTATAGATAACTGTAAGAAATATTTTTTTTTTATTCTAAGATTTTGTTATGTGACTTCAGAGTGTATAATTGTTAAAATTTTGTCAAGTTATTATTATTGTGTGCTCAGATTGGGCAAGCTGTTGAAACATTTTTATAACCCACCATCTATGTACACAGTTTTAACAGGAAATGTTCTTCTTCAAATTCAGTTAAAGACTATTTGTGTAAGACATATTAGTTTATTTAAGTATGTAGGTGGTAATCTTAAAAATGTATCTATTCAATATATCAGTCAATTAACACCCATAGTACAAGCTATGCATAGTTTGGGGTAAGGTGATGCTGTGTGATTAGTCCGAAGTTATTTATTTATTTTATGACGAGTCTCTGCCAACGGCTACAATTACCGACATGGGAACCAGCATAAAGTGGTGTTTTCTTGCAAATGTTACCGGACAAGGGTGGTGGGTGTTTCTGTGATTTATTTTAATAGCGCATACATATATAAAAATATGTACTGTACAATTATTCATTTGTTAAATTCAAATGTATAATAAAAGTTAACTTTTATCCGTTTTTTTAACCCACGACCAAAAAAGTGGGGTGCTATAAGATTGACGTGTCTGTCTGTCTCTTACATAATAGCTCCCGTACGGATGGAGCGATTTCAATTTAGTTTTTTTTGTATTAATGGTGGGTTTGGCCCGGGTGTTCTTAGTTTCATGAAAATCGGTTGAGCCGTTTAAAAGTTATGGGGGTGAGATTAAGGAAGGAAAACATAAAATCTGCAAATATACTAGTGTGGGGTATCAAATGAAAGCGCATCACGTCCACATTACATAATATTATGTTGTTTTACATTTAAGGAAATGAAGGCATTGGAATCGAAGGTTTTTCTTAAATTTTATTATCAGATGCATCATCTGACAATAGTCATAATAATGCCATTACAAAGTTTTACCATAATAGTCTAGTTATTTTATCATTAATCTGCGCAAATAAAATCTACTGGGCTGATATTTTGTATTTACCTTTACAACGGAGTTCTAATAAAGACGTGAAGAATAGACAAGTCACGAAAATCTATTTTCGCAAATATCTCACGACCTTGAAATCAGATTTCTACAGCATTTTGAACGTATTGCGATGAAGATGTCAAACGTCGATGATATTAATATCGTACATATTTGCAAATAAACGTTTTCGTGTCTTGTCCATTTTTCACATCTTTTTAGGAATGCATTTATAAAAGTGTATACAAAAATTCAGCTAGGTTGGAATTATTCTGCAGATTATGCTTTAAAATGTCTAAAATTACCTCTACAGGATTTTAATGGCGGCTTCGTTAATCGTAAAATCCAACTTGCTACTACGATTTACAAGCAGGTACATCTTCGGGCTCAAAGGCCTGTCCATCTCCATATTCCCTACTGTATGTTCCTGTTAATAATAATAATGTAATTTATTCACAAGGACATGGTATCTTAAACAGATGGCATAATAAGTAAACGAAGAACAACATATCTTGCCTTGTTAAGGCATGAGAACATTATCATTGTTAATTTTTATGAATGTCATTATAATCATTATTTAAAATTAATATGAGAAATTCTTGCTAAAATAAATTTACAAAAGATAATGTGAAAGTCAAATAATAATACTAAATTTTATTAATTCCAAGGTTAATTATTAACTTGTACTTTATTAACATGTTCTTAAAAAGTACATGTTTACAGATAGCATGCAGAGTTATAACAAATAGACTTTTAACTCACAATTATAATATTAACCCTTATGCGAAATAGCTAAACCTTTTCTAAGATAACATGCCGCTAGCATTCGTTTGTCCTTGTCGATCACATTGACATATTGTGTTTGTTAGAAAAAGACAAAATTCATGCTGATAAGGAATAAAAATAATAAAAAAAAAAAATATTCGCTTTGTAAAGCTTACATGCTAAATTATTACTATAACAATACAACAAACAAATTAAACTAAACACAACGAAATGGTCGCTGACTCAGCATTGTGTTGATTACCAGCAGGCTAGTAACTAACGCTGATTTTCTGTCTGAAAATAGATAAACGTTAAACCAAAAATAAACTAAACTAGAACAGCTTACTAAAAATAGACTAAACTATATAATCCGAAATAAAATAATAATAGGTAGGAATAGGTTTGCTATCCATTTTGCATAAGGTTTAGATACGTACCTCTACCATCTCTCGCAATTTCTACATCCAATACCGGTTGTCTTCTACAGAATTACACGCAGCAGCCAAAGAGACGGTGACCCTCGCGGAGCAGCGGTTCGTCAGCAAGCAGGACGAGTGGCAGTTCGACAGCAACTGGCAGGAGGTGCTCAACCACGCCATCATCAAGGTCAGAGGAATATGACTGTCCTATTAAGGGCTTCCAACGGAAGATCAGCGTTGTCTTGTTACATACAAGTCAACAAATGCTGAGCTGGAAGCCTTTTTGGGACACTTTATGTGACTTTACTAAATCATTCTTCTTTTATTTATATGTATTGTGTGTCTCAAATAAAATTTATTTATTTCATTCATTTCATTCATAATATCAGCTCAGTGACGGCCACCGCGACAGAATTTGTCGCCGGTGTCGTAAAAGGTTTGAGATGACAAAAAACTTTGTCTTTGATCCTATGGACTATAGACATGGTGTTTCAAAATAAAGCGGAAAGGGGTTCGAAATTACTCTTCCTAATCGGAAATGCTGTAGAATATATTAGGTCCTTACATATGAAATTGGCGTTTTGTATGGGAGGAACAAAAAGTCGAATATTTTTTAATATAATATATTTAATTAATCAAAGTATGAACCATTATTTTCTATGCACTTTTGCCATCTTATAGGTAGTTCATTGATCCCTTTACTAAAAAAACCAGTCGGACGGGAATCAATAAAATCTTTGAAGGCGATTTGGACTGCCCCATCGGAGTTGAATTTTTTCCCTTGCAAGAAGTTATCCAAATTTCGAAAAAAATGGTAATCTGTTGGAGCAAGGTCCGGGGAGTACGGAGGATGTCTTAGACTTTCCAATTGAAGCTCTTCTAATTTAGTAGCCGTCTGTTGCGCAGTGTGTGGTCTAGCGTTGTCGTGAAGCAGCAGTGGCGTGGAGCGATTGACCAGCCTAGGTTGTTTAGCCGCTAGCTTTTCCATCATGGTTTGCAATTGCTGACAATAGACATCAGCCGTAATAGTCTGGCCAGATTTGAGAAAACTGTAATGAACAATACCGGCACTAGTCCACCAAACGCTTACAAGTAACTTTTTTGGGGTTAATTTTCGCTTGGGGCAGGATTTGGCTGGCTGGCCAGGATCCAACCATTGCGCTGAGCGCTTCCGATTATCGTAAAGAACCCATTTTTCATCACAGGTAATGATTCGGTTTAAAATACCTTCATTATTGTGCCGGTTTAGTAATGTAACGCAGCAGTCGACGCGCGTTTGCCGGTTTGCTTCAGTCAATTCGTGAGGTACCCACCTTTCAAGCTTTTTAATCTTCCCAATTTGCTTCAAGTGAATTAAAACAGTTTTATCACTAACACCGCAGCCTGCAGCTAACTCGGACGTGGTTTGCGATGGATCCGCTTCCACAATAGCCTTCAACTCTTCATTATCAACTTGAGTCTCAGGCCGTCCACGGGGCTTGTTCTGCAAGTCGAAATTTCCAGAACGAAAACGTTGGAACCAAAAACGAACTGTGTTTTCTTTTGCAACACGACCGCCATACACATCATTCACCCTTCGAGTTGTTTCCGCAGCACTAGTGCCACGGCGGAACTCGTACTCGTAAATAATGCGATATTTTATGTTTTCCATTTTGTAAAATGAGTGACGCAAACAGAAAAAAACAGAAGAAAAAAAACAAATGAATGACGATCATCGAAGCACAAATACATGAGTCTATAGCTGTACAAATTTGAATTTGGAATTCCTTACCAAAGAGGAGAAATTTGTGATTAAAGTGGCCAGTACGAAAAACGCCAATTTCATATGTAAGGACCTAATATTATGTTCCCTTAACATTGTTCTACATTATATACCAATTTTAAAACACCTTTTTTAAGTTTATATCTATGCCTGTAGATCTCAATCTACAGTGGCGACTGGTCAAAGGAAAAGTAGGAAAAGCAATGCAAGAGTGTTGTTTATCTATAATATCTATATTAAAGAAAATTAAAACAAACCGTTTATTTCTTGCTTTTCACAATAATTGATATATATGTGTTATAAATTAAATTACCTCGCCGGCCGCGTCTGTCTGCCTTCGGGACAAACTCGATAATTGCTGAACAAAATCTTATGCGAATTTCAGCAATAGATATTCAAGGGGAAATCTTTTTAATCCAGTCCATCCATCTTTTTAATAGTGCAAAGCAGGAACGGGCCAGCTAGTCCTATAAAATAAATTTGAGCGGATATAAGTTCACATATAATGCCGTAATTCAATATTGTACATGTTTCAGGTTATGGACGCAGAGAAACGTAAAGCGGAGAGCGGCAGAGAGCACCAACAGAGAGCTGCTAATTATATCGCTGCTGAAAGAAAGGTGACAATGAAAACACACTTGAACAAAATAAATTTACCATCTTGTTGTCCAGCAAAATGAGGTTCTTTCTGCGCAATCGATGACTTATTTAAATGTCAGACATAGATACATTATGTTCGGGTCATCATTTCTAAAGAACAGTCTCTGGTGGTAGGCTTCGGCCGCGGCTTGTCACCTCCGGGCTGGGCCAGTGCGTGAAACGTTTTTTTTTGTGTCTTGTAATGTGGCCCGGAGAAGCCATCTACCTTCTAGGTCTTCATGATCCATCTTAGACCACATCGTCACCTAACATCAGGTGATATTGTGGTCAAATAAAGGCTTATTTAGCATAAAAGAATAAACATTTTAGACGTATGTAGTTCACTGCTGGACATAAGCTTCCCTCAAAGTGAACCTGTTGCCTTTATTAAGTAATTCATCAGAATCAGTTTGTTCGATTGATTCGTTTTATAGTTTTGTTTGGATTGAAAAAAGGTAATATGATAAATGAAAATAATATTTTTAATCAAACTGCAAGAATCAAACTACCTACATCGGACAAAGGTTTTTTTGGATAATGCTGATTTTAACGACCTCATTCTTTAAAGATCTTCTATATTATTTGCCATTTTTAGATATAATTTTAACAACTAAAGCAAAGCAACTAAACGAACAGTTGATAATAACATTATATCACTATCGTTACATACAAAGTTAAAAACTCACATTTTTATCAATTTAAAAAGTCTACATTTTCATATTGACATTAAGATCTAAATTATTACAGGTGACTCAGCTAGAAGATAACCTCAAACGAAACATCATCAAATCCCGCGTTTATTTCGACGAGAAAAAAGCTTGCGACACAGAGCTGCAGTCGCAAAACGAAAAGATAGAAAAATTGCAGAAACTCATCGCTGACGCGAAATACCGATACTCAAAGTCACTGAAAGCCTTAGAAGAAATATCCGAAGAGATACACAGAAGACGAGGCGAATACCCGCCAGGAAAGGACACAATACCAGTAGGGCCTAGGGAGCCGGGAGTCGGCGCAGAAAGGGAGCCCTCACACGACGAAACTAAAGATGACAAGGACGAAGAATCGAGTCTGCAAGAACTAAGAATGCGTGTCAGAGAACTTGCTCTCAAGCCAATAGACAAAGAAATAGAAACGGACGAGGCGTGGGCACTAGAACTGAACGAAACCATCAACAAACTCGACCAACTGCTAATGATGAAGGAGACGAATCAGCAACAAAAACGTTCAAAATTTACCGACAACTCGCCCAGAATCGCCAGCGCGCCATCTACCTCGACCAACGCGAAACACACGCCACCTAGCGAGTCTATCCGAACTAACTTAGCGAGAACCAAGTCCGTTAGCCGGGATATCGTGTACGAGAATATAAACCCACCTATATCTAAGTCAGAGAAGTCCAAGAGCATGATGTCTTTAGACGTTCTGGCTTTGGCTAGAGATACAACTATTATGGATAGGGAATCTTACCTCAAAGCTGTTATTGAAGATAAGTCCCCAACGGGAACTTATACGGAGAGTAATTCGGATAGAAATGAAACTCCCGACGAGATATTGATGGTGGAGTGCGACTCTAGTGACTCGAATCAGAATCCCGTCATTCGGATGACCAGCTCCAATGTCTCTGATAGCGATCACAGCTAGATTCTGACTTGAGACTGGCGTTAAGATATTAATAGTAAAGGATGTATCTGTTGCATAAACGTTTAAATTCTAATGTCAAGATTTGACATTCATCTGCCACTAGTCCTAAACGTTTGTGCAACTTGGACGTATGATAATTTAAAAAAAAAACAGTTTTTTTTCTTGTATATAATTTAATATTATATCTATAAAAACAAATATTTTATTTATGCCATTTTTTGATATTATATGGTTATAAACGATATTAAATTATGGTTATAGTTTTCGTCATTAGTCTTATGGTCGCTAATCGACTTGCAGCGCACTATTTATAGGTTTTTTTTAACATAATTTGAGTTAATTTTGATTGTAAAAATTATGTATAGAAATGTGTCTAATTATTTAAACCTTGGCGTAAGTTTATGCAGAAAAATAAAAAAGAAGGTTTCGTTCTGATCACCAGTTATAAAATCTGCAAAAAATAAATTATGAATATGGTTGTTTTTGGTTGTTCTCGTAGATTTGTATTTGTTTGTGATTTTTCATATAAATGTAAAAAAACATAATAAAAGTAAAGGGATTTTCTTTTGAATAATCTAATTATAAAGCACGTTATACACTAAATTATTATAAGTGCATTAAACGCACTCTTAGCTAAGCCATATCACTCCACCGAACGTTCTCAAATATCAGGTTGTCACTTTCATTATAAAGTTGTTACGTATTGTATTTAGGAACTAGATGTTTATGACGTTTTGATATGCTCACGATTTTTTACTTTTTTACTAACTTTCTATCGAATGAGTGAAATGAAAGACTGGGAGGAAGTACTTAAAGGTTGTAAGGGGCCGAAACTAGGCCTCTTTTTGAGGCCGTTGTAGTTATTGTAACGAAGACGATGATTGGATGGTAACTGAGGACAAAGGAGAGTCAAGTTGCATTTATTTGAACCTTAAATATTTATTGAAATAAATGGACAGACTACAAATTTGTAGCAATGGGAAAGACCAATATGCAATTAAAATTTTGACAAAAATTGTTATGTATTTTGGATTCTCTGTTGTTTAGATACCAATTGTTAGCTATCTTACACCTGAAATGTTTAATCATAATGCATAAATGTTTAATAGATCTGAATGTTCTCACTTAAGCACTCTTTGATCACAATTATTGTACACTTAGGCTACACTTCCATTCCGTACATTGTAATGTTTTTGGTCAATAAATGTGGAAAATGTAAGCTAATGTATATTATTTACTTATATTTATTACTTACCATCCCCTTCCCCACCAGCCATATATTCTACATGATTGCGAAAATAGTTTGACTTCGAAAATTTGGTCCATTCGTGCTGTTGTCGAAAATACCACTTTCTTGAAGTTATCTATTCGCGAGCAAAATCGCCACTAGGGGCACTGGTGTAGCTTAAGCACCTCTGCTGAGACACAGGGAGTTCTCTCTTGACGAGAGAGATTAGGCCTTAATTCTCCATGCTAAAATGCATGCTGGTTCGTCAACATATCCGTCAAAGTTCATGCTCATCTGAGAACATGCCGTTTACAGTCACCGTTAAAGCACGTGTTTAAAGTGCACATAAATGTTTTAAGAAAAATCCAGAGCTAGCGGCGAGATTTTAATACAATTAGAGTGTGTTTTTATTCCGTGAAATGTAAACTGCCGTAGTTTATATAGCTAGGTGCGATTATCGATGAATGTATTTCATGTAAAAATTAAATAAATTTCAGCTATGCCTTAGTACTCCAATCTACAATAGCGCCCACGACTGAACATAAAACTGTGGACCTCTGTCCGAGTACTCAGAGGTATAAGCAACGGTATATAGGCAACGGTGCTGGTTATGCTTAGAGTATAAGGATGTTAGTTTAAGATTATTTAACTAGTCTAGAGTATAATTGTTTGTTGCTCCTAATAAAGAAAAAATAAAATAAATATACTCCCCACGCTTCAACTAGGGTTCAATAACAGGAATAGGCACAACATGGACATTAGATACAAGTCTTGTCCGTATTCATCATAATGGAAGATTAAATAAAATTCAAAGTTCGTTTACAATCCATTTATTCCAAGAATTAATTAGACACCTAACGACTTACAACTAAACAACGTAGTTGGAACAAGTCCAGCGTAGGAAGGCACTAGGAGTGAACAAATTAAAATACATTATTATAAAAATTAAATAAAGTATGGGGCAATCATGTTGGTATAGAAATATGTGCATTCGATAATTACCACAAATATCTACATACATATATTCAATAAACAGTAAATCCGCTTATTGCCTTAAGACATTATTTATAAGTCATTTTTTAAGTTATAACACTAAGAGCTGTTGATTTTGTTTAAACAATAACTTAAGTAAACCTTAGCGAAAGAACAATTGCGACAATATCTACTCGGAGAATATTCATAAAGTAACACACTATTTTTAGTCGGCAAACTTCTATACCAACATTCATGTAATACACATACACATTAGAATGATTAAAATAAATAGATCTAAATTAAAAGTGGTACAGGTAGGTTGGACGGGAAGGAAGGCCGACAAATACAACAAGAGATACTTTGTATTAAAGGGTATTTGGATACTGATTATGTAAGACAACGGTTTTATAATACATTAAAGTCAGTCAAAGTCAGTGGTCAGACACCCAAATGTAAATTTTAAATTAAAAATAAGTTATTTTAAATTTGTGTTGAAATAGAAGATAACTTTTAATAATAAATGCATAATTTTAATTCACACAGCTGATTATTCGTATCGAACATGAAGAATAATCCTCATCATCATCATATTAACGTTCCCACTGCTGGGACACAGGGACTTCTCTTGACCAGAGATAAGGCCTTAATTCACCACGCTCTGGCCAAGTGCGGGTCGGTAGAATAATATTAATATATATAAATTATAATTTAAAATATATACCAAAGTATTTTGAAACATAAATTATATCAATTTCTAGACTTTCTAGTACTCCTTAGAAAAGTCTCATAAGTTAAGTCATGTGTATTGAATTAACCGTTGCCTTGTATAATACAGTAATTTAAATGAAGTATTTGATTCGGAAGCTCGATCCATTCTTTACTTATTATGATATTTTTCCATTTATTTATCTCTTTCACATATTTTGACATATTAATATTAAAACTCACATACAGACAAACAGAAATCTCAATAAATTTTGTTTACACACATCAATAGGTAATATGATTTTTAATTATTTTAATAAACACCTAAATAATTCGATTAAAATTTTATAATTTCGATTACAATACTTAATACATTAAATTTCTTTTAATTCTTAAAATAACATACAATTTTATTCCACTAACAACCTAATTGTATAATACAATATGGCGTTCTGATCATAACCAAATGAAGAAATTCTGAATTCTTGTCCATATAGCATGTTGACATATAACAAAACCTTTACAAAAGTATAATAAAAATAATAATGTTGATACATTTGTACAAAAATATGAGCGTATTACAAAACAATTAAAATAAAGTAATTAAATTCAGTTTTAAGTATTATCTTGAGCATAAGCAAATGGATTAATAAAATTCTACTAATATTATAAGCGCGAAAGGTTGCGAGGGTGTAAGTGTTTGTTGCTTTCACGCAAAAACTACTGATTGTATTTTGATGAAACTACACAATAATATAGCTTACATATCAGAATAACACATAGGCTACTTTTTACCGCGGTAAAATATCACTTTTCTTTCTTACCGCGGGACAATTAATATGCCGCGGGCGAACAGCTTGTTGTGTATATAAATATAAGTTACAGTACGCATTCAAACGTATTGATAGGTCACAATTAGTAAATGTAAGCTAAATATAACATTTTTAATGTCAAATTACAATCAAGCTCAATTTAAAACAGTAAAAGTTAGTATATACTACATAATTGGAATAATGTAAAATGTGTAGTTCAGCAAAATAACCATAAAATAAAGAATATTTCCTGAAATACGGTTTAAACTAGTTCGGGAGCCTATGGGACCTTAGTTTTGATACTGTACCTCATTTTATGTCAAATAAAGAATGTTTTACTTTTTTTAACTATTATTTGTGCGAAACAAATATCTTAATTAAAAGAGTAAACAGCACGAAAAAATATACAAAAATACAAATCCATAATGATTATTAGTAAGTATTAAAAATAGTCAACATCATTCTATCAAAAATAAACAACATCCACTATGGCTTTGATTTGAGGTTAAAATATGACTAACTATATCATTTGAATTTAATTTTATAAGATTTTAGACTACGCAATTATAAGAGTAATTTTGATTTCAAAATAATTTGAAAAAGGCGTTTCCATTAAAAATACAATAATTCAAAAGTAGATCAAAACTTGATTGCTTAGACGGCGCCACAAAAGCACAATTATCTATGAAAATATTTTATAATTAAACAGATTAATAATCAAATTCATTTCCTCTCAAGGAGGTAAACAAAGGCTTTAACTTTTTTAGAATACGCCTTATTTGGCACGCGAAACACAAAGCTATGTTCGATGTACCGATAATCGTCTAATCTTTATAACAATAAACTTTAGTGATATTATATGTAACGATAAAACGTTAAATGCTTTGCACTTTTTTTAATACTACAGTGGGTAACGCCTGGTTTCCCCAAAAACAATACAAAAATAATTAAAATACAACTAACTCATAAAAATAATGTAGTTTAATTCAATCTTTGTTTTAAGATGACGGTAACATAAGGGAGGGGAGAAAAGCCTTATAATATCCTATTTGATGGAACAATATTGTCCTAATAACTAAGTTAAATTATGAGCATAATTGTTTAAACCTGACTTTAGAACTAAAACACTGTTCTACAAAAAAGAGGTTGAAAATAGGCTGTTGAATGATAAAAGAAAATGCCATTTACTTTTTCAAGGTGATTGAGAAAACTCAAATTATATTTTGCTAATGAAATTTAATTTTTAACCTTTTTCATATTAAACGTTTACTACTATACTAAATTACCCAGTTTAAGTAAATAATAGTTATATGCTTTGCACGTAATATTAAATGCAGTTAAATGCATCAAGTACCCAGTTCTAAGCGTGTGAACTTCACGACAAAATATATGGCTTTTTGACAATCCCTGAGGCATTTCTCCTAAATGCGATACACATATCTATACCAATATCTATTATTAACCTGAAAACTTTGTTTGTTTGCTTGTAAATCGCAGCAAACCATTTAAAAATAACACAATTGTGCAGCCCATTTAGCGGGGGTATTTTCTAACGCGGGAAACTATGTTATTCTCGCGGGAAAATCCATAAAAGCCGTGGCTTGTCGATATTTTGGATTGAAATAAAACGTCGTCTATTAGACATAATATCATCAAAACGTGAGAACATTTTCAATCAATAATATAGATTGTCTATGATTTTGACTATCGTATTTATCGGTATGTTAAGATAGTATTTAAAAATCAGCCAAACTAAGGTATTTCGATATATCAACCATAAAGGTTAATTCAACCATAGAAAGTCTAAATTCTTTACATTGCCTAAAGGCGCGAACCTAAATCATATTATCATATAAATGATGATGGCTCTTACAGCTTGGATGGCGTGTTGATCATTTCTCGCCACCAGGGGGCGCGCTCAAACGCGCTCGGTTGTGTGAAGAACGCCTTTTGCAGGTTTTGGTATAACTGCGGACAAATAATACCTTTATAAATAAATAAACCCACCCGGCTATTGCCCAAAACAGTACAAAATAATGAACTCTCTGAGCAATCACCTCTGGATTGCACTGACTTTAAAGTGATTTTAGACTGAGTTAAGCGAAAAATCAGAAATAAATTAGGCCGCGAGTGAATACGCCAAGGGAGCTGATGTTTAAATATTTATTTATTATGAGTTTTTAGTATCCGTTGTTATAGCGGCAACAGAAATAGACCGTCCCTTAAAATTTCAACTCTCTAACTATCACGGTTATTGAGATACGACGAAGTCTCGGTAATAGAAAGAAAAAGAAAAAGAAAGAAAGAAATACATTTATTTCGACAAAACAAATAGAGAAAAATAAAGTATATTTAAAACAAAACTACAATAAAAAAAATACAACATAAAGATCAGTACCACTCATTGGGTTGACACAAAAACATTGTGAGCCGAAATAGGGAAATAGGGTTTCCGTTTTACCCTTTGGTGCCAAACGATAGAATCGGTTGCACATTTTTTCTTATCAAAAAGTGCGGGTTTCGGCTAAGGTGACACTAGAACATTCTGGAAAGGGCTAGAAGAGCAGTACTCACGTTTCCATCGCTCTTGCCCAGCACGGAGTTGAGCACGAAGTCGGTGGGGGCCAGCGCGTCCACCACACTAGAACATTCTGGAAAGAGCTAGAAGAGCAGTACTCACGTTTCCATCGCTCTTGCCCAGCACGGAGTTGAGCACGAAGTCGGTGGGGGCCAGCGCGTCCACCACACTAGAACATTCTGGAAAGAGCTAGAAGAGCAGTACTCACGTTTCCATCGCTCTTGCCCAGCACGGAGTTGAGCACGAAGTCGGTGGGGGCCAGCGCGTCCACCACACTAGAACATTCTGGAAAGAGCTAGAAGAGCAGTACTCACGTTTCCATCGCTCTTGCCCAGCACGGAGTTGAGCACGAAGTCGGTGGGGGCCAGCGCGTCCACCACGCTGACCGCGTCGGGCCTCACGTCCGCGCACAGCTCGGCCACGGCGCCGCGCAGCAGCCGCGCCAGCGCGCCGCCCGAGCTGTACCCGCCGCTGTACAGTTCCACTAGGTGCTTATCTGGAACACAAATATTTCAGTTTTAATCAACTTAAAACCAAAAAAGAAAGAAAGAAAGAAAAATATTTATTTCTACACAAAAATTTACAATTAAAACATTACAAAAACAATAACAACAAACTTAAACTAATAACAAATTAAATATACCTTAAAACTATTGAGAACTATTGAAAATTTGTGTAATAAAGGGTCCCTGGCTCAGCATAATGCATCTGCCACAGGGCCCGTAGGAGCACTATGACATAGCGCTGGTTTTCAGCCAGGGAAAAGAGGGGTGTTATAAGTTTGACGTGTCTGCCTGTCTGGCTGTGTGTCTGGGACATCATAGCTCCCGAACGGATGGAGCGATTTCAATTTAGTTTTTTATTATGAAAGGTTAGTTTGGCGGGGTTGTTCTGAGACATGTTTCATGAACATCGGTTGTGCCGTTTAAAAGTTACGGGGGTGAGAGTGGGGAAGGAAAACCGAATCTGCAAATAAACTCGAGTGGGGTATCAAATGAAAGCGCATCGCGTGCACATTACTAAATATTATGGTGTTTCACTTTTAAGGAAAATACGGCACTGGAATCTGCTTTTTCTTCAATATCTAAATTTATATTTATTTAAATTCAATTTAAGTTGACCTGTGCCCTGAGCTTCTAAGAAAATAAACGTTTTGACTTTGACTTATTCAGTTCAATAGCGTAAAATATGAAAGCGGACGGATTAATGGCTTATTATTTTCTAACCACGTACTGGCCAAGAAAAACTCAGCTTAAGATAGTTTACCCATCCAAACACGTCAACCCATTTGCCAAGCATGGCGAGTACAAATTACCAGAATAATTGATTCTGGTAAAGGAGGGGGATGAAGGTTTAAGAGAGCGAACAGACATGGGAACTAAATAGAAACTGCAATGATTTTGAGGTCTAGACCATTTTTGGCGTGAAACATGGATTTAAATATTTTTTACTAACTGTAAAAAAGCGTATTCATAATTGATTTCTGTGAGATCAGCAAATGCGCCCAAAAAGTTAAGTAATTTAGGCGGTAAATCCGGCTAAATTCCACTTACCCAGCGACCAAAGTCCGTACAGATGGAACAGTCTGTTCAGCACCGGCTGGAGTTCCTTCTCCTTCTTATCCAGGGCTTCCAGGAAGAACATGACTGAGAGGTACTCCGCATACACCCGGGTTAGCACCCGCCATTTGTATACCTGGGGACATTATGACAGTCTGAGATCCGCCTGCAGGGTCGATTTGCGCAGATTGATTGATTTACAGCAGATGCGACCAACTGCGTAATGACAGACGTGATTTTTCATGGGTTTCAACGTAATATTAAAACTTATAACGGGTAATATCATGTTTAGACGTTTTTGAGTTTACCGATATTTCAAATCATAGTATGATACCCGTTATATGGGGACAGTATACTTAATTCATCTGAGTTAATTCACCCAGGTACATTAAGTATACTTTTATTAGTCTTTATTCACCAGGTGTTTCCCGGTAAATTACGAGTAAGTTAATTTTAGTAGACTTTACTCACCCATGTAATTACTTTCAAGCACACTTTTTATCTTATTTATAAAATTCTCGTGTCACAATGTGCGTTTAAGTGCTCCTCCGATTCTCATGAAATTTTGTGAGGATATTGAGTAGGTCTGACAATCGGCCAACATCTATTTTTCATTTTGCAAAACAACGTTTGCTGGGGTCAGCAAGTATTTCTATGTATTTATATATATATATATATCAAACGTTGCATTATATATATATATATATTGCTTGTATTATTGTTGTATTATATATATATATATATATATATATATATATATATATAAATCATAATCACAAAATAAATATAAATCATAACATCATCCGGTACCAAAATAACAGAAACAACGAAGAATGTCTTAATAGATAGTAGATGTATCTAAAGTCAAGTCATTAAGGGCGCACCAGCAGCTTACTTAATTTAAATGCAGAAAACATGTCGCCCTAGCCGAAAACGACAAAAAGGTCATCACTATCATCATCTAATCCGAAAATTAAGGTGTTACCTGTGAGTTAGCGCGCGCGGTGAACTTGGCCCGGCCGGCCGCCAACTCGCTCTCGTATTTGCTTTGCGTCTCCTTCAACATGTAGCAAAGGAGCCACTTGTACGCTGACGTTATGACTGGAACAATAACATGCCATCAATATTGGCAGTATCAAGACTATGGCATTATGCCATGGTCCATCTCCACTATATAATAATAATAATATTTCCGGACTAATCATCACCTAACCCCAAACTGAGCAGAGCTTGTACTATGGGTCTTAGGTGACTGATATACTACATAGAAACATTTTTTTTTTGTAAATACATACATATTATACTTAGAAAATACCCAGACCCGAAACCAGAAATTGCAGATCGTACAAAATCTGGTCAAGCGGCGGGAATCGAACTCGCAACCTCGTGCGCCTCAGGCGGGCTTTCGCCCACCGAGCCACAGAGGTCGTCATATAAACAGGGTATAAGATTCGGTCAGTATAGCAAGGTCTGAAAATATATACGAAGATGTGTTCTTAGGGACCATATTATCGATTGAAGCAAAATGATAAATTGCATTCATACATTTAAAACCATCATAATCACCATCATCTCAGCTGTAAGACGTCCACTGCTGGACATAGGCCTCCCTCAAAGATCTCCAGTAGTTTCGGCTGGCAGCGGCCTGCATCCACCGTGAGCCCGCAGCCTCCACCAGATCGCAGGTCGGGTGCAAATTAGAAGTTATTACATTTACATGTTGTGGAGGTTTTGTCTGTTCACGTCCGTAAGTGGTAACCCTCTGAATCCTTACACGTGACCTCCGGGTGGTGCTAAGAACAGTCTCTGGTGGTGGGCTTCGGCCGCGGCTTGTCACCACCCTCCGGGCTGGGCCAGTGCGTGAAACGATTTTTTCGTGTTTCGTAATGTGGCCCGGAGAAGCCACCTTCTAGGTCTTCATGTCCCATCTTAGACCACATTGTCACATTACATCAGGTGAGATTGTGGTCAAATGAAGGCTTATCGATCATAAAAAAATCGACCACGGACTTTTTGTAAGATAAATCTGACATCATTTTTATTTAAGAGTATGAAATTCTACGTAAGAGTCACTACTGACAATACCACTCACATTCTCTAGACTTCAGCTGGTCCGTGGTTGTGCAGTTGAACCTCTGCTTCAGTATGCTGCGGTGGTCCTTGAGGAAGGCGACTGTCCCGAGCGGGGAGTCGACCTCGCTGCCGTTGGACGCCAGCTCAAACTGCCGCAGGAGCCAGTTGCCCGTCTGCTGGGACAGCACGTTGTTGTCGCCTTCGTAGGTGACGGTGGGCTCGTGGTTGCTGCGGATGTCGCCTATGTTTGCGCACTGGAATAACAACAATAAGATTAATATAGCAGTGATAAATAAGCCGTGTTGGCTAGGTGGGAGCACATTGGACTTTCATTCCGAAGGTCGGTTATACAAGTAATAAATTTAGAATCATAAGTTAGTTAAGCAAGCGTGGTAAAGTAAAGCCTTATCAACAGATCATAACAGATAAGTCATTGTGTCTCGGCAAATGGGAACGGAAATAATCTGTGGTGATGGTGATTAAACAGCTCAATTTTAGCAAAATTTAACCCACTTTTATAGGGATTATATTCATATGGAAATTTAATTTGTATTCCCACAAAATTAATATTGTATGTCGGTGACCCGCGTCCTTCTTCGAATCTCCTCATCCTCGGATCCGTATGTCATCACTGGCAACACACATTGATTAAAGACTTTCGTCTTGCAGCACTGCGGTATATTCAATGAAAAGACTGATAATACTGCATACATATTTTTTTTCTGTCCGTGCGAGTGGCATTACCTGAGCTGTATTATTCCCTATTCGAGTGTTTATTCAATACTGACAACTCATTTCTATGTTAGTAAAGTACATTATCCCCGTTTGGGAAATCAGTGAGCGTTGTAATTTACCTTTAAAAATCCATGTCCACCGCACGCCTCACGGCATTGCTGCGCAGCTTCGAGCGTCACCCACGTCAAGTAGGGTTTGCTGCACGATACTATCGCGTGGATCTCTGATACAGCCTCGCTCTGCGTTCAAATATAAATTTATATTAATAGGTATTAAGCAAAAATATATCAATCAATTAACTCTTTATCAACCCCCGACCAAAAAAGAGGGGTGTTATAAGTTTGACGTGTCTGTCTGTCTGGGACATCCTACATAACCGAACGGATGGAGTGATTTCAATTAAGTTTTATTTGTATAAAAGGTGAGTTTGGCCCGGGTGTTCTTAGACATAAATAAATAATATAAATAAATCGAGTGTGGTATCAAATGAAAGAGCATCGCATGCACATTACAAATTATTATGGTGTTTTACTTTTAAGGAAATTAAGGGATCGAAATCAGGGGTTTTTCTAAAATTTTAAATTTAGATTTATTGTATACACAACATAGATGAGATATGAAAATCCATACTAATGTTATAAATGCGAAAGTAACTCTGTCTGTTTGTTCCTCTTTGACGCAAAAACTACTGAAACGATTTTAATGAAATTTGGTACACAGATTCTCCAGAGAAAAGGCATAGAAAGGGCATAGTCTACTTTTCACCGCGGGAATATTTCCGGACAATCCACACAACAACATCTAGCCCCGTGGTAAGCTCTTAGCTTGTGTTACGGGTACTAGACATCTGATATACTTAATATAATAGACATACAAACATAGATATTTTTATTATACATATTAAATACCCAGACCAAGGTGAAAGTGTTTGCAGAACATACAAACACTTGACCCTCGGCGGGAATCGAACCAGCTACCTCTTGCGCCGCAAGCGGACCCTCGCCCACCGCGCCACTGAGGCAGTCAAAATAATAACGGAAACACCACAGGGGCACTGCTAGTTAACGATAAAATTCTAAAACCTTGATCAGAATCAAGGCTTCGTAAAATTACGCTAGATTAGATTAACACGTGTCTTAATAAACTTCGTACAAGATAAAAATCTCCATTGTATGTTTTTTAAGTATTTCCCTGGACACCGTAATTTATAATCTCTATTAACATAGAAAACGAGGAAGTGAATCAAATTAATTAGCATTTTAGGATGAAGCCATTGTTTTCAAATACAAACATGTATAAATAATACGTGTATGGAAATTTCACACAGAAAAAAGAGGTCACCGATACAAAAATATTCCAAAAGGAGTTTTAATAGCTATTTATTTATGTAATCTATATAAATAAAAATGAATTGTCGTTCGTTAGTCTGATTAAAACTCGAGAACGGCTGGGCCGATTGAGCTGATTTTCGTTTTAAAATGTTTGTCGTAGTCCAGGGTAGATCTAAACGGTGAGCACATAAGGTGGTAAAAATTGCCGGGAACTTTTTTTTCCCGAGCGACGCCGGGAAGGGCCGCTAGTAATTAATAAATATCTCCGGACAATCCACAAAACATCTACCTCTAGCCCCGTGATAAACTCTAAGCTTGTGTTACGGGCACTAGACATCTGATATACTTAGTGTACCTAATAAACATACATATATAGATTTATTTATAATACAAATCAAACACCCAGACCGAGTAGAGAGTGCTTCCAGAACAAACTGGACCTCCTCGGCGGGAATCGAACCCGCTACCTCTTACGCCGCAAGTCAAGCCGCGAGACAGTCAAGATTACACTCTACCGTACACTTGCAAGTACGAGGCTGTAACTCGTTGTTGCAAGTGTAGAAGAAACTGAAGCGATGACGTAGTAGCGAAGTTGGTGCAGCGGTCAGCACGTCCATGCGTATAATGATTTGTAAACTGTATTCTAACTGACACATTAGTGTGATGTGTGTGATGAATTTGTTGAGTAACAAATTCAACCGACAAGAATCACGATAAGCAATCGGATAGCCATCGAACATAGTTAAATCGACCACAACCTAAGATGTTCGTTTGAAAATCCAAAACGACAGTCGTTGAAACCAAGTTCTACCAACGAGAGCCCGCAATGGACATTACAATGCCCAGCGGTAGTTACTAGATATCTCCCACCACACATTCGACGATGGGCAATAGAATGCTGACAGAGACAGTCGTCCAAACTTAGCTTCTCTGGCGCCAATCTACAATGGACAGTAGGAAACCCAGAGCGACGCTGGTACTTGGTTTCTCCGACCACAACTCACGATGGCCACTGTAATACCCAGTGATGATCGTTAGAGGAACTACATTCAACCAACGAGCACCGCAATAGGTACTAGTATACCCACAGCGACGGCCGCTAGTGATGCGATCTTATATTTATGTTTGCGTGCGTTTACATTCATGTAGGCTTCGAATCGGTGTAAGTTGTCAACGTTGTAGTTCAAACGCTGGTACTCCTTGAGTTGATTGACGAAACCATAGTTGAGAATTTAATGGAGACGTGGGTTCGTCCAGCAGTCGCTAGTTAGCTACGTTAGTTCGTCTTTTTTTTTTTTTTTTTTTTTTTTATGATCGATAAGCCTTCATTTGACCACAATCTCACCTGATGTAAAGTGACGATGTGGTCTAAGATGGGACATGAAGACCTAGAAGGTGGCTTCTCCGGACCACATTACGAAACACGAAAAAATCGCTTCACGCACTGGCCCAGCCCGGAGGGTGGTGACAAGCCGCGGCCGAAGCCTCCCACCAGAGACTGTTCTTAGCACCACCCGGAGGTCACGTGTCACGGTCTTAATTTTTTTACACAAATTTAGTATATCAGTCAAGTTTAGTCTAGGAATATTGAAATTGCGTACTCACCAAATTATCTACTTTGATTCCAGCATTCGACTTCTCCACAATATTCAGGTACACGCGCGAAAAGTTCTCTATGTAGATTTTGAAGACCACCGCCGCTGCAACGTAACCGAAAAGCCGCCATTGCTAAAATATAATAAGGTGGATGAATATAAATTACAATATTCCTGGTGTCATCATCATCATCACCCTATTAACGTTCCCACTGCTGGGACACAGGGACTTCTCTCTTTACGAGAGAGATTAGGCCTTAATTCACCACGCTGGCCAAGTGCGGGTTGGTGAATGTCACATGTCCTTCAAACTCTTTTAAAGTGCTCAGAACATGCCGGTTTCCTCACGATGTTTGCCTTCACCGTTAAAGCACGTCCTGGTGTAATTAACAATAAAATATTTATAAAATAATTACAGACATGTTACAAGTTATTTTCAGAGTTTCTATAGCACTAAATTTAAATAGGAATAACTCAATAGGCTAGTTGACTAATTTTAGAAAACCATTTGAATTGATTCTTTATTCAGTATAAAAGTACTGCATTCATATTTCGGTAAAAAATGCATTATATTAAAAATTCAATAATTCTTTTCAAATTGCCAAAAGTGCGCGAGAAACGCTTGCCTTTAAAATGGCGCACTTGTGGCGTCTCCTGTCGGTGAAATGGTATACACGGTGTAGGACACAATTTAACAGTTTTGTACCTACTATTCAGTTACGACGCGCGTAAAATTACAAAAATTCTATTTTAACAATAATATCTCATAAAAACCGTGAATATTTTAACATACTGTGTTAGTTATTTCGGTTTAAAAAATATTATAATAACTAGCTGACCCGGTGAACTTTGTCCCGCCTTGGACGCCATAAATGAGCAGCAGAGAGTATATAATCACTACGTTATGAGCAGATTTTTGATTTTATTAAGTTAGTTATTTTAAATGTATTGTTTATCAATAAAATTAGATTGACAGAAGAATCCGTTTTAAACGTCACGTATTCAGTCAATTCTATGTCAACTGTCTTAAGGTTACATTAAAAAAGTTTAATAATTTTATATGGTGGTTAAGTAATTTTAAATTTTCTAATTTTCCGCGCAATTTCCTTAATTTTTTTTTTCATAAGAACCTTCTCCTGATAATAATGAACAGAACAAAAAAAAAGAATTAGCGAAATCAGTCCAGCCGTTCAGGCGTGATGCCGTGACCAAGGGAAATAGGGATTCATTTTTATATATATAGATTTATTTGTTGTTTCGTGTGGTTACATAAAGGTCTTACATTAATTTTATTCCCATGAGCCCCGTTGGGACTTCATCATCACCCTATTAACGTTCCCACAGCTGGGACACAGGGACTTCTCTCTTGACGAGAGAGTCTGTTGTCTGTCTGTCTGGGACATCATAGCTCCGGAACGGATGGAGCGATTTCAATTTAGTTTTTTTTTGTATCAAAGGTGAGTTTCGAGCGAGTGTTCTTAGACATGTTTGATGAAAACCGAGCCGTTTAAAAGTTATGCTTATGTGGGTAAAAGTAGGGAAAGTAAACCGAAAATCTGCAAATATACTCGAGTGGGGTCTCAAATGAAAGCGCATCATGTGCCCCTTACAAAATAAGACATAATATATTTTACTTTTAAGGGAACTAAAGTTTTGGAATCGCGGGTTTTTTAAATGTGAATACTCACATGTAAAGGGTTCATGTAGCAGAGATAAGGATGTAAGAGGCAGTTTGAAAGTAGCACCAGTTACGGATAAGTTGTGAGGTAATAGATTAGCGTACACTATAATAGATAGATATGTGAGAAGAGGTAGGCTGAAGAAAAGATGGATGGACTGTGTGAAAGATGGCATGTGTAAGAAAGGGGCGAGTGTTGAGATGACGGGTGATAGAGGGAAATGGAAGCAGAAAACATGTTGCACCGACCCCACGTAATATGGGATAAGGTCAGGAAGAAGAATACTGTAGAAGAAGAATACTGAATAAAAGATGGTTGGACTGTGTGAAAGATGACATGTGTAAGAAAGGGGCGAGTGTTGAGATGACGGGTGATAGAGGGAAATGGAAGCAGAAAACTTGTTGTGCCGAAGCCAGGTGATGTGGGATAAGGTCAGGAAGAAGAATAAGAAGAATACTCACATGTAAAGGGTACTCTATGAGCGGCGTCTCCTCGTCCTGCTCGCCGAACTGCTGGCGCGTGGCCGCGTACCGCACCGCTATCGCCACGGCGCTGGATATGGAGTTGCAGCTCTCTTGCATTATGCCTATGCGACCTGAGGGCGGGGAATAATGCTAATTAATACCTGAAAAGGAGCAAGGTCCGAAATGTTCTTATTTTATTCTGTTTATTTTGCGTCCTAGCTGTTGTTGTTGTTCTGGTAATTGTAATAGTGTAAAACGTGTCTGTTTTGTTATTGTGTAAATCGTCGGTCGTAAAATTCAATAGTTCACTTTTCATAGGTTTCTCGTTGGAAAACTAGGGCAGCTCTACAAGTCGTTGCTTAGCTGCATTAAGCAGGTTTTTTGTAATTTGTTTATTTGAGCTTTAATTGTTATCTTGTATGAATTATGTTTGTTTTTGACACAATGTTTGGACAACAGTGCGTATATAGGCCACGGGGACTTATATATTTGCCAAGAACAGGGACGCTATGATATTCATTGGAGGGTCTATGTCCAGCTGTGAACTATCACAGCCTGATGATGCTGATCAAGTTGGCCCCTAGTTTTGAAAGATACGAATGGAAACCGTGTGAGAACTCAATCCTTTTCGGTATATGTGACGTTACTGTCATCAATCTGCAATAATCTGCAATTTATGTAGTTAACAATAAGATGGATATTTACCTGCAGAGAGATTCTCCAGCGCGGCGCCGAGTATTCTCGAAGGGTCTGAGAAGGAGCTCTCGTACGTCCCGTCCTCTGTGACGTCAGCCGTTCGGTTCAGAAGGTTTTCTCTGGGTATTCTGTACTGGTTGAACATTATGAACCTGAAACCGGGGTTTTTCCAAATTAGTATATAAAGCGGAAGTAAACATATTTTGTTCTACGATTTTTCGAGTTGGAAGCCCGTTAAACCCAAAAATTAAATCAACTGATATAGGGCTAAACATGACCGTTGATTATTTATTTTAACGCCTGGAAGAAGTTAAAAAAAACTCTGTTTATTGAGTGATTATTCATCATCATCACCCTATTAATGTTCCCACTGCTGGGACACAGGGACTTCTCTCTTGACGAGAGAGATTAGGCCTTAATTCACCACGCTGGCCAAGTGCGGGTTGGTGAATGTCACATGTCCTTCACACCGTTTTTTTTAAAGTTCTCAGAACATGCCGGTTTCCTAACAATTTTTGCCTTCAGCACGTGTTTTAAGCGCACATAAATTTATCAAGATGAAAAATCCAGAGGTGCGTGGCGGGGTTTGAACCCACAACCTTCGGAATGAAAGTCCTGTGTTCTCCCACTTAGCCAACACGGCTATGAGTGATTATTCATTGATACTAAATGAGATAGGTTTTACTTTAGTTATTACCTCGCAAGGTATCCAATTAAAATAAAAACATATTAGTTTATTGCTCTCATTAACGTTAAAATATGATCTACAGATTTACACTACAAAGAATTTTTTTTCGACAAATGGTCTTCCAAATCGAAAAGTTATAGAACAAATTATGTTCGCCTGGTGCGTGCCCTTCAACCCCTTTCCGCAGTATATACCATAAAGGAAACACCTTGTATAATTATTTTAGGGGGACGAAAGGAATCCATCTATCCTAGAGACCCAAGCCAATGTACCACTGTCGCTCACTTTTGCCAATTTGTAATTACCGGCATTTTCTGAGAACTTACAAAACGTTTGAAGAATCGTGGTGAACTAAGGCATAATCTCTCTCGTCATGAGATAAGTCCCTGTGTCCCAGCAGAGGGAACGTAAATAGGGGTACTTGTAAGTATAATATTCTTGATAAGGATACTAGAAAAGTAAATGACACATGAATAATTTTATGAATCGCCCTTTATTGCTTGTATTTGCCATAAATTATTTCGCAAATTGGTTTGATAAATATGTTACTCATTAAAATAATCGTTCCTTATCTTTATAGATTGTATACGGCCTTGCAATAAACAAATTTGCAGTATTATGCTGTGACTATTAAAATACGTTGTCTCGTCGGAAGACAACATTTCAATGGCGTGACTCAGAATGAGATAATAGAATTTAGTGAAACACTTTGGACTACTTTATCGGATTTTTTATTAAACTGGATTTATATTAACGCGAAAACATAATTATCATAGAAATAAATTTCTCTAAACACGCCGTAAAAAGTACAAATTCATCTAATTTTATTATTAAAATGAATCTGCTTCAGTTGGTAGCATACATAAAGTAAAATAAAATAAATTATAAGTATGGATCTCTCTACATCTAGGATCCGTATACAGTTTAAAGAAGAAACACAAAGAAAGATTTTTTAGCTTATATTTGGAGGTTTTGTCTGTTCACGTCCGTAAGTGGTAACCCTCTGAATCCTTACACGTGACCTCCGGGTGGTGCTAAGAACAGTCTCTGGTGGTAGGCTTCGGCCGCGGCTTGTCACCACCCTCCGGGCTGGGCCAGTGCTTGAAGCGATTTCTTCGTGTTTCGTAATGTGGCCCGGAGAAGCCATCTACCTTCCAGGTCTTCATGCCCCATCTTAGACCACATCGTCACTTTACATCAGGTGAGATTGTGGTCAAATGAAGGCTTATCAAACATAAAAAAAAAAAACACCCTTCCAAATCATGGCCACGTGCAACGTTTCGTAATGTGGCCCGGAGAAGCCATCTACCTTCTACCCATCTTAGACCACATCGTCACTTTACATCAGGTGAGATTGTGGTCAAATGAAGGCTTATCAAACACAAAAAAAAAAAAATACCCATCCAAATCATGGCCACGTGCAACCTTGCTATTGCTTGTATATTCTTACGCCGGTGACGGCAAGTTTTAAAGCTTTCTCTTACCCATTATCAATTCCATTGACGCCGATCTTCTCGCCCATGTCGCCGACGGTGAGGCCCGGGTACGTCTCCATGGTGGCGGGGTCTCGCACCGGCACTATGAACCCGTGCAGGCCGTGGCACGCGCCGTCCGGCGTTATCAGCTGCGCGAACAGCAGCGTGTGCGTGCACGTTCTACCTGGAGGGATATTCAAGTGATACATTATTTTTACTAATCAAATATTTCAGTACGTGAAGCGATTTTTTCGTGTTTCGTAATGTGGTCCGGAGAAGCCATCTTCTAGGCCTTCATGCTATATCTTAGACCTCATCGTCACTTTACATCAGGTGAGATTGTGGTCAAATGAAGGCTTATCAATAATAATAAAAAAATATATATATTTATTTATTTATACATACATCTAAATTTAAATTCTATCGATAACTCAACAAGCGACGACATTTTCCTTTGTTTTAGAAACGTTTTGAACTTTATAATAAACACCAATTGTTTTATAGAACAATATTTATGTATCGACTAAATTTGCAAGTAGTGCAATACGTAGTAAAATGTCTTATTCATCTCAAAATCAAAATCAAATTAACAGTAGTAATTTACTAGTATAATGAGCGCGTCACTCGCTAAGATCCGTCTAATCAAGCATAAGATAATTTATTGCACATAATTATACAGAAATATTGCAAAAGCAAACGCTTAAAAGTATGTCTAAATCGTGGTCTCATCAGTAATAATGATAAGCGATCTCTACCAGACAACTTTAAATGAGAAGGCTTTATAAAATTTACAACGCGCCAATTTTAAAGTTAATTAGTAAGTTAGAAATTCCGCTCTCTCTGGCAATTCAAAACTTGTCTAGACTTTCCTGACCCTAATAGTCCGGTCAACTTAGACATAAAAATAGTGATTACACTTGATACTTTATTTTTTCTCTACGTAGATTTGGCTCTGTCGGAATTTTCTTAATTTCAATTGTCTATATTGACCGGACTATAACTGCAATCTTATTTATTATCCCTGCTCAGAACAATTTAAATTTAAAATAAGTGTCATTGTAAAAATGTCAAAAGTTACCTAGATTACCAACCCAGCATTTAGCGGCCTTGAAGTCGGGCGTGTGCAGCACGAACTGGCGCGTGCGCGGCTCGTACGTGGCCGTGGTGCGCATGAGGCGCGCGTCCGACCCGTGCGCCACCTCCGTCAGTGCGAAGCTTGCCAGGACCTATAGGGAGAGATCTATTTATATAATTTGCATGGCTTAGCCTATTACACAAATTACCAATTACCCAAGCATTTCGTTTGCCGTTTAGCTTTGAGAATGTTTATTGATAGGTATCATTATTTCAATTTATTGACCTTCTTTTTCTACATAGCCTTCATCATCATCTTACTGACCTTATCCCATATTACGTGGGGTCGGCACAACATGTTTTCTCCTTCCATTTCCCTCTATCACCCGTCATCTCAACACTCACTTCTTTCTTACACATATCATATTTCACACAGTCCATCCATCTTTTCTTCGGCCTACCTCTTCTCACATATCCATCGACATTCATATCTAACGCTCTTCTCGTTACTCTCTTCTCATGACATGTCCATACCACGCTAATCTATTCCCTCTCAACTTATCCGTAACTGGTGCTACTTTCAAACTGCCTCTTACATAGCCTTATTATTATAAACTAGCTGTGCTCTGCGGTGCTACCCGCGTTATAATGGATGAAGTACTCTTAACCAACAACATATTTATTTGAATAAAGATTAATATTATTATGTTGATACAACTTAAATAAATTATTTCGACCAAATTAGGTACCATAAAAACGGTTTTTGTGAGTTAATCTTAAAAGATAGACATATACTATCGCGGACTGTTTTTTAGATCATTAAAAGAGCTATTATTCTTTAATACATATTTTTTGTGTATCTTGAACCGTTTTCACGGCGCACGCAACGGAAGGCTAAAAAGATGAACAATTTCTCCCGTTTTTTACACATTTACCACTATATCTTTGCTCCTATTGGTCGTAGCGTGATGTTATATAGCCTATAGCCTTCCTCGATAACTGGACTATCTAACACAAAAAGAATTATTCAATTCGAACCAGTAGTTTCGGAGATTAGCGCGTTCAAACAAACAAACAAACAAACTCTTCAGCTTTATAATATTTACGGCGCGCGCCAGTGGCGCCGGATGACCGAATGAGAGCGAGACCGATATCGGGTTTGCTCTAGTGAAGCTCCGTATCTGTGGTGGCGGGGCGGCCATGTTGGTTTTGGCACTTGTTAAAACTTGTCAGAACGGAATGGTCGCTTGCGCACCAAGTCCACGGCGAATCACTAAAATTCGGTGTAATCCTATTTGATTTCGATTATAATCAAATCTAGAATTGATCAGGGTAGTCTAGTTTATCTATCAGTGATATTATTTCGTGTTAATTTGTGTAGCAAGAAAATTAAATTGAAACCTGTTATACCTGGTGTTGTGATTTAGCTCATTGCCCTAAAAACCTACGACGCCTGACCCAGAGAGGCCTCCTGTTCCGACATATTAGTATAGATTAGAAATTGCTTATCTTAAATAATTTTTATTGTGATAAAAATTTCATCAACCGAGGACTTTCTTTTTTAAAATTTAGTTTTTGCAACTCCAGGTAATTGCTGAAAATCAGTGGTTGCACCCTGTGCAACATTAATCACTGAGCAATAACCTTTTTGCCGCAACACACATGTAAGGACCTAGATTGTCTTTAGCTTTAACCTTAAGTTAGTTACTTGTAAGTTAATGTTAAGTTTGAGTGTTCCTGTTGAATAGTGTAGTGTATAATAAGTAAATGTGTATGAATGTATGTGTGTTGAAGTCGCAAATAAATTATTTTTACTTTACTTACTTACTTACAAATTAATTTTTATTTGTATTTTATTTTGACGTGTCTAAGTTTTGTAAAACCAAACAATGGAAATAAATGATTTTGTATCTTGTAATAAAAGTAAGTAAACAATAACAATAATTAATGTGACAAAAAGGTGATCATTCAGCATTATTATAATTATTTGTTTATTGATTTCAATCAGCTCGATTCATAGAATCGGAATGTTCAGTTGTATACAGGCCTAAACCAAGTGCACACCGATGTTCATAGATTGCTATTAAGGTTATTATTATTATACGGAGATCTATTTATTTAATATGCACGGCTTAGTTATTATTATTATAGGGAGAGATCTATTTATTTAATTTGCATGGTTTAGCCTATAACACAAATTAATAACAATAAAAAAAATACGTATTAGCTAAAAAACATTATAACGAAATAAAAAAAAAATTAATTGATTAGATCAAGTCACAGAAACAATAAACTATTATTAAATCACTTGTCATACAATTTTCTTATTAATTTACATAAAAATATTATCAAACTGTACACAAAACAAAGTATTATTTATGATACAGAAACATATTAAGTACTTGTAATAGACTGATTAACTAACTTTAGAAACACGTTTTATTGATGCCTGATGACATCATACAGATGAAATATTAATATTTCGGTAAAAAATATTGCTGGGCAATTTTCATAAAAGAAAAAAATTAATAAAAAAAGTCTCTTTTATCATTCGATACCACATCATCGGTACTTGCGTATATTGAATCTGTGTTAGTACCTGAGTACCGATAATACGATAACGAAATGTATTCATGAGTAACGATTCGTTAATCGGTACTGGATGGAGTACCCGTTACTCAGTACTGAATACATACGGTTTGCTATAATCTATCTAAAAGATAAAGATAAAGAAAGTTTTATTCATGAAACATCTGTATTACAAAACTATGTTAAAAATACTAAATTAATAAATCTAAATTTAAAATTTAAGAAAAACCCCCGATTCCAATTTTTTTATTTCCTTAAACGTAAAACAACATATTTTTTTAGTTTTTTTTTTGTATGAAAGGTGAATCTGGCCCGGGTGTTCTTAGACATGTTTCATGAAAATCGGTTATATCGTTTAAAAGTTATGGGGTGAGAGTGGGGAAGGAAAACCGAAAATCTGGAAATATACTCGAGTGGGGTATCAAATGAAAGCGCATCGCGTCCACATTACATAACATTATGTTGTTTGACATTTAAGGAAATGAAGGCATTGGAATCGGGGGATTTTCTTAAATTTTAAATTTAGATGTAGTGTACCTACCTCTCTGTTGAAGACAGTCGCCTCGTAGAACTTGAAGTGCCGCTGCGTGCCGAGCGAGAGCAGCGCGTTCCCGTACAGGTATATGCCGATCGCCATCTTCACCGACACGCTGGGGTTCCACGACTGGATGGTGTAATGTACCTACCTCTCTGTTGAAGACAGTCGCCTCGTAGAACTTGAAGTGTCGCTGCGTGCCGAGCGAGAGCAGCGCGTTCCCGTACAGGTATATGCCGATCGCCATCTTCACCGACACGCTGGGGTTCCACGACTGGATGGTGTAATGTACCTACCTCTCTGTTGAAGACAGTCGCCTCGTAGAACTTGAAGTGTCGCTGCGTGCCGAGCGAGAGCAGCGCGTTCCCGTACAGGTATATGCCGATCGCCATCTTCACCGACACGCTGGGGTTCCACGACTGGATGGTGTAATGTACCTACCTCTCTGTTGAAGACAGTCGCCTCGTAGAACTTGAAGTGTCGCTGCGTGCCGAGCGAGAGCAGCGCGTTCCCGTACAGGTATATGCCGATCGCCATCTTCACCGACACGCTGGGGTTCCACGACTGGATGGCTTCGTTTATCGTCATTATTGTGCGCGTCTGAAACGGATACGTTTTTGATGTGTAACTGCTTTAGAATCGTTGTGATTTCAAACCGGATGCAACGGAAAAAACGACAGGTAAGCCAATCTTAAACGCTAACATAGTTAAGCAATTTTGCGCGACGCCAGTGCAAAAATCACGTTTGCTGTATGTGAGCCCCGTAAAATAATCATTTATGTGTTTTTAGTATTTGGGAGGGCGAAAAAGCTCATACTATACTCTTATTTAGAACATTTCACTTAACATTCTTCTAGCAGAGCTGCTAATTTTGTAACTACTCAAAGAACAAAAATTCTAAGCACTGCTTTTCACATAAATATTATGAAAGCGAAACTTGCGCCGAGAACCGACCATCATCGCCCACTGCTCCACTGAAACTATCAACTGCATATTTGCGGTCTCTGGACCATGGGTGATTATAATAATATATACATATTTAAGGGGCCCTGCAAGTATTACGTAAGCAGATTTCTGACCATTTTTTACCCCCCCCCCCCCCTCTTGTCATCAAAAGTAAGCATGCACTTACCCCCTCCTCCTATGCTTACGTAAACATTTTTAGTTATAAATGTTTTTTACATTGTCATTTTTAAAATAGGAAAATTCATGTAAATGTTAGGTTTAACTGATACATAGAATAAGGGACAAAAAAATATAATCATACATAAAGAATATGTTCGGTCCACATTAACAGTATTTTGTCCATGAAACCTGAATCCATGATTCTAAGTTAATCCACACAACAACATCTAGCCCCGTGTTAAGCTCTAAGCTTGTGTTACGGGTACTAGACATCTTACTTGATTTAACAAATTATGAGTAACCTAAACACTGGATGGTAATAAAAAAAATAACCATTGTGTAACTTTACTAGGAGATGGTGAAATACCTAATTTAATAGACATACATATCATCATCATCCTATTAACGTTCCCACTGCTGGGACACAGGGACTTCTCTCTTGACGAGAGAGATTAGGCCTTAATTCACCACGCTGGCCAAGTGCGGGTTGGTGAATGTCACATGTCCTTCAAACTGTTTAAAGTTCGCAGAACATGCCGGTTTCCTCAAGATGTTTGCCTTCACCGTTAAAGCACGTGTTTAATGCGCACATAAATTTCACAAGAAGAAAAATCCAGAAGTGCGTGGCGGGTTTTGAACCCACGACCTTCGAAATGAAAGTCGAGTGTCCTCCCACTTAGCCAACACGGCTTCATCCATCCACACATCCATATCCATATACCTCTATATATAGATTTTTTATATTAAGCACCCGGACCGAGGAGAAAGTGCTTGCAAAACATACAAACACTTTTGAACCCTGGGCGCGATACGAACCCGCTACCTCTAGCGCCGCAAGTGGAACCCTCGGCCACCGCGCCACTGAGGCAGTCAAAAAATTATGATGACCGTTATCTGTGAAGCATTGAGTACGCTCCTGTCAACTTTTTATCTAACTGCGGTTATGCAAACAATTGTTGCAGGAAATGTGTTCAGCGCCGGCCTTCGCTTTGGTAAATGGCTAATTTTTTATTTCTTTTGTACGCAGTTGTTGTTTGTTGGCAATTATAATAACATTTCCTGTGAGCATTGACTTCAAACTGCTTGAAACAAATTAAAAAAAAACTAAAATATCATGATTGTAAAGTTTCAGAACAATAATAGCCAGATTTTTTAATCGCTTCTTTGCTCTGGTGTAAAAAAGCGAAGCAACCAGATAGGTATGTTAAATTTATTTCCTTTTTATCTTTAAGTACATATGATCAATGTGTTTTTTGTATTTTATTGTTGACGTTTCTAAGAATTGTAAAATCAAACAATAGAAATAAATGTTTTTTTTTTATCTATCACAAAAACAACAAACAATAGTAAATTTAAGGCGATGTTTTTAATAACATTTTTGTATACAAAGACTAATTATTAAACCAGGAAACTGATTCAGTAAATATATAGTTTATATTTCAAAGTTCTCGATAAAGGCTGACAAATAGACATTCAGTCAGACAACCGGGTTAGGTAATTAAAACACGTACATAATTAAAACTGTTTAAAAAAATATGAGAAAGAAAGATGTGAGTTACGGAATTCAAAAACATTAATTTGCCTTCCAAAGGGTAGCGATTCAACTATTTTCTTTACTTTGCATCGCAGCCTTAAAACAAAAATACCGTGTCAAATTTTCCAATAAATTTCTCATATAGGGGTAAGTAAATTTAGGGGTTATTTGGCGGAAGTCCTTTGAAAATTCGCAATGGTTAAGGTCTATAGTTTGTGGTGGGTTTTTAATTTTGTACATCTTACTAGACAAAATCTAAATTTAAAATTAAAAAAAAAACCCGTTTACAAAACCATAGTATCCTTAACAGTAAGAAATCTTATTGTTTTGTAATGTGCACGTGATGCGCTTTCATTTGACACCCCACTTGAGTATATTTGCAGATTTTCAGTTCTTGTTCCCCACTTTCAACCCTCATAACTTTTAAACGGCTCAACCGATTTTTATCAAATAACATCTAACAAAAGCACGAACTCACGTTCATAGAAAAAAACAAATTAAATTGAAATCGCTTCATCCGTTCGGGAGCTACGATGCCACAGACAGACACCTCAATGTTAAAACACCCCTCTTTTTTGGTCGGGGGTTAAAAATTGGTTGAGGATTTAGTACTAAATATTTTGGTTTAATATAAGTATGTAGGTAAAAGGTTTTGACATAGTGATTTAAACAGATTATATCATTGAATAGTAATTCATTACGGGATTAATCGAACAATATCAATCACACAAATAATCTGAGGCTTAGTTTAACCAAGATATAGATAAAGTAAACTAGTAACTTCTACGAAGAGCGTTTGCACAGAGCAAAAGCCAAAGAAAGAATGACCCCCGGACTTTTGGAACTGTACTTTGAATAGCAGTGCACCTCGTAAACAACCCCTCCACCTGCGGCCACCCGATTGGCTGTTAGAACGGTCGGCTGACACCGACCGGTACCGGCCGCAGGTAAACGTCGCGCGATCGGACATTTTAAGTTGATTCTATGCTTCCACTCGGTACAAATGCACTACAATGATGAACCAGGACGTCGCGCCGTCAAGTATATTTACCATACACACCAACATCACTCCACTAGCAGTGACTCACAGCGCTATCGCCATCTTGATAACATCGATTGTAGCTTATCGCGAACAATATGCACAAAGGTTTTTCAATCTCTTTCCAATATTTGTTTAATACCCGAGGCAAATACATGAAAATTGTATTTAATTATTGTGGGATGTTCCCACGTTTATAAATAAATTTTACAACAGGTATAGTGTAAGATTACCTACTTACCCTTTTTCTCATTAACTGCATTTTGTATATTTACCCTGTAACTTATTTAGAAAATAAGTTACATATTTTCTCACGATAAAATTATAAATTAGCCTACCTCTTAAACCACTCCATTGCAGAAAACCACATTGAAATCGGTTGAGTTGATCAAATAAGAATAACAGCGCAAGCAACTTCATTTCATCTTTATATATATCAATCTTCTGTACGTGTGTTAGTCAATGAACTCCTAATAAACGGCTGGACCGTTTTGTGTGTGTAAGTGGGTTCGAGAATAGTTTTAGGTGCGAAGCGAGGGCGGACCGCTGGTATTTTTAACCCCCGACCAAAAACGAGGGGTGTTCTAAGTTTGACGTGTCTGTCTGTCTGGGACACCATAGCTCCCGAACGGATGGAGCGACTTCAATTTATTGATTTTTTTTATGAAAGGTGAGTTTGGCGCGAGTGTTCATACTATGAACACATAGACATGTTTAATAAAAATCGGTTGAGCCGTATAAAAGTTATGGGGGTGAGAGTGGGGAAGGAAAACCGAAAATCTGCATATATACTCGAGTATGGTACCAAATGAAAGCGCATCGCGTCCACATTACATAATATTATGTTGTTTTACATTTAAGGAAATGAAGGCACTAGCATAGAATAATAAATTACTGCACTAGAATCGGGGGTTTTTCTTAAATTTTAAATTTAGATTTATTAACTTATTATTCATATTTCTTGGAAGAAAAATACATGTTGTGCCGAGCCCACATAGCGTTGGACAAGGGCAGGATGATGATGATGATGAATCATATTTCTTCAAAATAATCTAACAAAAAATTATGTTAACTGTTTTGTACATTATTTAAGTTAAAATAACGGTACCTAAAAAAAGATATTTTCCGCTTTATAAAGTTAATAAGAAAATGACATGATTATGTATATATAATTATAATTATGTTTTATAGTGACACACATTTTATGCTTAACACATTAACACTAAGGTGTTATATTATATTACCTACCTACGATATAGTTCCTCCTATGAGAACACAGATTTTCTGTGAATTCGACATCAACGGGATCAAGATCGCATCGGTGTAATAGTATGTTATGCAACTGGTATATAATGATAGGTCTTATTTATTTTATTTTATAATTTTTGAAAACTAACTTATCAACTTCAACAGCATATTTATCTACTTGATACAAAACTGAAACACCCTGATAGAATCATAAAACTGTAGATACCAAGTAGATGTTGATGATTTAGTCCAGTCTATCATCTTACCCGTATGTGTGATGCAGAACTGGGTAACTCTAGTTCTGCATCAGGTTTTGCGTTGAGTATAGTTATGGAGGTTTTGTCTGTTCACGTCCGTAAGTGGTAACCCTCTGAATCCTTACACCTGACCTCCGGGTGGTGCTAAGAACAGTCTCTGGTGGGAGACTTCGGCCGCGGCTTGTCACCACCCTCCGGGCTGGGCCAGTGCGTGTTTCGTAATGTGGTCCGGAGAAGCCATCTACCTTCTAGGTCTTCATGCTCCATCTTAGACCACATCGTCACTTTATATCAGGTGAGATTGTGGACAAATGAAGGCCTATCTATCATACAAAAAAAAATGGTGTTTTCCAAGACTTACCCGTTTGCTGTAACTGGCGTCGATCATCTCCTTCGTGAGGAACTTGTACTCGTTCACCTTCTTCAGCTGTAGCTGCGTCAGCCTCTTCTGCTCCTCGACGGGTGGGGACAAAACACTCGGCGCGAACACCGGGTCTTTTTCCAGCGTCTGCCATATTTTGTACTGGAACAATCGTATTACGTGAGTAACTAGCTTTTCCGCCCTTGAGTCATTTATATGAATAAGGGGATTTCTATACTGTTTGTCTAATAATCCCCTGCTGCAGCTTTTTTCGATTGTAAGGGGATTTATAATCAAAAAGTATAGAAATCCCCTTCGCAGGGGATTCTCTAAGGGGATTTGTATACCAAGCCATCATCATCACACTATTAACGTTCCCACTTTTATTTTTTTATGTTGGACTAGCTGTGCCCTGCGGTGCTACCCGCGTTATAATGGATGAAGTACTCTTAACCAACAACATATTTATTTGAATAAAGATTAATATTATTATGTTGATACAACTTAAACAAATTATTTCGACCAAATTAGGTACCATAAAAACGGTTTTTGTGAGTTAATCTTAAAAGATAGACATATACTATCGCGGACTGTTTTTTAGATCATTAAAAGAGCTATTATTATTTAGTACATATTTTTTGTGTATCTTGAACCGTTTTCACGGCGCACGCAACGGAAGGCTTCAAAGATGAACAATTTCTCCCGTTTTTTACACATTTACCACTATATCTTTGCTCCTATTGGTCGTAGCGTGATGTTATATAGCCTTCCTCGATAACTGGACTATCCAACACAAAAAGAATTATTCAATTCGAACCAGTAGTTTCGGAGATTAGCGCGTTCAAACAAACAAACAAACTCTTCAGCTTTATAATATTAGTATAGATATGCCTTCATTTGACCACAATCTCACCTGATGTAAAGTGACGATATGGTCTAAGATGGGGCATGAAGACCTAGAAGGTAGATGGCTTCTCCGGGCCACATTACGAAACACGAAAAAATCGCTTGACGCACTGGCCCAGCCCGGAGGGTGGTGGCAAGCCGCGGCCGAAGCCTCCCACCAGAGCAAACTCCACTACTGGGACACAGGGACTTCTCTCTTGGAGAGAGAGATTTGGCCTTAATTCACTACGCTGGCCAAGTGCGGTTTGGTGAATGTCACATGTCCTTAAATCTCTTTTTCTTAAAGTTATCAGAACATGCCGGTTTCCTCACGGTGTTTGCCTTCACCGTTAAAGCACGTGTTTTAAAGCGCACATACATCTAGAGGTGTGCGGCGGGGTTTGAACGCACGACCTTCGGAATGAAAGTCGAGTGTGACCCCTTAACCAACACGTGGCTTTTTCCCGTGAGTAATTAAACCAGTAAACAGTAGTCCATATCTAGACATAGAGATAGATATGGAGGTATATAATAGTAATGAAGAGTTTGTTTGAACGCGCTCATATCAGGAACAAAAGGTCTGATTTGAAATCTTATTTTAGTGATAAATAGCCCATTATGTCGTATATAGGCTATAGGCTTTTTACCGTGGGAAAATACTTTGTGCACGCGGGAACACCCAAAAACACAGGCAACGCCGTGGTATGTAAAAGTCCGGGATAAAATTAACACAACAGTAAAATAGTTTAAAAAAACGTTTCTCTAGATCTATATTTCATCAAAAAGAGCTAATATTTGTAATGTGTGCACTGCAGATAAAGATTAAGACGCATCCGTAACCTTCGCACTCAAGGCTCGAACCTGCACCTACGATTATACGAATCGATATAAAAACAATTTAACCTAGGTGAGGATAATCACTTATTTATAATCTGAATTTAAAATATTAAAAAAACTCCTATTCCAGAACTTTAGTTCCCATAAAAGTATAATATAATAATAATAAGTCATACTATTTTGTAATGCGCTTTCATTTGAGACCCCACTAGAGTAAATTTTCAGATTTTCTGTTTTCCTTCACCACTTTTACCCTCATTACTTTTAAACGGGTCTCAACCGATTTTCAGTAAACATGTCTAAGAACACTCACGCAAAATTCATCTTTGATACAAAAAAACCTAAATTCAAATCGCTTCATCCGTTCGGGAGCAGACAGACAGACAGACACGTCAAACTTATAACACCCCTCAACTATTTTTTTATATACAATAGTTGTTATTGGGAACCAATTTAAGAAGCTTTGTTGCTGCTGTGTTTTCTAATTAATTCAAACTTATGAATTCTTTTAGTCCTCGTCCACCTTGACATTAACTTCATGTGAGATGGAGATAAAATTGAGCTAAAAAAATATATTAAGTCTGTCTTAAAACACACAAGATCTGTGGATTAACACTGATCTTATGTTTGTCGTGTGTGAAGCAACTCTGTCACTACAAGGGTCAACAGAAAACCAGCGCTCAGTAGGTAATCAAATGTAATAATTTATTTATTTATTTAAGCACTTTATTTGCACAAAGTTTTATTGTGTACAAAAAGGTGGGCTTAAAGCCTAGGCATTTTCTACCTGCCAACCTGTAATGGCTCGTATCGTAGCTTATGTTGAGTTGTCATAATAATTTTGCTCACGAAGTAAGATTTTCTTTTTTTTTTTGTTTTATAACTAAGATTGAGTTTTTTGTATCCTATATTATAACCTAAATGTATATGTATTCGTGTTTTTGACGAACATAACTTATTTAATTTCATTTCAAATCTGACTAAATAGGTATGAATTGTAATCCTACTACTATTAAAAAGGCGAAAGTTTGTAAGTATATAGATGTATGGATGTTTCTTACTCTTTCACGCGAAAACTACTGAACCGATTTAAATGAAATTTGGTACACAGAATCTCTAGAGCCTGAAAAATAACATAGGCTACTTTTTACCGCGGGAAAACGTCATTCCGCGGGAAAATCCATTATAACGCGGGTAACACCGCGGGGCACAGCTAGTTTCAAATATGAATCAAACGAACTCGTGCTCTCTGGCAACAAATTAAATATATCGATAAAACTCGTCGTCAACATAATTTATGAATATAAAGTTAAGAATTACACAACATTATTTGCGTATTGCAAATACTAATACTATTAATAGACGCAGCCAAATTATTTAATCAAGTAATCGGCATTCTGTTAGTGTGATGTTTAAATTTTACGAGATATATTATGTAGCGTACGATAAGATGCGCGGGAGTGGGCGGACAAAATGCAGATGTGGATTTGTTTCCTGATGTTATTTTCGTAAACAGTATTGCATTTTTATTTGTCTAACTGAAAGGTAAAAAAGTAAAAAATATGATCAAGGAAATAACATTGTCTTCACAGTTCGCTTCAATGTTTTATACTGAGTTGAGAAGCGAATAGAGCAAGCTTTATGAGTTTCAGAGAAGGCTGAGAGCAAGATTAATAGATAAATGATATTATGATATTATAGAATTTTTAAATGACAAGTATATTGACAAAGTTTGACATTACTATTTTAATTATGTGATATAATTATTGACATTGAACTGTTTTAATTTGTTTTATTTAATTTTAATTATTATGATTTATAATGTAAAATGAAATTGCATGCCCTTAATGGGTAATTTACATTGACAATATTTTCTATATTTAAGATCTTTTATGTACATGTAAATGCAATAAATGACTACTTTACTAGCTTTACTTTACAATTTTGTAGTTATTACAATTTTGGAGTTCTTATTTATAGAAAACTTAACATTTACTAAGTAGCTGTACACTCTTATTGTCAAAACCATCGGTTATTTGCGTTTCACGGTTCTATACATATAGGTACCTACTATACTTGGATTTTAAAAAGTGTGAGATGTCTATTTACATTACAATATGAGGTAAGTAAGAAAACTTAGTAAACATAAACACCTGTTGAGTCGCTCTGGCTATGGAAGGGTATGATATTATATATATATACCAAAAATAAAAATTCAAATAACCTTGCGGGTTCTATTCTCTAAGAATAAATGGATGAATGTTAATGTTACTTAACTAATACTTTAGAAGAATTTACTTATGACATGGTTAATATAAACTATATGGGTTCGATTCCGCCAAGGGGTTGAGTGTTTGTATGTTCTGCAAGCAGTTTTCTCTTTGATCTGGCTGTTAAATATCTATATAATATGAATGTCTATAAAACTAAGTTTATCAGAGGTCTAGTACCCATAACACAAGCCTAGAGCTTACCATGGGGCTAGATGTTGTTGTGAGGATTGTCAAGAAATATTTATTTATAATGACATTAAAATGATTGTAAAATTCTTATTCTTGAAACAACTATTCAAAGTAATCAACTACGGGGCAATGCCATCATATGTATATTTTCACTTGAAATTAATCAACAGCCAATTTAACTTGTTAACTGCAAACAGATGACTAAGAATTCTGTGGCAAAATTAATGTCCATAGAAAAAGTGTGACTCAAATAACGTTAGTGATATCTCCCCTTTCAAAGAAATTATATATATAGAATGAGGAAAGTATTTAGCACAATTATGTAGTTTTACCGCTAGTATCAAATTCAAACATAGTGATTAAAAAGGTATTGCTATGTATATATATAAGGTATATCAGTGTGTGTATGGTTCAGAGGGTGTTCCTAACTGGTATTTGTCCGATAACTAGATAGAAACACTACGGGTATGCGACCCCGAACTACTCGAGCTACTGTTTTCCACCACCCGTTCGAATCCGTGGAATCAGTATCCTATAAACCTTTCCTTATCCTTCTCGTCCGTCACACCCTTATCCTCTCCCAGCATCCTCAAACGATGGCGTAGTGGAAAAAACTGCGTCTCTTTTTGTAAACCGTCGCATTAAGGCAAAATGTAGTTAAAATCGTTGTTTTTCCACAAACTCTCGTCGGTGGCTATAATATACTGTATTCCATCCGCAGCAGCCACGCTACAACTCCCACGGCGGTAAATGGGATAAAATCTGACGAGGGGGGGACTACCTGACCCTATAAAGACACGTACTGAGTCATTAAATCCAGACTCTCTAAAGAAGGAAAACTAATAGCAAACCCGAAAACGGGGTCTTCGTTTAGGCGTTAGCCAGATCCCTGCGACCAAACCGGCACCACACGTATTGACTTGTCATTCCTGTGGGTCCTGCCGGGGAGGTAATAGAGGGTGGCATAGGTTCTTGGGCAAGCCTATGTTGCCATAAAGTCGTCCGTCCCAGGCGTAGTAGCATCCGCGGAGAGGTCACTTCGCCCACCTGCCGTGCAGGGGGGAAACAACACGGGGTGTGGTAGTTACCAGTTATAAGTTCGTACAAATAGGCGTCATACGTGCGAGCGCTAGGGACCACACTCGACAGTAGGAAGATCCATCGTAGGTCTATTAATCAGTCACCGCCTGCTTCAAGTTGGGCACTCCCCAACCAATAAGGTACTGATTCGCCTCAGTGTTAACTTGTTCCGCCTGGGTGAACGGAACACAAGCCTCACAGCTGGACGTTGGCACTGTAATAGCAACCACCTGCTCAAAAGAAAAATATAAATCGTAAACCAAACAACAACACAAAATACATGCGCTTTGCGTCATGGAATGTCCGAACTATGAGGACAGGCTTCCCGAATACCTGTGGAAGCTTAGATTACGCTCACCATCTACGTAAAACATATAATATTGACCTTGAGCTTCAGAGGCTGAACATTGATGTTGCAGCCCTTCAAGAAACCAGGATTGAGGATGAAGGGTCCTTACGTGAACAAAACTACACCTTTTATTGGATAGGCAAAAACTCTTCGGATACACGAGAGCACGGTGTTGGTTTTGCGGTCCGAAATAAATTAATAAAAACTATAGAGGCACCTGTAGGAGTATCTGAGCGTATAATGGTCTTGCGACTAAATACTGAAAATGGATTCGTCACTCTTATTTCTGCTTATGCTCCTACACTCAATGCTAAGCCTGAGACCAAAGATCAATTCTATGACCAACTTGAAGAAACAGTGCGTGGAGTGCGTTCTTCAGATAAACTCCATATACTTGGAGACTTTAACGCCCGTGTTGGCCAAGATGCATCTGCTTGGCCGGAATGTCTAGGTTTACATGGCATCGGTAAACTAAATGACAATGGACAACGTCTATTGGAGTTTTGCTCGAGGCATCAGCTTTGTGTCACCAACACGTTCTTTAAAGGTAAATTTATTCGTAAAGTATCATGGATGCATCCCCGGTCGAAGCACTGGCATCAACTAGACCTAATTCTCACCAGAAAGAGAGATCTGAGGGAAACACTTCACACACGAACGTTCCACAGCGCTGATTGCGATACAGACCACAGCCTAGTTGCAAGTAGAGTCCGATTGATTCCAAAGAGAATTCACTCCTCCAAAACAACTGGGAGGAGAAAGATCAATGTTTTAAAGACTCGAGACATGGAATTAGTGGAATCATTTGGGGCTCTGGTTCATAAAGAAATGGCAACATGGGACAGCTTGGCACCAGCCCAAGTAGAATGGGATATGATTAAAGCTCTCCTGACTGAAACCGCAGGAAACACTTTTGGGTACCAGAAAAAGAAAACTCACGACTGGCTCCACCAAAACGAAGAAAACTTGCTGCCTCTCATTGACATAAAGCGAAGAGCCTTCCAGAACTTTCGTCTTAATCCCTGCGATGCGACGCGTGAAGAGCTCTCAAAGGCAAAAGCCTCACTTCAGCGAAGCATACGATATTATGCGAATGCGTACTGGACAGAACTCTGTCAGGGCATCCAAGTATGTGCAAATGTGGGAAATATAGGCGGAGTTTACGAAGGCATTAAAAGAGCTCTTGGTCCAACTCATAAAAAGACGGCACCTCTTAAAGAACTTGACGGCACTGTGATTGCAAACAATAGCCGTCAAATGGCAAGATGGGTAGATCACTATACCGGACTCTACTCGTGCCCTGTTAACATACAGTCAGAAGCTATGGGACTCATCCCTAACCTGGCCACCTGGCACGAACTAGACACCGCACCTACCGTAGAGGAACTTCATCTGGCCGTCAAGCAGCTCAAAAATGGCAAAAGTCCAGGCAATGACAAAATTTTAACTGAAATTGTAAAACTGAAATGTGTATTGCCCGTCCTACATAATAACTTGACAAAATGTTGGGAAGAAGGCTGTGTCCCACAAGATATGCGCGATGCTAATATAGTCACCCTGTATAAAGGTAAAGGCGACCGTGGCGATTGCAACAATTACCGTGGTATATCACTCCTGAGCATCGTCGGTAAAGCTTTTGCAAGGGCTATTTTGGCTAAACTACAAAATCTTGCCGATCGCATCTACCCGGAAGCACAGTGTGGCTTTAGAGCTAAAAGATCAACAGTCGACATGATATTCTCTCTCAGACAACTTCAGGAAAAGTGTAGGGAACAAAACACCCCTCTGGTCGTCGCATTTGTTGATCTGAATAAGGCCTTTGACACCGTCAGCAGAGAGGGACTGTACTCGGTACTAGTCAGTATTGGATGTCCACCAAAGCTCCTGAAGATAGTGCAATCATTCCACGAGGGTATGGAAGCCACTGTTCTTTTCAATGGCGAAACATCTGCTCCTTTCGACGTATGCAGAGGCGTACGTCAAGGTTGTGTGCTGGCACCAACTCTTTTCGGAATATTCTTCTCAGTGCTCATGAAGGTTGCTTTTGGAGATGACCAACAAGGTATCAATCTACACACTAGATTTGATGGTAGACTCTACAACTTAGCTTTACTGAAATCCAAACGACACAGGCAGAACCTATTTGTTGACAGTCTTCTATTCGCTGACGATGCTGCTTTCATAGCACACAGTACAGCAGAGCTCCAAACCATCATGAACAAATTTTCTAGAGCATGTAATCTCTTCTCTATGTCCATTAATATCAAGAAGACTGTCATATTAGCGCAAGGATTTTCGGAATCACCAGTGATTACACTTAACAACACACCACTCGAAGTTGTCAATAAATTCTGCTATCTTGGATCACTCATATCAAATAATCTCACTCTGGATACCGAGATTGATTCTCGTATTGGAAAGGCAGCCACCACGTTCGGGAGACTCCGAGAAAGGGCCTGGGACAACAAACACCTAACTGTAAAAACTAAAATGCAAATTTATCAAGCATGTGTCCTCAGCACCCTCTTATATGGAGCTGAATCCTGGACTACGTACGCAAAACAAGAACGACGTCTCAACACTTTCCATATGCGCTGTCTTCGAAGCATACTGGGCATCACATGGAAAGATCGAGTAACAAACGAGTCTGTTCTGAACGAGGCACAGCTTCCCAGTATGACCGCCATGCTCAAAAAGAGAAGACTTCAATGGCTTGGACATGTTCTTCGTATGGACCCGACACGTTTGCCTCGACAAATACTACTAGGAGAGGTAGCAAATGCAAAAAGATCTGTGGGGCGACCATTACTACGTTACAAGGACTCGGCCAAGCGCGATATGATCGCATTTAACATAAATTGCGACCGCTGGCAGGAGTTGGCTGTCGATCGAGCCAAATGGCGTCGTCTCATCAACGATGGTCAATGCTCCCACGATCAAGCATGGTTCGATGTACTAAAAGACAAACGTCGGAGGCGTCACGAACAGGCCTCCAACCCTCGCCCACCTGAGCGAACATTCACTTGTAGAGTGTGTGGCCGAGCGATCCTTTCTCGTATTGGCCTTTACAGCCACGAACGCAAGTGCCGCCGCGATGCTACTTGAATCATCTGTTATAGATGCAAAGGCCCATTATTATTATTATTATTATCAGTGGGTGAAGAATAGTCTGGAAAGATAAATTAAATTCAAGATGAGATAAAGTTTGCAATTAAATATATTGAGAAACAAGCTTACATGTAAATAAAATATACTGTTAAAATTTCCATAAGTTAAAATTGACATTATTATCACAAGTGTAATTAATTTTTATTTTAATATGCTTATTAATATTGTTTGTTTCACCTTGGTTTTATTTAACTCCTTGACCCTCACCTCAGGTAATAAGGTCAGGTAAGCGGTAACCGGTTACCGCTTGGGGATTAACGAGTTAAAAAATTGTGGAATATTTATTTATAATAATATGACATTGCATTGGAAGATGGAACCCAAGAAACAATCATAAGGTCAAGGCGGTGAAGACTGGCCAATATAATTTGCAAAAAAAATATTCATTTAAATATTTTGCTGTTTGTATTACTTTGACGTCAAGTTTTGTTAAACACTATGACTGCTTCAGTGGCGCGGCGGGCGTAGGTCCGCTTACGGCGCAAGAGGCGGGTTCGACTCCCGCTCCTGGTAAAGTGTTTGTTCTGCAACCACTTTCTCCTTGGTCTGGGTGTTTAATATGTATACAAAAAAAATATCTATATAATGTATGTCTATTATATTAAGTATATCAGATGCCTAGTACCCATATCACAAGCTTTGAGCTTACCATGGGGCTAGATGTTGTTTTGTGGTTAGTCCGGAAATATTTATTTATTATATAAGATGATTAAGTAACTTGTTGACTGCTACATACTGTCAATGTAAATACTATAATGCTTTAAGACCAAACTGACATAATTATAAACATATTATTAACTATCTTAATGTAGTAAAAATTTGTCTTTTTATATTAGTTGAAAATGTACCTGCCTATCTACTTAAATTTAATGCTATTGCTATTTTAATTAGTAAATTTTTAACATACATAGAATAAATTCGTAGAAAACTTAATTCTTATCTATCCTAATAAATTTTTTTTATCAATCAATTCATCAAGAGTCCTTACATCCATAGATCTAGCTAATTATGATAAGAATATTTAAAGCATTTTTTTTTATAATGGGGATAAATTTGAATATCAGTTGCCAGACAATATTTAATGATTAAATGATACTAAAAAAAATATTATTTTTCTCTTCATGTTACATAATATCACCATCTATGTCAGTAAATTAGAAGTAAAATGCTTAACATTTCCTTAAATGGTGTCCTATCATCATAATTGTCCACAATTTGTGGTAAATTCTGCTAGGCAGATGATCGTAGCCACCTTGATCTAACACTACATGTATATTCTTAGATTGCTTATAGACTTATTAATTATATAAAAGTGATTTATAATGTTGAACTGTAGCATTTTATTTTGATGACACATTAAATTTTAACACAAAAAAAACAATTTAATCCTTAGAAAATTCTATATGAAGAAAATAAGTACGAATCCCTGAAAAAAATTAAACAATTCACTAACCTTCAGTTTTAACAGTTCCAAATCTCCCTCCAGGGCTAATTTAAGGCGTCTCCAGTCAAATTTAGCATTTTTCCTGTAGTTATCCAGAGGCCCGCTCGGCAGGTCCGGTATAAAACTTAGCTCAGCCATACTAAAACACAAGAAAACGCCTGTTACACTCACATAGCCACTTTATATTACACCGGATGACTGAACCTCTAAAAGGAGATCATTGGAATTCCCTCCTAGAATTTTAATTCATTCAATTGATAGAATAGGTAGTAATAACACGGACCCTTACCTTGGTTTGAATCTTTGAATGGAAGAAGCGGCGAAACAGCGCGTGTACTACTATACACAAGCACCACACGTTTCACACAGAACTGTGTTATTTTGCTGGTTTTGGAGAGGGGAAATCGCCTGATAACGTAAAGGCGGTTGTGAGCTCACGTTTTTTTATTGGATACTCCACGAAAACACGTCATAGCGCATGAGGCAAGGCGAAGGCCGGGCGGGCGCGGCGCTTTTGCTTTGCTGCTTGTTAAATTAATTCGAGCTGCGAGAGATACCAACTACAAACCTTAGAATGTCTCTAGTTTTTAATTTTTTTATTTTAGGACCCCAACAATTAATACATCTTATGAAGGACGGGACAAAAAACATCACAAAATCAACTGACCTGAACTTCTTTCTCGAAAACGTTGCTAACTCTTATAATATTACATTAATAAAAACGAACACGTACAATTGAAACCGAGTGTTCTCTCTATAACAAGACGCCACACTGTGCAAAAGATAGGTACCTACCACGTCCAAGAGTTTTGAGTGATTTTAAACTATTTTTAACAGAGTCATATTTTATAACAATTTTAAGTTGTGTAAGTTTTAGTGATAGCAATAACTAGTGCAGATAACTATAATCATTTGAATTGATTCAATAAAGAAATGTAATATTTATCGAGAAATTACATAGGTACTTACTTTTCCCATCGGAAAGTTGACAGCTACCAACCGATACCTGCAGCAGGACCATGCACGCAAAAGTTTTTACGGTTTTTTTTAACATTAAGCAAGATTATTTATGTTAACCTAAAGTATAAAAGAAATAATTTACTTTCATTGTATTTAAACATAATCTAATTTTTGGTTCACATACCAAAAGTTTATATAGATAGGTACTCCTATAAATCAGTGATTTATCCATTGGCTATTTTACTCATAGTTATGTAGTGAAGCAGAAAAGTTAAGATAGAAAAATCAAACACATAGTGGGAAAACGCAAAAATGTAACTCGAGTTTGGTATACGACCTAAACAAACATTTAATTTTGTCACAAAATGCAGATTGACGTACCTATGTGCATTATGCGAATAACAAAAATAAGCCCAGAAACTTATGTGACAAACGTTTATTTGTGCCTAACAATAATTATTGTAAAAAAATAAACCTATTTAAAGACATCATCTAAATACGACGTCATTGAAATGGGTCAAGATTTTTAATGCTGTTAAAATAATATTATATTGAATAAAAAATAGACATACAGTCACTGAAGGTTTACATTAATTGGATCAAAATCACATTATTCAAATACGTTACAGTACTCAAAAGGAATCAAAAACTGACGGGTTCTTCTAGTCATCCTAGAATCTTAAAATATAGTAGAAGCAACGTCATATAGCAATGGTAAAGGAAGAAAAACATATTTTTTGGATGAACGCGTAATGTTACTAAATTGATTTTCTTAACAAATATTCAGGTCTGATGTTTGTGAAAAATCTAACTTGGCGGCTACTTTTTCTAATTATATTAAATAAAAACCTGACCATATAAAATTATAATATTTTACGAAAAACTTCGTAACACAAAAACTTATCTTACTTATTTGAAACTATGAATTTATAATAATATACCTAAATAAAATCATTATAAACAATAAATTACTTTTTTTGTGCCTAAGGTTAAACGTCATATCACTTAAAATCTGTAATTATATTTTCATTAATGTGTCATGTCGGTCGCGGGGTTTAAAATTGTTTCTCAAAAGAGACAAAATCAAGGTTAGTTGTTGTGTTACCCATAGTTACGTTCCCATTTTTGGGACTGTGGGACTTGTCTTTTGTTCTGGGAGATTAGGCCTGTCACCACATTCACTGGCCAAGTGCGGGTTGTGAATGTCCTTCAAAGTTCTCAAAACATGCCCCATGGGAAATCGGCATGTTCCTGGGTACTTACGGTAAAATCACGGATTTACAGCTGTGGGCAGATTCTTTATTTTTTTGTTTCGGGTCTGGGTGTTTTCTATGTATCATTAATTATGTATGTATTTACAAAAAAAATGTATCTAAGTAGTATGTCAGTCACCAACACCTTTTAGTACAAGTTCTGCTTAGTTTGGGGTTTGGTGATGCTGTGTGAGTAGCCCGGAAATATTTATTATTATTTATTTTATTATTATGAAATAATAAAATACAATCACCCGTGATATCCAAAGTTATGGTTGAACAAACCGTGAAATCTTGATAAAACGCTTTATTATTAAAGTTGGAAGCATTTTAAATCTGTCACTTTACTAATCTGTCATCTGTAATCTTCCGTCATGTCAACAAATTAAATGTCATATTATGAATACTAGTGACACCTAGTTCTTTGGATGTTAAATAAACTAAATGTCCTAAAAACGCTAGATGTCGCTGTAAGCTGTACAGATCTATACCACTAGATGGCGCTGTTGAGCATGTTAAATGAACATGTGCGACAAGGATCGACAATCTCGATCCGCAAACATCAGAAAGAGATAAAGTTATTTACAACTACATGCATGGATTACCACTACATTGATAAAAACTGTGTTTACACCGCAGACGCATGAACAAGAAAAGAGAAGTTGTAAAACAACAAACTGCTCGTCGCTCGTTGCTTGGTTTGTATCAGATGTAAAATGGACGGGCGGTCGGCGTGTAGCGTGCGCGAGAGCTCCGCGTGTCCGTTGTAATATCGATGTTGTTGTGTTACGAATTTGTTTATATTTGACGTGTACGAATACTGTGTTTACGCGAATTTACGACTGCTTCGGCATATTGTTTCCGAAGGAGAATGTGTAGTGCATGTGTTTTTTATGACGTTAGCGCTCACTTGCAGTGATTTCGCTGATAGCTCACTACACCGGTGGGTGCGCGCATGATAAACTACGTGGTCGTTTTTGAAAAAGGCGAATATTCGCTAGTGTGGGTGTTTGCACCATGCTGTGCAAGGTGACATAGTGAACGTAGCAGTGGCCCTGACCTCTGACAACATGTCTGCCAGATCTGGAAGTGATTGCAGGAAGTTTGCGCCGAACATATTCAATAAGAGCAAGTGTACTAATTGCTTCAGGCAGAAGGAGGAGCACAGCGCGGAGGCTTTGGAATCTAATCGGGTAAGTTCCCAGCATAACACACCCGGAGCGTACTCGGTAGGCAAGGCAACACATGAAGCGGCTCTAAGATTTTTCTATGTTACCTGCCTATACTTTCATGTAGGTGTGTGTTTACATGTGTGTGTAGGAATCACTTAACTTGAGGTGTTGATGTAACGGTTCCGTAGAGATATTGAAACAATTTTGTTGTGCCTGTAGGTGTATACCTAGGTAACTATTAAAGGTGGGTAATGCACTTAATGGATGAATTTGAGGCAATTAAAATAACCTGCCTATTTAGTATTAATGGAGGTATGTAGGTAGGTACATTGTTAGTTGCCTAATCGAAAGTCATTGTAATTCCAAGCAGTCGATGTCGGTAGGCATGGCCTGTTAGCCTGTTACTATGATTTTATCTGAACCAACATAGCTTAAATTACTGTACCTACCTCCTGACGATCTTTGAAATTAAACTCAACTAAAAATTAGTAAAGAAACGTACCTATTGGGAAAACTAATGAAATATCTGGTAGAGTTCCGAATGTGCCTAGGTACGATATTTCTTCAATCGAAAACCTAGGTACCTACCTACTTATATCGAGCGATAGTTATACCCAATATCCACTAACCCTTAACTTAATTTGATACATGTACCTACTAAAGTAATCCTACCTACCAATTACAAAAATACTAGAATAAATTATTCTAAAATAACAAAAAAAAAATAAGTCGCTAACCTATGATATCGCTGTTACGGAACTATACCTATGTAGGTACACGGTTTTATATGTAGTAAAGTAAAGTAAATTTAATTACATCCAGCTTCGTAGATACAACCACAAACTAGACACACATCTTAAAAATAAATGATTTTGATGGTAAAAATTCCAGAAATTCCGGCGGGAATCCAACTTGCCAAATGCAAGATCCATTATTCCAATACAGTATTCTAACAAGATACAACTCATACACTTAGGTAATATTTGTCATCAATTTAACGGGTAAAAACAAAAAGTTTGCCTAAAAGAGCCCCATGTCGAACAAACAAAACATCACAAAACGTAGCATCTACGTTCTGCTTTACTTACCGACAAGTACGTACGTATTAGCTTCACGGCAAAAAAACGTCAATTATCGTCACAAAACATCTGAATATGGCAAATCACTAAAGTCAGACAATATCATTGCCAAGGTTGGACCAGCCAGACCTTTTATCTCCATCTTCAAGGTTAAAGGCTTTAAATATAACATTACCTCTGTCTGATCAGTGCAGTAAAAAAGAGTTTAGAGCCATTATCGGTCCATACGTATGTACCATGTATCATTCACTGACTGTCCAAATACAAGGCTAAGTCTGTGATGAATAAGACAGATAAATAAATATCGCTGGATCCACAAGAGTTGTGGAATTAAGTGATGAAGCATTCGACCATAAGTAGATACATAGTGCGAAAACGGAATCGAAACAGTCCTTATGCGGAACATTTTGATAATCATTTGAGATCTTGAGTTCGCCAAAAATTGCCATAAAAAACTCTTAATTCAATCGTTTTGGTCTTGGAAGGAAAAGGCTTCTTGCTGTGCTCAATCAGGGTCTATACATGATAGGTCGGTCTATACATGATAATCATGACTGCATCAAAAAACATCTTACATCCAACATGGTTGCAAAGTTGCAGATAAAGAGCTTTTAACTTCCGCCGTGATATCTGATAAATTCTGTAAAGTTTTTACACTGTAAAGTCGCTTTCGTCGTCTGTTTGCATTTTAATTTCATCTATACTAATATGATACAGAGGTCAAGTTAGTGAGTTTTTGAGAATTTTCGTGTCGTTTTAGGAAGTAATCTCGGGATTAACTGATCAATTTGAATTATATTTGGTACGTAACGTACAAGATTCTTTAAAGCTTGAGAGAGGGCTACTTTTTACCTCCGTAAAATATATGATACAGAAATCCACAAAACGTGGGTAACACCGCGGGATGATGAAACAAATGTAGTTTGCAGCAATAGATACTAAATTTCAAGAGGAACGATTGAGCACCCGTTTGAAGGCAGGACGGGTCGCTAATAATTATTGTTCATTTAATAGGCAAAATAAACGTCCCGTATTAACTACAAAAGCATTATACTAGTGTTGCCATACCCACTATCACTTACACACAATTTAGTTTTTATTTGCTTGTGTAACTATCGGAGAAAGTTGCTTATTAGGCAAATGTCTTCAGATGACTTGACAATTCGCGTGCGCTTTAGAAATCGCATCCGACGCGCGCGCCTCTATGTTATCGATCGAGGTGTTTTTCAAGTAATCTGCTTAGTTGATTGGATATTGTTGTGAAATACGAATAACGTTGTATTGTCATTGTGCCTTCAATTTAGCGGGATTTCTGCCTGTTTGCTTCATCATTGTCATCTAATCAAAACCATGTAGGATCGGCAGAATATTTATTTTTATTCTATTTCTTCCATCATTTTAATATGTTATTCTTTAAAATACTTATATGAATAGTAGCTGGCCCGTTCCGGCTTTGCACGGATGCAATAACCTTCCTCCTGAATCACTACCTATTTCAGAAAAACGCTCAGATATGCGTTCAGTAGTTTTTGAGATTATCGCGAACATACAGACGCAGCAAGGGACTTTAATTTATAAAAATCGTGAAACCTTTAGGTGTAATAAAATACAATATTTACATGCATTTGTCTACTGTGTTGGGTGAAATTATCTCAGAGCTTGAGCTCATTTTGCGATGCTGTAAGGTTATGTATGTTCATTTGTTGTCAAAGTAAAAAGTCAGCGTGTAGTGAGCTGTAACTCACGTGGTTTGCATTGCACTCTAAGTTACAATGCCATAATTGACTCTTCACAGAGTGAAACCCCGATTTCATTACACTTACCAGACCACTTGCAAAACTGACAATACTGTCGTAAGCGATGCAACAACATGAGTTAAAGAGAAAATAATTTAGCTTTTCCTGCTTTCTCGCTATGCCGGGTTTGTGGGTCGGCATATGGGCAAGTATTTGTTTTACGAAATTAACGTTTTGCATGAACAGGTTCGTAATGTCCCCGACTGGTGGCGCCAGGTACACTTGCGGTTAATGCGTAAGCGCACTGCAAATGCTCGTTTAAAGTACTCTGACATACTTTTGACAGCGAAGTTGTCACGATTTGAATATATTGAGAGTTCTGCTATTTAATACGCTGGGAGGTGAAGATATGAAATCTAAATGAAGACATTAAATACGCAATTTATGAATTGGGTTCTTAATGGAACGTTGTTCTCTTTCTATGTAGGTAAGAACTTAAATCTGCTTCACCTTTCAGATGATGAATGGAACATTAGAAACAAACAACAAGTCGAGTAGAGGTAAAATGCAAGTTTGACGAAAATACCTCAAGCTCAAGGCAATGCATTTGTGTACACCAATTGGAGTTCATTGCTTCCATACTTACCAAATATTAAATACTTATTCCATTGCAACACCTTTACGGCTCAATTAAACACTAAACCAATTCGAATCCACCTGCTAATACTTTATGTAAAACGTAGAGTGGCACTAAACACATCATAAATCCTACAAACCGCAGCCTTGTCAATATTTGTACAGATCGAAAGCAAGAGACCCCGAAAAGGGATCAAAATAGTCAAATTAAAAAAGGATACACCCAACACCAGTGTAAGTTGAACTGAAGATTAGTTACCTTCCATTAAAGTTGTGGATCAGAGTTTGTTGGTAAAGTTGCAGTGTAACATAAAAAGGAGTGAGTGAGGAATGTTGCCAGGTGCAACGGCCGGGCGCCCGACGATGGTACTTTTGAGTCGCCTAATGTGTGAGCCGAAAACGAGGCGCCGATCAAACGTAATCTTGGACCAACTAGCACCTTTGGATGGCTGATACGAAGATTTATGGTTTACCCCTTGATCATGCGACCTTTTTGACCTTGCGTGACAACCTTACATGAATTAGAAGCGTCTGTCCAGCAATTTACTCCAAAGGTGACCTTTGGATAGACGATATAATAACACTATCCGACCAATACGAAATCATTCATTTGTTTTCGAGTTCTAGATTCTAAATGCTGAAAATGCCATGTTTTTTTCAAAGACTTTTTTTAATTCTATTTTAAAATGATAAATTTTGACAGTAGACCAACATGTAGGTACAAATTTATATTGTACCTCTATAATTCCCTGATCGAAATTTGACTTTATTTTTTTACATTTATTTTTAAAACTTATTTAATTGTATTTTAGTGACTTGAATGCCATTTCTCTTAATTTGTACATCGATATCGGTAAAACATGTTAATTCCTACACATATTTGTCTGTAAACCATACATTTACACATGTTTTCGCAAATAAATTAAATTTGTCTTTATCTTTAATAATCGCGGGAGGTTGGCATACGACGCGAATTGAAGAGTCGGGCTGTCTTCTTATTTATTTATTATTTACTTTTAGCTATAGTTGTGTTTATTCTTACCAAAGTATTCCTGGTTTAGGGATTAAACAATTTGTCACTGTAACACTATCCAATTCTTAAAATTAAAAAAAATTAAATATTTTAAAAAATTCTCAATTGTTTATCATTAACATTTTGGCATACATCGTGGATGCTGAAGTTGATGGAAAACTTTTTTATTTTTATGATTGGTAGGCCTTCATTTGTCCACAAACTCACCTGATGTAAAGTGACGATGTGGTATAAGATGGAGCATGAAGACCAAGAATGATGGCTTCTCCGGACCACATTACGAAACACTTTGAAAGTTTATAGCTTATAACTTTACGTACTTTACCTCTTTGGTTCCCTTTCAAGCATTTAAGTAATAAAATGCTTTCAGTTTTCTAACATTCTGAGAGCGCCAAGAACTTTCTGTCTCGCCTCGTCACTAATAAATCCCATTGAACCGGCAATCGATACCTAAATTGAAATGGCGGACCGTTACTCGCACAATAGCTAATAGTAAATAACATTATTATGTAGGTCGAGAGTGACATGTTAACGAACAATTGGAGACCACATTAGCACCTACTCGACAAATGCGAGTAGAAGTAAGTATGTAGAATTAGAACCGGTTTGAAGAGTTCCACCGACCGAAGAAACTGATGATGGAGAAACTGATTGTGAATGGTTTCTACTATGTTTGAATAGACAAATTAATCTTAAGATCTACAATCTAAACTCATAGTCATTTGGTAAAAATACTTTAGGCTACAGCCGTGTATCCATCAACACCGTCATCTTGTTCTTGAATTTGCATTCGGCTTTAAGTTCGTAAAAATAATCATAATAAGTAGTACCTAACTTATTGATTAAATAATTATAGGTCACAACTGATTTTTGTGATATTTACCAGTGCCATATAATCTGGAAAAAAATATAAGATGACTCGCGCCAAATCCACCTTTCATCCAAAAAAAAAAACTCCATCCGTTCGGAAGCTATGATGTTCCAGACAGACAGACATGCACACAGACAGATAGACACGTCAAACTAATAACAAAAAAAGTAAGCTTAATAAAATTTATAAGTGTAATAACATCACACTTACATCTTCTTTGTACTTAGCAATAATCATGCTAAGGTACTTGCTCGCTGCACGGCTCAGATTATCTTTGGTAATCAAAGTTTCTTAATCGGTCTTGAAAGCCAAAAGTTTAAAAAGAAAGAGTAATTTAATAGAATCCATTATCCCACCTTGATCCTAAATTTGATGAGATTACTCTTAAAAGAAAACTTTCGTCTCCACAGATTTTCATATAGTATTTCTTTTAAAATTACATCATCCGTTTTGGTACCGGGCGTAGGCAGTTCAATTCTCGCTCATACAGCGGATCTAAGCATTATTTATGTGACTTAAAAACATGTTTACTTTGTCACATACTCTCGGATTAATCTGACAGGTGCAGCGAGAACTGGTTCCTCTAAGAATTTGAAATGTGACATCGCTTCGTAGACAGAGTGGATCGTAAACATTAATTCGAAGCATAAATAAGGTTTACATCTAATTGTATACAGGGGTATCTTAAACAGTGTGAAGAGGATAGGGTATTTAACTGACACTATAAAACTTGGTCTGAAATGTTTTAATAGCTACCTTTGTCCAGGGGAATAATAGTGTAATTTTATGGGGGATTATGTATCATCAATCAACAAGTATAATATAAAAAGAGCGTTGGATTGTATGAATGAATCTTTGGACTATTGATGCGACCGCTTTGTCAGAATTAAACGGGCAGTATTTCATGATTTAGATAAATATATTATAACATGTGTAGTTGCTTAATACAAGCTTTATTCGACGTTATTAAAGTTTTTAAACAAGTTTAAATGTTTTTAGCAAGCCCATGACACAATTTAACCCTTTAAAGGTAAGAATCTTGTATTTATTTTTAATTTCGAAGAGAAAACACATCTATACACCAGAGTCTTCAAAACTTCTACCTTCTTCCGGTAAATTTTGATTACTCCATCCAAGGTTAAGTGTACTTTAAAGAATCGTAGATAACTAGACCAAATGTTGTATCTTGTAATTCTTAGACCAACACCTGATTACAACTACGCTAAAGTACACTGATAGCACGATAAGAGTGCGTTGGATGACGCGATTCTGTTATCTTCACAATATTTTTGGTGATTATTCACTTGATTTTGCGAGATAAGATAAATGTTTAGACGCATATTGCGAAACTATTCTACTTGATGATCGAAATATGTTTTTGGAGATGGCAGTTGTGTCTAACGTGTTTTACCAGCTTGCAAAAATGCTCTCCAATTCAAGCTATCTTTGAAAATACAATGAAATGTATTGTTTTTACTCCTTAATCTAAGGCAAAGGATGGGCAGAAGAGTATAACTATTAATTTATTAAATTCGAGGTAGATAATTCTTGAGATGCACACAATGACCATTTAAATATCTGCAGTTGAAATATCCACAGGGCACCATATGAGTCAGACGCTGTCATTGGATCAACCTACTTAGTCCACGCATTCCGAGTTCCAGACTCAGGTTACGGGCTCTTTATTATACTCTTGTCGGTTAATAATAAAGACAAGTAACTGTGTGTATGTGAGTTAAGAACGAGGCACAAGGCCAGATGATTTTGAAGTCAAAATTTAGGGGTTCTCTATAAAACTAAAGTCTACCTTTATGAGTTCGACCAGAATAGATCGGTAGACGAAGATCTCCAAAAATGTTGTGTTTGTCAAAAACTCCCATTTCTGACTTCTGTTTTGTGACTATCTCATTGTAATCTTTAATACGTAACCAACTAGATTTTTAATTAATCTGATAGCAAGAATGTCTGGTATAGTCTTGATTTAAAAATGCCAAACAAGGGTTTCCAAGAAATCTATTTTGACAACCGTAAGTAGACGACTTCATTAAACTGATGATATTGATACAGCAGCTGGAAATTCTGAATGTCTCAGGGCGCAAACTGGAAATAAAGATGTTAACTTCTTATCTACGTAAATGCCAAAGCAGATATGATATAAGCTTACACAATGTTGCAGAGATAACATAAGGACTAAGTAACCGAGGATTGATAAACTTTAATTAATGTATCTCGTACTACTCAGGTAACCAAAGTTAAGCCTTTAAAAATAATTCAGACATCGATAAAGCAACCATACTAAGCAACTATAATTTGCTTTAAGTAAAGTAAGATCAGAATATAATAAATAGCGTAAAATTTTAAAATTCCGATCATCGATCGTAAACGAACTCATCAAAGATTACCTATTTAGCTTAATTTCACTATTTTATGCTACAAATAAAATTTTATTGAATCAAGATCAACCACAGAAAAATATCAATTTAATGTCAGTTTGATCTCAGTTAGGCGGTAAAACGAGTTAAAACCTAATTTGACCGCGTTCATAGTCAATGGTAAAATCGGACCTTAGACAGTATTGTCCAATAAAGTGCAAAGCCAATTCTGTAGCTACTTCAATGCGTAATAAATGAGGGTAGTTTGCAATTGCAGTATAATATTATGTTCTTGTATGCAATTGCATTAATTTTCACTATTTAATGCATACCTTAGCTGATAGCGGCTGATTAAAGGAAAGAAAAAAATACTACTATTAGTTCTGTTTGCGCTCGGCCGCTAAAACAAAACGGTGGTAGAATTTTGCATAATTTTAATTGCCAGGTTTATCGATATGTTTGTTTAATCTAGCGCGGGGACTGATGACGATAAGTTTTTGTCCTATATAGGGCGGAATGACAGACTTTTTGTGGACAAAACTGGTTTAATGGACGCAACTTTGTAAGTTTCAAACGGCGCAGTCCACTATGTAAAGTTATTTTGTTATATCATTAAAATAAAGTTGCGAGTTTAATTATAATTTAACGACATATGCGCATTATATTAACTATATATCAAGTGAAAATAACAGAATCCATACAAACTGTATTTATCATATTTTTTATAACCAAATCTGTATATTATTGACCGCGTCGTCGACTTGATGCGCGCACGCAGATCCCGTTAGTGGGCGAGCAATAAATACTAGCCAATCGTGTATGGTAATAATGTAATTGCAGGTAAGCATGACCACTGAAATTAGCCTTAACTGAGTGATTTACGGAATAACTCTATAGACAGGTAAGTGTTTCATTGGGGAATTAAATTTAACATTCATGTCGAGTTTATGTCAAAAAAAGTAAGGATTTTGCAGTTAATCTAAAATGGCGGGCTTATTTTTTTTTATTATCTATGCTAGTGCTTTACGGACCAGAAAAATACTTGAGAAAAATAAATGTATCTGCAACTTTGAAACATCACTTACGGTGTTGCACTCCGAGAAACAACAGAAGGACGGTCAAACATAATATTACTTAAATACCTATCTACCAACTAAATACATTGCGGTTATTTGATAGGTATATTCGTCAACTGATACGCCAACAATTAAGGAAAAAACAATAGGTGTCGTCTCGAGATTTTATTGCATGGTTCTTGTAAACAGGATCAAGGTTATTAATTACAACTATTTAGACTGACTCATGTGATGTAGGAAATCGTCAGGCAAAGTTATTCTGCAAAAAAATATTTATATATGATATCGGTTTTGTAACACATGTTGTCCCCACAAAGTGTGGGACAAGGGCAGGATGATGATGATGGTTTGGTAACAGATGACATAAGACATAATAGGATATTGAAGAAGTAGATAGACCCTGATGGAACGTACACAAGCCAAGAAAAAAAATGTATCTCTATCTATCACGGTTCTTGAGAAGCATCCTTATGACAGACGAACAGACAGAAAATTAAACAGGCTCCACTGAATTCACATTAGAAATACTACAATAGACTAGATTACCGAGTGTTCTTGTGTATTTTTTTTTTAATTTAAATTAAAATCAGTGTCCATACGAGCTTTACCACAGCCAAAACACTAAGAAAATTTGCAGTCAAATGCCACGTCGTATATGCTATTTAATATAATTCATCGCAGAAATAAGGCTATTCCCTTAAAGCCTCACCGCACTCATTTGAGAACTGTTCCGCCCTCCAACGTAGATCTAACCCGCGGCCTATAACTTCACCTCACCTATATAACTTAAATAGATAAAATCATATCAATCGGCAAAGAATACGGTAAATACCAATCTATTAAATCAAACACTGACATTGTTGCGTTCCTCGTTTGACCAGAAGGACCTTAGCCATACAAAATATTACCTTTGTTACTACAAACCTTGATCGATATCCCACTATTCCATTCTAGTCCTAAGCCAAACGAGTCTTAAATAACGACGAAATAAAGCTTCAATTCACATATAGGTTTACAATGAGTGTGCTTATCTAAAATATGGCTAAGTTGTGTGGGAATAGGGTTGAGAGTGAAATGACAGGTGTGGTTTGTTTTTTTTTTACGCAGCGGAGTTATGAAGGATGGTTTGCGAGGCTCAGTGCGTGGGTTAGGTGCTCCGCGGGTAGGTATGCTAATTCTGCCGTACGAGGCCTGACTCGTTCAATTGGTGCTTGTTGCGACAACTTTTAACCACCACAATCGAACGTGACCTGAGAATCATGAACCGATGTTACCATAGATTACTTTTTGTTTCGGTAGCCTAAAATAGTAAGATTTCCATATATGGAAACGAATAGAGCTAGAGGGTAGAGGTCATGTAAACGTTGTGATGCTTAGCTCATTCTCCAGTTCAGTTTCTTGTAATTGGTAGCTCATTCTTAATAAAACGATTAACAAATAGTTCATGTCAAAGTCAGTCACTGTCAAAATTTGACATGTCCAATGGCATACATTTTAACTGAACTAAAAATAGAAAATTCAACTACTTACGAAAAGTAACGAAAAGCAGTTGTAGCAAAGTTGTTATTTTGTTTATAGAAATATAAGAATAGCTTTGAAGTGGTAGGTTAGTCTTCTTATGAAATGTAACTTGGTTTACATGAATGTTTGCTCACAATCAGACAATAACAACGATAACGGTTGTTACGATGACACAAGATCCAGCAATACCTTGGACACCGAAGAACATTCATGTTATAACAACAGTTTACAAAACAATGGCATTATCAGATCGCAAACATCAACAGAAAATTCCAACATCATCCGTGTATCATAATCAACTGACAAACAGATACATTATCCGCTTATAAATTCACACAATGCCAGGTCGTGTTACGTTTTCCATTGAACCTCTTTGAACAGTGAACGTTTGTTATAAGAAACGTCATTGTCAAATATCAACATTGTTTTTAAACTGTCATATATGACATTGAGCCTCCTTTGATATTATAGCCATGCCATAACACATACGCACACTCACATAAAGAAGCAATTCTCTCTGATGTGGACGCTGGTAAACTGCGACAAACCAAACGCAGTAGCCATTATTATGGAACTGAACTGAGAAGCAATTCTATACATATTTGAAAATGGATTAAATAATTGGTATTGGCTCTAACTCGAGCGAAATTACTCTTCAATGTGTTTTTTTATTAGAGGTATAAATACTACCGGTCGGAATCTCATGAGTACACTCACTTACCAAATCTATGGGTAAAAAACTAGCAATGTAACATGTATTTTATACCTAGTGAAGTAGTTACGAGTACAAAAGCGGAAACATAAATTGTTCAGTTCCGGATAGGATATTCATTCCTCGATAATTAATCTAGAAGATTTCTTGCTTCGTTTATGGTTATGTTGCCTTGTACATTCGTGATCTCTATCGGTACGTCGCAATGCAATCGATTGCAGTGATTCCGCCATTTTCATTTTAATGTTTAATTAAAATAAATTAATAAATATTTCCTGGCAATCCAAACAACAATATCTAGCCCCGTGGACCCGTGGTAAGCTCTAAGCTTTTGTTACGGGTACTAGATATCTGAAATACTTATTATCCATATTAAACACCCAATTTTCTCCTTCATAGACAGAAATCTGACAAGACTTGAAACTTTTCGCGACTGTAACTTAAATAATCAAGGAAAGTTTTTGAACTATAAGAGGGTTACTAAAATTAATAATATAAAAGCTAATGGTTTATAAATGGATAAAAATAAATATTGGGAAAAGTTGCAATTCAGAATCATACTGCCGACGCAAAGAAGTCATTATTCAATAAGAAGCTTGACAACTGAAAAATGTCATAATTAAAAAAATCAAAACAAGCTGACCCGAGGCGACCTAGCAAAAACTTGTCATAAATCAACTTGAACAATGCTAATTGACAATTGAAAAACAATTCAACCTACCTATCTCAATAAACCTACATACATACATTTGTCATTCATTGATTGCTCCTAAAATGGTTCTTACGACCTCGACGCCAACACTAGACTGAACAGATATCGACAGACGGATAGGATAATGTTGTAATTGTAGAATTTTAAAATACGTGACGCAAAGTGTCCTTTTTGTAAATGCCACCAATCATCTAATTTCATAATCTGATTGGTCAGTCCTAATTAGTCCATGTCTTGGGTATTATTTTATTAATGGTTGTTAGTTTTAATATTAAGGAAGCAGCCTGTAAATGTATCCAAAGTACTTTACAAAAAAAATGTTCTTTCCTATTATTCATGATAATATAAATGTAAGTAGCTATTTTCAGCATTTACAGAAATTAATTAAAAATTGGCTCACACTCCGATCCTATTATAAAACAATTTAGTTAGCATTAATCCAATGTGATATCACAAACTTATTAATTTGATCCAAAAAACTTGAATGACAAATATTTCTCATCAAACAGTATCACTTAGCTATAACACAGTAAAATTACTTGGTAAAGTTGTAAATAGTCATGACGCCAACAAGGGCAGGATTGCCATCTGTGTTAACAACAGCCAATTCGGCAAATTATGTTACTAAACGGACTGAGTCAATGTACCCATTGAGTATTTTCAAGGCTAATTTGTGGATAAGTGGGTTAAGAACTACGTACCTACATTCGGTGTCGCTGACTTGTAGCAGTCACTTTCTGTGCTGTCTCTTTGAAAATAAATAAATATATTACGTCAAACCACACAATATCTACCAACGTGGTAAGCACAAAACTTGTGTTACTGGTACTAGACAGCTGATATACTTCATATCATAGATAAAAATATAGATATTTTTTACTATATAATAAACACCCAGACCAAGAAGAAAATCTAAAATTTGATAAGTATGATGGACTTATACTTCACCTATAATGTAATCATATAAATATGATTATAGGTAGTGTTATGTGTACAGTTAACAAATACAGTATAAAACATAAGTTAAAGTTAGGGACAATTGCTTGGTCTGGGTGTTTAATATGTATAATAAAAAATATCTATGTATGTATGTGTATTATATTAAGTATATCAGATGTCTAGTACCCGTTACACAAGCTAAAAGCTTACCACGGGGCTGGGGGCACGGGGGCATGTTGTTGTGTGGATTATCCAGAAATATTTATTTATTTATTTATTTAATTTTAGAATATTTTACATTCTTAAAATTAGTTATAAACATAGATTATGTAATCTGTGGTATAACATAATCTTAGTGACTTTACGTGCTTATACAATAACATGGTGCCTAATAAAATTTAATACCTCTATATAGTCGTAGCAATCCAAAATGTATGGTTTATCATAATATACGTAATCGAGTTCACCTAAGTATAGGTACTTTACGTGTATTTAATTAAAAATAATAAGTTGACGTATCAACCGTAACGAAACAAAGATGGCGTCACATAATCTGTCACCATGTAGTATTTTATTATCTGTAGTCTTAAAACGTTCTTTTATGAGATTCCAGGCATCTTTAATCAAGATTAACTTTGACAAGTTAACGGTTAAGGGGTCATATAAATTGTTTTACTGTACCGAAACGTTATTTTAACGATCTCCATTAAAATGCGATTTTTAATGTTTGTGCTTGTTTCGTTAAATTAATTCCACATTTCTTTTTTTTCAGGTAAGCCAAGGAGTTTATTGCTCTACAAATTCTACTTGTAAGCTACCATAGACATGGCACTAGATACCTAGAGGGCCTATTCGGCAATTAAACTCTTGGGCAATTAAAGTATATATTAATACGCTAAATTAACTAAAAATCATCTGCAATCGTAAACTATTATTTTTTTGGCAGGAAAATATAGAATACTAGTTGACCACATTCGGCTTTGCCCGCGTCTACAGCCCGCGTTATAATTAAATTTTTTATTTCATTTTTTTTTCATTATGTTTATACGTATATAAGCTACATTATTGTGAATTTTACTTATAATCCCTTGAGTAGTTTTCGAAAGAACAACATATATTTACAACAAACTTTCTAATAAGTATTTATTTGATGTTTTTCAGATCTTTTCTAAAACTTTTTTTCAATAATAACTTATTCTAGTATCTCTTGTTTGCTTGTTGCCGTAGTGTACAAACAAACTTAGGTAGGTACATCATCAAAAAAAAAACGCGTTTATAATATTAGGGATGATTTATCCAACATCATTTTAAAATTGACAAACCATTAAAGGTCAAGATGGCGGATAAAAATTGTTACTTACCCGTCAAGTCAAATATTGTAGTGTGTCGTCAGACAAGTTCAAACTGCCGTCTTCTAATTAATCGATTTAATAACTTTATCGTGTCGTTTGAAAAACGGCCCTAACAGATATGCACTTTATCTACAAATTCATATTCAACCTCAAGACCGCTTTGAAACATCTTTTCAAGACATTTGGTATTTTACCGCGATAAAATACAATGATTCAACGGGAAAAACCACCAAACAGGCAATGCCGTGACGTGAAAGTTAGGTTAAGTGCATACATGTTTGCATTGGCTTATCATTGCTAAACCTGTATCTACTTCACTATGCAATACTCACACTTGACTATTCTTTACTACGGTATTAATATAATATCAGTCGTACCGTTAATCCGTTATGTTTATATGATATCCGCCCCCGCCTTGTCTGTCGGATTGTATGCTGCGGCAGCATTATCTTGATTATCTGACCCTAAATAAGGCTTCAAACAAACTGAATTTTGCCTCAACTTGAATTGTAGAACTCATCGCTTCGCTTATTCTTTCAATTATATATTAGGTCCTTACATATGAAATTGGCGTTTTGTATGGGAGGAACAAAAAGTCGAATATTTTTTAATATAATATATTTAATTAATCAAAGTATGAACCATTATTTTCTATGCACTTTTGCCATCTTATAGGTAGTTCATTGATCCCTTTACTAAAAAAACCAGTCGGACGGGAATCAATAAAATCTTTGAAGGCGATTTGGACTGCCCCATCGGAGTTGAATTTTTTCCCTTGCAAGAAGTTATCCAAATTTCGAAAAAAATGGTAATCTGTTGGAGCAAGGTCCGGGGAGTACGGAGGATGTCTTAGACTTTCCAATTGAAGCTCTTCTAATTTAGTAGCCGTCTGTTGCGCAGTGTGTGGTCTAGCGTTGTCGTGAAGCAGCAGTGGCGTGGAGCGATTGACCAGCCTAGGTTGTTTAGCCGCTAGCTTTTCCATCATGGTTTGCAATTGCTGACAATAGACATCAGCCGTAATAGTCTGGCCAGATTTGAGAAAACTGTAATGAACAATACCGGCACTAGTCCACCAAACGCTTACAAGTAACTTTTTTGGGGTTAATTTTCGCTTGGGGCAGGATTTGGCTGGCTGGCCAGGATCCAACCATTGCGCTGAGCGCTTCCGATTATCGTAAAGAACCCATTTTTCATCACAGGTAATGATTCGGTTTAAAATACCTTCATTATTGTGCCGGTTTAGTAATGTAACGCAGCAGTCGACGCGCGTTTGCCGGTTTGCTTCAGTCAATTCGTGAGGTACCCACCTTTCAAGCTTTTTAATCTTCCCAATTTGCTTCAAGTGAATTAAAACAGTTTTATCACTAACACCGCAGCCTGCAGCTAACTCGGACGTGGTTTGCGATGGATCCGCTTCCACACTTTATCTTATATATAAAATTCTCGTGTCACAGTTTTCGTTCCCGTACTCCTCCGAAACGGCTTGACCGATTCTCATGAAATTTTGTGAGCATATTGAGTAGGTCTGAGAATCGGCCAACATCTATTTTTCATTTTGCAAAACAACGTTTGCTGGGGTCAGCTAGTTATATATATGTACTGGTACCTATGTAAAATAATATTATATTGTTGACATGTTCCCCTGGAGAATATCTAACCAACGAAGCGCTATAAAAAAGTCTTTATTCTGTTTTTTATTCATTGATCTAACCCTTACAATTCTGGAGATATTTCGTTATTGACTGACCCGTTGGTTTTTAGAACCGAGTGTATAATAATAATAACGTAAACAGTAAAAATGCGTTTTTTGAGTGAGTAAAATTACACAACCACTTCCACAACAACTAAATAACCATAACCCTTGCTATCATCACCGCGCTAAGGTCACGAACAGCACCGATGTCCCAAAACGAACCCGGGACCCACCACTTACCACATCGTAAATATTCATGTATTGCTCAATCACCAACTGTGCTAGGTCCCCTTTTGAAGAACGAACGTTTTTATGCAATTGTCCTGTCAGATGAATCATGGAGGACTGTTCCAAAAAAGGTGAAGATTTTATGAAGACAGTTTTGACCCGAATTTTTCAATTGATTATGGGAATCGCTGAATGGATTCATAACTTTTTTCTGCATTAACTCGAATCTTGACGCTAGCCCGAAGGATATTGTCGAAATATATTACAGGTAGGTAGAATAAAAGTTTCGTATAATGACATTATTAAAATAACATAAGTGTAAAAGACAAAATAGTATGAAGGTACATCATAACGTTTGATTGGATGCGAATAAAATCATTGGCTTGCAATTTTATCAATAAAATCTCTTCTGTTCCCTGTTACTATAGATATAGACGAAAGTATATAATATGTTCTTCCCGGCGCGAGTTGTCATAAATCAGCAGCTTATCAAATGTCACTGTCAGGCAGTTTCCCGCGTAAAGTTACGAGTAACGGAACGGGCGTCACAGTGACCCGGCGAGTCACGCCGCAGCAGGTGCGCGTTCACTTTCCACCAATGTTCTGTGTCATCTTCGTTTTCTAGTTATTATATTTAACTGCATTATTATCTTACAGCAGTTTTCTATATTTTCACTGATTTTTAGTAAGCTTGTTTGCTTTTCGTTGGTTTATATCATATCGACCTTTCTGCACATTGACTTGAGCTGGGAACGTTACAGAAAATATTGCGTTTGCCCGTTTGCGTAATATTATAGGTGCCTAAAAAGTAATCGCTTTGCGAATGTAAAGGTATCAGTATATGTATTTAATCTCTGACAATACATTTGAAAATGTTCGTTTCCTCTTTGAACTGTCGTCGTGTATAACATTATATGTATATGAAAATATTATGTAATTTCTTTTATTTAGGAATTAAATTTTGTTTCGCTCATATCTGCGTTCAAGGCTCGCAGTCTTATCATTACCAAGATAGTATAGAATGTGAAAAAGATTAAAATATAGATCGGATGTATCAATTTGTTCCACCTATGAAAGAAATTCATCATTCTCATTTTACGGCCCTCACAGAAGCTTTTACGATCTGCTAAACATCTTCAAAATTCCATTTCGGAATAATATCATCAATCTAGAACGTCTCTAAATGTCCCGTAAGCTCTCTTAATTAAAACCATCGTTTACCCCACTTCGCGTTTCGTGAGACCGAGAAAATGAAGTCTGTCATTCGTGCCCTTATTTTAATCCAGGTTAATAAATCCGATGATATATTCGATGATAAAACACACATTTTCGTAAATGATTAACTAATGATGAGGTGGTTTACGAAAACAGACCGTTCGTTATGGTTTTATGGTTGGTTTTTAATTGGTGTGCTACAATCTGTGCCGGTTTATGGAGTATCACCGGTGGTTTATGGTATCATTGCGGTCGCGAAACAAGACACAGTTCACATCAAACATCCGTTTCGGTAGTTACTTTATTTGTGCTTACAAGTCTGTACAGATGCAAGCAACAGCAACTGTGCGTTGGGTGCTGAAATACCACAAATTTTATTTTAAATTAGCTTTTCATTCTACGGACTTCATTTTACCGCGTTTAAATGCGTTGTCTCAAATTCAAATTCAAATTCAAAATCGTTTATTGCATTCATGTGTACAATTTTGGTCTTAAAATTAATTAGCGCTTACAACATGAGCCCTGACAGGGCATAGCAATATATAAGTTCTGTAAGTATGTACATAGTGTACATGTACATGTTATACATATATTTGTATCATATTCTAATAATTTCTTTTTTACATTTAATATCTTATATTACTTAAAGTTAAAAGCTTAAAAATAAAATAAACAGGCATTTTTTACATTTTTACCTCAAGAACCATACATAACAATTTTCCATAGTTTGGCTACACTAAACCTAATATTTTTTTTAACTTGTTTTGGGGTTTCTAAGATTAGCCCGTTTATCCAAACACATTCCTCATAATATGAAATTATGAATACCTAAATATTCTGGATAAATAGGTAACTTATTTTAAACACATTCCCATCTGTTATGAACCCTAACCACAGATATTATAATGTTGCTGTTTTGTCCTATTGACAGTGACACGTACCAATAACATTTGATAATTAGGTTGGACTCCTTTAGCCTACTTATTCCAAAATAAGAGTTCAACATTATCAACAGAACAGAAAAACCCCCTTAAAATTAATTAACTCAATGCTAAATAAACTCCATCCACTCCTTAGATGGGCTACAGGCACAACCATCTCAACACCAACACCAAAGCAACACAACAACTTCGTCATTTCCGAAATTGCAAGTGCATTGTCTCTCATCGCAATAATTCCTTCAGCGGCCTGCGCCGGCACCTGCGCGCGCATCTTTATTTAGCCGCGCGGGCGTTGACCGACGACCTGCTTACCGAAATACTGCGCAGACGCACGTGCCAGATCGAGCTTGTCAAACTTCAACGATAATGCTGGTTTTTTTTTCGCCATGTTTCCTCAAACTGGCTCCCCTAGTTCTGAACTGGTTTGAAATACATAGTTCACGTTAGCATCGTGAATTCATGACCGGCTAGATGGCACAGTTTTTATAAAATCCAATTTAAATTTTGTATTCATTTTAGTATGTCTGTTTTTGAATGTTTAGATACCAAGCATTTCTATTAATTAAGATTTTCAGACCTTTTCAATATCAAAAGGTACCTACATAAATAAGTAGCGGAATTCAGTACAGTTGGAGAATTGGAAGTTAACCTCCTTGTTAATGTCATTTAACCTCTCATTATCTTTAGTCTTAACCCTTGTCAGTCCACACTCATTAACTTTTATGCGCCGCTGGTCTTTTGATTCGTTGTTTAAGTTTATGTCTTCAGACCCGGTCAAAAAGGTCCACATAATACTCATTAAATAGGTAGACGGGCAAAATGCCCAATAAATTGCAAAGTGTCTCTGTAATTTATCCCTTTTATTTTTGCTCGCAAGAATGAGGAACCATCGCGCGCCGCACTAAAATGGCCGTCCCGCGTTGACCTTTCATTTTACTTGCACTATCAACTTTATTTTGCTTAACATCGTTTAACGATTCTTAGTATCCGAGTTTATGTCCCATTCCTTGTAGATGGAATTAAAATGTTCTGATGCGATGGCTACATAAAACCTTATTAAATTGTGTAACACGATACAAGCCGGTGAAGCTGTTTTGTCATATTGACAGTGACAGGACAAAACGCGGTAATCTGATCTGGCGATGCGATACGATAAATTGATATTGAAAACAGTGAGGTCTAGAAAAACAAAATGGTGGTGATTTTGCTTTGTTACTACCTGCGTGGATGTCGTAATGTATTTGCTATGGCCTTGGATAATAGTTTACACTTAGATATCTGATCTGATAGGTATTATTACTGACTATTCACATTTGATGAATAAATGTATTATCCACAACACTCCATTAGGTATCATGAGCAATTTTATTTTAAACGCCATTATTTTATGATTTTCTCCGGATGTAAGTTATTATAAAAAGTGAGCATTTATTTGAAAGGGTTTCAAGATGATTATGTCTTCTCACAATATTAGATTTTGTAATGATAGTAATTTCGTTAAGTTACCTTCTATTACTAGATATTACACGGTGTAATAACGATATTTTCATAGATCTGAGATCTGGGTATTCTTATTTTAATTTAATCTTATGACTTATTTGATTTGATCTGCAAAGAGTCTAACCGAGAAATTGTAAACGCAAACTTTGCTGAGCACAGGTACATGTATCTACCTAATTGTCTGCCGTAGACAGTAGAAATAAACCAGCAAGTCTAAGCTCTCTAGACTCTAGACGGCGGAGGGCAGACAGAATCGATACAAATCCAAATGTTTTGTTATGTCTGGCCAGATACTTGGGCACTATAAATAAGACGAGTACTGAGTTGCTGAGAACAATTTTTCTTTTATTATGTGCTCTCGCAACTTTATGGGTGGAATATAGCTATGATTTATTCTTTTAATACGTGAATCCGTGAAAAAAGGTTACCATAAACAAACCTTCATTGTGCGTGGTTTTAGTATAGTTTTGTTCAAGAACTTAGATATTAATCAGAACTGTTTCCCCAACAACAAACTTTGTTTTAAAAATCAGCATAACTTTCAATCAAGCTTGTCAAAACAACAGTGATAAAATTTAAAGAAAAGAAAGCCACAGTTAGTTGTACTTTGGCGACCATAGCCATAGAGGACATTTTGTATCAGCACATCATAATGCTTAGTTGTAACCTTTTGTCACATTTATTTACTTTTAAACTCTAAGGCGTTTATGTTCCGTTTATTGTGTGAATATTCTTTTTACCTACTCTTTCAATATTTGTACAGTGTGTGTAGGCATATTTATAATCTCCCTCGATATTATATAGATTTCACCATCTCACTCTTATTTCACAGTAGCATTATTTCCATGGCTAGTTGCAATGGAGATCCGTATGTCTGTTTACGGTCGCTGGCAGCTAGTTCCTGGAATAACACTGTTAATTGCTGCCACATGGCGGTACACTGCAGGTTTGTTGAAGAGGTCAGGAATATCTTATGTTGGGTTAGGTTTTCATGTGTTTGGTATTGTAGGGAAAACTTCTTCTCACTCACCACCATTGGTGGGATTGAGAACAAAAAAAGATCTATCTCCTATAAAAACGGGGGAGTCATAAAAACATTCATAAAAACGTCTTTAACGGAGTTGCGCATTTTTTGGGATAGGTAACAAATGTTAATCTCGCGTCAGATCCGCAGATCGTAAGATGGAAACATGCTGATCTATGTTAAAAGTTCAGTTCTGCCAGCATCCCGAAGCGCAACCTTTTTTTGTTCCTTTTTAACCCCCGACCAAAAAAGAGGGGTGTTATAAGTTTGACGTGTCTGTCTGTCTGTCTGTATGTCTGTGTGTCTGTCTGTGTCACCATAGCTCCCGACTGGATGGAGCGATTTCAATTTAGTTTTTTTTGAATGAAAGGTGAGTTTTGCGCGAGTGTTCTTAGACATGTTTCATGAAAATCGGTTGGGCCGTTTAAAAGTTATGGGGGTGAGAGAGGGGAAGCAAAACCGAAAATCTGCAAGTGTGGGGTATCAAATGAAAACGCATCGCGTCCACATTTCATAATATTATGTTGTTTTATATTTAAGGAAATTAAGGCATTGGAATCGGGGGTTTTTCTTAAATTTTAAATTTAGATTTATTTATAACTTAATAATGTCGACCCGTTTCTGTTCGCTTTGATCGAAAGGATACTAATGCAGATACTAGTCATAGAATATTAATGCAATTTTAAGAAATAGGCATGATTGATTAATTAAAAAAAATATATTCTGCTAGCCCGTACAAAAATACTAGGTACCTATTTGTTTTTTTTTTTAATTTTAATGAGATAGTGAAAATATATTGATCATAATAGTTCCGGAGTTGACTGCGAAATATAGTACAAATCGTTTCATAGGAAGGTTTACGAAGCGTATGAAATAGGAGCGGAGAACCTCTGATTATAAAATGAACTGTTTTAAAGCTAGGTTGTACTAAGCGAGGATTTTCGGTGAAAATAATGAATCAGATGAAGCACTTTATTTTTCCTATATACGATTTTATCTGAATTCTGAGAGGAGGGTCTCAATTTCTGAATCACATGATGAAATCTGTTTTTTTTTTGGTAAAATTTCATGAGACTAAAGAAGTCTTGTCCTCTCTGTCAGAAAAATAATTAATACTTCGGTTGTAAGGTTGTTTACAGACGCGCCTAAGCTAGTTGACTTATCGCGATACGATAACGGCACACGGTGTGATATATCTGACCCGAACTCGTTGACGCATAGATTTGGAATCGATAGCGGTTTGACATCTGCTGATTTGAACGGTACTTTTTTAGATGTGCTATTTTCAGTTTATTAGTATTCAAAAAACTGGAGCAGCGTCTACAGAGTTAGCTGTTCTGATTTACAAACGGTCGTATTTTTAATGGACTTAGCAGTAAAGTTTCAGTAAAATGGGCCGAGTACTTTTGAAATCATAAAGGAAAATGACGACATTTTGAATTTTCCCATCAATGAATCAAATTAGTAGTTGACTTCTAATTAATTTTAAGCATTATATGTATATAGCATAATGACCGGACCATTCAAAGAATAAATAAGGCAACGGAACAATTCTCTAAATCGCCCACAGATTTCCCTAAATCATTGATCAATGATCAAAGCACCGCATAGAAAGTTGCCAGTACGAGCTTATCTCCTCAAATTAGGGTAAAATAAACAATGGAACAATCTATTACATCAACCCCTAACCGTAGACTACCGTAATTGGTAGTGGTAATTGGTAGCCATTGTTTGTAAGAATGTGGCCTTGGAGGGTGGAGTAGGAAATGGAATATAGGTGGTCTGCAGTCTACCAACGGTTCTCTATGTAACTGAAACGGGTTGTCAGTTGCCACTTACTATGTACCTCGATTTTTTTTTAAAGTTCCTAAACTCTGCAGAAAACTGGATCTAATATAGGGCGAGATATAATACACGTTACAACTATTATCACTTAGATAAGAAGATCTCAATTATCTCTAACACTAAACTGCGAAGGTAAAGTTAATTTGCGCGTAATAAACTGTGTATGTCTCGCCTAATTCACTTTACCTATTTATGAAAATGTGTGAAGTTTATCATAAACCCTATTCTCTCGGCTATCGTAACGTAAACTATCATTTAGACCTCGGTAAATATTATGTTGTGCTCATAATATCAATTTGCAGCGGCCATAAACATTGCGATTGCGACACATGACGCGACGCATTTCGAATATCCTAAGCGATGCGATGAGTGTATCATTTGGAATAATTACGCATCGTCTGAAATATCCCAAAATACATTCGTATTTTTTAAATGTTACGAATTAGTTCCAATTATGTATTCGAATTTCATTTATGATTTTGGAACATTGTGATTTGTAAGTGTTCTATTATTAAACTAAGCGATAAACTTCATTTTAAACCTTATTACAAATTGATTCGAAATGACATGGCATAGAGTATAGAACAAACGACGCGAGTAAGGTTTTAACAAGCTCCATTTGTCGATGGGCATTCATTTCACACGTGATTTCTTATACGGTCCCGATACAGACTGTTGCCTTTATCGGCCACTCGGAACAATATTAATTTGATTTGCTCATTGCTTTCGAAGTGCCATACATGGCTGGTAATCCATTTAATGAGGAACGGGCTGCTCATTACGCGCAAACTAACGCTGCTTTTTTTAAAACAAGAACCAAGACTAATGTTATTTATTGTTCCGCCTCATAAGCTTAGGTATTAAGGCTGTTAAACCTTAGAAGACGTAACGGTAAGCATGACTAAATTGTCCACATCATGCCCAATAGAATATGTTTCAAAGAACAACAGCTTATTCCAGAGTTTATTTTATTTCATATACATGGAGCTCTATCATTACGGTTGATTTTTCAATTGACGTAATAATCTCAGATTTAAGACTTTTAATTTGTCAACTGTGTAAACTTTAAAACTGTCTATGTTTAACTTTACAGATTAAAAGTTAAAAGTAACCTATCTGACGGTAAAAACTATTACTCTTAAAATTCCAGATATGACAGTGAAATAATATATTTAATGCTTCAGCAAGAATCCTATTTCGTCTAATGAACGTTTTTGCCTCGGAATGTAGGAAACAAGTTGATCAGTAGGAAGAAATGCCTGGCCCTATAGAGAGCGAACGGTAATTAATAGAAGGTCGCTCGCCGTTATGCTCAGGCGCATCGCGACATATATAGCTATATAGCCATAGATATATCGCGTTTAGCCAACGGCGTCCGGCACGCCCGATATAGAGCTAGCCGTAGTATATACGGATCCAGTAATGCAGTTTATGTGAAAAGGTTCCGTTTTATAGGATTGATATTAAAAACTACTGAATCTAATATAATACAGAACTGAAAAGTAGTCTTGTAAGTAATAATTCTTGTATTTGGTGTGGTGTCCATTTATCAAAGAAATGTAAACAATTTAAGAGTTTTTGACCTTTCTATAATATATTTTATGGAGAAATGTTAGAGTTCTTTACTTTTCTGGTTAATAATTAGGGTAAAATGAATCCTCGTTTTACCTAAATTATTTAACTAACACGTTGATTGAGGCTTCCAGAGCTAGATTCTCAAATTACAATATTACCGTTTACGGGCAATCTGCTGCCAACGACAAAATAGAGTTTAAGGCATATACAACTCTTATATACAAGATGGGGGCTCCATCTTGTATATAAGAGTTGTATATGACTATGGGGTACTGTATTTCAAGTACTACGGTACACTCACGTCCATGCAGGCGTGTTCAATAAATTCACTCTAAGATAGTATGGTTTTTTACATATATTGATAGACGAAAAAATGCTTATTTACTCTGATTTTCGGCGGTCTCTCGTCGTAAATTTTATATAATAATTGTTAGTACTCGAATTTTAACTACTTATCTTATAATTATTAGTGACTATGGTCTTCACTTAGCCAAACTGCTGTTATCATCTGTCTACCAAATGTCAGAATGAACGGCACGTTTTCTCTCTTCCTTCGTTTTGTAGAACAAATTCAATGTAATTGATACGTCTTTGTATTGTAAACTGATAGCACTGCAATTTATCGATACGATTATATCGATACCTGTTGAGAAAGGTCGAGATAGATAGTATCGACCACTTTCGTCTATCGATACATCGATAGTGTCGACACTGCACTGTCCTCGCACTACCGTTACATCAACGATTGTTAATTAGTGATGTAACGTACTATTAATGTCTATCGGTAAATCGATTTTGGTAGCGTGTTCTAGAGATGTGTATATGTGATACCTGTTACTGCTTTCGTAACTGGTCGACGTATCTGTAATGAAGACGACGACTAGTCCGAGTAATAAAGTGGTAATAGTTTTACGTATTTTAAAATTAGTACTTAAACGTGTGTAACCGTATAATAAGTACTTTAGAAATTTAGAAAATAACTCATAATAATTTATTCCATACATGCATATTTATAGTGCATCTAGGATCTGACCTTGATTCCAACATGTCCTCCGACTAATTGATCCACTTGTCCTATGTCCATAGCATCGACAAGCCATCGCCTATCACGACACGTAATCAGGACGGGGACCACTAGGCCCGTTGCCTGTCAGTACACCACAGATTACTGAACACGCTATTTGGAATTTTAACGGGCATTTAGTCAATGCTATAGTTACTTAGTTGCGTAACTGTTAGATATTACTATGTACAAGAACGCTGATATGCGGAAGATTTTAAATGAGAAGCTAATTTTAAATTCTGGAATACTAGTTAGTAAAGGGTAATGACATCCGAGATAAAATTTGCTATCAAAAACAAGTTCATCTTACTTATTCAAGGAGGTTTTTAGATTTCGCCTAAAGAGTTTTGAAACCCTGATAAATGTACAAGAAATAAGCGAATATGTTTTCCGATCCGTCGACTATAAAAATTAATGTTTAGATCGTTCAGAAAGTAAAAATTCGGCCTTGTTGGTAACTTATGGCAAAATTCCGTTCAAGCGTCCGGTCCGCTGCAGGTTCACTGGCACAAAAACCTATATCTTTATGAATATTCATTAAAAACTAATTTATTTACCAACGTAGAATATTCAAAAGACTGGTTTTATGATAAACATTAAAAAATCTTCTATAAACCGTTTGGAACCAATTTAAACATAGAAAGAAAGCATGTTATTCTAAAATCGGATAATTTACCTGTTGATATTATATATTTAAAACTCACCTAAAAGAATCTGATACTAATATGATTTCATTATTTTATGATGATCTAATTTGTATTACATGTAAACATAATTCAGGATATATATATCAAAATGACAGGCATTACGTGAACATTCAAAGAAAGCCCGACTCAACTATCATTTTATTGAAACTGAAAACCATCGTAGCTACGCATCGTGCATCGTTGTAACATAAGGCTGAGGCAAAACCTTTTAGTCCACACACGCAACATACTAAGTTTATTTGTGATTACCTACTGTGTAATGTGTGTGCATTAATAAATGTTTTTCTTTCGTTCTTCTTTTTCTTTATTGTATTCCTTGCATTCTTTCCTTGCACCACAATTGGCAGCGTGTCAAAGTGCAGGTGCTGACGGCGCGTGCGCAGATCGTGACCATAAAATTGCGATGCGGTGGTCCTGCACACCATGTCCCCTATTTATGGCCGATTCACAAAGCCCCATGAATTTCCTAAGCACTAAGGAAACATCATTAAAATATTGCACAGCATTTTCCACGGGTAAGGCATAAATCACTGACAGTGTTTTGTTCAGAATACGGAAAGTACCTACCTAATTGTTTATTACAGCGTTCTTGTTAGCTTGTAAAGCGTTTAAAATTTTTAATACTTCGTTTTATATAGTCAACCTTCAATTTATTATGCTCAAATTTATATACAATATGTATATGCTTAGCTTTCATTTGCCACAATCTCACCTGATGTAAAGTGACGATGTGGTCTAAGATGGGGCATGAAGACCTAGATGGTAGATGTATATGAAGCATACAGCGTACCTCAAGGGTGCAACCTTGGTCCCACCCTTTTGTTAAACTTCAAGCAACAAACCCGCACAATCTTTAACAAATCAACACTCATGATCGGTATTTACGTTTAATTTGAGTTATTTTCACGGCCTCTTGTTTGCTCTCCCCTTCACGGTACGATAACTCACGGCCAGGTGCTAAATGCATCCTTGTGATCGATCGAACGCTTCACTGTTTGTTCAAGTTTTTTATATTTGCGGTGGCTGTTTATCTCGGAAGTTTTAGTATTAATACCAATGTTCTAAAACTGAATTAAAAACCATATTCTTACCTACTTACAATAGAACTTGTAATTATGACCTAACCAAAATATGCTTACAACGCAACTTTTAATGTTTAAATAGTGAGAAATAGGTGGATCTAAGATTAATGTACTCAGTTTTTACTTATAAAGCCTGCGATTTAAACTATTGTTTTAGAGTTACGGCATATTAGACATGTATATAACATATATTTACCACATGTATGAGAATAGATATTTACTTGTTTAAACAACATGACAGAAAATAAATAACTAACAATTTGTAAAGTAAACATTGAAAAGAAAATCTTGTGAAAACAAAGATATTTTTGTTCTCATGCATATTAATATAATTAATTTGTTTACTTCATTAATCGTTCATTCCTTTGTTATAATAATATTGCAAATTAATATTACAAATTATTATTATACGAATGCTACAAATATTAAACAGTTATTAGAAGACAAAATGGGATTACAACTTATTAGGTATTATGATTATTAAGTTATCATGAAATGCCGATTATGTACTCGATAATGATTTCTCGATAGTCGTAGAATCGCATGGAACCGAGAGATTTCTACGCAAGGTCAGAGTTGTAACCTATGCCCTGTGCAGTCGGTGAAAATAGCTTTCAATGCGCTCACCCGACTGTGCAAATAGGCTATTGAAAGTTAAGTGACATTGTATAAAAAAAAAAAAACAATTTAGTAAAAGATATGAACGTATCTAGATCTTAAGAACTAGAACAGTGCTCTTTGTTGCTTATAAGTACTGATTAGAATTTCGGTATTTGATTTTGTAAATTATTTCCTTTTTTTTATCTAGATACTCTTGTATGTAGATATTCCGTTCACTCAAAGTTTTCGTACATTTGTATTCAAATTTCTGCAGTGTGACTGGTGCGTGAACGGCAACGAGCCATAAGAGGTATTATCATGGTTTGATATTCGGTCTCTGACAACTAAAATCATTATCTTCGAGTTAAAAGTCCAAATTACTTTACACCAGGTAAGTTTGTCGTCAAACCAAGCTTTTTTTATACTAAGATGGTATACAAGCATGCGGCCCACCTGATGGAAGCGGCTACCGCAGTTTATGGACGCCTTCAACATCAGAGACATAACCTACCTTTGCCGACCCCGTAGATGCTTCAGGATAACCTTTTTGAAATAACCCATAATTTAGTCCATGGGGAAAACCTCGGGCATCATTCCACAACCCGAGAGTTCGCTTACCATGAAATATCAATAATTTTTAGACAATATACTCATTTTATGTTCGATAGTTAAATATATTTACTGAATGTCTTTGTTTTATTTGTCATTGGTTAGTGTTGTCTATGGTCGTTGTGCTTGATATGCATGAAGGGTTGCCACCAAGAAGGTTTTAATTGTTCGTCAGAGCCGACAACTCCACATAATCATGCTGTACCCTCATCTCATGCATCTAAGGCCGGTATTGAATTCCTCCTTATAAAGATAAAAAAAACTAAATTGCCGTCTCATTGTATAACTTCTCTAGTCTAAGAGAAACAAAATATGAACAAATAACTCAAACATTGTGCAGTTGTGTTTCACTGTGTAACTAATACCTAGACTTCTTAGTAAACTTGTGGCTTTTCAACTTTCTGCAACAAGTAAAATACAAAAACTTGGACAGGTCCAAGGAGTAAGCTTTTGCTGAAAAAAAAACAAACGAATTTAAATATTTTATGCTTCAAGTCTAACCAATTCAATTATATATACTGGTGAGTACATAATAGGACATTTTAATCGGAAAGCAGCATCTTTTAAATAAAAAAGAAACACCAAATTTATTACACCTTAAAAAGAATACAGAGGTTGAGGTTGGCAGGTAGAAAATGCCTTGGCATTAAGCCCAACTGATGTACATTTTTATTTTCTTGTGTTAATTTTTCTTAATAATAAAAATGCAACAAACAACTAAATTGAAAACGTCCTTCTTTCGACTAAATAGTATTTATTTATTTATATCTACATATTTAAGTACAAAATTTATACTGCAATAAAATAACGACGTCTATGGTTACCGATTCGCGCACTTTTGTCTTTTCGCCACGATCGTCGTCAAACAAAGACACAGAACATGCTTGCAAACAGAAGTGCAAGTGCAAGAACCACAAACAAAAGTACATGCGTTCCGCATACAAATGACGGGAAGCTTGGATTTGCACACGCGAAAGCGTAGAAAACGCCTTTTACGCGCTGAAGTAAACAATGATGAAGTGCTCTTGACACTTGGAATAGGCTTTCTTATTTTGTTTTTGTGGCCTGTCCGCCATTACATTTTACTTCTCTTTGTAATTTGCTGTCCTGAAAAGATGAAATTTAATTATTTACTCACGAGATGAAATAGTTTGAGTACGTGACACAAAAATCATATCACAAAAATCGAAATTGTTTATTTCGTTATTGTATTTAGATTAGTTAAATACAATTACAATGCTAGAAGACCCTCTTTTAAGTATTAAGGTACTTGTGCTAGAGGGTCGCGCTCTGCACAGGGACTATTATTCTCTAAAATCTCCAACCCAATAAAAGTAACATTGGAAAAGATATATTTTTCTTAAATCGACTGTAGAGGGCCATGGCCTCAATAGAAGTAAGTAATTACTACGAAAAAGGGACACAATACAAATTGCCGCTGGCTCCATCTATGGGCTGGTAATACCGACATTACTCCAAGTTGCAATGACATGTCCACATCCATTGGAGCTGAAGTTACATTTTGTATTTTGCCATTTATGGATGCAACTGTACTTGACTGGGCGTAACAGATTAGCTGGTTTTCTCATTTTACTGACTAGAAAAGCCCTTGTCCCTAAGTCCTTAATCTTTCTTAGACCTTATCAGTTTAAAACAACAATTTTTGTTTGACATTTGGATCCTGTTATGATGTACCTCTCTGTTGCATTTTTATTGTGTAATATCGAATTTCAAATTTGGAAGACACGGATGATGAGACGGTAACCTAGGTCCAGGTCATGCGGGTCGAAAATGCAACTATTTGTCTATGGATTACTCAATAGTGCTTGATTGATTTATCGATACCATCGATATGCTGCCTAACAGTTACAATAAAACTTATCGATAAATATCAAGGACTTTTATGTTTTATAAAACAGATTCAAAACCTGATCCACGGCATTGCGATTCATTGCGACACGCATTGCTAAAGTCAAAGTTTACTGGCCAACCCATGATCCTTATTTCTATACACGTAAAGTGTACATCTGCAGGTTAAATTGAGCCTAAAACTAAATGTTAAACTAGCATAAACAGAGTTGCTAACTAAGGATGAAACCTTTTTAGAAATGTCTTACCTAATATTATCTTTTACCATGAGGAGAACTACTAGAGTAGACGCACCTCACGCTATCTAATAGGTACTCCGATACTTTGTAGTAAAAACGTAACATGCAGTAATTCAATATTAAAATCAACATGTTTTAAGGGCCTTTTTGCTTTAGTTTATATGGTAGTTAATATTGCTTATACTAGCATTGATCTGAGTGCAATATCCGCTAATCAAAAAGTGCAGATAACAAGAATAGACAATTATCCAACGGTTCATGTGAAAATTCACAACAGGCGTAGTTGTGATCGTAATCGATGTCGAAATATTAGTAAACGGTATCGATTCGATATCGGTCGAGTCATGGCGCGTACTATTGTCGTAATCTAGAGCGAATTGCTATTCTCTGAAATGGAAACTTGTGTCATCTTCCTGATATAGATAGTTTTACGAAAGGTAGATAACGTTTTACCATCCTTTTTATCATAATTGGAAGTTGAAATTGAAGGCAATGGCAGTACGTGTTCACATCAGGTTGACATTGACAGATGAATCGTAAGTACCCAGCTGAGATGAACGGTGCGCCTCCAGCCAGCCTTATATGCAGCACACTGTTAAAGGCGATGGTTACTCCATTTAACATCCAGTGGAACATCGGAGTGTTCCGTCAATCTGTAAAAAAAACTCAGATTTATAGTAGTTGTAAAGTCCTAGTTTTTATCGCGATTATTATCGATAAGTAGCACATTACTAGTGCACACACAACCTGTCACCACCGTACTACGTGACCAGTGTTGCGACAACTATCGATGGTCGCTACGCAATATTATGTTCCTAGAATTTAGGTAGCGGTACCTATGGAATTTTTATAGCGTGCGGTAAATAAAGACTATGTGTGATTTTTTCCGTGGTTTATGGTCATTTGGGGTTTATAGCACAATTCTGATGGAAGGTGTTAGTTTAATTTTGATCCATTTGTATACAGTTCAAACATATATTATTCGATTGATCTGTGAATTACTTGTTTATTCTCAGATTACAAAACTAAAGGCAAACAAAGTGCACTTGACAACGTAGTGCAAGTTACTTGTACAAACCCGAAAAAACAATGCTTTCGTCTATAAAGCGTGAATCATTTTCTTGTTTTGTTAGTACATATTTGTTTATTCACGTTAAGTGCACTTAGCTTGTACGAGTAATCTAAGATATCTATCCAATTCAGTCAATATCACTAAGATATTTACTTCTTTAAATTTTAAGGCTCATGGCAGTGTCATCTTTGCCATAAAAAATGTCCTATAAAGTTCTACACAATGTCTCAGCTTTATTGCCGAGTCTAAAATCTAATCTATCATGGCGCCAAAAAGACGACGGGAACAAGTGAAAAATCGTGATTTAGCAATCCGCACACAATATGTTTAACGGTCGCCGGTTATAGACGAACTGTGTAGAATTCCTTTTATTTGTCCCATTTTAGGCCAATACGCTTTTTATTATCCAAAACAGGTTTACGATTGAAGATGATTAAACGGACCGTTGTGTTAATATTTTGTGTACGGTTTTATCGTTGTTGATATTTGGGATTGCGACATAGTTATATTGGGTTTTACTGTATCACTTCAGTTATAATCCCACCTTAATCGTAATACAATATTAATATATGTTGGTTATTCTATAAGCCGCTGCGCGCTGTATAAATGAGTTTCGAAAGTAATTTTTAATAAAAATTTGAAAATGACAAGTAAAGATTGCCGGCTTCTTTGAGGTCTGGTTTAAGGTAAATCATCGATCAAAACATCGATAATAAGTATCGATAAATGAAATTATTGGAAGCCCTTACCTTGACCTCGTGCTGAATTTCGCCAAATTGTAATTAAAAAGTCGAAAATGGCTCAGTTGGTATCCTTGATAGCGGAAAAAGGCAATCTTCATCCTTTTTGGGAGCATATGGAAGAGTTACTGAGCGCCAAGGTTTTCTTACCAAGGTCATATTTAAAGCCGGTAGACCATAGACAGTTTTTAAATGCTTCGAAATCCTTCTAAATTTGAAGATTTTACCTAACTGTAAGTGCCCAATTTGTGGCTATGTGGCTTATCATTATATGCCTTAAGTTATGGGCACATTTTACATAGATATTTTTACATGCGTTTTTGTTTAGATAATAATAATGTTAGAAACCTTATTATTATTTAAAGATCTATCCTTATATAGCCCACACCACTCCACACATTATGGGTTAGGTGAAGAAAAATATTTCCAGTGTCAGTACTGTTCAGTTGAAAATTATTTTTTTATACAGCTCCCAATATTAGTTCCATATTATTATTGTTATTTTTATAATTTCTTACTAAAATCTTAATGCGGTTTACATAATACATCTTACGAAGTTAAAACAATATAGTTGCTAGAGTTTCGGAGAAGAGTGGCTGTGACAGATAGGCGGACAGACATGACGAAACTATAAGGGTTCCATTTTTTGCCATTTTGCTAATAACCCTACCAAGCAAAGCAAAGCTCTGCTTAATTAACACAAATAAGCAATTTAAATGTAAATGTAGGTACCAAAAAACTTAAAAAATGTTTTTCTGTATTTAAGCTTATGTGATGATAATATAAATCTACACCAAATTTGTTGTCCTTCCACTAGGGCAGCCCCTTAAGTAGGTAAACTACTCGAATTACCGCGTCTCGATACACCGATACGTGTAATGTATCCGAGTGCTCACTAGAAACCGGAGTCTTTCATTAAAGGTCGATCATTCGATACTTTTATTCGATGCTTTGGGGTGTTGGGCCGATCGATTTCAGTGACTTTGGTTCGATTTTTTGCCTGTGTCTGATTATTCTGAAAGAAAATAAAAAAGTGAGTATTTAATAATTAAATAACATGTATGGTGATGTTGATGATTAAAAATATCAGGTTTTTTAAATATGTGTTCCAATCGTACTATGAAATCTTAAAACACGAAGTTTTTAAGCTAGTCTTGGTTTAAGATGGCGGAAGTCATAAAAGTAACACTTATTTAATTTTTTGTGATCTAACTCTCATTGAATTTTTTGAAATAAATTAAAAATTACAAATATTTGAAATTTATCAAATCTAACTGCCAGATCAAAATTAATTCATCTACCTATCTAATCATAACAAATAAGTCAATCAGGTCGACTGTAACCTTGTGCTTTCATAGACATTAGAATGTTTAAATAATTAATGGTTAGAACCACCAATTAATATGAAAAGCTTATGGGCAATAATGGAAGCATTATTTATTATAAGTATTTGTATCGATTAGGTAGTATTTTATGTCGAATGCGGACTTCCGGTTAATAATGCTCCTGCGCAATTGTAATTACAGGAATGTTAATTGATTTTAATTGGTTATTACCTCTGTCAAAATGCAATGAAAATTATGGTTTATTGATCGAAACAAAAGTAATAATTTGTCTTTAATTAAAAAACTAGATGCGGTACTAAATTTATTTAGTAGGTACCATACCGGCTTGGTAGCTGATTTTCCAATTATTATATGAATGCTTTATTAACCTTAACCTATAAATAAACGTCCTCAAATATTTATAAGACAAACAAAAGTATTTTTTTCAAACCCAACCTAGCAATCATGGCCGGAAAACGACTTAAAGCCATATAATTTGTAATTTTCAATAAACCGAGCAATAACTATCAAGAAAACAAGCAAACATAATGATAAAGTAAATATATAATTTTACAAACAGTTTCTACCGCAACCTGTTGCTATGTAGCCCAATTCGGGATCAAAGTCCCGCTATCCGAACAACTGAAAAAAAAAAAACACTTTCATTATGCACTCTGTTCCAATCATAGTTCAATGAAACCACAGATAAAAAAGTAGTCTCTGGTATGAAACGGACACTAACCAATTCCAAATACAAAAACCGCTACAAAATGAAAACAACAAAAATATTTATATTAAGAACGTGACAACGGACAGTGAACGTGCAATGAATAGTTGGTATAGATAAGAAGGTTTCGTAGTTACTAGGTGTTGAGACAAATTTACGAGTATGCTACAGATAATTATTTTATTATAACTTGACTGCCTCAGTGGCGCGGTGGGCGAAGGTCCGACTGCGGTGAAAGAGGTAGCGGGTTCGATTCCCGCTGAGGGGTCTAGTGTTTGTAAACACTTTCTTCTTGGTCTGGGTCTTATAATGTAAAATAAGAAATATGTATTTATGTACTATGTATAACAGATGACACAAGCTCACGAACAAAAGCTTAGAGCTTACTGGGCTAGATGTTGTTGTGTGGTTTGTCCGTAAATATTTAATTTATTAGCCGGAGATATTATTCATCATCATCATCACCCTATTAACGTTCCCACTGCTGGGACACAGGGACTTCTCTCTTGACGAGAGAGATTAGGCCTTAATTCACCACGCTGGCCAAGTGCGGGTTGGTGAACGTCACATGTCCTTCAAACTCTTTTAAAGTTCTCAGAACATGCCGGTTTCCTCACGATGTTTGCCTTCACCGTTAAAGCATGTGTTTAAAGCGTTAAAAGAGTTTAAAGAGATATTATTCAGAGTAAGCTAATGTAGTCATTTGTACCCGCTGAATGTTAAAAATAAATAAATACAAAATAAAAATCTTTTATTTCGGACAACAATAATCCATACTTTGTTAGTAAACTTAATGACTAGGGTTAGTAAAATAAATCAGATCATATTCTATTAAATTAAAATTAATCTAAGTTTAATTAAATGAATTTAAACCAAATCTTACTAAATCAAATTAAACTAAACTCAATCAAATCACATTCAATTAAATAAAAACCAAATTAAACCAAATCAAATTTAAATGAAATTAAACAAAATCAATTCAAATTATATTACATTAAATTAAAATTAAAACAAATTAAATTAAATCAAATGAACATACATTACAACAAAATTAAATATAAATTAATCAAATAAAATTAAATGAAATCAAATTAAATCGAACTAAATTAAATCAAATTAAATCAAATTAAATTAAATTAAATTAAATCAAATTAAATTAAATCAAATCAAACCAAATTAAATTAAATCAATACAAATTACAAAATTAAATTATTTTCATAACAAAACCCTTCCAGATGGGAGAAGTGATCCTAGCTTAGCTGAGTTAAGCTAGCTCTTAAAATCACTTGGGTAAGTACAATGTATAGACGATGAAGTAGTTGATATGGCGGCTTTTTGTGAATGAAGCAAACGAAAAGTGAACACAACAGGTTCTTGTTAGAACTAACTTAACGGTTTATCTTTTTGCGCGCGTCCGAAACACGATTCTTATTGTACGCATACCTATATTTTTTTATTTTTATGTCTTTCTTTCTTTCTTTCAGGTATGTTTTGTGACAGGTCATGTATGGTATGCTCTATTTAGTACCTAAGGGCAGAAAAAGTATACCGTTTATTTTCTTTTACTGCAATAATGGTACGACAAGCCTTATGCAAAAAAAGATTAAAATTAAGTTAAATTTTGAAAGTTATATTTTGAAAATTATGGTTATCAATATCATGAAGTTTAACAGTGATCATGGCGCATGTAACTGTGCCGAAATATCGGGAAACCGAAACTCGAAATACAATAAATCATGGCAAATATCCCGTTTTAAATCTAAATAGTAATGACAAAAATAAAAAATAAATTGCGTACAATCGCTTTTTATCTAATTTAGAAGTTTCGTAGTTGTATCATTGTTTAGTTTTACATAAAACCGTCTTATGAATCTTTCCATATCGCCTGACAGAATAGCTTTATATAATTCCCTTCAAAATAATAATGTAGAGGTTTATGTCCCTATCATTGAGCGATCATTACTGGAATTGAAGCCTCTTTAACTCCTCATTCCAGTGAACCATTCCAGTAATCTAGTGTAGAAGCGACCGGTAAGTACAAAATTTAACGAAACGCGTTATGTGTCTCACCTGTGAGATGGTAATTTATGATGCTAACCGATGGTCATAGTACAGGGATCTAGATTTTTTATTTGAAGTGGTATTCTTTTGGGTGAACGATGAAAAAAAAAACGTATTATCACATTTATTTTATTCAGTAAGCGCCAATGTAGAGTATGGTTCTCAGACATACTCATGTCAATCCATACTAATTTGATACACAGATTCTTGTGAGTCTGAGAAAGAACATAGGTTACTTTTAACGTAAACGTAACGAAAGTAAACTGTCTGTCTGTTCCTCTTTCACACAAAAACGACTGAACCGATTCACATTAAATTTGGTACATCCTGAGAAAGATATTATAGTTTATTTATCCCGGGATAATGTAATTCCGCGGGAAAATCCATTATGACGCGGGTAGTGCCCCGCGGTGCACTACTAGTCACTAAATAATTTAGTTTTCATTCAAAAATAAACTTGCATAATCAAAGAAATAATGCCGTTTGACATTTCGAACCTCACGCCACACCTCTTGCGACAAATTAACTCCCAATGAATCCGACATTTAAAAAACCTATATTACGAGTACATTCAGTCAGCGTGTTTCGTAATGTGGTCCGGAGTAGACATGGGTCTTCATGCCCATCTTAGACCACATCGTCACTTTGCATCAGGTGAGATTGTGGTTAAATGAAGGCTAGATAGCGTAAAAAAAAGCCTTCCTGAACTTCCAGCGTCTATAGATCCTGGTCACAGCTTCAGAAGGTACAAATTCGTCACCTTTGCGGCTTGCGGTACCTGATGTGGAATTACGGTCCTCCTTATCATCATCATTTCATCGAAAGTCCACTGCTGAAGTATTCCTTTATTGATTCGGCTGTAACAAACTGATGATTATTTTGATGTAAGCTTTCACGAATTAAATTATAAAAGGCCCCATGAATGTAATAGCTAAACACGACTTTTTTCTGTATAAATGTTATTTATTATTATTATTTAAATATTTAATCCTCCCATACTACAAGATGTCGAGATTTACAACTTTTCCTCATTGTCAAAAAAAATCTAATTTGAAAGTTGATGTTTGCAATAGCATTACGTTCACATTTTAGGCCCTAGAGCCATTAGTATTAGCAGTGAACACACTTGTTTTACACTGCTTAATTTGCTGTTTTTTTTAGTTATTCTGTTAGGTATGACTCTGGCCTTAAATAAGATAAAAATAATCTTAGTCTTGGCTTGAGGGTCCCGGGACACTACCCCACCGACGGTAGCTGCCCTTGACCATTCATTTTTATACCTTCTTAAGCTAATTTAGGGGACCTGCGCTGACTAGCTTTAAGCTTGTAACAAATAATATAAATTTATTTTTATTTCAGTCAACATATAAGTCCATTATTAAGTAGTAAAGGCTTGAGATAGTGCTAAAAAATTAATGTGAGCTTAAAACATTTGATTCTAATTTAATTGATTAGAAATTGACAGACTTGTGCCATCTTCTAAAGGCGCAGCACTGTCATTCCAAACCACCCAACAGTAAATAAACTTTGCATGTCACTCCAAAAATATATAATTTATTTCCTTGCAATTTGCATATTAATTCGCCGTGCCACATTTTATAATAAGCAATACTTAAATGCGCATGCGTTCCACATTCGTTTCGAATCGATGTCGTGTGTGAATCGAATAAATCAGCCGATTGACAGCTAGGAAATCGATTCGTTCGTGATTGTATGCGCGTGCTCACATTCCGTGGCGTTTTTATGCGTTTGCCTATTTGTAAGCTGAGAACTAGAGGGAAAGAAACGAAGAACAGATTTTTTTCTTCCTTTAATCATGGTAATAAATAATTTTGGAATAGGGAAAACTATGTGTAAAACAATTTTATGTAAATTATTTATGAAATATGCAGTAAAGACACCCAAAACAGACATATTGTCCACTGCACATTTCAAACAGACATTTTCACGTTGATTGTTCGATACCGCATTCAAATATAACCCCATCCACTTATAAAAATTAATAGAACTAAATGATCCTGTGTAGTTTACTTTGAATATCTTCATTTAAAAAAAAGTTCTTTATGGATGTGTATTGAAGCTACCTAACCTAATCTTCGACATCTTCAAGTAAGCAAAAACATCAAAGTTATTTCGAACTGTCCGGTATGTGATAAAGCCGTAAATCTAACGGGTTGTGACAGATGCGTCATTTGACAGTAGCAAAAGCTTAGCTTTAGGCGCCTTAGAGAGTCAGTGAGTCAGAATATTGTCGAAATCGTTTAGTTAGGCAATTACGTAGTTAGGTGCTCTAGAACAAGGCTCTAATCAAGCGGCTGGTTCCCGCTCTATTCAATTTTAAATTTAAATCTCGTGTTCCAAATTTTAAATGTTTTAATTGGTTTTTATTTTGTTATAATGCACGATGCACTTTTTAAAATTGTAAATACATAGTTGTTTATGGTAAAGATACTTTTGGGTTCGATGAAAAGAAGGAAGCGTCAAGAAAAACCTTTATATTTATCAGCCAATACTGACGAATGCTTTTCGTAGGTCGTAAGAAAGGAGTACCTGAAGTACCTAATAATATTATTTAATTCAACTGTCAATGTATAGCTCAGTCAAGTTTAATGATTGTACCTAAAATGAAACTGGGGATAATTTATTTTTTCCTCTAAATACCCTGCCACTGTTCGAAAGGGAAGCGCAAGCGACATTGAAAAAAAAAACATTTTTTTCTTGCTATAAGAAGCTTGCAGGGGATTTCTGGATGATTACTATTCGCTACAGTTTTTTATTTTATTTAAAGTATATTATAATATTTTTTTAAAGAATCCATATATTTTACTAAGCCCCATTCAAACACCAAACCCAAGTTATACACGAATACCGCCTAGCATCTGTATGGAATTCTGCTTCAAGAGAGGGAAAACTAAAATATTGAATGTAAACTCGTAACATTGAATGAATGCGTTTTCCGGTCCCGTTCCATGCCGTTGAGAAATATCATACGTCAAGCTTTATGCTATGCAGTTTTGCAAGCGACGAAGTTAGCTCCAAATTATCTCAAGTGCCGGATATTTCGAGATGAATTCGGGCTATATCTTATAAATCAGTTTGGTTTATAAATCCCCGGCGTGCGATGCCTTTTGCTTTTTGTGTTTACGATTTTTATTCACTTACTGATATTTCTGAGGACGAGAATAGTAAATTATTACAGCCATGACTCTAAGTACTCTAAATACATGCTGTACTTTTGAATTTGTGTTTATAATTAGGTATAAACTGAGCATAAATAAATAAATATGTCCGGACAAGCCTGTGGTAAGCTTGAATACTGAAAAACACTTGACCCCTGGGCGGGAATCGAACCCGCTAACTCTAGCGCAGTAAGCTAAGTAAGCTCGCACACTGAAGCTGGCAAAGAGTTAATAAAACATGCACATTCTGACTCTCTGCGAGAAACTTTTTAAAACTGTCATTTTTTGTCTTTCAATAATGACTTTATTAGAGTGGTCTGAAAAAATTCAAAAATTGGATAAGATTTTTATTAAATTTATTTTCATCCCTAGATTTACCTACTCCATATATTTAAAACGGCTTGATGTTAACTTATAAAAAATCTGTGAACCAAACCTATACTAATATTATAAAGCAGAAAAGTTTCTTTGTTCGATTGTTTGTTTGAACGCGCTAATCTCAAGAACTACTGGTCCGATTTGAAAAATTCTTACACTGTTAAATAGCCTATTTATCGCGGCAATTTTTTACCTCGGAAAATACGATATACCGTGAGAATATCTTTTAAACACGCGGGCAAAACGCCTAAGGGGTAAACATCTAGTTAAATAAGAATAAGACACATTTATTTCGAACCACAGTAAATATAAAAAACAAACATAAAAAAAATAAACAAAGAAATACAAAATAAACAAATACAGACTTAAATTAAATATTCATTATAATTAAACAAACTCTCAATTATAATGAATATTTAACGTTTAATTATAAATTTTTAAACTAACACCTCATAATTGGCCATCCGTTTAGCTACGAATAGTACGAATACACAAACACTGAAGACAATTAAATAACACCCTTCTTTTTATCAGGTGGTTAAAACACTGTTTAAGCTGTCTTATAGATCGAACTAACAGCCTTTGGTATATAATTGCATATAGTGTGGGTTTAACATAATTACAGTGCACAGAGAATGTCTCGAGGAAACATGAATAAATGAATTTATCATGTTTTTACTTTGTAATTTAATTATGTTGTACTACGCTTAGTCTGTTATTAAACAAATTACAATTATAATTGAGGAACGGTGGGTAAATAAGACTTACAATACAATAGGTACACTTTATTGAACACCAATTTACAAAAAAAAAAAAAACAATATATAATAGTGTCACAATGGGCGGCCTTATCACTAAAAGTGATCTCTACCAGACTTATTATATTTTTTAAGTATTATAAAATCATATATGGTCATATATAATATATAATCATATTCACGGTGCCACATAATTGGGCTAGAAAGCCAAAACTTAATCGTGACTTAACCTTTTGTCATATGCTCGTAAAAATGACGTCAGCTTAAATCGATTCATGATTATGCAACAAATCAACGTTTTCGCTTCAAAAATTATAACAATATCCAAAAATACAAGGAAAATTTAAACTTAATTTAACTTTTGAAAGGATGGGTTTTAACAATATTAAGACTTATTATAACATAAGAATGATTTGACGGTTTTTGAGTTTCCATATACATATCTCAACGTTGTTGCAAGCGCCATGATCAAGACATAAACTGTTGTTTTGAGAGGAGGTAGAACAGACATTGACAAACGAAACGGCCTACCCTCTTTCTGAGTATTTTTTTACTGTTTAAGCTAGAAAATTAACCTTGACTTCTAACTGCTGTTTAAAAAATGCATATATCCCAGCATATACATAATATATGTTATGATTTAAAACCATGATTTTCAGTGTTACTATTGTTAAAAACTATGATAATTTAAAAAATTATACTTATTTGGTCATAATTTCTCTTTATTTCGGAACTAACTCTAATATCCGTGGGTAGGTTATATTTTATTATGTTAGCGTACAGATTAGACAGGTTATGTCTACTTATGTGGCGCGTGTGGGCTGGAATCGTCCACTAATATAATTTATATGTTGAAAGCTTACCTTGGTCTATAATTTAGTCAGCCATTTTGATAAACAAAGGTTTCGGTACTGCTTTCGCTTTCAGTGATTTATTGTTGATTAATATCTAGAAATGATGTGTATTAAAGTGTGGTTATAGTCGTAATTTGTATAAGGTACATTATTCGAACCTAAAATCCAAGTAGTACAAGGCCTCTACCAAATCCCCTCGATTGTGTTAATATGACAGCGTTCAATTGATTCGGCCATATCAGTTCAGTTTGGTTCTCTTCATGGCTATAGTATGTTGCCATTGTAAATCTGTAAGTTGATGGTAGACGTTCCCTTTCCATCAAGGATTTACTAAAGAACAAAAAAATACCTAAAATAAATAAGACCTAAGACTCAGTTATCTACTATCTTCCAAAATTTTACAATACATAAGATGTATCGCAATGCCATCTTAACTACAACAAACCACTTTTTTAATTCACACCGCAAAGCAATTATCTCGGAGAAATTTCATTAAATTCTAACCACACGGCTAGAAAATAGATCATTGATAAAACAGGTCCTGATTGGTGTGTATCGCTTCTAATTGCGCGGGCGCAGGCTAATGATAGTCTGTGGCGCGGCCTGTTTGCACCGCGACAGTGCGCTGGCCTGGCCTACTTGGCGCGGCCTGTTTGCACCGCGACAGTGCGCTGGCCTGGCCTACTAGTGATAAAAAAATAATTTCCTCGTACTCGTATAACACGAGTTGTTTCATGTTAGATGATGTGAATAGTCAAAAACTGTTTATTAATCTAAATGTATCTTTGTGGAGGCCACGCATTGGCTGGCGCAGCGTAGGTCGTCCGCCTACTAGGTGAACGGATGACTTGGTGAAGGCTGCTAGTTCACGGTGGATGCAGGTTGCTTCCATGCAACCGTAGTAACTGGAAATCTTTGAAGAAGGCTTATGTTCAGCAGTGGACGTCCTACGGATGATGATGATTTATTCATCATCTGTTTAAGCAAGTAAATCTTCTGATTAGCTAGGAGTGTATAACAAACGTAATGGATCGTAAAGACTAGACGGCTAGGCACACCAAGTTTAAAATATATTAGCACTATCCTCGTCTGAATTAGATTTACTAGGATATAATCCAGCCTCTAGAAGCCAGATAGGGTGAAATTGGTACCCACTCTTGTTTATTACGTGCTCAGAATCTTCTGTAAGTTATGTTTTCTTTCCGTTAATGAAATGTTACTTATATGAACTCCATTTTGTCCTCACAAATTTTCGTGAAGATCGGAGGTAAGAATTCTCACAGCGCATGTTCACATTTTTAAATTAGTTTAAAGTTTTGTTTAAATATTAGTGTTTTTTGTTGCTAAATTAGTGTTTAAGAAAACATGTTTTTTGTAAAGGATAATTAATGAATAAATCTAAGTTTAAAATTTAAGAAAAACCCTCGATTCCATTGCTCTAATTTCCTTAAAAGTAAAACACCATAATATTTTGTAATGTGCACGCGATGCGCTTTCATTTGATTCCACTCTAACCCCCATAACACTTAAACGGCTCATGAAATATATCTAAGAACACTCGCGCCATACAAAAAAAAAACTAAATCAAAATCGCTCCATCTGTTCGGGAGCTATGATGTCCCAGACAGACACACACACAGACAGACAGACACGTCAAACTTATAACACCCCTCTTTTTTGATCGGGGGTTGATAAATAAATATGTTGGCACTATCCTCGTCTGATTTATATTTACTAGGATATAATCCGAACGCTGGAAGCCAGATAGGATGAAATTGGTCTCGTCTCTTGTTTATAATGTTCTCAGAATCGAACCTTGATGAAACTATGATAGTTACAAGAATGGATAACTGAGAGCTATTTGTTTTTGTTAAGATGAATTCTTCTGTTCAGTCCGTACATTCTGTCTTCTAACGGATACATACAGTCAGTTATATTCAGCTTCTCATTACAAGAATGTTTGCTTGAAATTAGTGTTTTCTTTACAAATTAACTCCATTCTGCTTTCCTTAAGATATAAGACTCAAGAGAGTCCATTGAAATGTCACCAGTGGAATTATCGGAACACTTACGAAAAACTCAAAAACCTACAAATCATGATATACAATAACGTATTAGCAGTAATTACCTAGTAATCGTTGATAATAATTTCCTATTTGTGAGTCTACACTCTATGGTGCAATTTTCCCTATAAAATACAACTCGGGACGCATCTTACATAACGGTAAGAAAATATCTTTCTGCGGAAAATAAACCCAACCCGCTTTAGTATGTTTTATATTTATAAGAGAAAAGAATATCTAGAAAAATATAACCAACAGACTTCAAATAAATCTTATAAGTGAGATATAGACTCATACTCCACCTTAGGTTCCGTGTATTAAACTGTACACGGAACACACACATTTTGCAATAAAAATACCCAAAAAGAAATTGTTTTTGAGTCCCCCCTCAAAATTTCAACTCTCTATCTATAGTGTCAGGTAAGACGGAGTCTCAGTTATAGGGTCCTTTGTACCCTTTGGGTACGAAGCCCCTTAATTTTTTTCCTTTTCCCTTAGCGTTAACTAGTTTTAGCTCTTAACTCGTCCTTCATACCGCAAGAGAAAGAGACAGATGGAAAAAGATCGTACGAGTGAAAGTGATTCTTTATGCCCGCTTTCCACTGCGAGCGGAACGGACCCATTACGGACTCCGCTATACTCGTAACGATGGTTTTCATACATGTGCTTCCACCAAAGCGGAGCGGAGTGAGCGAGTTGAAAGAGTCACATAGGAGGCTAGCGAGTTGAGCGAGTTCAGTTTTCGTTTTCAGTAGAAGGCGAAATATATGATTTTTTAAAACTCTTTCATAGTGGAAGGGCCAAACTATTTATCATTTCAAACTACGTTCCGGTTGACTATTTCTCGCTCATTTCACTTACGCAGTGGAAAGCGGGCATAAGGGTGGTCACGACACTCAGCATTGAGCACCACGAAGCTAGGAGGAGGAGTTTTAGCTTTATAAATATTTGAAATAATTTATTTGCCTAAAAAGGCGTTATCAATTCGGCGCAATATTTTTTAAATATTTTTGTTTTTTCGGTTTACTGGTTTCAGCTTTACATTATTAAAACCATTGTTTAAGCAATAAATACAGGAAATCAGCTGCATCCACATAAATCTGCTACACAGTGGCAGCAATTAAAGTACCCCGGATCAGCGCCCGCGCACAAATCATAATCAGACCTGTGGGCGAGTGACCTGTGCTTCAATATCATCTGTTGATTTACTGTTCGCTTCATCAGGAAGTTCTAAACTTGTATCAGTTTTAAGATTCATATATTTTTTTTAAAACGTTTTTTAAGTTTATTGTGCCGATATTATATTTGTATACATATATACGTATATCCGACGTTTCTGTTTCCATTCCAGAGGGAACCCTTATCTAGAAAGCCGGTGAATGGTGATCTTCTGTCAGATCGCAAGAAAAATATGTATTATAATAACACAAAAACTAAAAATTATAAAAACAATATCTAAAATATGTATTGTATTGTATTAAATATACCTTAAACCTACGTGAGCATAATGCATATGCCATAGGGCCCGTAGGAGCACTATGACAGAGCGCTGGTTTTCAGCCAGGGCCCGTGGCAACACCACAATTTAAAATTAACAGCACTAGTAGAGATAGCTCTTAACAAAACCAACCATTCACACGTATTGTTGAAAACTAACCATTGCTTATTTTACTCGGATGCGGACACTCCCTTAACTGTTTAATTTTAAGATACATATACCTGAAACTGGATTGCCCGCGTACACTTCTAGCATGTCCGTCTGAATCGCGTGCCGTCAATATATTAACGGTAACGGTGCTAGGCAGAGCATACGATTTATTTGCATTTACATTCCAGCTTCACTATTTGGTCAGAAAGTGGTTGCGTGTCTCACGCTGCGCCGGCGCACCGGGCGTGCGAGTATGACTTTATAAAGATATTTTACTGTATAAGTGACTTGATTTACTGATTTATTTACTGGACCATACTGCCATTAGACAGATGTTAGACAAGAACATAAACACTTATTCCCGTTTTCACTAACGGCACTTCAAATTTAGGTCTGCTAAGATGGAACATAGAACATAATGGTGTCAAATTTCTTAGGGTAAAGGAATCCTTAATTAGGACTAGGACTGATTATATTACTTATGCATATAGTCTGTAAAATTTCACTTATATGGAGGCTTCAAAATTAAAATCCATTCACGAAGAAAAGGTTTTTAGAAACAAAAATTCCGGGTTAAGGTCATTTTCGCAAAAAGGTCTAGGTGTCAGTATAGAATAAAAGCGGTCAAGTGAAAATCGTACTCGCCCACCGAGGGTTCCGTACAAACCTATAGGTATAATGAAGTAAAGAAAAACACATGCCTACAAGGAATATATATTTTTTGGGATTTAAGACAAAATAATTTAATGCTTTAGAATTTTTCCTTTAAGATTGAAATAGGATGTTGTTTCTTTGAGTTTTGCAAAACCCCCAGTCCTCGCAGTTGTCCTTGCGAATTTAGATAAAAAATGCTGCTTGAATTGCTGTTTCTTTTGTTGGCATTGATTTAAAAGTTTGATTTTTAAACAAGTAGGTACTAGGAAATATAGTTTCATTTTGTTTTTTTGGAAATTTTCCTGTAATATTATGTGCTATCAGGCTTCATGGCAGATTTAAAAAATAACAAAATACCTGTCTAGACATTTCATTGAGTATACCAAATGTTGAGTGGTCTTAACACATGCTCAAGGATTGCTTGGCTATTTGTTGCTATGCAGCAATATTTATTTAATTAAAAAATAAAAATAATTTTAAATTTCTACAATAAATATAAAATGATTATATAAAATTGGTCTTCCAATAAAGTTCAGAGTTATAGAACGTTATAAATTATATTAATATATATGTATATAGAACGTTACTAATGAGTCATTTTCATATTAAAACTCCATGTTTTATTCATAAACTCCGTTGATTTGAATAGGATATCTGTTATTATTTATCGTCTATAATTACATACAACAGTAATCAACTCTGTCGTTTATTATTATGACAATTTTATGTTATTGGAAAAATATTTTACAAAATATTGCTTAATTATAACTTGGTAGTACCGTTTAGCACCTACATCAATAATATTGATGAACCTAAGCTTGATTCATTCGCTCAATACCAGCAACTGAACTAGTAACACCACAGGCTATAACAAGTCGAGTACAGGACCCTAGCCCATCATTAGCCAGCATCCATCCCTGTCGCACCTATAATTACTTCTCACGCGTAGACAAATCACGAACATGTGGCGCAAATCATAGACGACAGAGGATGACTTTGACATTGACATGTACAAATTATTCGGTTTTTGAAAATTTTAAGTTAAGAATTTTAAAGACATTCTACACACATCCTGTGTGCGTCAAAAGCAGCAATCCCGCGATTCAATTATTTACGTGAGCCATAGATAAAAGAAGAAGTAATTTAATTTGACATGTGATAGACAGGTGACGCAACTGAATCTGAGGGGATTCTTTAAAATAGGAACCTTCATTAGTAATCCATCCGTCATTTATAAAAACTTACAAGCTATTATTATCATCAAAAGTGTGATGAAAGTGATGACATAGGTCAAATAGGTGAAAAATTACAACTCATTATATCGTAATACTGATATTATCCCTTTGGCATTTGATAAATAGATGATTAATATTCCAACAGTATAAATGCGTGTGTAACGATCTGTCCCTCAGATTGTTACCTCGTCACGATATAACACTGCACCGATATTGATGAAACTTTGTATAGAGCTAGTTTGAATCCTATTAAAGTACATACAGTACTTTGTATTGCGGGAAATTCTCTATTTCCCTGGGAAAGCTCTTTAAACGAGCGAAACTGCAGGCGAAATGCATTTTATGCGTCTCTGATATTTTCTGGATTCTATTATTCTCGCGCTTGCGAACTATATACATCTCCATACAAAACAAAGCCCTGCCTGTCGCAAAAAAGTCTTTCGACCACACTATTACCGAGTAGCCAGTGGGCAAAACCAACAAAACCTTATTTACTTGACTGGCAGAACAACAGTAAGGAAACGCTATCCATTAAAATCGTCCCAGCGCGTAAGTGGCCGTTTTTTGTTGCACTATAAAACTGGGAAATCCGGTGTGGCGAGGCTGGCAACCCTGCATTATGCTGGATGATGCAACAGGGCCTATTTAGTCTGCTTGTCTGGGCACTACTAGCTCCACTAGCTTTTCTGTGAGAGTTTTTGTTTAGCGAAGTCAACGAATCTTCGAAATGTAAGAATGATCGTCCCTCTTGGATTTTATTGTAAGGTGTCATTTTTCGATGTGTATTTGCGAAATATATTTCTGAATTTACAAAGCACTGTATTTAGCTGAGTTAACGTGGATTATATTTCTACATGAGTTTTTTTTTTATTGTTAATTACTTGCTGTAATAATAAATAAATATTTCCGGACAATCCACACAACAACATTTAGCCGCGTGGTAAGCTCTAAGCTTGTGTTACGGGTACTAGACATCTGATATACTTAATATAATATACAAACATATAAAGTTTTTTTTTATTATACATATTAAACACCCAGACCAAGGAGAAAAGTGCTTGCAGATCTTACAAACACTTGACCCCTCGGCGGGAATCGAGTAAAGACAAGGTTTAACGTATTCATTAACATTATTTTGTGTCCATAATGTAGCTAAGTAAATAAGATTAATGTACATTCCTCCTTGTACATTAATCTAAACGTCTAAAAACGTAGCAAAATGTATATGTATCTTATCAGATTTCACATCAAAGTTTTTCTCGGTTTAGCGCTCCATGTAGCAGCGCCCTAAGTGGCGTCAGAAATGGAGCACATTATCTAGGCGGTTTTCTTTTTGCGGTCCACACACGCAACAAGCCATGTACGAAACCGCTGCTATTACACGTTGCGTGACTCGCGAGGAGTTAGGAACTCGATGGATTGTTCTGTAATATAAACTATTACGCTTGCAATTTCACCGCTAAACATTTCCGGTCAAATCACGTCTGTAAAAATACTAAAGTAGTATCCTAAAAATCACTTAGCTTTACCGTAACTTTATTAAAGGATACCTGTTATTTATCTATACTGTCCTTACACGTGACCTCCGGGTGGTGCTAAGAACAGTCCCTGGTGGTAGGTTCCGCGGCTTGTTACCACCCTCCGGGCTAGGCCAGTGCGTAAAAGGATTTTTTCGTGTTTCGTAATGTGGTCCGGAGAAGCCACATCTTCACTTAAGATCAGGTGAGATCGTGGTCAAATGAAGGATTATTAAACATAAAAAAAATAATTATAAAACTGCAGAGTTTGTTTATTTGGACGTTTATTTTTTAAAGGACCTACTTGTCCGATTTGAATAATCATTTCACTGTTAAAAAGCCTATTTTTCGCGGAAGGCTATAGGCTAGTTTTAACCGAGGGAAAATCCATTAAACAATATATCGAGTTATCCCTAGAATGCATCAATGACGTCTACTGTCAAGTTGTGCGCAAGAGTGCCACTCAATGCTCTAGAGACAAGTGTCGCGTGGGCATGCGCTTTGGTGGTCGCGGCTTCGTCTTCCCAGGCTTAAACGCAAAGAACTCTAGCTTCTAGGAAACTAGAAATAAGGACTGCAGTTACCTAGGACAGCTGAATGAAATATACTAAAGTATTAGCAGATAGGCTATTCAACCTTGCCATGTTTGTGCTTCACGTGTAGATTTTGGTACTGACGGAACACGCAAAGGCTCGTTAGAAACTTGATTTCTGAGCAACGGTACACGGTTTTGTGGCCTGAGCTTTTTGTAATCCAGCTAGTGTCTGTTTTATTAGCTCTCTGAGCTGTTTCTATGTTCATGATACGATCATTAAAGGCTTATCGGGCAGAATGCTGTTAATCCAAGTAACAGGTCGGGCAGTGCCGTATTGAGGTGTCTGAGTAAACAACACATTTTACTAGCTGGTTCGGTTCGGCTACATATTGGAGAATACCGCTTAGACAGTAGAGTCTACAGTAGTTTTGAATTTATCCCGAATTCCCGAACATAATGATTGTTTGAACGGTAATCTCAGGAAGTGCTGGTCATTTACTGGATTAAAAAAACTCTTTTAGCGGTCCAGAAACACGGCAACGTCGTGACGTGTACAGCTGATTTATAATAATGTTGGTATAAAAATTCTTTGTTATGAGCTTATGAGTGAAATCCTTGGGTTTCTGGACCTTGTTTCTAGATCTCCAGCATCTAGCTTTTGATGTTCAGCGACGTGAAAGAGTCGATGGTGGAAATGCGTCTAGGCACGACTAAAGCGACCTAGAGCTGAACTAGAACTGGAAACATTGATCGTGACACGCAACTCTCCGATACCAGATCACGCAGGCCGACTCAGATACGGCACTGTGACCTCACCAACTAAATATGAAAGACGTCCGCTATAAACGCGACATGCGTACCTATTCCCTTATCGTCAATCCGACCGTTATCCAGGAAAATCGTCACTGTAAACCTGGGGTTGTAAACTTTGTTGCAAAGTGGTTAGGTTGGGTATGCACTGATTGAACGAGTGATAAAAATGACAGTGGCATAAAACAAATTAATTTGCTTAAAATTAACTTACTTATATAACATATCATTTACTAGCGGTTCCCGCACTACGATTAGATCCTGTGTCGCGGAAGACCGAAATACAATTGACGTTTCCCATAGATGATGACAACTTTAATAAAGTAGGTAGGTACATTAAAATTAAAGGTACTCACATAATATAATAAGCTTTATATTTTAGAATGCAGATTATCTCATTAGTTGTCCGAGGAATGGAAAAAGAGAAGGGAAAAAGGTATTCAATAATGTTAGAGAAGTATTTCCTCCAGTGATTCAGATTCGGTGATAATCTTTATAGATGTCAATGTGATCTCAATTAGCGGTGCGCATGCGACGTTGTCGTGAAGTCAGCCCGCAGCCATGAATGTGTGTACGTGACAGGTCGCGGGTCGAGTGGAGCAGGGACATTTATAGCCCAATTGTAGCGTAACAAAACATTAAAATTGAAAAAAAAAACAATGGACTTCTGTTATGGCGTGCTTTTGTAGGAACTGTGTCAAAATTGAACTGGAGAAGCCATCTTCTAGGCCTTCATGCTCCATCTTAGATCACATTACATCAGGTGAGATTGTGGTCAAATGAAGGCTTATCAATAATAATAAAAAAAACAGGAGATTTTGTGGTTTTGGTTTAGTACTGTGACACTTGTTGGACTCTGTTGTTGTACTGATACATAACTTTTCAAAATTGTTGTGTGAATTTGTAAATTACCATTCGCCTTGCAATTCCACGTTTTGCGTTAAGAAATAAAGTTCTGTGTTTTTTTCTTTAATGTTTCATATTTAAAAACTTCATGATACTCGCACTTGAAACACCTTACACTAGATTACCTGGCACGACTTTGTTTTATTATTAGGATTTATTTTCGAAAATAAATATTAAAAAAAAAAAACTATTGGAACATCTATTTAAAATCGTTCAGTTGGTTCTTGTAACAAGCGATTTGAATAAAAGTTTTTCTTAAAATTATGAATGTAAAAAAGTCTGGCTTTCAAATCCAACATACTCATTTTCCATGTGAAAGTTAATGGATCCTGAGAACTCAAAAAAAAAATTGCATGCCTTATTTTATTCTTCCGTATAATTAACGCCGTTCATCTGATAATAAAACAAGCAAGTTACCATCCGGTCTCCACCTAATTCTGCTAATTACAATAATTTTCCCTGCGACCTTACTTATCATAAACATAATCATTGTTAACACTGCATCCATTAAGCTTTTAACCCTAGATAATTCTAGGTGTAAACACGGGTTTGACCTTTTGACATTAACCACAGGGCAAAGGTCTCCGAAACTCATGTCAATTGCAGATAGCTTGAATGGACCTACTAAGTTGTAAAACGTTGTAAACATGAATGGGTGAAAATAACTGTTCTTGCATAATGGACAGTCTATGTCTATGGACAGCCTATTTTATAGTTGTCACTTGCAACTGACAGTTGGTGTAACGGTCTGACATGATTTGTGTGGCGAGAAATGTCAATATAATTGACGGATTAATAAATTACGGTGATTTCTATTTATAGGCGAGCATTCGTAACTCGTGCTTCAAATTCCTTGTGAAGTTGGTGATAAATTATGGCATTTCCTCGATGATTTTAGGGTTCCGTACCTAAAGGGTAAAACCTATTACTGAAGCTTCGTCGTGTGTCTGTCTGTTTGTCTGTCATCTTAAGAGCCGTGATAGATAAAAAGATGAAATTTTGAGGGCTGATGTATTTCAGTTGCCGCTATAATCATAAATACTCAAAACATAATAAATACATATAAAAGGGGGTTCCCATACCACAAACGTCATTTTTATAAGGTTAAGCAACGTTGCGCGAGGCCAGTAATTGGATGGGTGACCGCTCTGACTGCATCTTTTTGAACTTTTAAACTGACTTTTTTCTCAATTAAGTATCTACACGGAAAGTTGATTGACTCATAAGTCAATCTCATACATTTCATATTTATCTATCTTTTGTGTTCATGAAATAATGTACAACAATTTTATTTGTAAATGTGCAATGAATCATATTATCTACTTTCTTTACAGGTAAGCAGATATGACTGTTCGTCATCCTACTAATTGGGCAGATAAGCCTATCTCTCTCTACGTAAGTCACAATGGAATTATCAATGCATATTTCCTAAGATAAACGTTATCGCAGCTAACCCAAACCTCTATAGATTGTATAGCCGATTTAACATGTTTATGGTATTTAAAAATAACTGTTTACTTATTTCAACAAAGGCAAGACTTAAGTCAAGAGTCATGTTAAATTTTGGCAACGATTTATTCTAAATTCAGTATTGTTTTTCAAAATGGCTTACTATGGCGCTCAACTGAGTAACATCTTTTTCACTTTATAATTTTATTTAACTCTGGCAAACTGGCGCTTCAAGCAAAGAGTCCCATTAAAAGAAATTGAAATTTAATTGACGCTTCAAGCGCAATCCAATAAAAATAAATTAAATTGATTTAAGCAAAAAATATTTAAAACAACATTTCCTTTAGTGTCTTCTGAATAGTTGGGGAGAGGACTGGGGGTTTCATTATAGGTTCGAATCAGGAATGAAGACATACCTATCTAGATAAGCGTGGGTCACCAGTAAAACAGATTAGCTCAATCAAGTGGTAGTGGGTAGGCCGCATAGCACTTAAAACAGATGGTCGTTGTCACTTCCCATATCACTGACAGGCAAAGTTACCACAGACTAAAATTTTGTTTCATGATACACCCTACTAACGTTATCAATAAGTACTAATAAGCTAAATAGATCTCAAAAACTACTGGTCCAAAGTGAAAAATTCTTTCAGCACTGTCTCCTTGGTCTAGGTGTTTAATATGGATGATAAAAAATATCTATGTATGTATATTTATTATATTAAGTACTAGTGGCCCGCCCGGCGTCGCACGGGTAAAAAAGTTATTTTTTCCTTATTTCTCACCGTTTAGTCCTACCCTGGACTACGACAAACATTTTAAAACCAAAATCAGCTCAATCGGCCCAGCCGTTCTCGAGTTTTAATCAGACTAACGAACAACAATTCATTTTTTTTATATAGATAGATATCAGATGTCTAGTAGGTACCCGCAACACAAGCTCAGAGCTTACTTAGGGCTAGATGTGGATGTGTGGATTTTCCGGATATATTTATACATATATATTATATTTTTATAGCCCATTTATCGAAAAAGGTTATAGGTTACTTCTTACAGCAAAAACATGTAAAAACACGGTGTGCCTTGTAAAGCTAGCCACAGATAAAAATATCGTTCTTCTCGTCCACAAAACTAACGCTATAAATAAAATAAACTCTAAACTATAAATCAGCACAACAGTTGTAATTGTGAGTCCAGCACAAGCCCTATAGGGCGTTAGAGAATACCCAGTTATTCTGACCGTTGTGCGGTGGGGCCGTAGACAACAGTGTGTAAACATGGCCTATTTCCTGTGATGACAGCTCGTGCCAGCTGAGCTTTATGTATTTTGCATGCAGATTTCGCATCTATTTTGTTGTTTGCAAATATTGTTAGCTGCACCTTAGAGTACCTACAAACAAGAAGGCTCATACTTACCTACTAGCAGTGTGCCGCGGTGTTACCAGCTTGATATGAATATTTCCCAGGAATTATTTCTCTTCCCAGTGTAAACCTGTAGCCTTTCTCAAGCCCGAAATCTATGTATCTAATTTTAGTACCCTGCGGCGTTACCTGTGCTGAATAGATTTGTCATATTCTTTAATTCATAAATTAAGTATACCGAATAGTGCTGTGTACCTATAGTGTAAAATGAAAATTATATTTAGTAATTAGTAGTGTGTTTACGTATTCAATATCAAATGTAATTTTCTAAAATAGGAAAACCTACTGAGACAGCCGTCAAGAGAAGTTTATTAAGTAAGTAATAGTCGAATTAAAACAGTAATAATAATGCGGAACTCTATCAGACCGTTAAAATATTTTTTTTATAAAGTCTTGTGTCTATGAGACTGGGCATCTATTAGAAATAACTTTCCAGAATGTTCCGCTGCGAGTATAACTGAAAATAGTCATGTTATGTTTCCAGTAACCGTCTGAAATAACAAAGCGAGAAAATAGCGGGTAATCTTCGGTGCAATAAAGTTGCATTCATTAAAAACTCGTCGGAGGTTTTATAACTTAGCTCTCTTTGATTCATAAAACTCTGTTATCTTTCAAGCATAAGATTATAACAATTTTCTGATCTTTTCATTTGGGTTTTGAAATTTTAACAACAAAATACCACAAAATTTTAGTTGAGATAGACAGAGCTTTATGGTGTTGAAGAATAACCGAAAGTGAAAAAAACTAAATCCACATTGTTACGCTACTAAAGTCATAAATTCCATTAAAGTTGACATTGACAGAAGGTGACAGACTAATGAACTACGAGTGTTGCCAAAACTATCCGCTTGACCTATTTGGCAGCACCGTTGGAAGGCCTGTTTTGAGTAGCCATTTATAGCGAACAATTTTCACACTTCTATAAAATATACAGAAGAGAATTTATACATATATGTAAATTGGAACGTTTATTTTAATTTGAGTTGAATAAGGTTTATGACCGTAAGCTTCGTACGTTTAGAATGTTATTACACAAATAGATCTCGGTTATATCGGAAGACGCCAGTAATCATAATTTTATAAGGAATGTACCTAATAAGCGTAGCTTTCGAAACGTCTAAAATGAAATACAATATATACTTAAACACATTACATACGAAGTACTACAAAATACATTTATTAATGAGAGTATAGTTGTTTAATCGTAAGTACAATTAAGTAGCAAGCTGAGACCTCTTAAGGAGGTCAAGTCAGACATCTTTATCGGTGACTGCCCTTAAGCGCCTTTATTTCGCGGTTTCCTGTAAAAACTCGAGATTAACATACAATGGGGCCGTGAAATCGTGACGCTTGAAATTCGGTTTTATAACCGGCTTCTGCACCCAACTTTATGTGATTTTTCCGTACCGTACGTAAAAAATACAAGGTCTCCGAGATTTCGCTATGCCCAGAGTAGGTACTTACTTAAATAAACTTATTATCGTTATAACTACTTAAACTTACACGAGATAATTTGTGTACCTAATAATGAGCCCGTGGCTTAGCAGCATCTATGCCATTGTCACAGCACCCGTTAGGTGATCGGTGACAAAGCGCTATTTTCGGCCAGAGCCCGCGAGGTTGGCAATACCACAACCTGTGTACCTGTGTACAGTTTATACAATTATTGCAATAAAAAAAATGATACTTAAAAGGTTAAAAGTGAAAAAAATGCAGCCAAAGCGGTCACGTGATCTGGCGCAACGTTGCTTATCTTTGTAAGAATCACGTTCGTTTGTATGGGAGCCCTTCTATATATTTATTGATTATGTGATTTTAGTATTTGTTGTTATAGCGACAACAGAGATACATCATCTATCAACATTTCAACTATTTATCTATCACGGTTCCTGAGTACAGCCTGGTTACAGTCGGACAGACGTACAGACGACAAAGTCCCAGTAGTAGTGTCCCGTTTTACTCTTTGTTTAGGAAACCCTAAAAACCGTTATCGTCATACTTAAAACCTATTGTATTCGTTCGTGACAAATTATAATTAAATACTTACCTATACCTGGTAATTCTTTGTGAAAGAACATGGTTTCAAATAAATAAATTTGATTTTTAGCAGACTCACAATTTCAATGGTAGGGCTTTCACTGGATTAAAAAAATGAACGTCCTTTCGCGAAAAAAATTTTACTTAAAAAATATAAAGTTGTTATATTGAGAACCTCCTCCGTTTTTTCTTCGTCGGTTAAAATAATTTATCGTTACAATTATTTAATAAAATCGCATATTAGTGATGTTTCTCCATCGTTCCATATTAAATTGGATTCCTTAAGAATTATGTAGCTACAGTCAGACCTACAGATTTATATATTGGGATAATAATGCTGTATTTATGAGGATAAATCCTTTGCGATGTCGGCTGGTTTTTGCCAAGTTGAAGTTTACCTTCGTTTTAACTTTTTTGGCGGGTCATTGCGCAGTGGTGGGCTTACAGGGCTTGTTGTTGGACATTAAAGAAAAGAGTTTGTTTGTGATTGAACACTGCACACGATTTATTTAGAAAATACTTAAATTAATAATGTAAAGACGTGTTAATAATCAACGATGGTAATTTGGACTGAAGCGGGTACGCAGATATCGCGACCGGCGGTCCCACGGTCACAGAAATGATGAATTGCATTTCTGCATGTACTTATTGTTCAAACCGTGCATTTGTAGTTTAAGGTTTGTTTATATATTTATTTTATGCTATAGTCTGTTATTATTTTTATACACACATAGTGTGAAATGAGCAGATATGTGTATGTTAGTTTACAACTGTACACGGTTTTCAATTAGACTATAGATTTCTGTTCATATGTTACGGGCCCCAAGTCAACAAAAGAAAATTAATAAATTAAATGCATTAAGTCAAGCTGGGCCAGTCTGCCCCGCAGGTCCGGTTTTTCGAGGGCCCAGAATGGATGAAAAGCCGGATGGGCACTTCAATTTTTGCACGGTTCCGGTGTATTGCGCGGCATCTTCACTAGATCTTTTAAACTGTTTCACTTTCAAAACAAACGCGAGTTACATTTTGCATACTTTTCATTTTGAAAACGAGGATCAACATTTTCTCTTCTCAGTCTCACTTAACAGCATTAATATCCCATAGCTTCCACTGGGCGCCCACTTTTCCAGCCATGAATCAACCAAAAAGTCTGTTAAAATTCTAACAGATCGCAGACATTAACAAGAACAGAAAAAAAAACGGAAGATATAATGCGTGTCCAACGTTTCTGTTCCATTCAAGAGAAAACCTCATCAGGGAAGTAAACCTATATGAAGTGAACATAAGCCACACTATTCTAAACAGCAATGTAAGTGCTTTCAGCAGTTCCTTCCAATCAAAATCAAACCTTATTCAAAATTCAATTCAAATATTTTAGTTAATCGTATACAGGATTGAAATGCGTAAGATATCTAGAATATAAATCGTAATTAAACGCCATTACGACTAGATGTTTGGGCGTACTGATATTTATCGCCTAATTAGTTATAGAGAAGGCAAACAGATGCTTATCTTAACTAGTTTTAGCTAGTTTCGACTAGAATAGCAAAATAGCTTAATTTAGGCAAATGTTGTACTGATAATGTAAATAGTTCTACATATTGCGAACTATTTACATTATCGCGATATGAGCGAGATTTGTTTGGGCAAAAAAGTTAAACGAAACTGCACCTTGAAGTAGTAATACACAGTTTAACGGTACTATTTCAAAGTTAAAACGTTTGATTGCAAGAATGTGATTGAATTTTTGAGTGGTATTTAGCCGTTCATTCACTGAAAACTGTGTTCTAATTGGTGTACAGTGTACACAGATAATAACAAACATTTGTTCCACTTATGAAAGATTTATAATTATTGCAAACGAAAAAATATATGAATTTTGCGAAAGTACAATATAATTTACACTAATATTATGACTTTCAGGTAGAAGTAAACCATATTGATAGATATTCTTTTTCGGTACAAAGGCTATCTTTCTCGTTAGAATTACCGCAGATATTATACATGATGGATGTTATGTGAGATAATCCAAATAACTAATATTCGTACTTTTGTAAATATGATATCATTAAAATCATATTAAACCCTTTACCGATTAACCCGATATACATGAGCGGAACGAACGAAAGAACCATTTACATAGTCTATGGAACTAATAAGGAGTTCACTTTCGCCGTTCCATACTAAAAAGGCGGCGCGGCGTATAAGGGTAATTGGTTGAAGGCTCGACTAATTTACAGCGATTGAGGTGTTCGCCTGTTCAGGGTTAACCTTTGGGCATGTTCGATGATATAGTCTATGGTTTCTAGTAATTAAATTAACAGAGAGTTATTAGAAATAAATCAGTTCAATCAATTAACACCTTATTGTACACAATTTAGAAGAAAAGAAAATACAAAAAAAATAACAATTACTATGGACGGCCTTATCAAAAATCTGCAATAATATTGGTAATGATAGGAAAATAAATATAAACCAATAGCTTACGATTTCAAAACAAACATACATTAGTGTAAAATCACACATAAATGAATTCAACAGTCGCCCGCCGTTTGCGAAAAACTCAGTGGGTCACGGAACGAGTCTCGTGTGACATTTGCGCGACCACAGATAAAAAAATTGTCTCTGGCTCGAATTAAATCATACCTCGCGTTGTAAAATAGCGTTTTATTGCAGCAGTATTTTGTAGCGAGTTATTGAATGTGATAAGTTGATAACTTGGGTGTTGTTATCTGTATTCTAATATATTTTATAAGTGCGATAAAATGTTCAGAAAAATGTTTGTTTGTAACTTTGTAGAGAGACCCCCCCAGGCCTCTACAGCTGTTGGCAGTGCTTACGATGCATTTTCACATATTGAGAAATAGGCGTGTAATCTTGAGATAGGTGAAATTAATAAATTATTACGTACAACTTATTTTATAAAAAAAAAACGGGAAATCTGAAAAACAACATCTAGACCTGTGGTAAGCTCTAAGCTTGTGTTACGGGTACTAGTAATACTTAATTTGATAGACATACATAATAGTTGTTTTTTATTATACATGTTAAACACCCAACACATTTTAATATAATTGATATACTTAAACAAAACAAGACTCAGAATCTCTGCGATGTCCTGTACCATAGACGTCTAGAAGATCTAAATCAAATTTTATATCTTTTACAATTTTCAAAGCTTTATGCCGACAAAATATATTCACAAACTATCCAGGTGGGCCGGTGCCAAATTAATCTATCTTATGTGGTAACTATTATTACAAACAATGCCTTTGCCTTACCGAGATTTTAATGGCGAAACATCTGACCACTTGTCACTGTCAGGCGCGCTCATTAGCAATTTAGCATCGGAACCTTTTGTAGGTAAAAGGTACCGCTGTTAAATTGCTGCCTGGTTACCCCACTGTTGCCTTTACATCATGTGCATTTACATTGTGCCTGTCATAGAAAAAGTATAACACACCATAGATAAAAAACCTTCTCCCAAAGAGTATACATGTATTCTTCTTCTTCTATTTTGATGGCGTCTGTGACTGGCTATTCGGATATACGGATATTGGCCGTCAACAGCCAATATCCGTATGTTTATATAGGATATAGGACATTGTTGATTTGAAAAAGTTTTCAACCATTAAACAATGGGAGTCGAGTTATCAGAAAACAAAACAAAATACTACTATATTCCAAAAATCTAAATAAATTAACAAGTATACATGTAACCACTGTATTTTGCATTCTGTCATATGGAAGCGTTCACAAAAAAAAAACGTCTATGGTACAGCGTTTTAGTGCGCGGATTTATTGTAAAGATTAAAGCCTTTTTTAGACCTGCACTCTTTCGAACGCGGAAGGTTTGGCAATGTCTGTCAATATCAATGGCGGGAAATCACACGAAAATTTAATGATCATTTCTTGTTATGGCGGTCTACGCGTCTACCTTTAAGAATTACTTTCCTTGAATGTCGCACTCTCACAAAAGCAATAAAAGGCATCTCATTCGTCAATGAAGTTACATAAGATTGAGCACTCGACTTATTAACAACTTGACAAGTATGTACTTATTGTGCAATGCAACTTGTTGGTTGACAAGTTGATGGACTGATGAAACAGTAGCTGAGAACGGTTAGACATACCACCTACATTGTGAAATGCAATCCTTATGCAGTCTGAATTTTTTTTATTCATGGTGTTAAAGTATTAATAAAAGGAAGTTGCCTGATACCAGAGACAATTAGTTTCAGTGTAATTTGAGCGATAGCTTTAAGGCCCTTTCAAACGCTTCTTATGTCTTTGCCAACGCTATGGTGGATTTATGTATGAGATTTTTTGTATGCATTTGTAGTTTTCAATTAAGTAATTTAAGGATATGAAAACATCCCAGATTCGTAGAAGAAGAACTAAAATAATACATTTCTTAGAATCTTTTAGATCGTTGTGTTCCATCTTTATCCACTTTGACACTTAGCCCCAATTTATGCTACAAAGCGTTTTATTGAACCAAGTTCAACCACCTTAAAATATAAATTTGATCTCAATTGGGCGGTAAAACTAGTTTAGCCTGATCTGATCGCGTTTAAAGCCAATAGTGAAATCGGTGCTTAGGCACTTTACCATACCCGCGTAAACCTTGAAGGACTATATAAATGACGATTACGAAAATCGAATTCATAAACATCCACTCTATTACTCTATAGAATCTGCGCCCACTGACAGATGTCGTCAGGTCCATTGCAAAATTAACTCCATTTTTATTATACTATTACTAAATCAAGGCAGTTTATATTATTTTCCTTGAATGGTCTTGCAGATCAGTGGTAATGCTTCTCGGAACGCTAGTAATGTTTCAGTCGGACATCGGACCAATGCATCATCACACGGTTTCGTGGAATCACTTAAATGGACTTATTCGTTTTAGTTTCTAGAAACATCGCGTTTAGTCGATTTGTCAAGCGCAAGTTATCAACAAAATGTGAAGTAATCACTGTCACGAACAGAACCTGTAAAAGTCAGCATGTAAAGTAAGAAAAGTAGCAAATCTTTTCAGGGGTTACAAAATTTAATAATGCGCTCAGATACCAATATTTGCTCAGATACCAATATTTGCTCAGATACCAATAGTGCTAAATCAGATACCTCAGATACCAATCATCATCATCATCATCACCCTATTAACGTTCCCACTGCTGGGACACAGGGACTTCTCTCTTGACGAGAGAGATTAGGCCTTAATTCACCACGCTGGCCAAGTGCGGGTTGGTGAATGTCACATGTACTTCAAACTCTTTTTTTAAAGTTCTCAGAACATGCCGGTTTCCTCACGATGTTTGCCTTCACCGTTAAAGCACGTGTTTAAAGCGCACATAAATTTCTCAAGAAGAAAAATCCAGAGGTGCGTGGCGGGGTTTGAACCCACGACCTTCGGAATGAAAGTCGAGTGTCCTCCCACTTAGCCAACACGGCTTTTTTCAGATACCAATAGGTAGTTTAATAGGTAGTGCTAAATTTCAAATAGTGAACCTGTCTATAAAATGAGTACCTCGCTAATTGTCCTAATATCTATAACTAAAATAAAAAAGGTTTCATTTCAACACAAAAAGTTCACATTTTCTCTTATAAATAAAATAACAATAAAAAGAATTATATATAAAAGATTATATACCTAATTAAAACAAACATTATTACAAGTTATTTGAGTCCAGGATCATCAACGCAGGAAAACTGCAAAGTCTTGTGACTATTGTGGTAGCGGCAGAATACCAGCGTTCACTGTTAACACCAGTGGACATAGAGCCGAGCCGTTGCCCTTTTACTGCTGTAGCACACACGTACCTGCTCACTCTGTGTTTTATATATACCTACTTAAAAATGTTTCGTAATTTAAAAATGTAAGTTGTTTCTAAGTCTGTATTATTTTTGTGTGTGTTTCTGTAGTAAATAAAATTGTGTCTATGTCTATGTCTATGAAATAGTTTCCTTCACTGACCATCCTAGACACAAATATTTAAAAGAAGAAGATAGCCCTCCTGTTATGTCAGCAGGATGCTGTTGCGACTATAAATAATAGTCTAAAAGAAGATTTAGTCTCAGATGTTTATTTATGGACAATAATGTAAAGAAAAAATCTGGTTAAGTACACTAAGCACTCACACAATAACCAGGAATAAAGATAAGTTACTTTAACCAACTCGTTAACGGTTAATTGTTAATTGCATAATAATAACTTAACCTTAAATATTACTATCATCAAGGAAACAATATTTAAAAATAAATTTAAAGTAACGCTTCAAAAGAAAGCGTTTTTATTTAGGACTCCTCTCAGATGCCTGGCCAAATGATACTAAGGTGTTACAAATACAGTAATATATACTAAGATTAATTCTATAAAGTAAAGTATATATTTAATGCATTTTATATTTTACTTATTTGTTTATTTTAAGATTTAATGTATTTAATAACTATTCTAAGTGCACCATTACGTTTGCCTCTGGAATAAACGATTTTTGAATTGAATGATGTTGATCTGTTAAAAAAACCTAACGAAAATGCATAACCACGTATTCAAACCACATTCTATCGCCCATAAAGCCGTGTTAAATTTATTTTATTCCTTTGTGGTCTGTCGACAAGGAGTAAAGTTTAGAATTGTTAATGTGAAACAAAATGTTTTACGCCTGCGTTAGCCAGCAATTGGCTTTGGACTCATAAAATAAACAATAAACCCGCTGTTGTGACCTTAAGAATTCCTCGGGTTAGCGCAGAACATAGATTTAAAACTTGCCAGTGTTATGGTGAGGTTTTACGGCGGAGCACAATTGAATTGCTATTTTTAATGAATTCAAGTTTTGAAATGTTAGTAGTATAATTTTGTTAGACTTGGTTAAGATACACCGATCAGTGCTGACATTTGGATTTCTATGCCGCAAAATAGGGTCTGAAACTGTCAGAAATAGAAGTGAATTTTATAAATATAATTGTTTGAAAGCTTTAGGAACTGTTGACGAGTATATTGTTATGGCAATCTGTTATAAATATAATAGTATAGGAGCTAGCAACGTTTTCGAGAAAGAATTTCAGGACAGCTGGATGTGCACTAATGAACGCAACCGCTACCGCCAGCCAGACAGCCCAGACTCCAACCCAAAGAGCAAGAAGGATGACATAGTACAAAATCAGCTGACCTAAAATTCTTACTTTCCAAACGTTGCTAGCTCCCGTACCATTATATTATGTTGAGTTAGCTTTGGGCACTGTGTATTAAAATTATAGCATAACTGTTAGACCTACGCTAAAAAATGATCTTATCTATTTATTAATATACTTAGTTATTGGTTTCGTCTGTACCTGGAATAGCGAAATCCTAAAATATTCCCTGATAATTAATTAAATATGAAATAAATATTTCCGGACAATCCACACAAGATTGTGTGGATTGTCTATAAGCCCGTGGCTATAAGCTTGTATTACGGGTACTAAACATCTATACTTAATATATAAATAAATATCGCCGGACTATCCACACAACACCATCTAGCCCCGCCATATAATAGACATACATTATATAGATATTTTTTATAACACCCAGACCCAGGAGAAAATGCTTACAGAACATATAAACACATGACCCCTCAGCGGAAATCGAACCCGCCATCTCTTGCGCAGCAAGCAATTGTATTGGTTTTATCAATATTATGAAAGGTTACCGGTAAATAAATGTAGACTTGTAAGTAATTTTTGCACGATATTATTAGTTTTTTGTCAATACTTAAATAAAGCTTCTAAACAACTTTAAGACATTTCAATTTAAAGCTTCTTTCTTTCTTTACAGGTACGTCACACGTCGCAGGCAGCATCGAGACCTACATTTAAATATAAATCCACTCCATTTCAAAGTCCTTATTTGCTCAACGACTATACATTTTTGGGGCGTGTGAACTCGAGATAAGTATTGTACAGACGTTTTTGGACGCGCATGTATCAGCTACTTTATTGAGATGTTTTTTTTTTTGTTACAAAGTTTGAAATCTTTAAATACTCGTATAGATAATACATAATTGAAATCAAGCTGAGTAAGATCTTCTTTATAAATGTAAAAAACTCTTCAAGCGAAGCAAGCGATTTGACATCACCAATATTGAGTGTTTACTCAGACATTTATATTTGACATTACGATCTTGACTGTGTTATTTTATGAGTTATTTATTAAATACACACATAAAGGGGTACATGACGAAAAAATAAGAATGAGTCATTCACTTAGATTATTTAAAATATATTACACCTAATTATTTTTTCTTGGAAATTTAAAATCGTAATTATTTCCGGCTATTTGTGCCCCACTCCGGAACATCGAAGCTCTATCTTGGCACTTTCTAACTCAAAAAAAAAAAAAAAGCGAAAAATAGGTGTCCAATATTTTTGGACGGGCAAACAAACAAACTAAACGAATACCTATTTTTATGTAGTCATCATGCCCATTGTAAATAAGTATTGAAAAGAAATGAAATGAAAATGAAATAAATTTTATTTGAGACACACACAATACATATAAATAAAAGTAGAATTATTATTGCAAACCACACGTTTCTTTTTACAATGTTTAATGATGTTCTCGGGATAAATATGCTACATAATGTAGTTTACTCTAAACTTGATTTTAGTCCAAAAACCAAACAACTAAGACCACATAAATCCATTACTAAATCTATATTCAGACATCAGCATTCTTGATCCTTAATATTACAAAATAAACGGCTAATTTATAATTACAATGTATGCTCGTGTTCTCGGGTTAAATAGTATTAGATTCCAGTCTAAACGCTAAATATATTTTCCACATACCTATGTCCTAAATATTACAAGGCAAACTACTAATTTCTTATTGTAATGTTTGATCAAGTTCTCTTGGTAAATATGTACAATTTACCCGCGATTATAGTCCAACAGCAAAATATCTTGTCCATGTTCAAAATGAATAGAATTAATAAATCAATATTTCCGGATAATCCACACAACAACATCCATCCCCGTGGTAAGCTCTAAGCTTGGGTTACGGGTACTAGACATCTGATATACTATAATATAATATGTTCGTACATAGATATTTTTAACCCCCGACCAAAAAAGAGGGGTGTTATAAGTTTGACGTGTCTGTCTGTCTGTCTGGGACATCAAAGCTCCCGAATAAATTATTTCAATTTAGTTTTATTTTGTATAAAAGGTGAGTTTGGCGCGGGTGTTCTTAGACATGTTTCATGAAAATCTGTTGAGCCGTTTAAAAGTAATGGGAATGAGAGTAGGCAAGGAAAACCCAAAATCTGCAAATATACTCGACTGGGGTATCAAATGAAAGCGCATGGCGTGCACATTACTAAATTTAGACATCTGATATACTTTATTAGACATAATATGTTCGTACATAGATATTTTTAACCCCCGACCAAAAAAGATGGGTGTTATAAGTTTGACTTGTCTGTCTGTCTGTCTGGGACATCAAAGCTCCCGAATGAATTATTTCAATTTAGTTTTATTTTGTATAAAAGGTGAGTTTGGCGCGGGTGTTCTTAGACATGTTTCATGAAAATCGGTTGAGCCGTTTAAAAGTTGTGGGAATGAGAGTGGGCAAGGAAAACCCAAAATCTGCAAATATACTCGAGTGGGGTATCAAAAGAAAGCGCATCGCGTGTACATTACTAAATTTAATGGTGTTTAACTTTTAAAGAAAATAAGCATTGGAATCGGAGGTTTTTCTTAAAATTAAAATTAAGATATATAATTTTATAAAACACCCAGACCAAGGAGAATGTGCTTGAAGAACATACAAACACTTGGCCCCTTAGCGGGAATCGAAACCGAAGAATAGTTCCGAAAAACTCCGTTCTTAAACTGCATTTCCATGTCCAAGGTTAGAATAGTTCCGATATCTGAGTTCTCGTGATGGATCTCGAAGGCATCAAAACGTCGCGTGGCGGCTTCGTAGCAACTTGATGGCTAATTGGACCCTGGGGCAGCGACGGAAAAATTTTACCTGTTTCCATTGTCTGTAGATCCGAGAAACGGGACGGACCGCCGAATTTGTAGCTAATATGTTATAGCCTATAGTCTAAATGGTTGGAAATGATGTATAAGTAATGAAGTGCAGTACAAACGTGGCCATCATGATAAAGTATATTTCATTCGAAGATTTATGCGTTATTTGGAGGGATAAAATACTTATAAATAGACACACCCCGAAAGCCCCGAATAGTTTTTATCGAACACTGTTTTAGGAGGAGTAGGTATATTTATTCGGGAAGATTATTATTGTATGCGGCTTATCCTGTAAAAGTAGAGCAAAATATTAAATATTTATTTCACATATACACAGCATAAATCGTATCAAATATCAAAACTATAAAGGGAAAAGGAGATAGGAGACAGAACCAAAAACGAATAGTTTATTAGTGAAAACATAACACTTGTGGTACTTACATTTCTAAATAATGACCTTAATATTTCCAAAACCATTAGAATTATTTGAATTGTGTTCTCTTATTACAATGCAAACACGTGCGGTCTCCCACATAATTTCGGTCCAACTAATGGGTACGTACAAGATTACTATGCGGCCCGTAATTCCCTTATTCCACACGTTAATTCACCATATTGGACCCCCCTCGAATAAAAATGAAACGAGTACTAAATAACCAACGGAAATACCGGTATCGTACCGTATATACCGCTGAGTTGGCTGAAATAACTAACATTATTGAATAGGTTGCGTAAAAATTATTACATATAATCTTTACACATTATTCAAAAATTAAAAGTACCTTTTTGCTTAACTGGAACAACAGCTATCTATAATCCAAGTCAAAAATGATTCAAATCGGGCTTCTCACGTAAATATGGATTTTCCTGCGAAATGGGTATTTTCCCGGGACCTGTGTGTTTTTATGATATGAAAGCTGTGAAGTTTCATCAAAATCCCTTCAGTAGTTTTTGTGTGAAAGAGCAACAAACACTTAACACTTACCCACATGCTCAAAAACTTTCGTAATTAATATTAGTAAGTTATGGAAAAATATATTTTAAAGTCAAACATGTCATAAAACAATTATTATTATAAACTATCCAAATCCTCACATTACTGACAACGATTAGGTATCGTTATGTGAATCCGTTCATCTGTGCTGATATAATTGGACTGAAATATCTATATAATAACTGTTACTCGAAATACCATAACCTAAACTAACCAATAACGGATACTCGAAATACCCAATAACATCTCTATCCTCGAATACAATGTGTACGTGAGCATTATGTTGAATTGGAAGTTGTTCATTTTTTTAAACGTACATTGGCCTAGTGAGTCATCAAGACTTTTGATTGTAGGTACCTATAATACTCTGTAGATAAAAGCTTTCGTAAACAACCATTTGTAAAACAATATTTAGTCTGTGCTACAAATGTCATGATCTTTGTCTCTCCCTTGTCTCTTCTATGACACTGTTCTGATTTTGAAAAAAAAAGTGTGTAGTTTCGACATCCGTTCTGCCACCGGCTGTTACTTCTTCAAATTATCAAAACAATTTCATTTGGCAGCACTGTCGATGTATATAATTCTCTCGCTAGAAACAGAAAAGTGCTCTTGTTTATTATGTCTCAAGATTAAATAACCGAACATTATTTTCGTCTCGTAATTAATCCCGTTCCAAATGGTGAAATTACTCATTCGCTGTTAAATATCAAGTAAATCAAGTTTTAAGTTCACTTATTTTACTTTCGTTCGTTCTCGTTGACGCAATGCCCAACCGAGTTACGACACGGAGTTTTTATTAATCTCGGAAATGCTAGATGCTGCTGTAATGACAAAATGCTGCGTTCGCATTCTGGCGTGTTCGCAGAAGCTGGTTCTGTAAGTCCGCGTAACTGGTAGAGTTGCCGAGATAAAGCCGAAAGTGGGCCCGAACGTAAAATAAAAAATATATATTATTAGCTGGTTGATTGTGATTGTGAATTCGTTTAATTAAAATTAATTATGTTGATAATGGCCGAAAGTAAACAGAAATTATATAAATCCAAAGTGTAACAAAAGTTTCGGTCAGTATATAATAGTATAATATAATAATTAAAATAGTCTGAAAATATAGGACAAATGAAGATTTGTTCTTAAAAAACATGTCACAGATTTTAGCAAAATAAATAATTGCATTCACACATGTTAAAAAAAAACTAAGTTTTCTTGTAATAAAACCCAGACTTATTAAAAAGTTAATAATAAAACACTTTTTTTTAAATATTGATTGTGTACGTAAGTCATCAAATTTTTCTACGAAACATGAGTTCTGAAATGAATAAAATTGTATAAATTAAAGCCGAAACACCTTGCCAACTCTACGTGTTACCTTTTAACTCTACAATTCCACTTTCTGAGTAATTTGCTAAGAGCGCGTTTACGTATGAATTCTTACTTACGACATACAATAGAGATGAGAAACCGTTTAACGTTAATTAACACGCGTTATGCAAACTTTATTTGTAACTAGTTATGTATTCTTTTTAATTCACATTAATTAGATTATGTTGCCAATTTAGCTTCTACACAAGACCGTTTATTACTTAAATTATCAAAATTTTGAACAATAATTTTGCGCCACAAGGCAATTTATTGTTATTTTTTTCGGCACAAACTGGATTAACCGAAGAACGATGACTAATTTACCGAAAACTTTACGACTTCCTCCAAAATACTCTAATTATTATTAATGAGCTTAATAAAATGCCTAATATATGCAATGTCACCATAATTTGAAGTAAATCAGATCAGTTTTACAAACAGATGGCTGATAATTGAGCAGTTTATAACATAAATTTAATTTAGTTAAGTTATTTATGGGCGTTTTGATCTAATTGACCATTATGCGTAGCAGTTTCTACAAAACGCGTGATTACAAAAACTAGTTTTTGAGTTTTAGTTTTTTCTTTTTTACTGTGTTTTGTGTTTCTTGAAGTACGTAGACTACACTTAGAACAAGTGTACTTACAGACTGCCTATACTGTTTCGTTACATACACACTAGCTTTTAAGCGTGGCTTTGCCTGAATTTTAAATACTTGCAACGTAATATTTATTTCGGTAAAAAGGACTGGTTGCCGTTCTCAGTAAATGTGTTTTTTCTGAAATAAGTTCTTGCTAAAAGTACTCAATCGATTTTAATGCATTTTTTCGCAATTTAGGATTTAATGTGCGGATGTTTAAGTATATGTCTCCAAGCTGGTCGCTAGTCATAGGCTAGGCTAGGAGTAGGTTTAGTGGTAGGAGTAGGGATAGTGGTAGGGGCAGGAGTAGGGCAGACCTAGGAGTAGGCGTTAGTGTAAATGCCGGGTCAGACAGTATAAGATAAATCCAAAAACCAACACATTTTCCTGTATATCTAACATTTGACCTGCTTCCATAATATTTGTTCCGAGAAGTGTTGTTCACTTGCTAAATGACATTGGAACCTATTTAAATAAATATGTATACAAAGTAATTTGACTCATTCCGTTCCAAATATCGCTAATAATAGAGCTTGCGAAAATAAATGAATCATTGGTCAAGTTCCTGTTAAGGCTCGGCCACAACTACGCGACAGCAACGCGGGACGTCTGCAACGCGGGAAATTTTTGACTGAAAACGTACAGCTATGTGGTCGCGCACGTTCGGCCGAAGCTTAATTATAAATGTTGTGTTCTCTGAGCATTTATGTTAAATGTAGAACGTGGTCGTTTTATATAAAGAAAAAGCAAGAAAATAATTGTAAACATCTACATTATAAGTCCATCTCATACATAGAATTTGTTTATGAATTCTTAGATCCTAAGCTAAAATGATGTTTCGCTAAGTTTATTCCAGTTTCCAAAAACAGTATCCTAGGGATTCATTTATTTGTGTTTAATTTTTTTTTTAAATGTCGACTTAATATACCTATTGTCAGGCAAAACAAATATATTTCAAATAAAAGTATAGTCTAATACCCCTTTGATTACCCCAACAAATTTTGATATATTATAAAACGAGTTACGAATGTCGTGAAGCAATTACTGTTACCGTTCATTCTCAATAAACTTTTTTGCAAATTAAACCAACATTAAGAATTAATTTATTACCTACCTCTTTAATGCGATGTTCTTAAAAAGTCATTTCGTTCGTCAGAATCATGGCGCCAATTTGTCCGAGAAGCGACTTGCGCGGGCACAGGAGTAAATGTAATTATCGAAGCAGCATCAAAATCTATTAACTATTTGCTCTATTGTCTATGATTAGTCTCTACGCAAAAATGATTGACAGACGCGGTTTTTGCCTGTGAGATACAAGTAATACTACGAGTGATAGAGCAAGTTCTATTAGCCATTAAAAAAAATTGTCTATGCCTATTGCCTATGTCCAGCTGATATCTATTCATAGCGGGTCCGCCATTGTTTCCCGCCTTTAGAAACGTCACGTGCGGCGCCATCGTGAATCGAACGTGCCTCAATGCATCCAAATATTCTAGACACCTTATCTATACCACACCGCAGAGGTTTTCAATAAAAACAGGTTACTATGGAGGGTCAGTGAAGTCTGGTAGTTTTCTTGACCTAGAGAAAATTATGAATGTACCGTGTGGCATCAAAATCAGCAGCTACTCGTTAGGTTGGTGGAATGCCACTGTACTTACTGAATTTTTATCCAATGACAAAGCGACTGGATTCTTTACACGTGGGCCTTTTGAATCATGCTTTTCATCATGTCTTTTGGCTGTGCGTTCTCAAATACTCAAAATAAAACAACCTAAACTCTCATTCAAATATTAATCAGTACTGCGCGTGATATGATTTACGGTCCACATTATGGCCGCTCAACGACATAAATATTGACAAAGACGTTAAATAAAACAAAAACTCCACAATAACTTGTTTAACATTATGTCGATTTTAATTATTTCCCGCGAAAACCCTTTCTCGCACTTAATATTCGTGATTTATTCCAGCAATTTGAAAATCGAATTCGCGGTAAAATCGGCGGTCAAAATGGCGGATTGTTATTTAGGCGGCAATTTTATTATAACGAGTTCACGTAAGCTGAGATATATCGCTTCTTATGACACAAATCCAATTTTGTAGATGTTGGAGAATATCAAATAATTTTTAGCTTTAAGCCTGCCTGCTTCTAATGCCTGTTTTATTTTTAATGCAGAATATAACACATCAGTAAATATTAACTAAATGTGTGCCATTATTTTGATTACCTAAGTAATTGATAATTTTGTATTATATTTATTCCAAAAAGAAGTTTTTTTTCACAATATCCCTTGATAGAAAGTTTTGAAGGATAGATAACTAAAAAAAAATAGATATTGCCTTTAAAGTAAACTGAGTGTTATGCCCGTATCAATTAATCTCATACAAGCCTTAGTTCGATCTTTTGTGCACCGTTGACAGCGTCAAATACGCATTTATGAACTTAGCATCAAACTTTTTTTTTGCATATATTACTGTACACACTGCAGACAATTAAATAGTGCCCCTATAGGATTAATTTCCTTTAGCATTAATTAGGTTTAGTTGTAAGCATATTCTTCTTCGTATTAAAAAAAATTATAATCATATAACTATATAATCTCTGATTGATTTCAAATGAAGTAAAATTCTTTAGCATCCCAGCTCCTTGGCAGAGTTTGAATACAAATATTTGAGTCATATCCCTATGGGCTTTAACAGAAAGTGCCCTTTCATCAGTATTCCGTGGACACATTGTTTCACAAACAAAAATGTCCAAGTTATGTTTGCGTAACATTGTTTTCTATTTGCCAAGTGTCGCACCTGTGTTCGCCCGGCGACATATTAGAAAGTCGTGTAAAATTATGCAACTCTCTCGCCGTTTCTATGGTTAAAAGTGTAAATTTCTAATGGTTTATGCATTTTGGGTTATGTAAAAATGCTATCACGAACCATTGGGCTATATTTTACATTTAATATGACTTAACACATAACAAGAACATCATTAAAAGTGTCACAAACTGTGCTTTTTCCATGAGCGAAGCAAATAATCTGTATTTTCTTGAGAATCTGCTCCATTACCAATCAGGTTTTATTGGTTTCAACCAATTTTTTTATTATGAGAAAATGGAATTAAATACCTACCTAGGTAGATAGTAAAGTAGATGATAACCGAATGCAAAATCAACTTAAAACTTGCCGAAACAGCATCACGTGCGTACTGAATATAGGTACTTAATTTCAGCTGCCTTATGCAATATTTAAACAATAAAACTACAAGAGACAACTACCTACTTGCGCTGCCGGTTTTGATAGAAAAACTACGTATGCGCAACGCAGATGTCTTCCCATTAAAATTCTCGCCCGCGCACTGCGCTCTATTTAGAGAAATAATAGTTCTCATAATTTTTTGTGTGCCTATAAAGATGGGTAATGTATAGAAGTACCGTATTTATATAATTCATTACGAATTTTTATGACTTTACTCTGCAACTTTGTAAGTGACCATAAAAAATACAGGTATTTTTATAGCATTGTCAATGAGTAGAATGCAGCATAAACAACATAGAATTTATAAATAAAATGTCTCTGCATAGAACAATCCAAAATTCAAACTGAGGCGTTATCAAAAACGAAACAAAAGGAATCGTCCTTCGAAATTCGAATGAGCCTCAAGGGACGCATTTCTAAAATGGCGCCAAAACGGGTTTACCAATAAAGATTATCGGGCAGACGACGTGGTCAATATCACGTTCAATTTTTCATTCCCGACCCTTAAAAAGTTCTTTAAAGTTGAGATAAATGGCAGAATACGTAGGTAATCTCGCGGCAGGATGGCAATCGTTTGTCACCTCGAGTCTGCAAGCGCAGGGCTGGACTGAGGGTGAATGGTAAATGGGCTATTTCATGCAATTACTGACAATGAAGCTGTATTTAATTTAATTAAGCCTGTTTACGATTGCGAATCATATTACCTTGCAGACCGGCTTATTATTCCAGTATCTAGTTATTATCAAAATCATTGCAATGTTTTTGTGCGAGGCGGCTATGATAGAGAATTTAAAAATATTGTGTAGGTATCTCTGTATACTTAGTTCAAGTGTAGGAGAATGCTCCTCCTCTAATATAACTTAAACATTATTATTTAAATTGTGTTTTTTTTCATCAACATCTTATGGGTCGGCGAGATAAGATAAACTTTGAAATCTTAAATTCTATGAAAATATCTCCGTTGATGATATTTAGATACATGGTCTTTGTAGAAACCAATTACCTACTCAAAACGTATTGTTGTCTCGTCTTGTGATATACATCAGACTCAAATTGCTATGGAAATCAAATTAATTAAAAATTGCATCAAGCTTAGTAAAATATATCAAACATAATATGACACATTTCCAATATTATTGTTACAATTTTAGGGTCAGTTTTCAGGATTGTATATCGATTTATTTTAGTGTGCGGTTAAGTTCAAATACATAATGATTAAGCTAAAAACTTAACAAGCCTGTCCTTAGGTTGGATATAGTATGTACATTATTAACCCCTTAATACCAGTACTTGTTCCTGCCCTGACCTACAATATCATCTGGACATTCCCTCTCGATTGATGTCACCTGCAATTTCTTAATTTAGACTTGTTAGTCGATTCTGTTTCTGTGTCTTTTTTACGACGAATTCACATTAAATTGCATTGTAAATTGGATTATTTTCTTCCTATTTAAGATGAACAATTGAACTCCCATCTTATTAAATCGATACATCTTTCAATTCACTTTGAGATCACTGAAATAGTGTGTTTTTACATGTTCCTGGAAACTTTAGTGTTTATGTACTAAGTACATATTTTATTAACGCGAAGTTTGTATAGATGCGTGGTTGAGTTGCGTTACGCAGGCGTGACGTGACGCAGTGCGTGACTAACGCTGCGTTACGCAGGCGTGGGCGACTGTTCATACAAAATTAAATGTTGTACGTCGTTGAGTACTTTTGTAAAAACGCGCCCGCGACCGCTTAACGCATCGTCAGGCCTAAAGCGTTTCTTAAATTAAAACAAACAAAATACAGCTTTAAACATTTGCTGGAATACCTAAATCCACCGTCACAGTCATCCACATTCACCGTGAAATCACGTGGCATTAAATTACATAACTCATCTTATTCTACAATTAAGTATTACAAAACACAAAAAAACATTGTGGGAAAAACATGTTTAAATTCTCATTCAAGCACAAATCGTTGGAACAAGTTAAACCGCTTCATTGAGAGCTAAATCAGGAGCAAAACGAAGGCATCCTGTCATCGCCAATTACAATAGAACATCTCCATGTGTTTACCGACATTTTTATTCATTTATCGATCTAAATAGGATGCTGCTGGTCAATCATACAGCGGCATCTTGCGGTGGCGACGACAAGCTTAGTAATGGGTGGCTAGTTCATCGTATTATTTAAATTAAATGATAGAGGTATTGGTTAAATTACGCTTGTATTCCTAAAAACTGCTTTTTCTGGCTAATATAACTGAATTGTCTGAAACACACAATAAGTCTATATTATGCCTTATTTTGCGACTATTATCTCCATAAACAAAGATTTAAAGCAATTCTTGAACGATCAAACAGATTTAGCATTAATTTCGGTTAACGAATAAAGTTTTTCATGAAACTTTCAATTAACCTCCTATTTTATGAATACCGGGGTAAATAATTAGGTAGGCATTATTTACAACACAAATGAATTCATGGTCGTTAAAATCTTTTAAGAATTCTGAGTTCAAAACAACCTTAAATGTAAAAAGCCTAGATCTTTCAAATCTGTATTTAATAGCAAAACAAACACGTAATTATCACATACGTTAACCTCCTTTGTAACAATGAACAATCGCACGGTGCCAAAGGCCTCAAAGAGACCGATTCGATCGGTCAACTAAGCCGTTGATTTTCTCGCGGGAAATGATTAAATAGCATTATGTTTCTCCCACGATTAGCCAAACCTTTTTTTTTGCTTTGGACTCTGTGCAGAACAATGTGAGTGACCTCTTAGTGACTTGATATAAAGATGTGCCTAAGAAAACTCGACGATTTTTTTTTAAATTATGGATATTCAATTCAGACTGGTAGTCTGCTTATAATTATTATAGAGGTAGTTATCTACAACAATTACATATCCTTAACTTGTACAATGGCAAATTGTCGCGCATGAAGCGTAGAGCCATAAAAGAGGAACTGAACTGAGCTGAATCAATAACTGAGGACTTTAGATGTGATGTTGATCTAGTATTCTGCTAAAATATTATACAGACATAGAAATATAGAGAATTAATAATTCAGTTTGTCACAATGCATCAGCACATCCTAAATAAAGGCTCGCATTGAATTTGATAATGTCATCAAATACAGTTGCTTGTACATATATACTTACCTGCAGCCGAGAAGCAATGGGCGTTAATAGAATAATATGCGCTTGAGCCTTGACTGAGCATCAGCGAGGGCACTGCGATCTAGATCACGCAAAATATGTACAATCCTGCGCATGTGTTTGTCAACTGTAGAAGGTGGGCTATACTGCTATGCTTCAAACCAAAGACAAGTTTGCTCTCCTTCAAGAGTTCAGGTAGAGTTTCTTCGAAAACCTAGTCTCTATGACTGGGTAGGACTTAGTGATAACGGTTTGGAAGTATAAGGGATACTTCTACGGTTTCTCTCAGATTGAAGTGACAGGACCATAAACTGATCTATACCCTACATCAATTTATGGTTGCTAAGAAAAAAACCTTTAAGAAATAACTTTTTAAACGAGGAGGTTCTCAATTCGAAGCGTATGTTATGTTAGTCTGCTACCTCAGAACTTCTTGTCAGAGCACTGATTTTGAAAATTATCCTTTCCGACGCTGGTTTCTTTAAAATATTATTATTAATGCAAATTATGGTTAGTTTAAGTTAAACTGGTAACTGATTTCCTTCACAAATCCTTGGCGCAGCTGTAGATACTAGTGGAATCAGATATTACATTATTCTTCATCAATATTTTGATCGTTGTTGTTCGTTGCGAAGGACAGGAAAGGGTTATAGCTTTATATATTTTACCTTTGTTATGAATAAAATATTAGTAGGTACAAGAATATCTAAGCTAAGATAGATATGAATCAGTTCAGTAGTTCTCAAATTATAATAAATAATCCATTATTCATGGATACCGGAATTCGGTTGATCTTTGTTTAAATTTTATTTATTGAATGCTCTCACCATACCTATCATAAGTGCTCAAAACGGACTAAACGGACATTAATTATATATATGATATTTCCCCATTTACTGTGTAATTATAGAAACATTAACATTAAAAGAGAATATCTGTTCAGCTATTAAAATAAACCTGCGTACGCGCAGTCGCAGTGGGCGTTCGATTTATCGCTTTTTAGCTAAAGGAGCTATGATCCTGTATCTAGTTTCATTTGTCTTTAAAGCATGATTAATGGTTATCTTAGTTATAATTATTATATTTGGAAACTTCAGTAACAATTAAAAATAACTTGAGTAAAATTCAAATTATCATGATTTTTAGCAATAAGCCTTGACTTAAACGGATGTAGGTACTTGTTTTTGGTATGATATTTGTTTTTGTGACGTTTATCGAATTTTCCTAGAATATTGCGATGATGCATGTGCCATGATCAAAGCTATACTAGTGACATTTGCGACGAGACGGACATTTCTTGACAAACGAAACAGTAGTACCTAGTATCATGCTTTCAAGTCCCTCCAATCATTGTATTTACAATCATACAATCATTGTATTTACATGTCTTATTGCTTGTTTCACAAAATCCAATGAAAACGTTTTTTTTTTAGTTTAAATGTAACTAGTTAATAAAAAAGGTTTTAAAATCGAGTTTAAAAGAAAACGTTCTCTATTTTTATGTATCTACTCGTAACAATAGAGCAAAAGAGGTGACATAATCTTGGGACGTAATTGATAAATGAAGGTCAACATTTTCTTAAAAGACCCAGATACACAGGAGTAATTACTATATTTTGCGTGCATAATAAACAGAATATACTGCATTACTTAAAAAGATTACGACAGTAGGTAAATAGCTATTAATCCGGTACGCTGACTGGCCATATCAAATTATGTCTGCCGCTAAAAGACAAAACAGATATCTCTGACAGCGCTTGACAGTGACAAGTTTGACAAGTCACAAATATGTCAAGTGAAGGGCGAATATCGGCCCAAAATAATCCATCTGCGTAATAGACGGCAGGAATAACATGGGTTTTTTTTATATCAATATAATTTGCATTGAAATGAAAATTAACTTGTCAATGTCAACACGGCTACAGCTGTGTGGTAACCTTGATGAGTTATCGAAGAAAATTGTTGATTTCCGTTGTAGCTATAATTAAATGTATAAGATTATTTATTTATATCTATTGTGACCTATTTTAAAATAAATAGAAGTAGAAGTTCTTAGTATATTATTGTCTACTTTTACTGTAACTGATTTGTTATGATTATGACATATATGTTTTGTTGAATTTTTTTTTGAGGTATGTTAAACTATGGTAGGTAGCGGGCTCGCGGTGGTTACAAGCTGCTACCGACCGAAGTCACTGGTCTTTGAGGGAAATAGCTATGTATATTGACCTATGCCCAGCAGTTGACGTCCTACGCCTGAAATGTTGATGATGACAAACTAAAATTTATGGCATAAACATCATACATATTAATTACATCCCAATGACTTTTGGTAGAAAGTAACAAAAATAATTGTAACAAATATATTTAATTCACAAGGCGTTGAATAATCGATCAAATTAAAAATGACAAATTATAGAATTTTGAATGGCTTAAATACGTATCAACGAGTAGTGTGTGTCGGCCATTGATCAAAAAGATCCTGTTTTGACTTCCGCATTCACAAATTCGCACGGACACTATTCCATTTCCGAAACGCATAAATGCCATAATTCAAAATGGCGTAACGCGTCGTGAGGTAATAACATTTAATTATGTCTAAAAGCTTCTTTAAGCGTGTGAATTTGTTGCTTTCTATAAAATATAGCCATAATATTTATTTTACGCTTTGAACAGGAATAGAAAGTGATTATATTTAATTTATTAACGGATTTAAGTCAACATTTACAATGTTCTATAATTATATAGTTTTATAGGTTATTAATATATGCATTTTTTATAATGTTGATTCTAATCATAGTATTTTTGTTAAACTGTATAAATATTAATATTATTTATATTATTATTTATTTCTTTACCAAAGCTAATTAAAGAAATAGTTATAAGCATCGCTCTGATAACTGTCACAATACAATGCGTTTGGACCTCTTAAAGTGTGGGATACCTTAAATTGCTAGGTCATTATGGAGGCAAAATAATTCTAACATTATGTTGAATACCTATATTCGAAAGAAATAATCATAGGTCCAACAGCTAATACCGTAAATATACCATATTTACCGCCATTTCTATCATTACAACTAAATCATTGACAGAAAATTTAGAAAGCGAAATGAACACAATTAACTGCTTTTAAAGGGTTTCCTCGTAAATCTTGATAATGAAATGCTCACTGACTCACGGCATCGATCGCCAATAGCTGGTGAGCCTTAGCGGGCCAATAGCTGTTGAGCTTTAACGGGCTGCGCGAGAGTTCGATTTCGCTCGCTCAAGTCTTCGGAAAGTGAAATTGCCGCACCTGTTACAAGTTGCTTTCTTTACTTTGCAATGTAGTTTTTGCGTAGTGAGAGTGGTCTAGATCGGAAATGTGGATGGATAATGTCCAGACGCACCTCCTATAAAACTATACATAATATCATACAAGTCTTCCGTTACTCGCGTAATAATAGATTATCCCGTGGTAGGTATAACGTATCTGGGAAAAAGTAATGTCCGTGTGAAATTTTGCTCAAATCAGGCTTCGCTCACAATGATTGATTTTCCCGCGAAATTTGGTAATTTACTGTGTTAAATAGTAGCCTATGTGTTATTCTGATAAGTAAGATTAATGTAAATGTGAAAATTTACAATAATATATTGCTGCTGTAGTTTTTACAAACCACAAAGAGCAACATACAAACTTACACCCTCACATTTTTTTTATAATATTAATAGGATTATCATAGTTCAATATTTTTTTGTTCTGCGTGCTTAAGGCCAACAGCCATTATCTGTCCAATACTCTTAAGAAAGTATGTTATTAAAACAAATATTGGCCTATTTTTTAAGTTGCAATACTCTTAACTCCGAGCTACTTGACACCGGCGCAAGCGCCACTATTTAAACAGTTTGTTTAACTTTCCTTTCATTGTGTAGATTTCTTCTGATAACTCCATTTGTTTGTGCGCCATTGAAAGTCGCGATTGTGTCGGCATTTTCTTTCATTGTCGCGCTTTTTATATCAATCACCTCTTTTTGGAGCGTTAGAAAGTGATCTTTTTATCATTTTATAAACGTCTAACGAGCCTTACTTAAAAATTCGCGATTTTTTGTATTATAGGTACTTTTATTTCCGAAATGGCAAAGCAACCTGGTTGTTAGCATTTTTAATTTATCTAATGATTATATCCCAATTTACCTTTCCTGGTCCCTGGTGGGTGGAGTCGGCGCGACATGTTTTATTCCTATGTCACCATCTCAACGCTCAATCTTTTCATCGCAAATTGTAAAATGTTAAAGGCAGCAAACACTCTGACATGGAGTAGGTTATGTTGGATATGTATATAGACCTACAATAGTCAGTAAATTCCTCTAGTTCTTCAATTATCTGATCTTGCGGATTGTAAAATTAAAATAAAGTTAGACAGAACCTATAAGTCTCATCACTCAGTATTTCGCATTTCCAAGGTCGCGGTCAAGTCTTTACAAGCTGCAAGGTTTTAATTAGCTACTGTCTTAATATCAGTCCTATCATTATTATCTTCCTTTCCTGTTTCCACATAGTCTGCACAATAAGTATTGTTTCCTCTGTCATTCAATCAACACTCACTCTTTTTTTTAACACACAAGCCGTCATGTCTTAAAAGAAGTAAACAAATATTCCGACATGGAGTAAGCTAACTGCATCACAGTTGGTAATTAGTATTGGATGTGTCTTGATATTGACATTTATAATTTAAGACTCAAACAATTTTTATTCATATTAATATATTCATATTCATTTATTTTTTTAATGTCAGAGAGAGTCTTAAAGAGAGACGCAAAATGGCGTTCAACTGAGTAACATCTTTTTCACTTTAAAATTTTATTTAACTCGACACTGGCAAATTGTCGCTTCAAGCGCACAGAGTCCAATTACAAGAAACTGAACTGAACTGAGATTCTTACAAGTCTCATCATTTCATTTCAGCACTTTGAATTTGAAATCAAATTCGCGCGTTCTCACCCAATCCTGTGAGAATCGGTCTGATAAATAGCATCTCGCATTTCCAAGGTCGCGGAGTCAACATGCCTTAGCCAGCTAACAAGCTGCAAGGTCAGACAGTTCAGCTTTCCGCAATCAAGCAGTGACCAGCTCAATGCGAGGCAATTAATACATCAGGTGGTTTCTCCATAGATCTGACTTTCGCTTTGATATAATGGCGAGCCAGGTCGAATAATATGTAAATCTTTATCATAAAGGCTGGGTCATCATCTACAAATCATTTGGTGACCTGGTTGCTTGGGGTTCGGGTGAATGGAAGGAATCGAAGAGATTTGAAAAGCGCATTTGATAGATTGAGATATACACAAGTACTACACAAGTAGGGATTGCAGTCCTTAATCAAAAAGCATGGGAATAACAGTTTATTTTGAAATGAAGTATGAGGTAGGCTGAGAGTACGGATTATTGTCAGGGGCCGTTAACCTCGAAAAATATCCATTTTAATACAAAAAATAAAATAAATGAGAAAGTAACTCTGTCTAATTGGCTGTTCCTCTTTCACGAAAAACTATAAAACCGATTCAAATATTCGGACATAGGCTACTTTTTACCGCGGGAAAATGTAATTTTGTGGGAAAATCCATTATGACACTGGTAACACCGCGGGGCACTACTGGTACTATATGATTTGCGATACAGGCTCTGTAAAGTGTCAGTTAGTGTTAAAAATCGCCGTATCAGAAATTCAACTAATGAGATAAAATAGTAGGTAAACTGTCCGTCTTATAAAACAGTTACGTTGAATGAAATCCGCTGTAGGACAACTTCCAGCGAGCACAAATAAATCGTACTAACTGTTTCAATATACCTTTCACCAAACACACTGCAGAGATGAATGATTAATCCGGGCCCTAGAGACTCGGCGGCGCCCGCGCACGAAAGTGCAAGTTTCCCACGACCCCCTCCCGACATCTAGCGGCGGATCGTGGAACTACCGATTATCATTCCAATTATTTACACTTTCGGAAAGCGCATGCGATCCGTGGACGTTTTTGCCGTAATAGATTTAAAACCAGGTTATTTCTTAATTGGGGGTTTTTTTTAAAGTAACGCTACAACTATTTTGCAATAGTGATAAAATCGAAGAAGTTTCTATTGAGTGTATCTATATTCACTACGCCTTGAAAGAGCTCATCTAACATTTGCATACCGTGTCAAAACATAACTTTTTAATATATAACTTTTTCCTTTTCAAAAAACAACTGTCTCTTTGTTGAAGAATTAATAATCAACAATAAAATAATCATCAGAACCCGTTCATGGATTCAAATCTCTGAGGCGGCAAATATAAAGAATACGTGCCGAATTAAGAACCTTCTTCTTAAGTATATTTCATATTATTTTTTAATAATAATTCTTGTTGATTCAAAATAATAATAATATTAATGGCGCGGGCGGTTCGGTTTCTAGGGTTCCGTACTTCAAGGGTAAAACGGAATCCCATTACTGAAACTTTGCCGTCTGTCACCAGACATCGCTGTAACAACAAAATATATAAAGGACCCATAAAATACAACAAACATGATTTTTATAAAAAAAAGTGTGTGTGTGTCAGCTACGACGCACGATTGGAGTTTACTCCTTACGAACGATAATTATGATATTTATCGAATAGAAAAAAAGGGTAAATGAACGCATCTGCTAAATGATAAGAGAAACAAACATATATCTGTAATTATTCGGATGTTTTATATTACTTCAATAAAGCGTATTACATAAAGTATGTTACAAAATAATATAAATAACAGTGAGACTACGAAGTATCGCGCAAAGAGGAGACCCCGAGAATGAGATACGCTGTGTAATGTATTCCATCTCATTCTTTTACACGTTCAATCGTACAGATATATATGTTTGTCTCTTTCTACGTAACGCCTCAACTTTTCGTGTTACACTTGATTTTACTCCTCATAAAATTTCCGTACCGGGCCTTATAACTCAAATCGTTTCAAGGAGTAAACTCCAATATTTTATAAACATATTTATGTTTTTTTTTTAATTTAAAATGTGCATAAACTGTATACGTAACCCTACTAAACCTATCAAATGTATTTATTGATATCATAAACTTTCGTAGACCACCCTAAAGAACTTACAAAAGCCGGCATCTCATTTAATCAAAGCATTCAAAAAATCTATGTCATCTCTATAATTACGACTCATCAGCAGTTTTATTAGGAAATTCAAAAGCGAATGTAAAATCTAATTATGCGGCCATAAAGTTATTTCCTCATTAATTACCACCCATTAGCTAATCGGTGACATGCTTTGAATTTTAATTCGTCGATTAGATCTGCATTTCCGACGTTCAAGCATTATATAAACATCAGTAGGTAACGACTATTGCTTGGTTTCTATAGAAAAAAAACTGTGATAAAGACTGATAATGAAAACTACAATACATTTAAATAAACAAAACCTAATGGCTATTTTAAGAATTGTTAAACTAAAAAGCGGATTAAATGGAACACATACTGCACATGTTTTTAACCCCCGACAAAAAAGTGTTATTAGTTTGACGTGTATGTCTGTCTATGTCTGTCTGTCTGCCTGTCTGGGACATCATAGCTCCCGAACGGATGAATTGATTTTAATTTAGTTTTTTTTTATGAAAGGTGAGTCTGGCGCGAGTGTTCTTAGACATGTTTCATGAAAATCGGTTGTGCTGGGAAGGAAAACCGAAAATCTCCAAATATACTCGGGTATCAAGTGAAAGCGCATCGCGTGCACATTACACATTAAAATTTATTTTTATTAAAAAGTAATTTTACTGTTTTTTGGGGCTAGAAGTTGTTGTGTGGATTGTCCGGAATTATTTATATTTATCTCAGGTTCTGCTGCACCAATCTTGCTCATTTAAAGCTTAAGTGGAAGATATTGTATTTTATTTTGACGTGTCTAAGTTATGTAAAACCAAACAATGGAAATAAATGATCTTGTATCTTGTATTAATTTGTCAATCAGCGTAATAAAGAAGTTACACTCTCTGTTTGTTTTCCACAAAGAAGCGTTCCGATGAAATTAAAACCGGGTATGAGGCAAAACTTAATCATATAAAACATAAAATAACTTATACAACTAACTATAACTATATATAACTATATCTTAATATATATAAATCTCGTGACACAATGTTTGTCCTCAATGGACTCCTAAAACACTTAACCGATTATAATAAAATTCGCACACCATGTGCAGTTCGATCCAACTTGAGAGATATGATGGTTTTTACGGCGAGAAAAATTCGAATAATTTCCGGGAAAATTATATACCCGTGCGACGCCGGGGCTGGCCGCTAGTATTTATATATAACTTATTCATTTAAAGTTAAAACACAGCGTACATAGGTTTATCCCAGTCAATTACATTTACATCTGTGCTAGAAAGTGAGAAAATCAATTTAGCTGAAATATGTTTAGTATTAAGCGTAAAATTTCTCCTTAGAAACATTTAAATCACAATTATGTGATAATTAAGCCGCTTAGTGCGAGTTTAATGGAGTGACACATCGGTACGCCGCAGCTTTACGTGTAAGGTGCCACATATGTTGTGTTATTAGACTGTATACCTTTTTTTAAAGGTCCAAGGTATAGCTTAGAGCGGATAATATTAATAAACAAAAAGTTTTGATAATTAAAAAAAGGTGTGTGTGCGATTCACACATGATAGAAGTGAAACATCAGTAAATCGACAAAAGAATGAGAAGAATAAAAAAAAACAAAAAAAAATACTATGCAAAAAGATTTTGTTCGGGCGGTCACCCATCCAAGTACGTAAGCGTAAGCGTTTAAGATTGGCTTACCCGACAGGTAAGCCAATCTTATTTCCATTTCCGTTGCATCCGATTTCAAATCACAACGATTCTATCAAAAATATTGTGTTGAATATGTACTGTACACTAAAAATGTCTATATAAGTATGTCTATTATATTAAGTATATCAGATGTTTAGAATCCGTAACACAAGCTTAGAGCTTACCACTGGGCTAGATGTTGTTGTGTGGTTTGCCCGGAAATATTTATTTATTTCACTTATTGGCTAGCATTAATACATGGATAAGATTAATTAAAATCTTCTCAGACTCGTGCTTTCACCTTATAACTTACATGTCGAAGGGATAATCGTATATTATCCCAGCGCCCGTACAGTGGCTTATTAGCATGGGACACTTTACGATGCGCTCGTATGTGGACATAAGCCGGTTCAATAGGTCCTGTGAAGAAGCTGGAAAAATGCATTGTACGTACGTATACCTTACCATGAGTTGGTGCGTGTGGCGACCAAAGAGTTTTTATATCTATCGCACATTGTCATTTGACATTAGTCGAAACATTTTGACAGCCACTGCACGTTCCGAGACTCATGATATATGGTGCTGGTGCTTTCAGTACTTTTGATAATTGGGCTGCACGGAAATAATGCTCTTTAATAAATAATGAGAAAAATTGCGCCATAATCAATACAGGTACCTATTTATAAAAAAAATATAGTGAATAAATTATGTTTATTAACTTAGCAGTTCCCAAGCAATATTGTCATCCTTTTTTCAAATTCAAATTTCTTTATTTGCACGAACATAAGTAAAAAAAAGGAAGGTCTTAAAATAGTAACAGATGCATTAAGTTCTACCACATTCGTTTGGCATGCAAAATCTTAACAATAATTTGTAAATTAAGAATTAGAATCTTGAAATCTTGAAACTATGTACGTTCAAGTGTTCCTTCTATTGAGCGAAAATACTCTATTCTGCTTTATTGTGTTGTTGGCAATACATGTATAAAATGAGTTGTGTTGCTGTCAGCCAATATGGTTATAAAAGCCTCACACGGTGAACAAACTGCTCACACAAGCCAAGCCACACCTTAAACGGCAATTTTTAGCATTTTTATCTAGGAAACGAGGCCAAGACAAGTACCTTGCACAAAGTAGATGGGCATAACTTACAAGTTAACTTGTTTATGGTTTTAACGGCCATTTTGACACACATAAAGTACCAATGTCTCAGTGTCTCTGCTATTGTTGCCAGTGAAAATATGTTAATGCTCTTGTTAGCAAGTTACTCTCATTGTGGGTTAGCTGTCCTTTGGTTAATGGGCCGCCTGACACCTTTGTTCATTAACGGAGGTTTTATATGTGAAGTATTTTGCTGCTGGTGTTACTAGCATCAAATAGGTAGGTAGCAGTGTCACACACACATATACAATATTTATTTAGGTTTAACATGTGTACGCTTGTTCTGATGATGTTGGTATCACATAAGAACATTATGGTACGCATTGCCTTCGTTTAAAATATATCAACGCGCTACTTAAGATTTAGAAGACCCTGGTTGGTTGGTAATTGGTGCATGTTATTTCTAAAATGAAAAAAGGATTTTATAGAAATTATTTTTATTTTTGCTTTGTTAAGGTGTAATAAATGAAGTAATATGATTAAAACAAGAGTCGTTCAGTACCAAGAGGGCAGTAGTATCTTAGAACATAACTCCAAATTAAAAGCAAGCTTAATATCTTATGACATCCTGATTCAGTCGTTTTAAAAGTTTGGAAAGTAAATAAATATAAATAAATAAATAATAAGTAACAGTTTTTGCTTGAGAAATCACTTAATTTTTTTTAAACACTGTTTTGGTCGATGTCATTGACTTCCCTCAGGAAGCTTCACGTTTGGTACTTTATATTTACGCAAATATCGACGCTATTTCCTGGAAACGTGGTACCGATTATGTTGATTATAGCGTGCCTCCCGACATTGCTCCAATTTCAGTTTTTATGACATTGCGGTATCTTGAGTTGTTGATTTTTTGCTTATTGCTAAAGTCATATAAGGTGTTACAAAACCGACAAAATAAGTAAAATTTGAATAAAAATACCTTTTAAATGTATTTAAGTGTACACATACTGATTTTTGAAGATAACAAGAACTATTGGACCTTATCTTTAAATTAGTTTCACACATCATGGAGTTCTTAGTGGGTTGGGATTTTCATGCGAGAACTACGTATTTCCAAAAAATAAAATAATTTTATAACCTCTAATAAATAACAATGAAATAATTTTCAAATCGGACCAGTAGTTTCTGATATAAGCGGGTTTAAACAAATAACCAAACAAACAAAGTCTTAAGCTTCATAATACATTTTTTTTTAATGCTGGATAAGCCTTCATTTGACCACAATCTCACCTGATGTAAAGTGACGATGTGGTCTAAGATGGGACATGAAGACCTAGAAGGTAGATGGCTTCTCCGGGCCACATTACGAAACACGAAAAAGTACTTGGATGGGTAACCGCTTTTACTGCATCTCTTTGCACTTAAAAAAAAAGTTTACCTACATATATTTGTTTTTTTTTTGATGGCAAGAAGAACACGGAAACCTTGGTGTAGTATAAGTCCATCTTATACTATTCAAATTTATATTAAGATAATAAAACTATGGCGTAATTGACTGCCTCAGTGGCGAGGTGAGCGAGGGTCCGGTTGCGGCGCAAGAGGTAGCGGTGTCGATTCCCGTCGAGGGGTCAAGTGATTGTATGTTCTGTAATACATTAGTAATATCTATGTATGTACGTATGTAATATAAAGTATCAGACGTCTAGTACCCGTAACACAAGCATAGAGCTTATGGAGTTAGATGTTGTTGTGTAAATTGGCCGCATACAAAGATATCACAAAGAAAATTATACATAATAATAATAATAGTTTTAATAGTAATAATAAAAAAAAATAGTTTTATTGCTTTTACTAAAATTAATTAAAATATTACAGTGGTATGGGACCCTCTTTTAAGTAATATAATATCTGTGCTGAAGGGTCTCGCTCTGCAGCGCGGCTATCTTAAAGATAATTAAATTAAGTTGCATACAATTGAATATCTCTTTTTAAAAGTCGTCATCAAAGTTAAAGTAGTACAGATAGGAGAGATGGCAAAGATGGTAGTATCATCTATTTTTAAACCCGGCGGCTATCTCTGGAGTTTGACGTTTGATAAAGTAACTGCATATTTAGACTCGCAGTTTTATAAGGCAGCAATGATTAAAAAAAACAAAATATATAATTTATAAAAAATAGCTCGTGAAATATTAGATAAATCCTCATTTATGTGGGACCAATTTGAAAGCTTTGAAATTTATACCTATAACTATACTCCCGCGACGCGTCTGTCTGTCTTATGTTCGCGATAAACTTAAAAACTAATGAATGGATCTTTATACGGTTTTCATTCAAGAAGGTTTCAGCATCAATGCAAAGCTAGTAAAATATAAATATCAAAATTAGTTCCTATTTTGTAATATTATAATTGGTAAGTTTTGTTAAATGAGTTTATGTGGTCCTTTTGAAGGGATAACAATTTTTTATCTGTTGATCACCTACTTAATGGAAAAGAATACTCGTCTCAACTTATTGAATATTAAACTGTAATCGATGTTAAATGTGGTATTTTTTTAACAAAATTCGTAAAAGAAATCTAAAATCTGAGTGTTTTATATGAATAATAAAAAATATTTATGCATGTATGTCCATTATATTAAGTATATCAGGTGTCTGATACACGTAGGATGTCTGATAGGAGGAGCCATCTACCTTCTAGGTCTTCATTCCCCATCTAAGACCACATAGTCACTTTACATCAGGTGAGATTGTGGTCAAATGAATGCTTATCTAGCTTAAAAAAACACCTCAAACAAGCTGAGAGCTTACAATTATGTATTGTTAAGTATGGATTTTCCGGAAATATTTATTAAAATTATTTTTTATATCACAAGTTATAACGTACTGTAGTATAATACTTCTTAGTAAATTTAAGAATTTCTTAATTACAATAATTTTCGTAACGATTCTTTAAATCCGAAAAAGCTCCCTTCATCTGATGCTCTTTCGCAGAGCAAGTCACTATCTACATTGTATGCATTTGTATACAAATAACATTAAAATAAGTCGATCTGTCTGGTTTAAAATGGCTCTAGGCTATCTTTATTAAGTTGATAAGTCGTAAGTTTCTGCGTGTCTGAGTTTATACTCAAATTTATCTTATAAAAGTATCAATAAAGATGCAAAAATAGCAATAATATGCGGTTTTTATGTGTCGGGGTAAACGTTTTATTAAGGTTGTATTTCACTGCAGATAATGTTTTAATGATTATTGAAAATGTCATGCTTTTGGTCTGTTTTTAACGAAATGGGAGTCACCTTGATCCTCTTAAGTTAGTTCCTCCCTCCTAGTTCTAGTTAAGATTTAGGTCATAGACATCGTATTTTCGATAATCGGCAATTTGATCTCAGTTAGGCGGATTAACGAGTTTAGCCTGATATGATCTCTATCATATCCAATAGTGCTAAAAAAAAAAAAATATTGTTTAACATTTACATAAGGATAGCGATCATATCAGGCTAAACTCGTTAATCCGCCTAAGTGAGATCAAATTGCCATTAAAATCGAAATTCTTCAATGATTGAACTTGTTTCAATAAAACTACGATCGAAACGGCGTAAAAAATCGATGTGTATCATAAAATCGTGAAATTGGGCCTAAAACTTTAAATTACTTAGTATCTATAACTAGGCAGCCCGTCCCGGCTTTGCTCGGATACAAAAACTTTTCTTGAAGGACCTTAACTACAGCTGATCCACACGAACATTCGTTCAGTAGTTTTGTAGTTAATCCCAAACATATGTATGACAGACGCGGCGATGGACTTTAATTGATAATTCGTCTAGATTATGTATCCTTAGAATAATCTATATAGTCTGGGGTATATGACTTGCGTGAGTGTTGTATTCCAGCAATATATATTTCAAAAGTCATCATAATTATCATCATTTCAGCCGTAGGACGGCCACTGCTCGACATAGGCCTCCCTCATAGATTTTCAGTAATTTCGGATGGCAGCGGCCTGCATCCACTGTGAGCCTTCGCCAGGTTCTCCGTTCATCTCGTTGAGGGGCGCTTGCTTTTAAAATTAGTATTAATTAATATTATTTTGCTTGTTACAGGCTAGCAGAAAGATATCAAAATGTGGATATCTGTTCGTAGCCCCGGGCTGGGACTTCTCCAATCCGCTCTACAGAACAAAGGTATGTTATATATACATAGAATAAAAACTTTTTTTTTTTCAAAGCCCTGTTATTAGTGGATTTATTTGTTCTTTACCTCTGTACACCATTAAACCAATTTGATTTAATTTAATTGAGTATTTAAATATTTTCCACAATCTTGACTTAAAACGCCATGATCACTGTCCGTGAAAATGGCGCTTGCAACAGCGCGAGGCGTCGAAATATGGGAAAACTCAAAAACCGTTAAATCATGGTATGTTACCCGTTTTAAGTCATTATATTTCGTTTTCTTCAATGGATATGCAGAGATCAAAGGATCACGAGGCAAAAAAAAAATACTATTAAAGAACCGATTTTCCCATCCTCTGATAATAACGTTAAGTGAAGCTAATTTAAATAAAAAAATCTGCTTTAAATAACCTAAAGCTAAAATATCCATTAATGATAATGATGATATTACTTTCTCTCATTAGCATTCGATAACTATCCCAGTGATTATGCGCCCTGTCATCTGTGACCCATATCACCGCGCCCAGCGCTTCAATGCAAATCGTCGCGTGCGCAGCTGTGCACAATGCGCGCGCATAAACAGCTGTAATTACAAACCCGGTGACATTTTCATAATGTACTGTTATGATGCGTTACGGTTTTTAATCGCGGTAATATAGAAACAAAGATCTTTGTTTTTATATATATATCTTAAGCTCTTCAAGTAGTTGAATGATCTAAGTTAACAGAGCAGTTTCACTTTAGTGGAAACGAATTTTATCTCTATTATCCTAAATTTCGTAAGTAACGTAGTTAATTTTGTCTCTCCGAAGGAACACACATTTCAAATTCCTTGAGGAGGACAAACGAATGCTACCTTTTCGCTTAAATAGGTTTTAATAAATATATATTTCCGGTCAATTCAGACAAGTATCGAGCCCCGTGGTAAGCTCTACGCTTGTGTTACTGGTACTAGACATCTGATATACAGGCATGAAACTGCGATTTGCGAAAAACTCGACGAGAACTATTGGTGGAAAAAAAATTCGCCGAAAACACGGCGCTTCGGCGGCTCGCTCCCCACGCTCGATTTTCATAGAAAAAATAACCTAACCTAAATATCCTTTGCGTTTTCGACGAATTGTAATTTCGGCGAATTGTTTTCGACAAATTGTTCTTGGCGAATTTTCCGCATTCGTAAAACTCCATAGCCTTTGCTCAGGCCAGGGTAAATTTACTGCTTACAAGCTTCTCCAATAAGTATACCACTATAAAAGACGATAAAATACCTTATAACCCTAAATCCATAACACACGAACAAAGCCGCTTGACAGGCCGCTATTTATAACTGCAAATAACATTTGAGATTTAGTTTTTATTTGGAATTCTGATTGATGGCCCTATGAATTCAGCTCAGAATTTTTATCTCTACATATTGAACATAAACTTTATTTGCAAATGTCACGTGTGTCGTTTTTGACGATTTTTGGTGCCGAAACCCCCGCTGTGTTTATCGCAATCTCCAAAATTCTTTTTTATTTTCGTTGGTAAAAGATATTTTAGCTAAAGCAACAAAGTATTGACAATGGTGTGTATTTTATGTGCGATAAGAATATGGTTGATTCGATTTTCGTTGAGAATATATGTATAAATAATAAATATTGTCGGCTCAGACAACATCGGTGTTACGAACGTAATAAATGAAAAATTTAATGCAAACAGCAGAATTTTGATGTTGGTGAACTCTCAGAGATTTTCAGTTTCGGCTTCACATTTACCATGGAGCTCGCACATATATCGAAGCAGTTCACATTTATTGCGACTGTCTAGTTTTTAACCAAATAGACTGTTTTTCGAATTTAGATTCCAACGCTAAGGTCGCTTCCAACCTAGGGAATATAACTGCACTTGTCTTTCTGATTTGATTATACTATAAAATATCTTCTAAATAACAAAACAAGCCGCAATAAAGGAAGTCTATTAAAATCCACTTTACATGATGGAGATTGTCGTAAATGGAAAATTTCGAGGTAACCCGACTGTGACGGAATGGAAATTGAGTACTAAAACAATCTGGTTTCTTTTTGTTCCGGTGCATTGTGCATATGATTGCCCAACTGCGAAGAAGGAGGGTTATGATTCTTACTAGTATGTATCTATATTGCGTTACTTATACACTTGATCATAGACGCATGATATCAAAAAAATCGAGTTCTGTGCACTTGATCAACGACACTTGGTAGCACCGATGACATCGTAAGTACCTACATGAAGTTCTTGAAAAATCATAATGGTGGATTTTTGGCTCCGAAATAAGTCTTCGACAACCTACTTAGGAGCCATTCCTTAGCCATTCCTTAATTACGTAAGGACAATTTTCGTAATTTTTTACCCCTTATGCCCCCATGTAAGTATACAGAAGATTTTTCTAACCATCTGAAGTATACACTTATCGCTACGAAACGTAGTGAATTATATTCGCTTTGGTACACCTACACCACAGATTAAGAGAAAAAATGTTTTTTCTCTGAGGTTATAGACCAATGAGAATATAAATTACTACGTGTAAAACTAAACCAAAGAGTATATAACCACTACGTCGCCATGTTTGTTTTAGTCTATGACAATGTAGAAACAAAAATAGGTTCAGAAATCACCCAAAGAGTATGGCGTATTCCTTTACTGGTTTATAAAGAAAACTTTTACTCATCAGTGAACTTCATTTAACACAATGATAATGATACAAATTAATACAAATACAAAACGAGTATCTGATGAAAGAATCGTGACCGTTTCTATAAGTTATAACTTCGGAAAACAAAGTAAAAAGCGGACTTTCGAATCAGTCGTGCGTGCGGTCTGCACTACTTGGCTGGGTCGGCTGCCTGTGCCGCTTCCGCGTTCATTGTAGCTGGTTTGAATCCCGTCTGGGACAGCCAGAAAAAATCGTCGAAATCATTTTAGTAGGATGTCATCTAGGACTAGTGGGAAGCCGTGTTGGCTAAGTGGGAGCACACTCGACGGTCGTGGGTTCAAATCCCGCCGAGCACCTCTTGATTTTTCTTGAAAATTTTAGGCATGTGCGCTTTAAAACACGTGCTTTAACGGTGAAGGCAAATATCGTGAGGAAACCGGCATGTTCTGTGAACTATGAAGAGGTCTCTCGTCAAGGGAGCAGTCCGTTTTCCCCAGCAGTGGGAAGGTAAATATAGGTGTGCTTATAAGGATGTCATCTGATGGATTTGTGTCTGGTGTCTACTCGCAAGAGGTTATCTACCTCATTTCTTATTCACGCCGCTAAGGGAACATGGTGCCTGCATCTGTTTTCGATTACAAACTGGGTCTCTTTAAGAAAATAGTAAATATGTACAGTATGCGTTACTAACTGGTAACCCATTCAACATAAAAACCACTACTGCAAGGGGGTTACTAGTTAGCGAAGCATACTTTACCTTTTAGCGTTAATGATTCATTTTCGACCGCATTATCACTTTACATCACCTGATATTGTGGTCCAATAATGACTTATCCTTCACATAAAAGGCTACATCATTGTTTTCCAGTTATTTCCCTGAAACCGCCACCTTTATTTCATTAATTTGTGAGTCTGCCAGACTTCGTTCCAGGATACACGGGGGATACCTCGAGTCGGCGAGGTTGGCTTGAGACTGAAGTGAGGTGATTTAGACTCCTTATCTCGTTAGCGTTGTTTTTTTTAAAGGTTAATAGTTTTTTATTTTGATCAAGTCTTCGATCTTGTATGTCTAATAAGTCTTTATAAGATTGTTAAAGTGTTTTGATAATGTAATTTAATCATTGGTTCGCGATCGATACAGCGGCATAGTAATTTATTGTTATAAGGTAACCTATATTTAATGCATTAAGTAAAAAACTTCAGGGTCAGATGCTGTTTTTCTTATTGCAAAATCGCATTCTTGGCACGTTTAGGCCCTAATCGCCCTTCTTGGAACAGGAACATCATTATTTATCACCTCCGATAATTTTTACAAAAAACCTTTAATTTGTAGGTGCTACTTTTGGATACAATTTTAAGGAGAATCAAAAACAAGACTTCACAGTAAAAATAATATATGTATTACGAGAATTGAAGGGTCAGCAAAGCTTTTTATTTTCAAAATACCTAAACTTCATATGTAAATGTCCCTTTTAAAAAAAAAAAATATTGCAACCGGTTGTCACAAGTTCCGAGATAAGGCAAAGCGACAAATAGAAGATTTTTTGGCTCCTAGTTTAAGATATACATACATATGTAGATACTTATTTGAGAAACTAAATGTCTCTTAATTTAAAATCATCAAGATCACTTCAAAAACTTTTAACACATTATTAGTAAAAATATAGGAATTGAAAGAACCATATCGTTCGTTTGAAGTCAGATATCAAACTGTGCGTTCGTAACTACAATTATTTTTACATAATATTATAAAATACCAACTTGAATCCCGTAACCCAGTTCTGTTCAGTTTATAATTAAACCCTGCATGTTTCCGCTTCAATAATCCGCAGTGCTTTAACCAATTTGTTGCCTGTCAAAAGTTATTAAAAATACGTTTACTCCATTTCACCGAGACGGCGGTCTGTTGTTCCTATAAAGTTCAAGCCATCAATAAAAACATGTGATAATAATCATCTTGAGATTCGAGAGAAAGAATTTAAAGAAATAAGAAGTTTCTGAAAATAGCTTCTTGCCAGACTTGTGGCTTGTGGAGATAGGCTTAATTAACATCTAAATCTACATGTTTAATAGTGTTAATAGTTGCATTATATTTATAACTAGCTGCGCCCCACGGTGCTACCCGCGTTATAATGGATGAAGTACTCTTAACCAACAACATATTTATTTGAATAAAGATTAATATTATTATGTTGATACAACCTAAACAACATATTTCGACAAAAAAAGGTACCCTAAAAACGGTTTTTGTCAGTTAATCTTAAAAGATAGACATATACTATCGCTGACTGTTTTTTAGATCATTAAAAGAGCTATTATTCTTTAATACATATTTTTTGTGTATCTTGAACCGTTTTCACGGCGCACGCAACGGAAGGCTTCGAAGATGAAATAATTTCTCCCGTTTTTTACACATTTACGACTATATCTTTGCTCCTATTGGACGTAGCGTGATGTTATATAGCCTATAGCCTTCCTCGATAACTGGACTATCTAACACAAAAAGAATTATTCAATTCGAACCAGTAGTTTCGGAGATTAGCGCGTTCAAACAAACAAACAAACAAACAAACTCTTCAGCTTTATAATATTAGTATAGATTTGTTACACAATTAAAAACTTATTTTGTCCTCTTCTTAAAAAACATAAGTTCATGTTTTAAGGTACATACTTATAAAAGTAATCTTCTGACCATATATTTATCGAGACAATTCATACAACCCCAAACTCAATAGGGTTAGCGAGATCCCGGCATATTCAAGACCTCATCTAGTTACTCCTACTACCTTCTAGGTCTTCATGTCCCATCTTAGACTACGTCGTCACTTTACATCAGGTGAGATTGTGGTCACATGAAGGCTTATCAAGCATAAAAAAAAAAACCTCATCTTGTTAAAAAAAAAAAATGTTTGGATGGCTGAAACCGATGAGAACTACTTGTTTGGGATATTGAGGTCAATCCCGCCAATCTCGGACGGGTTATCGTCATATTATGCGTCAGCAAAATAATTCATCTATCATCGAATTTTCACATATCGAAAATAGCTTACTTTCCACCTCCAAGTTATCAAAGCCATGTAGTTAACATCTAATTGCATCCCGCCGCATATTCCCTACCTATTTTATTTGTGAAATAAACAGCAGATAATATAATCAGCGCATCTTATTTCATCTATTTTTATTTGTTCGCTGAAAGAGGTTTAGAGTTGCCAGCTGAGCGGACAAATTTAAGCGAAAAATATTATAATATCACATTTTATGGAACAATAAACAAGAAATTTCGTATAAACAATGTTCTCTTATTATCCTATAATATAATGGAGGTTTCCATACACATCAATTTGAAAATTAATTCGTTTGAAATAGTTTACTGAGGCCTTTTATGACACTTCTATTAGTAAGGAATATATCTTACACTTTTTAGATTTTTTTAGTGAAATAAATAACGTTCATTGTTCCTCGTACATCTGTAAACTGAAAGTGTACAGCAAAATATTCTTGTACTCAAGTGTATATTTATAACTCTACAGTTGGAAACATTGACCATAAAAAGCTGCACAAAGTTGGCAACTCCGCGCTAATCCCCGTGCTAAGTGGCGTTCATCTTGATTAATATACAAGTTTATCTGTATCCCTAGTTAATTAAAATGTCATATTTTTTCTTACAGCGGGTTTGCGGTTTTTACGAGGATCACTCCCAGTAAAATGGATAGATAATTATATGTGCTTTCCGTTTTCCGTTCTTTGTTTTTTTAATAGATGTCATGAGTTTTAAAAGCATCTTCATTTAGTAAGTTGTTTAAGAAGAAAAAATAATATACCAGGAATCGCCTATTTTAATTTGAATACTTTATTTTTAATCGCTCATTCATTTCGCATCTTGGTATTCATTTTTGTTACAGAAAAGTCATAGACAGTTATGTTCTAGTTCAAGGTTTTGTTATTGAAACAGCTTAACTAACAATATATAGTTAAGTAAGTACATATAGGCGCGGTGGGCTAGGGTACGCTTCGGCTAAGTGTTTGTACATATTATGTATATGATCTCGATGTATGTGTTTCGTAATGTGGTCCGGAGAAGCCATCTTCTAGGTCTTCATGTCCCATCTTAGACCACATCGTCACTTTACATCAGGTGAGATTGTAGTCAAATGAAGGCTAAAGATCTGCAAACACACTTTTGAATGGTTAAATAAGTATAGTAAACATATAAATGTATAGTATGTCTATTATATTAAGTATATCAGATGTCTAGTACCCGTAACACAAGCTGAGAGCCCACCACGGGCTAGAATCAGATGTTGTGTGTGTACTGTCCGGACATAATTATTTATTTATGTTATATAAAAGGTTGATTATTTTATTATTATTATCGTTTATTTCAGATAACATTCAATCCATATAAAAATTAAAAATACATAAAACTTAAAAAATTAAACATTCATCGACGAAATTTTATGTGTCACTAGACATTTTTTAAGAAAATGAGAGATATTGTTTCTTTTAAACTTACTGATATACATATTATGTATGTTTTGATAGAATGCTTCACTGATTTGAAAGTCGATATCTTAATTTAATTAAGTTTCAAGTTATAACAACACTAAAGTTTCATGCGAGTGTGAGAAAGTGACAGGTAAGTCTTTAACCGTCGGATTTCCAGAACGAGTAAAATATTAAATTACAACAAATTAAAATTAACCAAATTTCACATAAAAAACATTATTGGACTTGGACTTTCTCTAGATGACGGATTTAATATAAAATTATTTTTATATTAACTTCTTACTAGCTACCTGTCCTGACTTCGCACAGGTGTACTTTTGACGCTGAAATATAAGTGTGTTTGTAATCTGCTGGTTCTCACTTGCCATCTCATCTCAACTAGCATAATGAGCCAGAAAAAAATGTATTTTTCGTTAAAAGAAAAAAAAAATGTTATTTTTTAATAACCAAAATGAAGAACTATTTTTTTATCATCACTCCTATTAATACGTAAATTTACAGCATTTACATTAGTAAACGCAAATTAATAAGAGTACTTGTTAATTTCATACCATATTACTGGAAGTTGGTGTAGGTAAGGTTTGCATAGATCGGTGAACTAGTGATTTTGTTTTCCTTGATATCCAGATAACTCACTGAGCTAACAGTGTCCATGTAAGCATAGGCTTCTAAGGAAATAAACGTTTTGACTTTGACTTTGACTTTGAGTGTTAAATTTAGTACATGCTTATTCTGTATGTATATGTTATGTATATAGAGAATAAACATAATTATGTTCCTTGGGAAATAAAGATTCTTTAAACCTTGATAGAAATTTTGTTCCCTTTATGTTCCATGTCTCTCATCTATGAAACCCTATTCACCTATGGGTTATGGTCCTCAATGCCGATCTTCGTAAATCACCTAAAATTAACAGCACGTACAGCACTCCCTAGTTGCTCAACGGCAGGTCGGAGTCAGATTTTATAATCGTAGGCCGAGTCGTGACGCTGTGCGCGGGAGTCGGCGCGCGCATGCTACCTCCAACTCAAATATCAAAGGCTTCACACAAATATTCATTATCATCAACATATCGCTGCTACACTACTTCTAGATACTATGCTAGATATGTGATATTCTAAATCAAATCAAATCAATCATTTATTTGCCAAATACATTTTCAATTCAAGTACATGTCACGATATAATTATAGTACAAGTAGTATATAGATAATATATTAGCTATAGTTTAGTTAGTAGTTTTATATTAAACTCAAAGTACTTCTAGATACTATGCTAGGTATGTGATATTCTAGATAAATATTAGCTACAGTTTAGTTAATAGTTTTATATTAAAGTTAATGTCAAAACGTTTATTTCCTTAGAAGCACAGGGCGTACATGGAGACGTCAACTTAAAGTTAATTAAAAAAAAAGTGTGTGTGTGTCAGCTACGACGCACGATTGGAGTTTACTCCTTACGAACTATAATTATGATATATATCGAATACAAAAAAAAGGGTAAATGAACGCATCTGCTAAAATTATAGGAGAAACAAACATATATCTGTAATTATTCGGATTATTTATATTACTTCAATAAAGCGTATTACATAAAGTATGTTATAAAATAATATAAATAAAATACAGCAATACCTCTTTGCGCGATACTTCGTAGTCTCAACTACGAAGTATCGCGCAAAGAGGAGACCCCGAGAATGAGATACGCTGTGTAATGTGGAAAACATTACACATCTCATTCTTTTACACGTTCAATCCTACAGATATATTTGTTTGTCTCTTTCTACGTTACGCCTCAACTTTTCGTGTTACACTTTGATTTTACTCCTCATAAAATTTACGTACCGGGCCTGATAACTCATATCGTTTCTTAAGGAGTAAAAAACCAAAAACTTAATAAAATAAAATTATCAAGAAAATAACGTTGTCTTGACAGTTCGCTTAAATTTGTACACTGAGTTTAAAAGCATCTTTGATATAGTCCGCACTGCTGGACATAATCTGTCATTATAATAAATAGGTTTATAGAAACTTTATTTTCTCATAAAAACTTAGAAAGGCATGTCTTTGATAACCCATGTTTCAGAAACTGTAGGCTACTTTTTACTTACTTTATAAAACACTGGAAACAACTAGACTTGAAAAGCAATAAAAAATTTGGAAAGTATAATAATAATTAAATATTGTGTCCCATTAAACCCTCTAAATCTTAATATATATAAATCTAGTGTCACAATGTTTGTCCTCAATGGACTCCTAAACCACTTAACCGATTATAATAAAATTCGCACACCATGTGCAGTTCGATCCAACTTGAGAGATAGGATGGTTTTTACGGCCAGAAAAATTCGAATAATTTCCGGGAAAATTTTATACCCGTGCGACGCCGGGGCGGGCCGCTAGTATATGTATATTCTTTGTTTAAACTTGTGTTTGTTTTGTTGTTTGTATGTTTTTGTCTTAGCAGCTGAAACTTGAAATGTCTACTTTGAGAATATCAAAGTTCTAGTGCAAAGTTTAAGATAAATACAGGCTCCAACATTATCGCGGATCGCAATTAATTTAGTTTTCCACACCGGAGCAAATTGCTCGTTGCTTCATATTTCTACAAAGGGCTCCGGCAATAACGTGCCCTATTCTGGGGTACCTACATCGAAACAACATGGTAACAAATGTTAACTCAATTGGTCATGTTGTTTCAATGGAAATCTCGTTTGTCAGAAACGGACAGACAGTCAAGACGGGCAAGCACATTCCATGTTCTATCCCCAATAATTTGGGAAGATTTTGCACATTTATTTATTAAACCAAAGTTGGGAATTTTTTTAATTCTTAATCAAAAAAATGTCACAGCCGATTTATAGAAACATACATTCGGCATGCTTTATAAGAATAAGAATAAGAACGACATAACGAGGTAAACTCAGATTGTTGTCGTGGGGGCTTTCAAATTAGGCGTTTGGAGACGAACGTATGCGGCGTGGCAAGTGAACAGAAATATAGTAGAAATATAATGCCCTAATTGATTGCAGCCTAAGTTTCAACAAAAATCGACGGTATTATTAAAAAGCTCCGCTTATAATTTCCACGAACACAGTTAGGTTAGCAGCAACAACACGGACAAATTGTCCGAGTTGTCATACAGTGGCACGCGCAACCCTCCAGGTTATAAATTAGCGGGACAGCAAGTTAATAATTAAGAAAATCTATTAGCGATATGCTCCGTTGCAAATCTAACTTATCCCATGATCGCGATAAAGAAGGTATTAACTTATTATATTATCTCTGAGTGAAAGTAGTTATTTTTTTTAAACCTGTAGAACTCACGTCTAGACACGTGAGTTCTTTCTTTTATTAATCTACCCTCTTCAGAAATTAGCTTGTTCAGCGCAAACGAATAACGAATAACACATAAATACAGCTATTAGTAGAGATTATCTTCAAAGCAACAGCGACTGTGTAAAGTCGAGTGGAATAGGGGCAGATAGATAGATATTATGTTGAATTATGTTCACACCATGTTCGGAGCAGGTCGCATGATGATGTTTTAATGATATCCTTTAATGCATAAATAATGTCCACGTTAGTGTTCGGACGGACTAAGGGCCGAACAGGGGCATGTGCAGCCATACCACGAGTTGCCACTTACGACTGTTTAAAATTAAATCTATATCTGTCAAATGTATGCCAACACGTGGTAGGGGTACACGTTGCTTTTATTCTCTCCTAGCTGACACGGCAATCGTTGTTTTGCCTGTATGTGCCTGCTACTGTCAGTTGCCATAAATTCAAGGTGTATCACAATTGGTATATAAATAGCAAAGGGTGTAAATGGCACTCACCAGGCATATTGCAAATTGGAGACATTTTTTCGAAATAAGATCTCCTATTATTTTAGCCATATATAATCTTAAGCTCTAGCATACACCTACATGTCCTTCAATAAATGTCAATGACAATTTTATATTTTACTAAAACTCATAGAAATATCATAAAAGCAACAAACCAAGAATTACGTTAAGATTCTTTCTTATTACCTAGACAACCGCCGGCTGAGCCCGCCTTCTATTTTTAACCCCCGAGCAAAAAAGAGGGGTGTTATAAGTTTGACGTGTCTGTGTGTCTGTCTGGAACATCATAGGTCCCGAACGGATGGAGCGATTTCAATTTAGTTTTTTTTTTGTATGAAAGGTGACAACTTACCTTTCAAACCAAAAAAAAGACGGCTGTGTTCTTAGACATGTTCCATAATTTTTTGAGCCGTTTAAAAGTTATGAGGGTGAGAGTGGGAAAGGGAAACCGCAAAACCTGCAAATATACTCGAGTATCAAATGAACGCGCATCGCGTGCACATTACTAAATATTATGGTGCTTTACTTTTAAGGAAATTAAGGCATTATAATCAGGGGTTTTTCTTAAATTTTAAATTTAGATTTATTACAGGAAGCTATAGCAATACGGCATGAGGGTAACCTATGTCAAATTTCAACAATCATAACATAACACTTCGCACATTTTTCAAATAAAAAACTCACAAAACTACATTATCTGTCACCAGCATCCTGATTTCGCGCCTGCCCGCCGCCATTGCGAACTGTGCGCCCGCGCATCAGATGTAACACTGATATAACGCGCCGATAACGCCCGTAACCAACGTAATTTATACGTTACCGCCGCTAATTAGTTGAATATTTTAATAATTCACTGTCATAGTTTCATAGCTAACTGGAGAAATTGAATTTAAAGCGGTTTCTTAAGGTTTTTTTATAAAAGCGATCATAAATTATAGAGTCATGTAGCGTAACGAATTTTTCGTCATGTCGTTCGTTATCGCTTCATATTTTACCTATTTTATCGATGGTAAGTCTAAACAGTTAATGTTGTTGTTAACTTATGGGGGTTTTTGGAAATTTAGGCGGATGAAAAAAAAATCAAAATCTTTTATTTGATTGAACATGAACAGTTAAATTAAAAATTAATTTTAAATGATCATGTCTAAATAAACCATTTTAATTACTATACTTAGGTTTTGTATAGCAAAAGTTACCCATTAGCATTGTGTTAAATATGACACAATTTTCTTGGATATTCCATGTTTTATGTAGCATGATTTTGTCTGTACAAATTATAAATATGAACCTTGCTTTTGATAGTCAATTATATAACTTTATTTGGACTTTGACTCTTACTCATTTTTAAAGAATGAGTTTTCTGTACAAATTATATATTATCGTGTTCTTGAGAGTCACTAAAATATCTAAAGGACCAAATAGCATAAGCCACTTCATTTTCCATTACGTAAAGACATTTCCCATTAAATTACAATATTAGAAACATAATTCCATTACTATGCATATTTCCTCAATTAAAATACCGCTAATGACAATATAGGCCCAATACGTGCAATTGTATTGTAAAACGGTGAAAGTAGCGCAGGGCTAATTTGCATGGCAACATTTAGCTGCACGCGGGAATGTGTTGCCAACATTCTGGAGCTAGGCTGGTTTAACTCTGTTACGTGACGATTTTAATCTGATGTTATGCTGATTTCTATGATTATAATTGAGTTTTATGCTCATTAATTTATTTTGTACATATTTGACTTATAACCTTGTTATCAATAATGAAACTTGATACTTTAGTATGCCGTTAAAAGTAAAAAAATATGTGTTAGTCCATTTATTAGCTCAATTATCACATACTTAGGACCTATTTCACCATCTCCGAGGTAAGTTAGATAATTAATGTTTCTTCTTTACTCGGGTTTTATGAAATTAGCCCATAATGTAATTAATAAACCGTGGAAGTATAATTTTAAAAATACATTGTATAGTGATAGTTTCATACTCTTAGATTATAACAACTTATTTACTAAGCATAAGTCACCATAATTTTCATCGCCGAGGTCTTCTGTTACTAAATTTACACACCGATAAAACAAAATTTAAAACACCTATATGAAAAATACTTTATAACCAACCAGCGTAAACTCGCGGCGTGTTGCTAGTGAACTCTCAAATACCGTTCTAGTCTAATAACGCTTCACGCTGCGCAGGCGCAGGTTTTGAAACGACAATATCGTGTGTCCGCCTGTTTTCTCTGATGTACCTACTCGGACCTTGTTTTTGTTCTATGACTACAGCTGACCTTCAAGTATTTTTATAGTTTATTCGCTTTAGTAATCTGTAGGTATAAAAAATAATATCTGTTTTCTAAAGTCCTCGTATCGCTGATTTAAAATGTTCGATAATTCTTTCAGAAGATTAATTTGTAATTACCTTTGGAATATCAAGAGAGTTGCGTGGAAAATTAGAAAATCAACAGAAACAACGTCTGTCAGACCAGCACGCAAGTATTTATTTGTAGAAAACTAAAATTTTTAATTTATTTAAAACAATGTAAACACATTATATATGGGATGTTTTGCTTACGAAATGCTCAGTTAGCGACATAATTTTCTTGCTGATGCTCAACCGTAAAAATAGCAAAACAGCCTCAAACAACAAAAATACCTTGTTGAATAATGAAATAACACATTTCTTAACATAAAAATAGCAAAAAAAATACTTAAAAGGAATACTTGATTAAATAATAGACTACCTCATTTTATAATGAACTTCCTGTCTTCAAACAACAGGGTTCAAACTTCAATCCCTGAACGAAATAATAGTTTGTTTCGTGCGTGCGGGCACCGCGCTATGCGGAAGCCAGACCGCAGTTGCCGCTGACTGACAGACAAACATAATTGTATATACAGAACACGGCACAGATTCTACTGTAGCTCTGATGAGATTCTTCACTGGCGACAGTATTGATTCAGAAATCACAAGTCAAAGAGAAAAAATATGTATCAAAGTGATTGACAAGGGCAAAAAAATGCTAGCTGCATTTTAGCCAAAATAGCTTTAGGGCCAACCCACATGTATTACAATCACACGACATTGTTTTGTCGTGTGATGGTAACCAAACACACGCAACCGCATCGCACCAACATCGCAGCCACGACGTCAGTGTGAACACAGTTGTCACAGCATACATTATCCCTTACATAACGTTACAACTTATAACTTTCTGATCATCTATTCTGATGTTTTGATATGTTATATGTTCCATGTCTCTTTATTGAAAAGAACTTTAATTCCATCCGATCCGTGTATCTGTATCGTGTCGTCACCCTCTTCAAGACAACTCATTTAGCGTTATTCCCCAGTGTGCATTAGATTCCAGTGGCGAAGCCAGCCGCATATTCGCTCAGATATGCCTGGTATTTCAGCCCGCTGATTGCTACTAACTGCAACATTTCTCCCTATTTCCATCACTCTACATCTAGAATGGGCATATTATACAACACTGCGGCGTTACTTTGCACCGTTCAATGTAGCTTTGAATTCTGTTTACAAAGTCATTTTCGCTTTATGCGGTTCATTTTGTTGGAAATATTCAGCTATTTGTTCGATTTGTTAAGGCTGATAAATATCTATATCTATTATACCTTTAGTATATCTAAATAAATAATATTTTTAAATATAAATAAATATTTCCGGACAATCCACACAACAACATATATCTCTAAGCTTGTGTTTCGAGACATACAACTAAATATGTTATTTATTATACATACTAAACACCCAGACTAAGAAGAAAATGCTTGCAGAACCTAAAAACATTTTGTTCACAATCATAAATGGATCATATTGATCTCAAAATAAATATATAAAAGTATTCTATTGCAACTTGAAAACAGCAAATAGTAATATAATTATGACGACGTAATAGGATAGTCCCCTAACGAGCTTTCAATGGCATCAATCAAACCAAAGAGCACAGGTACATGAACATTTCTACATAAATATCATATTACTGTCCCTTCTTTAACTTATTGTTTGATATTGAGTACCAATTTATATGCAAATTGTTCAATAAGTCATGTTTTACTGATTCCCGCAACGGGTTGCTGCAAGGACCGCAATGGGACTCTTATTATTAATTCCATATTTTGTTGTAACTCTTGTAACATTTTACTAATATAAATTGCAGAGATTGCGTTTTTACCGACGCGACGGTTTATGTCGTGGGAGATGAAATAACGAAGTTGATAATGTGAAATTTGGTATTTTCCTTAATGTAAGGTTTAAGTTACTTTACTAAATTTGATTATTATTACTTCTGAAGATATAATTGTAAGTATCGATATTAAAAGGGCACTTGCAGTTCCACTCACTTCTACTATGCAATGTTTTTTAATTGTAACTTCCTCACTTAATTTACAATTAATTTACAAACTATGGAATACTCATAAAGAGTATTTTATCGTAATGCCTGGCACACATAAATACCGGTCATGATATTCTAAACAAGTATTGGTTTTGCTCGTTTTATTGTGCGGCTTACAATGAAAAATCAATGATGATACAGTAAATATTATGCAAATCTAAGTTTTACGATTCCACGTCCTTCTGTCTCAGCGGTTTTATAGACATCAGCTGATATCGAAGGCACGATTGTAAACAAAAAATATCTTATTATAAGTTTTATAACCAAGTTCTTTACATCGTCTTGTTTGTTCGTCGTAACAGGGTCGTAACAAGGTTTAAAGGTGCCTTAACATAAAGCTGCAAACGGATGCTACGGATAGTTGCTAATTTTATTATCAGATGTTTTTAACTTAAGCTTAAAAATATGTTTATTGGTTTTTCTGTATGCGAAGATACCGTGGGAACGTCTGATAAACAGACCTTTTATGTTCAGCAAAAATAAACATGTAAATTGATAAGTAATTCATATTTAAGTGATTCTAGCTACGGGCTGTGGCGACCTGTACTTGGACTCTTACTATTAATACTATCTATGCTACTTTAACCATAAACTATATCTTTGTATTAGAACGAAAAAATAAACGTTTTTATATACTATTTAGATAAAAGTTGTAGTTGAAACTGTAATAAATCTGGATGATCTAAAACCTGGATAGGTAACTGGCCGTAAGCACATTGACTCTGATGATATTTTTTCCCCGGCACAATGCGACCGGACGGGTCCGCGACTCGTCAGCGCCTATTACGGCTGGAACTAGGAAATGCTTGATGTCCTCAATTACCACGAAGAAATGGAGAAGTGTTATTTGCAAGGGATTGAGAATTCGGAGCGCGCGGTCAAAAACTTACGTAATAGAACTATCGCCTGTCTAAGTTTGTTTGCAAAAGGATTGTTGTGCGTAATGATGTGAAAATACGTAATCTTGATCGTTTTTTTTCTCAGTTGACGAGATTAGTCAAGTCAATGAGATGTATTTTAAAATACTGATTAAAAAAATACTTGTTGTCCAATATTTTTTCATTACTTGACTTTGAAAAAGAGTTACGAAAATATCTACATACAACCTAAACCACAATTTTTCTTTGTAACAACGAAGATAATTTTTACTTAAGCTTCCATAATTTTGGCGAAGATTAGAGGTATGATACTATCACTACAGTCCTGATACAGATTTAACAGAGATGTCACTGTCAAATGCTAATGTCAGGAATGGAGAAGGCTGCGTTAAACCTCGTCATCCGGACACATCCAAACCGTTAGAACCCTAAATAGTTGTCACCGTCGCGTGCGCAATCGCGTGTGGCAGGAGTATAATTGGCGAAGTAGCATAACGGTGGTGGCTACTGCTAAATGTCCGCAACCTTACTGGGACTAGCCCCTAGTTCAAGGTTTTTACTGGCATGTTGTCAGATACTTTACTTGAAGTACCGTTTGTGCAAAGTAGCGTGATTTTTCTTGTGCATTCCGTAGGAGATGCTAATGCAGTTCATATAAACGATGTGTGTGTGTGTGTGTATCCCATCGATTTCGATCACGACGACAGCTTGTATTGTAAAATGAAATTACTTACATAAAAACGATTTATAAGACTTATGTATATAAACGATTTACTGTCTGTTGCAAGTTTGTCTTTTGCATGATTGTTAAGTTAGCCTGTTTGTTGACTCAAGTTAATTTTAACGCTTGTCGTTGGAAAGTGACATTGAAATATAATTATAATTCATAAAAAAAATAAAGTGTTAAACATAGAAACTCTTTTTAAACTCGATAAATATAAAAATAAATTAATACATTTTGTCTTCTCACTTCAAATGCAGTTTGCAGTTGTATGTGCGTAATAAGTGTATCTATGTAATATTAGGTCCTTACATATGAAATTGGCGTTTTGTATGGGAGGAACAAAAAGTCGAATATTTTTTAATATAATATATTTAATTAATCAAAGTATGAACCATTATTTTCTATGCACTTTTGCCATCTTATAGGTAGTTCATTGATCCGTTTACTAAAAAAACCAGTCGGACGGGAATCAATAAAATCTTTGAAGGCGATTTGGACTGCCCCATCGGAGTTGAATTTTTTCCCTTGCAAGAAGTTATCCAAATTTCGAAAAAAATGGTAATCTGTTGGAGCAAGGTCCGGGGAGTACGGAGGATGTCTTAGACTTTCCAATTGAAGCTCTTCTAATTTAGTAGCCGTCTGTTGCGCAGTGTGTGGTCTAGCGTTGTCGTGAAGCAGCAGTGGCGTGGAGCGATTGACCAGCCTAGGTTGTTTAGCCGCTAGCTTTTCCATCATGGTTTGCAATTGCTGACAATAGACATCAGCCGTAATAGTCTGGCCAGATTTGAGAAAACTGTAATGAACAATACCGGCACTAGTCCACCAAACGCTTACAAGTAACTTTTTTGGGGTTAATTTTCGCTTGGGGCAGGATTTGGCTGGCTGGCCAGGATCCAACCATTGCGCTGAGCGCTTCCGATTATCGTAAAGAACCCATTTTTCATCACAGGTAATGATTCGGTTTAAAATACCTTCATTATTGTGCCGGTTTAGTAATGTAACGCAGCAGTCGACGCGCGTTTGCCGGTTTGCTTCAGTCAATTCGTGAGGTACCCACCTTTCAAGCTTTTTAATCTTCCCAATTTGCTTCAAGTGAATTAAAACAGTTTTATCACTAACACCGCAGCCTGCAGCTAACTCGGACGTGGTTTGCGATGGATCCGCTTCCACAATAGCCTTCAACTCTTCATTATCAACTTGAGTCTCAGGCCGTCCACGGGGCTTGTTCTGCAAGTCGAAATTTCCAGAACGAAAACGTTGGAACCAAAAACGAACTGTGTTTTCTTTTGCAACACGACCGCCATACACATCATTCACCCTTCGAGTTGTTTCCGCAGCACTAGTGCCACGGCGGAACTCGTACTCGTAAATAATGCGATATTTTAAGATTTCCATTTTGTAAAATGAGTGACGCAAACAGAAAAAAACAGAAGAAAAAAAACAAATGAATGACGATCATCGAAGCACAAATACATGAGTCTATAGCTGTACAAATTTGAATTTGGAATTCCTTACCAAAGAGGAGAAATTTGTGATTAAAGTGGCCAGTACGAAAAACGCCAATTTCATATGTAAGGACCTAATATATAATATATGTTGTTTAGAAAATATAAAGATGAAATAAGTGAATAGTTTATTTTGTTTGTTGTTCGTTTGTCAAGATTGTCTCTAATTTGACTTTGTTGATGAATACTTAAATAGTATGGGTTGCTTCAAGAGGAAAGAGCCTTATACTAACACCTTTTTGCCCCACTTGCAGGCAGTGTGTACGTAATTAGTATCACTTAGCACTCACATCATTGAGATGTTACTGTGCTAACTGCAGCGCCATTTTGTATTGTGATTATCGCCGCAGAGCCACAAGGAGAAACATCGGGCAGAATAAAATTAGTTTTTGTAGGTACTTCAGTTTCGTGTTACGTAGTCGAAAATCTTGGAAATCAAAATAATAAATACGCATGTTTTGAAGTTATTTGTATGGATGGTTCATGCAAGGAGCAAATCATATTTTATGGATACTATTTATCGAGGATTATCTGTTAAATAGATAATCGTTGGAGATTGGATCAAATAATTCTTGAAATAACACAATATTAAGCACTTTCTCCTTGGGTCTCCTTTCTCTGGGTGTTTGATATGTATGATAAAAAATATCTTTTTATGTATATCTACTTATATAAGTATATCATAATAAGCTTGTGCTATATACCCGTAGCACAAGCTTAAGCTTGCCACGGGGCTGGATGTTGTTGTGTGGATTGTCCGGATATATTTATTTAAAGCTCCAGTTTATCATAGAATATTCGATACATTGTAACAATTCCACCTCGGAATGTGACTCTCAGAGAATGCGTCTATGTCAATTTACATGGGCTTCTGGCGCCAAATATCTTCGCACCTTCGCACCTAATAATAGATCGGCATTTATTCGTCCTAGTTTACTTTCGTTGTTTATATTCGTACGAGTAGTCTTAGTCTGTTCTGTTTTAGTTTCAACGTGAAATTTTAAGTGACTACATAAATAAAATAAATTATAAATATAATAAAATGAAAGTGCCAAGATATAGAGCTCAATGTTCCGAAGTGGCTTTTGATGTATCAAGTTCATATCGCAAGAAAGCTTGACTTCACGCGAACTTCTATGTTATATCGTACCTACTGATTTTAACGTTTGCAAGAAAAAAGAAAAAAAAACTGGTGATTTCTTTAAATTACATCTTATAATAACGGACAAATTATTTTTCTTAATCATCTACCCTATTGGCCTCAGATAAACCTTTCTAATTTTACGTAAGCTACTTAGTTTTCATGTAAGTTTTCGGATTTGAATACTAAACATAACCGTTGTTCCAACAACATACGACAGTCAACTTTTAGTATGACAAATATCATTTTTTAATAACGTGCTGATCCGGTAAACGTCGTTTTGCCATTTGGGACTAAGCAACACTCCCACACCCACACCCTGTCTAAGTCCCAGTCAAATTCCCACTTCAAACCTACCCTCAGCTTTTTTTTCAATTCGAAGTAATTTCAAATCAAATATATGTTGTATTGAGAACCTCCTTCTTTTGAAAGTCGGTTGAGAATCCTTGTGACAAGGCGATGTCGCCAGTGATGCGTCAGAGCATCTCTGGCGTCCTCTCACTTTCGCCGCTCAAAGCTATCTCCACATATCGCCTGCGCCCGGGGCTGAAAGGTTATCAAGATGGCCGCTAACTGATCTTCAAAACATTGTGTGAGACAGAATTTAGAAAATCTTTAATAATGATTGGAATCAATAACTATGGATCTTAACAATAAATATTTCGGGACTAATTACACAGCATTACCTAACCCTAAACTAAGCAGAGCTTGTCCTATGGGTGTTAGGTGACTGATATACTACATAGATACAATTTAGAACATAGAAAATGTGAAGGTGTCGTCTGTATTTGACAACTGTGGAATTCCGATTGGTCTTTGGGATTGGTTTCTGTTAGTAAAGGAATGTTTATAATAATGTTAAAATAAAATGTTTAACATTTTGCGCTTCAAAAAAAATTAGCAATATTTTCTACTTATATTGAGTGCAACAAACAAGATACGAGTATTTATATCTAAAATTTCTTAATTTGAATTTATGTACAACGCTATGTTTTAATAATTTGAAGCCATATTATTTGTATCAGAAGTCGAAATTAAATACTTACTCTTGTAATGAAATATTCTCACCTCCGTATTAAAAAACAAGTTATATAAAATACTTTAAACAAAACACTTCAACATCTTATAAAATTCAGTGTTTCTCTCGCTTTCTCGATCCCATCATAAGCTTATGTATGACATGGTGACAATGGGAGCCCTCAGCAAGCATGCCCTTTCGAATAAAACAAATATTTTCAAAATCGGTTTACAACTTACGGACGTTCCTTCTTTTTTGAAGTCGGTTATAAAATATTTCACACAATTAGAAGTTTTATGAGTACAGCGGCAAGACTAATGTTCTTTCTTGTTATATTCGTAAGTTTGAGGTCTGAAAGTATGCCATTTAAGGACCTTGTTAAGAAGGTGGTCAAGAATATCCTGTTGGCTCAACCCAATCATTTTCCACCGCAGATAGTCGGTAGATATTATCTAGAACATTCCCTATATATTAGAATCATTGAACATTCGCGCTTTGCTTCGCTAACGCGATATAATAGAAAGTAGCTGGACAACGCCATTATAATTGAGTTATGGCTTATTTTGATTTGCTTTTAAAATTTATTGCTCAACTATTTTGAGCTTAGAGTAAACGTTAACAGCAATCAATCAATAATAAATATCTTTGAGAGCATTCAAGCTAATAAATATCTACACTGAAGTATATATACATTTAATGACTTCATCGCGTGAATTGAATCACATAGGATGAATTCGCGCCTCTTAGTGTCACAATATCTTAATACAACACATAATCCCTTTTATATTATGTTTTATAGTACCTATGTGAGTTAAGTGGAGCGGTGCGGGGGCGGCGCGGTGGCGGCATCGTGTGCAGAAAGCCAAGGGTGTGGTTACCTGTATTAGAACATCAACACCTGATTCTACAATAAATTGAGAACATTCACTTTACGTAAAGTGGAATATTTTGATAGTATTATCGTTCCATCTTTTTCCTTTGCATAGTTCATGAGTTAGTTATTCTTAAATCATAACTGTCAATAAGTGGTCTCGATGTTGAGCGGTTTGACGTATAATTTGGTTTATGATGGCCGCCGGCGCTTTCATCAAGCGCTTCCGCTACCACCTGCGCGGCGAAAGTTCCTTATTTGTCAACGTAGCACTTATTTTGTAATAACCTGCAAACCTCATTTGTAGGTTGCTAGCTAACATGCGGGGGGTTCTTTTTTTATTTAAAACTAGCGGCCCGCCCCGGCGTCGCACGGGTAAAAAAAAATCCCGGTAATTTTTCCTTATTTGCTCACCGTTTAGACCTACCCTGGACAACGACAAACATTTTTAAACCAAAATCAGCTCAATCGGCCTATCCGTTGTCGAGTTTTAATCAGACTAACGAACAACAATTCATTTTTATTTATATAGATTAGAATTATGCATTACTTAAAAAATAGGTATTCTGTTTGGTCCGTCAAATAGTCCATCCATAAATACTGGACACCTAATTTTCACTTAATCAATTTATTAAGTTGTTTTGTTACTTGTTGTGTTGTGTTGAACAGTCTCTGGTGGCGGCTTCGGCCGCGGTTTGTCACCACCCTCCGGGCTGGGCCAGTGCGTGAAGCGATTTTTTCGTGTTTCGTAATGTGGTCCGGAGTAGCCATCTACCTTCTAGGTCTTCATGCTCCATCTTAGACCACATCGTCACTTTACATCAGGTGAGATTGTGGTCAAATGAAGTCTAATCTAATTTAAAAAAAAAAGACCTCAACTGAAATGAAACCACATACTGTGTAAACTTAAGTGTTGGCATTCTTTGAGTATTTGAGTGACAAGTTTGTCAATTCCCTGTCTGTGGACAAACTCTTCCCGGTATAATTTTAAGTTTAAACTTAGGAATTTTCCTGCTAAATTACCCAGCATTTACATCTGATTACTTAGACCGTTGCAAATTCGTTGATAATTGGTACAGGCGAAATGTTGCTTCAATAAGTCCATATTTTGTTTGACAAATTAAATTTTGTTCGCTGAAATATATAATTCTATTCAGTATTATTTCAATTATGTTATATTATAATTCTTCACCAATGCAACGTTATTTAAATATTAAATATGTGTTTTTGTTACAGGTATGTTAACGGGTTACGAAATGTATCTTCTCGTCTTGCTATAGTAAGTCTTATATTATTATAAATATTTTATTTAAGTAAGCAATTCAACTAACATGTCCAAATTGATTCATATCAAAACTTAAGCCTATGAAGCTTATTGTATATTTTCTTAAGATAAGATTAAAAATAAAAAATAAACAAATATTTCCGGACAATCCACAAATGTGCTTGTGTGCTTCGTTAGTGCTTGTGTTACGGGTACTAGACATCTGATATACCTAATATATTAGGCATAGATATAGATATATAATTATTTAATTACACAATTTTTGGAAAAGTAACAGCTAGGTTATAAATTACATATCAAATTATATTATTAAAAACATGTGCCAAAACAAATAGGCACATGTACCTACAGGTACACTGATGACCAATTACTAGTTTCCGCTAATAAATTAAACATGTTAAAAAAGCAAAGAAAAGTTAGTGGACAACTTAATTATAATTACACTTAAGTGTTACATATTATATAATAAAAAAACATAACATATAATGCTTTTAAGGGACTTAAACATATTATACATATTATTATTTTATTTAATATTAAACATCCAAAACAAGGAGAAAGTGCTTGCAAATCATACAAACACTTGACCCCTCGGCGGGAATCGAACCCGCTAACTCTTGCGCCGCAAGCTGACCACTGCCCACCGCACCACTGAAGCAGATAAAATATATAGATTTCACATTGATTACCGGATTTTCCTGGTACTCGGGTCATTAATAGCTTTCTTCATTGAAACGAGATGGAAACGAGATCGCTAGCCGGTTACTTTCTGGTCGTTACGGCATTCCCGAGAGCCGGAGGCCGGCGATCGTCTAGTTTTTCAGAATTTGCGAAAAAAGATAAAATAAATATTCTTTATTGCACACATAAATAAAAGATAAAATAGTAAACAAGTATTTCCATACTTAACAGAAGGTCTCCAATATCCCTATCCCTATCTCTATTCCCTATCCCTATATTTTATAAATATGTGAATGTGAGTTTGTTTGTTACGCTTTCACGCGAAAACTACTGAACCGATTTAAATGAAATTTGGTACACAGAATCTCTAGCTAGAGCCTAAAAAATAACATGGGCTACTTTTTACCGCGGGATAACGTCATTCCGCGGGAAAATCCATTATAACGCGGATAACACCGCGGGGCACAGCTAGTTGTTATATAAACTACAATTGGAAATGTGCAAAATAGTAAACACGGATAATGAAAATAAACATTTTGTATAAGCACATAAGACTGTGACAAAGGCAGAATTAATACACATACTTATGTATATTATTTAATATTTTAATTTGTTTTGAAAAAGACTATCATTAGAACCGGCACATCCGATTATTAGTATGGAAGTTCAATTCAATTTCAATTCAATCATAATTTTGCAATCGTATATGAAATATAAAATAATAATCCCTAACTATCATTCACACTATTTAAAGTAAACAGGAACAAACAATACTAAAAAGAAAATGTCAAATAGAATTAATTAGTATCAAATAGAAAATGTCACAAAATAGACTCATCATAATTATACGTTCAAAAATCCTCAACAGAATTAAAACATTCTTTATCTAATAATGTGTTACAGTTACACAATAAATGCTTCAGTGGCGCGGTGAGCGAGGGTCCGCTTGCGGCGCAAGAGGTAGCGGGTTCGATTCCCGCCGAGGGTGAAAGTGTTTGTATGTTCTGCAAGCACGATCTCCTTGGTCTGGGTGTTTAATATGTATAATAAAAAATATCTATATATGTATTCTGTATCTATTATATTGAGTATATCAGATATCTAGTACCCGCAACACAAGCTTAGAGCTTTCAGCGGGGCTAGATGTTGTTGTGTGAATTTTCTGGAAATATTTATTTATTTAAATTAATTAACATTATTAATTACCTGTCACATTAATCGACTAAAACTTATTACAATCAGATTATCGGATTCAAGCCTCTTCTAAATATTAAGACATACACGCTGTGTTTTTTTTTATGGGTTTGGGTATAATTTTATTTTATCTCGAAATATCAAGCAAACGTAACTATACCTAGCAGTTAGTTACCTTAAAATCCATAAAAACGCGGTGGTGTGAAAAAGTTATTAGTAATTAAAAATGAAGTCGCAATTCCCTAAGTTTTAAACACAATAAAAAATGTTCTCATTAGCTCCCGCTGAAATTATCTTAAATTAATATTCTAAATTTGTATAGAAAACATTAAGACGGAGTAACGTTATCAACTAAGCTACGTTTTTCTTCTTATTTTTTTCTACAAAAATTTAGAATAAATATTAGTGGGGTTTATCACTTTGTAAAAAACATAAAAGGCTTATTTTAAATTATCTCACAGATTACTTAGAAATCGATCAACTATTCAAAATGATATCACGAACTGTAATATTCTTACTTTTTTACTTAATAACAGAGGTGATGGGAGAGAATGACCAATGGACTATCACATGGGAAAGTAGTTCCCATGCACACACAATACTTTTAAATACTGCCCATAATTAACTTCCTGATACAAGACGGGAAAGCTCCAACATTGTTTTGCTGTTATTATAACTATATAATTCCGTAAATAACCACTAGATAGTAATTGCATTGGTATTAAATATTCACTTTAGCTGGTGATTTTGTGCTGACCCAACGTGATGTGGGATAAGGGCAAGATAATGATGATGATGACTTTAGGTGGTGATCGACAGTATCTTGTAAAAGATCGACGAGCCTAGAGTTACAGCTGAATAATTTGACTAACCAATGAGTTTTTACTGCAAAATTTCGTCGAGTATATTTTGAAGATCCGACAATTCAAGAGTGTGAGTGAAATGTCAAAACTACAGATCGGAGAATTAAATTTAGCTCATGTGAATAATGTCTAAAACATTATTAACAATAAAACAAATTCTAGCACATTTTCTTGTTTATTATCATTATCATTAACGTGACCGTTTTTTTAAGTATTGAAGAACTGTAAATGAATTCACCGCTGATACTTAGAAGCCACTCAATTGTTTTTATTCTTCTTAACAAAAACACAAAATATCAATTAAGTAGATATCAAAAGCATTGAACTAAATAAGTAAGCAAGGCTTCGTAAATAATAATCGTCCATTAAACTTGGCCTCATTTCTAATTATTTCCTTTAATTAAATTTTTATCAACTCCGCAATCGATGTTTGTTTGTCCTTACTTTAAGAGTTTGGAGTTCTTTACGATTATGAAACCTTGGATAACTCGAAAATTATTAATACCTAATATATAGATATATTAGGTAGATAGATATATAGATAATTTGTTGTGAAAAATGGCGTTAAACTGAGTAACATCTTTTTTACTATAAAATTTTATTTAACTCGACACTGGCAAATTGACGATTTAAGCGCAAATCCAATAACAAGAAATTGAATTAAATTTTGATAATTTTATTTATCTGACATGTTCAGTTGTTGTATTCTGATAAAAATGTAGTGCTGAATAAAATTTTAACTAGTTCGGGAATCGGGAGCTTATGGGACCTTAGTTTTGATACTGTACCTCAATTTTTGTCAAATATAGAATTATTATTTTTTTACCTTTTAGTTTTAATCATGCGATTTTGATTCCCAAAACAGTTTGCTAGTAAATTAATCTGAAAACAATATAATCTCTTTCTGCATAAAATTTAAAAGAGTATAACCAAACTGGGGTTTATCACATATTAAAAAATCATTAAGATTTAATATAATCCCTTTTCATATCACACATTACGTCGAAATAATTAAAAACAAGACCAGTTGCAACATGTTACCAAGAATTCTAGAAAACTTACGATCGAAAGTAAGTTTCTAATTAGCGGAAGGCCTCAGAGATCGAAAGTGGCGCGCATTTTTACAACATTTTCACATGTACAGCGCGCGCGCAGTGTCAACGGCCTCGATGGCGGGAAAAGTGGAAAATAGGAAAGCTCAGTCATACCTGATTCCTCGCGTTATTTAATCGTAAAATATTATGAGTGACTTACTTAATATAGGGAAGTAATTAAAAAAACTGGTTAAGTACTTACGTAATAAATATGTTTTTTTTTATGTTAAGCCGTTATTTGACGTACTTAATAATAATATTATAACTCTTTATTACACACCAATATAAAACAAAACAAAAATGGACTTAAAGCTAAATACAAAATGCGTAATGGGCGGCCTTATTGCGACAGAAAATTCACAGCAAATATCTGGACGGTGCGGTGACATAAAAAATAATAAGTAACTAATAATAAGAATTAGTAATAGACGTAAAGTGACGATGTGGCGTAAGATGGGACATAAAGACCTAGAAGGTAACCACTAAATGGTTTAAAATAAGAATCAGGGCCGACTGGTTATTATTATTCTGTCAGACGTTACCAGAGGACTGAAAAATCCACACCAAATTGTTAATTTTAACATTATTTAACCCATAATTATCGCATACTAGCTGTGCCCCGCGGTGTTACCCGCGTTATAATGGATTTTCCCGCGGAATTACGTTTTCCCGCGGTAAAAAGTAGCCTATGTTATTTTTCAGGCTCTAGAGATTCTGTGTACCAAATTTCATTTAAATCGGTTCAGTAGTTTTTACGTGAAAGAGTAACAAACATCCATACATCCATACTTACAAACTTTCGCCTTTATAATAGTAGTAGGATTCTGAACCTCCACCAGTCGTATTCAAAGGGGGCACATTAATAACTCAGCCTAAGATACTGTCCAGAGGAGACGATTTCGTCACGATTCGCACGCGGCGATGCTTCACTGCATTCGACCTGCGCACGAGTTTGTACGAATTATAAACACCTATATTAACAATCAAGGCCTTTTTTAATTGAGTCAACAGTCAAAACCAAAAGTCTATTATATTTCTGTTATTATTATGAGTTAAATTAATTCTTGTAATGTTTTAAAGCTTGTACAGGTTTAATGTTGCAAGTCGATTTTAAAGTTTTAAAATTTTAATGCATATATTATGTTTAAATATATGTATGTTGTAAGCACTTTTGATTTTGATAGAAATACGTAAGTGCATAGTTCTCTGCGAGGCGTAATTTTAAATCCAACATGTAGAAAGCTACAATAAGACAGTCATGCTAGTTATATTTAACTAATTGTATTTTGTTTGTAAAAAGCCGTGTTGGCTAAGTGGGAGGACACTCGACTTTCATTCCGAAGGTCGTGGGTTCAAACCCCGCCACGCACCTCTGGATATTTCTTCTTGAGAAATTTATGTGCGTTTTAAACACGTGCTTTAACGGTGAAGGCAAACATCGTGAGGAAACCGGCATATTCTGAGAACTTTAAAAGAGTTGGAAGGAAATGTGACATTCACCAACCCGCACTTGGCCAGCGTGGTGAATTAAGGCCTAATCTCTCTCGTCAAGAGAGAAGTCCCTGATGCTGATGATTTTGTTAATTCCTGCTTTATGTAGATCAAAATATCTCATGTATCGAAAGTAAATACCCTATATAATTAAAACTTAAGTAATTCTGAGACAGGAAAGTAGCATTCCTTGCATAACTCTGTAATAAGACTGTTTCTATAAAAACAAGGAAATTATGAAAGAGCTTAGATGCTTACAGTTATAAATATTTATAGAAGTAATACATCTTATGTAGTAAATATATTATTGAGTGTTCGTTCAAACATAAAAATGCACGCGAAAAGTACCAGAATAAAGTATTTATTATTAAAAAGAAACTGTCGAAAAACGCTACTGATATCCCAGGCACACTCAGTATTATTTTATTTAAAACATAGCATCAACAAATCGTCTAAAGTTAAACTCTTACACAGTTTTAATTCTTGATTAAAGTTCATTTTGGTGTACTTCTACCTGAAGCTTATTATTACGGGACAATCATTATCACTAACAAGATAATGACTGTTATGAGGTCAACACTCCGAGATTGTTTGAGGAACTAAAGTGAATTCTTGACGATTTTGTAATTAATTTCATTATTTTGTGGTCATTGCACTGACGGAGACTGCATTTGTTGCCGAAAGGTCGTTTTGAGTTTAAGTGCATGCCATTTCTAACCCCCGACCAAAAAGAGGGATGTTATAATCATAGCTCGCTCGCTAGATGAAGCGATTTCAATTTCGTTTTTTTTTTGTAAAGAAGGCTTTTGCCGGAGTTTACTTAATGTTTGATGAAAATCGGTTGAGCCGTTTTAAAGTTATGATTTTTATTTATTTAGCATAAATTCACAACGCGAATAACTATGATGAAGGATATTAACAAATGCAACTTTCCTAGTTTCAGTTAAAACTGTTTTTGGTCGAATTAAGCTGCTTAACGTATACAAAACTTTACCAGGCCATATTCTTAAAACGTAAAATTTACACTACACGCATTTGATTCGTTAATAGTCGTATATTTTTTTACTTGCCAGTTCTGTTCATTTTTATTTGATTTGCCAGCGAAATACAATTATTATCACTGAAATTATAACAATTGCTTAGCAACCCAACCTAAAAACCTAAATACATCTATTTTGTAACATCTTCACTTGCAAGAGCGGTGTCCCCTAATACAAATGTTTGCTTAATAGTGGTTCTCCAAGCGCATTAAGGTTATATTAAAAACTAAGTTACTATAATAACTGTTTATGTATGATTATGTTAGCTTCTGTGTCTTACGTATATACTATCACTCGCTTTCTTATTCCGAAGCAGCTTTTGCAGATATAGCAATAAGTAACGCAGTCTGTCGTACTATCTGTCGTACGGAATAACAATGCGATGCGTTTCTTGAACCTGCGCGTGATTCGCATTGTGATCAAATTTGTTGAGAGCTTTAACAATTGTCATATCATTTGTGAATACTACTTCAATATAATATATTGCACTACGTAATTATGTAATGAAATATCGTCTCATTCATCTTTATTGGTTTGAATAAATAGTAATTTTAAAACTTGTACCTATCGGCTTGCTCTATTTTATATATCCGGTAGTACTTGATGTTTATCAAATGGAGTAAATTATTCCATTTCATTGCCATTAGAATTACGACCTATATACATTTAACAAGTAATGGGGTTTTTATGATCTTGACTTAATTTAAATTTCAGACTATACCTTTAGATTATAATCTCAAAGATTATAGTTCAGAGAAATGTCTTTTTGGTAATTATGTATTTTCTACTATACCACATCCTCATTTCTAGATATTTGATGTAAATCTGCTAGACATTTCATAAAAAAAAATGTTTTTATTAGATTGTCTAAATGATTAACATAGAATGCCTTCTCAAATGTCAAGGAGTGTAAAGAGGTCAGTAGTGTGGGTGTGTCATTGTCCTTTCAATCGTTCCTAATTCAACATTCATCGGAAGACCTGCTTGACCTTCGGGTCACTTCGGAACCGCTCGGATTAAGCCAAGGTCATATCGATGTCAACGAATCACGAATTCCGATTCATTCGGTGCGTCATGAGCTTGCAGTTTGGACCACAGATAATATGGTGATTGACCTTTGTCTTACTTCTCTGTGGTTTTTCTTTTTGTCATATACATTTGTTCTTTTTTCTTAATTAATCAGAGGGTTTACATGAGCTTGCAGTTTGGACCACCGATAATAATGGTGATTGACCGTTGCCTTAATTTACAGTGGTTTTTGTGTTTTCATTTAAATTTGTTCTTTTCTTGTATTATTCAGAAGGTTTATATTTTCCACTGCTCGATTCCCTTGGATAACGCCCCTGGTTTTCAATAAATAAAAGATAACATACCACTATTATGTATAAATATCTACTTTACCTGAAATTTAGTAGTGTACTTGAACTGAATTTAATATTATGTTATTATAATATCTACTATCTAAGAGTAATAATTATAAATAATACTACTACTAGTACTACTAGTTTCTGTGTTTTCAACCTATATAGCTATGTTTTAGTAAGTCATTTAATTTAATTACCTAACTTACAAAGGAGAAACTGTCAGGAAAGTATGTTTCACCATTATATACAGACACTTATGTAAAACAAAACGGTAAAACTCATTAGAATTGATAATTAGCCATAAAATGTAGTATTCTTTATAATAATTAACCACCGATGACTATTAGCTTGAGTTAAGATCTTTATGACACATGTTTCATAAACTCGTGGATAAGAGAAAGTATTGCTGTTTAAGGCTTTAATTACTCGCACTAAAACTTAAATAGTTACGAGAAAGTTCCAGGAAATTGATAACATTTGATTGCTGGCAACACCGCTCATATTTATATCGACTATTAAAGGCGACTCTAGATTTCTGGTACAGTTTAATGAAAAAGTATTAAATGGTAATTATTTAATTCAGATATGTAGGTAAATGTCTTGATAATAATTTGAAAATGCGTGAGAACCATTTTTAAAGTTTAAAAAAAAAACTCCGAGTCTATAAACTAGATTTTAAACGTACATTATTAATATCTTAATTTTATAAACATGTTAAACAAATAAAAATAAGGAATTTATAGGTGAGTTGTATAAATACAATAATTGTATAAATATATAAAATAAATATGATGTATCTTCGTCGTCATAACTGTTTTTGACATTTTTAAATAAGGTCTTTAACCTTACGGTGGCGGCCGTATTGGCGGTATCGGGGATCTGGTAGTTACTTTGCAATTAAATGCTAATAACGCTGGATCGTCGTGCTTCTATGTGAGTCAGGGACAAGTATGTTGCGTGCTACAGTACAGTTGGGGTGAAAAGTACAATATTAGTAGAAAAGTAGACCAAAATATAAAGTTACTTCGTTAAAATAAGCAAATATAAAGAAAACACCTAAAAGCAACAAATTACGGATAGTCGCCCCACAAAATAAAATAAGATTTTAAACTGCAGTTGATGCATAGCAACATCGACGCTGGTGAATATCTTATCTATGGCCATTTATTTAAATAAATAAAAAATCACAACGATTCTAAAGAAGTTTCACTTCAAAAATAAATACAAAGATGAACGCTAACGAAGCTCGTATTAGTGGTCTTTCAGACGAGGCTCTCGCGCTATTCTCATGACTATTTCTCTTAAACTATGGTCACAATTTTGCATGAGTATAATTTAATTAATAGTAAGAAATTTGCAGAAAACTTTTATATATATCGCCGCCGGGGTGCTTTGTATAAACCTGTTACACACTAAAAGCCTACTAGAACTATTATCCCAGTTGCAAAACCTTACATGTGCTGTTTCTATGCTAACAGTTATGTACTCGTCAGTACCTCGCAATCGTATGGGAACGGCAGTCATGCGGCCGGCATATTGACGTCTCTTTCTTGATTTTATAGTCAGATAACCTCGCAGACAGAGTAAACAACATCCGGAGAATATCACTCATAAACGTAATAGGTACTAAGAATAGCTTATATTATAACAATGCTTATTGCTTACCTCACTATAATAGACTATGCGAAATTACAGTGGCCACCGGCAGTTTTACGGCACTATATACTAATTTTAGTTGGATGACTACATCTTAATCAACTGACTTAAAAGTATTTTTTAGTGAAGCAACCATGGTGCCTGTTTACCTTGTTCGATGTAATACAATAATAAATGCAACGTTCTTCAATAATATACCTACAGTTTAAATAATAATTAACTGTAATTTATAAAAACTCATAAAAAGTTTAATTAATAGCTTTCGTCTTAAAATTTCCCAAGGGAATAAAGTATTATCTCGCCGTAAAATGCCAAGGCGATAAATCTATCCAATAGCTACTGAAATATTATATAAAATCAACTCAGTGATTTCTGAAGATGATCAACTAAACCACTGCACTCAATTACAAGGCATACCAAATACTTGAATATCAACCGAATATCAAGATAACATTGTTAGACCTGAGATTTTATATAAAAAAAATCAGTTTATTGTAGTATTATTTCTCACACAACTGAGACCATTTATAAGATTACTGTCAACAATATGGCCATGAGCATTCAAATAATTGCGTCAAAATAAACTCAATCTATGATTATTTGCGTAAAATCATGCAGAAACGTGCCTCAGATTGAAGATGCAGGCATTATCCAGTAATGGCATGCCATAAGCACCAGATGTTCTCACTGTATAAATCTAATATATATAAAAAGATCTGACTTATGGTAATACGTTTGCATCACGACTTAACTCTAAATTATCTAAGACAAAAACGTGCCCCTCTGATCTGTCCGTATTTACGTAAGACAACTAATATGAAATGAATAAATCAGATTTTAATAAATGTATTATTATTTCTAGAGCCGTTATATTACAACATTTACACAATTCTTCTAATTATTTGCCGACGTGACTTCCGATCATTGATAAGATCGTTTTTACTTCTCGACTTCGTTTGTAATCGATCACTGCGCCGGCGCATGTTACGCACCAAACAGCGCTCTCTCTATTGTCTCTGCTTATCTACGGTGCTTGTCTCTGGTAATTTAATATCGTATCAGATTTTGTTGCCGATGTCATTATTTGGCCAACTTTTACTTTTTAATGCCATTGTCACTTTAGTAGCACTTTTGTGTGCCATTGTACTTTTCTATTTTCAAACATAAACAAAATGGCGTACCGCGAAGAAGGAATTAGAATGGTTATGAAAACGTTGCATAAGTGTAACAAAATGTAAACAATAAAAGTGTTTACGCTAAATTAAAATGCGTAAAAAACTGCTTCTCACAATTTAGAATTAATTGTGGAAGTGGGTTGCGCGGTCATGTCTTTCTCAAGCACATGAACTAGTAATACCTACTGTCGTAATTTCGCGGTCAAAACCGCAGTAAGCGCGTCACTACTGTGACGTTTATATTAGTTCTACTTTTTATTCGTGTTTTTGTTTATTATAAGACATACATAATAATAATGAAGCCTTGGTTCAGATATTTAAATAACTATGTTTACATAAAACAAATTAAACTGAGTGCTTGCTGTACCGCCTGCGTGACGTAACGTCTGATGCGCGTAATTTTGGCGCGCGGTCGTTGACTGCGCAGTGAAAGTAGCCCGGGGCGCCACGCCGGCTGCGCGTACGCACCCCTCCGCCCTACGGCTAGCATTCCTAGGTATTAGAGAGTTTAATGTCTAAAATAAATCAATCATTAATGTCTAAATGTATTAAACAAATATTTTATAAAATAGTGGGAGAATCATACGATTTTCGACCAAAATGAAGTAATTTCAGGTTACAATTAGGTCCCAGCAAGACAACACGTTCCATTTCGATAATGGAACGTGTTGTCTTGCTGGGACCCTTAAAATTGCTACGACAACGATGTATATGATTGTTTTGTTGATTAGAGAAAACAAGACGTACCTAATACGGTCCCTTTTATGTATAAACTGGGCACAAATCAAATAAAAATGTTTCCACCTTCTCTTCGATGTTTCCATTCTCCCTTTCCAATCAAACCAGGACAAACTAACGTATGGCGTATTACTATCCCTAGCTAGTGGATGTTCTACTCATTCGCACCACCACATTATCACCAAAGGGGTGGGTTAGAATTGTTTATCTTAAAAAATTATCACGTGACTAATCGACATCCCATAAGATAATCTAGTCTACCTTCAGCACTCGCACCGCAATGTTTTGGAATACCTCCCTGCTGCTGCGTTTCCTGACAACTGCTATCTGAGTTTCTTTAACACTATAGCGGATATACCTTCAAGGTACCTTCTAGGTCTTTGTAAAACCGCATATTAATCTACACTTAACCCTACGTACGTCTCTGGTGAACGCACGGGTGTGTGATGATTGGGCGGAGATACAGAACTAACTGCTACTGTAGGATAGCCTCGTGCTTGGTGCTGTGATCGATCCTCTCTACATCGACCCCAACTGCTATTTGTCCTAGCTATCCTTTGCCACTTTAACGAAGTAATTGATAGATTTAGCCTTAGTTTGCGGAAATCCATTCTAAATACCTATATGGGAGAAAATATTTAGTTCTAATTCCGCACCCACCTAATAATGCATGATAATGGAAAGAGTATCCTAAATAATGATATCTTATAATTAACGGGACACGCATTTGTAATACCAAGAACGCTGTCTATTGACCATGTTTTGTATTTTCCTAGTTGGTTGTCCTATTTAAATACATAAATATATCAGTAATGATTTAGGTATTTTCAACGAAGTAATCCAATTGTCTATGTAGCTATATCTCCTACTACATATCGTAATACCTATACACTTGAGAATAAATACTACTTAAAACCATATGCCGTGGGTGTTTCGTCTTCAAAATAAACACAGCATTGTGTAATTGTTAGTGCTATTACGCTGTCCATAAAATTGAAAGGCAGTTGAGTGTTTGCGCTTTTCTGTCAAACAATGGTGTTTCGTAAGTTTAGTGGTTTCCTAGTGTTTACGGCGAAATGAAAGTGCATCAAGCTTTTAGAAATGTAAAAGCTTGGAATGTTTGTGTTGCCAGTTGAGTTTTACCATTTTTGGGCGCGCCACAAATTTGTAGAATAGATTTTAAATCAAAAAAGGAAGATCATGAAAGGAAGATGGTATTCTAAATAATATTATAAATGCGAAAGTAAGTTTGATTATTTGTTAGTTTCAAACAATCCTTTGTAATTTTTGTGTACAATATGCTATGGCTTCATAAAAAAAAGGTATTCTCATGTGCGTTATCAATTTAATGAGAAAATGTAAAGGGCTTTAAAGTTCTGTAGTGAGGGCTTGTGATCTCAAAATGTTTGTTGTAATCGCTCGAAAGCGTAACGTTACGCGAAACTTGCTCAATCTTGGGCTAGAGTTTGCCAGAAAAAAGTAAAAAGGTGTAATAATCATAATGACGGTTATTTTTTTGAAAGAGTTGTCTTGAGAGAGAATAGTATCAATTCAATGCGAACACGAAGAACTTAGCTACCTCTTTAATCTCGATAAATTGATTAAGTTTATGCTGTGACGTTGCAGTAATCTATGTTAGTACTAATAGTAAAGGGATTTTTAAAATAGCTCAGTAGATAGCTATTTTAAAAATCCCTTTACAAAAGGTACTAACTACTAACTAATTTTAGCCTACACTTATCTACACCTTACTCATCTAACATTTTTCTTAAATGAGCCAACATTCATATAATTTTAATTAGGACTCACACATTTTGTCTAATTCACACAAATCTCTATTACACAAATCTTTATGATCTAACATTCCACAGATAAGCTCTAAGCATACATCAATACGATTAACAACCTTCTCATTTAATATTGAACTCTAACCCGTTCTTTTAAAGTTCACAATGAAAGTGGTTGAGATGGCGTAACGCGGAAAGCGCCGGCGCATCCCGAAATGCCAGGTCACGCGTGTCTACTCCTCTTGAGAACTTGGTATTCAGAATCAGGGGTCTCTAATGATAGTTCTCTTTAGATTAAATACTCCTTAATGATAAACGCTTTACAGAAATTAATTCGATAGGTATCTATGCTACACCTAGGCCTCCGTGTTTGTATCTATCCAGGATATCTGAGGAGTCTTTCTCATAACATAGACACATACTACTACTCGGGTTCTGTGTATAGTATAGACACATTTCGCCCAAAAAATAACACAAATATGAGTAAAAATTAAATTATTTTACATACAAGTATTGACCTGCCGCAACTTATCCTAACTTTTAAAAAACACTTTTATTGTATGGGGTCCATACAATAAAAGACTTTTAAAAGTAATTAATTATGTTATGATGTGTTTTTAATATTTGATGACTTTGAATATTTTTTCAAATACTAGTAAATCCTTAGCACTTTCAAGCAAACAATATAACAAACTCTTCAGCCGTATAATATTAATATAGGTAAGATAAAAAAAAAAACAAATAATAAGAATAAAGTGATTTTCTTACGTTTCTGTACCAACCATAGAAATATAATAGCAACACTAAAATTACTATAATTACTACTTTGTCACGTACCTACAATACTGATAGTTATAATAATAACAATTGGTACGGTGAAATAGCAATTGAAATAAATTCTAGCAATTTTACAGTGTCATAACGAATTTCTTTGCGTATGAATAGAGTTACTATGACAAATGGGACCGAATCGTGCGCACACGCGTCAAATAACGCGAGTTGTACAGGGTGCTTAATAAATACTGTGATAAGTTAAATATGTACTCACTAGACAAAAACTAAATAGTGTTAAGTTTACATCCATTGTTGAACTTAAACCTCCCTTTATGACATTCTGGTTATTTCCGTCCAAAGCGATTCGTAGGACCCATTTACTGAGCTCTCGGTCCTTTTCCTTTCCTCGGCTAATAATATATAATTTTTAAACTAATTTCATTAATTATTTTTGTGATAAGGGTTACTTATCGAGAACGGAAGAATAGGCTACTTTTTAATTATTAATAGAAAATACAAAATTATGGATTTAAATATCAACGGCTTATTACAATATTAAAAAAAAATTCATTATTTTAATTTACTATTATTATTAACGATGACGATAGGCGGATCGCTTTCTTCTTCATTATAAATACATTTTTTTTAAGCTAAGTTTCATCAGCATCTAGTCAGGGCAGGTTTATCAAAAGAGATGGTAGTGGTCTGGAACAGAAAAAAATAAGTGTTAAAGAAACATGTTTATGATTATTCCGTTCATTGATATTAAAAGTATCCCTACACTTTTGTTTGTAAACATTACGTATTTTAACACATTATTTACATAATTCAAACCGGTTAAAACATTATTATGGTCTGCAGGCATACAAGGGTGCAAAATAAATATGATCCTTATTTCTACTTACCAGTGTTCATTTAAAGACAATTTTGTCAATTCGCTATGTCTTCAATTTCTGCAACGATATATCTACATTTGTTCCTGGTTGGACTGCGACTGTGGACTGCGTCCAACAGCAATGACAATGAAACACCCTGTACCGCACGAAAGAGATAAAACATCACATCATGATTCAAATTAAGAATCGATCTTGATTTGTCGGCGCAGACAAGTGATCAGTCAAACGGGCAAACAATAGCACGCACGAAAGTCACCGTGAGCGCTCAATGTCGCCTGTTTCGTGTGGGCTGTGCATACGAGAGATACATGGCCACTAAAAATCTAAGAACGCCTAAGTTCTTTGATGTTTGTTTCTCGTTCTTAATTTTTTAACCGTTTTTCGGTTATTTTTAATTTTGCAATTATGACTCTATTTTCAATCCTTGGATGAAGAACTAAAAAACTAAATTTTTTTTTAAAGTGATGGTGGACTTTAGATGCATTATTTTTGTGTATTTAATAGTTAGGCGATGATTCTGTAGGATTCAAAAACTCTTAGTAAAATAGTGGCTAAGGCTTAGACCTACGCGTCGCAACGCAGTAAGCGGGACACAGCGCGGACGTCTGCGACGAGGGACATTTTTGCCTGTAAACGTCCCGCATTATGATCGCGGAGGTGCGCCAGATTCAAGTAAGGCAGACGCTTCCGCTTCAGAGTCGCTATGGTCGCGCAGATTTATGCGTTGCCGGTCTGACCGCACCTAATCGAAAGTGCCAATTGACATTGAATTATGGTGAAACATGATTAATTTCATTAGTACAACATCAGACTTTGGAAACCTGCGAAGTAAGAGCGTAGTACTTGTACCTTGTTATGCCTTGTTATGTTCAAGGTACTAGGTTTTTACTATCAAATTATGTAAAATAAACTCACTTTATAGTTTATTGAAGTGAGATTTTAAAATTGTTAATAGGCTCTATCGGACGTTGTTTTGAAATATATCAATTCTATTAAATTCCTTATAATTGGATTCTGCGCTTGAAGCGTCAGTTTGCCAGTCAAGTTAAATAAAATTTTAAAGTGCAAAAGATGTTACTCAGTTGAACGCGTTTTGCGTCTCTATCCAAAATGGCGTTCAACTGAGTAACATCTTAATTGAACGCCATTTTGCCTCCCTTTTTGAAGTATATCAGTTAGACGATATCTGTGAAAGTGACATATAGTAATGTTGCTGATAAAATAAATGATATATTTATTTTCATTATAAAAAAGTTATTTTCTTATACGCATCATCATCATCCAGTCATCCAGCAGTCATCCTAGACTCGATGATTTAAGCATTAAGTCCTCCTTTATACCTACATTGTTTTATTTTTGCACAAAGTATAAATATATCCTACTTTGTAAATAATGAGGTCGCTTCTGCTGCCTATTCACACAGATCTTTGAAACAACTAAACAGATTTAAACACAGTTTTCAGTGACAGATAGTGATTCAAAACGGGCTTTTATACATCCGAGCAAACTGGGATCGGGACTGTGCGCTTTTAAATATCTTTGTTATAATTCAAAGGATTTAAATACAGTTTTCTGATATAATTCATAAATTCTTTGTTGTACACAAAATTGATACATGAAGATTACACTATTAGTTATATACAAGTTAGTTTGGGGTTTGGTGATGCTGTGTGAGTAGTCCGGAAATATTTATTTATTTATTTATACAAAGGCGAGCTTAAACCTATAAGAGTTTTGTTACAGCAAACCTGTGGTGATGAAATTTGAATCAAAATAAGAATAGGTAGAGAATATACAAGTTAGAAATAGAGACTGAAATATAAACATACAATTAAATTACAAGACAGAGCTTTTACGTACAAAACGATTTCTAATATATTTTATTTTTAACTAAAATATTAACTTAAACTAAATTTAATTAATGATTCAAGCGGAAGGTTTTCCTATAGTATAGTAGTTATAATTTTCACCCATACCAAGTCGCGGGGGGTAGCTAGTTAATACTGTTATTATGATACAGTAAGCTATCAGTTCTATCTAACACTATCGACAGAATCTATATTCTATCGATATTATCGACGGGTACACACCCAGTAGCCACTTTCACTTCATTTCACTGTCGGCTTCGCGTTTCTCATTAGCAGTCGTGTCGTCTCGCTCTGCTGCTGCTTTCTCCGCAGGTGCGAGGGGGATGGCGCTATTGTTTAGCGCTTGTGTGAATATTAATTTGATGACATCTTCTGTTGATGGCAGTTTTGAACAAATTGTAAGATAAAAGTTGATAGTGGAATTGATAGTTGATACAAACATAATCGTTTAAAAACTTGTATACATACAAGTCTTTAAAATATTATAATTTGGTAATTTTAGCCGAAATCATACGTATAATATATACGAGAGTTACAGAAATACAGAAAACACAAAAACCGGGTAACATACTTACACATAGTGACATTGGAGATTTGCATGAACATAAGTGAATAATGACAATTTATTCTTACCTAAATATTACATATAAAAAATAGTCCGTTATTTAGATTATTAAAAAAAATGTGCCTGATTTTTCTTTTCTTGCAAACGAAAATTTATGACGTTACAGTGCATTGAAGTTTCATGCGTGTGTGTGTGTGTGTATGTGTGTGTGTGGGTGGGTGTGTGGGTGGGTGTGTGTGTGTGTGGCTTTCGGGCCATTTTTACTAAATTTCGAAATACTGCCTGTTTGCACTTTCTTATTAAATTGATTAAACAAAAAATAGGTGTCCTGTATTTTCGGAAGGGCTATCAGACTATTTATGTAGGTAGTCATCTGCCTATTGCATCCACCTAGAGTAAGTTGAATACATACCGAGTACATAACTCTGTTTGTATTATTAGAACATAATTATAATTTAGTTTCGTATTTCCAGGTAATTATACAATGGCTGGCGAGAGTTACGACGGCAGCCGGGGGCGGGAGGTAGTAAATATTATTAATTCTAATTAACGACAGACACCGCTCTCGTGATGGCACGCTCTCCTGCGCCGGCGCAAGGCGCAAGATGTAGCGGGGAAACGAGATTTAAAACCTCCTTCTTAAGGTGCCACTTCATTACTGAAGGTTGGCAGTCAGCTCCTTATATTTAGCTTTGTTTATGGCGATCCTAAACAGCTGTTCAAAGTCAAAGTCAATACATTTATTTCCTTAGTAGTACAGCGCTTACATGGAACGTTCCACTGTTTCAATGCCAGTCCAATGTCTTTCTTTCTTTCTTTTTTCTTTTTTTTACTACTCACACAGCATTACCTAACCCCAAACTAAGCAGAGCTTGTACTATGGGTGTTAGGTGACTGATATACTACAAAGATACATTTTTTTTTTGTAATACTTTCATATGATACATAGAAAACACCCAGACCCGAAACCAGAAATTGTAGATCGTACAAAATCTGGTCCCCCGGCGGGAATTGAGCCCGCAACCTCCTGCGCCTCAAGCGGACGTTCGCCCACCGAGCCACAGAGGTCGAATGTTCCCAAGTCATGACAATTCACATATCCACCATTTAAAACCATAAAGCCCTATATAGTGCTCCGAGTATAATACCAAGATAATAAATACAAAAAAAAAACACTTTATTGTACAACCAAAAAAAACAATAGTTACAAAAATCACATATTAAGAAGAAGTACAAATGCCGGCTAATCGCTTATAAGTTAGTTAATCAGCTATTATATATATCTTCTTCTTATATATAAAAATGAATCACAACATGTGTTGCTAAGCGCATGATTTAACAACGCCTGGACCTATTTGGACAATTTTTTTTTAAATGTTCGTTGGAGTTCAATTATGTTTTTTACGGCGAGAAAAGTCGAAGAAGCCGGGGCGGGCCGCTAGTAGTCGATATAATTACTTGCCTCGTGGGATACACTCAGTGCCACACTGAACTTGGGATTGTTTCACTGTACTACACACATTGCACGTTTCAAGACAATTTTATCCCTTCAAAAACAATACTTGTCAAAAAAAACAAGTCGCGCAACTCAGTTGTTCTGCGGTAAAAAGTTGTGAGATCCAAGTAAATCCAAGTCTTCAAATTTCGTCTCAAAATTCTTTAATGTTTTATATAAATATATTAAGACTTGGCCATCGCCAGATATCCATTTATTTGATTATTTGACTAGATTTAAACTAATTTTTAGTTCGTTTTATTCGTATTTTAAATCTACATTTAATATATAACTTTGACTACGCGCGAAGTGTGGTATTTTACCGCGATAAAAAGGAGCCTCTGTGCTATTCTGATGTGAAGGCTATGTTACTGTGAAGTTTCATCAAAATCTCTTCAGTAGTTTTTGCGTGAAAGTGCTACAAACACACTTACTTACATTTATACAAGCTTTCGCGTTAAAGATATTAAAAGGATTAGCCGGAAAAAAAAATTATACCAACATTTACAAAAATTGATAAAAAAATGTTATCTTCGAAGTTTTTTTCTCTTAAATTTATAATAACATTATTATTCATTAACATTTGCTTAAACGCGTTCAACTTAACATAACATACATACGTTTCAATTATCTGTGGGCGCAGCTAGAAGAAAATATGAAATAATGTTCGAAAGCGATCTTTTCCTTTCCAGCTCCTTTAGCTTCTGATCGTGATCTTCATAACTTAGACCCTCGTGCTGAGATATCATAACTCCAATTCCGTTAGAGATCGCATTCCAAGTAAAACTTAGTATCGGAAAACTGAAAATTAATTGTTTTATATCATAGTGATTCAGTTTTCAATCATAAATCTATCGATAAGATAGTGATTCTATTTTAGATGGATAATTCCATCTATTCATGGATTCCCAGTAGCGCGGGGGGCGAAGTTTACATACAAAATACCATACAAAGGCGTATAAATAAATACAGTTATCAAAAAAAGTGTGTGTGTGTCAGCTACGACGCACTATTGGAGTTTACTCCTTACGAACGATAATTATGATATATATCGAATAGAAAAAAAGGGTAAATGAACGCATCTGCTAAATTGATAAGACAAACAAACATTATGTCTGTAATTATTCGGATTGTTTATATTACTTCAATAAAGCGTATTACATAAAGTATGCTACAAAATAATATAAATAAAATAATTTTATACAAAATACAGTTTTTTAATACAGTGAGACTACGAAGTATCACGTAAAGAGGAGACCCCGAGAATGAGATACGCTGTGTAATGTATTCCATCTCATTCTTTTACACGTTCAATCCTACAGATATATATGTTTGTCTCTTTCTACGTAACGCCTCAACTTTTCGTGTTACACTTGATTTTACTCCTCATAAAATTTCCGTACCGGGCCTTATAACTCAAACCGTTTCTTAAGGAGTAACCTCCAAAAATACATTTTTGAAAAAATACATTTTTGAAAAAATACAAAGATTTTTAGATCCTCTACAATTTATTTAACCGTCCAATAAGTGATTTCTTACTTGACCGCAATTGGAGGTGTCATGGCTACGCGATTAATCACGACTAATCAAGTATCGTTCATAAATTATTGTTATCAATAATTCATAGCGTTTTGTGCGATGCGCCGGCGCAAGGTCGTTCTAGGGTGCGCAGGAGTTGCGTGTATTTGGATGATTTTTGAAAGTTAGGAATATAAAATTGAAATTTATGTCAAAAGACTAAGATTGGTCTTTGAGGTCCTGCACCATCTCCGAGTTATACTTCGGGTAGAATATAGAGCCATTTCGCTGAGTCCCATGTGACAAAGTGAGATAGTTCTTGACATAACTAGCCATTAGTTAGGGACGAGTGAGATAAGGCCTGGTGATACGCAAAATGGCGTTCAACTGAGTAACATATTTTTCCCTTCATAATTTTATTCAACTCGACACTGGCAAATTGTCGCTTCAAGCGCAGAGACCAATTACAAGAAACTGAACTGAACTGAACTGAGATGAGGCCTTATTTCACCGCGCTTACCAACTGCTAGTTGGTGAATGTACACATGTCCCTCGAACTCTTCATAGTTTCAAACACGCCTGTTTCCTCACGAGTTTTGCCTTAAAGCACGTGATTTTTAAACATATATTAATATTAAAAAAAAAAACAATTATATCTATGTGGATTTTATGTATACTGAGTATGAGTAGGTAAAAAGTCCACAAAGATCATACAGGATGGTCACCAAGACAATGCCACCCGCACTGCAAACATGAATGTCAATTACTGAAGCAAATTACTCTGATTGTTCAATGTGATCTCCCTTTTTTATATCGATGGTATGCATATGTTCACAATCTCTGTAATTTCTTGACGACCTCTTTGGCTCGGTGGGCGAAGGTCTGTCCCAGGCGCAGGAGGTTGCGGGTTCGTTTTCCGCCGGGAGACCAGATATTGAACGATGTACAATTTATGGTTTCGGGGTTAGGTGTTTTGTATGTAAGTATTTACAAAGAAATAATCTATGTAGTATCAGTCACCTTAACACCCATAATACAAGCTCCGCTTTGTTTGGGGTTAGGTGATTCTGTGATAGTCCGGTTATATTTAATTATTATTTCGCTGTAATAAATCTAAATTAAAAATTTAAGAAAATCCCACGATTCCATTGCTTAATTTGCTTAAAAGACAGACAGACAGTCAAACGTCGAACTTATAACACCCCTCTTTTTTGGCCGGGGGTTAAAAATAGTGTTTCTTGGGAAATCTATAAAGATAACCTTAAATTACATTATATGAGGTATACAAAAATTTTATTAATTTGTAACCGCAGTTTTTAACCTGTTTATAATAGAATTCTAACTGCCAAGTAATTTATGTAGTTATCATTCCCTGTGGCTATATCGATTCCGTAACAAGTGAGGTGCTTTATCCTAGTTAAAAAAAAAAATAAGTCTATGGCTTACCGCTTGTGGTTTTATGTTCCCGGTTTTATATTTCTCTATGGTCCTTGTAACATCTAGCTATGCTCCTGCGGTTTCTGTTGTAAAAAAAGTCTAGTATTTCGATCGACATCTTATGAAGATATAAAATTATGTGAATTGCATACGCTCTGGCTGGTTCAGTTATAGGTATTATAAGTGCTAGTATTTATGAGTCTAGCCACTAGAACGCAAGTGTATTGTGATTAATATTATTATTCAAGTTTATTTGCTATAATAACAATAAAATACAATTTCTCTACGTGATCGAATCAGGAATGAGGAGATACGTAGAAGAACGCGGGTCACCGACATCACGTGGAACAGATGGCCGTTGGGGCTGGAAAGTTCTCTAATGGGAGACCACGAAACGGCAAACGCAGAGTAGGACGTCCACCAACTAGATGGACGGACGACCTGGTGAAGGTAGCGTGCTTACGGTGGTTGCAAGCTGCTACCGACCAAGTCACTGGAAGTCTGAGGGCCTAAGTCTAGCAGTGGACGCCCTACGGCTGAAATGATGATGATGATGAAGACAATACAATACTCTTCATTGAAACACCAATATCATGATACAACAGAAGAATGCTTAAGAACTAAAATACATGTGTACATATAATAAAATCGTACTTGAAGTATTTCTGACATGTAATCATGGTATTATGAATTAATTCTGTATTCTGTAGGTTTTGAATTCGCTTTAGTGCTTTTTTGTAATAAACAACAAATTCTATAATACCTTTCGTTCGCTTTATTACTGGGTCTCCTATACAAAAAAAATGTTTTTTTATAAAGCTAAGCTACGTTTCGTTAAGACTACATCTGTTTTCAATTTAAAAAATATTATGTTTGCGTATTTTTTATTTTATTATTACTAAATGTAACCACCCTCCGGGCTGGGCCAGTGCGTGAAACGATTTTTTCGTGTTTCGTAATGTGGTCCGGAGAAGCCATCCCTAGGTCTTCATGCTCCATCTTAGACCACGTCGTCACTTAACATCAGTGAGATTGTAGTCAAATGAAGGCTTATCTATCAAAAAAAAACCTAGGTGTATTTTGAGTGTAAAAAAATATAAATATTATATAATATATTTCTATTTTCATACTTATCAAATTTTTAATTCAAAATGTACAAGTGTGTAAGTCCAAGATCTAATTTATTGATATATTTAATTCAATTAAATACCATTGAATCGCAAATAATAACCCTAAGATATTATTACCATCGCGTTTTCATGCATTTATTTTTGTTCATTTTCAATGCGTGGATATTTTGGGTAAGGGCATTATTATGAGATCTTTGGAAGATTGCTTTGTCCTTCTGATCGTGATATCGGGATTTAAAGGAGCCTTTTGCAAGCGGCAATGAATTCATTCCTAAAATGTCTTATTTTATTTAAGTAATGGTTGTTTGTCTGCGTTGAAAGGAATCTTGAGTAAACTGGGAATTGTTTAATGCCACATTCAAAAGCTTTTGGATTATGTGCCTTTCAAAAATACTACCTTTAGGTCGAATAGCTTTGTGAGTATTCTTGCAATAACTGAAAATGCCAGTGATTTTATAAATTCCATATTGTATTTGATAAGTAGGTATGTAGGTCGTCTTGAGAAAAGTTAAAGACGCAAATCTAAAGATGTAAATGAATTGACTCACAAAATGAAAAATATGCGAAAAAAAATTAAATTTTATATTTTATAAATTGTGTTTATTTGGGATTTATATTCTTATTTTTTTTTGATTATTTGTATGTATACAAACCAATGCATACTGAAATGATTGAATCTATGTGTGATCCGATATATGAAAATACCACTTGGAAATAGTCTATGCCCAGCAAGGGCCGTCCGACCAAAGTAATGTTGACTATAAATAAATAAATAAATATTTCCGGACAATCTACACAACAACATCTAGCCCCGTGGTAAGCTCTAAGCTTGTGTTACGGGTACTAGATATCTGATATACTTAATATAATATACATACATATATATACTATCATTCAATTACCTACAAGTACATATCTCCATTCTGAATTTAAACTTTTGAACTCTACAATGCAACAGCGTATCATTCAGTTTTTACACGTATCGATTTAGAATCGAACACGTTCTATTGAATCGATTTAATTACGGGAACTCGATTACACAGAATACGTGACAGATGCATAACCTCAAAATACTGTCCCACGCTACTTTTGTGCCTTAAAGCCTTGCAAATATGGACCTTATTACGTAGAGATAAGTGCGTAAGGGCTTGGCGCAGTAATTATCATTTACCTTGCTCTAGTTAACAGGTGTGTCTGTTTGAGTCGCTATGACAGGTTGCATTGCAGTGCCTTGATTGATTTCTACTGAATGCGTATTCGACCATTACATATTTTCTAATTAATGGTCATAGTTAAAAAAAAATGTTGTTGCACCTGCCTCGATGTTACTTATCAAATTCTTTTAGTTAAAGGCAAATGTGGACAAATAATATCATATGGGACGAATTATGTTTTTTTATTTGGGTCGAAATACCGACCGGGACGAATCGGCCGTAAATCTTTACAATTTACTTGATTTTCGGGCATGTGTCATGTTTGTTTTAGTTCATCTGTTCGAATCGTGTTTTGTCTTATGAATAGGTAGGCATTGTTGGTAATCGCAAATCATTTTACTTTCACACATTCTGGTGATGTGATTATGGAAACCTAACAATAAATTTCCTTGTCACTTGCAATGCATTGTATTGAGTAAGATGGAAAGTGTCTCACAGTGTACATTTCTTTAGACTCGATGTATCGCTGTGAAACGATTAATTAACTCGGTACAAAGCGATTTCATTCATTCGATTGTCATTTGTGTGCACAGATAAAAAATTGTTCTATGTGAATAGAAACATGATAACGTTTGTTTTAGCGCATTATGTAAAGGTTTTGTTGTGTTTTAGGAAAAGTTATGGTAACCTTCTAGGATTTATATGCTGTTTTTACGTATACTGTTGGGTCATTAACATAAATTTGTATTGAATTTTTTATATTTTCTTATTTAACAACGGAAAAATTTAAAATATCCTCGGAAAATCCACAAAACACAGGCAAAGCTGTGGGGTGGAAATATAACGGTATAAAATCAGATGTCTTGTATCCGAAACACAAGCTTAGAACTTACACGCAAACACGGGGCTAGATGCTGTTGTGTGGATTATCCGGAAATATTTATTTATTTGACCAGCGTGGTCATTCTATGGGCAACTCAACCCCACAAAGTATCGCCTAACATCAATACATTTTGTGGAAGCCTAATGCCCATAAGTCACATGCCATCGCCGACATAATGACGATAGGCGATTTACCCCGGTAAAAACGTGTTATAGACGGAAAGCTCCATAATTTTCTCTAAGAGAGTGGTATTTCACGAAACGTGTGTTTTCTCATGAATCAACGCGGTAATGTGTTGTAATGGCTGACTGACGTTAAACGTAGAAAGTGATCGGTGATACTCCGCAACAAATTGATTTTCACTGCGAAAGCTATTTATAACTGATGTTTTTACACGAACACTCTGTAATAGAAACAGTAATATTTAAAATATCAATCATCTTCTTTTCCTGCAAAGGCAAAGACAAAACGATTATTTACCCGGAACACAAGCTTAGAGCTTACCACGGGGCCAGATGTTGGTGTGTAGATTGTTCGGAAATATTTATATTTCCTTAGAAGCAAATGGCATGCACATGCTAGCGAATCTCCATAATATGTATATTCACACTACCTTAACGTTTTACTCAATACATTTTAGGGTTCAATCAATCAATAATTTATTAAAAACTAAAGAAAGCTACGTATTACATAATTAAAGTAGTCTTTAGGGCTGTACCTACTGTGATAGTTATACACTCAAAAGGTAAAATGGAATCCTATTACTATGACTTCGTCGTCTATGACTCTCTCTGTATGACTGACACCTGTATCTCAAGATCCGTGACAGATAAGAGTTGAAATTATTGTAACAACAAATACGATAAACACATAATAAATAAATATGTAAGGGGCTCCCAACGTTGCGCCAAACCCTTGTCCTTTCTTAGCCTCTATAGAATCTGTGTACTCAATTTCATTTAAATCGGTTCGGTAGTTTTTGTGTGAAAGAGGACAGACAGAGTTACTTTCGCATATAATATTAGTATGGATTTAATATTTATATCGCTCGCCTATGTTTGTTTGGACTCACTAGCTTGCAAAGGGCTGTATGAAGGATAACATAATCGTACAAAAAAATTGTGCTTTGAGTAACGGGTGATGGATGAAAATGCAAGCAACATGCTGTGCGGTCAGAGCGGTCACCATCCAAGTACTGGCCTCGCTCATTAAAAATAAAAATATAATGGGTATGAAACCTGGACCTCTATTACGGTCTAATTTCAACCGGGCGATGTTGCTCTACTTATCTGTGCACCATGTCTTGTTAGTAACCATAGACATTGTCTTTGTCTAGTTTAAAACTAAACAGGTTTCTCTTTAATTTATCGTCACTCCAAAGAGTTCGAGGAGCATGGAGTTTTCGCTTTCATCCACCACTTTCGCTAAAAGCCCATTGTCGATACTATGCCACTGCATCACGATGTTCCTCGGGGCATGTGAGTGTGCACGTCAATGTGGACTCTCTATGGATGAAGATAAAGGGGGAATTAGACTGGTGGGTTGTGGTTCTTTCATATAATTAGATAGTTGACGTGTGATGGCAGACGGTTTGCGATAGAGGGATTTCGATTTCGGGTTTGCTTGTTGAAAGGAATATGCTATTTTAACCGACTTTTAACGAAAAAAGGAGGTTATCAATGCGTCGCGAAGGTTTTTTTAATGACAATTTTAGTATCCTACTATTATTTTAACGCATAAGTTTGTGATGATGTAAGTAAAAAGTTAAAGTACTGCTTTTCGCGGGAAAATACAATGATTACGAGCAAACTCGATGTGAGTCAAATTTGGCAAGAATAGCTGTTTTCCCAGTAGGACAAAACCTAATTTATACCGCGGGAAAAATATAATTACGCGGGCAAAGCTGCGGGTGGGCAGCTATTACAATAATGGTTTGGGATCTCTTTCTCTGTTCTGTATACCTTGTAATTTTAATAAGTTATCAATAGTATGGCTACAGAGAGACGCAATTATTTTATAAAATGTTGGTGACTCCAGCCTCCAAGGCGGGCGTAATAAAACCGCTTAATATCTTAAGATAGCCAATTAATAATATTAATAGGTACATACGCTTCAAAAATCTATCACTAAATTTAAATATAGATTAGATTCTAGATTTATGAATAATTCTGCACCAACAACTTTCATACAAAGAACTGCAGGGTTTCGACACCTCGGGCCATCGAACTTTGAATTTAGAATATCCGAACGCACCTTAATTGGCGCCATCTTGTTTTTGGCTCGGTATTTTTATTCATGAATTCTTCGGCTCTTTTGTGGACTGTGTCCTTTTACGGTTGTTTTCGTTTTTGTCTTAGAGAGTAGGGATGTGGCAGTATTGTTTACGGGTTTTATTTTTTATTTTCAAACCCATTAAGCATTCCATTCAAATTGATGAAACTATATAAAGAGGTTTAATTAGGTAATCTAGGTCCTAAAAATTCCGAGTGAAAGAATGTGAAAAAGCAAAGAGCTTAAGTAGTATCTTTAGTAATCAATTTACAGTAAACTAAAGAAACACAGGTATTGGTAGGTCTCTTAAGTTGTCCTTGGTACTCATACTTTAATCTATATAGCTATAGATACTGTTTGCACGAATCCATCAAAAATAATAGTTTATTTGAAACTTCTTATTGTGTTGGTTTAGGTATCTTATTCATCCTGGAAGGCTATAAGTTACTTTTTATCTCTGAAAAGAACCTTACCCAGGAAAATCCTTAGAACTCGGGCAACACACCACGTAAAATACTTGTCCATAATAAATGTTTGCCACCCCTATCCTGCCCCTTTGCGCACGCGACAGCAAGTGAGCAATTATCATTTCGGGTTCCGATGCGTCATCGTATCGTACGCGACATTTTTACGTGTGTACGCTTTTTGTGGTCCGTCGTAAAAGGACGACGCGACGTATTGCAGCAGCGCGGAATGCCGAATTTATTTATTGACTGCGAGGGAGTAAGTGACGCGATAACAAGTGCTTCAATATGTAGTAGGGACGGTGCTATGCCTTCACTTTTAATAACAAATTAATTATCAGAATATTTAATTCGCAGAAGTAAGACACATTGCTCGGAGCTCCAGTAAGAGTGCTTAAAAATCCTGCTATATAATTATAATATTAATAATAAAATTTCTTTATTGTTCAAATTCCATGTACAAAATACAATGGGGTTCTGACTCCTAAACTAGGGCTACCTAGGGGTTAGGGGTGTGTCAGGAGCTCCTTCCTTACAATGTTATTAAATTCTAGGAATTAACAATGTTTATTTTACAAGCTTATATTCAGTTTACTTTGTAGATTTATTTAAGTGTAAATAATGGTAATATAAGTTAGTTAAGAGTGTATAAATTGAAATGACATGAAGTTACTTAAAAATAAATCAATACAAAAGCAGTTAGTTGTACAAACAGATATTTAGTTATATAACAGCTTTACATATGTTTTCCATCTCGTCGTAGCTGAATGAATTCAGCCAGTTAAATCAATGAGTTGAGATAGGGTATCAAGAAGGCTTCAAAAGACCCTGTTTGTCTTGTTCTAGATCTTGTTAGGTTTCCCCTATCTTATCGGAAATAAAGCCATTGGCATAGTATGCTGCATACTCTATGTATTTCTTACTTCCGTCTTGTATTATGACATATCTAATAAAATTTAAACGAGATCTACTAGTTAGGATCGATTTAACTATCCTCTGATATCTTAGAAGATATCAGACATTCGAATGTATAAAAATAACGTTAGATGGCGCGTGTATGACTTTAAAAAATTCCCCTAAATCTTGCTTTCACGATAAAATCACCTCCCTAATTGGTACTAGGATATGACTCAATGTAGGCTTGTCCAGCTAACAAGCAAATCGATCAGTATCTCGGCTGAGGCAAGTTTGCTGGCGTGTCGAATTTTATGGATAACCCTGGTATTAAGGTAACCTATCGCGTTTCATGCCTGCCAAATATGGACAACGATTTTAAGCCCACACCAGACACCTAGTATGTTTAATCGGTGAGATAGAAGGTTCGTAACTAAGACAGCTTTAGTCTAAGACTAATTTGTATTGGTGATTTCTGAAAGATAGACGGGGGAGGTTTTCAGCAGACGTCCAACAAAAACTATAAAAGCTCTTTAAAGTGGCGGTGGGCAGGCCACATAGTAGAACAGGTCGTTGGAGACGAACATTTCTCGAATGGAGGCCGTGGATCGGTAAGCACAGCGTCGGACGACCACCAACTAGATGAACAGATGACTTGGTCAAAGTTGCTGGCTCACCGTTGATGCAATTCGGATGATCGGAATAATTGGTCGACGAGGGACGCTTATGTCCAGCAGTGGGCGTCAAATAGCTGAAATGATGTGCAAAAAAACTCAGTCACGTATTTGTTGGTTGCTTGTCACTCAGTCCGGAATTGTATGCGAATCGGGCCAGTATTTTCATAATTTATCTTCAATAACCCATTCCTTGACGTTAGCCTAGATTTTAGATTTAATAATCTCGCTCTGTTTTTACGCAAAAAGTATAAATCAAACAAGAAATTCGTTGATTCAGGCCGACGATTTGATTATATTAAAACCAAAACGTAATGTCAATGTCGTGTACAAACACAAACATTGGTTTCCAAATACAAGAATGCTAGACAATTAACTGCGCCGGCGCACCCAGCTATCAATTACCACTTATCTGCATCTCAACCAATATGGCTATTGAGAAAGAATTCAATAACATTGATATTGACTAGGTGATATCTAAATTAATGACTGTCTATTTATTGTTAGACCTAAAACTTGAGATTGCTATACGTAATTACTTGTCTACTCCTTATGGGGTGGCTACTCGAAACCATTCATTGTGAACGGGTGTAAGCGATCTTCTTGTCTACATTAGCGGACAAAGATTTGTGTTGATAATTGATCCTACATTATGACTATAGCCTTCCTTGACAAATAGGCTATCAACCAGAAATAAAATCAAACAGGACTAACAGTTCCAGAGATAATTCAATTAAAAAAAAAATATATATTATTATAGAGTACAACTAGCGGCCCGCCCCGGCGTCGCACGGGTATAAAATTTTCCCGGAAATTATTCGAATTTTTCTCGCCGTAAAAACCATCCTATATCTCAAGTTGGATCGAACTGCATATGGTGTGCGAATTTTATTATAATCGGTTAAGTGGTTTAGGAGTCCATTGAGGACAAACATTGTGACACGAGATTACATGGTCATAACAGTAACATAAACATACCAACAGCGACAATGTAATTAATTTAAATTTAATTATTCACAATGAAATGCCCAAAAATCATCTTTCATAAAAAATAAATAAATAGAATAACTTATTAATAATAACACATAAATTAATCGAAAAACATACATACAAAAACAACTTAATGTCCCGAGTAGCAACTTTTTTAAATTTTGCCAAGTTTATCCTAGCGGAGGGAGTCTCTAGCTAAATAAAATCTTCAACATTATAATATTAATAGAGATATATACATTCGTTGCTATTTTATTTCATGTAACTTGCGTTTGAGCCTCATTCCTGTTTATAACACTCTAAAGATATACATACGTATACGGTAATAGTAAGCATCTACCAGCGAGGTTAGCTGCGCAAAATCATGCAGATATTATGCAGATACAGCTCAGCTGTAACAGTTTTAATCATCCTTCTTCTATAGGTAGGTTAATTTTTATCTTATCTTAAACATCACTTAAATTCGGTATGTAGGAAACGACATCTACATTATTACAGTTTTGCGACTTATTTAGAAACAGGCCCGGTTGTCCCATACAGTTTGCATAAATTCCGTAAAACGTAAACTTATAATTACCTGCGTCTGGCCTAAGGGCACCATAATAATTAAAATATCGTAAACAAGTTGCGTGCGCGCATCCGACGTCCCTAATTAAAGCCATTACCTTCAACGAGTTCTTGTTTCGACGGGTTAAGTACCTATCTCAAATGGAAGTGCTGAAATCTCAAGAATACAAAGGATGTTTTGTATTTGCAGTAAAATTAAAGGTGCAAGGTCTCATTTTAAAGTACTCATTTACATGACGGTTTGTCTAAAGTATGGAGCATGGAATGGAAGTCTAAGAACAAATTGAAACCATTCGCCAACAAACAGTTAAAAAGTAAAACCTCGATTTAACTCTAGGGCGTCTATGGCGTTGCGATTGCGGAAAATAAAACCTTACTTTAAGTTTAATAATCTGACACTGACACAAAATGATGTCTCATGTCTGTAAAAAAATCATAAACTCACCTTTAAAACGTAGTGATTAAATACTCTCTGCACATTTACACATTTGATTTACACATTTAGTATTGAAAATATTATAATAATTATGATTAGTATTACTTTGTGATTGAATATACAGAAATGTCGGTCGATAACGAGGCTGAAGAGCCACCGGCCGAGATGGTCTTCGTAGCGGAAACGTACGAGAGCTCCGAGGATCCGCCCATGGAGAAGTGGTCTTCCCTCATCTTCAACGTCTCCAACCCAAACGCGAAGAAGATACTCTACGAGGAGGGCGAGTACCACCCGGGCAGCGGCGAGCTCTGCGGCAAGTACATCCGCATGTCCGACAGCAGCGTCCTCCGACACCCCTACTACAACTATCCCTGTCTCCAAGACCCCGGCATCGAAAAAGCTCTGCTCGGCCCAGAATCACCTATCATATACGCAGACGATGGACAAGAGCTATACTTAGCCGAGTGCAAGGCTATGGGTCAGTGCCCAGTAAAGCTATTCTACAAAGGCCTTCTTGATGAAAATATTGATCTGAGATACTATGGTATCAACCCTTACGGGATACGTGCGATGTGTCTGGCTTTGGAACGTAACAAATTGGTGAGATCCTTAAACCTGACAGATAACTTTCTCAACAGGGATGCGTCTTATCATCTGAGCACTCTACTTATGGAAAACTCGGTCATTACTGATCTAAATCTCTCAGGGTGCAGAATAGGTGCTGAAGGTACAAACCAGTTAATGCACGGGCTGCTTAAAAACAAAACTCTACACATTTTGAACTTGGACCGCAACAATCTTGGTGATCGAGGTGTGGAGTACGTTGCTGATGCAGTTTTTCGAGGATTAGATGTAAAAAACTTAAGTTTAAGCCACAATAATATTGGTGCTAAAGGCATTGCCTATTTCACGACAGCATTCGAAACGCACAATAAGTTTGAAAGCCTTAATTTTTCCTGGAACAACCTATACACTGTTGGCGCTACATACAACTTCCTCGTAATGCTCGGCGACAGCAAGAACATTTTAGATGTGGATCTGTCATGGAACTCCCTAGCTGGCCCTCGCCTAGGAACTGGTCTATCGATGCTCTTAAAAGCACCGAACCTTAGGAGTCTCATATTAAGCAATAACAACTTTGAAGGCGAGGCTATTGCTAAAATTATGCTGATGATAACTAAAGCTAAGAAACTGATGACACTAGATCTTTCGTATAACCCACTTACACCACAAGATGCCCTGAGTTTACTGAAGAAAATGAAATTACCACGGGCGAAGATACAATTTCTAAATCTTGACCATATTCTTGTCAATCACGACTTCGTTGGTCTTCTGGAGTCAATAAAACGATTGAAATTTCGGCAAAATTTTGAATTGAAATATGGAGGCGTCGCGGCGTCTTACGTTCCAGTTGGGCCTGATATAAGAGAATTGCTTTTCAATCGTGCTGAATACCTTGGGAAGAAATCGAAGAAAAAATTCGTTGATATAGCTCAGGTGACCATGCAGTTTGTGAAAAATGGTGTAAACTACATGAATACGAAAGACTTCGCAGAAGCTTATAAAGCTACGGGAGCTCCGTGGGACGCGGATCTTCTGGAGGCGTTTGGCGACGCTTTCCCTGGGCCTCGCTCTGGCAAAAGTAAAACTGTGAATTTAAATACGATGCTCGAGTATATTCATAGGAAGTGGCCAGACAGGAAGTTGCCGGTTACACCGCCCCCGGAAGAGGAACCACTTCCACCTTCGCCGCCACCGCCTGCGAAAAAGAAGAAAAAAGGAAAAAAAGGGAAGAAGTGAAAATGCCTGGAGAACTTTGCTTAGAATTTGTATTTAGATTATATTTCCGTTGTACCTTCTGCTCTTGATCTGATGTGAATGTAAATAAGTTTAAGGGTATTTGTTATAATTTAATATTGTAAATTTAATTTTATCCTTTTATTTATTCTAAGGTTTTTTTATTTATGTTATGTTGTGAACATTGATGACAGTGCATATTATAACAAGATTTGATATATTAATAAAATGTTGCAGATATTATTTCTTATTACTTACAGGTTACTTTGTCTCTTCTTATTTATTATAATCTATTATTATTTTCTTGATAATTTTCCTACTTCAAGCGGTGTATGTCAACGTTTCTTAACAATCAACGCAAACTGGATTTTCTTCCAGTTTGCGTTGATTGTTAAGTTCAAGTTCTTTTTTTTTTGTACTTTGACTCGACGTAGTGATTTATATACTCTCGGTCTGTTTCTACCCTTCATAGGTATATGCAGTTATGCAGAGATGATATAATAACTACATTTATTTGCTTGGAACAAGGAACTCGTAGGTATTTGTCACTTGACTGTCAATCAACATGCAGAGTAGGAAGGCGTAGTAGTAGAGTAGAGTAGTACTTAAGTGATTATATACTCTCTGTAGTACTGTACTGTAGTGGAATTCTCTCGGAGTGAGAACTGGGAATGCACTTTCATTGATACTTAAGAATATACAAAAACTGGGTTTGTCCACTAATTATATTTCCGGTGAGACTGTAATTTCTAATTTCTATAGCAAGAAACCTCGAAAAGGCGAAAACACTCGTTGAATTGAATCTTTCTAAGATTCTTTTAATTAGAAGCAAAAATGATTATAAACTAAATTTCCAGATAGTCTAAGGAGTGAGTGAGTGATAGAGGAGATGAAAAGTGCTGTTTAATGTTAAGAACGTGAATATTTTATAATGGTTTGCTTTGCAAAGACTCTTTGGTGTAAGGAATTATCATGATAATTTTAGGTTCGTTTTTTTTAACTTAATACTTCAGGTATGTAAGTGGTTTCAATTACATTTGTAAGTCTGCTGGTGTATATTATTACAGTGGTTAGTCTAGTTGTACGCGTATGTCCCTGGCGAGGGGGGAGGGGTGGGGAGGGGAGGGTACTCGGCCTGCGCCCGCGCCTGGGGCCGCCGGTAGCGTGCGACACGCAACTCTCGCTTTATTATTATTTATTGCTTTCCAATAGATTGTGTTGGATCTCTTCGTCTTTGTGGGATTGTGTGTCGTGCCCCTTGGGAATAAGTTGTAAACTGCGTCATCGATTGCGATAGGGTTTTTAACCAGTAAGAGATCAAAAGAATTCAAGTCGTGTATTTAGTCATGATCATCATCAGTGATAGTAATCCAGTGATTAAGGCAATCGGCTGGACATAGGCCAGATTTAGTGGACCCGTAGCTGCAGCCTTTGTATGTAATACTTTTGTCTGAAAGAATAAACAGTTCTACATTGGTTATTGGAGTCCTATCGAATCACAAATTCTTTGGTTCACATTTTCGTGAAATGTTAGAGGCTTATAACAAAAAAAAACTAAATCTAAAGAACCAAACGGTTGGAAGTATATTTATTTAATGAGAAAAATGTTATTAGTTCTTTACCACATAAACCAATATCGCAAATACACCTAAGAAGGGTTATTTTGGCACAATTCAATAATATCTTTATATCTTAGTATCAGTTTATCTCTCACACTGTAACTTGGTACAGCAGCGTATTAATTGCAGTTATCAGCCGTTCAAGTTAGGAAGTTATCCTGAGAAATTCTATTATAGATTGTCTTCTGTATTTCATATACTCAGTTGTTCACGATAAAGACTATTTTAATCGCGGGGTCATCTATTATAACTTATATATCAATACGAATACTTGAATACTCTAGTTATCTCAGGGCAAACAAAAGGGTAGATTATTTACACCCTAACTAACAAAAGTCTTACACGTGACCTCCGGGTGGTGCTAAGAACAGTCTCTGGTGGTAGGCTTCGGCCGCGGCTTGTCACCACCCTCCGGGCTGGGCCAGTGCGTGAAGCGATTTTTTCGTGTTTCGTAATGTGGTCCGGAGAAGCCATAACTTCTAGGTCTTCATGTCCCATCTTAGACCACATCGTCACTTTGCATCGGGTGAGATTGTGGTCAAATGAAGACTTATCGATAATTAAAAAAAAAAGTCTAAGTTATAATGCCTGACCAGTGACACAGTCGCCATAGCCGAAATCGGCTAAACCACATCATCATATTATACGCTGGCGGGCGCTCATGGCATATATGGACAGGTCAATTAAAAGCTAATTTAAATATAAACTAAGAATAATCAAGGAAATAACAGTTCGCTTCAAGTTTTCATAATGAGTTGAGAAGCGAATAGAACAACCCAGTTTGCATCTCTAATATTGTTACTAACAATATTGGTGTACAACCGCCAGTTTTTTAATAAACTTATTGCTTTTATTCTTGTTACAGGTAAGAATCTTCGACATCAAAGAATGGTGAACAGGTAAAAACAAGGTTTTTCATCAGAAACGTAAAAATAAATCGTAAAAATTAAGTTCATGTTCGCTAAATATATATATATATATATATATATATATATATTGTATATACGTAGGTAGGAGCTTCCTGTTGGACAGTTTTTTCTACGTAGTTTAATAGTAATTCACCAATAATAATAATATTCCACCACAGTGCAAGTTTAACACAGTTAATAATTATAAGCATAATTTACATGTTTATTTGTTAACTAGTAGTGCCCCGAGGTGTTACCTGCGTTATAATGGATTTTCCCGCAGAATGACATTATCCCGCGGTTAAAAGCCTATGTCCTTTATCAGGCTCTATTAGAGCTTTAAAATGTACCAAATTTCATTTAAATTAGTTCAGTAGTTTTTGCGTGAAAGAGAATCAGCCCTAACAACCATATTCTTTTGAATAACGACCATCTAAAAGCCAAACATCAAAGCTATAATCTTTATCAAACCTCCGAATCTTTTAATGGGCATACTAAAATGTCCACGAATTTCTCAATCACAGTCTCAGATACGATATCTAATAATCAAATGAACACAATTAAGTATAAAATAACATAAGATTTTATGTTAATATATTTTTCATTAAATCTTCGGTTTTAATTTTAATTAGTGTGTTTGTTTCCGATAGATTTTGTAATCGATGCCAGTTTCTAATAACCTATATATTTTCTAGTGTCATATAATTAATTTCATCATGTTTTTTATTTATATGTATTTATGTTTCAAATTACCTAAAATTTTAATTTAAAATTAATTTAAATTATAAATAATGCATTATAAATTTATTTATGTATTACTCGATATTCACTGTCCTTGGATTTCAATTTATTTAAGTTTTGTAATTGAATGTAATGATAATTATAACGGTTTTCTTCGTAATTAAGACAGGTCGCGTTCGTCTAAACGCATAAGGCCAAAATGAAGTAACCTTGGTGACAATCCAACTCGCTAATGTATAGAGTAATATTATAAAGCTAAAGAGTTTATTTGTTTTGCTGGAACGCGCTTATCTCTGGAATCTCAGGAAGGCTCTACTTTTTATAATAATTCTCACGGGAAAATCCATAAAACACGGGATAGTTTATGAATAAACCAAGAACATTTATCATGAAGACAGCAGTCACTAGGGTATAGATTATACACGGCTTAAATTGTTCAAACTACAGTTTTCGGGTAATTACGGGTTGGACGGAAAGTTCTTGAATGGACCACGAATCGGCAAACGCAGAGTAGGACGTCCACCAACTAGATGGACGGACGACTTGGTGAAGGTAGCGGGCTCACGGTGGTTACAAGCTGCTACCGACCGAAATCACTGGAAGCCTATGTTCAGCAGTGGACGTCCTACGGCTGAAATGATGATGATGATGATGACGGGTTGGACCGGACACGTTTTGTTACCTTTATAATGGGAATTACAGCGATACCGTAATCCTTTATAGGCTTTAATTTTTTTTAATAAGAATGATAAATATTGCCACACATATTCCACATTACATACTAACCTGGGGATTATAGCGCCTCATACACTTAACCAATCTCGTTAACATCTCGTTACATTCAGAGCCATGGTTCAGTTCCACTCCCCACTGCGCCTCAAGAAAGCTTCGTCCTATTAAAATTTAGACATAGTTACGACCATCAGGTGTAACATTGACCTCCAAATTTGCAATTTATCGTCAATCGGTAGAAAGTGCTGCCCACGCATGGTCCGAATCCGGTGGCGCCGTTTTCCAAGTTAACACTTTTACTTTTGAAACCGATTTGAACTCCATTTTCGCTGCGGATTTCCTATGCCCACGCGTGGGCTTGGTATTAGAATCCTACGCGTTATGTTGCAACTGTGAATTGAATAGCTACGATATTTTATCCATAATTAAGTTTATTCCAAGCATTGAGGAGATTGTATGGAAAAACTAAATATTAGGTCCTTACATATGAAATTGGCGTTTTGTATGGGAGGAACAAAAAGTCGAATATTTTTTAATATAATATATTTAATTAATCAAAGTATGAACCATTATTTTCTATGCACTTTTGCCATCTTATAGGTAGTTCATTGATCCCTTTACAAAAAAAACCAGTCGGACGGGAATCAATAAAATCTTTGAAGGCGATTTGGACTGCCCCATCGGAGTTGAATTTTTTCCCTTGCAAGAAGTTATCCAAATTTCGAAAAAAATGGTAATCTGTTGGAGCAAGGTCCGGGGAGTACGGAGGATGTCTTAGACTTTCCAATTGAAGCTCTTCTAATTTAGTAGCCGTCTGTTGCGCAGTGTGTGGTCTAGCGTTGTCGTGAAGCAGCAGTGGCGTGGAGCGATTGACCAGCCTAGGTTGTTTAGCCGCTAGCTTTTCCATCATGGTTTGCAATTGCTGACAATAGACATCAGCCGTAATAGTCTGGCCAAATTTGAGAAAACTGTAATGAACAATACCGGCACTAGTCCACCAAACGCTTACAAGTAACTTTTTTGGGGTTAATTTTCGCTTGGGGCAGGATTTGGCTGGCTGGCCAGGATCCAACCATTGCGCTGAGCGCTTCCGATTATCGTAAAGAACCCATTTTTCATCACAGGTAATGATTCGGTTTAAAATACCTTCATTATTGTGCCGGTTTAGTAATGTAACGCAGCAGTCGACGCGCGTTTGCCGGTTTGCTTCAGTCAATTCGTGAGGTACCCACCTTTCAAGCTTTTTAATCTTCCCAATTTGCTTCAAGTGAATTAAAACAGTTTTATCACTAACACCGCAGCCTGCAGCTAACTCGGACGTGGTTTGCGATGGATCCGCTTCCACAATAGCCTTCAACTCTTCATTATCAACTTGAGTCTCAGGCCGTCCACGGGGCTTGTTCTGCAAGTCGAAATTTCCAGAACGAAAACGTTGGAACCAAAAACGAACTGTGTTTTCTTTTGCAACACGACCGCCATACACATCATTCACCCTTCGAGTTGTTTCCGCAGCACTAGTGCCACGGCGGAACTCGTACTCGTAAATAATGCGATATTTTAAGTTTTCCATTTTGTAAAATGAGTGACGCAAACAGAAAAAAACAGAAGAAAAAAAACAAATGAATGACGATCATCGAAGCACAAATACATGAGTCTATAGCTGTACAAATTTGAATTTGGAATTCCTTACCAAAGAGGAGAAATTTGTGATTAAAGTGGCCAGTACGAAAAACGCCTATTTCATATGTAAGGACCTAATATTTATGGCTGCATTGCAATATTACAAGCTCTGAAATTACCACCGGATGTTGTTGCTTTACTTTTAAATATTAATTCTTAATAAATATGGACAAATCGCTCAACAACATACAGCCGCGTGGTAAGCTCTAAGCTTGTGTTGCGGGTACTAGACATCTGATATACATGAAATATCATGGAATATATGATATTCATCTGATATGATATCTGATATTATAAACATACATAGATAGATATATTTTTTATATTTAAACATATTAAACACCCAGAACAAAGAGAAAATGCTTGCATAACGTAAACACTTGACCCCTCGCCGGTAATCGAACCCGCTACCTCTTGAGCCGCACGCGGACCTCTGCCCCCCGCGCCACTGAGGCAGCCAGAAATAAAACTTTACAATAACTTATATGAGACTCATCAACTTAGTAACACTTCACATTATAGCGTCTACATAATAGTTATGATTACACACAAATGAAACAAGAACTTACAGTCCTACTAGAAATGTGTAATGGGCGGCATTATTGCTTATGCAAATTCTTTCAGACAACCTTAAAATGAGAGGCCTTTTTTGGTATTTACCTAATACACACTTACCTCGTATTCATAAAATTATTTCACTTTTTATATCAGACTTATTAGAGGTTAATATGTATGTGTTAATATTATATAAAGTTAAAAAAAAACGTTATTAAAAAAATAAGTGCTGAATCTGTTGTAGCGTTTAATTAAAAGCTTTTCACCCTTGTGTATCTTATATTAAGTCTCAAAATATATCCGAAATAAACTTATTATGTGTTTTAGCCTCAGTTAAATTAGCCTAATATAGCAGTTTCTATGAATACGAGCATAAATATTAAAGCAACATTATATTCAAGAAAGAAGTGTCATTACCGATCATTAACACGAAGACAGCAGTTACCAGGGTATAGATTATACACGGCTTAAATTGTTCAAATTACACATTTCGGGAAATTACGGGTTGGATCGGACAAGTCGTGTTACTTTTATAATGGGAGTATGTGTTCTGGCTTACAGAGATACCGTAATCCTTAAGGCTTAAAAAAAAAGAAATGTTGTAGCGTAGGGTTAAGAGTAAGCTTTCTTCATGCCTTAAATACTTTTTTATGTTAGATTCCCAAGAATATGTGTACAAAGTTTCATGATGATTGGTTGAGTAGTTTTCGCGTGAAAGCGTAACAAACAAACTTACATTCACATATTTATATTAGCAGGGATAAGCCTTCACTTGACCACAATCGCACCTGGTGTAATGTGACGATGTGAAACCTCACTCAATCTCGTTCATCTCAAAGATAATATAATCACTGCGTTTATTTAAACTTTGCATACCTACTTTTTGTAGTTGGAAGTACAGAGAAAGACGTAAAACTCCTTTCATTACGAAAAAAGATTCAGGTGCATCTGTGAGAATAAGAACAAAACAAAGTATCTCTCCAAATCGCAACTACAAATTAACGAGTGTATCGTAGTTGGTAAAAATGTGATATTTTTTTGTGATATTATTTATTTTATTAATAAATAAATTCGATTGTTGTGAAAACAAATGTCTTTCTTTCAAATATCTTCTTTCTTTTTCAATAACTAAGTAGCGCATTCTACACATTACTCCCCTTATTAATTAAAACTTAACAAAATCATATCGAAATCGAAAGTGCACCGCCAAGCAGCCACACCGCACGATTTTCATTATAAGTCAACTAAAAATGGTGGCTTTAAAATTTTATGGGGAAGAGTAATTTAAATTTTGTTATCGGATGAGACGTATTCGGTGCGTGCGCGTACGCAGGCACAGTTTACGAAAACGCTTGAGGCGCGAGGCACACGCTTTTTTGAATGCAGGGCTGGATCCAGGATGGGTTGGGGGTATCTGTAGTTTGTAAATGTTCTGTTTAGTGGAAATGATGAATTGCTATAGTAGCAACTACATTGAAACCATTTCTCACTATTCTTTATTATATTTGTGTTTTTTGTTTGTTCTAGAATATTACATTAAATTGTTAGGAAAAGATCACAATTTTAAAGTAAGGTTGTTGGATGTATTTATATTTTCCAACGACTTGACAAGCAGAAGCTACGCCTCCAAGCTCAATTGGACGGTATTGTATACCTCCAAAATTTGAGTTATAATATCCTGCATCAAATAATATGGTTAACTAGTAAAGATGCAAATTAATTTATTTAAGTTTATGTAAACACAAAGCATTTTTCCGAATAAAGGTTGTTATTTTTATTGAAAATGGTTTAAAAAATATGTTTTCTGATATTGATACCAATATTATAATGAAGTTACGTTATTCCCGGGAGAAAAGTTTTTAAAAAAGAATAACGTCTAAAAACTAGTCTTACATTTGCATTTGGTAATAATCCAATATCGCAAGATATACCTTAATCCCACTTCTATGTACATATCTTTGTCTTAGATAATAATTAGTAAAACTTTAAGAATTAACTTTTGACCCATTTTTATCCCTGAATGAGGTACTGAATCCTGATTTCTTTCACCAATACGCGGTCCATTTTGTTGTTCAACATTAATGCCGTTTTAATCAAACTTAACATTTCTGGCGTTTTTACCGATTTTATTTATATTGCGTTGGATTTTAAGGTCGTGAGAAGATAATAAATGTGCTCTTTGCTTTTGCGGCATTACTAAATTCGGATGGTTTTTTTGATAATAATGAAAAATATACTACTTGATTGTTATACTCATATAATAGTTCATGTTGATTTTGCTATAGATACATTTTATGAATAAATAAACACGATAATATTTTTGACACTTAAGTTTTGTTTAGAACGCATCCTTGGTGAATAAATCGCAAAGCTGTCTAAGTTAACGTGAATGTTGTCTTATTCTAACATGCAAAAAGGTCCGAGTGAATGACAAGGACAAACGAATGCTGACGATACTTTATCGAAAATAGGCTTAAGGTGGATAGATTTACAAAATTGATATTTTTTTCTGTAGTTAAAATCTCCATTTAAATAACTCTCCCTATTACTGAAAACGTCATTAAAATTAGAAGCGTATTCCAAAAATATGAACAATAAAGCAGATTTAACGAATTAATTGTATGCCAACTACGAAACTTAAGATTTCATTAGACACGAGTATCATTCAAAATTAAACTTCCATACTTCCAATATTGTATCTTCTTGCTTAATACAAAAATACAAACTGAAATAACTCTTTATTAATGTAAATGTATGTATGTAATGGTCACAAAAGGTAATAACATTTGTGGAGCTAGTTAGCGTGTCTTGTAGGCAGGTGTTAAATACCCAATGTCCATAACACGTGCCCTATACTGTTATTGTTCTGAGGTCCTGTTATGAAAGCTGACATGTTACTTTGAGCCCAGTATTTTTAGGTTTCATCTGCGGGAAAATCCTTAATTTGATGTTTATTATTTGGATTCAATTATGTGCTTAATTTTTGTATGCACCTTTATAAAGGCGTTCTAATGAAGATGTGAAAAATCGACATTGATATTGTACCGGCTAAAAGGTTAAAAAGGTCATAAGTAAATTCGTTCATCTCAATTATCTCGCGTCCTGTCGCTTTGAAGTCATAGATTATACTCATAAAAGTTGTTTGTCGCGACATTATCTACAAAAAATGACATATGCGTTTTCTGTAAAATGAGTAGTTTTTACATTATTTATGTCAATTTTGAACATTTTCATCACAACGCTGTTAAAAAGGTGTATTCAAAAATTTTGCTCAATTGGAATTTGGGTTGGACTTTAAAGCACCTAAAATTACTGGATTGCTTTTAAAACACAAACAATACCTGTTTATATTCTTTAGGGGCTGCGGCAATAAATTGGAAGAAACTCTGTATGTAATAATAAGATACAGTTTCACAGGTTCCTTACTAGCATCAAAGAATTTTGTTGAAAACTACTTCTGCTTGCTACTTTACTAGATCGTGTATAAATAAGCACCCCTATTTACTGTAAAAATAAGTTTGTAATTTCTTTAAAAACTTCCTACAAGAAGCCGCGAAGTGGATCAAAATAAATGAATGCTCTGCGTGCGTCCATATGAAAATATACAGTCTTTTTATTCAAATTATAATGTAAGGAAATCGAGTAGTTCTAATAATATTTCTGCGCTGTCTCGATAGGTTTAGTAAGTATTCATATCAGTCCATAGAAAACCTAATACAATCTAATAAGAGACGGAATCCTCGCGTCTAATATCCAAAACATGGAAATCCAGAAAATCGATTCGAACACGGAATCCCGGCGCCATTACGCTGATTGCGTATCTGCGATTAGGATGCGCGCGCGCAAAGGCGCCGCCGCGGAACATCCCGGGATCACTGACCTATCCCGGGATTAGGATTCTATTGACTTGTAATAAGTGTTATAAGCAACGGGATGGGATGAACTGGGAGATGAGATTTCCGGTCTGTTATTTTAATGCTTTTTATTATAGGTGTAGTCGTTTCATACCAAGGTATGAATCACCCAAGGGCTCTTCTAGAATGGGTCGATTCGAACCGCGGGCTTATCGTACTTAATACCCATTTTGTTACAGACAACGTATAGAGTGGTGTTGCGATGTTTGATCATGTACTGTTTTGGCTAGGGAGAAGCTATTGAGAGTCCTGTAGGTATCGTCATTACCCTATTAACGTTCCCACTGCTGGGACACAGGGACTACTCTCTTCAGGAGAGAGATTAGGCCCTAATTCACCACGCTGGCCAAGTGCGGTGAATATCACATGTCCTTCAAACTGTTTAAAGTTCTTAGAAAATGCCGGTTTCCTCACGATGTTTTACCGTTAAAGCACGTGTTTAAAGCGCACATAAATTTCTCAAGAAGAAAAATCCAGAGGTGCGTGGCGGGGTTTGAACCCACGACCTTCGGAATGAAAGTCGAGTGTCCTCCCACTTAACCAACACGGCTTTTCTGTAGGTATGTAATTCGTTAAATATAATAAAAATAAATAAATAAATCCTGAGATTAGTGCCTTCAAACAAACAGATACAACATGATAGCCATGTTGTTGGTGATAATTTGAATTCCGTTAAAGAAAAAAAGTTTATTTCAACCTCGTTAAAATACCCTAATTTACAAATAAAACTTATTTCCCCACTAACAAATATCATCATTCCTCAGTAGATAAAATTCGTGGGGCGAACCACTCGTAATAAATTCGCTTACACAACATTAAGATTATGATTATTACCATAACAATTCAACCTTTGCGAATGGAACAGTAATTATCTTAAAACAATACCGTATGGGTTGGTATTAAGTTTAATTAAGGTTATTATCGATCGATGCGAGTTTCGGATGCGGCCGCGTCTTGCGCAATCGCACCTGCAGAGGCAAATGTCAGGTGGGTAGGGTGGCCATATACTATAAAGTAGATTTTTTTTGTAAAATAATTAATTTAATTTATTTAACCTTAGGTAGTTTAGCGAACTAACTCTAGTTTTTATGTTTTCTATATGTACTTACTAACAATCTGTTGTTTAAAATATTAAAAACGATATTTTGCTTACTTTTATTGACACTGTACACTGACTGTTGTACTGATACATTTAAATAGATTTTGTTGTATCCATTTCAAATGTAAAATGTATTTACCTACTGTAGCTTTCATTTGAAAATTAGATATAAGTACAGTAAATTTGCCGGTTGGTTAAGCATAGGCGTCAAACTAGGAAAAATATTAATTGGTGGTAAGCAGCAAGCTAAATGTGGATGCGAGCTACTAAATATCGATGAAGGAAGCCTATCTATAGATGACCTAAATATAAAATATATATTTTATATCATAATTTTTATATTTTTTTATCATTGTTGAGAATAGTATCTAGCTAGATGTTTAATGCTTTCGTTCTACGAATAAACAATGGATATAATGAATTAAGACCATGGTGTTTTATTTGTTTTAAACGAGACGTGTGGTCACCTCGCCTGCGTCTGCGCATCAATTACGATGTCACTCGATACTCGGTGGTCGACCGCCTCGCTTCAGTTTCTGAATGTGATGTTTCGTGATAAAATTATACTAGTCATCATCATAATCTCATTCACAGGACTTCCACAGCTGGACTTCTCCCTTAGTAACTTCCACTTATACGGGTCGGTTAAATTCGACTTTTTCAATAAAAAATTTAATTTTTAAAATTTATGAAAAACACCCGATTCCAATACCCTCCTAATTTCTTAAAAGTAAAACACCATAATACTTTGTAATGTGCACGCGATGCGCTTTCATTTGATGCCCCACTCGAGTATATTTACAGATTTTACCAACTCTCAACCCCATAACGTCTTTATTGAGATGGTTAACGTCTCTTGCCTTAGAAGTCAAATAACACTAAAATTTAAGGTCTCAATAGTAAGAGACTAGATTTTCACAACACGGCGTTTGTATTTTCCCGTACTTTCTTGCAATGTTAATTATTTATTTAACACTTCATTTGTACATCGTACAGTATTATACAAAAAGGCGACATGAAGACCTAGAAGCCTACCTTATAGGTCTTCCATGTCCTATCTTAGCCCACATCGTCACTTAACATCAGGTGAGATGGTCAAATAAAGACTTATCGAGCAAAAAAAAAAAAGATGAGTTCAATGCTAAATTACCATGGCATTGTCTACCAGCTAAAATGGACCTTGCGGAAATGTTGCTTAAAATTAAAATATATAAATATTTCCGGACTCAACACAACAACATCTAGTCCCAATGTAAGCTCTAAGCTTGTGTTACGGGTACTCGACATCTGATAAACTTAATATAATAGTCATATTGTCTTTGCCTTGGTGTAACTGGACGCTCGCACTGCGCAGGCGCAGCTAGCCGTTAACGGATTAGAACAATCCTAATCTCCAGCCTGCGCACAATGCACTCCGTAAAACTCCTGCGCATCTTTCCCACGCCGCGCGAAGGTCACGCACGATTCCTACACCGCCTGCGCTGGGTGCAGTGTCACAAGTCGGGTGGAATCTTATCTGTGGAACAAGTCAGGTGGATTAGTGAAACTGAAATGTTTTTTTTTTAAATTGATTATAACATAAACCATGAGCGGATGAACAATTTTTGTGTAGAAAAAAATAAGTTATATGCTTTGAATTGGGAACCTGCTCCTCTTTAACCCCGAACGAACGGATGAAGCGATTTAAAAATTATTATTTTTTTGTGAAAAGTGAGTTTCGTGCGAGTTTTCCATGATTTATGAAAATCGGTTAACTTGTTAAAGTAATGAGGGGTTATATCGAATATCTGTAAATATACTCGAATAGAGTTTTAAATGAAAGCGTACTACGTGCACATTACAAAATAGTGTAACTTTTTACTTTTGGAAAGGAAAGTGGTTTCTTTTTTATTTTAAACTAAGATTATTTTTTCGTTGTTTTTAAAAGTATAAGACTGGAATTTATATTTTGAAAGTTTATAGTCAATTCCCAAACCTTAAGCCCGATTAAGGTGTTATTAGAGGAACTAGATGGACAAAAAGAAGCTTCTAAATACGGTTTATATTTTTATTGAGATGGTTAAATAACCATTTCAAATCAAGGCCATCTTAAGAAACCGTAAGGAGGCTTTGAGTTGTGTGGTACTGTTCTATTCAATTTCAAGACAATATCGTACATGTGTGATAGTCTCATAATGATGCGATGACTCATCTATCATCAGAACAAGTACCTTCAGGCGGGCATCATCACCATCAACTATGTACAAAAAAAATACATCTGTATACTAAAGAGCAGAAGAGTTTGTATAACTCAATGCATCAAAAATAAACACTAGACTGTTTTTTTATTTTGTATAGCTCTTTGTACAGAAAGGGGAAATATCCTTACCCTAGAAGTATTTATTTATTTATTTGTAGGAAAATCAACAGCTAAGATTTACACTATAAACTAAGTAGCAACTGAAAGCTAATTAAATAAAGATGTTGACGAATAGTTACAAAAAAATAATATAATTATTCAAATCTAAACTTGAATACAAATCATTGGACACAATGATTGTAAATTAAAATAATACTTCACAAATCTATATACTTCTTTACTACAAAAAAACTACTCGCTGACTGATTTAAAACTTGAACTAAATAGATCCAAGCTAGCAATATATAAATCTAAATTTAAAATTTAAGAAAAACCCCCGATTACAATGTCATAATTTCTTAAAAGTAAAACACCATAATATTTTGTAATGTGCACGCGATGCGCTTTCATTTGATACCTCACTCGAGTATATTAGCAGATATTCGGTTTTATTTCCCCACTCTCACCCCCATAACTTTTAAACGGCACAACCGATTTTCATTAAACATATCCAATAACACTCGCGCCAAACCCACCTTTCATACAAACAAAACTAAATTAAAATCGCTCCATCCGTTCGTGAGCAATGATGTCCCAGATAGACAGATATACCGATAGACAGACACACAGACAGACCCGTAAAACTTACAACACCCCATTTATTTGGTCGGGGGTTAAAAATACATTTTGCCACAAACCGTGATCAGTAGTAGCCTTACCATGAATGTCCATTTTATCAGTTGTAAATTTACCACATGTTGTAACACATCATCATCATCACCCTATTAACGTTCCCACTGCTGGGGCACAGGGACTTCTTTCTTGGCGAGAGAGATTAGGCCTTAATTCACCACGCTGGCCAAGTGCGGTTTGGTGAAAGGTTTTGTATGTAATATATTTAACAGATACAATTTTAGTTGTTAAAATCTATGAAATGGCAACTCATCATCATCATCCGCGCACTATTGCGTATGTACTGTATTCACCTCAGGGCTGAGTAGAAAATTATAAAACACAAGACACTTTTCCCCACAAACTTGTTCTATCTATCCTTACTCCATTTAAGCATTAGATTGCATCTGTAGCGTGTAATTGGGCCCCTTCAAACTAATCATATTCATCCCGCATTCTTCGGGAGATTGCGTTCATTTATCATCTCTTGTGAGATCATCCCTTAAGATTTATTCACTAAACATCATCATCATCATCACCCTATTAACGTTCCCACTGCTGGGACACAGGGACTTCTCTCTTGGCGAGAGAGATTAGGCCCTAATTCACCACGCTGGCCAAGTGCGGGTTGGCGAATGTCACATGCCCTTCAAACTCTTTTAAAGTTCTCAGAACATGCCGGCTTCCTCACGATGTTTGATTCACTAAACACTAAACTAATATTAAAAATTACAGGATAAATACTCGTATATATAACATACTAGCTGTTGTTCTGATATATTAGCCGCTAGTATTTTATAGTTATATTGCTTATGTCGTTTTCTAGTATTTTAATGAAAGTTTCTTTGAGTTTCCAGTAAATATAAAAATACTGATTTTATGTGATTTTAACCAACTTTCAACTATAAAAGGAGGTTCTCAATTCGAAGGAGGTTCGACGCGTATTTTTTTTTTACGAATCATAATATATTTAAAAACTAGCGGCCCGCCCCGGCGACGCACGGGTAAAAAATGTTCCCGGCAATTTTTCCTTATTTGCTCACCGTTTAGACCTACCCTGGACTACGACAAACATTTTAAAACCAAAATCAGCTCAATCGACCGAGTCATTCTTCAATTCATTTTTATTTATATAAAGAAGATGTATCAATGTAGTATAAAAGTCGCCTAAGACCTTGCTGCTGCTTAGTTTACGATCATTCCAGAAATATGTATTTATAACCACTGATCCAGTCTTTTGCTTTCGCGTTTATTTTAACATAATATATACGGTCACTTTTCATGTCTTTATGTATGTACATTTAAAAAGTATCTGATGCCGTAAGCCCAGAAACCATGTACATACATTTAAATTAACTTTCCCATTTAAAGGTTCAGGCCATGAGAATATAAAAGATTTTATTAAATAAGAGGGTATCTCATCCTAATGGTACTAAAACGAATGCCATGAAGTTATATTCCGAGGTACTCATAATAGCTGTATTAGGTACATAAAAAGTTGTTGACTATTCAACTTATACGCAGAAGTTAAAAAGGTAGAAAGGCTGGCTATGACTAGTTTCCCTTTTAACTTGCGAGTGGTTTATTTTGCTTTATGGCAAGATGCAGAAAACTTAGAAATGCTTTTCGATTTAACTTCAAGTTTAACGATCTGCGGTGGTGTGAGCAGGTAGCTGGTCTATTAAAAGTATTATTGCTATGGAAATTTGGTTCATTTATTTGCATGTCGATGTATTCGAAAGCTATCGAATAGTTATGTAAAGTGAAAAGCACATTGCTTGGTGTACGATGGTTATTAAGGAGATAAGCATTAGGGACACTTGACTCGTATTATTGACATAACTAATCACTGCTTAGTTTACTTGGGTTTGTGAAATAAGCCCTTAAACTGTTTGACTATTGAACGGTCTGTTCGATAAGGTCACAGTTTGGTTTAGTTTTATTTTTATCATCAAAATCGAAAGCAGGCATACGAAACCGTATTCAAATTAACTGAAACTAGCTTTTTACTATACTATATGTATATAGATTTTAATGATTTGTAATAAGTGATAAACCTCACTTTGCAGGTTAAACTATTTTTAAGTGTTATGCAGAAAAAAATAATGTCTTAATTTAAATATGCATATAGATGTAATCTTATACACCTAACATATGTAAAAATAGCATTTTGTTTGTTAATTTCTCATTAAACCCGGGTTATCTCAGAATGCAATATGGCTGGGCCAATGTTGGAGGGACTTTCACTGTTAGATAGCTGATTTTTTGAGTAACTGAGACTATTACCGTACCTTTAAAATATCCTTAAAAGTTGGGAGCGCCGCGCCGCGTTGAGGAGAAAGATATTAATAAATAAAATTGCGTTTAAAATCAATATTACTTTATTCGTATCAATATAACCTAGGTCAAACCAACCTCGATTAAATTACAAAACAAGTTAACGATAGTTTTAACCATTTAATCAGTCCCTCGCATCCAGTGAGGAATATACATCACTTCTTAGATCACTCATCATCATCAGACTCTGCATATGCCTGGAATGTACCCTTTTTCATTCGTTTCTTCACAACCTCTTCTTTTACATCGACACAAACTTTACTTTCTTTATCATTATCTATTTTCGTATTCGCATTCAGTTGTTTCATATCAGCAAGATACATAATTTCACTCATAAGTTTCTGAGCTAAAACTTTCTGTTCGATTGTAAAATTTCTCATTCTCTTCTTAACATGATCTGCGTAGATGCTGCAATCGTCTTCTTCTTCTGGAGTTTTGTCAATTCGTGTTCCTTTCGCTAACTCATTAGTATCTATTGTATTACATGGATCTCCTAGTTGAAGTGCCTTGACAGTCCTTACATCTGCATTAGCTTCATATTCATAGCTATAATTTATCACTGGGTTTGATGTTGTTGGAACGGGCTCTGGTATTATAAAGTTATTGAAGTCTTCCTCGCAATTTTCTTGAGATTCTCCGTTGGGTTCATTTGTCTGTAATTATAATGTATCTCATTAATTCATTAAAAATGTATGTGCTTAGACTAATTAAAAGTAATCAAATCACGTATTTGAGCGCGGTCAAATCACAAAATTATTAAACGGACATGCGTTATCATATCAACGTGTGGCCGACGACTGAGTGAGCGGGTGACGTCACCGTGCTGGGCATGCGCGCTGGTACCGTCCGCCCCCGCGCCCCGCGCTTGTCTGTACGCGAGGGGAGTGCCACTGCTAACCCCCGCGTGTCTGTATTCAACGTAACAATATTGCAAACAAATTCAGACTTAAAAATAACAGAGAACCAATACGTCTTAATGAGTAAACTCTTCTAGTAACTCTAACATGCTTGTAAACTTAGAAAAAGTATGTACCTACCTCATTGTCATAAAGAAATTGTAAGTAAGGGAAGTACCACAGTTTCGGTTTGTATGACGGGCCAAATCGTTTGATTTTTTGAAATGCTTTTGCCACTGCGCCTCTGAATGAGATAAATTTTCTCCTCACAATATCAACGTCTGCTGTTTTATTAATCTCCCAATATTTCTCCAGCAGAATATTGAAGGATAATGTTTGTTGTGGTATATTATAGTAGTCTGGATGCTGTTGGTTCCATAGGTTTTGTTGTTCCTTGTAGAGATGGAATAGTTCTATCCATTTTTGGTAGTTTTCTGGTATTTTTTTGGGTGCCATGTTGGGAGACGGTAGATAGCTGTGTTAGCCGTGCGAGGTGTGCGCGTTGACTGACTGTGTGTGGGAGGGGAAGGGGGAGGGGTGTACTTGCGGGGTGCGGGAGGAGGCACTAACGCAGCACGTTGTGGCGGACATTTTGTGTGCCCTGTGTTTTATTCTTTAAAACCGTGTTAAGAGTAATAAAAAATATTTAATATATCAATACTTTTTATAACTATTATTATCTAAGCTAAGGAATTAGTTTAAAACTTTTTGCATTAGGTTTGCATTTGCATCTATGCAAAAATGATGATCATGATCATTAAAATAATCTATAGATTATTTAATGATATTGTCTAACCAAACGTGATTTTTTATAAAGTTTGTCAACCTTGAGCGCGGGTAGTAGTTACTTGATGAGTGACCGATCGTTTTTTTTTGTAAATAAAAAAACAATTTGATGTCCCTCTCATACTTAGATAATTATTTATAAGACTCGTTTGATTTCTTTTAAGCTCATTCAATTTTAACGGTAATTATAATAATAATAATAATAATAATAATATAATATAAGCCTTTATTGCAGTGAAACTTAATCTACATTTACATTATTATTTCATATTGTTTCCTTTCACAGCTTGTCTTTCGACAAAGGCCTCCTCTAGAGCCTTCCATTTTTCTCTGTCCTTTGCTAATCTTAACCATTCTGGGCCGGCTATTTTCTTGAAATCGTCCTCCCATCTTTTGATTTTTCTGCCTTTTTTCCTTTTACTATCTCTTGGATACCACTCTGTTATTATTTTGGTCCATTTCTCATTCTTCTCCCTTAACATATGTCCTGTCCAGCGCCATTTAAGTTCTTTGTACACAATTTCAATATTTCTAAATTTGGTTTTGCTCCTTATCGTTTGTAATCTAATTTTGTCTCTTCTCTTAACTCCAACCACACTCCTTTCCATTCCATTTTGACACACTTTTATTTTTTTTAGTTGCTGTTCGTTTAGTGCCCATGTTTGACATCCGTAGGATAAGCACGGTAGGATGCAGGTGTTAAAGACCTTCCTCTTTTCTTTCATTGGCATATCTCTGCTCTTCATAACTTCGCTGAGTGACCAAAATCTTTTCCATGTGTTCGTTATTCTTCTTTCTAATTCCTTTTGCATTGTATCTTTAGTGGAAATAAGTTGACCCAAGTATATATACTCTTTAACATATTCTATTTGGCCTCCATTTACTGTTATTTCTGATTCTTCCGCATTGGTCATTATCTTAGTTTTATCTATGTTCATCGATAAGCCTGCCTTAATACTTTCATCAGCTAGGTTTTGGAGCATTTGTTCTAGGCTCTCGGCGTTTTCTGAAAACAGGATAAGGTCATCGGCAAAGCGTAGGTGGCTAAGTGTTTCCCCATTTATTTTTATGCCATGATTTTCCCAGTCTACCTTTCTAAATATCATTTCAAGCACTGCTGAGAATAACTTCGGTGAGATTGGGTCTCCTTGCCTAACTCCTCTTTGTATTGGAAATTCTTCCCCTGTTCTTTCTAATCTCACTTGGGCGGTACTCTGTGAATATATGGTTTGTAGTATTCGTATGTATTTACTTTCGATACCTTGGCTTTCGAGTGCTGCCCAGATGTAGGTATGGTCAAGAGAGTCGAATGCTTTGTTAAAATCTACAAATCCTAGGTAGAAGACCTTGTTATATTCCAAATATTTTTGGACGATTTGTCTTAGAGCATGAATATGATCGATTGTGGAGAACTTGCTTCTAAAACCTGCTTGTTCTTTCGGTTGATTTTCATCTAAAGTTATAGTCATTCTTGATAGGATTATTTTAGAAAATATTTTGTATATGTTAGACATGATACTAATAGGTCTATAATTGCCTATATCCCCTTTGTCTCCTTTTTTGTGTATTAGCACTATCGTTGATTTTGTCCAGTCCTCGGGTATTATTTCTTTGAGTAGTATTTCGTTAAATATTTCTGTTAGTTTTGAGGCCACCACTGGTATTGTTGCTTTTAGTATCTCGTTTGTTATTTGGTCCAGCCCAGGTGATTTGTCCAGTTTTTGTGAATTTATTGCTTTAATTGTTTCGTTTTGCAATATGGTTGGTACTTGAGATGGTGATCTTTGTAGTGCTTTTTCTTGTACTATATTATGTGCATTTACTGGTTTCTGGTACAGTTTTTTATAGAATTCTGTTGCAATATGTAGTATTTCTATTCTATTACAGGTTTTTTTTCCATTCTTGTCTGTAAGATTTCCCATCCATGGTTTGTTTTTATTTAATTGTTTAAATGCTTTTTTTGTTCCTCCTGTAGACTCAATAAACTTTTTAAGTGTTTTCAATCTTTTAGCCTTTCTATCTTTTCTTATATTTTCGTTGATTTTTTTACTTAATTCTGATATTTTAGAACGTGTTATTTTATCTTTAACTTTATGAATGAGTTCTTTTCTTTCATTGAGAAGTTTCCTGGTTTCGTTTGAGACTTGACTCTCTTTTGCCTTCATGGCTTTCATTGTATTTGTCTTTAGAAGTTTAATGATGTAATTATATCGATCCTGGGTTGATGAACAGTCTTGAAATTCGCTTCCATTTAGTGCTATTTCAATACTGTCCAGCAGATTTTTATTTTCCTCCAAGCATGATAAAACTGTAGTTATGTTGTTTTTGAACTTCCTACTTTTATTTGTGGCCTGTGATAACGTTGCTCTTACCATCCTGTGGTCCGTGTTAAAGTTAAGTTGGTTGATAACGGAAATATCTTTGAAAGTTTTCATATTGTTGGTCATAATAAAGTCTATTTCATTTTTGTACTTGCCATTTGGTGAAATCCATGTCCATTTTTTTGAGGTTTTCTTTCTATAGAAGCTATTCACTACGCTTAACTTATTTTCTATTGCAAATGTTACAAGTCTTGTTCCATTTCGGCTTCTGCTTCCGTGACCGTATTTCCCTATTGTAAATTCTTCTCCAGGTTTGGAAACTCCTACTTGTCCATTAAAATCGCCCATTACTATTATGTTTTTGTGTGCGTTTTGTATAGCTATTCTTAGGTCAGCATAGAATTGATCAATTTTAGTATTGTCTGCTTTTTTGTTAGATTCTGTTGGTGAGTAAGCTTGTATGATGGTCCACTGCTCTTCTTTGTATTTCTGTGTGGGCAATATTATGTTTAGAGTAGCTATTCTTTCTGAGATTCCTTTTATTTCTTTGATTTTATCTACTAAATATTTCTTAATTAAGAATCCAACCCCGAATTGGCCTTGTGTTTCTCCAATATAGTGAAGTACAAATGTGTCGTGTTCTTCGATGGCTTCTCCAAGTCTTCTCATTTCGCTAATTCCGAGGATATCCCATTTGATGGTATTCAAAGCTAATTCTAGCTCTGTCAGCTTCTCCGGTGTTCTTAATGATCTGGTGTTTAACGTGGCAATGTATATATTTGGGGTTTTTCCCTTTTGCTTTTGGCTATTAGGCTGTAGAGGGTCGTGGTCTTTCTCTGCCTCGATGACCAGTCGGCTTGGCAGAGGGTATATTATGTACCTACCTATATTTTTTTTGTTTTATGTATTTTATTTTTGACGTTTCGAGGTTTGTAAAACCAAACAATGGAAATAAATGATTTGTATCTTGTATTGATTTCACGTTTGTTATACTTACGCGTGAATTTTTTTTTCTAAAAAACAATAATTTTCTAACTGGCAACATTAAAAGGATCATATTCCTGCAAGTTTTGTTTTAATTCAAACTTTTTTGCGGTGCACGAAGGAAGCTGCACTTGGCTAACGTCTTTTATTGTAAAATATATGCTGCGGTTTACGATATGGATTACAGTTCTCATGTGTTGTTAGAAAATACTCGTTTTGATACTATTAAAAACATAAGTTGTCTAACAGGTACGTTTTATACTCGTATTCATAGAAAGACACAACTTTGACGTTACACATAAAATACTGAAAAAAATAGATATATTTCCAAACAATCCACAAACGAACAATACACAATTTAACAGTTAAACATTTATTATTTTATTATACATATTAAATACCCAGACCAAGGAAAAGGTTTTCATGAATTTTTATGATTTTTGTAACTAGGTACTTTTTTACATTCTTCCTTAATGCATTCGGATTTTTTTGTAATAATTAAATAATAAATAAATATTTCCGGACTGATCACACAGCATCACCTTACCCCAAACTAAGCATAGCTTGTGCTATGGGTGCTAGGTGACTGATATACTACATAGATAAAGATTTTTGTGAATACATACTTATGATACATATGTAGAAAACACCCGTTACTTTAATAGGGTAAGATAATATAAATAAATGAATAAATAAATGCTCGTAGGATTCTAAACGAGCAAATAAGTGAATTATTTTACATCTACTTTTTCGGAAATCAATCAATTTGCTTTCTCGTGGTAAATTTTTAAACTTCCTTATTCATTCATAGGATTGTAGATAGTATAAAAAAAAACGAAAATATAAGCGTCCGTAATATTTTGGGCATCAAGCGAACAGAACTAGCTCCCAAAAATATTAAACTATAAATAAAAATATTAATTAACAATACTAAACCCACGGCAGACACCGTCTTAATCGTGCAGTACCGTTCGTACAATCAATAACGCGCATAGATCAATCTCGTAATGACAAATTATATAACAGTATTCGGGAGGCTCGTGCGTGCGGCGCGTGCGCACCCAGAATACGTGGCAGTGCCGCAGTAATGGTCACGCTGCAGATATTGATCTAAGCTAATGGTAGGTACCAGATATAGTTACATAAATATGCCGACTTATAATAATAATCATTTATTTCAGGCATCTAAGGCCCATATAAACATATACCTTATAGACTAACAAAAATATCATCATCATCATCATCTCAGCCGTAAGACGTCCACTGCTGGACATAGGCCTCCCTCAAAGATCTCCAGTGGTTTCGGCTGGCAGCGGCCTGCATCCACCGTGAGCCCGCAGCCTTCACCAGATCGTCCGTCCATCTAGTTGGTGGACGTCCTACGCTGCGCTTGCCGATCCGTGGTCTCCATTCGAGAACCTTTCGGCCCCAACGACCATCTGTTCTTCGTGCTATGTGGCCTGCCCACTGCCACTTCAAAGAACTTATCCGTTTGGCTATGTCGGTGACCCGCGTTCTTCTACGAATCTCCTCATTTCTGATTCGATCCCGTAGAGAAACCCCGAGCAACAAAAATATAAATCTTATAAACTAAAGTGTCAGAATCGTGGATCATCTGTTATGGCGGTGTCGCCTTGCGGTGTAGGCGACCGCTGAACCGTCGAAACTTGACCCCTTGCGGCCAAAACTGCTCGTTCAGGAACGTCAACTTATGATGTGGGACGAGTATTGTCTGAAGGGGTTACAATGTCTTGCTAAATGAAATATGTATGTCGTATTTAGCTCTGCTTATATCACCCATAGTAACAAAAAATAAACTTAACACAACACAATAAACAAAAACCTTAATTCTTATCCGAACTTTTTTCATACCGATGCTTTTACTATAAATATTAAACACCCAGATCAAGGAGAAAGTGCTTGCAGAACATACAAATACTTGGCCCCTCGGCAGGAATCAGCAGCAGATGTTCAGCGTTTCAATGTATTCTGCCCTAATGAGCGTGCAATATTATTAGTTACTTATGTACATATTTTTATATTACATATTATACAGAAATAGTCATTTTCGTGTCCGAGTTGTAGCTTTGTCGGAAACACATTGACTTTTTGGTTTTCTTACTATTTTTTCAACCTTTCAGTGAAATTAATTACCTTTTTTTTTATTTCAGGTAATTAGCAATAACTGATCAATCACAAGCAGAGACTTCTGCGCGTAAGTTTGAGTTAGAGATTCAGAATCACATAAAACCGACATTAATATAATAGATTGAGGCGTTACTTTGCGGAAATTCATTCTAAATACATTATATTGAATCTCATACTTAGAACTAATTCGGCACCCACTTCTCCATGGCATGATGCTACAAATTTATTAATTAACAGCAAACGTTGTTTTGCAAAATGAAAAATAGATAGTAGCTGATTCTCAGACCTACTGCATACGAATAAATAATTTCATAATTATCGGTTAAGCCGTTTCGGAGGAGTACGGGTACGAAAACTGTGACACGAGAATTTTATATATAAGATAACCTATTTGAACAAATCTTTGTGCAAATTGGTGGGCTGGGCATTTTCTACCTGCCAACCTGTATTGGTATCATGCGACTACTTCCAACCAAAGCAAGACTTCCTGTGTTCTAAATTCCTAAATTTAAAATAAAAATTTTTGGTTCAAGTCCCGCATCTCGCTAGTAAGCTACGTTACTTCGTATTAAATTTTTCTACACAAATTTAAAATATAAGTTTCAACCTATAAGTGGGGTTTATTTCTTTGTTAAAAGACTTGCTTTGGTTGTTTTCTGCATTTTCGGTGGTCGTGCGTGATTATCTTCCGATAAGCTTATGCATGTATAGTGGGCGGGCGGGAAGTGCAGTTTTTTTTAGAATCTTGCCAGGAAGAAGTAGGTGCGAAATTAGTTCTAAATATAAGGTTCCATATAGGTATTTAATACCACATATATCAGGTTTAAGAACTTTTTTATTTCAAAATAATTTTCATAATACACTTAATGAGACTTTTTATAAATAGAATATTATCTTTAATCATATAATTAAATGTAATTTCTGTTTTTATTTATGTGCGTTTTAAACACGTGCTTTAACGGTGAAGGCAAACATCGTGAGGAAACCGGCATGTTCTGATAACTTTAAAAGAGTTTGAAGAGACATGTGACATTCACCAACCCGCACTTGGCCAGCGTGGTGAATTAAGGCCTAATCTCTCTCGTCAAGAGAGAAGTCCCTGTGTCCCAGCAGTAGGAATGATAATAGGGTGATGATGATGATATAATTAAATGCCTACAATTCACTAAAAATCACTAAAATTTTTTTATAAATGTTGAAATTATTGTTTTTTAAGTTTTAAGTATACCTAATATTAAACATTTTTTGTAAGGATCTTGTAAAGCCAGAACTATAACTCATTTGTATCCCGTCTAACGTCTATAATAGATGCTCATTAACATAACATTTTGTAAACGAACAAGATGCCAGTTAAAGAAGCACCTATAATAAGCCGTGGTTTAAGGCAATCAAATTCGAGTAATTTGATTGCCTTTGGTTTTTTGAAATAAATGACCTCGTCCTGATAAAAATAAAAATAAAACTAAAAGGATTTTTCAATCTGAGATTGATGTACCCCATTGTGAACGTTAGAATTCTTTAGATAAGGCTGAAATTCCTTTTTTTGTAACCTTCGGCCTACTTTGGTGCCGTTTCTGGATTAGATATCTTGTCTAATGGAGGTAACGGGGTTTCGTTGGAGTTGTCCTTCAAAGTACACCCAAAATTGATAGCTTCTGATCTCTATATGGCGGTGGATCCATCATTATTTGATTAGAGGAGTGTTTTTCATTTTGGTTTTTAAAGTAAAAAAGTTATGTCACTTTTCTATGAGTCATTATTTTATAGAGTGCTTATATTATATGCTAAATACATAGTTTTTTAATTTGGTATGTTAGTGGTTTTCCTTACAATGTCGTTTTTATTTTTATTCCGCACAATGGTATAAGGGGTTCCTTTTCTCATATTGTACCATAATATATTGTGATAACTACATTCAGCGAATCCTTAATTATATGCAAAGTGGGTTGGTATACTTGAAGTGCTTCTGTGAACAATCTTCAATCCTTTACCAATCCGAATATAAAAGATCCTTTGTCCACCAGGAAACCGACAAACACCTGCGCTGGCGCAACAGCTCAATTCGCTCCACATCCAAGATCCTATCAAACGAATCTCGTTATTCCTCATTACTCCCCCGACATTGAAATATCGTCTGCACCCTAAAAAACTAACGTCCAAACCACTATTCAAATTACAACCCAAAAAATAAAGAGCTCAGGATTGAATTCTCCTTTTCTGTCCGTGATTGATGGCCAACGATGAGCTTTAATGGTGCTCTGACGTTGATTTAATAAAAACCCTTCATTAGACCATCAAAAGGCCGGGTCAACGGACCACAGGCACTCGGTAATTATTTGAAACGTATCATGCTAGCAATTAATGGCTTGAGCTTTAGAAAGCTTTCTCCAGGCTTCAATGCTAGGTTTCTTTCTTTTGGATCAATTTCTTCATTCATTGATTTTCCTGGTTCGTTTGATGTGTGTTGTGAGGGATTTCATAGTCATCGTCAATTTATGAGTTGTGTTTGCCGTATTTTTGTCTATATGTTTTAAAGGATGTAAATGTGTATGTCTTCATTGATTAGTCATTTTGTTGTGAACATGACTTCAGCAAGTTTCTGTTATCATAGATAATGATCTTAAGTTATTGAATTACCTTTCGTTAATCTAAATGGGATTTCATTTTGAAAACACTATCACATTCAAATATTAGGAAACCCTTAAAAATCTTTGCTACTGAACACAACTTCTAAAATACAAGCATTGGTTTTCAAATCATTAGAAATTGAAAGAATTGTGTTATATTGAGAACCTGTACCTCCTTGAATTCGGTTAAGGATTATATCCTTTATTTCCGATGGAATATATCGATATTAGATGCATGATAGGACACGATCATTAATCAGACGGGAGCAGGACCACAGGCGCTGGCAATGAAAGCAACCAGACCTCGAGGTCAACGCACAATTAGGAGGACGGCAATCGCTCATGGGGCAGACTGTAATTTCGAATGCTGGTTATATGACCACTGTCTGCGTCTCCTGGCCTTATTAATCTCGTCTCTTGTAACTGGTTGCTTTTCAGATGGTTTACGGGAGAAGTGGCAGTTATTGAGTATTACCTATAGCTGTTGTTAGGTTTGCTTTGATAACGTTAGATCTACTGGAATTCAACTATGGTTGCGAAAAGTACAGTACAGCTACTGATGTGATTACTTGATTAGTCCAGAAAAATATTTTGGCATGTATATTGGCATTATGACTAAATAAAAAAAGGTATTAAACAAAATACCGTCCTTTAGTCTAGTCCAAAAATACTGGACACCTATTTTCCACTATTATTATAACTATTATGACTATTACTATTAAGAAAGTGCTAAGGCTTAGAGCATCAAGTTTCCGGTGTGGGACTTGTCACGTTCAGATTTCGTACGAATCGCAAGAAGGCGTGACGTCACGCACAACTTCAGTACACCCCACCGCATCGTCTTGATTTATCTTTCGCAAGAGAAAATTAAATATGTGTATAATTTTTATTAATGATCTTAATGATGGACTTATTATTTTTTGCTCATCTACTAATTAAACTAACTACTAAAACTTTTGAACGTGTTATAGTAATTGATGATACCCCATATTTTTTTATGATAAGAACTGCTCCAATAGTTCTAAAGTTATTGTTTTCAATTGAAGCTGGTGGATTTTGTTAATTTTCTTGTATATATACTATTTGATTGCAGTAGCAAAGTCACAGAGCCTGCTTTGCCTTATCAGTCAGGCACGTAATTTCAACTTTTTCCTTCCTTGACGAACAAGATTCGGCACTTAATAACCATGAGGTTTTATTTGTGCCTTTTTCGGGTTTTTGGAATGACGGGTCTCTTCGCACTTGCCCAATCATTACAACGGGCAATTTGAATACGATGCAATGTACCAAATTTTAAGGATATTACTTATATTATATGCACAAGGGTCTGAAGGTTTACCCGCATTTAAAAGAATTTAACATAATTAATACTTTTTAAACTATCGTGGTTTTTAACTATGTCTTAAAACCCATGATTTGACGGGTTTTTGAGTTTTGTAAGCCTGCTTGCTGGCTTGCAGGCTGAATCCTACTACTATTATAAAGGCGAAAGTTTGTAAGTATGGATGTATGGATGTTTGTTACTCTTTCACGTAAAAACTACTGAATGGATTTGAATGAAACTTGGTACACAGAATCTCTAGAGCCTGAAAAATAACATAGGCTACTTTTTACCGCGGAATGACCTGACTTGTATTAAGGACCTGACTTGTATTATCTTATGTAATCTCGCAAATAATTGACATTTAATGTAATCTAGACTTATTAAATTTTAATGTACAAAATTTTTGCATGCCAATGTTTTTTGGCGAAATATGTGAAACGAATTGAAATGTAATATCTTAATTGTACCATATTTCATGCAATAAATAATTATGATTAATAAAAAATAAGTTTCATTCGTAATATTTCATCGCTGTTGCTGAGCCCCATGATCATGGCGGAAATATTAATGATTTTTTTTAAATAAAAAAATTCAGTATGGCTGGCTTATTAATTGTCAGAAGTTAAATTGACTTGAGGTCTGAACTATTCGTTTATGCGAAATAGTTAACCAATACTACATTGTCATACACATAAAAACAAAATCGATTCTCCTTCATACTCACTTTGACATTTAGCTATGTTAGAAAGAGACAACATTTATGCTAACATAGACAGCTTTGTTATCTATTTTGCATAAGAAGGTTAGTTGTTAAATTTAAGTAGTGTGCTACTGTTTTAAGTTTCGGTAACTTTTTATTAAACCTTCCGTCTCTTAACCTCTCTGATCGCCAATTTTACGTTAGTCTTTTTTCTTTTGCTAACCACCAAGATGTGAGCTTAAGTCTTTTTATGCTTGTCTCAAATGGTGGTTTTGCATACCTCTTTCGTCTTTTTGCGTTACTTTCGTCGTTTTACCCTTCTCAGAAGCCCATGCACGATAGGGCGTTTTAAGGTGATGTGTCCATTTGCTCCTTTAATTGCTAAGTGTCAAATGATTAGGATTTCGATTAAAAGAGCTTTATTTTTTTTGTGCATCAAGTTGATGGACAATTTAATTTCAATTTAATTCTCTGCGGTTTTAGAGCTTAGATAATAAGCTTTTAGCAATAAGCATTCTAGGTTTAGTTTTAATTTCTTATTGTATTGTTTATCTGGTGTGTAATAAAGTATTTTCTATTCTATTCTATAATAATGTTTGACCTTGAAAGTCAAATCGAATATATTTAAAAATTAACTTTGCATAACTAGCCCCTCGCCCGTGGCTTTACCTGCGTAACGTTTGTACTCTACTGGGAAAACAGCTATGTCCATGCCAAATTCGACTCAAATTGTGCTCCGCTTGCAATAATTGTATTTTCACGCGAAATGCGATATTCACCACAGTCAAAAGCAGCCTATGTGCTATTCTGATATGCAAGCTATATATTTTTTCAGTTTCATCAAAATCCAACCATTATTTTTTGCAATAAACACTTACTTCCTCACAAACTTTCGCGTTATAACATTAATAACATAGGTATTAGGCGGATTCCTTATTATGTATAACAACGAAAGCAAAACAAGTTCTGGAAATTTTGTTTTGTTTTCGTTGTTTTGTTGTGTTATCAGCAATGAATTAAAGTAGGAAGGATATGCTTAATATCCCCCCTCGCAAAGTCCGGATGGGCTGCTGGATGATAATAATTTAGATTAGTTTAATAGGTAATGGCGGAGTACTTATCGGTATGCTAATGTGATGCTAGGTCATGGTCCGATTCCGGCAGCCGGCTTCGTAATCAGAGCGTGCTGCTTCCTTGTTTATAAACATATCTTCTAATTAAATTGTAGTTTATGCACACGAGATTCCGATAGGTGTATGGGAATTTAGCTTCTGTGTTTCGTGTGTTCTTTGCGCGTCTGTATACCGGACAACTTGTTACTAAAAGAGAGATAAAAAGAAATAAAGATAACACATTTTATTTAGGACACATAAAAATAGTAACAGTAATATTAAAACACACATATAGTGGCCCAAAAATGCCCTCAACTCAGCAGACAAAACAACGCTGAACTTCCATTCAAAGCCCTTCGATTACATGCAAATTTTTAATTTAAGGTTAATTATCTTATTTAATTGTTTGTTCTTAAGCTTAATGGCGTCCATCTTTTAAAACTTTACACGACTTTAGAACTTGGGGAACATCTAAACATATTTAAATCCGAAGCTATCATCATATTCCTACTAATATAAATGCGAGAGTTTGTTAGGATGTGAGAGTGTAAGTATGTTTGTATAACTATTAAAGGCTAACATCACAGTAACGTAGTGAAACTATCAAAATAACACATAGGCCCCTATTAACCGCGGGAAAAGCATTAATTGTGAGCATTTGGATCAAATCTGACACGGATATAGATAGCCGTAGACCCAGTAACACATAAAAAACTTATATACTGTCGAATTGAGAAACCGCCTCCTTTTTTAAATTAGTTTAAACACTACTTTTTACCGCGGGGAAATACATAGTTTACTACTAGTAACACCGCGCGGTAGTTATATATAAGTCTAGTCCCGTCAGTACAATACCCAGTGTCATTACGCATAATACAATAGATGAGAGACGTCGTCATCATCATTATTCATCCGTTTTTGCGAGGTTCATTGCACGGGTCACTGCTTCGGTCTCTTTGTCCCGAGGGTCAGTCCTCTTAAAGTAATTATATTCGTATTTGAAACTTAAAAATCATAAGCCTACGTTTGACTACGATTTTATCTGCCTAGTCCAAACCACAATGCGAATTAGGGCAATGTCTCTTTACACCATCATTCACACACTCGTTCAGTTGGAAGATAGGAATCAATATCAAAATAAATATATGTCAAAATCTAAAAAAGTACAAATATCATTTGCATATAACCCGCAAGCGGGCAAGCAAATACAAAAATAAGTTGAAGTTTATACATTAAACAGAATACAATTTCAAAATGTCAAAACTTATTTATTATATTACTTAAAATTAATATATACATTTGTCCATAAGCCACTACTTATTGGAATAATGTTACCAGCTTTGGCTTTGTGCTGAGGCTGTCGATTCCAGATTCAAATGAATCTCTACTACAGTTGTCATTTATGTTGCTAAAGCATGCAAAGATTTAAATCCCTGTTTTTGCGCAAGCATCGCATTTATTTAGTTTCAACTGTTTCAACTGCGAGTCATGAATTTATTATTATAATATTTTACAGAATGGCATTATATTTTCCTCAAATCCGACACATCATTGTTTAGAGCCTGAGTTGTTTGATTTAAAGGCATAGTCTTGTCATCACCTAACCTTTCCCTCGCGACCTTTCACGCCCATAGCTAACGCAGACATTTTGACACCCCTGATTGGGCTGTGTAAGTTATTTCACATAATTACAGCGGCCTTTGTGCGTAGAAACAATAGGAGTAAACTTTTTAATCAATCAACTCAGTTGTCAGTTCAGTTTAGCAACCTTGACATGTTGGCACAACAGTTCAACACGAGTGTTTGACAGGTATTACAACAATTCAATCTTGTGTGACAACTTTGATAGGTTGGCACGGCTGTTCATTGAAAAAAATATACATTGTATAATTTTTGTCGTAGAAAATTGTATGATGTAAAATAAAAACTATGAAGTGTAGGTAGAGGTAGAAAACTTGCGCGCAAATAGAATTTTTCTGTTTGACTGTTTCCATGATTTTGACATTGACATATCATTTTTATTTCTCGCGCTACGCAATCAACGGAACACAAGATTAGGTTCAATGTTGAGATTGATGTTTAAAAATAGAATTTAAATCCAGGCGGTAATTTAAATAGACAAGCTGATTTGTTTCACTTTAGTTTTATTAAAAACTGACGTACCCCATGTCATAACACCGACAAAAAAAACGTGAAATCTGTCGGTTGTTTGAACGATCCATCATAGTCTGCGCGCGCACGTTCTTTGACATTTGCGTAGTTGCGTCAGGCTGACAGCAAAATGATGGCAACTTGTAACATGGCTGTATTTGGAGAGCCGGGTTCAATCGGCGGGCCTGGTGCTCGTAATACTTGTAATATTGATGGATTACGTGAAATGAGCAAACATTACCTAATATAAATTATACGGGGAGCACACTCGACTTTCATTCCGAAGATCGTGGGTTCAAACCCCGCAACGCGCCTCTGGATTTCCTTTAAATGTATGTGCGCTATTAAACACTTTCCTACATCATCATCATCATCATCATCTCAGCCGTAAGACGTCCACTGCTGGACATAGGCCTCCCTCAAAGATCTCCAGTGGTTTCGGCTGGCAGCGGCCTGCATCCACCGTGAGCCCGCAACCTTCACCAGATCGACCGTCCATCTAGTTGGTGGACGTCCTACGCTGCGCTTGCCGATCCGTGGTCTCCATTCGAGAACCTTTCGGCCCCAACGGCCATCTGTTCTTCGTGCTATATGGCCTGCCCACTGCCACTTCAAAGAACTAATCCGTTTGGCTATGTCGGTGACCCGCGTTCTTCTACGAATCTCCTCATTTCTGATTCGATCCCGTAGAGAAACCCCGAGCATAGCCCTCTCCATAGCTCTTTGAGCGACTCTGAGCCTGCAAACCTACAAACTATAGATAATTTTATAGGTTTGATTTCAATATGGGCATGATGAGTAATTGACGGAGTCAGAGCGGGTAACGCTTTTGCTTGTATTCTTGAGATGTCATTCATGTCAAGGCATTACTATCACAAAACAATACAAAACAGGGGACGCAAAATGGCGTTCAACTGAGTAACATCTTTTCACTTTATAATATTATTTAACTTGACACTGGCAAACTGACTCTTCAAGCGCAGAGTCCAATTATAAGAAACTGAAGATCAATATAATACAATTCTTGCGGTTATCAGCGTTATAACAATCCTTCAATTATTTATTAAAAACCAATAAAAAGTATTACAAACTTTACGAAGTCTTTAGGACTTTACCTCCTGTGCTAGTCACAAACTGTTACAAACAACAAACACAAACAAAGGCATAATTAATTAATTAATTTTTTCGTCCCTTTTATTTCCTGTCCATCCCAAGGTTGCCTGGAAGAGATCGCTCATCGCTCGAGAGCGAAGAACATATCCCTATGCTTGGCTGGAATTCTCAGCAAAATTAAAAGGACTTGAAGTTAGTGTCCCTGGGCTGCGACGGCTCGCGCTGCTGCAGGTGAACCCGGTACGAGGTATATTTCGTCCTAAATCGGTATCTCTCCTTCATGTTTGAAGATCTCAACATATTTAGAGAGTGAGCGAGTGGTGAATCTTGAATCATATACCGAGACCGATTCAAGGCAGGTTCGTGTATATAACTTGTACATAGTCATCTTCATCATCATCATCACCCTATTACGTTCCCACTGCTGGGACACAGGGACTTCTCACTGGACGAGAGAGATTAGGCCTTAATTGACCACGCTGGCCAAGTGCGGGTTGGTGAATGTCACATGTCCTTCAAACTCTTTTATAGTTCTCAGAACCCGTTAAAGCACGTGTTTTAAGCGCACATCAATTTCTCAAGAAGAAAAATCCAGAGATGCGTGGCGGGGTTTGAACCCACGACTTTCGGAATGAAAGTCGAGTGTCCTTCCACTAAGCCAACACGGCGTGTACATAGTCGGGGCAAATAAAACAGAAGGCACTAGGTATCAAGGTACATGTTTAATACTTTAACCTCTCAGACGATTACGACTAGCAGCTGCCAAGGATGATGCATTGTCTTAATGATAACTCCAACGACCCCAGTTATTACCGCCTGACCCAAACAAGGCAAATAAACATTTATTAAATCGACCAATTTGTGGCGGCCATTTTAAATGCCATTTCTACAATATTGCAATGCGCTAAGGTTAATGATGGGATTAAATTATTCCTGGAAAATAATTTAATAATTTGCAACATGATGGAAAATGCTGTCTAGCTATGCTATTTAGATAATGTATATTATGCCGTTGGGGCTGAAAAGTTGTCGCATGGAGATCGGAGACTGCGCATCGTAGGACGTCCACCAACTAGATGAACAGTGATTTGGTAAAAACCGCGGGATCACATATGCATGCCACCTTATCCAAAATCACTGGAAGACTACGACAGATACTTATGTCTTTCAGTTGAAATTATGATAGTAATTTAGAGTACACGGGTGTTAGTTTAGGATTATTTGACTGGACTAGAGTATAATTGTTTGTTGCTCCGAAATACTCCGAATTAAGAAAAATAAAATGATGATTATGAAGAAATCTTACTTACCATTAGAGAAACGGAATCATGTTCAACCGAAGGTATATTTTTGCATTAAAAAAATACCTATATGAATGAATGACCTGACTGCAAAATGAGAAATCGTATTTCCATGCAATCAATCAAAATAGCACGCTCTATCAAACTACCTACTACATATCAATTAATTGAAGCAATCAGCCCTATTATTTATATTGTGCCATACCACGCCCGGCTTAGCATCGATCAAAATTAATTACCATTCGATTCTATCGGTAAGATCCGAGTAACTTGTGTTTTACGCTTGCTCGATATGTTTCAGATTACGCGCATCGATCAATCGATGATCGATCTTTTCGGAAATGTCAATGTCATGTGTCATACAAACTTTTTGGAAACTTGACCGGATGAAGGCACTTACAATGTTGGTATTTATTGCAAAACGGCTTTCCGGTCTGCGGTCTTTTTAGAATGGAATACTTCGTTCTGCGTGCTCTATGCTTGCTGTAATGACCTGCCATTTTAAATAAGCTAATCTGTATAACTACCTGTTTACCTTCATACAAATCAAATTAACCGAGTGTTTAATTATTAACGGTACTGTCATAATGAAACGCCCCACAGTCTGTGATATGGTAATCAGATCTCTCAAGGATCTATGTCGAAATATAAAGTATATGTTTGATTATTTTGAAATAAGCTGTGTAATTAGAACAAGACCTCACTTTGGCAGAGGTCAATAAATTATTATAATTTTATTTTGAAACACTATACTCGTTAAATAAATTAGAATGGTTAAAAAGCGTATGAAACCTTACGTAAAACTTAGTAAATTTTACGGTGGTTAAAATATCTAATTCTAAACCTAGACATTATAAAGATATAGCTTCGCTCCGTGCCGCCTGTTAGTATAATTTAAAAGCCCAAATTGATCTATAAAATCCGATCCTGAGAATCATTTATTTTTATGCATACTTCAAATCATAAAACTCAAAGTAAACCATACCCTACGACGTAACCAGTATTCTAGGTACCTCGTTCTAAACATCATCTATCGACTATTCCGATCCAATTAGATGACCGAGAGACCGAGTAGTTCCCGTGACAAATCCGACCATGTGAGCTGCACCGCTATAACAAATCGATCATAGCTCAATCGAGTCGAACGATTATGTAAGCGATCTGAGTGAAACGATTACTATAAAACGCCTTGTGCATCGCTCTAGTTTTTAAAGATTATGGGGAATTTGAACTTAAAAAAAGAACTATTCGAACGAAAATTTCGTTATTTTTCAATTTTTTTTAAGTACATACTAAGTACCACATACTAAGTAACTACTATATAAGTTTATTGTCATTATCCCTTATGCTGCCTCATAAAGTAAATTTCGCTCTTAAAATACTTTCGTTCAACCTATAACTCATTTATTTCAGACAGATTTTTGGAGGTTTTGTCTGTTCACGTTCGTAAGTGGTAACCCTCTGAATCCTTACACGTGACCTCCTGGTGGTGCTAAGAACAGTCTCTGGTGGTGGTGGGAGGCTTCGGCCGCGGCTTGTCACCACCATCCGGGCTGGGCCAGTGCGTGAAACAATTTTTTCGTGTTTCGCAATGTGGTCCGGAGAAGCCATCTACCATCCATCACCTTCTTGGTCTTTATGCTACATCTTAGACCACATTGACACGTTACATCAGGTGAGATTGTGGTCAAATGAAAGCTTATCTAGCATATAAAAAACTTTAGCTTTAGTCCGGAAATATTTATTTTATTTTTTAAGTGTCGTTTCAACGTTTGGTCTTAAATGTTTCCGTCTTTCGCAATGCACGATAAGGAACTTCATTCCTAAAATTAAAAAAATAGGTACATCTTATGCCGTAATTGTATATTGCATTTGTATATTGTTGATGGTATTACATCTATTATCGGTATGTAACTCTTGTCGGATGACGCAAGCGCACTTGTATCATTGTTTTAGATATAACTCTCGATTGATTCGGAAACACTGGGAACAGCATACCGCGGTGCCAGCTCATGTACTGATGAAAAAAAAAACTCCTTTTATTCTCGGTGGTATAGAACCTTCTTTGTCATACGATATACATAGTTTAAACATTACCCACTCTTTTTAGCACGTCTCTTGTATGTCGAGGTCCGCTGTTAGAAAACTCTTTTAGGGTTAAGCTTACTTTTTGTACATTTTGGCTCAGTTATCAACTTTAGTATGTGTATTTTTGTGTGTGCAATAAAGAATTTGTGAATTATGAAAAATGACATTGTTAGGGATGACAATATTTTAAACAAATTAAATAAACTGGGACTCTGCCAAAATTTTAGTGTTTCCTTTTCTTGAAGAGTCAAATACAGCAACTGTCAAGACAATTATTTATTATTCAGGGTGTAAAAAACAGTTTCGGTCAGCGTGGGAAGGTCTGATAATATAAGGCAGGAAGATTTGTTCTTAAAACCACCATGTCATCGATTTTAGCAAAATGAAAAATTGCATTCACACATTTTCTTTAAAAACTTGTAATTGGCTTGGAATCAAACACGGACTTTAAAAAAAATACTTTATTTGTTTATCTAAAAAAATTGTTTAATTCATTTTAAGTTGACTGGTCCATGTATGCCCTGCGCTTTAAGGTAATAAACATATTGAGTCAAGTCAATAAGGCTAATCTTCTGGCTTCGTAGTAAACTAAAAACCTTGCTAAGAGACCCATTTACCTTAAAAAACGGGTTGTGTTTTCTTTGTTGTCATAAAATATGTCACTGATCCACTTATCGCAGTAAACTGTCACTGTCACAGAATGAAGCAAACTCGCTTTTACTTTCCACCATTAAACGCATCCGAAAGTGTGTTTTATGCTAAAATAAAACTGTTAAAATGTAATTTAAGTTAATTCTCATGAGATTTGAGTCATTAAGCAAAATCCGGCGAGTTCACCAACTAACAGAGAAAGCTAGAATCAGAAGCGGGTTTTAATCATCAATCAATCAAAAAAGGTCTTTATTGCATTCCAAAGATAGTCAGTTTTACATAATACAACCATTTGTAAATCATTTTCACTTTCACCGTATAGGAACATCATAAAAACTCAATTAGCTCTTATTTTCTGTGTAATTTCCTGATTATCTATATTTTTAATTATCTGTTTATCTTTATCTATTATCTGATTTGCTGACGGTCCCACATTACCAATATGGCGACCTCATTGTTTCCGAGATAATTGTTTTAATACTCACAATGAACATGCTAGATACGCTTTCACTTTTAATTTGCATTTTCTCTTAGATCTTAGGATATAATGATCATCATCATTATGTTGATATCTTCAGCATCGATCTATCACGGGTTTTCTTTGCATGTGTCTCCCATCTCTCTCTCACATTAGCAAAAGAGTGAGATGACATGTGATGTATCATCATCTGAGATGTTGACTTTGAACTATTGAAGTTCTTGATTGATTGAATTGATGGTAGAACTTTTAGACATTTATTCAAAAGAAAATTATATTTGACATGTATAGTAACAATTTTATTTTGAATTTAACATGAATTACTTTAATAGTTTATTTTGTTTAATTAAGTTTTTGTTTTGCACGTCTGTAAATGGCAGAATATAAAAGGTGCGTTATTTAAAATGTAAGACGATATATACCTGCATAAGAGCAAATATATGATTTGACTTGATTTGAAAAGTCAAACATACGAGTAGTTACATTTCGATAAGATATTCACTGTTATAACTTACCCTTACATAAAAATATTTAACTTTTTAAATCATTAAGTCTGATTAGGAGGCAAATAGAGCGCTTGATGAAAACGTTAATCATAATGAACTCCAAATGAATTAAAAAAATTGTTATAGATAGAGAGTAGATAAAAAATGGAAAGGTAAACCATATAAACACCGCGCTTGTCAGACCCGTTCTAATTTCGAACTCCAAATGTATCGTAATAAAATGAAGTTGCCAGCACCATTTCTATTGTACCGGCCAGTAACGAGGCGATAAACAAATAGTTCACAATCATCCGTACTAATTGGACTGTAGCCGCCAAAAATGTAACAGAAGTCGCCGGCGGAAGCGGCCAAATGCCTATTCAGCTGGCAACACTAAGGTGGGGTACACACTGGTATTCATGATTAAAAACATTTTTTGATAAAAGATCTTTAATTGACCGTAATCAAACAATCATTTATAAAAAAAAAACAAAAAAAGTATTCCATAGTTACCGTCCATTACATTTGTAATTTTTCCTCTCCATCCACGGTTGTCTGGAAGAAAGACCGCCCATTACGCATTCTTTGTTTGATGTGTAATAAGGTTTTTTCTATTATATTCAATATAAATCATTTAATAATAAAAATACCAAGAAATGAAAGTAAAAAGTTTCATCAAACCCGTATGTTTGTTTTATCTAAGGATAGTAATTATATAAATAAATATAAAGTTTTTCTTAAAACGCACAATTAAAAAACAGAATAAGTTCGATGTATAGACGACTTATCGAAACAAGTCTGATTTGCCTTAGGTGTGATCGATAAAGTTATTCTGCTATGGTATTCCCTTTCAATGGGGATCTGATAAACTCTTGAATCATAGGAACATTACCCGTAGCTTCCTCCTTGAATCGATTTGTTAATCGATACCGTTTGAATGGACCATTTATGTAAAAAGATTTATAAGCCATCCGTTGAAAAGTCGATTATAAATGCAAAAATAAGTGTTTATATATGTTGGGTCTTCATTTAAGCGTACCTAGGCGTTAATTTGCGTTGAGTAAAAATTCTCAGAATATATCTACAGAAAAATATAAAATCGAGAAGTTTGTAAAAATATATTTATTGAGTTTTTGTTTTTTTTTACCCTTCGACCAAAATAGAGTGTGTCTGTTTTCAATTGCTTGATGAAAATCGGTTTAACAGTACCTACATATTAGTCGGGTATTAAAAAGTTATGGGAGTGAAAGTGGGGAAGAAGAATCGAAGATCTGCAAATATTTAATTAAAGCAAATAATTATTTTAAAAAGAAATCACATGCACATTACAAAATAATATGATTTTTTACTTTTAAGTTAACTAAGGTTTGGGAATCGATGGGTTTATTATATATATATTTTTTATTTATTAAAAATTTCCATTAGGAGATATTATAATAAAACATTCTGAAAATACTTAAGGGTTTGTTTAGAATGAAATTTTAATTCCTCGATAACTTAAAAATAATAATAATTCAGATATTTGTTTATAATCAAGTTTTCACCTAGAGTTAAACATTTTTTATCAAAAACATCAAAAAGGCAATTAATAACTTCTAAAATATTGCCTGTTTTTATCGACACAGTTTTTGCTAGTGCTTGCATACCTAAGTCGGAATTCGATCGAATAGTCGAACTATCGATTGCTCGATCTTTGAATCGGCGCCGGCGTCGTTCACGCGCAAAGCGATTGGTCATTGATATCACTTGCGTGTTTTCCTACTCGATGGAATGCAATCGATATTTCTAAATTACTCGTGAAATATTCCTTTAGCATTCTTAAGTAGTAAAAGTTTATGGTTGATATTAAAATCCTTTGTATACCGCGTTTGAGGTACCTCACATTTTTATTCAAAAAAGATTTAGAAAGAAAGAAAACATATTTATTTAGGACATCTTAAAAATAATAATAATATAGAAACATACAGATAGTATCCCAAAAAGGCCCTCAACTCAGCATGTGTTATTTTCACATGACAAAACGCGGCTGATCTTCCGTTGAAGCCAAACCACGGCTGGGACGCAGGGACTTCTCTCTTGATACGCAAGATTAGACCTTAATTCACCATGCTTGCTAAGGTTGTTCTGTTTGTTGAATGTCACACTCTTCAAAGCTCTCAGAACCTGACGGTTTCCTCACTATGTTTGCTTTTACCGTTAAATCACGTGTTTAAAGCGCACATAAATTATAAAGAAGAAAAATCCATAAGTTCGCTTCGATTTTTAAACGAAGGACTTTTCGAATAAAAGTCGAGTGTGCTCCTAGTTTTTAGGTTGCTTAGTGTAGCCTAAAGTCTAGATAATGTTCTGCGAATAGTTCAGCCCAGAAAATATAAATTGTATATTTCTGCTTCAAATGCACTCAATAACGAGAGTTGAAATCAGCTGATCTACTTGTTCGTTTACTATTTCCGTCCTCACGCACCGCACCGGTCCCAGGTACCTGATAGTAGGTATCTTATCTATGGTGGTATCACCGACCCATTAGGGCGCCCGACTTTCCCGGCCCGATTGTTGACGATTGTCCCTGGACTAGGAGTTGCCAAATGTGGATGTTCTTTGTTTTACTGAGTTATCTACAGGTTAATAAACAATTGGTATTCTAATATTATGAATTTGTGTAGATAAAATTAGCCTTATTAACGTAGCTTAATAGCGAAATGCGGGAATTGGTATTCTATTTATTCCGTCCAAAATACTGGGCACCTATTTTTCGCTTTATCAATTTAACAAGAAAATGCCTAGATATGGAGCATTTAAGTTCTGGAGTAGGGCTTGTGATGTACAAGGGACTATTAATGACTATTTTGCTGTGTAAGATCTCTATGTACAATTTAACAATAAAGTTTTCTTTATCTTTAGTACATACTGCAGGAAAACGTTAAGTCACGCAAAACTTTATTGTCTTGATATTTTGGTTTGGAATAAGAATAAATTATACATTAAAAAAATTTTCTAAATGACGTACTATAACTAAAAAAATATAATAAGTAAATATATTTTTTATTAATTATAATGCTTTAACACTGTAAAATCATTGATTCTATTATTGGTACGAGTTAGTTCGTGTTAACTACCATTCTTTACATAACGCGTTTTTTAAACTCGCAAATCTAACATGGGCAAATTTTGAAAAGCATCCATTCAGTTGCGCTTGGAACACGAATTTAGAAGACCGGAAAAAATGGCACACTTCCATGTCTACTTTTATGAACCTAAGCTACAAGCTAAATTATATTAAAATTGCCTCCTCCACGCGTAGTAAATCCTCCATTTTCCCGCCAATACTTACATTACTACTTTCCACCGGCTCATGAATTGTAGAGATATTTAAAATAGGCCTCCGCCGGGCCTGATTCATGAACGGGTCGTTTTCAGGTCAATTTATTCGGCCTTTTAAGGATCTAGCGTTTAGGTGGCCTTCTGGTGACCTAAATGTTGATTATGATCGAGATTGATATTAGAACAGTGTCGGAAAGGACGGAATGGGACATCTATCGTACTGTTCTTTATGTAATTAAATGGTCTGACGGTATCAAGAAGTTTAAATAAATAAATATAGATAAATATTTCCGGACAAACCACACGACAACATCAAGCCCCGTGGTAAGCTCTAAGCTTGTGTTACGGGTACTAGACATCTGATATACTTAATATAAACACATATCTTTTTTATTATACATATTTAACACCCAGACCAAGGAGAAAGTGCTTGCAGAACATACAAACACTTGACCCCTCGGCGGGAATCGAACCCGCTACCTATTGTGACTGCATCAGTGTGATTGCGGGAAACAATTGGGTGAAGCGAGTCACTTGCGAATGCATCAGTGGGATTGCGGGGAATAATTGGGTGAAGCGAGGCACCGAAATGATTGGCGGACTATGAAGGCCTATACTCAGCAGTGGGTGATGATGATGATGGATGAAAGGGTACACTATCGTGTCATTTTGTTTGAGTAGATCACCTGGCCGTTCTGTTCCCCACTTCGGAGCTTTGATGCTTTATACCTTGGCACTTATTAATAAAACGAAAACTAGTTGTTCAGTATTCTTAGACAGGCTATCAGACAAAACAGTATGCCTATTATTTGGTAAGTCATCATGCCTCAAAAGTGCCTTATTATTAATCCCGTAAACAAGCTTTAAGCTTACATCGGGGCTGGATATTACCGTGTGGATTGTCCGTTAACATTACACATTACATTACAACATAAGGTATTTCGCGACTAACAATTCGCTGACTCTGCATAATGAGCCGAGCATCAATAGCGTTGGCCTCACCAGTCTCCGATTGACATGCAAAACCACTCCATTCAAATACAAAGCGAATTATAGAGAAAAACCGCTAAGACCCAATGAGGCCGTGCAATGGTGTCGCATCGCTGTGCAGCTTGAGGAATGTTGCAAATGGTGAATAAGGGACGAAACACACCTACCACAACCACACGACAAAACAACGCAAGCACGTCGCAACGACGACGCAAAGTCGTAAATATATCACGAAGACAACGCAACCACATGGTTGCCTTCGCCGTTAAAGCACACACATACATTTTCCAAGAAGGAAAATCTAGAGGCGCGTGGCGGGGTTTGAACCCAAGAGCTTCGGAATGAAAGTTAAGCGTACTCCCACTTATCAAACACGGTTTTTGACTCTCTTCTACCTTCTGGATAATGACGTGATGCTGTTAATAGATGCAAATGGTACAGACGGTCGCGCCCACACCGGGCCTGTGTGGGCTAGCTACCTGCCGTATTTATGAAGTGGCTCGAACCTGATCAATACGCAAATAAATCTAGATGAAGCCTGCCATGATCACAGCATCTAGGTTACAATTACTTACGCTACAGGATTATAAATGGACTCATTAAAGTTGTAATTGTTGGAGTTGCAATTAAATTAATATCGTGAATAGTTATTAGACTACTCGATTCATAATTATATATTAAAAACAAATGAAATGGAAGGAGAAAACATGTTGTGCCGACCCCACGTAATGTGGGATAAGGGCAGGAAGATGATGATGAATTAAATATTAAAAACCAAAGAAGTACTACAAACTAGGCATGATGGCTGCATAAAGAAATGGTATTTTGATAAAGTAAAAGTTTTTTGATTTGTTTGAAAAGCTGTGGATGTGTGAGCCATTATTTTGGTTGAAGTAGTCCAGTTATTGATAGTTTCATCATCTGGTAGTTTGATGAACTGTTGTAAATATTGTTGAGAGAGAAAATCGACTATGAATTTATAAAAATGGGGCCAAAAAGTAATGCGAAAATATTGGAATGACGAAAATAAAAATGGAAAAAAGGAATTAAAACACTACAGAAAAGAACTTTTGGTGAGTTAACGGTATTTAACGGCTACAGTCCTTACAGTTACTCAGCTTTATCTCAACTGCACGAAACGCACCCGACCGCATATAAATGGATTACCATTTATATCGACACTTACCATCAGGTGAAGGATATAAATATATCTCCTATAAAAACAAAATTACAGCTCCTTTCAATATTTTTGACACAACAGCCTAGTGGAAGTAAGGAAGACTAAATAACCATCCCTGGTTGGTCAATATAGTATTTTTATAATCTAAACCATTCTTATACAGTGGGAATACATTCCACGTACCTCATCTCTGGTGCATTGTATTGATTATGTACTTCTCGTTAATCATGTACTTACAGGTGACTAACACCTGGTTCGGCTTAGTTACCTTTTCGAGGTCCGCATACATTTGCGTACGAATCAGTAGAACAAAGCCTCCATTCCAGCATTGATGAGCTTGACTTAGGTAATTAACACTGATGTTAACTACTTTGACCTAGCGCCGACGGGTTTGAGTTAATCGTACAGATTCCATTCAGTTAATGTGATATTTGCGTTAACTTAGCAGATCTCGTCGTTTAGGTTGCACTGATGATACTGTTATATAATCAACAGTTAAACATAGCGATGAGATCTGCTCTAATAGGGGGTAGATATCTAAAAAATAATAATTAGTCTGTCATTTAGATTACCAAAAAAAATTAACCCGTATTTTATTGTATCTTGCAAAAGAAAAATCAACACAATACAGTGCATTGAAATTTCGCGTGACGTAATGCTTTCGAGAAAAAATTATCTGTATATACATTATAAATCTTTATACGTGTGTTAGTCAGTGAACTCCTCCTAAACGGCTGGACTGATTTCGATGAATTTTTTATATGGGTTCGAGAATGGTTTAGATTCACAATACGGCCAACTAGGTGCGAAGCGGGGCCGGACCGCTAGTTAAATGTAAACTTTACAATCCAGAGGTGTGCAGCAGGTTTGAACCGACCTTCGGAATGAAAGTCCAGTGTGCTCCTACTTAGCCAACACGGCTTTTTTCCACTACAGACATTAATTAAATAAATATATATTTATTATTAATTAAGTATTTATAAACGACTGACCCGTACTACAGTCATTAGACTATGACTATAGAAATATTTAATCTAATCCATACTAATATTATAAAGACTCACCCACTGCATAAATACTGCCTCAGTGGCGCGGTGGGCGGAGGTCCGCTTGCGGTGCAAGAGGTAGCGGGTCCGATTCCCGCCGAGGGGTCAAGTGTTTGTATGTTCTGCAAGCATTTTCTCCTTGGTCTGGGTGTTTAGTATGTATAATAAAAAATATCTATCTATGTATGTCTATTATATTAGGTATATCAGATGTCTAGTACCCGTAACACAAGCTTAGAGCTTACCACGGGGCTAGATGTTGTTGTGTGGATTGTCCAGCAATATTTATTTATTTATTTAAAGAGGTAAAGTTTGTGAGATTGAGAGATTGTTTGTAAGGGGGTAATCTCTGTATCTACTACCGATTTGGGTACTCAGATTCTCTAAATCTTTCTCTAAAAAAAAAAAAAAAAAAGCCGTGTTGGCTAAGTGGGAGGACACTCGACTTTCATTCCGAAGGTCGTGGGTTCAAACCCCGCCACGCACCTCTGGATTTTTCTGGAGAAATTTATGTGCGCTTTAAACACGTGCTTTAACGGTGAAGGCAAACATCGTGAGGAAACCGGCATGTTCTGAGAACTTCAAAAAAGAGTTTGAAGGACATGTGACATTCACCAACCCGCACTTGGCCAGCGTGGTGAATTAAGGCCTAATCTCTCTCGTCAAGAGAGAAGTCCCGGTGTCCCAGCAGTGGGAACGTTAATAGGGTGATGATGATGATTCTCTAAATCTTGAGAAGTGACATTCCGCAGGATAATTAGTGATACCGCGAGAAAATGCATTAAGCGCTGGTAACACCGCGGGGTACTGCTAATCATGGATGATAATGGAGGTTTTGTCTGTTCACGTCCGTAAGTGGTAACCCTCTGAATCCTTACACGTGACCTCCGGGTGGTGCTAAGAACAGTCTCTGGTGGGAGGCTTCGGCCGTGGCTTGTCACCACCCTCCGGGCTGGGCCAGTGCGTGAAGCGATTTTTTCGTGTTTCGTAATGTGGTCCGGAGAAGCCATCTTTTAGGTCTTCATGCTCCATCTTAGACCACATCTTCACTTTACATCAGGTGAGATTGTGGTCAAATGAAAGCTTATCAATAATAAAAAAAAAACATAAATATAAAATCATTCTCTTGTCTATAGCCCGTGGGGTCGGCACAAAATGTTTATTCCTTCCATTTTCCTTTAGATGAAAATTAAACACGGAATTACTAATGCCGTGTTTCGCAAAACAATCTCGTGAACAGTCAAAACAAAATTACTTGTTTCAAAATATTCGGTAATTGAAAGTAAGATGATATCTTTAACTCGGACTCATCAAGTCATTCATCAAACTAGTGTACAGTCGGCTTCAAATATATTTGACACTATCTTCACACGCCACGGCGTTGTCCGCGTTTTCGGAATTTCCCGCGATAGCAACTTATTTTCCGCGGTAAATAGTATCTATATACCTTCCTCGATAAATGGCCTATTTGAAATTGAAATTATTTTCTAATGGGTCCAGTAGTTACTGAGAATAGCGCGTTCAAGCAAACCATCAAACAAACAAATTATTCAGCTTTTCAATATAAGTATTAATAGTATTGATCATTCAATACTATTAATTTAATTAATTATAGCTGTTTTCTGCTTAGATCATTTAAATTTTTCAATGAATTCAGCGCTAAAATTCGTTATTCCTGTTGGAAAATCCATGAAACACGGGGAAAAAGCTAATATTTTCTATTGTACGAGTATTGTAAAATATAGAAAGAAAGACATTTATTTCAACAACACAAATACAGAAAAAAATTAACTTCAAATAATAAAAAATTCAACATAAAAATCTAAGTAGCACATTTGGTTGATACATAGTTTATGATTGTGAGCCGAAATAGGTATACAATGAAATAAACATACATATTATATACTAGATTCCTCGGCCGACTGTACCCACTAGGTGATTACTGACGATTACCTATTCGTTAGGTTGTTCTCACGAGTTTTGGCATTGCATGTGTTGGTATTGTGAAACGCGGTATTTGGACTGCATGCGAGTTGTTTGCTCATCTCTCATCTGCCTTCATTTATCAATTGCTGTGTAGAAAGCTCATCAATTACACGCAAAAATGTTAACCTTGATGAACCAAAAATTTGGATACCTCTATGGCTCGGTGGGCGAAAGCCCGCCTGAGGCGCAGGAGATTGCGGGTTCGATTCCCGCCGCGGGACCAGATTTTGTACGATCTGCAATTTCTGGTTTCGGGTCTGGGTATTTTCTATGCATAATAAGTATGTATTTACAAAAAAAATGAATCTATGTAGTATATCAGTCACCTAACACCCATAGTACAAGCTCTGCTTAGTTTGGGGTTAGGTGATGCTGTGTGATTAGTCCGGAAATATTTATTTATTTATAAAAATGTACTTGAATTGACTATTTAGATTTATAACGGGATATTTACCATGAATGATTGTCTTTCGAGTTTCCCGACAACCAACAACCGACAACCGGGATCAACCGTGATCATGGCGCATGTAACTGTGCCGAAATATCGGGAAACTCGAAAGACAATCAATCGTGGTAAATATCCCGTTATAAATCTAAATAGTATTGATAACCATGATAGTTTCAAAAGTTATATTGTAATTGAATTTTACAGTATTTTTAAGGAAGAAAAATTTGTTATTAGCTACTTGTCTCTTTTATTATTGGGTCTCCCAAATAGTATTTATTTGATTGTACTTTCTTCAACTAAGGATGTGAAGAGGTACTTTGCGACAATTCCAGTGAAATTTTAGGGTCGCCATAAAACGGAACCCTTACATATCTATACATATATTTCTGTCTGTCCGACCGTATGGCACAGCCACTTTTCTCCGAAACCATAAGATCTGTGTTATCTTAAACGTGTGGGATATCCATGGATCTTAAAAATGATATTGAGGTTTCTAATAATTTTTTAAAGACACTTTCGAATTGGTAAAATGTGTGTCGTCGTCAAAATTTCATCTTTAACTAACGCTACCTAATTATAATGAACTAACACCTATTCCATATTCCATATTGGATTTTTCTTCTTGAGAAATTTATGTGCGCTTTAAACACGTGCTTTAACGGTGAAGGCAAACATCGTGAGGAAACCGGCATGTTCTGAGAACTTTAAAAGAGTTTGAAGGACATGTGACATTCACCAACCCGCACTTGGCCAGCGTGGTGAATTAAGGCCTAATCTCTCTCGTCAAGAGAGAAGTCCCTGTGTCCCAGTAGTGGGAACGTTAATAGGGTGATGATGATGATGAACACCTATTAGCGTCTCCCGCAATTTCACGATAAACTTTAGACTAGCATAAACCTTTAGTTAATTGTTTTGTTTACCCGACAACCCCGAATGCAGTTAATAAATGCCAGGAATTATCCGTCTAGTATCGACGTAATTGGGTCTATTTCGCCACACCTCGACATGGCGAGATCCGGTGATAGCATATCGAGTGAACTAGCGCCAATTATTGTTGGGTGTTTGTATCTTATGATTAAAATCACTGTTTATTGGAAATATTTTGAGGGAAAAGGATGGAAGGAAACACGTGTTACGAAATGTAATTATGAACCGAGTTAAAACTCTGTCTAAAGGTCTACTGTGCGACAAGATATCGTTAATCGCTCATAAATTATAACCATTGAATAGTTTACTCGAAGATGGTGAAATATATCCTTATTGTTAATTTTTTAAATAGTTTTTTACATGTTTTGTTGGTGTAGCCTATTTAAGTAAATAACAATTATATATTTGATCATCAATTACCTCAAACCAAAATGTCCCAAAATAAATTCGAAGTGAAACGGATTTTTTCACCAGCAGGCGACATTTCAACGCCATGAACGCAATTTCACTAGTATTTTAACAAGTCCAACGCCCCCCGTGTACAAAGCTTTGCTGGATGAGCTAAAATTATCCGAGATGATCTCAACTGCAATCAGCTCAAGTGAAGGGTTAATTGGAGCATTAAGACAATTTGCAGAGTTTCATATCTGTATACTAGTCATGTACAATGATGCAAACTTTAACAAATCACCTCCAGAATCTGGCAGAGCGCCGTCAAGTGCCTTAATTGGTCCATCTTCGTAGTGAGGGTGGGAATAGGACAATAGGCTAGATGACTAAAAAAGAGGTATTCTGTTTAGTCCTTTTTTTAACCCCGTCCAAAAATACAGAGCACCCATTTATAAAAAAAATAATCAGTATTAATAGTACGAAATCGTAACAACACGATTTTTCGTTTGCAAGAAAAATAAATAAATACGATTTTTTTTTATGCTCGTTAGGCCTTTATTTGATCACAATCTCACCTGATGTAAAGTGACGATGTGGTAAGATGGGGCATGAAGACCTTGAAGGTAGATGGCTTCTCCGGGCCACATTACGAAACACGAAAATATCGCTTCACGCACTGGCCCAGCCCGGAGGGTGGTGACAAGCCGCGGTCGAAGCCTACCAGAGACTGTTCTTAGCACCACCCGAAGGTCACGTGTAAGGATTCAGAGGGTTACCACTTACGGACGTGAACAGACAAAACCTCCAAAACATAACCAAAACGTGTACATTTTTTTTTATAATATAAATTGCATTTGCACTCCGTGCTCTCTCCTTTTCCGTTTGCACTTTTGACCATTTAACTGGTTTTCGTTGTATAGCGACGATATAATCTTTCTGACGCAGTATTTTTTTATTCAAATACCGTATTCTTACTGCCCTCCAACAATAATTAAACACACCTGTGAGGTGATTAAAAAAAATGCTAATTTTAATGAAAATCTGTTCCGTCGATGAACAATTATTTAGCTAGATGATAATATTTTTATCTGTTTTGTTTCAGAGATGGCAGCGGAGGTGGTTCGTCTTGTATGATGACGGGGAGCTCACATATTCACTCGATGAACACGTAAGTACATATATTAATCTTAATGATAGTAATATTACAATTTCAGTACCTATCTACTTGCTTAGGAAGAATTGCTTAAAAAAATACAATATATCGGCAAAGATTATCCTCAAAAATATGATATGCAATCATATTTTTTAATATAGCATAAGCACCCCTATTTACGTTCCCGCTGGGACTCAGGAACTCTTGCCGAGAGAGATTGGGCCTTAATTCATCACGCTGGCCAAGTGCGGGTTGGCGAACACACGACCTCCGTAATAAATTCAAGCGCCAAAATACTACAAGCTCGAAAGCTTGCATTGCAACCAATAAGGCACTTTATTTATTAACCACTTAGACCTAGACTTGCGTCCAATCAGCGGTAGATAGACGAGGATTATGATTCAGCTGAAGATACTAATCCAGCGAATCTACGCCATCGCCGATGCAACAATAAAAACACAGCAACTATGTTTCAAACCGCAACATAGTACGAAATCCAATTACAACCAGCTTCCGAGTACATTATCTTAATAGAAGTTCGCAGCTTCCGCCATTTCTTTTACGATGAGAAAAGTTCTTGCTTTATATAGATAGAGCCATATTTTATGTTCTTTGCGCCAATTCAATAGTCAATTTCAATTTCAAATTGCAAACAATGTAATAAATTTCCTACTTTATGAATTGAAATCATTATCAAACATGGCGTAGATTTTTGAAATCCAATCAAAAGATAAAATATTATCTTTTCTATTTAATATTTATTTGGAAACGTGCAAACCTTATTATAATTTTTTCTACCCTGTTTGTGGACGTCTGACGCTGTGCGAAACGATCAATTCAATTTACGAGCTACCTGATAGACGAGCCAAATCGATCCTCTACGTATCTTTTGTTTTGAATTCGTACAAAATTCCTCTTATAATGATTCAAAGTAACTCGTATCATCTGAACGCAGCATCAATGTTTATGTCCAGTCCAGTGATCCATAGAATAAATCAACAGAACACGCACTTGTTTAATTATATCCGCTTTTCCCTATATTTTCATGACGAGCGAGCGCCTATTCTGAAATGGAATGCGCCGTGTATAAATACGAGAACAGTAATTAGCAACCAGTGCTTCTACCCCATTAAGTCACCAGCTAAAATAGTTTTGTTTAATATTTGCAGTAATTTATTTTTATTGACTCCCAAGTTCTCGAGAAAGCCACACTATTTCACACGTTTCCTGTGCTGTGGCAAAACAAACAGAGCTAAACAGGTTGCTCTTTTTCTATCGAAAGCAAATCTTGCGCATTTTTTCCTCATAAATATTCATAATAATTGGCATGGTAGCGATTTCAAGCGTACATGAATTTTAATACTAGCCTTATACAGTTGCGTGGAAAAAACTTGACGCTCCAGGAACAATGGGCAGCCCTAGGCCCGCGGCCGCCTGTATACGGTCACACGTCGAGCCTTAAGTGATAAAAGATGTCTGCGCCCTTAAATTTGTGGTCGCGCATTTGCATCCGGAATAACTCTTTTAGACAAGCTGAGTGGTGTGCTGCTTGTCTGCCAATCAGGGCTCCGACTAGCGGTAAACAAATCGCAGGTATCTAGTGCAGCCGAGACGGACCGCAGGAGTCGGCCGTAACTCGTCCCGCGGGAGCGGGGCTGACTGACGACGTGTGCCGTCCACACACCGCCCGTCCACGCCACGCCCGCCGCATTCGCGCACTCGAACAAGGGAAGTCGTAAACATCTTTTTGAAGGGAAAGTTGGGAAATTAACGGCCGCGCGGGTTTATTGCCGTTTGTACATATTCATTTAATTATATCGATTTTATCGTTTGTTTCTCCTCTGGATTTATGAGGGTTTCTGCACATAATGGGATAATGAGGGCGTGGTCTTTAATTGGTTATTTAAATCTGTTTTTCTTAACGTATTGCTTCATTAAGCGTCACCGGCTTAATAAGATTTTCGTAATTTAGATGCAATTAATGTTCGAGGCGTTGATTTAGTTTACGAGTTGGAGTGGTCCGCCTACACGGGCTGGCGTGGCAGGCGCATGCATATGCAAGCATGGATCATAAATGAATGTGAGAGCTAGGAGCTAATGAAACGCGGAACCGAGCCGCGTCCGTGCCGCGCCCGCGCAGGCGGTGGGCGACCGCGATGCGAATAAACACCGCCTGAGATAATCACATTACCGAGGTCTATTAAAAAACCGTAGATGATTTGCTTTTTTATTATACGCAGAGATGGAGATGATGCTAAAAATATATTTATTTCCATTGTTTGATTTAACTAATCTTAGAAACGGATGATGCAGCTAGATGCTGGGTAAATGCGGTTTTTTCAAACCCGCTTTTAAGTTTAACTCGTAAGAAGTTCGCATTACTTCCTGTAATTTGATACAGACACTGTAGTCAATTGTAAGATACGTATAATAATATTTCTCTATGCAATTTTTTTACTTGAAAAATTTCATGGTCATGTAATAAACATTATTCCGATAGAAGCGGGAATTTACCATGATTTGATGATTATTCCAACTTATACTCAATACTCATTAAATTATGGTAAATATCCAGATTTAATCCTTCTTTATGAACTTATGGTTTGAATACGCGTTGAAAACATATTTTTTGTGTGATTTTATGGTAAATGTAATCGCAAGGTTTTATAGCGTATAAAGAAACCAATTAAATACTGCCTACAAGAATGCTTTTGCCACTGGTATGTTGGTATTCATAGTTCATTACTAACACCGTTTTATAATTAATAATCATTAGTAGCTATAAAAAATTAAAATTCTGCTTTAACTCAAGTGGCTGTGGGCAGGCATATAACCTTATTATAATTAATATAAAAATATCTCGAACGGAGACCGCGGACCAAGCTTACACAGCGTAGGACGTCCTACAAGATGGACGGATGAAAGTTAAGGCCGCGTGATTACTTGATGTTATAGATGCATGCAGTTGACCAAACTTGATGGGAAGCTCTGGAGGGCTTATATCCAGCTATCAGGACTATCTACAGCTGACATAAAAATAATGATTATTGGTTTTATTAATCTAGATAATATAAAAGGTTTCAGTTTCATTCATATCTACTGTAATAGGAATTCCACCCATTGGATATGAATAAAATGGTTTATTTGAGTAACTTAATCTATACGGGAGTTTATGGGACCATATCTATGTTAAATTATTCTTTATGTCAATTAAGATATATTTTTTAACTTTTATAATAAATTTATATATCGATATAAATTATATACCCCCTTTTAGATATATAGGTTTCCGCTTTTGCCTTTAAAAATACTATGTACATAGATTAAGAAAGTTTATGTTTGGCTATAGACCATAATTTTATATATTAATATAACATAATTTTCCAATACAGATATTTCAGTTTTGGAAAACTTCATAGTGATATTGAAGTTATGAAGGCGTAGAGAGTTTTGTTGTATCTTATACGTCAGGAAGCCGCTGAAGTGTATTGGATTAGAAAGACCCACAAGTTGTCTGCACGACTTCGAACAATGATGGACTATTCGCAATATTCAAATAGAAACAAACGCGAAAGAAAAAATACAGTTATGCCCCTGTTTTGAAATTCCTACTAACTTATAAACACCGAAAAATCTATAGAAAGCGAAAAACCCTTTAGGTTTATGTGTGTATTTGAGAAACATTTTTTTTTATATAGCCCTTTATACAAGGCCCTTATGTAGAATAATCAAATTCCTAATCATTTCCCAATAACCAATGGTGGTATATTTTCAATTATCATGTTTTTTTTTACATTATATGGTCTTGAAACGGGTAACATACCTATATATAACATACATCTGTCGTTAAAACCGTTAAAGTCACAACGAAATAGCGTCGTAATATGAGATAACTCTAAAACCGTTAAATCATAGTCTGTTTCGAAGCCTGAGACTTCGTTGCCTGTCTGCCTGCATGTCCGCCTGTCTGTCCGTCACCAGGCTGTATCTTAAGAACCGTGATAGATGAGTTTTTGAGAGTTTGAGAATTTTGAGTGATTATGTATTAATGTTGCCTAAATACTAAAATACTTAATACATAAATATATAAGGGGGTTCCCATGCAGTTAAGCGACTATGCGCCAAGACGCCATCGGATAGGTAACCGCTTTGAGGACATCTTTTTGCACTCAAATATTTTTTTATAACTGATTTTAATATTTTTTAGTTTAAACATATGTTTTTTTTTTTTTTTTTTATTGTTGATAAGCCTTCAATTGACCACAATCTCACCTGATGTAAAGTGAAGATGTGGTCTAAGATGGAGCATGAAGGCCTAGAAGATGGCTTCTCCGGGCCACATTACGAAACACGAAAAAATCGCTTCACGCACCGGCCCAGCCCGGAGGGTGGTGACAAGCCACGATATAATGATTTGTTTAAACTCATACTTATCGAATTTATTTTAATGCATATTATGTATACCATGTCGTTGTTTTTTGTTGTGTGGACAAATTCTACAACAGACATGACCACCTTTGAAACAATAATTCAAATAGTTCATTTCAAGGAGTATAATACAACTTAATTGACGAAGATGCACGATGTTTTGATGGATCTATTGAAGACAACTATGAAGCGCACAGTTCCGGACCGGATGGCGAATCACCGCGGGCGGACCGTTATCCGGACCTGTTGTCTCTTGCCGGAACAGATTAGCCCCACGCTGTAATTTACAAAGGGTTAGGTGGTCCAACGTTAACTGTCTGTCCAGTTTCTAGAATCATGGCTGTTGGAGACATGATTGTGGTTTGATTGGGGAATATTTTGATTTTGTGGTGATGTGATTTAGATTTGGATGGGAACTTTATCTATCTATATAAATAAAAATGAATTGTTGTTCGTTAGTCTGATTAAAACTCGAGAACGGCTGAACGGATTTATCTTATCATAGTCTTGAAATTGTCGTGGAGGTCTAGGGAAGGTTTAAAAATCGAATAATTACCGGGAAAAAAAATCGAATAAAAACCCGTGCGAAGCCGGGGCGGGCCACTAGTAATAAATAAATATCTCTGGACTAATCACACAGCATCACCTAACCCCGAACTAAGTAGAGCTTGTACTATGAGTGCTAGGTGACTGGTATACTACATAGATACATTTTTTTTTTGTTAATACATTATGATACATAGAAAACAAAAACACCCAGACCCGAAACCAGAAATTGTAGATACAAAATCTGGTCCCCCAAATTTAGCGACATGGGTAAGGTAGTACGTCAAAATAGAAATACCTATAGACCGAATTTAATTCAATATAGGTATCGAAGAAGTTCTTGTTGAAAATATTTATTACCAAACTTAGAAATATTTACAATTTAATTTAACGTAAGGAAATAATTTCCTTTTATGACTGAAACTTTGAAATAAAGGTTCTCAATTATAAACTTCCCTTAGATTTTTACCGTAAAACGTTTTAACCGGAATTTTACAAAACTTATTTTATGATTCTTGCTTTAAAATACTTTTTTTTATTTTACTACTTTATAAGTTTAATTCTAGCATCCAAAATGGTCTAAATAATTTTAAGTATCTATATTCATGTAAACGATGAGACTTTTTAATAATATTTATTTGGGTCGACCTTAACTTTGCTGTTTGTTAAATCAAATCAAAATTTATTTAATAAGTATCTTATAATAACATTCTACCTAAAAGCCCTGCACAAAGTACGCGTTTTGTCTGTGAACTGACTGTTGATGGAAGGTGTAGGTTTCCAAACAATAGATATCTGCATAGTTTCAATGATGAATGCCACATCGCCTAATCTCAGATGCTCCCACGTCTGTTTGCCTTTGTCTGTATCCTCGTAATTCTCTCATCGACAATTAGGACAACACTTCGTATGCAAATCGCTTTGCATAATGCTTGAATGCCACGTTGCTTTCGATCAGTTCAGTTCGGATAGATAGAAAATACTTTATTACACACCAGACAAAGATACAATACAATATGAAACACAAAAAAAAAAACTAAACTTAGAATGCGTAACGGGCGGTCTTATTGCTTAAAGCAAATTCTTCCAACCGTGGATGGAGAAAATACTTAAAAATGTAATGGACGGTGGTTTTTAAATAATATATATACCTGATATCTTATGCTATACCTAAAACTAGACTTAACTTAATTTTTTAGTTCAATTCAGTTCAGTTCAGTTTGCGCTTGAAGCGACTATTTGCCAGTGTCAAGTTAAATAAAATCATAAAGTGCAAAAGGTGTTAGGATGTTAGGTACTTGAAAGTTTTGTAAGCTGTACAAACATACGGACATTGGCTGCTGACGGCCATATAGCCAGTCACGGACGCCATCAAATAAAAGAAGAAGAAGTAAGCTATACAAAATTTGATCGGTAACATTCGATCTAAGGGGTATAAGATACTGAAGTTTTAAACTTTCTGTCACTGAAAAGCCAAACGCATTGTTAAAGCTTCGGTTTTGGATATACACTTGGTTTTAAAAATAATAGGTTGGTCACTAAAGCCCCAATATCTCCCAAACTACGTATGCTATTCTAATGAAACGAAGACTATTCAATCAATTCAATTGATCTATTCAATAAATATACATTAATTTGTGTTCTATTGCTCATAGGCCCGCGATTACAGTCTGTTTTGAAAGAACTCGGTGAATTAACCTAAATAAGCCTAAAATATGTACCTATCCTATCAATAAAAACTGCAAGCACTTTCTCCTTTGGTGTTTAATATGTATAATAATACATATCTCTATATGCATGTCTGTTATATTAAGTATATCAGATGTCTAGTACCCGTAACACAAGCTTAGAGCTTATCACGGGGCTAGATGTTGTTGTGTGGATTGTCCGGTAATATTTATTTATTTATATCAGATGTCTAGTACCTGTAACACAAGCTTAGAGCTTACCACGTGGCTAGATGTTATTGGGTGGATTTTCCGGAAATATTTAATTTATACTAAACGATCTCCGTTCCATCGGCTTTAATTCTGTTAAATCGAAATTGCGTCAGCGGCATACTTAATTTGAGATATTGAATTCCAGATAAATGCACGATTTAACTAGCTGTCGCAATAACTCAACATCCGTTTAAAATTCAACACCCATGCAAATATTACGATTCATGCAACCTACGTTTCGGAGAGTGCCAATTATGGGTCCTTTACCTCATTTAGCCCTTGGGCAATCACTCGAGCAACTAGCGAGTCCATTTATGATCGAAACAGATACATGTCATGTTAAATAGTTGTTTTAAACTTGATAAAGGCACCCTTGTTATTAGACCTCCCGGATCTTATAAACAATGACATGGTTTGTTTTCAAAGCCAAATTTCTTAACTTATAATTTTTCTGTTGAAAATCACGTTTACACACATTTTTAATCTGTTAGAGTACTATTCAATTCCAACATTATAGATAAACTATATCTATTTTGGAGGTTTTTCTGTTCTGTTTCTGTTTCGTGTTTCGTAATGTGTCTTCATGCCTCAGGTAAGATTGTGGTCAAATGAAAGCTTAACTAACATAAAAAAAAATGAAATCCATGACGTTGCCCGTATTTTACAGATTTTGCCGTGGTGCCAACGAATTATCCCGCGGTAAAATAGACTACAGCCTTCCTCAGTAAATATTCTATATGGAGCTGAAAGAATCTCTCAAATCGAACCAGTTGTTCCTGAGATTAGCGCGTTTAAACAAACTCTTCAACTTTATAATATTAGTATATAAGTATAATCCTGGTCTATCCTAGCAATAAGACCGCCCATTACGCATGCTAGGTTTAAATGTTATACTATTCATAATTTTGTATTTATGTGCATTGGTTTACGTAATAATGAATTTTCTATCTATATATCTATTATGTATGATACTTAGTACTACTAATTTAAGAACAGGTTGCAAATAAAGAACTGGATCGAATACTCCTGATGGCTTAGATCTTCACTTCTCTCGATTGTGCTCGGCCTGCACTTTCCTGTAGCAAACCCTCATTCCAAAGAACGAATCTTTAAATCTACGCACAAACATGGCTTTCGTCGTCAACACAACAGCACAACATCCATTGGAATATAATACAGTCGAAAGCTATATATATAAATCCATATTTGTAGAGATTTGAAAGTGCGACATATTTAGCAGCCATATAGTCAAACAGCCCGTATTTCCTTACAGCTTGTCCACGCTTTCCGACAGCCCGGACGTGCGTCAGAACGAATTATTGTTGGCAACGCAATTACAGGCCGCTTTCTAAGGTCCTACGTAGGCAGAACTCAACTGAGGATAATTAGAGTACCTAAACTTACACTATTGGTGTTATTTATTATTAAGTGGGGCATATCCATGTTTGATTTTACGACTTGTTTATGAAACTGGGACGAGCGTTTGAGGTAATTGACTGCACCGGCGCGGCGGGTGGCTGTTGTAAAAGATTTAGAATCCTGAGTGCGTCTGTTTAATCTTAATCTATGTAATTGATTAGCAATAAGAATAATTAAAATTTTTTTTTAGTTTACTGATGTATAAAAAATACTCTGATGGTAAGGCAGTTTCCCAAAATGTCAATTTCTTTGTTTATTTTACTCACTCCCAACAGTCGTCTGATTACACCCTGTATAACTGTATAGTTGTATTACTATAATAAATAGCCGTTACGTATACAAAACACGCGCGACCCAAATAACGTGCTGATCCTTCCTAGTTCCAATTTCCATCAGATAACAAACTTCACAATGTACGTCCCACGTCGCGTCGTATCGTACGGAATGCGTTGGGCAAGCGCACCCACGACTCACCTGCCTGCGCTTCCGTGTGCACTTGCCTAATCGTAGGGCTGTTTACACTCAGAGACATTGAGTTTACCGTACCGCGTTTACACTTTAGATTGTGATTTTTGTTTAAGACATTCAGAGTATATATAAATTCTTTACTGCTGTATTCGTAGTGGAGTATTGAATTGAAGCCTGAATGTCAGCTTGCGGCGCAAGTTTCGTAGTTTTTTTTAGTCTCGGCGTTTTCTATACATGATGTTAAACAATTTGTAAATAAAGGGTTCGAAAGGTGACATGACAAGTATTTTTTGTTCTACGGTATCAGGTTTAAAAAGTTCATTTGTCGAACAAAAAAATTAAATGTAAATCTTTTAATCCAATTTTTGTGACTGGCAGTTTTCATTTTATTTATTGGTTACCTTGACATCTCTCAAATAAAGTAAAAACTATCTGATTTTGAGGGAGTATAATAATAATAATTACTAATATTTTATTTAACTTTTTTAACTTCTTCCAAGGGTAAAAATAATTAACTGATATGACTAGAGATTGGAAAGGACTAAAAAAACAAGAGTATAGAAATATTTATAAATTAACTTATAAAGGTGACTTATGGCGGTGTTAAATATTTATATGCAAAAACTTCCTTGTACTCATACAATTGTCCATCAGTAAGGCTGTTTATTCTGCAGAATGGAAGTGTATGTTAGTTTGCGGAGTGCTCACGAGACTGCTTTTGCGGAAGTATTGCCAAAGTTAAATATTGTCTACTAGCTTTTAGCTGGAGTTTTGTGTGCATTGTTCTTAGCTTCACGCGTTTCTGAAATTCTAGGCAGTATAGTTTAGTATTCTATATATTTGTACGTACGTACGTACTATATATTAGTTTGAAGCTAGATATGCTGATTTAGATCCACAAAACCTAAAAGATCAAAAATTCTTGATAGTATTCGTATTTACCTAGTCATTATGTCGTCTTATCTAGTAACCAAAGATTTCTTTACCAAATTTTATGACAGAAAAAAATTAAGACGCATCCGCATCCTTCTTAAATAGTACTTAACTATTTCACGCCCAAATCGTATCTTATTAAAATCCATTGCAGGAAAATTAGCGCAATCGTATCGTAACCATTAAAGACGAATCTAAAATATCGTGGCGATGTAAACAGGCGTGATAGTGATCATCTTGATTTGTGGCATTCCGCGCGATTCGTCCACAATTGCGACATGGCTGCTTATTGGCACCTTTACCCTACTGGCTTGTTGCGGCAATTGAGCAAATAGGTTATTAGACATGAAGGTTCTATTCTTATTGACCTAGATTCGATCTAGATTCTATAGTTGAATTGTAATTTGTAGTGATGGCTAGATGCGCCCGCGTGAGCAGTGCTGAAGTTGGCATAGTGCGTTTTAATTTCTGTTTTTATAGATTTATCGGTTAGACGTTGTCTGATATTATATGATAATGGATCCGGTAAATGTTATATTTCGTTTATATGAATATTAATACTTATTGGTTTGGAGTCCGTTTTCAGGTATAGACAGAGTTTATACAAGAGGAAGGTTTATAATAAACTATAATTTCACTCCACGGCCTTGTCCGTATTTTATAGATATAGTATTTTGTAAAAAAATGGCCTTATAGCCTCCCTCGATAAATAAACTATCTTACAGTAAAATATTTTATTAAATCGGACTTGTTGTTAGTGATATAATCGCGTTCAAACAAACAAACTTCAACTTCATAATCTTTATATGTAGATTCATATTCATATTTATTTATTTACCAATTATAACTCGGGGCGTTATATAAGGCAAGTCAAATTTACATAAGAATTGTATCTAGTCTAGGTATATTAAAACATGTCCAAATTAAATGTTAAAAAATAATAACAAAGAAACACAAACATTTTAATTTATAACATATGAAAACAAAATCTGTTGCTATAAGTTAAGGTATTTAGTTATAAATTCAAGTCATATTTATTTCATAGATAATAATAAATAATAATAATATCAAATTATATTTGTTTTAAATGGTGATGGTATAAAATTCTCGTGTCACAATGTTCGTTCCCGTAACTCCTTCAAAACGGCTTGACCGATTCTCATGAAATTTTGTGAGTATATTGAGTAGGCCTGAGAATCGGCCAATATCTATTTTTCATTTTGTAAAACAACGTTTGCTGGGGTCTGCTAGTATTAGTTTAGATTGTACTTAAATTTTATATCTACTATGGTACATATATTATTGTAGACTGTTGTAGGGTGAATTAAGTATACCTAGCTGTTATGCCTGTATTTAAATATTATGTCAAATTCTTATTTTCTGTAAGTTAGAAAAAAATTCTTATTTTCTTGTAAGTTATTCAAATATTATGTCAAATTCTTATTTTCTGTAAGTTAGTTTTCTCATAGAAAATAAGAAGTTTTTTTAATTAGGTTAAAATACTTTAAGCAGATTGGAATCCCCTAAGGTACAAGCAAAAGGCAAAGGCTACAAAATAAGCCATAATTCAAGAACAGGTAATAACACATACCTGTTCCAAGAGTCCAATAACAGTGCCACTCGTCACGCGTATTATTAGCCCAATAGCTGTAATAAGCAATGATTTGCCTTTGCCTAGAGCCTCAGAATTCCTAAGCCACATCAACCTAAATTGCAGCATAGGATATGAAACTTTGTTATTTTCGGTGTATCTATTGCTTTATGGGAATTTTAGAATTATAACGAGACTTAGGGGTAGATGTCATGTGATTTGAAAAGTGTTAGATAATGTGCGTTGATAGATATTTGGGAAGAGGTAGGCCGAAGATAAGATGGATGGAATGTGTGATGGATAACATGTGTAAGAAAGGAGTGTGTGTTGAGATGAGGAGTGTCAGAGGAAAATGGAAGAAAAAATAATGTTACGTGGGTCGGCGTAATGCAACAACAACATCTAGCCCCGTGGTAAGCTTTAAGCTTGTGTTACGGGTACTAGACTTCTGATTTACTAAATATAATAAACATTCATACATAGATATTTTATATTATACATATTGAAACACCAAGGAGGAAGTGCTTGCAGAACATAGAAACACTATCTTCTTCTTATATGTTCCTAGTCAGAACCTATTTTTTTTTTTTTTTTTTTTTTTACAATAAGGTTTTTTTATAAAGTAAGTATACAATTTACACAATCAATAATAGTACCTATTGAGGGAAATGTATGTTGTTTGGTTTAAGTATCAAGCCTTACATCGAAATTTGAACGAAGGTTTTAATAGCTATAAACCTACCGTCCCGTTATGCGAGTCTGGGATTTTAGTATCCTCATCAAAAACTGTACTCTCTAAAGTACTCATCTTGTCGTGATTGACAATCAACATAATTGACACGTTTTTAGTACAAGCAGTTAAAGGTTATCTGCCTAGATTTGCCACCTAGGAGACACAGATGGGCACCGGCGGGCTACGCAACAGACGTACAGCATCTTAACATTTATATTAAGTTAACTTCATCTGTCGTAGCCAGAATTCCTAAAAATTCATGGAAATAAATGTCTTGAAAAATTTAAGGACATGCTGCATTCACCTCAAAATCATATTGTTTTGTAATATGCACGTGATGCGCTTTCATTTGAGGTCCCACTCGAGTATATTTGTAGACATTCGGTTATTCCCCAATTTCACCCCCCCCCCCCTTAATTTTACACGGCTCAACCGATTTTCATCAAACATGTCAAAGAACACTCGCGCGAAACTGACGTTTTTCTTGAGCTTTAATACCACAGACAGAACTAACACCCCTCTTTTTGCGTCGGTGGTTATTAAGCTCAGTCCAAGGAGATTCGAGCCAACAAGAAATACAGCAAAATACAGCAGAAGTTATGAGGATAAAATGGTCATTAAAGAGCTTCTTAACTTAATATTAAACATAGGTACTCATTACAACTTTTCCCTTGATAAAAAGGTGTCTGCGCCGAGCTCGAAATTACTTACAGCTCGTGGTTTTTTGCTTTTGCAAGTAGGTTGACGGATTTTGAGCATGCATTTACACAGGAAACTTACATCCATTCGCTCCGACATTCAGCTGAATAAGTTAACAAGTCAATTCGTATTTGCTAACTTAGGGAAACAACATTTCATTGTTGTATTTACTTTTATAAAAAAACTAGCTGACCCCAGAAAACGTTATTTCGCAAAATGAAAAATAGTAGCCGATTCTCAGACCTACAGAATATGCATATACAATTTCATAATAATCGGTTAAGCCGTTTCGGAGGAGTACGGTAACTAACATTTTGACATGGAAATTTTATATATAAGATTAAAATGTTTGTTTGTAAGAAAACAATTTAAAATATTGAATATTTATGACTAAGGACATTCAGGTTTGCTGATTCGACATACCCTTTTAAAATAAGTAAATCAATTACTTACTATGTTAAATTACCAATACCAAATTAATTAGTGCTAATGTTAGTGCAGTGAGTATAGATTGCAATTATAAAGAACACAAGAACATAGTGTCTTCCCTTAAATAGAGATAATAAGCAAAGTGGTAATGGACACATTCTTTATTTTACTCTACGTAGCAATTTAAGTCATATGTAAATTACTCATTAGTATAGATTGTTATATTGTTGTAGCATCTATATTAAAAGCCTTAAAAAAAATCCTAAATTAATGCCAATACAGTTCAATAACAGTTTGATAAAAGCTTATCCTTGTTTATCACTATAATAGTCGCAAAATAAGGCATATTTAGACTTATTATGTGTTTTAGCTTATTTGGCTTTAGACTGTAGTTTGCTATCGTGGGACAACAGGGGGTATCAACAGCTCGCGGTATGAAACAACTAAAGACCCGACATTGTCCTCATCCTTCATCATACAGCTTTTTAAATCATTCAATCACAATCACACTAAGAGTAATGTGGTATCCTTTTAAGTTCTTAAAGTAGAGACTTCAAAATTACTTAAACAGTTAACCGGCCTCCTGTGCAAATTCGCCCATAGTGCTAATATGGCATGTCTGCCAATCAAGCCTACGGCACCGATAAATAAAATTGATTTCCTTCAAAAGCATTTCGGCGAAAGAAGCGTTATGACAGCTGCAGGTAATGTAGAAAGCTGAGAGAAGCCTGAACTAACTGACGCGTTTTAACTTAGACTTGCTTAATTTATGACTCTTATAGAAAGTTGTTGCGTTCGGAAGCTAAGAAAATGACAGAATCAATACCGTACTTGATTGTTATAATGGTCAGTGTTTGTACTTGTTTCTATCGGCTTGATATTTAGGTTGAGGGCCGGTTCGACCGGGCCCAGTCTACCAAAGAGTTATGAGAAACGTGATAAGACGCCAGAGGACATATTAATATGAAACAACCAACCAAAGTATTTTTTTTTTTTCTTTTTACTTCGACTACAAACAGCTGTATAGATAACTCGAATAGGCCGAACGGCTGTTAAATTTAAAAATAACCAAACTTTTGCAGGGGTTACTTGTGTAAGGAATTTTTACTTAAATCTACGTTTAACATTAAACCTTTTTTTTATGCGATAGACCTATGTTTGTCCACAATATATTGACTTCCCAGACAAACAACTTCACCTTGAATTTGAACCCAATCAATGAAGATAAATGCGTACCCCAAAAGCCTGAGTAAGTTCGGCCTCGCCCTAACTATTCTCTATTAGTGACTGCTTTATTTCCACCATTTAACCTTTCCCTCCACTAAGGAATGCGCCTGCGTCGAATGCGCAATCTATGGCTTCAACTAAGAGCCTCTTAGTAGGCCACACATATGTAGATAAACTGAGACATTTGTTTACGAAAAAGGGCCTTTTGCTTTTTAAGTATCTTAAAGTCAAAGTGGGTTTTTTACTGTTTAAGAGCGGTGTACGAATTTGGGAGATACCAATGTAAAATAGACGTGTCGTGAAGTCGTGTTTTGTAATTACATTTCATTCATTCATTACTTATAGTACGGGTGCCCACGATGGTAAATGGGGATTTACTCGAGCGTCATAGAAATCCCCGCTTGGGCTCCCCTACCATCAGGTAAAATTTTGGTCAATTAAGGGCAAAATAATTAATTTTCCACATAACTGAAAATTCACAATACACATATTATAAAAACTTTTGAGGCCTAAGGCATTTGTATGTCTAATAAATAATCTTACCTAACGCTAAAAAAACATTAAAAGTATTTTCTTACGACTCTTGGTTTTACAATTTTATTAAGTCCTCCCTAATTTTGGTGTATCGAGGTACACTTAGGTACTAGGCATGCATGCCAATCAAGGTAGTTAGGACCACTCTCTATCAAATCGTCTCATCGCTTCACCGTACATCCCTTACAGAGAAGACTAGCAGACTAATCTGGCTTGTACTCCTAAGTGCTTTATCATAGCGATCGACACACGGCCTAACGAGCCTCTAATCCATCGGAGCCTACATCTACAATTTCTCTTAGGGTTACTGTCAGCCAAACATTATGTTTAATAATAATAAATAATAATAATAATAACTCTTTATTACACACCAAGATAAAACAAAACAAAAATGGACTTAAAGCTAAATAACTTAATGTAACTTTTATTAATTCTGTTATTGTGAATGTTTTGTAATTATATTGCTGATAACAATCATCATTATCATCACCCTATTAACGTTCCCACTGCTGGGACACAGGGACTTCTCTCTTGGCGAGAGAGGTTAGGCCTTAATTCACCACGCTGGCTAAGTGCGGGTTGGTGAATGTCACATGTCCTTCAAACTCTTTAAAATTCTCTTAACATGCCGGTTTCCTCACGAGGTTAACCATCACTGTTAAAGCAAGTGTTTAAAGCGCACATAAATTTCCAAGAAAAAAAGATCAGAGGTGCGTGGCTAGGTGAACCCATAACCTTCGGAATGAAAGTCGAGTGTCCTCCCCCTTAGCCAACACGGCTTTATCACGGCAATGCTGTTGGCAATGGTAAATTTCTACATTATGTACGAATTTTATAGCTTTTCTCTAACTAGGCATTTAGAAAACTTTTTTTAAAGGAAGTTATTGGAAGTTGAAGCTCCTGTTAAAGATTATGTACGTATGCATACATTGAAACTATTTGTTATAGTTACCGAAAAGTAAGTTAGTTTGCGTAAACTTCGTCTTAATTTTTTGTACACAAATTTAGAATATCGGATTAATTAAGTCTTAGACAGTCTTTGTTTGAGTTGTATGAAGTTTCCAAATTTATTAAAAGCTAACTGTACTTAAATGATTTTCAATAGATATAGAACTGTTTTCGATTAAATTTTAACTTAACCCTCAGTATCAAAAAGGTTTAGCAGATACGTCTCTTAAACTTAACCCTTCGTCCAGCATGATGTCCAATCGCGGCGGCTCTTCCATTAACCGCTCAACGTCGAATTTGAGCGATGTTTCCTCGCTTTCTGTGCCAAATGTTAATCGCCGCTCGATCATTGCAATCGATGTCCTACTGGCAGGGCTGCAATAAGTGCTGGATCCTAAAATGGAGTCTTCCGTTTTGCTTTGATGTTGCCGAGTCAAAGTCACGATCCAAAAGTGATTAAGTGCTATGGTAGGAAATAAGGATTATTAGTATCCATACAATACACCCATAATCAGCTATTATAGAGCACTGTATTGCTTAATTTACATAATAAGATGGATACTTAAAATCAGGGTCGTTCTAACAAAAACTAGAGCACTGATTCGTCACAAAAAAATGATTTATAATTAACCCTGAATATCATCACATTCTTGCCCCTTTTGCAAGTCCCTTTAATCCGTCTCTGTTGCCCTACGAACCAATTACCAGGATGGCGATAAACTAGAGATCTGACGAGTGACGCCTTGAATCGAATATCTTAACCAGAACTGGGACAAGTTGTAGTCTCTAGCGTGAAAAACAAACTACTAAAAGTGTTTTTACCTGAAATGATCACGTACTTGACCCAGTCTTGTTATATTATGTTGCTTTACTTTTGATTCTAATTTTATTTTTTACTCATGTTTTATTTGCAAATAAAATATGGAAGGAGGTTCCCATAGTAAAGGTTTTGTCTAGTTTGGGAACTACTGCAAGCTATGTATTAGGTTTTGGAAATAAATCATTATTATTGCCTGTGGGTTGAAAAACATATTTTTTCTAGCTTGACGAATTTTACTTTAAAACCCTAAAAAAAAACATCCGTGTGAGCATGTGCCATATATAATTCTGAATAAATGTCAAATACCGTTGCTTATTATATAGTTCAGTACCTAATTATATAGGTTAAAAATATCTTCGTCCAGCCTACGGAAAACTAAAAACGAATTCTTGTTAAAATAACTCAGAAATTGACAAAAAATCAGACAGAAATTTACAATAACTTGTGAATGACTAAATCCGCGACATCCCAATACTTGCACCGTATGCGCCACATTTTCCGGTCTAAATGTCAGCGATACGACATCTGAATCGTTTCGGAGACACGAAGCCCTTATTTGCGAAGAAAGTTCCGGACTGAATAAAAACGAAAGTAGTCTGCCAGGCGGCCTCTTTGTGCTTCACGCTTCGGGAGCGACGAAGGACTAATCGCTTTTGATAAGTAATTAAAGGTTAAAAAGACATTCGGACTGGTAACCTACTTTTATTATTTTGTTGTTTTCCTCTATGTTGTTGGGTTTTGGTAGTTTTATTGTGCCACTGATAAATCGCATCTCACTCCACTGATGTATTTCATTTTATGGCACCATTATAAGCTAGGCTATCATAGCCTATCTCTCCCTCCACTACAAGGTGTCAACATTAATCTGTTAGTCTTTTCTGAAGTCTTCATCACTTACAAATAATAATGCAATTATAATTTAACTAATTGAGAGAACGTATTATTTGTAAAGTATAACGTAGTTTTGTTTTCCAAAGGGATATAACAATAAGACATGCGTCATTAAAGTTAATATTAAAAATAGATCTACAATATAAGTCCGCTAATATTTCATTAATAGTCAACATCAACAATTTACATACGAAAAATAGCAATTCTTCAAATATGTGTCTTGTGTTTTTTATGTTATTTAAATTAATAATTATTTCTGGAAAATTTAAGAAAACATGCCAGAATAAAAAGCTTTTTTCTATCCCCACATAATTGCCGCCATAATAGAGCATTGTTTGTCACACGCCACTTCCGTTCGTGCGCCGGCGCATCCGAGCAGATCCCAATCTCGATCATTGTTCGAGGCGTTGACCACAGATAATCTAGCGGATGTCGCCTTGTTATTATAACATTATGCGTAATTTCATTCCCCTTAGGATAACGTCATAGAGAAAATGTATAATATTTTGAAACAGTATTTTAATTAAATAGCAGAATTTTATTATAATACATAATAATTTTAAATACATAAGTGATTTTCTATGTGATTTCATTTCAAGACATAGCAATAAATAAATAAATATATCCGGACAATCCACATAACATTTAGCCCCGTGGTAAGCTCTAAGCTTGTGTTACGGGTACTAGACATCTAATATACTTAATATAATAGACATACTTATACATTTTTACTATACATATTAAACACCCCGTCCAAGGAGCAAATGCTTGCAGAACATACAAACACTTGACGTCTTGGCGGGAATAAAACCCGCTATCTCTTGCGCCGCAAGCGGACCGTCGCCCACTGACGCAGCTAATAATAATATTAATAATGATGCTATTTCCACGAACTGTCAAAAAGCTGAGCGCACGTCCAACCATGTACGGCTACACGGCACGACATAATGATGATAAACGAGCCAGCAAGCTATTCACAACACATCTACAGAATTCAATCCCTACATTCAGCACATTCATCTATTCACAGAAATTAGACGCCAATCTGTGTCACGGGCCAATCAGCTGATCAGCTAAGCCGCTTAGGCTTAGCCACAGATTATAGAGCACGCAGCTGTCAATGTCAGTTCGAGTCGCGGTGCCGTTATGACATATTGAAGTGTCATTTATCATGCGTTTTGTATGCGGAAGCGAGCAGGTTTCTGACGTCCCGAGCGGGCAATAGCTCAGATGCCCTCATAAATAATATGTCAAATGGTAACAAGTTGAAACGGTTTATGGACTGTTGCTAATTGCAAGTCATTGCTATGGTTCCACCTGCTTAGGTGTTAACCGGGTACGGGTTTGCTGTGATATTAAACGCACGATAAACAAGTAGTAGATATAAGGTGTTATGACCAGAGATAACGAAATATAATTAATATTAATATTTAATATTTATTGCGGTAACAAAATTAAACAAGACATTATACATTATTGGATGGCTCCTTTTAAATACAAGTACCTGTATTAGGAGACAACGTTCTTCCAATTTATGGAACAAAGACGTCGGATATATTAAATATAGCTACATATGTTTGTATGTGTGTAATAGCTGTTTTAAAAATGAATATTGTAACTCGCATTAGTTTTGATAGTGAATAATTATATCAATGGTATTTAACTTTTCAGTACTATGGAGAGATTCATGGGAAAGGTTTATAGGTATAATTAGCAACCGTGCGAAGCCGGGATGGATCGCTAGTTTCACTGTCAAATACACAATGTAGCATAATGAAGTCCTAAAGACTGCGTTACTAATGTAATACTTTCGGTTTTAATAAATATATATACCTAAATAAAAAATTTCAAGCAACATCTAGCCCCGTGGTAAGCTCCTAGCTTGTGTTACTGGTTCTAGACATCTGATATACTTAATTTAATAAACATATACATATAGATATTTAACTTTTTTTTTTGATAAATGGTTGATTGATTGATAATATAGTACACACCAAAACCAAAACTTTTCGACACCTCAACGCCAGATGTGACGAGAATCGTATGACATAACGACACGACATGTGTTCAAGCGCACTTACAAGGCGCGCTCTGTTTGTCACATTATAATACAATAAGCCATCAGTTCTAGAATAATATAACACTGTTCTTAGTCTTTGGGTGCCTTGAACCAGTTCTATCATCATCATAAGCTGTTGTTCCGCAACAGTTCCTAGAATTTTCGGTAAAGTGACAAAATGTCTGAGTACACTGATTGTAAATCAAAATGATTTATTCAAACACGTGGATCTACTCGTACCTTGAATGTATAACTTTATGGCAACATTGTCGGGTTCTGAAGTGCGGGATAGTCGCCCTTCTAAGCTTTTAAGCCTTTGATAAGATAAGTCTATGGTGAGATTACTTCGACGAGATTTTATTACATATGCGATTACATTTTTCGCAAATGATCTCAAAGGAGCGGTTTCTACTTACTGATATATTTGAGACAAGATTATCCAACACAGGTACTCAAGTATTCAGTTATTAACATCGATTACTGTAGGGCGGTAATCAAAAAATCACTTAAATTATCTTGTCTATATTTTTTTAAGTTGCATCTATATAGGTATAACAGTAGGTACTAAACTTATTTTGCGTGTCGGCTTCTAGTTATGTTCAAAAGCATCTTTAATTACATAACCGTGTTAATAAATCTCAGAAATTATTACCGAAACCAATAATTATACCAAATGATATTATAACATTTGCTAACGTTATATCAACAGCCGTATTAACTAACATGGTTTCTTTGACGACTTTACTTGAAATAGCTAGGTATAGCCATAGATCTGGGCGAAGGCGCAGGTGGTTGCGGGTTCAATTCCCTCCGAGGGACCAGATTTGTACGATCTACAATTTCTGGTTTCTGGACTGGTAGTTTTCTATGCTTATTATTTTATGTATTTTATGACAAAAAATAAATAGTATGTGATTAGTCCGGATTTTCTTTCTCACATTATGTAGCATTTACTATTAAAGCAATGATTTTGATAATAACTTCCTTCTGCCTTTTTAGTTAAAGGGTTCACTTTAGTCACTGTGTTGAACCACTTCTAACCGAAATAAACGGTATTGAGGTTAAGTCCAGCAGAGGTCGTCCTACTTCTGAAATAAATAATCCATGTTCTTATGTACATATATTTCGACGATCTTGCGCTTGATTAAAGAATAATAATTAGTCGTATCAAAGACCGTTTGCTATAAATAATAGAATCACCCACTGTCAATCCCTGTTTCAAATGCAACCGGTTGCATGAAAACGTTTGCGTTAAATTTCATTTACATAATAGCCGAGCAGACACTTTCACTCGAAAAACAAATTATCTGAATTGCAACAACAAGTTATAAATCAACCAGACCCTGTAATTAATGTTCGTATTTAATAAAAATCGATTAAAAATCATTTATTTAATGAATTCGGTTGAGAATTAATTATGAGATCGTATCAGTTTAAGTCGAATTCGGCAATGCCGTTTTATTTGGGTGAGAATGTTTTATAAAACCTTGTAAATGTAAAAAACAACGGATTTCTGAGATACCGTGATTTAAATACATTGTGGACAATTTACTGTGAAAATTAGCAAGTATGCATTGGCGGTGGGGTTTTCACAATGTTATCCTATTGAGGTATCAGAATAAAATAATTCTTACAGGTTTTTGGTATTCATTAATTGATAAGATCTTATTAAAATGGTGGCAATAAAATGCTGTTGAGGTGAGATGAAAAACTCAGAATTAAAGAGTAAAATAACCGATGGATGTTAACGCGCAAATTCCCGTCCGTTTTTGTATTGAAGTAACTTACTGCAAGATCAAATTCGCATATAGTAATCTGCGGGCAACGGTGCTGGTAAGCTTAGAGTCTAAGGATGTTAGTTTAAGATTATATAACTAGACGAGTATAATTGTTTGTTGCGAGTTTACGAGTATGACATTTTGCGAGCAGTCATTTCACGTATTTTTTTCTTAACACGAATGTGTCGTTATGCGTCGGGAGGATAAATACCTCTACATCGCTACTATCTACTATCGCTCTTTCCCTGTCCAACATTATGTACAGATTTTTTTAAAACTAATTTTTAGATAACACAATAATGGACGGAAACACCCTCGCAATCACTGACTTGCGACCAACAAAGTTCTCAAAAAAATAATAAAAAAATTTAATGTGATGATGTTGTTGTGTGGATTGTCTGGAAATATTTATTTTATTTATTATTTAAATAAGCTTCATTTTGAAGCCGTTTTGGCTAAGTGGGAACACAATCTACTTTGGGAAACCAACATGTTTTGAGAACTTTGAGGAGTTTGAAGCATATGTGAATTCACCAGCCCGCACTTGTCCAGCGCGGTGAATTAAGGCCTAATTTTTCTTGTTTAGGGAGAAGTCCCTATGGCCGAGCAGGGGGAACATAATAGGGTGATGAAGCTTCATTTCTGTCTAAAATGCATCCGTCCCTCCACCTAGAATATCAGAAACCCTCAATAATTCGTACCGTTAGCATGCCCGCAATGTTCTAAAGCCTAGAATCAAAACGGTTTACTTTCTACAGTCGAAATTGAGAAAATAACAGAGGAACATAATGCTGAGTAAAATGTGACCAGTGGAAATCGCAGCCCGGGGCGGCTCCGCTACCCGATGCAAAAACTGCATCACCGCAATATAGTAGTCAGGATATAGTCACATAGAAATCAGGTAAAATTTATCTGTCACACATCGGGAAGATATTGATTGGTCGATCACGATGATTTGTGACAACCGTGTGGGTGCCTCGCCCTGTCGGTATGTCTCGAGAGTACAGCCGGCATGACGTTTTAACATAGAGTCAACGCAATGTACAGTCAACTCCAAATTGATATGAGCATCTAGAGCAGTTAAAATAATGTGCAAAACCTTAAAACAAATTGATATAATCAGTTAGAATCATCATAATATTATGTCATCTTTTGTTTCATATTTATTGTTGTTTCAAAATTATCAGTGCAAACAACCAAATATAAGCTATCAAAGGTGAAAAAGTCTTATTTTGTTGAAAGTCGGTTAATCAAAAAATAAAGACGACAATCGTGTCACAAAACTCCAACGCGTTTACTGCGTACAGTTTGTTTGTTTTTTTTTACATTAAAGTGTTCTGTGCAAATGCGGCAGTGTCAGATAGCCATAGAATAAGCAGTAAGCGATGCCACAGAATGCTAAAGTAATACAAACAAAGCCGCAGGTAGGAATTGCAAGTCTATTTATACATGCTACAAGTTATAAGCTCCAGCGAATAATAAGAATTCAAATAAATACAATGCTAAGTGAAAACACGTGCTGTAAAAACACGAACTAGTCAAAGAAAATGATTATATCCAATATTTACTGACGATATCTACTATGTAGTACTTTAAGAAAAACTAGACTGCGGGTCTTCTTAATAGTTACATTCCATATAACAAAGAAATAGCTATTATTTCAGACATTCATTCTTTACAAATCTTATTTAACTTATATTTTACACTTCGTATCTGTTTGCCCTATGGCAAAGGCCTCACATAGTAGAGTACTTAGAGTAGTACTTTTGTATACGAGTATATACATAATCCGATGAGAATTACTATCAATCTAAAACCGCCACAGCTAGAACATACTATGCAGAGAAAACGAACACGCCGTGTAACGTTCAAACAATCTTAACTTTCTCATGGATATATGAGTTTACATTCTGGAAACAATAGAATCATTGTAGTGGTCATTGGCAACTACTCGTAATATCTCTACATTACCCGCTGCCGCCTATAACTTCCACCTACCGATACAAGCCTCAACCCGCGGGCCACCACAGATTTCGCGCCAAAACAAACTGCCCCACAATATAAGCAGTTAACTGTCGCACTGTTTCGACTGCCCTGTGCTTGTCGCCTATAACGTCTACATTATTCAGCGCGTCTGAAGCCAGACACGTCAATATAACGCTGGAGATATTGCACTGCGGGAGAATTAATTCCGAGTTATGATGGCTCCTGTAATGGTATCGTTTTGGAGAAACTTCGAATATTTCTATCAGACGTGACAGGCTTGTTACGCTGCTGGGAATTTGCGACTGTAGTTGTAGATAAATATTTCTGGGCACAACTTGACGTAACACCAAACTTGGTACGGGTGTTAGGTAACTGATATAGCGCATATGTATATTAGTTAATACAGCCCAATTATATTGAATCACAGACAGATCAGGCGCCAGAAATAGTTAATATTATAAAATCTTGTCCCCCGGCGGTAACTGAACACTCAATCTCTTGCACCTCAGGCGGACCATCAAGCCACTGAGGTCGTCAAATTATCCTTTTCAAGTTATTACCTATTTCCGTTATATTTCATCGCCGTATTGATTGTACATTCTAATGATAAAATAAATGTGCATGCCTAATGTAATCAGACATAAACCTTCCTTTAGAATCAACTCCTTGTTAAAAATTATCTATGTCGTATATCAGTCACCTAACACCCATTGTACAAACTTTGCTTAGTTTGGGGTTAGGTGTTGCTGAGTGATTAGTCTGTAAATAGTTATTTATTTGTACAAACAGAACAGACAACGGTGACCATATTTATAATATTAAATAGCATAAACAAGTAAAGATGTAAATACATTCTTAATACTTATTTAATAACTGTTTGCGGATTAATTAACTCGCAACTGGGGTAACAAACCCAATTATAGGCAGTACCTTCCAGACCAGGAATAACCCGTCTCTGGTCACTTGTACATACTAACTGGGTATTTAATGGAATATATTCATTGCCTATAAATCTAGAGTGCTATATACATGTTTTAATGAATAATAACTATGCAGAAATTTTATAGGTCCCTACTTTAATTTCTGTTTCATATAGCTAGTAGTAAGTCCCGTTGTATTACGATTTAATGGGTTTTGGTATGTGACTTGTTAACTAAGGAAATAAACGTTTTGACTTTGACTAACGTAACTTTAGGTTTATCACGTATAAATGAACGTAGCTTCTGTTCTGAACTGGTCGTATTGTCTCTTATCTGTCTCTTATCAAATGGCCCATACGATTGAGACATGTAGCCAGGTAAAAAAATATATATTAAAAAATATATATATTTCATTTATATCAATACCACTTATGGCACTAGGTCGAAGACAGATCTAATAAGAAAATAAAAATAAAAAAAAACTCGTATTTATTATAGTTATCTAATACATCTGTCTGTAGTTACAACAAGTAATAGGTCTACCAACAATTAGCAGGTCACCTTTCCCTATCCAATGTGTATTTCACGAGAGATTTATTGAGTCATTAGCGCAAATTGTGGCCTAAAGTCGTTGTAAAGCTCTAAGCTGTTTAAGCGCGACCTTCAGAGTCCAGAAGGGACGCGAGGCGCGTGGGGTCCCCTCAATAGCTCCGGGATAGGCACGCGGCTGTGGGCGTGACGGGTCTAACTGTTCTCTAGCTGCGTTTGCGCAGGACGCTAGCTTTCGACGACTATTAAGTACTACGCGATGTTTAAGAATCTGAGTTGAATACTAGAAATTGTGAATTGCAAGTGTACTAAAAAAACAAAGAAACATATTTTTTATATTTTATACAGATTAAAATTTTCTAATGCTACCTGAAGGTGAAATCTTTCTACAGTTTAAAACTATAGAAAAAAAATGTTACTCAAACAAAATACTTTCTTATTTTTGAAAAGAAAAAGACACCCGAGAATTTAACCGACTGTATACCTTATCATTGACAAAACACTATTGGTGTCTTTCAAATGTCTGTCGTCTGTCCAGTCTCGTCATACCAGCGTCCACCAGTTTCCTGTCCAAATGCGTCCTTACGGTGCCACGACCACTGCAGTTAATTTATGCACCAATCAGGATTCGGAACGGTGATTGTGGTCTATGGCAATAAAGATCTTATAGCCATCGATGATAATATTATCTGGCCAGGAAGGCAGCCATTAGCGGCGTAACTCTGCCGTAGGTATCAGTGTTAATGCCTGCCTTTAGCTGTCCGCAAATGTGTGGTCGCTGCATTAATGTTTCTTGGAATAGATTGGAATTGGAAGAGGACCAAGTGGAAAGCTGGAAACACCACCATACATGGTATATAATGAGATACAATGGAAATAAGACACGCATCGATACATAACAACAGCCACATACACATTTTTATCTTTGTCGTTCCGCAAATATCTCGATTTCTTAACCTTCAGTTCTCAACCCATAAGCAACAATGTCAAGCCAACTTCTATGTTATCTAAATGTGACCTTTGTACCGCAATACCACAAACATGTACTAACTGCTATTTTACAATGTAAAGGCACCTGTGCAGATTACAGGCAATCCTCGCGACCTCAATCCGGCTAATCACAACGGTTCCTCCACCGTGACAAATCTCTAATGTGCCAACTGCCATCACCAGCTCACCAGACCTCCCACCCTCCCCTCGCACCTACAGTTCCCTTACATTCCTAGACATATCATCGGTAATTCCTACACGCTGAGAGGTCTACGTTATCTGGCCAGGATCCGTTAAGGTGCAAGGCTAATTGTTTGGTACTCGGCTCGGGATTTATGACGTCACGATTCATTCACTTCCGGGTTCGAGCTTTCTAGTATTTGTATTGTGCTAATTCTATTTTCTCGACTTTTCAATTCCGATTGCGATTATGTATAAATAATATGATTATAAAAAATATGATTTTCGCGATTGCGTTGACTGACGCTCTATATAAATTAAAGTACATACTTCATATAATACTAAATTTAAACTCGTTTTATATCAGACGATTAAGGCAAATATTTTGAGCATGTCAGGTAATTGACAACCGCAAGATTTTTTTGAAAACCACCATCTCGTACCTTAGTTTTGATGAGCTTATAATATCCACAAAGCTTGAACCGAAGCAATCTAAAGCTCTGCCAATAACAATAACGGTCGTGGCTATAGCTGGAATATTTAATTTAGCTGTTGACAGTGGATCATTAAACAAAAGCGTAGGACCGGTTAATGCAGGCTCACATCAGACAATCTGATTTGTTGACCCATTCAATGGAACTACATAATCAGCAGCGCGTTTATAGGACGGGCAATGCGTTCCCGCTGACCCTATTCTGGAATCATAAACTGTGACGAGAAATTCTCGATATTTCCTTTATTACAATGGAGAGATTTTATCTTATAGTTATATTATTGTCAATGGATCATTATGGCTTTTTAGAAGACTGCGAAAGAAGATTATCTATATTTTATTGTCATGTTTATTTTGATGCTGCAAGCTTTAGCGAAATAATGATAAATTCTTGGAGATTAAATTGAAATTATCTGTGGAAGAGATCATATAAATTTTAATAAAAGAATAGCGAATCATTCTGGTCAAAATATCTATATACAATAGGAAACGTTCCTGCAGATTGCGTACTGCCTTCTGTAACAAGACAATATATCGCGACAGACTAGTTTTGTGAAATAACGTAATTCTAGTGTCAAAGAGCGGTTGCAACGATTCTTTTAACGACACAGTAATTTACGCCACAGCGCTATGGAAGGTCAAAGTTTATTAATAAATCAGATTGTTTTATAACGAGAAATGGCCATGTTTATTGCCGTTTGCGAAATTACGGCCAGTGCGCAGGCACATGCCGGGAATGCACTGGCCATATTCGACTGAAGCACGTAGGAAATAATAATTTTACTGCCCGAACCAACGTTATAGGGTTGACGGCCCAGCTCTAAAACCTAAAATAGACTTGAAATTGTTAGGAATTCCTTTCAAAGTTGGGCTATTGCAGAATCCAAACCCATGGCTCAAGCCGAGGTCCATGGGAACCGTTGGGCAACCCAGTGTATCAGTTTTGCGCACGCGCTCCTAAACGTCAAATTAGACCATTCGAGGATAAGGCGAAAGTTATATTATAAATCAAAGCTCGTGCTGTTGTTGTCATTGCTTACGACATTAATCACCAATGAAATACAGTTATTTATGGATAGGATATAGTATTTGTCACAAAGATACCTAGTTAAATATCTCATTTGAAGATCGCTTTGGAGTCGGTTTATAGCCTATGATAATTTCATGTTACAAGCAAGATATTACTGTAGGATATAGCTTTCGTAACGGTAACAAACTTCAACAAGAAAACATAATACTTATACGACAAAATTGTACTGAGTATAAATATTGCTGAGGACTTCTCCAGTATCCATTTGGACCCGATATTTTACAATACGTTGAATATCTTAACATTAAAATTTAATACACAAGACATGATCTATAAGTAAACTTTACTCATTTGGCCATATGTCTATATAGGTTTAAAACCATTAAGGTAACTATTAAGAGCATCATATATACTTTTTGATAACATTTGCTCAAAATACTCTGACTTTTATGTAAATATAAATGGTGATTCTGTTCTGATTCCGAATAACAGAGGCAAATATAGTAAGCTTTTACAGTAAGTACAAGTGGGGTGATTTGATGATGCACAAAATGTAGCAGACTGTCCATTAGGTGTATAGGTGGCATTACGTGGTGATTTCAGCCCGGGTCCCGTTGCAGCTGAATGCATAGCAGTGAATAATGCGGGCGGCGCCTTAGAGGTGGGCTTGGTGGCCGTCAACAGAAATGTTTCTGAGGGACTAAAGTAACGGCGAAAGCGATTTGTTTTGAAATTATTGAACTGTATATATTAGTAAACACGTGCTTAAACGATGAAGGAAAACATCGTGAGGAAACCGACATGTTCTGAGAACTTTAAAAGAGTTTGAAGGACATGTGACATTCACCAACCCGCACTTGGCCAGCGTGGTGAATTAAGGTTTAATCTCTCTCGCCAAGAGAGAAGTCCCTGTGTCCCAGCAGTGGGAACGCTAATAGGGTGATAAAAATATAAAAGTAACTCTTTTATTCTTATTTATGTCCTGTTTAAAACAGTATCGGTATAGTTAGAGGCTTGATTCCAACATAATAAATCCATAGTTGTCTTCAATGTTTCGTACGTACGTAGAACAACGATTTTCATCTATAGATCTATATCATGTAGAACAAAAATAACCGTTGGAGTCAAAAAGCCCTTGTTTTAGGTATTTTCTTACTGAAATAACAATAAATGGGCGATACAATAATGAAAGAATATACAAAATAGATTAACACAGAGAAGCGCGGTCAAGCAAACTATCCAGCTTTATAAACATATTAGAATATAAAAAAGTAACGTAACTACTGCAGTAGACAGTAAACATTTCATAGTCAATAAAGATTGTAAAAAATTTACAACCATTGCAATCAAGGCGTACAAGAAAAAAGTCGATGCTATTCCTGTCCTTGAATTTATTAATAGCGTTGATAAACGGTCGAATGGATACCATATTGATTTATGAAATTAAAAACTGGTTACATTTGCACCAGGCAGGAGGAGGTAACTGCCAATGCGGATTAGCATACCGCTAGAGTAATCGTCAGGTCAAGCGCAATGATAAACGTTGAATTATACGTTGACGACTATTAAAGTCTGGACTCGGGTCCGTGTTGTGATCTGAAGCTTACATTTCAATATAATTGCCGGATTTGCTAGTAACATCTATACAGTTAGCCTGCTAGCTTTCCACGCCTCTTGACAAGTCATCTTCTTTCTTACGCACATAGGATAGCCTTTTAAGATTATTTTGTATTACCAACATTTGTTTGTATCAAATTATGTAAGTAAAATTTTACAAATTTCCGATTTTTTTAAATACTAGTCCGTCTAGTTTGGCTTGATGTATATTTGTGTATTTTCCTATACTCGTTGGCGTTTAAATTACTTATTTGTGAAGTGCATTTCAGCTGATTTACTGACTAACTGTTATTATGCATGGACATTCCTGCATTTCATGTGCTATTAAAATATCTTGACATAGATCTTAAATCTGCTATAGTATAAAATAGGATAGTTCTTCCTTATTGCTGGGTTGAATTGAGTGTAAATAAGACATTAACGCCTAATCTGTTCAAATGCCGCATTAATTTTGTCTTGAGTTATAACTCACTCTTAACTATTTATAAACAGCGCTAGCTTAAGTGCTCTAAAAAATGATTCCCCAATTAAACTGCATGTTTTCACCTGCATTATCTCCAGATAAATCAGAGAGTTTCCTTAATCATTTAGCTGTCTCTGTAATTACTGGTTTAATAGCCTCAGTTACTGGGTCTTTAACTAATTGGTGGAGTCAGGGCACTCCTGAGACAGGGACTGATCTGCGCCTTATAAGTGCGACGCTGAGCGGTGTCCCGCGTGGAAGCCATAACTCCGGCCGCGCCAGGAGCTAGTACTAGTTAATATGCTCATTAGTCAAGCGCGCTGGTCTTTATAGTACGAATAAGGTCCTTAATATTTCACTAGGAAATCGAACACTTCAACCACTGAAAGTTACATAACTTCTTATTAAATGCCTCTTATCTATGATTTTTTTTTTAAAGTAATTAAAAAAAGTTTGAGTGCACTAGCAGCGAAAGCGACTTGTATGTAAAGATTTATAACTGATTAGATATCTAAATGTTATCAAAATTTAACAGAAATAAGTTACCACTGCCTGGTTGGTTTTGCCATATTGTTTTTAAACTATTTCTTTTTATGTTACCTCAGTCTGTAAACCGATTTGATGGTCTTTTTATAAAAGGACTAAGGATGTATTTCTGCGGGAAAATCCATAAAAGGGCGGATTGCACCGCGTTGCAGTGCTAGTATATATATAAATGTACGTCTTATCCTTCTACTATCTTACATTTTGCGTTTATTTGCCCACAGCCGGACACCGTACCACAGGCGAGCGTGGACATGACCACGGTTCTGGAAGTAAGCGAGGCTGACTCCGTGACGGGCCACCAGCACAGCCTCGCCATCACGGCCCCGGAGCGCGTCACCTTCGTGAAGGGCACGTGCCGCGAGGAGGCGCGCTGGTGGGCCGACGTGCTCAGCGTCTACCCGAGGAGCAAGGTCAGTTCCATCATCATATAAAACTGCTACAGACTTCCACTGCTTGGATTCAATGCTTCTTTTTGGTCCGCTTGAGACGCAAGTGGTAGATTTTTAGATTGCCACTTGGGGTCCAATGGTTTAAGTCCGTCTTGCAATATCTATAGAAGCACTGAGAAATACGACTGTTATCTGAATCTGGCAGTAATGCTGCTTTCAGCATTGCTGCTATCTTTTGACTTGAAGTTTCCAGCAATAAAATCTTTGCTATTTAGATTAGACAATTAGGTATGTTATGTTTACCGTGCATAAACCTGGTATATCTCTATCTTCAGTCATATAACATCCATTAAGGACATGTGCCTCCTAAAATTAGGTGAATTAAGTATACTGCCCCTAAATTTAACATAATTATTTGACCATTGCAATACAAGTAAATTTTTTCAAACCGCGTGCCAAATCAACATCAAACAAGGAAACAAAACAAGCTTGGAAAGTTGCTGGACACCGAACCTGCCAATTGCGAAATGAGAGACAACACCGCATGTAGGTCGCCCGGCCAATAGGAAGTGCAAGCCTCTTATCATTCAGAGCCGTTCGTAGGCACTTCTAGTACAAGAATACACGGTCGCTGTGGTCCTAGACTCGAACTATAGTCGATTAAACAACTCCATACACAATTTGTACCTGGGTCTAACATGAAAATCAGCGTTGCCCTCAACAATGTGCAGAGCAACATAGGTTAGACCCTTTTAGTAGATAGTTATTATATTTTTAGCTGCAATTTATATTTTGTAGGTTTTTCTGTTCTGTGTTTTTTTTGTGATTATTGTAAATCTGTGTCTGTTTTTATTAATACTGAATTAAAAGTATTCTATTCCATTCTTATACTATAAACAAACCCACATAAAAGAACCACCCAACACTACTAAAATTGGGGTAGCTTTTTAGCTTTGCATAGTTGAGTTTAAACTTTAAAGATATTTGTGCTATTTTGCTAAGATAAACACGAAAACTAGTGAAGAGATCTTTATACGGTTTCCGCAAAAGCTAGTTTGTTCAAGAAGAAAGTTTTTGCATCCGTGGTAATGCTTAATTTTAGGGAGCCTATGTCACGTAGTGAACATCCCATAGCCGAACCTATGATGATCATGATGGGTGGCATTGAACATTTTTATATAGGTACACAATGTACTCAAACCAAAGCAGTACATTATGCAACCAAAATTGAATTTAGACCATTAAATGTTTCTTTTCGATAGTCATAAGTACCTCGTATTACATGACAAATAAATTACCCTCCATTGTTTTGAGAATGTCGAAACCATAACTTATTGTTCTATTACTATCTACAGGCAGCTCGGCTACAGTATTACTTTGTACTTATACTATAGAAAGAGCTAAAACTACTTCCGAACTCAATTACTACAAAATATTGCAACAGAAAAATAAAAATGATCATCACCGCTTTAAATTTGGTAACCAAGTTACTCTAGAATAATAATCTTGAATATATAAAATCAAAGTGTGAAGATTATGACAAAGAATTTTCATATGCTTTAAAGTATTGAACAAAGTCATTATTATTATCTACATAAAATAAAGCATTAAACACGTGAAATCAAATTAAACATGCCATAAAAAGGGGCAAGAAGAAAATGTCGTTTTTAATTTCTCATATTATTTCCCAAGAAAGAGGAAAAAAAGAAACTTTTGGATGTTAAGGAATAATTTACGCTATAATAAGCAATTGGAATTTGAGGATTTATTGTTTGAGCTCATCATATATTTATATCTTATACACGACACAATTAAAAATCCATTATATTTCTTAGTTTAAATATTCCGGTCGCACGGTTGATCGGAAAGCACTTGTATTCCCCCTTGAGTAATTTACCCACATCCTCATTACCATCAAGCAGACGTCGGCGTTTACACTTCAAACACTGTGTTTGCATTAGCGAACTGTCGGCCGCGCGCGGGTAATAAGACGCGTGCGCAGCTTAACTCGTACCAATCGCACACTCCAGTTTCACTTCATGATGGGAGCTTGGAGGAAATGCATTTGAGTTAAAAGCTAAAAGATTCTTACTATGATGGACCAAGATATTTCGTTAAAGAAGTGGACGGTAAAATGGCACCGATTAGGGAAAACTTATGTCCAAGTGGACTTTTACAGATAATGTGATAATGGTGATGATATCGCTGCAGAATAGGTACGATAAATTATTACAGACATAGGATTTCCATCGTTTTATATAGAACATTCTATCTAATTATGCAGTGGGACATATTAAAAATATCGAATCTGCTTGCTATTTTTGCATTAGAATAAAAACACCGAGAAATCAATTTTGTAAAGTAATGTGTTTAAATAATCAACACTTTGAATTGCAAATTGCAGCAAATAACCCAACAATATATTCCGCTGAGAATCCATTAGGCAAATAAGGGCTTAAAGGAATTGGGTAAGTAAGCTGTATGCTTTAATATTTAGCATCAGTAATACATAGATGGGAACAGATAAGAGGTACGACTTGCGTCGATCGATACCAGCTGGCCAGGTTATAAGTGATACAAGACCTTTGAGACTTCCTGCAGCGAAAGCCACTTGCTTAAATGACCGCAACTATGGGCCAAGCAATTTCGAACTTAAGGAGGCTAAGGAGAGTATGTTAATACACTTCCTAGACAAGGCACCGATTACGTTAAATAACACGTCGCGGTAGAAGATAAGATACTAAATGTGGGCCAGGCACATGTTATGATTAAAGGAAAGCTGGAAATGGTGGACTGCAAGAAAACGGACACCTTGCGTGTGTGTAATGCGATGATTGTCCTAAAATAGACGGAACTCGGAAAGCTATTCGTATTAAGTTTATTGCGGAAGAAAACATGAACTGAAATTTATATCAATTTGATTAATTCTTGACAAGTGGTGTTGACAAACGTATAAAATGCAACTCGTGATAAAAAGGTTTAGTTTACGGCAGTTAAAAGTTACAGTATTGGCCGAAACGATCTGAAATTGAGACCGCTGATCGACAACGTTGATGATAAATTAGATATAGCTGCTCAAGAAGGCAGATCTACATCCCGCAGGTGGACGTCCTACGGCTATAAAAATGGTTATGACAATGATTATAGATCAGGAATTGTAATCCTTTCAAATATAATTATATTAACATATTTTTAATGAAAAAGCCGCAAAGTTCAGTGGAGTGTGAAGGACTCTAACATTGTATGGAGACCACAAGGATTAGGTTACATGAAAGGAAATATGAATCAAAACATGTATTAGATTCACGAAAAGGGTCGTAGGGAGAAGTCGTATTTTTTCAGATAAATTCTCAAGACCCGGTGGAACCCTTTTCGTGAATCTAATACATGTTTTGATACATATTTCCTTTCATGTAACCTAATCCTTGTTGTCTCCATACAATGTTAGAGTCCTTCACACTACACCGAACTTTGCACTTGACCTTGCTTCTTTGTCCTCTTGTTTCAAAACAATTTTAACATGTACTAAATCCTGTTTTTACTCCACAAGCGGCTTTTTAATATTCTTACTGATGACTGTGATTTATTTCTTACTTAAATTGTCTCATTAACTGCATGCGACTTTAAGTCGTTCAAAAAGGTTACCTTGGTATGTATTTAGTGTTGATTGCTTTAAAACTATTAGTCATTCTTATGGTTTCTTGAGATTAATGTTGTAAGTAAAATGTTAACTGGATGTTAATACTACTTACTTGAATGTGTATATAAAATTAACTAGAACTTTGAAGGTTTAAAGTAAGCTGGTGCGAGAATTTGATAACTACTTGACGGGCAGGAAGTAGTTTTAAGAACGAATAATGTATAAAGATTAAGAGAGATGCCTTTGTCTAGACATGAGATTAAATAGAAAATGGTTGGAAACTTATGAATCCTTACATTATGCTGAGCCAAAAATTTTTATTTTTATCTCATATATAAAATTCACCTGTCACATTGTTAGTTACCATACGCCTTCGAAACGGCTTATGAAATTTAATATGTATATTCAGTAGGTCTGAGAATCGGCTACTATCTATTTTTCATTTTGCAAAACAACGTTTGCTGGGGTCAGCTAGTAACATCTAATTATGAGAAGTAGAGCATTATCATTCGTTTTAGACATTTGTGAGTTTTAGTTCCAATTATTGTTTCAGCTTGTTACGCACTATAAATACTATCTTTTATAACATTCTCAAGTTTTTTTTATCTCGCTTTCTTTCTAAATGCGGCCTACAAGTTAACGCGTCCACCGTAGAGATTTAAATTGACCAGTAATTATATTTTTTCTGTAAATTCCTCCGCCGGACCTATTTGCTAGGAGCGGCCGTCCTTCAACTTTTTGCCTTCCTCTTTTTAATATTATATTATTTTGCCCTTTAAAAATCTCGCAGAACTTGGAGATAAGCATATGAAAGAATTCTGTCATTATAATATTACCTTGTATTTCTTTGTTGGTAATAATTTCTGCGAGCTATTTTCTGTTTTATTTTGCCTTTTACACGTTATTACATAGAGAGATTATTGAAATAGTGAGTCCAACTGTTTTATTTTAAAATGGATGCATTAAGAAGTCCTATAAAACCAAACTGGTCCCCTAACCCGTTCAGTGACTGACCTGCTCCCGAAATCCGACCTAATTAATCAATTAACAGTAATTGCAGATTAATCTATAACTTTTAATTATATCTCTATGTGGTCCACTTAGAGTCCACTTTCCTCAATGGGGAAAATGGGCCAATTGGCGTAGGATTGCGCGGGCGCAGGCGCGTCGCTGTCAGTCGCCAGATGGAGTTTTTGGAAGTAGATTTGGAGCGTGCTCCTAATGGGTTTCACGAGAAACTGGATCTATATGTGTTGTAATAATGTGATGTGCTAATAGCTTCGCTCGTCGCATATCGCATCGTCTATTGCTGATACTAAGATTTCTAGTTATTTCGATTGGTTGTAGCGGCCTGCATTCCTCTTGATCCCGCGGCGTTTTGTAAATCATCGGTCCATCGAGTTTTGCGGACGTCGTACGACGGTTTTTTAAACTATTTTTTTTTATTTACGTCAAAACTTCAGTTCTATGTGCTTTATTTCCTGCTCACTGCTACTTTAGTAACATTTATAATAATAACTTTATTCGGTAATACGCTTCTACATAATGTAGTTCACATTGTTGAAGACTAAGTAATAATGGATACTTGTGTTAGGTGCCTTCGATCTTTCACTACTAAGTATAATATCTAAATCTATTACAATTACTACTAATTACAACACATGTATAAAAATTTATATGAATAAGAGTATAATAAGACAAATATAGGTAGTAAAAAAATAAAATACAAAAATGTTTAAGTTATATTTTCAAATTTGCAGATATAATTCTAGCGATACGGAAGGTACATGACCTTCCGTTGGTATAATCATACTAGTATTATAAATGTGAATGTAAGTTTGTTTGTAACGCTTTCACGCAAAAACTACTGAACCGATTTAAATGAAATTTGGTACACAGAATCTCTAGAGCCTGAGAAAGGGCATAGGCTACTTTAAACCGCGGGAAAGTGTCATTCCGCGGTAAAAATAATAATAACGCGGGTAACACCGCGGGGCACTACTAGTATAATTATAGTTTTCTTCATAAACCTTCATTGCAAAGCTCCGCACATCGTCTTCCGCAGAAGGGCAGCTACTAATTGATTCCTTATAAATGTTACATCTGTATCTAATCTCATTTAATTGGTGCTTTCCTGTTCGTCGGGTAAAGTTACGTGTGTGGAGCTCCATAAATTGAGGAACAAGCTTCCGCACTGGCCCATGTTCACAAGATCTTTATAGGCCTTCCTTATACGCTGGATACCTGTATGTAGCCTGATCAAAAGACATAATATCAAGCTATAATGGTTTTGGGTCTGGGTGTTTTCTATGCATCAAAAGTTTTATTTACAAAAATAAATGTATCTATATAGTATATCAGTCACCTAGCACCCATAGTACAAGCTCTGCTTAGTTTGGGGTTAGTTGATGCTGTGTGATTAGTCCGGAAATATTTATTATTTATTTATTTATATTTTGTTGATCACTTATCTTAGGATCCGATGATATGACAAAAGTATTTCTGAGTTAGATGGCTCATTTAAACACACAGTAAAGTTGGTACACAGTAAAGACACATTTGGTGTCCAAAATTATGGGGCCAAAAATTCATTCAAATTTTGCAAGAAGATTACGTACACAGGGACACTCTTGTCTTCAAGGTGATTCCAATGACTTCTCATTTATGAAATCGGTTCAACCGGTGAGTATTTCATACAAGTATTCACACATCGCGGGTCATACACCGGTCTCCTGCGCAGTGGTACAAAGATAATAACGGTCAAACAAACAAATATAAGTTTTTGCATGTTATTACATCCATCAAGCTCTGTTATATGGACTGACAGAATGACAGACAGAGGTGTGTATGTTAAAAAAATGGGCACGTGTAGCTACGGGCACTTCGTGAAGATACATTTTAAATAATTTAACTACCTACTTACTAGAATGATAAATAGAATTGAGCATGGTATAAAAGTATTTTGAAATTTTATGCAGAAAAAATTAATACTCACACATCAAAAATTTAAAAATAGTTTAACATGCAAAAAGAGGTTTATCACTTTTTAAAAATCATTAAAATGGTATAAAAGTGGTCCATATTAAAAAAAAAAAAAAAAAAATATTCTGATATTTAAATTCTGTTTACATATGACAAGTCAGAACAGTTATTGCAAATGTTATTTCATAATATTTACAGCAAGCTATTCCAAACACCAATTTGTCTTAGCTCTCTTCAATTACAAAAGTATGCGAGATGTATGAATAAAAAGCCAAGGGCGTTGCTCCGACGCATCGAACCTGTATCACGAAGATCGCCTTGTTACAAATACGTAACAGTATTGAGAGCCCACTGGGCTTGCTGTGGATATAACCGTGATTGAATAATAGTTATATTCATATTATTAGTTTTATTCTTCAAAACTACATTTGGCTTCGCCAGCCACACTCGGGCGCACAATAGAAAACAATAGAAAATATACACAGTCCAGGTTCGCCTTTATCGGAAACGATACGGAGGACATCATTTCATTTCATTTCAAATCCTTATTCTAAATTATTGTAGAAAAAGTTAAGACGAAGTAGCGCAGCTTACCAGCGAGATGCTGGACTCGAACTGACCAACTAAACCAACCTCGCCACTACGTCATCGCTTCAATTTCTTCTACACTTGCAACTACGCGTTACGCCTCGTACGAATAGTTATATTTATGGTGGTTTCCTGTCTGTCTATATATACCTACTAATTACATTATGGCAATTCCATTGCAGATGATATGTGAATGGGTTGTTCGAATTTTACTTAAAAAACGGCCGTGAAGCATTTTTCTATAAAAAAATATTCGTGTTTCGCTTTTTTTTTGTTCCTTCCAATAAAATTCTTTTTCAACTGTATGCTTGAGAAAAACCATTTATCTCAATAATGGAATGTCTAAAAAAAAAGGCGAAAGATTTATTCGTTTTGAAGGGAAACCAGAGTTAAGGAATGTCTAGTTTCGAAGTACGTAGTTGAATTTAGAATAAAGCAAAGATTAAAAATAAAACACAATAAGCTATAAAAACTACCAACTAATAAAACCTATTAGCATGATAAAGTTGGATATCCAAAAAGGTTACCTGAATGCATAACCTTTTTGGTTATATTACTAGTCGTATCCACAAGCACCTCTTCACAGCAGGAGCGTGTAATAATGACGCAGCACTGCTTTCAACGGCTTCACCTAAGTTACGGATTAGCAACAATCATTCCCTATTATGGTCTGTCCGTCTGTAATCTATTACACTTGATCACTGTTGTTTGAGATTATAGCTGTTTTGTGCTCCTATCTAAATAGTGTGTTTCTGTTTGCTGAATAGACAATTTTGTAGAAATTACTTTGAACATAACATACTTGATCTGCAACGATATTCTATGTACGGTGTACAAAGACAAAATGTTAGAAATAAATTTTTATAAAACGAGTAAGAATATTAAAATATATTTACCTCTAAATCCAATGGCTTCACTTTGCTCTAGCATCATAATCTCTTTTGGCGTAAAAAAGCGCTTCCATTACTATGTCACAAAATACACAATAACGAATCGATATTATTAAACCTAAAAGGAAATGTTCAAGAATCAGCATCACAAGAATTCTGCTCAAATATCGTACCTACATATTTTAATCCCAAATTAAACGAAATTCCAATGATTCAAACGGCATTGCAACACCCTACATCTACATTTAGGCCTCATTACGCGCATTACCTTCACCACGTGCAGACAGACAGACAGGACTTTTACTTACATTATGTTAATGCCAGGTGGCCCTTTGTTTGGACCTGTCGACTGTCTAGTCCACAGATAATAAAGCATGTTGCAGCCTATTACTTAAATAGGGGTAACGCAGGCTTTTGCGTTGCTTCCTGACTGAAATCTGGACGGAATTGAGTCTTGGTCATTTACTGGTTGAAAATATTACGATAATAATTTATTTAGTCAACAAACATCATAAAATCATCATCAGCTGCCATCCACTTTCTTGTGGTATAATCTTAATTTAAAATAAATAAAAATAAACCGATTACGTAAATAACATATTATTTTGTAATGTGCACGTGTTGCGCTTTCATTTGTATATTAGCAGATATTGGGTTCTTCGTTCCCACTTTCACCCCCCATACCTTTAAAACTGCTCAACAAACATGTCTAAGGAAACTCGTACACAACACCACCAAAATTCAACACACGACAAAAATCAACTTTCAAACAAAAAAAAACAAATTTGAAATCGCTTCATCCGGTCGGAAGCTATGTCGGATGAAGTCGGATGCCACAGACAGAACGTTAAACTTATAACACCCCTCTTTTTTGGTCCGGGGTTAAAAAAGGAGCAGTCTCAGCTTAATGTTACTTCGTCGGGAACAGAGCAAGGCTTATAGAAAACCAATCATAAACCCTTCAAATATAGTCCGTGTTTGTAACTGCAAGTGTCTTCAAACTAGATTGGCTCAGTGGTCTGACTGTGTCGAAAGGAAGTTCCCATCAAATTATATCCAAAAATGGCATAAGACCTGTGTTTCCGCTGATCCCCCATTCGGAGCATTCTGATGCTATCACACCATTAACAACAAGCCGGTATGTGCTTTCGAACAATTAAAAGATACCAGTCATTTTCTAATCGGATTTTCACATCAGCCGTCCCGGAGGTGCGAAAGTGGACTTTATTGGCCCGTGATTAGATCGCGATGTTTCCGCTTCGGGGCAATTGCTTGTCGATAGAATTGCTGTGCTCGTGTGTTTTATTTGAAAAGATTAGCTATATACACCTGATTATATGATGTAGGTAAATGTTGAAGAATTTTTAATGTACCATAATGGTAGACACCAATTGCAAAGTTGATGGTATTATTGTAGAAGGTTAGTATCGTTATTTAAGTTCTATAAGACATCTTCATGTTCACTACGAGTTGCCGAATCGTTTGGTTTGGTTAATCATCATCATTATATGGTATATGAGCTCCAAATACTATGCTAAATTTTCTATTAATTCCCTTAAGAAAATGCAATTTTATGATGTTCAAATGTCTCAAATGTGTTGTTTGTCCACAGGGTCGACACAAACGGAATGCAACATTTCCTGGCGGTCAAACAGCAAGCTTGCTTCAAACATCCACAACCACCAGAAGTAAGTCATTTCCAGTAACCCTTCCTCCTATATTGCATCTCCAATTGATCATCTGCCGGCACTATGCAACATATCAACACTTGTTTCAAAATATCTTTCGTTTCAACTCTTTTTCGATTGTGCAATGATCCAAAGAAATCATACGTTCCTTTTTCAATTGTGCAACATCAATCTTTCAACCAACTTTGAATGATACATGGCAACTTTTTACACAGTCACCACATCCTACCACAACCTCGTCTCCAGAAGAAAACCTTGACAAATTAGTAGGAAACTAAATCACACCCATCTCTTAACGAACTTTATAAATCAGAAGTAAAATTAAAGCACACCCATTCCCTGCACCTCCTGGTTGCGGCTCCTTACTTCCTCGCTAATTTCAGAGTACTCGGCAGATGCGACGACCCTGCGCGAGGCGGCGGAGTGCGGCCCTCGGCAGCGCTACTCCGACGGCACCATCACCTGGCCCGGGCCGAGGGTGCAGCCGCCGCAGGCCGAGATACCCAGCTTGGCTGCTCCAGCCACTATCGATACCAAAGGTAAATTACTAGACCTGTAGCAGAAATGGGGCTTATTTGGCGTCGATCTGTCATGTGATAGACTTTGTAACGAGGTTGGTTAACTACACATTTGAATTTAAAATCAATTTAAACTGCACATATGTGCTGCTCTGATATTTTATTGGCTCTTTTTTAACTACAACACTTTTGGAATGATCATGGCTTAACAGGTTTCAAATAAATCTATGGGCACGTAAACATTTAAGCTATATTTATTTAGTAAAAATCTGGTAAGATCAATAAAATCAATAAAAATAAAATCAATGACATCGATGGGAATCTGTTAAAATTAGCTATCTATCGCGGCTTATATTTTCATTGGTATTTTGCTTGGATCCTCTCTTGCACCGTTCATCAAGTGAAACCTTTCTCGTACTAGTCGATAAATCCTCGCTGACATGTCTCAAACATCACAACAATCCTAGAAACCGCAGCTTTCTCCATATCGCGATTGTCCTATAAAGCCGGGGTTTTAAACATAGCGGCCCAAGCCGTTCAGATAGTGTCGTTGACTGATAGAGTAGCGGACGTAAAAATGAGATTATTTATGCAATAAGTTCAGGTCATCATTTGCATAAACTAATGGAGGGCAAGCGGAGGAGGACCTATGGAAGTTGAGACAATGCACTGAAAATAACAGAATTTAAGGACTAATCAATAGTCATCAATAGTTTATCAAAATTGACTATCAGGCAGAGGATTCTGCAAATTGTAAATTAGTTCTTAAAGTACATAAATAAAATAAATAAATAAATATTTGCGATAAATACTTGACAATCCACACAACAAGATCATTCAGCATTGATAAAGGATATAATAGGTATGTAACTAATATTATAAACTCGATAGTTTGCGAGGGTGGAAATGTGTTTGTTGCTCTTTCACACAAAAACTGCTGAAAGAAAGGATTTTATGAAAATTTACAACAATATAGCTTTTATATCAGAATTATATATAACATCATCAAATAAATTGCTACTAAAGCATGACTTGGATCAAATTTAGCACGGACGTAGCTATTTTCCCAATATAGGACAAAAGCTATTTTTTACGGCGGAAAAATGTAGTACGCGCTAGTCTGTCATAAGATTCCTTATTCACGAATATTTGCAAGCGTTTGTAGACGCAAAATGGCGGTACAACCAGGTCCTGAGCCGTAGTCGTATCAATCACAGGAGCGTCAACTTTCATTGACTCTCACTCTCCTTCCCCGATCTGATAGCCCCACGCCGGAGCCGTCAATTTCAGAAGCGCTATAAATGGCGGGCTATTTGCATTACAAATGGATGGGATGGATAAGGCTTACAATGTAGACTTCCAAGGCAATCTGGGCGATTTGCTGTTTCCTCTCAAAATTACGTGCTTTTTTCAATTGTTTTAATGTTGAATATTAATGAAGTTGATGTGTAACAGTAAATTATTTGCATATTATAAGGAAGGATAAGATAAAAATAATGCAAGTGTAATGTACCCTTTCAGATTCCCGTTTAGTTTAGTGCTTGAGGCATATAAAATAAATTCTATATAGAGGTATAAACTCCTACATTACATAACAACTCCCCGAGAGGTCGATACTCGTGCCTGTACATAAATAATAGTCGACAGCTATGCAGGCGATAAGATATTTACAAATTGACACAAGCACTTGTAAGATAAATTCCGCAGGTGCCAGAATGGCCGACATTCGCGAATCTTTGTCGCGATCGACGCAAGCGCATGGTTGGTTCCATCGTGCGCACTGCACAGTGGGCTATCGTCCTTGCTGTGCAGTCGTAAATCTGCGTTGCGCAGGCGACAGCGTTAGACCTAATTAAAGTCCGTTAGTGAGACGCCTAACCTTGCGCCTGGTGGGTGTTGGGGGAGAGAGCGGGCTGGTTTCCTGTTTGTGTGTGTATTAGGAATACTTCTCGAAGTGACTCTCACCTATAGACTGAGAGAAGCATAAGCATACAATACTCGTACATATTCCAAAGAACTGACTTAAACAGTCAGTTCTTTCTAGAATATGTACAACAGTACAAGTTAACTTTTCTTTGGTTATTGATGTTTGCAATACAGTACTGTCACAAAATGCTTAGCTGGATTGAAAAAGCATAAGCCAAGTATAAATTGTGACTAGGGCTAAATTATTTTACGTTGCATTTTCACGTTATTGGTTTTTTCATAGCTTTATTTTATGGGCTCTATATCAGTACCATAAAATTATATGTCTTAACATTATTTAAAGCAAAAGTCCGCTAGTTAATAAATAAATATTTCCGGACAATCCACACAACAACAACTGGCACCGTGGTAAGCTCTAAGCTTGTGTTTCTGGTACTAGACATCGGATATACTTAATATAATAGACATATAAAGTTTGTTTATTTGACATATTAAACACCCAGACCAAGGAGAAAGTGATTGCAGGACATACAAGCACTTAACCCCTCGGCAGGCATCGAACGCGCTACCTGTTGCGCAGTAAGCGGACCGTCGCCCACCGCGCCAATGAGACAGGCACCAATCATTTGCTTTTTTACATACTATATTGCTGTAACTAGCTATACTAAAGGGTAAATTCTTGATGCAAAGGATCTTTAGGTTCTACCCCACCCGCGTTCGCTCATGCCTTGCCTCCACAAACACCAGTTCAGCAACTCTCGCTAGATTCCCAGCGTCAATTAAATTTCGCACCGTTACAGCTATAAATAATGCTAAGCCCTCTAAGCTGCAGCTCGGTTCTGCACACGCGAGATGGCGTTAAATGGAGGAAGTGCTTGATACGGGAATGTGGGAACTGCGGGCCTTAACGTATTCCAGACAATAGATAAAACTACAGGGTCTTAACATTTCGTTGCACCGGAGAGTTTGATACAACACAGGGTTAGTTTATGTTAATAATGGTCCGTTTACTGAAGAAAACTGGCTTCTAATCAGGACACCATCATACACAGAACAGCAGCTTCGTACCATCAATCAACACAACGATACAAAAGTAATACTAAACGAACCTAAACCCAGTAATACTAAAGCACATGTATGCAACTCAGCAGCAAAATATATTGTGATAGCTGCACCATCTAGCCTTATGCGTAGATCTCAAACCGCATAGAAGCGATATGTCAGAGAAACTGCAGGTAGAAGCGAAACTCTCACGCATGCACCTGGCCGCTCCTAATTACGTATCTAATGGTAGCCCTTAATTGCTGATTCAGATATGGACTGAAACCTATAGGTCGCTCTTGTAAACAGTTGTAAGTGCTAAATGTTAATGCCTGTTTTGAACTCTACGCGCAAAGCGATCAAAGTTGCTGCTTGCTCTTATCTGAAATTGTATTCTGATATTTAAGGGAACCTTTATAATTAAACGAAAAGGTCTTTGTGTCTAGAAGCTAATTAATTTAAAGACTCGATGTCGCCTCTGTGAAACTTATCTAAGGAGATATCTAAAGAGAAAACATTTTCATAAACAAATAATAATTCACAGCAGTTCCCGTATAATTATATAAATGACAAGGTAACAAGAGCCTAATCACGCATTTCATCGCAGAAACCTGTTTCTTGTGATCAGGAACACATTTCACGCGGTAAACATTGTCGCTTACAACCCACATGCCACTCGGAAGCTCTACGTTACATGGTATTATTGGTATTTTACTTTCTGTTATGTGCAGTTCCTGTTCTATACTAGAAACTGATTAATTTTCACTAAATCCCAAGTGTAGACTGGTTATATCTCACCAATCAGAGGCCTTGAGAAGAGATAGACCATTAATTGCTGTTTTTCATCCTCATTCCCAAAGGTATTTCCAAGTTATTCATTCCAAACAGAGATGTTTTTGGGTTTATACACAAACCGATACAAATCCGATTACTGATTTTCGAATCGATTTCAAAAATCGATTTTAGAAATTCTAAAGTTTAAACTTTTAGTCTAAACAATCAGAAAGCTATATAATGTATTCAAAAATATGTTCCATCAGTATCATGAATTAACGTTGTCATTACATGGAATTACATACTTGTGGATCATCTTTCGATTAAATATTATTAAATCAATGAAGTCGAGGTTATCCATGACTCTTCTTCTAAGATTGTAGTCAAACTACAGCAATTAATTAGATGCGGCGATAGTGTGATGCGGACATTAAACAACGTCAGGCTATTTACATAATACTCGGAACTTTTAATCAAAGATCTTATTAAAAAGCATAAACCACGTAATTTATTATTACTGAGACCCATTTCTTTCAACGTGTACTTGCCAAGCGTGCTTTAATGTATTTTATCTATAATCTCTTTAAGACATTTAATCTCTGTCGTATAAGTACATGGTTAGAAATGTTGTTAGTCCAGTCTGCAAAAAAAGTCTTGAAAATGGCCACCAAAAAAGCATGACGAGTGGAGGGCGTTGACCCCGTCATTAGTCATGTGATGAGTGATGGTGTCGAGGCAGAGCTTTCGCCAACATTATCACGTTTTCTGATGCCGGGGACTTTGCTTGCAAATTCATATTAGATACCCCCAAATCATAAAATCAAAACTCAGAACAACACACTTCAGACTAATTTATCAGTCATGCATGTGAATTATAGAAGAATAAATTAATTTATAAAAAGTAATATAAAAAAAGTGACTGTTATATTATGGCAGTTTTAATAAGTTTTTAAAACACTAAAATTCAAGGGATAAATACTAAAAGCTCCAACTTCCGTCAAACCTCATTTCACATATCTCTGAACAAATAAATTTAATATATTTAGCAGTTTCAAACATAGCATTTCAAGCTGTAAGTTCAACAACGCGTTGCAAGCTATTGCAGTAATCAATCATAGAGCCAAACACAGAAATATGCAGGATTATGCCTCTTCTTGGTCCGTCACGCCTCTGGCGAAACATGCTTCATTCCACAGGTTTCAAAATGTAACCACGACGTATCTGCCAGTTAGTTATTTATGTCAGTTCCAATAAGTTAAAAGAGTTGCCAGGTGGTAGTTAAGCATGCTAACTCGGGGTTCGACTTGTGTAGTTTAGCGTTTGCTTTGATGAAGGCTAGGTGCACCATGCCTTAAGAGTCTATTTGCTTATACCATGCTACATTCCATTAAATAGTATGTCGTGCCTAAGTACTGACCTATAAACTAAGCTGTTTGAATTTCGTCTTGGGTATGCATAAACCCGCTCAAAAATAGTTAATTGGTTTAAAAATTTACTAACTACTTTTACTACTTTGTAAATATGTAGTGAGGGCGGACAAGATATGGCTACCTCATTGATTGGAACACTTTAACAGGTGATAGGGACGTCTGGAAAGAAGGAAGGAAGACCTTTGCGCTGCAGTGTACACAACAGGGTAATAAATAAAACAAGTTGTCCTCCAGGCACTCCTGGCGACAGAAATTATAAATTAATGATTAATTTACACCATTTTTACATTTCGGAATGGTAACGGAATTATTTCGAACGAATTGCTCTCTCCCTTGATAATATGGAATTTTCGGTCAGATCACGTGTCGACCTGACGCGAGTTAAACATATTTGTCCATCCCAAAAAGCGCACAAGCGAAGTTTTGACTGTGTAGTAACAAATAATAGAACTTCCCCACCCTGGTCTCCCAACCCCGGGAAGCTATGGGCACCCTACCGCTCAAGCGCACTCGCACAGTGGGTGTCGATGATTTACGCCTGCGCCCGAGACCGCTTCATTCATATTTATTAAACCGCGCGTTTTTTCAACACTAAATCTTGGCGCATGATGTACGGGACACCTCGACACGGTTGTGGGAGTACCTGGATTCAGAATGCCAATGCATTGCGTTTGTGTGTCGTAGCATTGCGGCAGCTTTTTAGGAATAATGAGAATAGGTCGAGAACTTCACCAGAGCCAGAGATAATAATGATTATCGGTTCAGTTTCTTATAGCCAACGATTTGTTAGTACTGATTAGTACCACACATATCTGCAGATATCAAACGTCGGAGCTAAAAATATAGTAATCATTCCGGCGTTGCGCGTGTTTTATTGAATTTATTCATATTATATTCCGCGTTAATTTAACATAGTTTTATAACTTTTGTTGATAAATGGCCTATACAACAGCGAACAAACTTTTAAAGTCAATCCACTATTTTCTGAGATAAGCGCGTTCAACCAAATATGGAATAGACTAATTTTAATGACTTCGCAAGCGCCTAAAGATAAAATTCATGTCTACAAAACATTAACCAGTTTGAAAAACACTGTATAGAGCAAGTATTACTGCACACCATTAATTTAAGATTACATGCCTACATAATAAGCTTAAAAAATAAACTTAACTGCAAAATGCTCGTCGTTATCCTCAATTGATAACTACAAATGTATTCGTTTAATCCAGTAATGATGATTCATAGGCTATTGAGATAATAATATATCTCCTTAATAGTTCGCTAGCGAGGGTTTGTGTGTTTGGCTGCAATTTTTAAATAAATTCAAGACGTTTTTATCATAAAAAGTTTAATCTTCTAATTGAGTATGAATGTACTATGTATAATGTACGCAAATTACCTATTTAGGTACCTAGCTAAATAGGTAAATTTGCGTCAAAAATGCTTGATAACAGTTTTGAGGCAAATGATAATAAAGTTATTTGCAGAAAAGTTATGCATGTGCACCATCATCAACCAAATTAATGTTATATTTTCTGCCATTTTCTATTATATCAGCCTAATCCATACGTAAACCATTACGTATAAGGGCTTCCAAGAGAAAGTGAAATAGTTTGTTAGTCTTGCTATTATTTTATTTCGTATAACAAATAATTTTATTGAAAGATTTTTAATAAGTCCGCAAATTTTAAAATGAGAATTTAAAAAAAAAATGGCATTATTCGCGTACCTAAAGAAATGAGACACATCTACTCCTTTAAATCGAGATCGTAAACCAACACTTACAACACACCAATTAAAACCTTTATCAGAACGCGCACAAACAAACTCACTTTCTTGATAATATGTAAGCAGGGATCGGTGCAATATATTGAATGGTATCTGCGCCTGCGCCGACAAAGCCCGCGCCGTTGACGCCATCTTTGTTTATTTTGTCAATTAATAAAGTACTCGTACCATTAACGCAAGTGACTCGCAGTTTGCGCGTTTCGCATTCTCAGCCAAAAGGATGCAAATTGCTTATTGTAAAAGTTTCGCTTCTCTGTTTTTGGATAAGGTTACTGATATGGGAATACGAGTACAATTCTACAGGTTTCCACAGCTAAGGCGGTCTAAAGCTTTTATCGTTTAACTTTGGTCGGTTTTGTATCAAGTTTATCAAGCGTTGACTATACATTCTTGCTTAAGTAACTGATGACTTTTGTCTTCATGAGAATAAGAATAAAAATACATTTATTAAAACAATCATACCTATGCCACCGATAGGTATCGTATCGTATCTTGGACGTAGAGATTGGGTTCTTTTAATGATTGTAATCATATTGTTAAAGGGGTTTTCTAATACTCGCCAGAGCTATGGTCCTAGCAGACGCTGCTGCTCAGCTTCTTAAGTCCGGTTTATTTCACTGGCCAGGTCCCTTGGCGCCCATAAAAGATGAGGTGCCAACATTCTTACGCCGGAGCCTGCCCTGAAACCTGAAGATCATCAACAGATTATTTCTGCTGAATTGAATACATATTCTCAAAATGTGTTCCTCATCGACTCACGTCCGGACCGTAATTAAATCGATCGCGTGTAGACGGCTGCAGCTTCCCTCGCCGCACGTAATGACAGACGCATTTATATTATTTGAAGGGCGGACCGCCGGGCCTCGGCAATTCGGCCAGGTTGTCGGCAGGACGTAGGGTGCATTCACAGGAGAATCTGAGCCAAAAATCCTAATATTAAAGTCCTCGTAAAATCCTATGACTTAAATTGTATAAGGATTTCTACTTGATGTTATTTTTTATATTTTTCACGTGATATCGTCGCTACGTCACACTGTGCTATCCTTAGTCTATGTGCCAGGTAATATACCTATGTCACCAATGCCAACTAAAAATAATTGGCTTAAAAACATCAGTTTAAGCACTGTATTATTTAGTGACATAGAGAATTATTATTGCACACTAGTTACGTTTTTATAACCCAGTTTCGTCTTTGACATTTCTAACTTAGTGCATTTCCGCCCTTTACTGCAGTTAGTTTTGTTTGCCACATATTCAAAGCCCCTAACCCCTTTCCAGTTCAGTTCTGTGAACAGTCCCTTAAGCTTAGATCTCTTGCTCTCGACCTTGGTGCATGCGATCCGCTCGTTAAGTTCGGCTCAATTATATGCGATCGAGATGCGCCTGCGCCGAGTAAGTATTGGTTACTATGGTGTAAATCTCCTTTAATTTCAGAGCCATCGTTTTCGGAGGATCTTATCGGAATCTTGATAAAGATGCATGATTGCAGTTTGGAATAAATGGATTTGGGATTTTAATTATTGTTTGCGAGCTTGCATCGGTCTTTATGCGAGTCTTATATAAATATTACGTGCATTGTCTGTTTAAGAGTTTTAACAGAATCTTCCGGTTGCCGTTCTCTGTAAGGTGGATATTTTGAGTAAGGTTTCTTCAGTTATTGTCTTCTGAGAAGATAAATAAACAATATTTGAAAGAAATAATCCGGAAATGTGTGACCCAACCTATTAAACACATTTCATATTTAAAAGTTCCATTTAATTTAAACATTAAAAATAAATATTTATGTTACATAATGTAATTATTGAAATATATAACAATTTGCCTTTGACTTTGGAAGACTTTGAGGAGTTATTATACTCAATGCCCACCTTCGCCACAATGCATCTTTTCAAAAATATCATATATTAGGTCCTTACATATGAAATTGGCGTTTTTCGTACTGGCCACTTTAATCACAAATTTCTCCTCTTTGGTAAGGAATTCCAAATTCAAATTTGTACAGCTATAGACTCATGTATTTGTGCTTCGATGATCGTCATTCATTTGTTTTTTTTCTTCTGTTTTTTTCTGTTTGCGTCACTCATTTTACAAAATGGAAAACTTAAAATATCGCATTATTTACGAGTACGAGTTCCGCCGTGGCACTAGTGCTGCGGAAACAACTCGAAGGGTGAATGATGTGTATGGCGGTCGTGTTGCAAAAGAAAACACAGTTCGTTTTTGGTTCCAACGTTTTCGTTCTGGAAATTTCGACTTGCAGAACAAGCCCCGTGGACGGCCTGAGACTCAAGTTGATAATGAAGAGTTGAAGGCTATTGTGGAAGCGGATCCATCGCAAACCACGTCCGAGTTAGCTGCAGGCTGCGGTGTTAGTGATTAAACTGTTTTAATTCACTTGAAGCAAATTGGGAAGATTAAAAAGCTTGAAAGGTGGGTACCTCACGAATTGACTGAAGCAAACCGGCAAACGCGCGTCGACTGCTGCGTTACATTACTAAACCGGCACAATAATGAAGGTATTTTAAACCGAATCATTACCTGTGATGAAAAATGGGTTCTTTACGATAATCGGAAGCGCTCAGCGCAATGGTTGGATCCTGGCCAGCCAGCCAAATCCTGCCCCAAGCGATAATTAACCCCAAAAAAGTTACTTGTAAGCGTTTGGTGGACTAGTGCCGGTATTGTTCATTACAGTTTTCTCAAATCTGGCCAGACTATTACGGCTGATGTCTATTGTCAGCAATTGCAAACCATGATGGAAAAGCTAGCGGCTAAACAACCTAGGCTGGTCAATCGCTCCACGCCACTGCTGCTTCACGACAACGCTAGACCACACACTGCGCAACAGACGGCTACTAAATTAGAAGAGCTTCAATTGGAAAGTCTAAGACATCCTCCGTACTCCCCGGACCTTGCTCCAACAGATTACCATTTTTTTCGAAATTTGGATAACTTCTTGCAAGGGAAAAAATTCAACTCCGATGGGGCAGTCCAAATCGCCTTCAAAGATTTTATTGATTCCCGTCCGACTGGTTTTTTTAGTAAAGGGATCAATGAACTACCTATAAGATGGCAAAAGTGCATAGAAAATAATGGTTCATACTTTGATTAATTAAATATATTATATTAAAAAATATTCGACTTTTTGTTCCTCCCATACAAAACGCCAATTTCATATGTAAGGACCTAATATTAATTCCCGTAATGTTCTTTGTTCCAGTATACACCGACCAGCCAGTGTCCTCCGCCTCCCCGCCCACGAGAGACAAGATCAATGGGGAGGAGAAGGCTCGCTCCAGGAGACGAGATACCTGGGCAGAGCCGTCTACTAACCAGGGAGCTGATGAATGTAAGATATGTTACTTATATTAGGATAGATTAACAAACAGCCGAGCAGTGACTTCAACTCGAGTTGGTCTTTAAATCTATTTAAATGACCAAAGCTATGCCCATTCCACCTCAGTGTTGGACAACTCAATTTTTTTACTGACTTCGATCTAATACTAGTGTTAAGGCCCGGAGCTAGAAAAAATATACAAGCTAACCATTAAGGTGCTGAATGGAGATGGCCGGAGTAACTAATATAATATGAGTATGGTGCATATTTTCCATGTAGCTTTCTGTCCTTTCGCATAATTTTCAACTGTGTATTTTGTCTATAGCATATATACCATAGTATTTTTTCGCTATTGTGTTCAAATCTTATGGTCTAAATGCCTATCTTCATATTCAGCTGTCGGCGTGAGATCACCACTGCTGCAACAGCAGCACCAGCAATACGACGAGCAGCTGCGCGACATAGCTGCGTCCCTCACCCGCCCGCGCTCTCGTCGCGCACTGCCGCCGCCCTTAGAGCGCCCTACGCGCCTGCCCCCGCCTGACAGACTACCGGTAAATATTTCTCTCTTTCCCTCTTCAGTAGTCACTGAAGTCAGTGCGCGACGCTTATATCTTCAGTCGAAGAGACTTGATAGTGGACTTGAGGACCTCGTTGAGACTTAACATCATGCGTTGCCATATGAGCCTCGCTTGGCAGACGGGTTGGCGAAGTATTAGATGTTGTGTTCCAAGACTTCCAAGCAGACGATGCTGCCCATTTTCGGTTAATTTTCACTGGGTGGGTCGATAGTACACTGCTGTTTATTTCGTATTTTATAGATTTTACCGTTTTATAATATAACTAATAACTTTCCCCGGTAAATGGACTATGTATTACTAAAGACAATTTTTTTAATAGGACCAGTCAGTTTCTGAAGTAAGCGCGTTCAAGCAAACATACAAAATCAAAATATTTTTATTATTGTCCAAATTAAAACTAGTCCAACTATAAAACAAGTAAGTAAATTAATGCCTGCGATTATTATAAAAATATCTTCGCTTCTGTTATAATTTTGTATCAGATTTATCAATAACATCGATAACAAGCAAGACGTGATTACAGAAAGTGAAATTAAACAGGTTCCAGAAGTATAGACTTTCTAGAGACAACTGATAATCGATTTTAGTAATTTGGCTTTCCTTTCTTCAATATCAATAATTGCTTGCCACCGTCACAAAATGTGATAATTCATTGAGAAGACTGTGATAGTACATAAATTAACTCTGAATTAATGTTTTTGTTGGCAATTTGAGACGAGTTGAATATTTTTCCCCAGGCTCGAGGATCACCAGACGGTGGTGTACCCCCAGAAGAAGGTGTATCCAGCTCTGCCAGCGAAGGCAGTGAGGCTACTGACGCCGTAGAAACACCAGAAAGCGCAGAACCAGGCAGAGTAGAGCTCCCAGCAGAGAGACTGCTTCACGCGCGAGCAGGCTGGCTGCAACGACGCGGTCTTGGCGGCGTCTGGTCCAGGCACTGGTTCGTGCTTCGCGGCGCTGCGTTACTCTACTTCCGAGACCCTCACGCGGAACACCGGGGCCTCATGGACGGCGTTATCGACCTCAGCGGCATATCCAGAGTCGTCGATCTACCTGCAGCCAACTCCACCAACGGATATGCTTTCGAGACTGAAGTATGTTGCTTTCGTAATTGAAATTGAAATCTTAAATCGTAGGGCCTTGGATGCTGTTCTAATAATATATTTCTTTACAGACATGGGACGGAAAACACATTGTTCTATCAGCGGTGACGGCGGGCATCAGGGCAAATTGGGTATCAGCGATGCGAAGAACAGCCGGCCTTCCCGACACTGGACCACTGTCCCTCATACTACGAGAGGACACGGTAGACCGCGCCTCGGAATCATCCGTATCACCCACCACGCCAGTCACGCCTCTCACGGGCAAATCTGCCCCCTTCTCCTCCGATGAGGAATACCGAACAGCCTCCGAGGGCGGCCGAAGGGACAGCGTCGATTGGGGAGAGATGGGATCCCAACCTCCTCCATCCCCAATCCTCACACGCACACCTATATCCAAAGTCAAAGAAAAGGTACGAGCTCGAGGCTGCTACAAGTCCTTACCACTCACTGACACAACGACTTTCGAGACCGACGAAATAGACGCTACCAAAGAAATAGAACGTCCGTCTAATGAAAATGACGAATATGAAAAGCCGAATGAGCCGCGCAAACGAAGCTATATATCTACGATTGACAAGCAAACTATTCAGATCGAGGATCTGCGCAAGCAACTGAAGATGGCTCTGAACGACGTCAGCGCGGCGGAGAACGAACTCACGAGGCTTCACAAAATCAAATCAGAAGCCACGGCTAAAGAAAAGAAAATGGAAGAACTTGTAATAGAGCTGCAAAAGAAGGAGGACGAATTAGTTTTGAGAACTAAGGAAACTGAAAATATAGATGCCATTAAGCAGCTTTACAGTCAAGATAAGAATATGTGGGAGAACAAACTGACCGAAACGCAAAATTTCTTGAAGGAATCCACAGATCACTGTGAACTTCTGACGCGGCAGCTGGCATCGGCGCAGGAGACGATCGCGCAGCTGCAACGAGAACTCAACGAGCTGAACGATAGGCTACTGAAGAGCGTCAAGGAGAATGACAACCTTTACGCCAAGATCAGAGACCTGGAAGGACGAGTCGTGAACGAATCACCCACGCGAGAGAAACGAAAAAGCGTGGGCTCTTTGAATGATCTCACAAACATAAATAAAGATTTGAACCTAGAATCCTTGGACAAGAATAGACTGATAGAGGAGTACGATGAGCTGAGAGGCCGGTTCCTTAAAGCGATACAGGAGATTAAGGCCATGAAGAAGGAGCTGAGAGACTCGCATTCTATTTATGACGAGCTCGAGGTTGTCAACATGAAGCTCCGAAACGAGATGAAATTAAGAGAACAGTGCAGTAGATCAGAAATAGACCTGATGGCGGCGCGCATACTGGACCTCACGCAAAAACTGACCGCATCGGATAAACAAGTTAGAACGCTGAAACACAAAATTCAAAAGACAGAATCGCGTGAGAAGAGGCGAAGTCTATCACTGAAGGGAAGGGAATCCCTCACGCTCGGGAAGGAGGTGGAGGAGAAACTAACGGAGCTGGAGCAAAAGATTACCATGCTCGAGTCGGGAGAACCGGTCCCAACCATAAACTCCCCGTCGAAGAGCTCGTCACCGGCCAAGGAGAGCAAGAAGCTGGAGTCCACGGAGGAGAAGCGAATGAAGAGGCTCGCTGCGAGACTTCGACGGAAGTCCCTCGACAGCGCCACCAGCTCCGAGCCCATGAAGATGCTCGTGCGACTCAGCTCCCTCGAGACCAAGGTGGCCTCCGCGCTCGAGGGCCGCCGCGAGCTCACCACCTCCTGCGAGTCCCTCGGCACGCGCGCCGCTGACAGTCCGCCCGTGTCCGCCGACAGTTCGCCCGCGTCCGCCGACAGCCCCGACTCCTGCGTCTCCGCGCCCTCACCCGCGCCGCGACACCTGCTGGAGCGCCTGCACAGCCTCGAGAGCGCCGTCATACACTCGCGCAACAAGGTCAACGAATGCCTCTGCCAGATGAGCGCCATGCGCGCCGCGCGCAACCGCCGCTCGCCCTCGCCCGGCCTCGACAAGAAGCACAGCGTGCGCACCATGGAGCGCTGCCTCGCGGACGTCAGCCGGCGCCTGCAGGAGTGCGTCGAGGGCCGCGCCGAGCCCGCCGAGGAGGACGCCGTGCGCGCGGTCGCGCAGCTCGAGGAGCAGCTGCGCGCCAAGCTCACCGACATCTCGCGGCGCAAGGCGGCGCTGCACGAGGCCGGCGAGCTCACGCCGCGCCGCTCGCTCGAGCTGCTCGCGGAGAAGCTCGCCTACGAGGCGGTGCTCGTCGGCCGCATCCGCGACGCGCTCGAGACCGCCGGCGGCGACGGCTTCTTCGCGAGACTGATCCGCTCCGAGATCTCCGAGACCGGCCAGCTGATCGACGACCTGCGCCGGCGCCTCGGCGGCGAGCGCGTCGAGGACGCGGCGACGCGCCACTCGCTCGAGTACCTCGCGCGCGTCATGGCGCGTCGCGTCGACGCCGAGGGCGGGGGCGAGCCGCGCCGCGCCGCGCTGCTGGCGCACACCGCCGAGCTGGACGAGCTGCGCGCGCAGCAGCGCGAGCTGGACGTCGCCGTCGACGCGTTCAAGGCGGAGAAGCTCGGCGAGCTGGCCGCGGCGCTCGCGCACGGCGCGGACGTGCCGGGCGCGGCGGCGGGCGACGAGGAGGCCGGCGAGGCGGCGCGCGTGCGCTCGGCGTGGGCGGCCGCGCGCGACACGCTGGGCGCCGAGCTCGTGCAGGCCGAGGTGGCGCGCGCGCTGACCCGCGCCGCGCGCGCCTGCGAGGGCCGGCTGGACGACGCGCGGCGCGCGCGCCTCACGCTGGCGGCGCAGGAGCGTGCCGACCTGGAGCTGTGGTGGCGCGCGGCGCACGACCACCTGCGCTGCGAGATGGACGCGGCGGCGCGCGACGTGGCGGCGCTGTACCGGCGCGCGGCGAGCGGCGCGGGCGCGGGCTGCGGCGCGTCGACGCCGGCCTCCCCGCGCGCGATCCTGCAGGCGCTGGGCGAGGCGCTGGCGCTGCGCGCGCTGGTGTCGGCGCGCGTGGCCGTGCTGGCGGGCACGTGCGGCGCGGCGGGCCCGGGCGCGTGCGCGGACGCGCCGCGCCGCGAGGACGCGCTCGGCTCGCCGACCGCGGACCCCGCGCAGGAGGCGGAGTTCGTGTTCCTGTTCCAGCGGTTCTCGAGCGAGTGCCGCGCGCTCTTCTCCGGTGACTGTTCCGGCGACAGTGAAGACTCGATGAAGATCGGCGCGAGCCTCGAGCGGGCGGAGCGGGCGGTGGAGGAGCTGCGGCGGCGGCTCGGCGCGGCGGAGGGGGAGCCCCCCGCGCCGGGCGCCGGGCTGGCGGAGCGCGCGGATGCGCTGCGCCGGCGCGTCGAGGCTCTGCACGAGCTGGCTCCGTGCCAGCACTGCAAGCAGCTGCAGGACGCGCTGGAGAGGTGAGTGTCAGTGCGAGGGTGGCTAGGGCTAAATATACTTTATTAAAATGCTGTAGGTTGGCGGCCCTATCGCATTGCGCGGCTGTAGACATTATTTCTAAGTCTCGGCAAACGTGTTATATGGAATGGAATATATAACATAACGGTGTCGCTGCGGCTGCAGGGTGCGGGCGGAGCGCGCGCGCGGCGAGGCGGCGCTGGCGCAGCAGGCGGCGGCGCTGGCGGCGGCGCGGCGCGCGCGAGCGGCGCTGGGCGCGACGCACGAGCGCGAGCGCGGCGCCCTGCGCGAGCGCGCGCGCACGCTGCAGCGGCGGCTGGCGGCGCTGGACTCGGAGTACTCGGCGCAGCTGGACAGCCTGCGCGCCGCGTACCAGAGCGCGGTGGCGGCGGACACGCACGGCGACGGGCTGCGCGCGCGCTACCAGCAGGAGATCGAGCAGCTGCGCGCGCTGTGCGAGAAGGGCCTGATGGCCATGGAGAGCTCGCACCGCCGCATCGTGCGCGAGATGGAGGAGAAGCACCGTGCCGAACGGGAGCAGCTCAGGTACGTGGATCCCTCCTGGACGTAGACCGCCACAGGATATTCGGATGCGTCCGTTGTTAACTCGCGTAAACAGAGCAACGCAATTATTGTTTATTGATTAATGTGATATTTCGGACGGACCCCACGCTACACCGACGCCCCTGGCGGTGATTCACTGGCGGTAGCCCATACACCATACAGTTTACATTGAAAACCCCGAAATGTTTCCAGGTTGGACAAGGAGCAAGCCCTCGCCGAGGAGACGCGCGCGACGCTGGCCGCCCTGGACGCGATGCGGAAGGCGCACGAGAGTGAAGTCAGGCGCGAGGTAGACAAGTTCAAGGCGGAGTTCCTGGCTCGCGGGGCGAAGCACGCGGACTTCGGCCAGCTTAGCTCCCGCCACCAGTAAGTACCTTTTCAGTTACACAATACCATTTACAAATTATTCAAGGCTCCGGCATACCAAATAGCAACGCATTGCGGCCCACGCGAGTTGTATTACTATATTAGTAATGGCACACCGACCACAGATCGTCAAAAACAGCTGACTGTCAACCTCTTGAACAAAATCTGTCCTGCTTTTGGTACGCTGAACCCCTTTTGATCAGTGGCGGGCTACATGCCTTTGTCATGAACTGCAAAATTTCATGTTGTTTGACATAAAATTGGGGTCCAATTTTCGGCGGTTTCAATGCAAAGTGACCCGAATAATATTTTAATTAGAATGTAGTGTATATTAGTAAGAGAAAATCACATGACAGCGGTCGCTGACTGAAAATTAATTAACTACTTAACTCAGCTATTTCCACGTGTCTCTCATTTTGTAGGGTGCGTGAGACGTGACAGAAACTGTTTTACACTGGACTCGCCCAAATATATAATACCGATCTATGTACCTATAGTGCTCAAGTTAAAAGATAAACAAAACCCACGTTTTTCGTCTTGTCTCTCAAAATCCATAACGTAGATACCAGCAAAGTTTGCATTCTCATATTCCTGTTTATCACCAGACAAGAGATGGAGGAGATAAAGCGAGAGATCCTCTCCCTCTCGGAGAAGTACTCCGTGAAGTGCGTGGAGTCCGCCGCGCTGGAAGAGAGACTGGCGACGTGCTCGGCGCAGCTCGCGCAGGCGCATAGCCACATCATGCAACTTGATTCAAGGTATAATATAAAATTAATTATATCAAAGAATTATGAACTTAGAAGCTAAATTTCAACAAAAAAATCTATTCTATGGCGAACATTTTGGTGAAAAGTCGCAATTTCGATTAAAAGGGGTCCATCTTCTATATGTACTATATAATTTTGTCAATAACATCAAATCACCCATTTACTGTAAAAATACATAAATATTATTTAAAAAATTTAAGCATGGTCCTCTCCCTCGCACTCGCTGAGTTTGTCTAACCCTCCACCAAAAACCCTGTTTATATTAAATTAATGAAATAATTTTTACCTTGTTTTGATGTAAGTATTTCAAAACAAATAAAAAAAAAATGAGTAAAATATTTGCAAATTACCTACAGAGCATACCTACATACTAAACCAACGTAACAGAATAAATATAGAAACTAAATACAAAATTAACCCCTTATGCGCAATAGCCAACTAAACCTATGTTAGATAGAATGTCGTTAGCATTCATTCGTCCTTGTTACTTGACATTTGTGTATGTTGGAAATCGACAACATTCATGCGAACTTTTTTTTTTCTTTATGTTAGATAAGCCTTCATTTGACCACAATCACACCTGATGTAAAGTGAAGATGTGGTCTAAGATGGAGCATGAAGACCTAGAAGGTAGTTGGCTTCTCCGGACCACATTACGAGACAAAAAAATCGCTTTACGCACTGGCCCAGCCAGAGACTGTTCTTAGCACCACCCGGAGGTCACGTGTAAGGATTCAGAGGGTTACCACTTACGGACGTGAACAGACAAAACCTCCAAAAACAGACAAAACTTAAGCTCTGCTATCAGTTTTGTATAAGAATATTTTTATATTAGGTATATTTCATATCTTCATACGCGTTTGACTATGGTTTCTGTTTTCAGGAACAAGCAACTGCGCGCTCACTTAATTTCAGAGGCGAATGAGTTGAAGAATCCCGAGGGATCCACTCTTTCGCAGCTCATTGAGGAGACTGCGCCGGTACGTACTGCATCCATACAATCATACAAACTTCTTACAAACCACACACGACTATGCGACATGAAGAAAAGGGATACGATTATAGGAGGAATTACATATTGTACATACCTTAAAAGTCGTAAATAAGAAAAGAGGTTATAACATACTAATACCTCTTTCAGGATAAGCAAAGAGGTTAAAATATTTACCTCTTTGTGAATAAGATAATTATCTGAAGACTGTTAGTTTTCAAAAGTTGTTGTACTGCATTCAAGATGTACATAAATTCCTTTGGCAGGGAATCGAAACGGCTTTTAGTAAATTTCCCGTATTTTGGCATTGCTCACATATAGAATAGCCAAAAATTCAAAATCATCTGTAAATATTGAAATAATAGATTTAAAAAGACATGTCGCATTGTCTAAGGACGCCTATAAGCTGCAAGATAAGTGAGTTTTACAATCAGTTAAGTTAACTTGTTTTATATTTTATATATAATAAGTAATTTGTTCGTAATATGAAATGTCATTCAGGCCAAACAAAATTAATATCTTTAATTAAAACCTAGACAATCTGCTATATCATACATACCATCTGAATAAAAACGCTTTAAAAGTACCTACCCATGTAGCGTTGCTACTTGTTTAAAAACAGCCCCTTATAATGTTAACTTAACAACATAATACATAATATGTATTATGTTGTCAAGATGTTGCATTCATTTTTTGCCTATTATTTTATTTTTCGTTAAAGTTACCAACTCACATTAAAAAATTTCCCATCATCCATTGTGTAAAGACAAGATATCTCAATTTAATAATAAGGCGTCTTCTAAAAAAGTAACAACCTGTTAATTGGCTGTCAAATTTTCAAAGCTTAACTGCGAGAAAAGATATCTAAATAAACGAATAGCCTAATAAAAAGTAGGCAACATCACCGAAAAATAAATGAATGGAGTTAAATAATTGCCAGTGTTGCAGCATTAGCACTATGTTCAGTAAACACGCTTAATACAATTTATGCTAGAGCTTTCAGTCAATGTATTTTGTATCATTCACCATTTCAAGCCACGCTTGGCATGGAGCACTCGCACGAACCTCATCATCATATCACGAGGTCTTAACATGCGCTATGTTCAGACCTCTCATTTGGCATGTATATTACTCATAACACGTTCACCACCATATTAGATTATATTCTCTTCTCATTATGTAAATATCATATTTTTTTCGATCGCAATAATTCTTCTTACTGCTTGTGTGGGAATCCAAGATGATATCGCGATAAATGTCATTGTAACTGAAAAAAATAAAATTAAAAAAAAGGTGTGTGTGCGATTCACACACGATAGAAGTGAAACTTCAGTAAATCGACGAAAAAATAAGAAAAAAAGAATAAAAAAAAAGTGTGTGTGTGTCAGCTACGACGCACGATTGGAGTCTACTACTTACGAACTATAATTATGATATATATCGAATAGAAAAAGAGTAAATGAACGCATCTGCTAAAATGATAAGAGAAACAAACATATATCTGTAATTATTCGGATTATTTATATTACTTCATAAAGCGTATTACATAAAGTATGTTACAAAATAATATAAATAAAATACAGCAATACCTCTTAATAGTAGTTGAGACTACGAAGTATCGCGCAAAGAAATTTAAATAAAGCATTGTATTTGTGTCTCTTACCGTTTCCGTTTCATCTTTTTACATCCGGTTTGAAATCACTACGATTCTATAGAAGTTTCACTTCAAAAAAAACATTTTTTGTTTAAAAAAATTATCTTGCAACAAAGAGCCAATCGACATTATCATGTCGGTTCTTTTTCGTATATCAATGGTATGGGTTATATGTTTAAAGTTGACCCATTACTAAATTCTTAAAACAAAATAGTGTATTGGGACAAAATTACAATAGGGCCTACCAGAGAGGGATTTTCAACTATAATACCATCGAATCTCGTAAGAAATCTACAGAATGGCATTGAATTATTAAAATCATAAAATCGAAAACGCTCATATCTGTTACAAGGTTGCGACATCATATTGGGAGCCTGGCATATATTTGCGAGGATATGACCAGCAGTGGAATCTTTTAAGGGGAGAGTAGAATTAGTGCGATTATTTATTGGCGTGTTGGTAATATGGGTGCACTAACAGCATGGGCTGGAGGCGCCGTTGTGGGCTCACCTGCGACACCTGGCGGCGGCTTGGCAACGCAACGCGACAGGTAATAAATTTTGTATTATTCTGGGGAAGAAATACTTTTGAAACCCCAAAGTGAGCTTTTCGGAAGACCGTGGTATTTTTTCCCTGTTATGCACATTTGTGTGGAGTGCGCTTTGTAAATACGCTCGTATATAAATAAGTTGTCGTGAAATTTTATATGTATATTTTTTTTGAGTAATGTGTTTGGTTATTTGATAAACAGGAGACAGTTTGGGAGATGTCGATTTACTTAATATTTCTAAATATAAATTATATTTATATAAAGACACAGTACCTACGAAGAGAAATTTTAAATATATAATTCTGAATTACCCACACAGGTAACATTATCCACCTTATTGACAAGAAATGTATTATGTACAAAACTTAAATGCACTTTTAGCACATTCTAGGCGTTTATTTACATTATCACGATTTGTTTTAAAAATATTGGAGTATATAAATACACGAGTGTCATAGAGCACGTAGGTACGCACTAATTTTAGGCATTAGTGATTTTTACTACCATTGGACTATTTACGAATTTGGTAAAATAAAAGGCTTATTTTTGTGTGTCTCGCTCTTAGATGAATTTCTAAAGTTATATTATATGAAAGAGGCGAGAGCGTCCACAAAAAAATATCAAAATGTGGCGCAACAAAATAAACATGCTTTAATGCACTTAAAATTTAGAAACTTCTTTTTTAATAACGTTATGAGTGAGATAGCAATAGTTAGTTAGTAAGGGGGGACCCTGTTTTTCCGCACTTAGACTCAAAGGTGGTCCATTGTGCGTGGAGTGAGATAGCAATACTGAGGTTGTTGTTTCGCGACACAGGCGAGGAGCTCCCGCTCCAGTCCCCTGCTGGAGGCGGCCCGACCCTCGCGCGCCAAGATCCAGTTCGCCAAGACAGAGACCACCAGGAACCTTCAGCTGTCACCCGTCCAGGTATGAGCCGTGTGTATGAAACAAGTGTTTCATGACCAACTTAATGCTTAACCAGTAAGCCCTAAAAATTTACGTTATCGCCAACTTCGAATATAGGGAAAGTGGACATCGACAATGCTGCCACCTATAGTTACTGCGCATTACCTATATAGAATCGTTAGATCAAATTACCAGTTCATCTTGATAGTGGATGTCTGACGCTGCGAATACCGATCCGCGGTCTTTAAAAAACTGTTTGGTACAAAAGTACTATAAAGTGCTGCCCTTTTCAATACCTGCAGTCTTATTTGCTAAATATACTATACTATCGATACATTCGTTAATCATTCAATAACTAGCCTTCCACCCAACAGTCGGAACGGTAAAGTACCAGTTGATGTTATGGATATTAAACTAATTATCAACCTTGAATTGTCCAACAACTGCATCTACTTCAATATAGGTATATGTATACTGATATTCTGTATTTGACGTTTCTTCATATTTTCTTTCAGAACTAAAACGTCTGTGCTCGAGGAGCGCGCGGCCGCACCCCCTCGCGGGCATGGTCGCGGAAAGAAAGAAGCGGTTCGAGACGTAAACGGGAAACCCGACCTTAACCCCTTACGTTTAAGATCCAAAGTAGTAAGATAAGGCACACCCACCACGCTAGCGACTGGCCACAGCTTTTATCGAGTACCCGATATGTAATCGACTGATTTTGTATGTTATTTATCGCACGTAGGCATATAAGCATGTATGTAGATGTAATAACACCAAATAATGTTTTCTATAGTGGCCAGACTTTCTCCCACCCACCACACATGTTTGAATTAATTTTACGACTATTTAATTGCTTGTATCCTAGTCTAGAGAGCTGCCCTTCCCGGTTAGTGATTTGTATATTAAACACTGTAAATAGTGTATTTTTTTTTGTTCTATTGAAATTGTTACCAAATATTTTTTCATATTTTATACTTATTTTAAGGTTAGCGTACTGTGTCCTGTCTTAGTGACAACCCTTATGCCTGTCCAGAGTTTATGTGCGGTTTCACGTGAAGCTATTTAAGTATCGTTGTAATTTCACTATATTTTATTATTATTAAGGTTTTTATCGCAACCACCCCAAGGAGTTAATGTTTGACTTATGAAATTACTAAAACTAGGTTATTGAATGGTTTATAATAAGCACTTCCATTTATCCCGCGCAAAGGAAATTAACGAGGCATATTTATGATGTAAATTAGATTGTAAGTGTGATTATCACCCTTGTTTATGGTTTATTTAAATTGACTGTTCCGTTACCAACGCGAGGTATCCAGTCTTCCATCACTTTGTTATGTATAGTCACTTCAAAAGATATACGTAATTGAATTTGTCTTTGAAATTGTTTAAAGTAGTTTTAATTACGCGCGGTTTTGGACTTATGGGAAGTAAAGAATGAGGAATGCTCAATGTTATTTAGTTGCATAGAACTATACCAAAACCAATATAATCATTCTAATGTAGCATGCTAATTGTGTTATTGTGTGACAGGTGACAGTGCTACATAAAGCCTTTATTCCAGGTACTGTCCAACTTTTATGATTCATTCTGACTAACTAATAAATAATACGGCTATTATAGATAATTGTCTATAGTTCTTAATATTATATCGTTTTGATAATGAAATGCTAACCAGAGATATGACAAATAGAGCTAAAAATGCCGGATACATACATAAATTTGTTAATCTTATGTTCCCATAAGAGTTATGGTCAATATATGTATTGTAAATCAATTAATGTTTTGAGTAACGTTTCTAAAATTACCTAAATATGCGTAAATAAAATTGTTTTTATTGTATAATGTACTTGGATTCGTTCAAAATGTTTAATGGCTAAATAGCAGGTTATTGACGCCATTTAAATATACATTTATATTGATATCTTTTCTATTCTATATCTTTGATAAAAGAAAAAGGGGAAGTTTAAAGCTGTATAGGAAAATACCTGGAATATAGGTCTAGGATACTCAGTTTTGAAATATTTAACTTATCACTGACATTGTGTGAGTGTGATTGTATAAGTTGCTCTGTAAAGTGTTGAGTTTATTATAACAAAGATTTTTAAATAAACTGTACTTAATTCAATCATGTTTTTTATTTCAAATTCAAATATTTTTATTCAATGAATGTAATACACTGGTCTTATTATGAAATACTGCTCTACCTAAACCAGCTCTGTGCAGTGCAGTCACATCAAAGCATTATGCTGAGTAGACGACCCTTTTGTGTTCATCTGTGTTATTAATTTAATTAAGCATATCCGCATGTTGGATATGTTGGTATTTTTATTGTTCCTTTTTCCTTCTTGCCGATGTTAATGATTATCTTTGCTTCAAGTGGGTCCATTTAAATTTTGTAACTAGTTGTTCGACTCAAATAAAGAATTCATGAACTCAACGTTTTAAAAGATAAAAAAGTAATAGGTACCTACTAAAAAAGATCTGGCTTGTCTTGACCTTATAACCTCTTTATTACCAAGGATATTATGTAAATAAGGAGGTTAAATAATTGTATTACCTCCGTCCAAAAATCAATATTAATACTTTTCCAATATAAATATTTTGAAAACGACTAAACCGATTTTGTTGACCCACGAACGAAACCATGCACAATGGACGACCTTTGAGTCTAAGTGCGGAAAATCAGGGCCCCCCTAACTAACCCACGAACGAAACTGTCAGTTTCTACAAAATACATTCTTAATTTCATCAAATTTCAAACAATGGTTCGAAAGTTTGCATTGCATTAACTTGAATTGTAGAACTCATTGCTTTGCTCATTCGTTATCCAATTATTGGGTCCTGTAGTTCTCTAGTAATATTTGTTAAGTACCTATAATTACATGTACATTGCATAAAATGATGTACTCTGCTTTTAGGTTTTTTTTATACTGTAGTCCTAATGATAGAGTAAAAAAACATTGAAAAACAATACCGTCTTCACATATTTATTATTACATTATATGAAAATAAGTTCATTCGTCTATCGACTCCCGCCTCGACTGCTGCTATATCCAGTTGCTGTGATTAGACATGCAATGATTGATTGCACGCCAATGCAGTCGGTATTGTTAAGTACTTCCCACAAGAGAATCCATAATCAAGGTTTTAATCACAGATTGAGAACCACTATTCTAGGCTTAGTGCAATTATCACTAACATAATTCACACCAGAGCATATCTTGAATAGACATGTAATGACTTCATCACAGCAGTCCGCATAACGTCGAGGTGAGCTAGCGTTCTACTCTCGATCTAACGAACAAGGCATATTCGTAGTCTTGTTATAGTGCTCTGGTTATAGTTGTATCAACGAGTCATCTTTCCGTCTGACGAGGCGCGCTTTCCACTGGCTTCTGTCCGCTAGGATCCGCCGGCCGTATGTCGAGTGGATATCTCTGAATGGTACTTGCTTTCGTGGTAGTTCCGGTCGGAGATTCTCTTTATCTGAGAAATAAATGAAATAATATATATGTATCTATTTTAAAAATTTTATGCAGAAAAGAACCTGTGCGCGAAAGTTATTACGGACGATGAGTGTGAACATTTAAAAATAGTTTAATCTAAAAAAAGTGTGGATTATTATCACTTATTAAAATCATTAAGTAATATATATATATCTATAATAGGCTATAGATCGACAGAAATACATCATTGTAAAATTTCAACTATTTATATAGCACTGTTCATGAGAAGCCTGATGGATGACACAAATTGAGAGAGAGGAGTCTTAGTAAAATAAGGATAAGGAGGTGTGTTTCACCTTTATTGTAAAAATAATATTTAGTCCCGTCATTTATACAGGGTGTAATCGTTAAGTGTGCACAGGCGATTATTCCGTAACTATTGCAGATATCAAAAAACTTTAAACTGATATCGAAAGTACTTTACCTAATGAGTAAAATGACATTAATAACTTTTTTTAAATAAAACGAGAAATATCCAAAAATCATGAGATAGTAGAAAGGTTTTAGTTTCCTTATTTTAAGTGGAATAGTACCTAGGTACTCATTTTACCCTTGTCATTTTATAATTATGTACGATATGAAGGTATTAATGAATTTCAAGTAGATACACGTGTAGATAAATTATCTTACCACTTCAAATTTATAATAAACCTTGTTTCAATATTGTATTGATTTGAAATAGCTGAAAAGCAACATACTAAATAAAAACAAAAAGAAAGATACTCTTTGGTGTTCGTTCTAAATTCAAATTCTTTATCGCGGGTTCTCGTTCCCGCCAATTTATTGTATTTTTCAATTTGCGTTAATAATCGTGATTGTTGCATTTATTGATTGAAAAATGGCATATTCCAATACAGAAAAGAGGGACATGTTAAAAATGTACTACATACATGATTGTAACAATAGGGCGGCCATTATCGCCTACAGAAGAGAGTACCCAGATAGAGAAGTTCCTTCTGGTACGTATTTACGTAAGTTGGATAACAATTTGATAAATTATGGATCTTTTAACAGAAAAAAAAGGTTCGAGAACAAGAGCTCCGGAATTTGATAATGACTTAGAAAACAATATTATTAACTACGTAGTAGATAATCCACAAGAATCAACGCGTTCAGTGGCCCGATCATTTCCAGTGTCCCACAATTATGTACACAAGTTATTAAAAAAACACAACTTCAAAGCATTTAAGATAAAACCTACTCAAACGCTGCACAATGATGATCCTGCTCGTCGGCTGCTCTATTGCAATTGGCTAGTCAATAATTATGTCAATGTAAGGTCAATTTTATGGACCGATGAAAGTAATGTTTCAAACTGCGGCATTTACAATAGAAAAAACTCGCATTATTATTATATATATCCTCGCTTAACTACTGAAGTTAGAGCTCAGGTGCGATTCTCAATTAATGTGTGGTGTGGTATTCTTGGAGATCGGATCATTGGGCCATATTTTTACAGTGGAACCTTAAATGGACAGAGATATTTCTCCTTTGTACAAAACGATATGCCAAGTCTCTTAGAACCAATTCCAGACGATGAAAGAAGGTCGATAATTTTTCAACAAAATGGAGCACCTGCACATAATACAAATGTTGTAATGAATTTCTTACGAAACAATTATAATGGCTTAATCTTTACTAATATATAAAGCTGAAGAGTTTGTTTGTTTGTTTGTTTGTTTGAACGCGCTAATCTCCGAAACTACTGGTTCGAATTGAATAATTCTTTTTGTGTTGGATAGTCCAGTCATCGAGGAAGGCTATAGGCTATATAACATCACGCTACGACCAATAGGAGCAAATATATAGTGGTAAATGTGTAAAAAACGGGAGAAGTTGTTTATCTTTGAAGCCTTCCGTTGCGTGCGCCGTGAAAACGGTTCAACATACACAAAAAATATGTATTTAAGAATAATAGCTTTTTTAGACTTTGAAGCCTTCCGTTGCGTGCGCCGTGAAAACGGTTCAACATACACAAAAAATATGTATTAAAGAATAATAGCTCTTTTAATGATATAAAAAACAGTCCGCGATAGTATATGTCTATCTTTTAAGATTAACTCACAAAAACCGTTTTTATGGTACCTAATTTGGTCGAAATAATTTGTTTAAGTTGTACATAAGAATATTATGGAATGGGCTCCCTTTTAAATGACCTTCTGTCTCAGAGTGTGATTAATAACTGCTTTATAAATGCTGCAACTGGAACTATCACAAATTCTATTGATAAGGATGTTAGTTTTGATAAATTGACCTCACTAATAGTACAGTTAAGCGAAATAAATGTTAAGCGGTTAGATATTTTACAACTTTTTGAGGTATTGCTTCATAAATTAGAATGTGGTCTAGGTAAATTGATTGTATGTGCCTTCCCATACTCAAAGTCATTGAGTATAAAACAAAATAGACATTTAAGTAATATGAATTTACTACTTTACAACTTGACATGTCGTCATAGTGACGTTTTATTTTTAGACACTAATATTTTTATTAGTAACAGTTTTTTGATAAGAGATACTTTGTATCTTAACAACCAGAACAAGAATGTTCTTGCTAAATTATTAGCATACAATATTAATGACACAGTTATAAATTCTATAACAAAGTTTTCTGACGAGCCTATATCTTTAGCTAGTAGTCAATAATAGTGCAACCCCTTGGCCTGCCAGATCCCCGGATCTCACGCCTTGTGATTTCTTCTTATGGGGATTTGTCAAAGACCACGTGTACGATGAGAGAGTACACAGCCTAGAAGAGTTACAGAATCGTGTACGTCGTGCAATTGCTTTAATTACTCCGCAAATGTTAAGGAAAGTTCATTTAGAAACTGTAAATAGAGCTCGTCATTGTATTGCACAAGGAGGACGTCACTACGAACATATGCTTTGAACACAAAATTTTGTACTTACTAAGAAATAAAATGTATGGCAGTGATTAATGTAATTTTTTTGGATATTTCTCGTTTTATTTTTAAAAAGTTATTAATGTCATTTTACTCATTAGGTAAAGTACTTTCGATATCAGTTTAAAGTTTTTTGATATCTGCAATAGTTACGGAATAATCGCCTGTGCACACTTAACGATTACACCCTGTATAACGAAAAAATAAATATTTTATTTTACCCACGTTTTTTATTTATCTTGCAAACGAAAAATCAGGACAATATAGGTGCATTGAAGTTTCGCGTGGCGTAATGCTGCACACTTTCTTCTTAAATTCATAAAACAAAAAAATGCTGTCCAGTATTTGAGGACGGGCTATACAGAATAAATGAATAAATATTTCCAGACAATCCACACATCTAGCCCCGTAGTAAGCCCTAAGCTTGTGTTACGGGTACAAGACATCTGATATACTTAATATAATAGACATATTTTTTATTAATAATAATAATAATAAATCATTTATTTCAGGCATCCAAGGCCCATATAAACATATACCTTATAGACTAACATACATAAAACCATAAATCTTATAAACTAAACTAAAGTGTCAGCATCGTGGATCATCTGTTACGGCGGTGTCGCCTTGCAGTGTAGGCGACCGATGAACCGTCGAAACTTGACCCCTTGCGGCCAAAACTGCTCATTCAGGAACGTCGACAGATGTTGAGTTGGAACCCGCACCATAAATGAACCGAAGCTCACATTTCTGCGAGATTCCAACCTTTCGACGCGAACCAAAAATGCAGTCTCGGTTCGGATGTATTCTACCACAGCCTCGGAGTTCACGGTGTGCGAGACACGCGAGCTTTTCAATAATCTACCTATAGAATTGAAAGCAATAGACAAGCCAAACATTTTTTTAAAATAAATTAAGAAAATTATTGCTTCTCTTTTACTCTGTTGATGACTAGGTTCTTAAATAGAGTAACTTAGTTGAAATGATTAGAATTTTAATGTGCAACTGAAACTAAGTCCTCTCTAAATAATTTTTACATATTCTTTACAGTTTTATATTATTTATACTTTTGACATGTTATTTAAAAAAATGTTTTTAGGTTAAGTTATTTAATTTTAAGACATTCAAATACTATTTATATATTGTTCCTGAATAAATTGAATTCAATTGTCGCATTAGTGCTGCTGCCTATTATTACTGCACGTTCCTTAGACTAAGTTTGTAAAGTTTGTAAAATTTAGATTTACTCCTCATAAAGAAGGAGCCAAGTGAAAAGTGAACTCACGATGTCTACTGCCCTGCACGGCCTTCGAGTCCTCGTTCATCTTGTTGAAGGGGTTGTGCCTCTGCCCTCGGGGCGGCACCTTGGGCTCGGCTTCCGGGGGCGTCACCGACCCCTGCGCGGCCGCTTCTGCTGCGTCCGCTGGAATTTACATATTTCTTTTTAAACTATTATTTTTATTCCGCTATGTGACGTCAATAACGAAGTGTTTTTTTTTTCACAATCTTACTGAAAGTTTTTGACGTGACATTATTATTTAGGCCAAACGATGCCTTTTGGAAATTTGCGAGGGAATATACATAAGTTACTTTTTAATGATTAAGATTCTATGAAATTATGATAAATTTAAAACATAATTGCATATCATTATGTTTGTGAAACAATAATTGAAAAAAAAATAGTAAAAATATATAAAAAAAAAGAAACAGTCAAGAAAAAGTCTGATGTATAAGTACAAAGTAAGAAGGTAATACGGTACATACCTTGCGCTTCGTCCAACTGCCTCTGTAGTTCAGCGACCATAAGCTTCATATAGTCATAGCTGGCGCAAGCAAGAGCCTTCATCCATGCTTCCATAGAGGCCTGTGTGTTTGTGCAGAGGTAGTATGTCCGCCCGCCTTCACATTGAAATACTATTTTAAAACTGTATGTCTCTTCCTCTGTTAATTCTGTAAATGAAATGCTCCAATTTGAAAAAAACATGAACTATTTTGTTATATTCATCCTTATTTCCTTTATGAGAAAGGTTATAGGATATTGGGAATTTGGGAAATTTTATGAAACAAAGCAACACCTTCCTTTAAATAGATATATTTATGTAATTGCTTGAAATTTTCATGCCCAAAATGACAAGACTTCAGTATTTCTATACATACCATGACTTAAGTAAATTACTTAAAAGAAAATATGTTTCAAAATGTATAAAACCAATCCAAATATGTACCTATTGGTTCACTGAAAGACATTGCAGTCACTGCAATGCCTACAGTACCTTTGTTGTGACTTGTATTTCCATAGCAACCATTTGAGGAATTATTGCAAACAACTTAATTGGAAAAAAGGTGATGGGAGATGATATCCCTACAATGAGGTTAGCATTTAGCATTACCAAATTTAGTTTGTATGTAGTGAATACAGCAGAAAAAACTTGAACATATAAGGAAGTGACAATATTTAATTGTAAATAAGTAATTTGTCAAACTTTCAGAACAAATTATTATAAATCACGGAATATAATTTTTTCGTTACTATTGCAAAAACTGGCATTTTTTTTTCTGTTGTTACTATGAAACTTATATGTTGAGAACTGTCATTAAGTAATGTGGTGGGAGCAAAAAAAACCTGGTAAAATTAAGAACTTAAAAAGTGGCTAGTGTCAAGGGCGTTATACAATCTTAAAGAATTTTATGAAAGAAACTGTGAATATACTAAATAGTGATATATTATAATATAGTTTTTAATTTTTCCTGAGACTGTTAATTATTAATGTACCTAAGGCTAAAAATATATTCCTTTAATTTGTTGCTCAATAATTTAAGTTTATATATTTTATTTAATTATATCATCCAACAAGGAAAACACAGAACAGGATCTATGGCTTAGTTGGTATTATTTTTTACATTTTACATGTCCCCTCTTATTTATAGGATATCCAGCTTGGATAATTTAAATGGTTGGCTACCATTAAAAGGCTTCCCAAGTTTTAAACTATAAATAAAATAAATCGCAAAGTAATAATACCTATAAGTTAAAGTATTATTTTTTGCCAGATCCTCATGCATTCAAACGATCAACTAACACTTACATGTAATTTAGAGCTTACCAATAGTGCATCCCTCAAGAATAATCACGCCAACAGGTTCCTTGTCACCTTTCTTGTCGAAATAGAAGAGCAAGTTGCCCTTCAAGGTGAACCATCGTCGCTGGTAACTCTTCCCGACCTCGTATCTGATCTCCAGCCAGCCGTCCCGGTCTACCGGCGTGGCCGATGAAGCGAACGCACACAGGTTCTTTTCGTTTATCTTCATAGTCATTGAAAAATCTAATAAATATGATCACGCCCTAGAAATAGTAGATAATCTGATGTGATGGGAAAAAATTGCTTTGCTTATTTTGACCGACCAATTGACTATGTACACACACGCTAAAACCACGAAAAGCAAGACGTTCTTCCTTTGAAGTCAAGCGTGTTATTTCAACTCTGTTTGGAACACACGTTGGGTGTTTGGAATTTAAATTATCTTGAGCTTTTTCGAATTATTTTGTTATTGTTCCCTACACTTACAACAACAGTTAGGTACTGTTACTTTTAATGGCAGAGAGTAATCTAACTAATCAGTAAGTTTTCCGTCACAAAGCTTTTCTTTTAATTAGGTCAAAAGGCGAAATTGCAAAACCTTTAAAAAGGTTAACCCTTTACCGCATACTGTGACAAATTTGGAACACTCAGCTTTTGGTGTAATTTATTACTGCCTGCGGCATCTATGATTTTTTCATGGATCTAATTCGCAAGCAGGGAGTGTAACTCACCGAAATATGTGCCAGTGGCGCCTCCACAGGACGCTTAGGAACTAGAATCGACGCTTTCATCAGACGATCGCCCAAATTTGACAGATTGCCAATTCGCAGACTTTCAATTCGTTTTTTTTTGTGATTATAATCAATAACTGAGAAATAAAAGTGATTCATCTGATGGAACAATGGACCCACAAACGTTTTACGGTAAAAGAAGTAAGTTCAAACCATAATTATGTAGTGAATATTATTATCATTTCTAAATGTACCATATTTGGAACACCATGCATTTGTGAGGTTTTTTGTAGTGCCAAATATGGAACCTTATGCACTCCAGTCAATAACTTACAACTTACAAATTTGGAACATTATGCAGCGTTAGATATTTTTATATTTTTTGATTAATGCTAAGTAGGATAAGTAAAAGAATCGCATACCTAAAGTTTATTTAAATAATTGTATTTCAAGCGTTTGTCTGATCTCCCACCCTGTCTGACTATATACATTTTATTATATATTTATACGTGATAATTTTTTAGTCAATTTGCATAATTATTTTAGGTAAGCGATAAGCGGTGTTGATTTACTAGATGCCATGTTAGGCTTCAAATTCGCAGTAAGAAATGGTATCACCGCCTGTTCTTTCATTTCATTGATCTCTGTTGCGTGAACAGTTGGCTACTTTGGCGGAGAGTCATGAAAGAGAAAGGTGAAAATATTTACATTCCACTGCTTGACTTCAAATTGACAATAGCAGACATATTGATGCACAAAGACTCAAAAGTATATACTCCGACTACACGCAAACGAGGACGACCACTGAATCAAGATGTTGAGGCAATTAAAAAAGGTCGATCAAAGAGACGCATAGAGCTGCCTCCATTGGAAGTAGCTGGAGACGGGTTTAATCACTGGCCCGATTGGAAAACTGATCGCCAAAGGTGTAAAATGGCAGGATGCAAGCAGAAGTCCCAAGTGATGTGCGAAAAGTGTGGTTGTTATCTTTGTTTCAACAAAGATCGCAACTGTTTTAAAAACTTCCATGTTTAGTAATTAAAAACTTATGCAAATTTTGATGTTGTTTCTTTTATTTTTTAATTCCTGTACATCAATCATACATTATTATAGATCTCACCGCATGTTGTACCAAATATGGAACATCAGAATTTTAGAACTAGAACGCATGGCGTTCCATATTTGGAACAATTACTTAAACCTATATATATTTTTTAATAGGTCTTCTATATTTTTTTTAATATTTTTTAGTGCCCTAATATATACACTATATTATCATATATTTTTCCAAAAGAATCAAAAAATCCATGCGGTAAAGGGTTAAACAGACGATACAGTGCAGTGATGTTTCGCATAACGGCTTCATGGCGTTAGGTTCTAAATTTGATGTTCTATAACTTCCATATCTTGGCACTTTCCTAGTAAAATTAAAAGAAATAAAATAAAATAGATAAAGCGAAAAATTGATCCAGTTTTTTTGGATGAGCTAACAGACAGACTAAATAGAGTAGGTACCTATTTGTTCATGTAGTCATCATGGCTATTGTGGCGATCGAATTGCTGTAAATCTGTAAAGTCGCGTGGAGCCGTGGAGCCGTAAAATCTTGCAACATTGTCAACTGGCTTCATAAGTAACTTTTTAAACTTTTAGTATTTTATAATCTGATAATCTCTATCAATTCTATAGGTATAAGAAGTATATTTTTATGGTAACTCATAACGCCTTTAGGCAGACTACGATTAAAATGTCCCTGAGCCGATACGTTATTTTTCGTGTGCTTCATAACTTTTAATTTTTCTACGTAATTGCTTATGCAAATGACTACTAGCACTAGCGACACAGGACGCTTTTTTACGGACATTATACTGCACCTGAAAAACAGTTAAAGGCAGACGTCTGATACAAAATTATATTAAACACTTAAATCGACATAAGTCACCAGCGACTCATTTCGATTAAATACGTTGCGTGTGGACGAATTGATTACGATCCATTATTATGTACCTAGACAAATAATTCTTTGCCAGTAAATCGGTTACTTCCTCTGTCGATCATATCAAAGTCGCTGCGTGTAAACCAGGGTTACATAGTACGTACAAGTCAAATTCATACAACAATGAACAAGTTAAGTTTGGAGGTTTTGTCTGTTCACGTCCGTAAGTGGTAACCCTCTGAATCCTTACACGTGACCTCCGGGTGGTGCTAAGAACAGTCTCTGGTGGTAGGCTTCGGCCGCGGCTTGTCACCCCCCGTCCGGTTTGCGTATTTCCTTTTGCGTGTTCATTAGAAGGCAGTACTGCCTCGAAGCACGCACGGGTTTGTCGCGCTAACTGCCTTTAAAAAATCGTGTGCAATTCAAGGCACGTGTCCTCCAATCGCGCACGGATTTGCAAGGATTATGCGCCACAAATCCGTGTGTGTTTGAAGGTATTTTGTGTTCAAGAAATGAATTTTTGTTTTACATTTTAATTTTTTATTAATAGCAAAACACATGGTACATAAACAAATACATGTAGTAATTAATGTTATTAGGTACTCAATGTTTTTTGGCTGTCATCAAATAAAACATTGAAGCGAACTGTCAAGACAATGTTATTTCCTTGATATTTGTTATTTAAGCAATTTAGTTTTATTAATTTTAAGTTGACCTGTCCATGTAGGCTATGTGCTTCTAAGGAAATAAACGTTTTGACTTTGACTTTGAAAATTAGATGCAATATTATGGACACGTTTTCTTTTAACAGTTTCTGAGTTGGCTGGTCGTCCTGATTGAATCCTTCCACTGCATGGTAGACCTCTTTCTTTGCGGCGAATGATCGATGTTGGTTGTACACGAATTTTTCGAGATTTTCGGCGGACATTTTTTTCAACTATAAATGATATAATACTCGATGGAGTTTGTAGTTTCGACAAGTCAGATCCAAACTTTGTAAGAATGTTATATTTGTTTATGTACCTTGTGTTTTGGTGTTAATAATAACATTAATTACTACAATTTTGTTTATGTACCTTGTGTTTTGGTCTTAATAAAAAATTAAAATGTAAAACAAAAATTAATTTCTTGAACAAAATATACCTTCAAACACACACGGATTTGTGGCGCATAATCCTTGCAAATCCGTGCGCGATTGGATGACACGTGCCTTGAATTGCACACGATTTTTTAAAGGCAGTTAGCGCGACAAACCCGTGCGTGTTTCGAGGCAGTACTGCCTTCTAATGAACACGCAAAAGGAAATACGCGTCCGGGTTGGGCCAGTGCGTGAAGTGATTTTTTGTCTTTCTTAATGTGGTCCGGAGAAGCCATCTATTTACCTTCTAGGTCTTCATGCTCCATCTTAGAATTCTTAGACCACATCGTCACTTTACATCAGGTGAGATTGTGGTCAAATGAAGGCTTAACCAGCATAAAAAGTAAATGTTAGAAAGTGGCAATGATCTTGCGCTGATTGCTAGACGAAGAAGAAGAAATATAAATATAAGTCTTTGTCATTGCCAATATCATTATCTGTCAAAAGTACTCGATTAGGGATGTGAAAAATCTAACAAATCTGCACCCATTTATATCGAAACTTTTATTATGCCACTTTTTAATACCTACTCAACGGGCCAATATGTTTTAACTACACTGTGGTTTTCTGACCAATTAGTCATCGTTGTAGTTATTTTATAGGTCAGTTTTGTGTTATTGAAAAAGTTTTTTATTGGAGTTTTAACTCCTTAAGAAACGATTTGAGTTATAAGGCCCGATACGGAAATTTTATGAGGAGTAAAATCAAAAGTGTAACACGAAAAGTGAGGCGTTACGTAGAAAGAGACAAACATATATATCTGTAGGATTGAACGTGTAAAAGAATGATTTTATTTTATATATTACTACCTACTAGACGCCCGCGACGTCGGTCGTACGCGTGGAGCTTTTTATTGAGATAATTACCTAATGAAAAACACAATAGGTTAAAGAACATTACTAGTCCATACCATTTAATGAGCATATTTTGAATTTGGTGGAGTTCGAAGCTGACGTCTGCACCTTACATAGAATATAATGTGCCTGCCTGCCTGCCATACCTACCAAATTTCAAATATATTAACAAAGGAAACACCTAAGAAAGAATAAATTTTATTTTTATTTAGCAAATAATGAGGAGTATGGTTTATTGATTTTTTTGAATTGCAGTATAATATACAATAATAATTCCTGTAGGGCGTCTCGAGACGCACACTTTCAATATTTTCCTTTATTTTACCATACATCGTTACTATCACAAAATCTCAGAAACTTTAACAAGTTGTTAAAGTGTCTGAGATTTTGTGATTAATGAGTGAGAGTTTAATGCTAGTTCTCTTTTATGTATAGATTACTCCTTCGATAGTAACGATGTATGGTAAAATAAAGGAAAATAAAGAAAGTGTGCGTCTCGAGACGCCCTACAGGAATTATTATTGTATATTATACTGCAATTCAAAAAAATCAATAAACCATACTCCTCATGATTTGCTAAATAAAAATAAAATTTATTCTTTCTTAGGTGTTTCCTTTGTTAGTAGTACTAAATAAATAAATAATTATTTTTGGCTTTTCTAATGCGACGATCTAAATATCGATATCTTTGACATCCCTGACTGATCCCTCCCTATCAAAAATAACGAAAACAAACATTACGTTAGCGTTCTTTCAAAAATAAATCAAAATTAAATTCTAAAGAATTATTATTAGAAATAGTCTAACGGATAGCAATCTAAAATCCAATTAATTAATTATATACTTTGGTTCATTTTCACGACCATGGCCGGAGCGCCGAGCGATTGGCAGCTCGAATGTCTGGAAGTGAAGCAGAGAGGTGCATATTTACTGCAGTCGGGGCAATGGTCCGATTGCACCTTTTTGGTGGGCTCGGAGCCGAACCAGGTGGTGGTTCCGGGCCACAAGCTCATCCTCGCCATGGCTTCTCCTGTGTTCGAGGCGATGTTCTTTGGTGGGATGGCGGAAAGAAATGAACCTATACCTATCCTAGACGTCCAGCCTGAAGCATTCAAAGCATTGCTTGAGTAAGTTCGTTGGGCAGGAACATCTCTTTATTAATGTGGGTCTATTATATTAACTATATCAGATGTCTTGTACCTGTATCACATGCTTAGAGCTTACTATGGTGCTAAATGTTGTTGAGTGGATTGTGGATTGTCCAGAGATATTTATTTATTATCTAAAGAGAAGGTCTGTTCTAAATAATTTGCACTTGCACCTATCTGAAGTAGAGTTGGTTGCTAGTTGTGGATAAACTTTAACTTTATTTCAATAGTAATAATGTAATTTTATGAGATTAATGTTTCCAAGCTATTAATATCTTTCAATAAACTAATTTAGTAATAGATAAATAATGTTTTAAGTAAATTTTTGTTGACATTTTATTTCTTTATTGTTATTTGAATTGTATGTGTTGCATGGATTTTATCTGAAATAAATAAATCGATTTGAATCTAAGCTATTTATTTTCATATTTAACATAATTGTGATTTTTTAGGTACATATACACAGATAACATAAACATAAGCTCGTTCGACAAGGCCTGTGAGCTATGCTATGGAGCCAAGAAGTATATGCTGCCACATCTTGTGAAAGAGTGCACAAGGTACCTCTGGTCTGATCTGTACCCTCGGAATGCTTGCAGAGCCTATGAGTTTGCACGCTTGTTTGAGGAAAATATTCTTATGGATAAGTGTATTCAGGTCAGTATGAAAAAAAATTTAATACAGCTGAATTTATTTGCCTATTATAAATAAATACATTATTCTTTAGAATCCTCTGATCAAAGAGGAGGTGCCCTCGTTGTTTTAAAATACTAAGAGACAATTGTAGATCCAAAATGCTGGCCATACAAAACTTAAATGTTTGTTTTTTGTTTAATAATGTTGGCTACGCAAACTACTGTAGTTGCTGTATTGTAAATCATGTTCTTATTTCTAGATAAGGGGAATAAGTAATACTCAAAGCAGGTCAATTACTAAAATAGGAATCTCAATCAGTTGAAATTGAAAATTTTAAGTTTATTCCTACTGTATGAAGCTAAAATGAGGAGATACATAGAATAATTAAGGCCACTAATATAGCATGTAGAAGAGGTAGAGATAGAGGTGGTTGTGGAGATCGAAAAGTGTGCCAGAGAAGTTTTGAATCAACAGGCAGAACGTCAAACAGACATCCAAAAATAATTTGATGGATATCAATGCTGCCATGCATGACATTTGGTGCGCTTAGTTAAGAGGCTTAAGCCCAGGAGGACAGCCAGGTCTAAAATGATGATAATGATATATTTTTTAAACTTTATAAACCCTAATGGCTCGTACCATTTGGATATACCAATAAACAAAAGAACACAAAATCAATGGATGATAAATGCATCTTCTAACTTGCAGATAATAAGCACAAACACCAAAGAGGTGCTGAATGACAGCAGCTTCGAGGACGTAGAACTGAACACCGTCATCACAGTATTCTCCCTGGACCACCTGAATGTGGACAGCGAGCTGGACCTGTTCCACGCCGCGGCCCGGTACGCCAAGGCGATAGAGAAGAGGAGGCGACAGGAACGGAGCAGCAGCCCACACATGGACGTTGGACCGCCATCGCAGAAGAGGTCGAAAAGCCCAGAACCCTCCACGTCTAAGGAAAAAGTATGAGTATCGATATATTTAATGCTTAATCTTACCCTACTGTTACATAGTCAATACAATTTAATGTCAAATGTTGTTTGACTTCAGCTTTTAATTTATGAACTAGTGACTCGTCCTCATCTTCGCGCACATATAATAAAAACCCTTCCCATGAATCATATTATCCAACTATATCTGGATACTTGTAATGTATTACAATCTATATAAATAATAAATCTAAATTTAAAATTTAAGAAGAACCCCCGATTCCAATGCCTTAATTTCCTTAAATGTAAAACAACATAATATTATGTAATGTGGACGCGATGCGTTTTCATTTGATACCCCACACTAGTATATTTGCAGATTTTCGGTTTTGCTTCCCCACTCTCCCCCCTATAACTTTTAAACGGCCAAACCGATTTTCATGAAACATGTCTAAGAACACTCGCGCAAGACTCACCTTTCATACAAAAAAAACTAAATTGAAATCGCTCCATCCGTTCGGGAGCTATGGTGACACAGACAGACAGACAGACAGACACACAGACAGACAGACAGACAGACAGACAGACACGTCAAACTTATAACACCCCTCTTTTTTGGTCGGGGGTTAAAAATGAATTGTTGTTTGTTAGTCTGATTCAAACTCGAGAACGGCTGAACGGATTTATCTTATCATAGTCTTGAAATGTTCGTGGAGGTCTAGGGAAGGTTTAAAAGGCGAGAAAAAATCGAATGATTGCCTAGAAAAAAAATTTAATAAAAACCCGTGCGAAGCCGGGGCGGGCCACTAGTTAATATTAAAATAACATTTTCATTTTATTTATTTATACTTTGTGCACAAAAAACAATGTACAGAGGAGGACTTAATGCTAGAAACATTCTCAGGCGTGCAAGAAAATAAATTAGGCACTATGAATATAAAACTTATTTAAATATATATATAAATATAAAATGATTAATATATTAATATATCATGAACAATACATAAATATGACACTGAGTATAGAATTGTAGTACCTACATAAAAGCTATAATTACAAGCCTTGTGAAGATAAAGCCTCAACTATACTTAAATATACAGGCTTGCTCTATCGCAGTTACTCTACACTTGCAACGACAGACAGAATATAGACAGCCTGGTAGCATACAGACACCAACTAACTTAGTTATAAAGGTCCCAATTTACCCTTAAAATAGAAGTTAACCAAATTATTATTATAGGTTGTGAATGTTGAGAGCAGCGCTGAGAACAGCCCTGCAGCAGAGCTGGATCCGAAGAAACACGAGGACAGTGAAGAGATCACGCTAGAACCAGTCCCCGTAGATAGCGCAAAGAAGAAAGATGGTTTGGAACTTTATAGACTTGAGCACAGTAAAATTATTCTTTATGCATTATGTCTATTCTATTTACCAAAAATTAACGAAATCCAAAATCCAGACTCTTGCCTTTGAAGTTCATGAAAATAATTTTAGACTAAATTCGCGAAATGCTAATTGAAGGAGGATTTGAACACCGAGATTACTGTGTAATTGGACAGTTTATAAACGTTTTGTAATTACATAATTGTATACACATAAACAATTATAATTTTTATCAGAAACCAATTTCTTGGATATAAAATATGGATTAATACTGAATCGCTTCTTATGAAATTGAAACACAACAGCTTTAATATAAAAAAAACTCGTCTAAGCTTTTGCATGTAACGGATACGACCGGCCGTATATAACAGAATTCCAAGAGGCGTTATTGATGCCCCTTATTGGCTTGATCCTTACAATCTTTTAAAGCTAATCTAAAAAATGGCTGAATCCCTCTTTGACATTTATGAATGTATTACTTTAAAATGTGTATAATTCATATATTTTATGTTATCGTTTTAACGTATTTGTTGATAATGACAATGACTAACCTTACCCTAACCTTATTGTATTGTCATATATTCGTACCTGTTACTGAATGTTATTAATAAATGAACTGAACTGATCTACAGATGGCAAAGAGCGTGAGAAGCCGACGATCCGCGCGGCGATCGAGAAGATCCGCTTCCTGACGCTGACGCCGCAGCAGTTCGCGGAGGGCCCGGCGCGCTCGCCCCTTCTCACCGAGTCCGAGTCCTTCGCGGTGCTCATGAACATCCTGTCCAGCACTAGCGATGTTCCTTTACCGCCAGGGTTCTCTATGTGTCGCGTGCCGAGGAAACAGCTTATTGGTGGTGGACCGTCTTCGGGGGTAAGTGGAAATGTGAATTATAGAAGGGATAATACTTGTCCATATATGACATTTGCTCATAGTGATGGGGTTGGGGCCGAAAAGTTCTTGAATGGAGACCACGGAGCGGCAAGCGCAGCGTAGGACGTCCATCAACTAGATGGACGGATGATCTGGTGAAGGCTGCAGGCTCACAGTGGATGCAGGCCGAATTTACTGGCGATCTTTGAGTGAGGCCTATGTCCAGCAGTGGGCTTCCTACGGCTGAGATGATGATGATGATGGGGTTACATTGGGAATCGAATCCAATACATATTGATTGCATCTATTGTTAAAGAGGATTTATTAATTACTAGCGGCCCGCCCCGGCGTCGCACGGGTAAAAAAAGTTCCCGGCAATTTTTCCTTATTTGCTCACCGTTTAGACCTACCCTGGACTACGACAAACATTTTAAAACCAAAATCAGCTCAATCGGCCCGGCCGTTTTCGAGTTTTAATTAGACTAACGAACAACAATTATTTTTATTTATATAGATTACTACTATTTTAATTGAGTTTCGCCAAAAATAAAAAAAAACAGGTCTATAAAATATCTATGAACAATTATTGTTTTCTATCGTAATTAATAATATAATCTTAATATATATAAATCTCGTGCCACAATGTTTTTCCTCAATGGACTCCTAAACCACTTAACCGATTATAATAAAATTCGCACACCATGTGCAGTTCGATCCAACTTGAGAGATAGGATGGTTTTTACGCCGAGAAAAATTCGAATAATTTCCGGGAAAAATTTATACCCGTGCGACGCCGGGGCGGGCCGCTAGTAATAATATAACTCTTTATTACACACCAAGACAAAACAATACAAAAATGGACTTAATGCTTAATACAAAATGCGTAATGGGCGGCCTTCTTGCTTAAAGCAATTTCTTCCAGGCAACCTCTTGGTGTAGCGGAAACCGCAGAAATAACTGGACAAATACATGGGTACATACATAATTTGACAAATAAGTATTTATTCTGAACTAGTGGCCCGCCCCGTCTTCGCACGGGTTTTTATTCAATTTTTTTCCCCGGCAATTATTCGATTTTTTCTCGCCTTTTAAACCTTCCCTAGACCTCCACGAACATTTCAAGACTATGATAAGATAAATCCGTTCAGCCGTTCTCGAGTTTTAATCAGACTAACGAACAACTATTCATTTTTATTTATATAGATACTAGTCGACCCGACAGACGTTGTCCTGTCCCACGTCTCATAAAACAATATCCAGTTGACCGTATTGTGAATCTAAACCATTCCCAGATCCCCTTGAACACACACAAAAAATGCCATCAAAATCGGTCCAGTCGTTTGAGAGAAGTTCAGTGACATACACGCTCACTCAAGAATTATATATATAAAGATATGAGTGTCATAAACGTCGAATCTGTCTGCCCTCAAAGATTTGATTGATTACTATTAATTATATTTGTATTAGTTGTTCGTTTTAATATCCACTTTTGATTTTGTTTATATTTATTTATATTATTATTAAAATAATAATACGTTCCTCTCTCTACAGCCCTAGTCACCGGTCGCTTGAGCCTAGCTTCGCGGCCGGTGATTCTCCGGTTTGATATATTTTTTACAGTAGCTAGTTTTATATTATAATTTTTTAATGTAATCTTTTGTAAAAAATATGTTTTTGACGTGTTTGACATGAAATAAAGATACCTTATTATAATTGTATTGTTTATCTCTTATTGTCAATGGAATGTGGGAAGAGGTAGGCGAAGAAAAGATGGATGGACTGTGTGAAAGATAACATGTGTAAGAAAGGGCCGAGTGTTGAGATGACGGGTGATAGAGGGAAATGGAAGCAGAAACATGCTGGGCCGACCCCACGTGATGTGGGATAAGGTCAGGAAGATGATGATGATGATGATGATGTAAAGTGCACTACCTATTTAAGACGCAAATATTTTTTAATTTTTAACCCCCGACCAAAAAAGAGGGGTGTTATAAGTTTGACGTGTCTGTCTGTCTGTGTGTCTGTCTGGGACATCATAGCTCCCGAGCGGATAGAGCGATTTCAATTTAGTTTTTTTTTGTATGAAAGGTGAGTCATGCGCGAGTGTTCTTAGACGTTTCATGACGTTCAAATCGGTTGTGTCGTTTAAAAGTTGAGGGGGTTAGAGTGGGAAAGGAGAACCGGAAAACTACAAATATACTCGAGTGGGGTATCAAATGAAAGTGCATCGCGTGCACATTACAAAATATTATGGTGTTTTAATTGTAAGGAAATTAAGGCATTGCAATCGGGGATTTATCTTATTATATTTAGATTTATTACTGCTCAGATATGACGTATTACTTTATTATTCTACTAGCGGCCCGCCCCGCCCCGGCGTCGCACGGGTATAAAATTTTCCCGGAAATTATTCGAATTTTTCTCGCCGTAAAAACCATCCTATCTCTCAAGTTGGATCGAACTACACATGGTGTGCGAATTTTATTATAATCGGTTAAGTGGTTTAGGAGTCCATTGAGGACAAACATTGTGACACGAGATTTATATATATTAAGATGTATGCAAGGATCTCACTATACAGCGGCGCCCACTGGTGGCAGACACAAAAACGGCAACCCTTATTTTGTGTTTTGGTTCAGATTGCTTTCACCGTGGACACGCCGAGCCCCGTCATGGTGGAGCAGGTCTTCGGCGAGGGATCGCGCTCCCATCCACCCAGAGTTGATGGTAAGTTCCTGTATTTTTCCACTATCTATACTAATATTATTAAGTAAAAGAGTTTGTTGAACGCGCTTACCTCAAGAACGATTCCTAAAAACTCCTAAAACATGGACAACACCGTGGCGTGTAAATCCATATTTCCGAACAAACTCACAACAACATCTAGCCCCGTAGTAAGCTCTAAGCTTGTGTAACGGGTACTAGACATCTGATATATTTAATGTACTAGAAATACATACATACAAAGATATTTTTTATAATAGATATTAAACACCCAGACCAAGACGAAAGTGCGGTACATACAAACTCTTGACTCCTCGGCGGAAATCGAACACGTTACCTCTTGCGCCGCATGTGGACTTTCGCCCACCGCGAGACTGAGGCAGTCAAAATAAACTCATTTCATCGTCATCATACTGCCCTTGTCCCACACTATGTGGGGTCGGCACAACATGTGTTTTTCTTCCATTTCCCTCTATCACCCGTCATCAGCACTCAAAATAAACTCATTTACTGAGAGTAAATTATAAGAGAGTTTTTGTACAAGCCAGCCAGCGTGGTGAACTGAGGTCTAATCTCTCGCCAAGAGAGAAGTGAACGTTAATAGGGTGATGATGATGATATCCAGGTGTAGTGTCGTATGAGTGAAGTGGCGCTGATGATGATGCCGCACTTGCAGGCGGCCGGGTCCCGCCGGGCGGCGTGCACGCCAGCCGCGGGGGCGCCCCCGACCCGCTGGAGCGCGCCGCGCCCGACTTCGCCAAGGTGTACTGCCAGCGGCCGCTCATGCAGCACACGGACTGCCTCAACACCAGCGTGCTCGACTGCAGCGTCACCTTCATGGTGGACAAGAACATCTGCCTGCTCGGAGTCCAGGTACTCATTAACGACAATAGGATACAAGAACATCTGCCTGCTCGGAGTCCAGGTACTCATTAACGACAATAGGATACAAGAACATCTGCCTGCTCGGAGTCCAGGTACTCATTAACGACAATAGGATACAAGAACATCTGCCTGCTCGGAGTCCAGGTACTCATTAACGACAATAGGATACAAGAACATCTGCCTGCTCGGAGTCCAGGTACTCATTAACGACAATAGGATACAAGAACATCTGCCTGCTCGGAGTCCAGGTACTCATTAACGACAATAGGATACAAGAACATCTGCCTGCTCGGAGTCCAGGTACTCATTAACGACAATAGGATACAAGAACATCTGCCTGCTCGGAGTCCAGGTACTCATTAACGACAATAGGGTCAATTACTACAAAAATAATAACGAGTTTTGATTTTTAAACACCTGATAAACTAACATAACATGTTGGTTTGTAAGGTATTTATTTAATTATTTATTTGTTGCATCATGTGGTTAATATAAAGGTGTTAACATTCTAAATTCCCTGACATGAGCCCCGTTGGGGCATTACAACTTCATCTTAAGATGTATCCTATACTATATTTACTTAAATAAACTATCTTGTTTATGGGAACAGTTGGTAAGTATTTAACATCATAATATATTATATTAAAAGAAAAAAAATTGTAAGTTAGGTAAACAATTTTAAATACATATATCATAGAATATTATTATAATCTACTAGCTGACCCCAGCAAATGTTGTTTTGCAAAATGAAATATAGATAGTAGGTAGCAGATTCTCAAACCTACTGAATACGCATATAAAATTTCATAATAAACGGGTAAGCCGGAGGAGTACGGTAACTAACATTGTGACATAGACATTTTAAATATAAGATGATGATATTATAATTTATAGAGACATAAATTGTAATAGGCCATCATAATGGAGAAGCCATTGGCTCCTGAAATACAGTTTTTTACTAGTTCGGGAGCCTATGGATCTATATCTTAGTTTAATCATTTGTTTATGTCATTCATCATCACCCTATTAACGTTCCCACTGCTGGGACACAGGGACTTCTCTCTTGACGAGAGAGATGAGGCCTTAATTCACCGCGCTGGCCAAGTGCGGGTTGGTGAATGTCACATGCCCTTCAAACTCTTTTAAAGTTCTCAGAACATACCGGTTTCCTCACGATGTTTGCCTTCACCGTTAAAGCACGTGTTTAAAGCGCACATAAATTTCTCAAGAAGAACAATCCAGATGTTCGTGGCATGAATGTCGAGTGTCCTCCCACTTAGCCAACACGGCTTTTTAGAGCGTGCTTCGCTGGAAGTGTCAGCACATTTGAAATGATTGGTATTAGGTGCCGACGCAGGCGCCGAACGAGGAGAGCGCGGTGTGCGCGCTGACGGGGCTGGGCGGCGCGCTGGGCGGCGCGGGCTACTCCGAGCTGCTGTACGCGCACCTGCTGGACGCGGACGGCGCGCGCCTCACCTACACGCACTACACCTGCCGCGTGCCCTACCGCCACCTGCTCGACATCATGTTCAACCGCCCCGTCTACATACAGAGGAACAAGGTGCTCTATTACCCTACCCTCTTTTTTTTTTGAAGTGAAACTTCTATAGAATCGTAGTGATTTCAAACCGGATGCAAAAAGATGAAACGGAAATGGTAAGAGACACAAATACAATGCTTTATTTAAATTTCGTAGTCTCAACTACGAAGTATCGCGCAAAGAGGTATTGCTGTGTTTTATTGTTATAAGTAGTAGACTCCAATCGTGCGTCGTAGCTGACACACACACACTTTTTTTTTATTCTTCTTATTCTTTCGTCGATTTACTGAAGTTTCACTTCTATCGTGTGTGAATCGCACACACACCTTTTTATTACTATTAAGACTTACCATTGGTCCAGTTTTTTTTTTTTTTTATGCTGGATAAACCTTTATTTGACCACAATCTCACGTGATGTAAAGTGACGATGTGGTCTAAGATGGGACATGAAGGCCTAGAAGATGGCTTCTACGGGCCACATTACGAAACACGAAAAAATCGCTTCACGCACTGGCCCAGCCCGGAGGGTGGTGACAAGCCGCGACCGAAGCCTCCCACCAGAGACTGTTCTTAGCACCACCCGGAGGTCACGTGTAAGGATTCTGAGGGCTACCACTTATGGACGTGAACAGACAAAACCTCTCAGATATGATGCGGCATCTTAGAATCTATACTAATATTAAGTTGAGGAGTTAAACTAAATCTCGCTTATCAGGTCTGATTGAAAAAATATCGCAGTAGAGATCTCGTTTATCCAGAAAGGGCAGGAGGTTGATCATGATTTACACAGATTTGAACCGCTCTCAATCCCACACCGTTAATGAGGTTCCATTGTTTTTGTGCTCCCCGGTGGACGCCGCTGTGTAGTGAGGTCGTCAGGCATAGTTTGACATTTGCGACGCTGCGTGGAAATATTAGCCATCCATGTCAATTGACGGGTTGAGGCTGTAATTCAAATAATAAACATTTTCTTTAATAATTTATTTATTTTCCGAATAGATTTATGAAATACTAGGTTTTATAGACACGTCTCTATCCGTTCTATGGATTTCCCCTCGTGAACTACATATTTTGCAGAGGTAAAATACCTTATCTTATAGCCTTCCCGTTATATAACAGTGAAACAATTTTTCAAATTTGAAATTTTATTTATCAATCAATCTTATCAGCTCTATAACATAAGTATAGATAGATTAGTAAAATATTCGTTTGGTTCTAATAATTTATTATTGTAGTTGCCTATGTGTGTCAAAATAAATGTTTTTCTTTTCTATTCTAAAAGAGGTAAGGTAGGTTTCTGCAAGAGGTAGCGGGTTCGATTCCCGCCGGGGGGTCAAGTGTTTGTATGTCCTGCAAGCACTTTCTCCTTGGTCTGGGTGTTTAATATGTATAATAAAAATATCTATGTATGTATGTCTATTATATTAAGTATATCAGATGTCTAGTACCTGTAACACAAGCTAAGAGCTTACCACGGGGCTAGATGTTGTTGTTTGGATTGTCCGGAAATATTTATTATTTCTATTCTATTCTAATAATAATGTGATTGTTGCAGGTGTATAAAGTGGGCATAGTGTTCAACAAGGTGGGCTGGTACCCCATGGGCACGTGCGCGCAGCACGTCGCCGCCGAGTCCGTCTTCTTCAACTTCTGCATCGGCCAGAGCTCCGACTCCGTCCGCGACGGCCTCATACGCTCCATCATATTCACTTACTAGGCGACTGACCCTTGAATTCCTTCGAGACTACACCAGAAGCAACGACCAAAAGGATTTGCCACACCAAAGATCGATGGAGCAATTAACCTGTGAATTCTTACAAGGAAGAGACGGCTAGAAGAAAATCTTAATTGCCAATGTTTTAGTCCACTTGTCTCTACTAATTGGACTACATAGGAATCAAAATAGCATAGAAAATACAAGAAAAGATGATAGCCCAGCGGCCAGAACTGGGATACTTTGGACTTGGAGATATACATTTAAAATCCAGACCTGGTGACGAAAAGCGGATCTTAGTATTATAAATTAATAAATGTACCAACATCTATAACTGCCCGATCAGACTTGTGAGCTGAGAAATGGTCTGTGACGATACTTTGGGCACAGACTTTGCACTGCGTGACAACTATGAAACTGCCAAATTTCGCAAACGGGCTCATACTTTTTGACCTCAAAAAAAGTGCCACGATTATACATATACATAGAGTATCTGCATCAGTTACTACATAAAGGAGCTATAGGCGAAGCTATATAATATATAGTCTATATGTATATCTAGATGCATGCAGTGGAATCATCATAAACGGCGTTAAAATCGTAAGATTTGCGATTGTGAATTGCTTCGTATGACGAATTTAAACTTGATGTGTTGAAAGTGTTTACTGTTGTAGTATTTACTAAGTTTTAAACCAATATTGAGAAAATGCCTTATTCATTATTAGAATATTTTTCTTGGGTTCAGAATTCCCTGACTGGTGAAACGTGAAAATAATGTTATTTTCTGTTTATTCATCAAAGAACATATCTTTTATGGAGTTCCTAGTTAGTTTTAAATACAGAAAACAGTACATTTGTCTTAAATCGGATACAGTATTTTTCAGAAATGGTGGATAGTCCTTAACGCGCGAGGGTGGGGGCCCACTACGTAAAAATAAATATTCTATTCCTAACAAGCCGCGGTCGTACATTTTTTTTGTAAAATATTTTACTTACATTTTGGGCATCACATCAGTTGAGTTGATCCGCCGTTACGAATGATTTCTGTTTATAATAAATAAATGATTTAAGTAGCAATTGCTCGGTAATTTCACAATGTAAATAGATATGTAGTAGGTACGGTTGGGACACTACAATACATTTTTATACGCCAAAGGTGCTCAACTTAGCAGTTAATTGATATCAGAAATAAAAGTGAATACTAGCCTGGAGTTAAGTTTTAAAATGTAATTTAGGAATACTATTATTGTGGTGTCGTGGGACACCAGGTAGGAACGAAGTTCCTTCGGCTAATGTATTCGTAGTGAAGACCTACATTTTTACATGTAGGAAGTCACAATTGATTATTAACAATGTAATTTCACAAAGCCTACAGTAAAATTAACGGATTGATTGAGTGTTTTTTAACGATGTTTTTTAAAATAGACCTATTTATTATTAGATGTATAAAATAAACAATGCTTTAAATATGTAATATTTTATTTATAATTACCTATTTTTCACAGTTATTTATAAAGTAATATTAATATCAAGTATTACACTAAATTTGTTTTACGAATTCCTAATGATTGCTAGTTTAGAAAATTTGATTTCCATGTCAATCATTAAGATTTGCTCCTTACAAATAATATAAAACAAAATGGTGAGGTCTATTTACAGTACATTCCCAATTCCCTAAAAAATTGACAACTTCACAATAACAAAATGTGTCAAAACGAAATCCTTAAAATTAGTTAATTCTAAAAAGAATCTCGCTCAACAACTGTACAAAGATTATGAGTGGTTTCTACAAATCGTGCTCAAATTTCGGCAAATTAGGCAAATAATTAACAGTATCAACACTAGCCGCTATATTTACATCACATCACTTTTACAAAACAAATATAAACTATATACAACATCGTTAAATATTCTCAAATGCTGTAACACATTTAAAACATTTCATAATCAACTAGACGTAATTTCAGTTAATCGGCAGGTGCCGCTTCTAATTTAAATTAAATAATTTAAAATATGCGCTTGCACGCATGTATACAAAAAAAAACCTGTACAAATTGCCTACGATTATTTGGCGCGATAAATTAAAGTACTAGGCAACAAAACGTAATAGAAATGTTCGGATCACTTGGTTGTGGAAACGATTAGTTAATTTCGGAAATGAGTAGACGGAACCAAATGCAGCGGGAATTCCAACAGCGAGCGGCCAAGCTCGCGCGACAGACGTTAATTACACCTCTACGGCTCGATCTACACTTACGCTTTAGGTATTATTAAAATAGAAAATTTATTATAACTACGAACTGTCGGAGATTCGACGATAGAACATCGGCAAGTTGCCTCTGAACTTCCATTTATGAATATTTTTATAAAACGACAAATTTTCTAATTACAAATGCTACATGAAACATCATCTAAACTCTTTATAACTAATCAACTATTCCATAGGTACTATTGGTGTTACTTATCATTCCTGATTGAAGAATTAAGTTTTATCATAAGAAATGTTCTAGTATTCAGTTGTTAGCCAGCAGTGCATGGACTTACGCAAATAATAAACAATTGTTATAAAATAAATAAATAAGACTTCACTGAGGGTCCATGCAATGTGGAATGTTTATTGTGAAGCAAATTTTGAGCTTTTGTTCCCTTGTATAAAACCTTGTACATGAGTACAATGACCTCATGTTGATTATGAATAATTATTTTCATCTAAAAATGTAGTCTAGATAAATAGAAAGGAAGTAAAATTTATTCTATTAATATAAATAGTCTTTATAAAAATAAAATAAATGAGTAACAAATAGTTCTGACCACCTTTAATATTAGGAAATAATGAGTTGATGTGGATGATTCAAATATTAAAAAGATAAAAAAAAATGTTGGTAAAAATATCTAAAATACTACAAAATATCTAACGCCTTTGGTAATTCATACCGGTTTAAATATAATAACGAAAATAATATTTTTACAGCTCAACACTAACCTACAACAGTTTGTGACGCTGACGACCTCAAATGGCTGTGATGTCGGCAAATTGAATGGTATGAGAGTTAGAAGCCAGTGCTTTGAGCCTCTGAACCATAACAAAAACACTTGATTACTACTACATTACTACACAAAATGAGGTTCTCGAAAGATCAAGGAAGTTTCTGTTGAATTCAAATACAACTTACTGGAAGTGACCATAAAGAAAATGTAATAAAGTTATATTTTGTTACAAATTTATCAGAATTGTGTTTATTTCCAGGTAGGTAATACTTTAAGGGTAGACAATTGGCCCATTAAGTACTTAGTTAGCCAAAACGTTTAACATTTTTGTGTGCCTGAAAACATTATCCGATATTTTTGGCTTAAATTTTATAACAACTTTATAAAATTTAAGCCAAAAATCGAAATAAGTCAATAATTTACTCTGTATTCACAAAAACACTGATGTACAAATGACCCAATAGAATTGGTTGGTCTGTTAAAAATGAACTACTTAATTCGAGACTGCTATATTTCACCGTTCACTTTGATTGAGTACAAATGGACCGGACACTGATAAACTACGTCAAACACAACACTACAGCAAAAACTAACAATATTTCACTATTGAACACAAATCGCGAAACACCGCGGATCGCTTCCGTAATGCCACCGATTCTAAACGCTAATCCATAATACTGACATGGACGTGGGTTTCGATTTCAAGGTCAGCAGCGATCGTCGCCTCGGCTGTTCTCGAACGCCATTCATTCCTAAGTGTAGAATTTAGCTATCTAGGACGAGGTCGGGGGACCGTGTCCGTCGCGGCGGGAACTCTCGTCTCCGGAGATGTATTGGATACATAGCAAGGCACTGCGGTACCTCCACGCGGGGCGGCTCAGCCGAGCGCCGCCGCCGTGTGGTAGAGCTGCATCAGCACCTGCACGTGCAGCGGCAGGCACGACACGCGGTCCGCCGTGTTCCCGTCCAGAGCCAGCCACGACAGCGCGTTGTAACCTTCCAGCACGTATCTGAAACAAGAGAATACGGTTCATCTAGGATCTTTGTCAAGCTTTTAAGCTCTCTCTTAACTTAGATATAGGCATTGCAATATTTTGAATGCGTATCGGTTCTAATCCGATATGCGTCTGCCGAAGGATATCTAGAAGGGGTCAATAATCTGACATATATATCTAATATATAAAATTCTCGTGTCACGGGGTGCATAATCGAACTCCTCCGAAACGGCTTGACCGATTCTCATGAAATTTTGTGAGCGTATTCAGTAGGTCTGAGAGACAGCCAACATCTATTTTTCATTTTGAAAAAAAAAAATATTTTTTGCAAAACAACGTTTGCTGGGGTCAGCTAGTAATGTATATATTCTACCAGAATTTAATGAATAATATTTTTTACAGATGTGTCAATATGGCCAATAGTATCTATACTAATATTATAAAGCTGAAGAGTTTGTTTGTTTGATTGTTTGTTTGTTTGTTTGAACGCGCTAATCTCAGAAACTACTGGTTCGAATTGAATAATTCTTTTTGTGTTGGATAGTGGAGTTATCGAGGAAGGCTATAGGCTATATAACATCACGCTACGACCAATAGGAGCAAAGATATAGTGGTAAATGTGTAAACAACGGGAGAAATTGTTCATCTTAGAAGCCTTCCGTTGCGTGCGCCGTGAAAACGGTTCAAGATACACAAAAAATATGTATTAAAGGATAATAGCTCTTTTAATGATTTAAAAAACAGTCCGCGATAGTATATGTCTATCTTTTAAGGTTAACTCACAAAAACCGTTTTTATGGTACCTAATTTGGTCGAAATAATTTGTTTAAGTTGTATCAACATAATAATATTAATCTTTATTCAAATAAATATGTTGTTGGTTAAGAGTACTTCATCCATTATAACGCGGGTAGCACCGCAGGGCACAGCTAGTATATAATACACACTTAATACTTTATCACCATACCTACCATGAAACCGATTTTTTGAGGTTTATCTATCACTCACTGCTCTTTCATTTGAAAAGTAACAGAGAGACGTTTAATTTTTCAAAAAACGTTTAAAAACAGTCGCTATATGGACAAAAAATAAAAATCAACGATCCACGAAACATGTTGTAATGGGTTACGGATACAATGCGTACTGCGAGGCGGGGTATAGCAGAGGTGGTGAGAGGTGTTTCATGATACCTGAGCACGTCCGTGGTGAGCTGCGAGTCGAGCGGGTGCGCGTTGTGGTCGCGGCGCTGCACCAGCGAGGTGTAGTCGTCGGCCTGCTGCAGGCTGCCCGCGTGCAGGTGCAGCGCCGAGCGCAGGAAGGCGGGGCACGCGTCGCGCAGGTGCCCGCAGCCCGCCCACCACCACGCCGGCATGCCGTGCAGCGGCGCCGTCGACACCTGCCGGCCGCGGAACGGTTATAGTCCCACACGTAAACTTCGGACCTGCTACTCTTTAGACTAGGAGCAAACGGTGCCAATCTTATAATGGACTTTCGATACGAGAGTGTGCGTAAGTTTTACGAAGCATATTTAAGTAAATATGTGTCAACTGCTTGCCGGCCAACCACCGGTGGTGTTGACTCAAATTCAAATTTCTTTAATTGCCGAACAAAAGTAAAGTACAGTCTTAAAATAGTTATAGATGCATTATGTACCATAATGATTTGACTCGCGAAACCAGACTCTTCATACCGGAACACCGGAGACATAGTAATGAATGCATACCAGGTATCCGAGCGCGAGCGGCTGCTGCAGCACGGTGCCGACGGCCTCGTGCGCGTCGTCGGCGCGCGCGCGCGCGTGCGCGGCGGCGGCGTGCGCGGGCGCCTCCTCGCCGGCCGCGTCGTCGTCCATGCGCTGCGTGAACATGGAGCAGAACATGTCGTCCGTGGAGAACAGGTCGCCCATCTCGCCGTCGTTCATGTCCTCGTCCTGGATGTCCAGGAACATCATGTCGTTGTCCTCGCCGTTCGCCATCGCCGGCTCGAACGTTGTCTGGTTCGATTGGGTCGTGGCTGCCGATAAAATACCACATTATTATGGAATGCTAAGCGCGAAACGGCCGAGGTGCGGCAATATTTTATGTGGAGTATTATTATGTTCCTCAATATTGATAATAGATGTGTCTAAGTCGTCGAAATTCAGAACCCGAATAAACGGTAGGTACTGCATAATAGCCTGCATAAGGTTATGGGATGGATGGCTGTATCGTATGGCGAGCACGGCAAAGGTAAGATGTGTTGTTCGGAATGCAAAGCGCTTGAACTTACTGTGATAGATTCCTGATAGAAGTGTAGCGCGATGAGCCTAATTAACACCACTCAGTAAAGATTGAGTTTTGCAAGTTGAGGTTTTAACACACTGCGGCACCGCGTGCACTCACCTGAGGTCGGGAAGACGAGGATGTGCGTGGCGGTGACGTCGCGCGGCGTGTGCAGCGCGCTGTGCAGCGAGTGCTGCGAGAAGCGCTCGTCGGGCGTGAAGCGGTCCGCCATGAGGCGCAGCGCGGGCTCGGGCTCCGTGGACACGAGGCAGGCCGACAGGATGCACGGCACGGCCACGGCCGGCAGCACGCCGCACACGCCGCACAGCTCGCGCAGCTGCCCCGACACCTGGTTCAGGTGCTTGCGGGACAGCAGCCAACTCCAACCTGCGCGACAATACTATACTTTTAACGGAAAACATTAAAGTTCAATAAAACGTGACAAGATAAATGTAAACTATTAGAAAATCAAATAACAATTAACGGCCTTATCTTTAACGGTAGGCTGTTAAAGTTAGCCCCAGGATGGACACAGATCAACAAGGACACAGTTATACCAATTATGATTGGGGGTACTGGGTATTTAAGTGGATAATTATCGAACGATCTCTTGGATTAAAAACTTTGATTGTAATCATTGAGAGGTTTGGGGGTGGTTGTGAATTGTCGCCACGCTTTGCAGATTGGTTGGCGAGCGTAGTATAGAGTGGTGTTGAGGTCCAAGAGGACACTGCTGTCCATCTTCTGATTTCCTGTGGCCCATTTTAGGTGCGGAATTTTCATAATTTCTACATAGCGTACCTTTCAGCTCGCCGTGTCCGATCCTGCCTATCCGGCCGACGACTAGCCGCCAGGGCTGAGCCGCCTGGCTCATGACGCCCAGCGTGAAGTCCATGAGCTTGGTCAGTCCGAGCCGCCGCGCCGGCCCTCGTAATCTCCGTCGCGACCTGAAAAGGGCAAAACATTACCAATACATGGATACAAAAAGATGGAGTCAAAGAGGCGGTCCGGTCGTGCGAGAGGCAGCAGCGAGTACCTGTGGGGCACGTGTATGTTGATGGCGACGGTGTCGAGCAGCTCGCCGCGCGCGTCCGTAGCGGCGGCCAGCAGCCAGCGCTGGTCGTGTGATAGGCAGTAGGCCAGGAACAGCACGGCGCCCTGCTCGCCCACGGCGCCCCAGCTCTCGCCCTCGGCCGCGCCCGGCCCGCGCAGGGGCCGCGCGCTGCCCAGCACCCACGCCGGCGAGAACAGCTTGTACGCGGCTCGGTTCTTCTCCTGCAACGCATAACAGGTAACTCAGAAACTACGCGCCCCGAGAGCGCCGCCAGTGGTGCTCGTCTGAATCAGTCGCTGGTCCCGGTGCACTTACGTCCTTGGAGTGCAGGAAGAGGTTGGCGGCGGCGGCGGTGCCGAAGCCGGTGAGCGACTTGCCGTCGGCGCGGTGCTGCAGCAGGCGGCGCGCGCCCGTGAACACGCTGAAGGCGAGCGCGCGCGTGGCCGCCGTGCCGCCGCCCTCGCGCTCGCCCTTCTCCGCCGCGCCCAGGCCGTACGCCTCGCACACGCTCTCCAGAGATATTATCTGCGAGACACGATTCACGGTCATCTCAGGGGTCTATAAGTCTCAAAATACCTGGTCATTTTTTTATTGTAGGAACCGTAAGGAGAGTTCCTCATTAACATCGGGCGACATTTTTAGGACAGAAAATTGTATAGAGTTATATGTTATCAAACATATCAATGAATTCATTTGAATTCATGATCATTTGATTAGAATTTTCTGGGAGGGCTCGCGAGGGATATATTTGATCGGAAAACTATAGAAGAGGCCTAAAGTGATCCAGGGCTCACGCGTGCCGACGGCGCAGAAGATGTTGATCAAAATAATTACCTTGACGAGTGGGTTGTGGTGGTGCAGATGTTGGTGCGTGCGCGCGGCGATGCGCAGCAAGGCGTGCAGGGTCTTGGCGCGGTCGGGGTGTGCGGCGGGCGGCTCCAGCACGTAGAGCACCAGCGCGGGCGCGCCGCCCTCGTCCTCCTCGGCCCAGGCGGCCGGCGCCGGCGCCGCGCCCCCCGCGTCCCCGCCCTCCTCCGCGCCCGGCGCGCGCGCGGGCTCGCGCTCGCACTCGAACAAGCTGCGGTCTACGGTGAGCGCGCCCAGCTGCGGTACTAGTGTGCTCCGTAAGGCTTCTACGTATCTGAAAACGGGCATGTTGATGTTACTTCCAATGTTTTTGGTCCTGTTAAAGTAACAACGGCCATAAAAACGATTGAACCACAAAGGCCATAAAATATATTTGGATTTCGAACAAAGCAAACGGTGAACGCAGCGACAGACGTCAACACTGCCATCCCGTAGGGATATTTACTGGTCTGCCTTTGGATTAGTGGACCAATCCATTGATTAATTCGATTCGAAGTGTCGATAAAATAATCAACTATAATGATTTCGATCAACGATGGATCGAGTGAAGAACACCTTAGTTCCCCATATCACAAAGAGAATAGCCAATTTACAAATTACACAGTTAGAATAAACTTAAAATTAAATACACCATGTGTATAGTAATGTCATGATAACAAGTCACCAGCACAACTTGCTGGTCCGTTACTTTTTATTGCCGTCCAAATGGAGAGATATCCAATGTTTAAAAATAGGGTTGTTATAGTAAGTGCAGTTACCCTTTGAGGTATGCTGCGGCGCGGCCCTGCGGCAGCGGTCCGGTCCAGTCGTCGTCGGTGGCGTGCGGCGCGGGCGGCGCGCGCAGCATGCCGTCGCGCCCCACGCGCAGCAGCGGCCGGTGCCGGCCCAGCCGACACGCCTCGTACACCGCCGACAGCTCGCGGAAGAATGCGCGTAACGGCTCCTGTAGGGAATAAAATCACACTGTCAGTATGGTTCTACAGTAATGCTAGTCGGTAAATTATACCGCGGGAACCGGCTATAGAATGTTGTCAGCCGTAAGCGAGGCTAGCTGTAGGATAGACTATCCACGGATTTGTGCACAGATGGCGTTAGAACTAGGACCAGTCGTAGCACAAGTTATAATAAATAATAAAATAAACACCACGTCACGCCACAAGCCTTAGTCGCGCCTCTCCATCGCGCTATTATTAGACTTGTCATTGGGCAGCAGGTATTTTATAGCTATCAGTTTAAAACGCGTTTTGTCGTTTGTAAGTAGTAGAATGTAGATGAAGTTAAGACAGACCTGCAAGGCGGGAGTGCTGGGCGCGAGCACGGCGTAGGCCACGTCGCGCGAGTACGAGTAGGGCTCCAGCTGCAGGCGCTCCCAGTGGCGCAGCGCGTAGGGCGCCAGGCTGAGCCAGTCCGTGTCGTGGCCGACGAGCAGCGGCGGCACGGGCTGCGGCTCGCACAGGTCCTCGTTGTAAGTAGTAGAATGTAGATGAAGTTAAGACAGACCTGCAAGGCGGGAGTGCTGGGCGCGAGCACGGCGTAGGCCACGTCGCGCGAGTACGAGTAGGGCTCCAGCTGCAGGCGCTCCCAGTGGCGCAGCGCGTAGGGCGCCAGGCTGAGCCAGTCCGTGTCGTGGCCGACGAGCAGCGGCGGCACGGGCTGCGGCTCGCACAGGTCCTCGTTGTAAGTAGTAGAATGTAGATGAAGTTAAGACAGACCTGCAAGGCGGGAGTGCTGGGCGCGAGCACGGCGTAGGCCACGTCGCGCGAGTACGAGTAGGGCTCCAGCTGCAGGCGCTCCCAGTGGCGCAGCGCGTAGGGCGCCAGGCTGAGCCAGTCCGTGTCGTGGCCGACGAGCAGCGGCGGCACGGGCTGCGGCTCGCACAGGTCCTCGTTGCCGCGCCCCGCCAGGCGGTGGAACTGCCGCCACGTCAGCGGGCCCGTCACGCCGTCCCACATGCGCGCGCCGCAGCATCTGCTCACCAACACACCAAACACACTCAATGCCATTCATAGATCGTTATGGCGGCTCCGCATTAGTGCCGTATAAAACAAACAAACGTGAAACAGACACGCACGTGAATGCGGACGGTTTACGCGCACGCTCACGCTGGTTCTCTGAATAGAATTGTTTCAAAACGGACGATAGTGAGCATCACCGTGAAGCCATGGCACTAATGTGGAGCCGCCATTACATTATTACAAAAGGCTAGAAAATAATTCGGCCGTCAATTAGAATAAAAAAAAACCTACACGTATATTTTCTTTTCTATTGCAAACTAAAAAACAAGATGATACCTGACTTAAATTTTCGAATTAACGATTGATATCATTTATAAGTCAGAAGCGACACAAGATCTTTGAATATCTTGGCTTTCAGTTAAATTAATGAAGCGAAAAATATGTGTCCTGTAGTTTTGGACGGGCTAGCGGACCGACTAAACAGAGTACCCAATTTTTATGTCGTAGTTTTACGCATTGTCTTATTGAAACTTGTCCTGGTGCAACGGCACCTCAAAATATAGCTTTACTCATTTCCATGGAGATTTTTTTTGTAAAGATAAATACGTATGTCGCAAATACGATGCGCAACTGTATGTACCGTTTTTGTATAGCGTCTTGCAGCAGCGGTCGCAGGCGGCGCATGAGGCGCACGACGTCGCGCGTGGAGCGGGGCGCGCGCGCGCCGATGAAGGGCCAGCGGTGCACGCCGCCCGCCGGGCCCGCGCCGCCGCCCGCCGCGCGCAGCGCCCGCGCCGCCGCCGACCCGCCGTCGCTGTATCTAATGGAAATACACACAGTTTTCATTTTATGTGATGATGATTGAACACTTGGACGTTGTTGTGGCAAGACGTGTTCTCAGTAAATTAAATATTAAATCACATTGCTGATTTTGCGACCTACTTATACCCGCGGCGACAAACTGTGTCAATCGAGGTCGTATATCCGCTACAGTGTTTCCGTGAAGATGAATAAATCTACAAATTAATATTATGGCAAATTCGGATAGTCCGTTCAACCGCAGTCGCATGATGACGCGCACGCCGCCCCCCACCCCGCCCACGCCCGGGCCCTCGGCTGCCCGATACGAAGAAATGCAGATGGTCTCTACTCCAGATATTCAAAACTGGATGTCCGCCATCGAGCAATACCTAGCTGAGGTAACGGCTACTGCATCTGAGGGTAAGCTAAATTCCGACCAGAAACTTAAAATTAGCGGTTTGTGCCGAAAAGTGAGTTACTGCACTTCGCAACTAGCGGTCGCTTATCAAGCCCTAAAGACTAAAGCTGTTGACGCATGTAATACCATCCAAAGGCAGCAAGATAGCGTTGCACAAAATGCTAACTTAGAGGACCTCTTCAACGCACAATCGCAACAACTAAAAACCTTGTTGGTCACAATGGATCTTCCAAAACCCCAGTCCACGAACGCTTCCTTTGCTGATATGGTCAAGAAAGGCACTAATGACTTCATAAAGCCGCAAAATGTCAGCTCGGTCGCTATTTATCCGAAGGATAAATTGAAAAGCAGCGAGGACACAAAAAACCTTGTCAAAAAAATAATTTGTCCCGAGCAACTTAAGCTTCATGTAAGAGGCGTCCGTATGACGCGAAATGGAGGCGTTATCATCAGCACCGACACCAAGGACGACATCGAGAAACTGAAAACCACCGTAACATCACAGAACAAGGACTTAACCATCGATGACCATCTTAAGAAACGGCCCAGAGTCGTCGTCATCGGAGTGCCGACCTCAATGCCGGAGAATGAAGTGTTTTCCTGCATTTTTAACCAGAACCTGGCAGATACACTACAAGATTACGACCTTAAGAAGTTTATGGCCTCAATAAAACTTAGCCACAGATCTGGGAGAAAAGACGCACAGACTTGTAATTATGTAATAGAAGTACCTGCGCCTATACGCAAAGCCCTGATTACTAAGGACAGAGTCTTTATAAATTGGTCCTCCTGTCCAGTGAGAGATTTCACTTTGGTGACACGCTGCTATAAGTGCCAGCAATACGGACACGCGGCTAAGTCATGCAGAGGTCCAGCACAAGTATGCGGCCACTGTGGAGGTCAAGGCCATTTTTCCAAAGAGTGCCCCAAGTCAGCTGACGCTCCAAAATGTGCCACCTGCTCGCACTTCAAAAAGCCGTGTGACCACCCTACAGGCTCCATAGACTGTCCTGCCAAAGTAGCCGCTGAAAAAAGGTATATAAACTCTGTAGATTATGAAGGCGCCTAAGAGCGCCGTTTCATTGGATATTTTTGACCTCCTATTGCTTTTTGGTTAAATAATGTTAAATAGCATAATTTCTGATATTGATGACTTTTCTATAGCGGACTCTAAAATCTGTGAAGTAGAAGATTGTAAATCTTATATTTATTCGTATAAAAATCCATTAACAGTACTGACACAAAACATCCGCAGTATTTATAAAAATTTTGATGATTTTAGCATTTTCTTTTCTAGGTTAAACATTGAATGTGATATAATTATACTAACAGAATGTTGGCTTTCCAAACAATATAACCTTCCACAAATACCGGGTTATTCTATGCACTCAAGTCATATTATTTATAATCAAAATGATGGGATAATTGTTTACGCAAAATGCCACCTTAACATTACTGTAGAGGAACCTACCTTTAAAGATTGCAACAGACTTTTGATCAAAATTGGGTCTGATTTTGCCATATTAGCACTTTATAGGCCGCCATCTTTTAAAAATCACTCAAATTTTCTTGATTCTTTAGATGCAGTTTTGAAAAAACTCGTATCTGTTAAGAATATAGTTCTGATTGGGGACATTAATATTAATATCATGCCTCAAGAAAATGCTCCAGGCTCTGAAGAATATTTAAACCTTTGTTGTTTTCATGGTTTATTTCCTGCACATACATTTCCCACACACAATAGTGGTTCATGTTTGGACCACATCATGCTGAAAACCAAATTTGCCTCTTTATCACTTGTTACTAACTCAACAATAACAGACCATAGGGCTGCTCTAATTGCGCTTAACTGTAATATAAATAAAACTAACAAGACACGCACTATTACAAAACTAAACATGAAAAACCTTGAAGACGACTTACGTAGCATAGATTTTGCTCCAGTTTACAATTCCGCTGACCCGCATTTTTGCATGTCATATGTCATCAAAACGGTTCAAGCAGCAATTAATAAAAACTCGCACCTTCTTTTAATAAACAAGAAACATCGTAATTTAAAACCTTGGATAACGCCAGGTCTTATACGTTGCATGAGGCATCGGGATAAACTACACATGAAAACCAGATCTAATCCCAATAACTTAGTATTGCAAACATCTTACAAAAGATACCGAAATTTCTGCAACAATATCCTAAGGAAAGTTAAAGTTGAATTTGACAAAAAAACGTTGAAAAATGCGGGAAATGACAGCAAAAAAGTCTGGAATTGTATTAAAAATATCTCAAATTCAGCAAAACAGCGTGAGTCGTCAAATTGCTTACTTCAATCTTGCTCAACTGAAATTGAATCCGCTAACGTAGCCAATAAGTTTTTCATCGAGGTAGGTCAGTGTTTGGCAGAACAAAATCACACACAGATCACTAACTGCACAAAATTATTGGGTAATAGCTTGCCCATGGAATCGTCCTTTGCCTTACTTGATACTGACGAGGCTGAATTAAATAGTATAATGTTGTCTTTAAAAGATAACTGTGCCGTTGGCTGGGACAATATTTCCACAAAAGTATTGAAATATAACAGGCATATCTTGATTCCGCCACTAACAAAAATTTTTAACATGTGCTTCTCTCAGGGTATTTTCCCAAATTGTCTAAAAAAAGCAGTAGTAATACCGGTCTATAAATCCGGAGCTAAAGACCAGATAACAAATTACAGGCCTATATCTTTACTCTCATCCATGTCTAAAATATTGGAAAAACTTATAAATTCACGTCTTGTAAACTATCTTGATAAAAAGAAAATTTTATCAGATATGCAATTCGGTTTTAGAAGTAAATTATCAACATCAGACGCAGTACATCAGTTGACCAATCATATTGAACTAGAACTAGATAAAGGTCAACACACCATTGGAATTTTTGTAGATCTTGCAAAAGCTTTTGATACCGTTTCAAATCCCATACTTTTGCACAAGTTAGAGGCATTGGGAATAAGAGGCACCCAGCTTAAGCTTTTCTCAAGTTACTTAGAACACCGCACTCAATGTGTTAAGATTGGTGACGTCATTAGTAAGGACCTTGAAAACACTGATTATGGCGTCCCACAGGGTAGTATTTTAGGTCCAACTTTATTCTTAATTTATATTAATGACCTTTGTAATCTTAAATTAAAACATGGCAAAATAATTTCCTACGCTGACGATACAGCTCTTCTCTTCTCAGCAGATTCGGAAAAAGAAGCGTTTATGCATGCTCAATATGGCTTTAATTTAGTTAATAAATGGCTTCATCAACATCTCCTCACCTTAAATATAGATAAGACGAGTTACATAAAGTTTACAATGCGAAAACATAGATTAACAGAGGCGAATTATCGATTATATGCACATCATTGTTTAGTACAAGATTATAGCCCGTGCACATGTCCAGAGATAGCAAGCATTGACAAAGTGAAATATCTAGGCATTATAATAGATAAAACGCTCTCTTTTAGACCGCACATACAGGCCCTTGGAAGCCGTATTAGAAAGTTAATAGTTGTTTTTAAAAATCTTCGTCATATAGCAGACGAAAAACTGTTGAGACAAATTTACCTTGCTCTATGCCAATCTATTATCAGTTATTGCATAACCTCATGGGGTGGTGCAGGTAAAACATTGTTACTAACAGTCGAAAGGGCTCAAAGGGCGATACTTAAAGTATCTACTTTTCGACCGTTTAGATTCCCTACTAACAGTCTCTATAAATTATGTGAAGTATTATCTGTTCGCCAGCTTTTCATAATGAGCACTGTTCTGAAACAACACGCATCTATTCCACCGGATATTACTATTAAAAGAAGATATGATAGTGTTTGTCCAAAGCTTCTAGGCAAAAGGCATGCTTTTTCTCACAGATTTTACAGTTTTCTAGGACCTTTTTTGTACAATAAATTAAATAGAGCAATACACATGCATTCGTGTAATTTATATAAATGCAAAAAAGTAGTTCAAGGTTATCTACAAAGTTTGTCATACGATGACACTGAAAACCTCTTATCCGTTATAAAATAAGTAGTTTTTTGTAAGTCAGCAATTTGTATTTGTAATCTAGGTTAAGATTATGTAAGTGTACTAATCCAACAACAACGTCAGAGCAACATGTGCATTAATTTAGTTTTAAACATTGTTATACAGAATAAACTTAGGAAATAATGTATGCCTGAAAAACAGGATTCTCCTAGTTCAGGCACAATAAATACAGCATAGCTCTAATTAAATTTTAAGGATTTTTGTCAACTTTAGCTTTAAGTGATTTTCTAAATAAATATTTTTTTTTTTTTTTTTTTTTTTTTTTTTTTTTATGTTAGATCGGCCTTCATTTGGCCACAATCTCACCTGATGTAAAATGACGATGCGGTCTACCGATTGTCCAGTTTATATCACGGAAGCGGAAAATGTTTCAGCACTAAGTACCACCATTTGGGTTGATTTATAATTTAATGAAAACTTTCTCTAGTGGCGTTGTCCTACCATAAAGTATTAAATAACTTCACAAGGATATTGAATAAATAATAAATGATAATAACTATATATTACATAACTAAATTATCTAAACATCTCTCTGGCTTGAGTGCACTCGGCAGTTCTCAGTTAATATCATTAAGCTCCTCATCTCAGAAAGTGACGTATCAATCACAAAAAAATAAGTGTGCGCTGCGCCAAAAGAAATGTTCACTTGAAAGAGTTATATGAATCAAATGTTTATAACGAAGCGGCGGCGGTACTAGTAGTACTCACTCGAGCAGGTTCAGTTCGTGGTCCTTGGGCATGGCCTGCAGCGCGTGGCGGTGCGCGGCGCGGTGCAGCGCGGAGGCGGGCCCGCCGCCGGCCGCCGCGCACGCCGCCACCACCAGGCCCGCCACGTCCGCCAGCCCGCCGCCGTCCGCGCCGCCCGGCGCCGTCGCCAGGCCCGTGATCTCCATCTCGTCCTGGGTTAAACATTCACACTCAAATTGATGCTTGGACATTTTTGACAGAGATGACTCTATGTTTGCTAGGAGCGTTCTCGAAATCAATTAAAATTATAATTCAGCAAGGACCTTATATTTGTTATGCGTAGGGAGTATATAAAGAATAGCATTCTTTACATTTAATCCTTGGGACGTTGGTGGAATATTTTATATCGTACCGCGTCCGCGGGACTACCGACAACACCGAGTAAATTAACATTAAGATACAAGTGCCAAAATCATTTATTTACATCGTTTGGTTTTACAAAACTTAGACAAGTCAAAATAAATTACAAAAACACAAAAAAAAATCATAGGTGCTTAAAGATAAGTAGAAAATAAATTTATAGTATCTGGTCGCTTCGCTTTTTTTACACTAGAGCAAAGAAGCGATTAGAAACTCTAGCTCATTTTTGTATTGAAACTTTACAATCATTATTTGTTAGTCTTGTTTTTGATTTTGTGTTGGAGCAGATTCCGTCCCAAGCAGTTTTGTCCTCAAGGTAATCCGATATATTATAATAAGCTTTTTTACAACGATTGTTTTTTGCAATTTTCTTAAATTTAGTAATTGACAACTGTTGCAGCGTGTACATTGCCCTTTAAATGATACATTAACCTTATGCAGCCTAGTGGTGGGCAAAGCGAGTTTATTAAGCAACGATGTAAATTTTTTTCTGCAACGTGCAAGTATATTTTGTTATGAGGAGTAATAATAGTTTACAGTTACCTCGTAGAAGAGTCCGGCGCGGTGCGCGCGGCGGCGGTTGACGACGGCGCTGAAGCCGCACGAGCAGCGCGGCTCCTCGTCCGTGGGCTCGCAGCCGCCCGCCACGTCGCTCAGGTACGTGGCCGCGTCCGCGCCGCGGATGTTGCCAACGACCTACAACAACTATCTCACTGCAACTTCTGTGTATCTTTTATGGTTATCCACACATTTCCTAACCGGGGAGTCATGTTAGGACTGGTGGGGCGATCGTGCATCCGGGCTCGACACTGAAGATCAAGATGCCCTTACAGTTTGAGTGAACAAGCTCATACAGATTTTTCACCGACTCTATCGTGTTCCGTCAGATTTATTGATCACTAATCAGTTTTTATTTGATTAAAAAGTAATTTCCACAAAAATGCAGTTGACATGGATCTGACATCTTCTCTGACAGTTGGAGTACTCTAATAAAAGCTTGTCTATGTTTCTGTGAACTTAATCTAGAATGATGAATTTATATTTTAATTTTACGAGACTTATAAAATGTATCTAGTATTATATCATTTTTTCTCTTCTATAATAATTATTTGATTATGATGTTTATGAATTTATGTACTAATCTATTATTTAATTAATTAATTAATGTAATTGGTATCAAACCGTGTTAATTAATATAAATAAATAAATAAATAAATAAAATAAATAAATAAATATACAAAATGAAATATTCGTATAATAAAGTCCCCAAGTAGTGGGCTGTACGTACCTTGGCCCCCGCATTGCAGACGCAGAGCGTGCAGCTGTCGAAGTTGTGGTCGCGGAAGACGTTGAGCACGGTGTCGGCCAGCAGCACGTTGAGCAGCAGCGGGCAGGCGGGCAGCGCGCGCACGCCGCCCGCCGCGCCCGGCGTCAGCGCGCGCCCGCCGCCCGCCGCGCCCGCGCCCGGGCTGCGCCGGCCCAGCGACGCGCCGCGCGACCGCTCCGCGCACGTAGCAGGGGATCTCTTCACACCTGTATTCAAATGTTTGGTTTAGCTAAGCAAAAAGTAGTTATGGGATAAACGCAAAAACCCTAACGGTAACTGCTCATCCATTGGACCTGCATTAAAGCAGCTATTTGAAATTAACAAATTAATCTTTTACGAGCTTAGTTATCTAAAAATGTGACACCGAGAGCATAGGTAGGAAATTTTAGCCTACCTTCGCAGCAGACGACTGACGACACCGTGCGCAAAACCTACGCCTCAGTCCAATTCCTGTAGCTACCTGTGTTCGCTACAATATTATAACCTACATTGTTTCCGAAATTTTTAAGAATCGTTCTAATCATAAGCACGCGCCACGGCTGGCAGCAGTGTCACGGCCATCACTCACCGTTGGGCTGCGCGTCGGCGGGGCGCGGCGTGGTCTGCGGCGCGTGCTGCGCGAGCGGCGGGGGCGGCGCGGCGCGCGGCGCGGGGCGGTACACGGCGTGCGGCGGCAGCGCCACGGCCGGCAGCAGTATCACGGCTATACTCACCGTTGGGCTGCGCGTCGGCGGGGCGCGGCGTGGTCTGCGGCGCGTGCTGCGCGAGCGGCGGGGGCGGCGCGGCGCGCGGCGCGGGGCGGTACACGGCGTGCGGCGGCAGCGCCACGGCCGGCAGCAGTATCACGGCTATACTCACCGTTGGGCTGCGCGTCGGCGGGGCGCGGCGTGGTCTGCGGCGCGTGCTGCGCGAGCGGCGGGGGCGGCGCGGCGCGCGGCGCGGGGCGGTACACGGCGTGCGGCGGCAGCGCCACGGCCGGCAGCAGTATCACGGCTATACTCACCGTTGGGCTGCGCGTCGGCGGGGCGCGGCGTGGTCTGCGGCGCGTGCTGCGCGAGCGGCGGGGGCGGCGCGGCGCGCGGCGCGGGGCGGTACACGGCGTGCGGCGGCAGCGCCACGGCCGGCAGCAGTATCACGGCTATACTCACCGTTGGGCTGCGCGTCGGCGGGGCGCGGCGTGGTCTGCGGCGCGTGCTGCGCGAGCGGCGGGGGCGGCGCGGCGCGCGGCGCGGGGCGGTACACGGCGTGCGGCGGCAGCGCCACGGCCGGCAGCAGTATCACGGCTATACTCACCGTTGGGCTGCGCGTCGGCGGGGCGCGGCGTGGTCTGCGGCGCGTGCTGCGCGAGCGGCGGGGGCGGCGCGGCGCGCGGCGCGGGGCGGTACACGGCGTGCGGCGGCAGCGCCACGGCCGGCAGCAGCGCGGACGGCAGCACGCCCAGCGGCGCGTACTTCGACGAGCCCACGTACTTGCACACCGTGGGCGGCTTGAACACGTACGACCAGTCCTGGAACGCATCGTGACGTTAAAATTATGAATATCAACCTGTGCAACCTAACCACAAAAAGGTTTCAGGGTTCCTAATCACGAACGGAAAACTGCCGACTGCGGTTGTCAACGGCTGTATCATCGTATATTAGCAACACGCCGTTCGTGAACACCCCTCATTATATCACAGTGGCATAATATACTTAGGTCACTATCGTACAGAGGGGTCTTGAAACACCGAGACCGAGAATGTGACAGGTGGCTACCTCGATGGGCTGGTCGGGCTGCGGCGAGGCGAGGTCGCGCGCGAGGTGCGCGGCGGCGGGCGGCGGCGGCGCCAGGTCGAGCGAGGCGCCGGGCGAGGGCTGCGCGTGCGCCTCCATGGAGGGCGGCGTGGGGAACATCTTGGAGAGCTCCTCGGCGCGCACGCGGCAGCGCGCCTCCTCGCTGCTGCCGCACAGCTTGCTGGAGTCCGGAGGGGTCGACACCGGTAGCTGCGTCAACAAAACTGCATTATACACTTATTCCTTCATCGAATCGGTACGAAGAGAAGTCAGACGTTCAAACGTTCTGAGCTCAGAACAACACAATAATCACCCCTGTTTACGATCCAACTTCTGGGACTTCTCTTTAGAAACATATACAAACATATCAAATTAAATGTTCGAATGCGGAACGCTTAAACGCCTGACTGCTCTGTCTGATCAGACCCTAAGTGTGAATCAAACTTTACAGAAATTGCACAAAGTCTATCCCTACAGCTGTAGGAAGTCCACCGCTGGACATAGGCCTCCCTCATAGTTTTCCATTTGTTTCCATTGGAAGCGACCAGTATCCATCAAGACAATGTAAAACATCTACCAAAAATACATAAAATATATGTAACGATACATTATCAGTGATTATATTAGATATCGCAATTTATGTGTATTTTTCTATTATGTGTTCAATATAGAACTATTTTATTAATCTTTAGACATGTACTAGTGTAATATAATAGTAGTAATGAAAGGGTACACTCACAAGTCTTACCGTTTCATCGCCGCTGGCCGCGTCGTCCGAGTTGTCGAACAGGTGGTCGAGGTCCTTCAGCGTGGGGCACAGGCCGTCCGACGTGAACAGGTTCTTGTACTCTTTTGAATCCTCCTGGAATTTAACGTCTGTTTAGGATTTGTAAGTGTTGCATTATTCTAAGATATTGCATAAAATGGGCAATATATAATAATACAGTTGATTTGCCTGTTGAGTTCTACGAAATACATGTAGATAAAGTAAACGCCACTGTATGTAATTCAGCCTTACTTGGCCGGAAAACTTGGCCTACGCTATGAAGAAAATAGCCTAGCGGTTGGTACCTTAAAAAAGTTCAATGTTTTAAAACGCCTCGCTATATAACTGTGGCATAAAGTACTATACTTAGACAAGTCCTAATGCTCCTAATGAAATTACATGCAACTGATACATTTTCAATCTGGACAGATGCGGCCAGCATGCGTCGGAGGTCGGTCGTCTCCTCACACAGCGGCTCCTGCTTGGTTCGGCAAGGATACCATGGGCCGGTGAGCTAGCTTTGAGTCACTAGGATGGTGTTAGAAACACTTATCTCCTCACCCAATAGTAGTATAAACCGGTGCAGTGTACGTACGTGGTCGGGCCTCTCCTGCTTGAGGTCGTGGCTGTGCTCGGGCGGCAGGCGCGTGTGCTCGTGGCCCGCGTACAGGTCCGCGTCGCCGCCGCCGCCCACCAGCTCCTCGCGGAAGCACGCCTCCGTCGGCTTGAACCGCTTCACGGGGTGCTCCAACCTGGTGCAAACAATATTTCTCATATAAAAACTTATTTAAAAGCAAAGCATGTAAGGCAGACTCTTTGCTGACAAAATGTTGTAACGGACCACAACAAAATTTTAATTTTTTTTTACATAATGATATTTTAAGTTATACTGTTTATTAGTTTGTTTGTCTAGCCTACTGTTTATATCTTTTAGCCCTAGTTCAGGCTCATGTATTCCATACCTATTATAACTTTTTAGTACCTACCTAACGTCATAAGTGAATTTTGACAATATTTTTGAATAATATATATTTATTTATTAATACCAGTCTTCGACTGTTACCGCAAATAAACACATCAATCAAAAGCTCCAATGAGTCAGCTGCGCTTTATACGGTTTTACTATAGCGAGAATATGATGTATGTCACAGAAGGCTTCACTGACAACATATCCGTGGAAAATCTCGCAATACTTCTTGTAAGAGACAAAAGAATAAAAGTATGGAACTCGATAGTATTCCGTCCATGGGCGCATATTATACTAACAGCACTAAGCGCTCTATAGCTGTGTATCAACTACGGGCGTCATTCGACCGCGTTTACTTATATTTTGGCTTGTCAATGTTCAAAATGTCTCCAGTGGCGGCACAGTATCTATAGTGCACCAGATAGATGCCTGAAACGTCACTAGCATGTGCAGAAGTCACTTAAAGTCGCAAGCCGTCGTTAGAACTAGCGCTCATGCTCAGTACTACTAGACTAGTGTACGTACCAGGCGTGCACGGTGGTGTAGTCGTAGAGCATGTGCAGCGAGTGCTCGTCCTCGAGCGGGTCGAGCCGCTTCACGGCGCTCGGCAGCACGGGCCGCCGCGCCAGCTCCGCCAGCGCCGCTCCCGCTCCGTTCTCGCTCTGCAACAATAAATAACACGATACAGTGAGACAGCATTACATCATGATAAGGTCCAAAGGTTTTTGGGTGTGCAAGAGCTAGCCGTTCGGCAGGAGATACTACGGGCCGGTGAGATTAAAGTAAGTTATAGTTGCGGGAGGGATAAGAATATCTTCAAACACCATCCTAAAGACCTAAGCCATCACAGGTAATCACAGGTATGTGCAATCGCACATACCCGTGATTCCCTCCTCATTCCCTGGGCTCCGGCAAATCCACCACCACGCATTGGACCAACTTGGTATTGGTTAATATCTTCTTCTTCTTCTTCTTTAGGTGCCACTTCATTACTGAAGGTTGGCAGTCAGCTCCTTAAATTTGTCTGTGTTCATGGCGATCCTGAACAGCTGTTCCACGGTTTTAATGCCAGTCCAATGTCGTATGTTCCGAAGCCATGACATTTTACGTCCACCAACTCTGCGCTTTCCGGCAATTTTCCCCATCATCACAGTTTGTAATAGATGGTACCGTGGGTTACGAAGTATGTGACCAAGATATGCGACTTTTCTTATTTTAATGGTCCGTACTATTTCCACTTTCTTGCCCATACGCTTAAGCACCTCAACGTTGGTAATGTGGTCCATCCAGCTTATTCGTAGCATTCTCCGATAGCACCACATCTCGAATGCTTCCAATTTCTTTCGGAGGTCTTCTTTTAACGTCCACGATTCACACCCATACAAGACTTGAGGCCAGATATAACATTGAAGCAGTCTAGTTCGCGGCTTAATGGAAAGTTCGCGACTGCACAGTACTTTCTTCATCTTCTGAAAAGCTGCTCTGGCTATTTCTATTCGAGTCCGTATTTCCATTTCACTCTCCCACGACTCAGTAAGCCACGAACCGAGATATTTATACTTGGTGACTCTTTCCAAAGGTTGGTCATTTATGAAAATAGAAATATGTTTTGGCACCTTAGAAATCACCATTAACTTGGTCTTCTTAATGTTCATATTTAACCCCACGTTCCTACTGCACAACGCAACCCTCTTGACTATCTTCTGCAAGTCTTCTTCACTGTCGGCTATAAGTACTGTATCATCTGCGTAACGTAAGTTGCTTATTGCTTTACCATTTACGACAACACCAGCCAGCGTATCTTGAAGCGCTTCTTTGATGATAGCTTCAGAATATACGTTAAACAGTAGGGGGGAAAGTATGCAGCCTTGTCTGACGCCTCTCTCTATGGAAATGGGATTAGTTTCCTCTCCATCTACCCTCACAGTTGCCGTTTGGTTCCAGTACAAGTTCTTGATAATGCGGATATCTTTGCCGTCTAGACCTATGCGTTTTAATTCGTTGATTAGTACCTCGTGTTGAACACGGTCAAACGCTTTTTCGTAGTCTATAAAACACATGTAGACGTCCCTTTGCATATCTCTGCATTTATGTACTAAAACATTTAGTGCAAATTGCGCCTCTCTAGTTCCCATTCCCGCATTTAATATCTAACCCACTTTCAATTTTTTTTAGAGAGGAGGCCTTATTCTGCGCTCAATATTCATTTCTCGACATACAGTTAAGTCAAGATAAGATAAATATTCTATATTGCACACTAAACAAAAAATAAGCACTTAAGACTATGCGACGAATGGCGGTCTTATCGCTAAAGAGCGATCTCTACCAAGTCAAGTGGTCGTACTAGTCCGCCCTCTACCTCTATGCAGTCGCAGCTCGCAGTCCGTACCTGGCTGTGTTTGGGCGGCGGCAGCGAGGGCGGCGCCGGCGTGGGCGGCGCGAGCGGGTCGGGCGTCGGCGCCGGCGTGTGCAGCGTCGTCGGCACCGCCGTGCTCGACTGCAATATACACTTCCATTAGGAACAAGTTTATCATTTTCAGACAGATTATATGATTGGACATTAGTTTCATAATTTCAAACCAAGATCATCAAAGAATTTAACAGCCGGGATATTCAAGTTTCCTGTAGCCCTACGAAGTAATATTATAAAAGCGAAGCCAGTTTGTCTATATTTGGCTGGAATAAATTCAGCGTCACTTTCCAATAGTCGTTGAACCGCTTTGAATGACATAATAGTTAGAATAGAATAAAACGACCCAATCGTGCTGTTGTATTAAACAACGGCTGCCCCGGATAGGAGTTTAATCGATAGCCTACGGGTGGCGCTTGCTGAATCGATGTTCGATGTGGGTGTGAAGGTCGAATGGATCGGCAAGCAACAAGACGAAGGTCTGGGCCATCAGTGGACTCTATGTTGTAGTTTTGATATTCACTTTTTGATGTTTACTATGTGACCATCCGTGAAAGGTTAGTTTATAGTGATAATCTCAGCTGTTGTTTTTCCTTAGAATAAATAAATGGTAGTAAGATTATATCACCTGATGTTGCGTGACCGGCGTGTGCAGGGCGTGCGGGTGCGCGTGCGGCGAGGACGGCGCGGGCCCGCCGGCCGAGGAGGGCGCCGACACCGCGGCCGCCGGCGACCCGCCGCCGCACGAGCCGGGCGACGCCGCGCCGCCGCCGCAGCCCCTGGGAGAGGGCACATCGAGTTATAGACATCTACTAGATACTACGTATACATGTCACTCGAGATAGTATTCGAAATAGGTAGTTGAGCGATATAATGGTCTGATTTTTTATATTGAGGTCGACGATGGAGATTAAAGATTTGAATGAAAGCCCTCGCTGCTGTAGAAACTGAATATATTCAAATTATGGTGCCTTTTACATTGTAAATAGAATACTAAATGTTATATCTCCCTGTCTTTTCTTAGCCATAGAATGTCCACTACTGTACTGAAGTCTGCCTTACTGACATTGCTTGGCCAGCGGGCTGACAAGCGCAGTACGTAGCAATGCCTTTCAAAGTACAATAGAATTCTTTTGAGTATCACTTTAGGCTAAATGTATTTTTGGTAAACATGTACAGTATACATACATTACAAAAGTCCGATTGTTCCGAAAACTAGTCTAAAATCAATAAAACTCCCAAGGCATACCAAAATGTAACCCGATTACCGAAACCGTACAAGGGCACTTTTAGAGCTGAAACACAAACACACGTCCTGTTCTACCTCAGCTACCATTTCGAATTATATCGATTGATCGTAAACAAGAACACGGCTGACAATGAATGACCCTGCTTCAACAATGGTACAGTGCCCGAGATGTGAGGTAGATGTTATTTTTATGTCAACGATACAATGCTTTTCCACAATGACATTCTTGTAACATTTATCAATGTATATTTGGATAGAAACACAAACTGTACATTTATTTCCCACACAAAGTGTTTCACAATAACAAATTAGAAGAGGCGAATGACCAATATGATTACACAAAATTCAACATGAAAACAATCAAAGAAGTTGTTTTTATTACTTGTTTTTTATGAATAGTCAACCCACAACTCGTGTGGTTGACTTCAAATAGAATTCCAATATTATAATTAAACATTAACAACATGTGGACTAAGCAAAAAACTACAATCTAACACTGCATACAATAACACACAAAACATGCAATTCATAAACATTCGCTATGGTATACATCATGCATCAATTTGTCTAGTATAATAAATAAATGATAATTTATGTCGGCATCATAGCATGCATTATTCAAGCTGCATTGCATTACTTGCGGCTCGAAGGACCAAGAGATAAAACGTATGTTTAAAACTAGTTCCATCCCTGTTTGTTGTGAGATTTAAGAGTGAGATAGAGGTAATTTGACATGAGTTTCGTGTGTAGGTTTTATGTGAGGTTGGTTACCCAGAAACAGTGAACTTTACGTAACTGCTTGCACTTAGGTCGATGTTACATGGCAGATGTGGAATTATTTATTAAATCGTGCGTGGAATGTGGAATTAAAGTATGTGTTGTTATCATAGGTTGTGTGAACGTATAGGCTTGAGATTTTTGATATACCTATTTCATTATTACCGACAATAATACTTCTTAGCATAATGTTGAAGTTTTAATGTAGAGACCATGGAGTAAAACAATGCTAACATAAAATGCACTCAGTAATATTGTAGACATTTTTTTTATATTTTTATGAGTAGATTATGTAAGTACTTAAGCTTAAGTACTTATATAAAACTTGAGAAAAAAGATGTAGTAGAATTCAACATAGTTTTGATTGCATTTGAAGTAAAAGTGTATGTAGTAGAACGGAATAGAGATGAGACCAAAGCCGATATATTGTCCTATTAATCTTAAGAAAAAAAACAGGCAATTTTTTTTTTTTATACCAGTTGTCATTCTGTACTAAACATACCTCGTATACGCAAATGTTTAAAAACTGTTCGAGATTCCAGTCTAAAGGTCATGAAGAATTGAGACAAGTCACTGCAGATATCTTTCGCACGTCTCTACTCCGCCTGAGTGTGTGTGAGAGAGCGTGTGTGTGTGTGTGCGCGTGTACTCACGGGGCGCAGTAGTGGGCGCGGTCGGCGCGCGGCGCGGTGCACGGCGCGGTGCGGGGCGCGCGGCGGTGGAAGGGGGGCGCGCGGGGGGCGCGGCGCCGCCTCCACCTGCACCAACACAACGCTAGCCGCGCGGCTCCCCTCTACCCTCCCTCTCCGACTGTCTCTCCCTCTCACACTTTATACTCTCCGACAACCGCTATGTCTCTATTAAGGACATTTCCGTTATAGTTCATCAGAACCACTTGATTTTAGGTACGAAACCAATTTTTATTATTACTTACTGAGTTCAGGGGTCACGGAGGTCCATTCCCTCTACCCTTTTTGTGAATTTTGTTTTAGGAACAATATTTAATTAAAATCTTTCCAAATATAACCAACAAACAAAAAACAAACCAAAAAAAAATTATAATTGCAATAAGTAAGTAAAAAATCTATTGAAATTATTGATATGAAATGTTTATGTGTAGGTTGGTCTAAAAATATCAAGTGAACCTTCCGGGCACAACTCATCCAAATTTATAAAAATAAAATATATAAATCGATCCAAATTACATATTTGTATAAAGTGTGATGAGGGTCAGCGCGCGTTGTTTGCGATGAAGGAATGAGGATATATTTTCTACAGATAGATTATTTTTGAAATAATTTGAGAATAACATCCCATTTCCTTCACCACACTGCAATTAACATCGATAGGCAGTCTCGGGGCTACCGACGAAGCATCTGCTCGAATCCCTCTACTAGCTTAACTATACTAATACTAGAATTAATAAACAAATCATTCACATAACATCTACCTAACGATCTACGGACGTAACCCAGTTAATTTAAACAACGTCAATCACTGCCAATCTGCGCCTCATGCCCTAATAAGATTCAATTTGAACTGTCACAGGCGCTCATTTAAATGCAATCTTATAAAACAAAAAAAATATATTAAAAAAATATGGTTTCTGTCATACATATATTACTATAAGGCATAACACACAAGTTCACAACTACTATACAGGATTTCTACAGTATTGAGTATATTAATTTTGTTATAGATAATTATATTGGCATCGTGCATCATAAACGCTGCTAAGCCCACAATACCCTTTGCTAAGCCATAGGCAGCTCTATGGCTGAGAATAAAAAGAAAGAAAGAATAATAAGCTGAAAGCGAGGCTTGGTCGGCAGCTTCTATGGTGCATAATGCACTAGTCTAGACTTTAGGATAACAATAAGCGGGGAGTACTCACTTTGCGCAGGTACAGGGTGTTTTTCTGGTGGGATCTACAAAGTCTTCACTCTTCTCGCCGACCGCGTCGCCGTAACATAGCTCCGCCGTCTAAAGATGAAATATAGTTAAATATAATTAAACTGTGCTATGAGATATTTTAATACTATCGTCTACATTTGGTTGTTATTGTGCAAACGATTTGAGATCGCCATAGTGAAACTTAGTACTGGCTATAGGAAATATATCGTTTGGTTATAATCTAGGAAGATTACTCTGAACTACATCTATCTTAAATGTAATCCAGTTTCCCACTTCCATATTAACATATAAATCATCATCATCTGAAACCTGAACTATCTGGGGAAGCCATCTAAGTATGAAAATAAAGAAAGTTAGAATTTGGCGCTGTTTTATCAATTCTGGAGAGACAGGTGATTATGATAGTTTAAAGCCTGTATCACTGGTCACCAGGACCCCACTCAGTGTAATAATTTTAAAATTCACGGATAAGCTAGAACACCGGCTGGTAGTATCCTCGCCGAGCAACGAACCCCCACCCCCATCCCATCTGCATTAGACCAGTGATTTGGGTTATCGTCGGCCCCTCCCATATTTAAAGAGGTAGGTAGCTGGGGCTGGATGTAGTCTCTCGGAGGCGGCGGCGGTTACCTGGTGCGGCTGCGGCGTGGTGAGCGCCATGAGCGCGCGGTGCGCGGCGGCGGGCGGCGGCGGCGCGGGCGCGGCCGGCTCCATCTCCGTCACCAGCGCGTACGGCACCGGGTACCGCATGCGCGCCCCGCCGCATACCACCTGCGGGAACACATTGCATTAAACACACTCAACAGCAAAAGTATCACCAAAAAATGTGATCACTTAATTATCACTCGATATTTGTTTCTTCTAACTAACTACAAGTTACTTTTGACTTAGTTTACTGAATATATTATTTTGGCACCCTATTTCATCAGATCCTTTTGCTGTTCACTGTACCTAACTAGATTAGGGTAAAGCTGATAGACCACCGCCAGTTTTTAGTTGCTTTTCTACCAGAACTATGCTAAGCTACGTTGCTATGGTGGCGTTTGTGATCGACCAATAATTTTTATTAATGAACAAGGATATCAAATATGATAAGTGGAAATCAACTTCGTAAAAAATAACATCATAATTAGGTTCGTTTCGCTTAACGTTTTATACATGTGCTTGCACCGCAAACTTCGACAGTTAAGCGCACTTGTATAAAAACAAACCTAAATTAACTTAGTTTAGATAAACAGCTTTGTGCAAATGAAAATAGAGTTGTAAATACATTTTCATTATTATGTAACAAATATTAGACAATATAAAAGTATAGCTTCTTATGAGACGGTGAACTGATTCGTAAAGTAGCGGCACCAGTCTGTTTAGCATCCCTTTCTCTCAAGCATACGGCAGGCGGTAGGTCGGCCTCCTCGTCTCTCACACTAACCCCCAGCGCTACTTGTATTTGAGACACTTTTTTTATTGTTTGGGATTTTCACCTAACTCTTGGGTAGTATTGCAAGATGAGAGTATCAAAAATACACTATACAACGTTGTTATGAGAAGATAATGCTACTAATGAAATAAATAAATACAATGCGTCAGTCATACGTGGATCATGATCAATCCAGTGACGTTTATACCACACACTGTTTTCCTGTTTCCATTTAATGCATATTACTAATGATTACCATTAACAGATACCCACGTTTGACACCCAGAATTTCAGACGCATTACGCACAATTTATTTTCGTAGGAATATATTGCGTAGGTGGATACAAAGCAAATGTTATATTTTCTAGTTAAAAGAGGCATGGGGGAAGAAGGGAAGATTCAAATGAGTATGAAAGGTCTACGGGTTGCCTGGAAGAAATTTTAGCGATAAGGCCTCCGATTGTATTACTTACTGTTTTTTTTTTGTAATTTAGTACGTTAGATATAGTCTGCAATAATGTTGTATCTATCTATGAAATATAGGAAGGTAGGTAGGGTAGGCTGTTATAATTTGGATTTAAGAGGACGGATGAAGTCAAGGTGTTGTGTTGTAGTTGATTACGATACGATGACGTAATTTTGTTATTCAAAAGGATAGAGATTAAAAAAAAAGGTGTGTGTGCGATTCACACAAGATAGAAGTGAAACTACAGTAAATCGACAAAAGAATAAGAAGAATAAAAAAAAACAAAAAAGAAATACTATGCAAAAAGATTTTGTTCGGGCGGTCACCCATCCAAGTACTGGCGTCGCGCAAAGTTGCTTAACCTTGTTAGCGTTTAAGATTGGCTTACCCGACAGGTGAGCCAATCTTATTTCCATTTCCGTTGCATCCGGTTTCAAATCACAACGATTCTAAAGAAGTTTCACTTCAAAATGTAGAGTCGGCTTACCTCGACGGCGCCGCAGCCCTGCTCGAGCGGGTAGAGCTGTCGCCAGGAGTCGAGCATGCGCCCCGTGGCCGGGTCCGCCTCGCTCCACTCGCGGCCGCTCAGCGTGCCCTCCAGTCCAAACGGGGCCAGGATCACTGTAACACAACATTTCATTAGCGATGCTATCTTATACAGCGGTTCATTTTGGGGAACGCCGAAGTCAGTTAAGGACCTGTTCGGAAAGTGTTTCGATTCCACTATTTTAGTTTAGACTAGTTTAGAGCCAGAATCCAAATCAACTTTCTGCTAATGTCGTTAGGACTCCGTAATGCCACAAAGACCATTTCAGTTTTAGGTCATGCCGTTTGGACAGAGTAATGCCTTAAAATTTAAGGACTTAATTGAGTTAAAACATGAAACGGACCATGATTAGACGGTTTTCGAGTTTTTTGACTTAGTTGAAAATATCAACAGAGTCCGCTTGCGGCGCAAGAGGTAGCGGGTTCGATTCCCGCCGAGGGTAAAATTGTTTGTATGTTCTGCAAGCACTTTTTCCTTGGTCTGGGTGTTTAATATGTATAATAAAAAATATGTATGTATAATTATATTAAGTATATCAGATGTCTAGTACCCGTAACACAAGCTAAGAGCTTACCACGGGGCTAGATGTTGTTGTGTGGATTGTCCGGAAATATTTATTTTTATTTATTTATTTATCATGATCATATCAGGACATAATCTGAATATCAGATTAGTATAAAATTTATTAAGTATAAAAAGTATTTAAGTAAAATAAACAACCATTTCTTAAAAAACATGATAATTTAATAAGTTATACATTTCAGTTTTCACAAATAACAAACCCGGGTGCATCTCATTGTTTTATCTCATTGACAACATTAGTCCCTTTATGAGTTGGATCTTCAAGATCTTTTAGGATGATCTTTAATGTTTTGCCTTGTCATGTTGATAGCTTTGACAAAGCCTTACTTATCATATTTAAAATTGGTGTTAATAAGATAATATGTTAGTTTACCTTTAGCGTTCGCCTGGTTTTCGGGTGAGTTCATCTTGGCGAGCCGCTTGGGCGTCAGCGTGCGCACGGGCGGGTGTTGGCGCACGTCCACCGACGCGCACACCGTGCTCTCGCCGTGCAGGAAGAACGCGAACGAGAACGACAGGTGCCATGGACTGAAAATTACAATCACAAGTAAATCGAGAGGGCTTAATATTAATACCATAAATCTCAAACAAGTTCAATCAAGTTTAGTTTTATTCAGTTTTCAACTGGCTCAGGGGTACCCCCCTGAGCCGAAGTCCGATACACTGCGTTAATTATGTCATACATTCCTTAGTTTTTAATAAAATATTGGTTGTTTGTTTGTAACCTATAAGTATTCCAAAATGTTTTAAGATAAAATAAGGACTGATTTTTTTTTTAATGTGTTAATAAGTGATGAACCTCACTTTGCAGGTTAAACTATTTTTTCTGCATAAAATTTAAAAAAGACTGAAAATATATTTAAAATCCTAAGAAAATGTTTGAGGGGGAACGAAGTCACATTCTAATCTCTTAACAAATGCGACACAGAGATCCTCATATTAATATAGGAAGTGTACCAACATTGACGTTGGTTTTGGATCGATAATGGCTCACTGAGACGAACCACATCGATATTAACTTCCATTTCAAGGTTAATTAAGCGATAAGCTTCAAAATGCAATAAATTAGTTGTTTAAATAACCTACCCATAATGGTAATAAATGAGCCGTTTAATGATACATCGTATTTGTAGAATCAAAACCTAAACACGAGGAATTTTGTTGTCCATGTATGCCCTGTGCTTCTTTTTTTTTAATACTAGACAAGCTTTCATTTGTCAATCTTACCTGATGTAAAGTGACGATGTGGTCTAAGATGGGGTAAGAAGACCTAGAACGTAGATGGCTTCTCCAAAACGTTTTGACTTTAGTAACACTTTGGCTGTTAACTATAAGTATACCTTTTTCCGACATCCTCTTCGTCGCCATCGTACGGCTGCACGAACCATTTGCCGAGCCGTACAAAATCTCGGGATAGAAGACATCTGGAAACCAAAACAACAGCTTCTTAGAACAAAGCATAGATCCAAGGCTGCATTCGACATGTTTTCGCATCAGCCGCGCACACAACGCCTGATGCTGAGTTATGACCCTCTCACTTTTCGAGAGTCGGCCGGCGGGGTAACTGTTAGATAATCATGATAATAACAAATCGTTTATATATACGACGACACTTTATTTACGCAGGTATTAAAAGATAGCTTGAGGTATTCAAGTGCTTTCACTTTTATTTTAATTGTCGTTCTTAACTAGGACACAGTCTCTGTTGATTGGCACAGATATTGCTTAAAACTTGTTTCTAAAAGTATCCGATTTTTCATAAAATAGAAGTTTGGAAAGCTGGGTAATTATTTATAACTCAAATTACGTGCTGTTGTTACTGGAATTCGAGGAGGTATAAATCGGTGGGCGGGAACTACGAAAGAAGGAGGTAAAGCCACAGTTGAACAAGTAATAATAAAGGTTTTGCTTGCATATAGTTAAGGAACCTATACAATACACGTATTCCTCTCTGGCTTAATGGGTCTGCTCGCATGATAATGATATTATTTCAACATTCAGCGAGCGTCTTACGACCGCCGAAGGGCAAGTACAGTCCACAATATACTATTTAATTTCACGGCAGGGCAACTTACTCAGACCGACGCTGGCAACATTTAGCCAGTTTACGACTATATCGCATTACTTTTATTGGAATGCCTTATACGTCGGATAGCTTGCACTGAGAGAACTTAATATGAGAACAATCTTTATAATTTGTTTGTATTTCGATGTGTAATAACAATACCACAAATGCTTAAGATATGCAGTATTGGTACTTAGGGCTGAGATGAACGGGCGGAGGCTACATGCGTGAGCGTATAAATATTTCTGTACGCCGCGGTCTCGGTTCTCGATTGTATTATTTGAATGCTCTGCTTTAGCTTTACGATCATGTTTCGCTATACAAAGATGTTAACGCGGCGTGAAATCAGGCACACACCGCTGCCATATATCTCGGAGCACAAAAGGACTGCCGATCACGATATTAATTGGCTACTTATTAGCATGAAAACATAAACGAGTCGAGACTTAACGATTTAGTATGCATTGCATGCGAGATCACGAAATAGATTCGCCTTCGCTTTATTGTGCAAGCCCTCCAAACCGATAAATATTATAGTGAACAGTAAGTTGTCAAGCCGTATCCGTACGTGCTTCACTTCTTGAGTTTATTGTCAGGCGTGAACATATGAATAATCGCCTCTTGTTACCTATACGGAGCAATTGCGTAATGCGACATTTATGATACTCGTATATTACAGAGAATCTAGTTATATTTACAACCGTATCCGCTAGGCATAAAGTTGTAAATTGTTTACGAAGGATTTGGTTGAATTGTAGCACTGTTGTTTAAATGCTTGTGATTTGTCAGCAAGGCTGTTTCCTTACATGGGCTTCTACTTGTAATGTCTTGTCAACTACTACATAAGAAATGTTTTGAAATTATCTTACAAGATACTAATAAATATGTTGTAAAATATCTGAGAACATTACGTATGTTCGAAAAGATAGCAGACAATCAGAAGAACATAATGGCCAATGAAATCGATTAAGATAGCTATTCCGATTTAGCATGCATCATAAATTCGTAATTTATCAGCTGAATCGTTTTTCTCAGTTCGAAATTAACTTCCTTGTTCACTTTGTGGGTTTACATAATATCGTGTATAGATTGAGAGTATTTATTTTGACACGGTATTGGTTCAGTCTCGATATCTGGAGCGGTTCGATCCAAGGATCGATATAATTGGACGCGAGTTTAAATTTAGCGTTGCGCGAGCGACTATCTTTGTAGCCGCGCACTCCATAACGCTGCCAGTACTCAGTAGTGCTTTTGTAAACAATGCTCGATCTCTACGTGAATCACTGGTCCGTGCCGAGAACGAGTACTAAACTGGCCTGAAAGTATCTAATGTAACGGTCGAATGAACTAGATCCTTAGCATTTTTTATATTGTATAGCAGTATTGTTTATAATTAATAAAGTTTGCAGGATATTAAACTAATCGATGTTCATAAAGGTAAGATAAACGCACATACCTAAGCTATTTTAATTCGAAACTTAGGCACGAAAGCGACGTCTTTGTGTTCGTTTTTGTTAGCGTCATTACGAAGAGCGTTCGGCTGCTTATCGTAAAATCGTCGCAGGTTCTCATCTCGGTCGCGTCTCGAGCAAGCGACGAACGCATTGTTACTTTGACGTGCCGCCGCCTGGGGTCAATGACTCGTCTGGATTCCGCTCATATACTGAGATTCTGCCGCGTGTGGTGGGTGCAAGCTATGATCGCCCTGCATTGCATCACCAGTTCAACGAGCAACGACAGTCGATTTAGCGTAGCTACGCAGCATTTACAGAAACACAGCTTAGTAAAGAATTGGATGCTATTAAATTTGCATTGCTATATTTTGGCTTGAAAAAATAAACATGTTAGCAGCCATTCGAATTGGATCTTACGATATAACCAGTACTGTAGCATTATATTCTTAAAATGGCGTTCAATTTGTGTACAAGTTAATAACAGACGTTTGGCATTTACGAGAAGCAAGCTTCGCTGCCGGCAACAGGCGCGGGCGATATTGCGCGAGATGCAGCAAAAAACGACATTAGAACGCCCGCCGAGAGTCAGCGATGCATCGACCTTCGAGTAACCAGTATCCACCCAGACCCGCCAGGTGTAGGCATTCAGACATCACTCAACTACCCTACACTATAGTAAAATTATTACAAATATTATATCTTCCAAATATGCCAAGATAAAAAAAAACATATTCAATGATAAAAATATAAATAAACACTCTCTCAAAATATATCACTGCGCGGTAGGTTCTTATTTGTATTATGCTCATCATATAACTCAATTACTGCAGCAATTATTTACTTCATTAACACAGTTTCAATTTAATAGCTACACTCATTACTAACCAGTCACCTAATTCAATATGATCAAACAAAGAGAATCACTTTCAGTGAGCTGTTAAGTTTGCACCAAGTGCTTTAACTAAAAGCTAAAAACTAATTAAGTAGTATGGTGAAGTAAATTAAAACCCGAAGTAAAACACGGTAATGTTATACCGTAAAACTAAGTAGATTAATTAATAAATCTAAATTTAAAATTTAAGAAAAACCCCCGATTCCATTGCCTTCATTTCCTTTAATGTAAAACAACATAATATTATGTAATGTGGACGCGATGCGCTTTCATTTGATACCCCACACTAGTATATTTGCAGATTTTCTGTTTTCCTTCCCCACTCTCACCCCCATAACTTTTAAACGGCTCAACCGATTTTCATGAAACATGTCTAAGAACACCCGGGCCAAACTCACCTTTCATACAAAAGCAACTAAATTGAAATCGCTCAATCCGTTCGGGAGTTATGATGGAACAGACAGACACACAGACAGACACACAGACAGACTGACAGACAGACAGACAGACACGTCAAACTTATAACACCCCTCTTTTTTGGTCGGGGGTTAAAAACATGGCTAATCTTGTAGATAATTACCTTTCAATGAGATTGTGCAGGGCCTTGAACAGCAAAGAGCGGCATTCGTAGGACAGCCCGCTTTCCCACGATCCCTGATCGCCGGTTTCTGCAAACAAACAGAGAAATATTTAATCTTACGTCAAGAATACGTCACTAATATATGTATCTGAATCCTGAACCCAGAGATATATCAGCATAAAACTAGTTCTTATGCATTTTATAATCCTAGTAGTATCCTTGACCTTCGTATTACTGCACCGTTCAACAATGACATTGATTGCTTTTCTAGTTCAGATAAGAATTGTAGGAACATCAATGAGTGGAATGCAATAAAATGCAAGTTGTTTATGTTGGAAGCGAGATGAATTATATCAACATTCAAGGTCGTTATGATGACAATGAAACGCAGCGGTGGGGCATTGCCGTCGAATTGTAATATTTTGTGGGATGCTGTGGAAAGGAACGCTAGAAATAGCCGTTGTTGCATTCGCAATCGGATGATAAACTCGGCCTATCACCGGCGACGTTAGATGCGAAAACAAAAACGCGCGCGCAACGTTGCCGCTCCGTGCAGCGCGCCGTCCCTGTCTTACAAAGGGGCGGGGCGGGGGCAACCTGAGTGACGTCAGACGTCAGCCAGTCGTTCGCGGCGCACGTGCTTGTGTTTGTAGCGCGAGCCGCAAAGACACACAAGCGAGAGGTGGTGTTAGCGTTCGCTAACAATTTAATTGACATTGAATTTCCTATGCGAAATGACAAACAAACATGGGACGAATAAAATGTTTTATATCTGCATGTTTATAATGTACATATTGGAATGTTTATGATTATGAAGGTTTTATGAAAGTAGGTCAAAGGCATGCTGGCATTGAGGACAAATATTTAAACTTCAAACTTGTCATGCATCTATTGTATAACCGAAGTATTTTGCAGATATATAGACAGAACGAATAAGGAAAACAGTATTCGTTTGTAAATAAAACGGAAGAAAAGTTAAGTTTGTCGTTCTCAGCGCCGCCTGGAGAGCTTCCAAACCGGCAGCCTTGACATTCGCGTTCCAGGTGTATGCGTGCCATCTCTTTCTTAGTTTTAATAAGTATTCAGTAGCATCTTACTGTACTTAAGTTTATTGTTGCTCATATAAACAAAGCCATTAAAGATACAAGTCTTTTTTACTATGCGTATAATTTAAAGGCACAGTATTTTTGTTTATCAATATGATCGCAAGACATTGGATTTGATAACAGCTTAGTACCTAACCTCATAACAATCCACTATTAATTAAGCACCCTGTTATGTGAGGTAGCTAGCCCTCTTATGTAGTTAGTAGTTACATTTTGCTCATTTAGTGCGCCGTCAAACCATAAGAGCTTCATCTCCTTTCCGTATAGTGATTTGTTTTTATGATCGAACGGTTAGAATTCATCGCAGACGAGCCATTAAAGAAATACGTTTTTGTTAAATGGAAAATCAAATAAAGATTAAGATTCAATCTTTATTTGATTCCTTTCGACTAAAATCATTTTATTTAAGAGATGAGAGCTTACACACTTTATAGAAGATTTACTTTGTTCAACAACATCGTTGGCGGCACAACAAACGGTAAGTTTACTGTACAAATAAGTGTTCGATTGCCGGACACAGTCACGATTGTGCTATTCTGTAAGCTGTCATGAATATGGTTTACAAGTTGTCGGTATTAACGGAATGGAATTATTATTACAGCGTTAACATTATAACAAAAGCCATCCAAAAGGAATAACTCAATTCTAATTAAACTGGTTTTATTCAAAAGAATAAAATTAGGTATTTCGTATCAGTTATTATTTTTACCCGTATGCGGAGGGTAATTTTTTTCGAGAGTATGTTTGTACCTATCCAATTCTTTCTCACAGCCTGAATGGCTTGACGGATTTTGACATGCTAGGTATCATTTGATTCGTCGTAAATTTGTAGAATAAAATGTATTATTAAGAAAACAAAAGCTATGTTAAGTAAGTGGTGTTGTATATAAAAACTAAATGTTTCCGTAGCTTGGCTCCGCTTGCATTACATTTCCCAACATTTTAGTATTTATTACTATTTATTTCCATAGCTAATGTAATAATAATAATACATTGATTTGTCAATTGCACATGGCACAGTATACCCTACCTAACCTAGTAAGAACTAAAATAAATGTACAGTTAGTTTTTTACTTTTCAGTAACTTTGCAGTCGGGTTTTTAGTTTTCTTAATAATATTTTTTCTGGAAAGAAGATTGAAAATTATGAATGACAGAAAAAAAAATTATCATTTGACAAAACCAGACGCTGCTATTTTGTACAAATTCTTGCGCATTGCTTGTTTGTTTATGATTGACTATTTATAGGATAGTTTTAAGTGCACTGTTGAGTGTGTAATGCAATAATGAGTGAGGAAAGTTAAAGGTTCAAGGTCGCATATTTAGCGGCGCGGCCGGCGGTGTAAGTGCGGTGGTTGGCACCACCTTGCGCGGGATCGATAGCGGGTAGACGCCGACGCGCGCCGCCGCGCCTCCGATACCCGTCTCCGCGCCACTATCAACGCAATCATTATGCGATTATCAAGCTTAACAAATATTTTCCTTGAACTTAATTTTCCATTTACACTTACTTTGTAAATAATCAAGACAGTTATTCCAATCAAAATCATAGCAAAATAACTTTGTGTGTTATATGTCGTAAAGTAGCAAAGCAAGCAAGTTAAGATGGTGCAAAAGCTTCGACATGACCATTAAAGTAAGAAGTTTAACGTTTTGCCTGTCGTTAATAATGGAAGGGATAAAGTTATCTCAGACAGTAACAACGCGACAACATTTTCGTTCCACACGTGGGTTGTTGCAGCGTAGCATCATCTCTTTCTCTCATGTTTGCGCGAATGTTGTTTTGTATCGTTGTACCTTTTCGCAATATCCGAAACTGGCTAGATGAAAGTAAACTGCGTCAATGCAGCCAATATCAAAATAACATATCAAATGTACCTACTAACAATAGCGCAGCAAAGTTACGTTCGAGACATGCCACGAAAACAAACGCCAGGCGAAGTAAACTGTACAAGACCTTGGAAACAAGTAGTAAAATGTAAAACATCCTCCGACAGCTTGTACGACTTCCAGTGTATGAGTCTCGGCCACAGTAGTGCTCACTTCATAAATAATTCGAACAGCAGAAACTTATGTCGATATCTTAGCATCTCCTACATGTTCTGATAATATTTACAAATAGTTTTCTATCTATAGATATATATAAAAACATTGTTATATCACACAAAATAGTAGGCAATAATTGATGCCTGAAAAACAGGATTCTCCTAGTTCAGGCAAAAAAATACATAAAAGTTCTAATTAAGTTTTAAGGATTTTTGTCAAATTTAGCTTAAGCATGAATAAATATTATCGTTATTATATTATCTAGCCAGTTTCGGATATTGCGAAAAGCTGTATGTGACTGTACCTAGTAACAGGAGTAGTGTTATACGCATTATGATATCTAAGTGTAATAATTGTTAAGAATGCATTTTTTGCGTAGACAGTTGCATTGCAGTATAACGGAGCGGCTGATCGCGCCCGGGACGACTTGGCAACGTCGCATCGTGTGTAATCTGCGCGCGCTTTGTTTACAACGCGTTGGTAGGCGGCCGGGCGAGGTCGCTGCGGTATAAGCTTATCAATGTCAACAAGCGAAAGAAAGTTTATCAATTACCTGATAATAACAGTATAATCCTTTACAGAATAAAACCAGTTTTCATTTATATGCAAACGGGTTTTTATCATGTCAAATGAGCTATTTTTTACATATTAATATGATATTACCAGCAAGCAACCAATACATATTAAATATAACCACCAGCAAGATTAAGGTAACAAAGCGGCTACTTGATTTCAGATGTTATGTAAATAAAACTTGATATACATAAAAAGGTGTCGCAAGTACCTTGATCACTAGGAATGTCTGTTTGTTTCCTCTTTGCACAGACATGAAGATATAATGGATTGCAATCCGGATTTCAGCCTATTTTCATATCATATCCGAATAATGGAAGTACCCGGTAACCCGGGGTACTCTATCCGGGTAATGCGGATACTTAATTGATTTTTCGTAATCACAATATGTACTACATTGTCTAGCATTATAAATGTTTTATTTTATGCATACAATATTGCATGGTGCAGTTAAAAATCTACATGTATACATTTATATTTTTATTAATACATTGTACTGATTCATGCGTGTCTCGTGAGGTGCTGCTGATTTGCCCTTGATAGAAGCGGAGCTTTTTGCTTAGGATCATAGCAATATTTCATTCTAGATTTCAGATTCAGTGGATGTAAAGTAAAAAAAAAGTTCTTTATATTCGTCTAAATAAAGCTTCCCTGAATGGTCATTAATAGTATTGCTAATCGATACAGGACTTGCAAGCACTGTGAGAGCGGTGTGCACGCATCAATAAATAGCCGGTCGATAGGCGTCACGAACATTTTATTAATAAAACGCCGAACAACGCGCGGGCGCACCGAACGTTCAACAACCCCGCTCGCGTCGCGAGCTACCTCTTACGTACAGTCGGCACATAGTTACATCATGGTCTGACCTGAACTCAATTCCATGTACCAAAAACATAAGTAAAGTTGAAAGCAGAGCGCTGGAACTAGAAGTTTCCATTGGTGCCGTTATAATTTTGTCATAAGCAAGCCGAGTCAACAGAAGTAGAAAGAGTTTTCCCACGGCCTTAACGTCAACCTACGCGAATTGCAAAACTTGTGTACCGCATTGATGATGATGACATTGTTAAAACTTGGCATCACTGTATTGTATAGAAAGTCGTGCAATTGACACAAGTTAACTGCCTATTTAGTATCTTGAAGTTTTTCAAGACCTACATAGAATAAGATATTCAATAGTCAAGGGTCAAGTCAAATTTGAAGTACATTAATTTAGCATAATTTTATTCAAATAATTTTCTGATTCTGCAAAAGCAGTGTTGAGCAGGATCCAGCCAATGAACGGCATACGTGCGTTTCACTTGTGAAGCACTCGAATCGATTCCCACAATAACCGAGCAGTGCGCGCGCGCATTCAACCCACGCCGCCCTAACTACTAATTAATAGACCTAACGGGCTCGTTTCCACACTCTCTTGATTTCTTCGACCAAGCAGAACGCTACTAGCAAGCGAGTTTCAAAGACACTATAGGTTGCGATAGTGACATCAATATCCAGCAATATAGTTTTGCAGATTGATAAGATCACGTCTATATTTAGAATTCGTTAAAGGGCCTTTACGCACTTGGAAGCGGAAGAAGCTCGTGCCTTATCTAAGGTCGTCAGCATCAGAATCAACAGTAGGCACGATGACGTAACACTGGAATTAGATAACAAAGTGAAATAACGACAGCGTCGATCAAAATTACGTAAACAATGTTTTGGAGAGCTCAGAGAACTGAATGAGCTCAAGCTGCTTAACATTTCGACATTCGTGTTCAATGGTTGTAGTTGAAGGATAAAAGATCCCTTATTTGTGAGTATAGGGCCAGAGGGCTTATGGGGCACTGAGTATCAAGCTTGCGCGCTATGCGGTGGGTCAATGACTGTACGGATGCCACAGCCTGAGGTGAAATAATTCATCTAGCCCATTCGACACGGGTGCGGGATGCCATCCGAGCGCGTCACGCCAATCAAGACATGGATAACGTAAATCCTTGTCTTCGACATAATTTCGCAAGAATCTATAGTTGCAGTTTTTGAAATTTTGTTGACAGCATAAGACTGGAGAAGTAATACATTTACTGTAGACTAAAATGGATTAAGTCACGAGTTCAGTGACTCTATACAACAAAACCACATACAAAGGACTCATTGTCGGGAATTTGAGTGACGAAACACGTATTGCATGTTTTAAATGTAGAATCATCAATTTAGTTTTGAACTACTATTAATGTTTATGAAGTAGCAGAATTCGCATTTATAGCCAACTTAAACGCCTTGAACATCTGTCTAGTACATAAAAAGATATTCGGCACTCAAGTAGAGACTTGCCACACATGGCAAGGATCAGGTGTCGCACCGCACTGACCGCGGGCAAACCCTGTAGAACGGGTTATCACTTGTCGCGGTCTCACCGGCCACCGACAACAAAGTGAAAACCAAATATGTATTCCATTCCATCTTACAGAGTAAGCTATAGCTACGAATAAAATTAATTTAAACGGTAGAATGAATCAGTGCCATAACTCTATGATATAAATTGCATAAAAAGAGAAACACTGTAAAGAACAAAAAGATGCTTTAACGTTTAAGTGCCATCGTCGAAGGTAAAAGAATGAGTAAATAAATTGCTTCCACAATTAGCCTAGTAACAACCTGTTGCGTTCGCATTTCTGCCCAGTAAATGTGAGTCGCATGACATCTTCTGATTGAAGTGCTCGGTATAACAGAATTAGAAATGGAAAGAACTATACAACTTTTAAACCAATATGTTGATATTGTAAAGGTGATTAAATGCCATGTTGGTTTTATAGATGTTGAAGGCTGTTATATCTGTAACCTGCTAACCTATCCATAAGGCTAAACAATTGCTGACTTTTTACTCATCATCATTTAGTGATGTATAAAAAGGCTTTATTGCTTACAAAAGGCTTAATTTGGAGGTGTTGATAATTCAATTTTGTGAACAGTTGCAATTTTATGTCATGTAAAAACATGTGCAGTGCAGTGACAACAGTGATGTCACACAAGTCAAGAGGCAAGCTTGCGTGCATTAATCGCCTAATTAGTTGGCTGTCACAACGCCAGTCACGACGTCTAGACATATTCCAGGCTTCGTTGTAAGGCTTGGGTTTAGGGAATACGAGTTCAGAGCTTTTAGGCTGATTAAAGGCTTCCATTGGGCTTAATAAAAAATGCACATTATTCGAACCCTTCCCGCTTTGTTTGTTATAGAAACCGAACAAGGGAATAGAATTAACTTCTGTATGTTATTCTGAAGTGTGTACAAATAAAGCGCTAGTTTCCAAAGAATGGTACTAAAAGATTGTATGATGTTGACCTCCTCAATGAACTTGGGAAATTTTACTAGAATCTGGCACGGTTCCAACAGACTATAATGAGACTCACATCGGCAGATGGTAGCTGGGGTATTCGATAGTTATTTGGTCGCAACCGCAATAAAAGAGATGCATAACACGCTATAACGTGGATTATATCTAAACGTGTCAATTATGAAGGTGCTCTGTCGTCCGTAACGGCAGGGCGCCGTAACGAGGGTCCTCTCCGAGGCGTGTGGGGTTGCCTTCTCGCCTGCCGCATTTCCTCGGTCATTTTAGCGGACAACATTGCGGGTTTGTGGTCATTTTGGGTTTTATGTTTGGGAATTTACTTTATGAATGAGAATTGTTATCATATGTACTTATCAATGGTTCCTGATTAAAGTTAAGTTAATTTTAATGTAGATAGTTCAATAACTAGATAAAGATAAAAATACATTTCTAGTAGATAATTTTTAGTGAACGACTAAATAATGATAATAAGAAAATGTTAGTAGGTTTGATTTCTCCTTGTAAGAGAGATGTTGGAATGGAAGCATGCGCCATTCTGAAGAAGCATGGTTACGTAAGTTAGCAACAGCCCGTGTGTGGGGCTAGGGATGTGAATTTCAATAAACGCGCGGGGTCGGCGGCGTGGAGCGCTTGTACACAAATCGGCGTGCAGCGGGCGCTAGGGGGCGGTATCGATCAAGGAGCGGGGAGAGCCATAAGGCCGTGGTGAGGTGGTGCAGAGAAGCGCCCGGTAGGTGCCACTTATCACCGTCTTCACACCCAATTTATCGCGTGTCGCAATCGACACCGATGTTTGCCTACAGTTATGATGCTCCTTAGCGTTTAAGTGTGTACTTTTAATGTGTGTTGAGAATTTATTACGCGATAAATTTTATATAGCCATCAATTCGTCCCAAACTAAGTTTTAAAGTCAATTAATTTAATGAATTTTTTAGCGATTAATAAATTGAAAATCGATGTCTTTGTTCACCGCTATATCTGATTTTTTTAAATATCTGAATTAGATAAACTACGATTACTTCTTTGAAGCAGTTATAACGGTTGTAAGCGTAAAAACTATTGGGTACTTATGCGACTACACATGTTTATCAAGTATCTAACTTGAATATAATTTGAAATTTAACTGTTGTTCGGCCAAATTATTCAATATTATATTCTGGACAATCACCACAACAAACAACCGTCCCCATGACAATTCTTAGCTTGAGTGATGGCTACAGAATTCATAATTAATAAAATTAGGATTACATTAAAAACCGAGACCAAGTGCTTTGTAGAAGAAAAAACACTGGGTACAAGTAGTCATCGTTCTTTAAAGCGCAATCAAAACCAGCCGTCACTGTAAGTTGAAAATTCTAGCCAAAATTTTTGTCAAGAATTTGTTAACGAGACCATCTAGACCTTATCGAGAGACATCCAACAAACAAATGCGAAGTTATTTGTTTGAATTGCGATGCGGGTGCGTGAAGGTCGGAGGACACGTGGTACTCGTGTAAATGGAGCGGGCGCGGCACGGAGCGGACACGGGGCGATCGATCGTCCACCGTGCAGGCTCGGCCCCGCCCGCATGCAGCTGCGGCACTATCCCGCCCGCCGCCGTGCTCAAGTGCCTCCGGTTGACTTGAGCCGTCTTGTTCATTGTCGGATTTCTCAGACGACGTAGCAGCTTGTCGAGCGCAAACAGTCTTCTTTTCTAAATTTGAACATGCTGTCGCAGCTTTTATTGGAAAAGGAATTTTCGGGTTCAATTCTAAAGCCCTCGTTATTTCGGGGAAGTCGCGCGTGACATCAGATCTGTATAATATTTTTCATATCATTCGTTTTTTTTTCTCGCGTTTCACTTTATTGCTCCATCCGCAAACATAACACGCAGCCATCCTTTATCCAGTGGCATTAAGGCGATTATGTCCATCGATATGTGGAGTGGAGTGGCGGCGCGCGGGTGTATATTAATAATTAACGGTATTGCGGGCAGCGGGGACGGGTAGGGAGCACCTTGACACCCCTTGAACCGAAGCCGCCCCCTCGCTGTTGTTATCCCGCCCGTGCCAGGTGTGTGATGAACCAGTTATTGGAGGTCAATTTAAACTAATTGGAGAGTAATCATTTGAACGCGCCACCGTTTATCGCGTAACTGAGCTGATATACAATTTAACTATGCAATATTATAATCTTTTGCATCATCGTTATGTGATTTACCGGATAAGCGGAAACAATTGTTAAGGATCTAGCGATGTAATTATACTGCATTGGATCTGCATTGTTTCTTGACACGCCTCTATTGATTTCTTTACTTGGTTTGTTTCCACAAAACAAATAACCAAGAGGTTGAGTACATGCGGTACTTTTATCAAGTATATTATAGGGGGGAGACTCTGAGGTAGGTACTCGTACCTGGTAAAAGCGTGACCTTTATTAGTGGTATGTAATGATTAGCTGTGCGGCGGCTGGTGGTCTGGGTAGCACTCGCCCACGAGGCGGGGTGGTAACGTGACATTTGCAGCCCGCCCGCCCCGCGACCTCGCTGCCTCCACGGGCCTGGCCCACTGCCGCTATCAACTACATGCTATTTGGAGACATCTTGATTCATGGTATAGATTGCAAGCAGCTTTTGAACAGGGCTTGGTAGCAAGTAAGAGTTAAGTTATTCGGTATAAAATTATTGCAATGAACTGTTGGGTCTTCATCTTCAACTTTTGATGAGGGGCATAATACGAGAAGTGTTTTCATTTGTATAAACTTATTTATTAATAGAGTATTTGCCTTACAATAACAAATAATTTAATAAATAATATATGAATGTACCGAATATAAAAATATAAGAATAAGAAGCGGGATGTATTACGTACTTTTAAAGTACCTTTGTTTGCAGTATGAGCAACCAAAAAAATTGTACCAGCTTACCCCACCACACACCACCCCCACCCACCAGCACCCTATTTACGTTCCCACAAGCTGGGACACAGATACTTCTCTTATAACGAGAAAGTTAGTCCAAGGGCGATTATAAAATATTTGAATGTCATCGAAAACTATTTGCCATTATTATAACGTATGGAATTTCATGAATGAATTTGCACGCGCAACCTAAAGTTTACAAAAGCAACCCACACAAAACCACAAAAGGTCAAGGCGTTTTACACGCGTTTTATCAAGTGTAGATTACAATCGGCAAATATAAAGCGGTCCGCTTGAGGCTAGAGTATCCGCAACCCCCTGCCGCAGGGCCCGCGGCAGCCGAGTGAGCGCAGCCCTAAGCAGATTACCCAGTGTCTCTCCACCCGCGGGCGGCTCGTCGGTTACGGCTGTTGCCACCCGTTAATCTCCGCGCAAATAGCGTCACGTACAGACCACTGTGGCCCATGCACGCCCAACAACCCTGCTCTAATATCAAATGGAGAGCACAGCTCGATATCGGACCAGAATGTGTTAATCTTTGTTTTTGTACGGGGTTGCTGGACATGTAATGGGATATATTGCGGTAATTGGGATCATAGGACGTTGTAATTTAATGGTGATATCAGTATCACAATGTTTAGATAGAAACTCGCCCCACGTTTTTGGTAGCTTTTTGGAAGATAATGCAGACATGGAATACTGAATTGTTCAGAGTTAGCCGAGGTTGTGACTGTCAGCATTTAGAGCCTTCATCTAGGTCAGGCAAGCAATTATCGAGTTTAATCAAAAGGCTCATTAGCTCGTTAAAACATGGCAGTCAGTTAAAACGGGAAATTGCCTTACGTTCGGTTATTTCCGTCTGTCGGCAGTCGACGGTCGCTGCGATGCTGACCTTCGCATAAACACACTCGGGCATGTCCAATGCATCCCACGTGTCAACATTTCTTTAGTTCAAATCTTTACTAAAACTATTCATATAAATAAATACAGGGGCATTTCAACACCTAAATTCTAAACTTGACACGTGGTGGCTCTTAAGGAATAGTCGAATATGAGTCACTGGATAGATTTTGCGATAGACATAGACCGCATAGAGAGTTATGCTCTCCAAACTTAGGGACCAATTATAACTATTGGCATGCTATCGATGTCGTCAGTAAAAGCAGAACGATATAGGCTAAAGCCCATGAAGGAGCGTGTCCTTGATGCAGCTCCGTTTCCATATAAGCGGAAACTAGGTGACCGGGAGATTTATAGAGCACTAACGTTGCTATATTTAGTATCCAAGGACATATTGCGGGGCAGAGATCTTGGTTATTATTCTGTTATGATGTAGATTATAAATAGTTTTATTTACTTTATATAAATTTAGTGCAATAATAAACTTTAAATTCTATCACTGCTAATATCTTTTAAATCGTGACGTGAAAAAGTAGATAGCCTGACGTGGTAACAAACAAATCGAAAATCTTCAACAGCTTGCAAAGCAAGTATAATTAGGTTCTATGAAAATGGTTACAGATAATATGCCTAACTACAGCCTTCCCACGCTCGCCCTCCATTGTACGAGGGATTGTCAACACGCTATATCGCTGCAGGCAGGATAACATTTAATGCCAAATCGGTTTTTTTTATCTTCTATTGTGTGGAGTAGACTGAACATTACGCACATGTTGATTGTGGCATAAACAACAAAAGATAAAGATGCGTAAACAAAGCCATTCATTGCTCGCCAGTGGCCTAGCCTCATCAGTACCTCAGGCAGCGTTTTACAACCACTTAGCACATCGGTGCGACATTACACAACTTTTCCGTAGTTTGTTTATAGTGCTTAGTGATAATATCGAGATCTATTTTGATGTAATATTTTGAGTAAGTGAAGGTCGTAGTCTAGTTAAATCTATATTACAGGTTAATACCGATCTGAATGCCAATAAAACGGTCACTTGAACAATCAGAATTGTGATTATCAAATCTGCCTCGGCAGAATGGTTATCAACCTATCGAGTGTACCCGCACGTAATAGAATCGCAAGGCCGAACTAATCGAGATGATCACGGCCACGACCGCCCGTACACACTGCGCCAATATCGTTATTGGGCCTTAGAGAAAGACAGTCTAACTTTCTCTAACAGAGAAATCAATTGATTGAAGATATTTTAAAAGAGTTAAATACTTGCCCGAGAACGATGAAGACAATGTAATTCTAAAATAAGTCCGTTTATGTAGATTTATGTCACGGTTTATTTTCGTATTTGGCCGGTCGCACGGCGGCATTCTCGCCAGAGGGCACTCCTTGCTAAAGAAGCGTTACTTGAAACGCTGATTGATTCGAACAAGTATCAGCTAAAAGGAAAACTAAACAGTTTTGTTAACCTGTATCGTCTGTTTGATTAATTAATCCAGGCTAATAGACAACAAAATTTACAATAGAGTAGTATAATAATATTATATGTGTACTTTAGTGCCGGCATCATTCACATTCGGTGGCAACAAATGTTATTACTTTCGCAAACCCCTACCTCTATATTAGAATTTACTACAAGTTTCCGAGAAATTGATGATTCCTGCCTATCTATTGAATAGAGTTACGATGCTAAGAGATCGTAAAGCCGACCCTTCAATAGCCTTTTACAATAATGTTGTATTGTATCAGAAACGGGTAAATCAAATATTACGCGGTTTGTGTCGGCGCTTGCTCTGTGCAAGATGGAGTAAATAAGTTTGGCGAATGGCCTTAAGTAACTCAAGAACAATATGGAGCTGGGCGAGGTATTATTGTATTGGATAATTTTAATTGCAAAATATTAAATTCATTACAGGCAGGTTTCAATGAGCAAAACTTCCAAAGTACTCAAGCTCTGAGAGAAAACAAAATAGCAGCAGTGAAGTTTTTCGATAACGTTAATAAGAACACATTTTTACTCGTGAAAAGTTTATCCTTTATACGTATGAAGGCTATAAGGCACGGAGGCAGGCCACTAAAGAGGCCGACGACACCGCCCTGCGCGGCGCAAATTGGGCGGGCGGGCGGCGGCGGCGCGGCGCGCGGTCTCCTGTACCCGCAGAGATGTCGCTCGCGCCCCGCACTCGTGTCGAGTGTATTGTCTCTGTACTGTACGCCACTAATGAACTTCCTTTTATTCCCTTAGTTTTGGGATAAAAATTACGAATACAAAACCGGTGCTATGGAATGTAAATAACAACTAACCTGCCTGCCGGGTTTTCACTCTCAATTTCACAATTACGGTTGCATTTAAGGTTAATATTATTAGCGAGTATTTCAAGCATTTATTAAAATACTATCATTATTAACTTCACAAGGTCCTTTCTTGACTATTTGAGTATAATGTTTGTCAAGTTTGCACTCGACATCAGAGGAAAATAAAAAATAAGTGATTTTCATGAAAATGCCGAAACTCCAAATACTGGGCAAGTTTGAAAGCGACTCATTAAGTTGATTACTCGCGCGATCCTAAGCCGCACTTCATCCATTCAATGTCGGATTTTTGTCCATTGTCGCAGAGCTTTCGTCGAGATGTCGCCGCGAGATCTTATCTTCCTGTTAATTGTCGCGGATACAACGTCTCGACTCTAGTTAACGAGCTGTAAACTTGAGCTATTGTTCGCGTTTCGAGTCGGGCACATTATCGCTTTTAATCTTGTCCTGTTCACTTTGTTGTCTATTCCGTCTAATAATAAGGCACTGCTTGGTAATACAATGTTGTCAATTATACAATTAGTCATAATGATGTGAATGTTGGGGTCAGATTGTAGGATTAAACCGGTTTGATTGAAGCGTCAGTGTTACTTACGATTGGCAGTGGCGATAAGTTCGGGTGCGACGAGTCCTTTGAGGTCGGGCTCCTCGCCGTACCAGAAGATCCAGAGCTCCTTGGCGGCGCGGAGGGAGAGCGGCGGCGGCGCGGGCGCCGAGGTCTCGTAGAGGTCCTGTGGCTGCGGCGCCGGCACGCGCCGCCACACGCACAGAATGTCGCCAGCGAGGCAGCGCGCGTAGCTGCTGATGACGGGGTCAGTCAGCGGAGCGCCGCCTTCCGTTGAATCGCAGCCGCCCTCGCCCCACACGAGTTTACGCCATTTTATGCCATACAACTCCGTCTGTAAATACGAAATACTTTATTAAATATATGAATTATTTTCATAATAAATAATGATCGTAAATATACGCTCCAATAACAAAAATATTAATTTAATTAAAAAAAAACCCGACTTCTAAATTATACTTCCCTTAAAAGTAAAAAGTCATACTTGTGTCATGTTATGTGCATGAATGTGATGCGCTTTAATTTGAGAACCCACTCGAGCATATTTGCAGGATTTTTCTTGAGGGGGCTCATAACTTTTAAACAGGTCAACCGATTTTTAACCCCCGACCAAAAATGAGGGGTGTTATAAGTTTGGCGCGTCTGTCTGTCTGTCTGTGTGTCTTTCTGTCTGGGACATCATAGCTGCCGAACGGATGGAGCAATTTTGAGTTGGAGTTTGGCCCGGGCGTCCTTAGAAACACTCGCGCGAAACTAGCTTCTCATACAAAAATCTAATAAATTGAAATCGCTTATCCGTTCTGAGCTATGATGTAACAAACAGATAGACAGGACACGTCAAGAGTCTAACACTCCTCTTTTTGTATAGTTTTCAGCTCAGGGCATATGTAAGTTTTAGTTTAAATTTTTGTATAAACACACTTAGCACAAATAGCCTTTGTTTACTTCTATTTTTATACTGCATATTAGTGATAAATGAGCATTTGGCACAAGTTCAAAACTTCAAATACTAGAAGGAAATGCACTACCATCTAAACTAAACCATCAGACTGCCGCCTTCTTCCAAACCGGAACCAATTATGTATTTTTAAAAATTTTCACTGTTTATAATAAATTAAACAAATATGAAATTCACGTTTAGGATGCGGAGCCAAGCACATTATCTAGCTATTTATAACAACAGAGCATGGGCAGGACTGCTTATATAATTTGCATTTTAGTATCTTAATTAGTGTAAGTGGTTATTGTTAACCGTTCTAATCAATTAATAAATAATAAACAATTAAAGAGTCGGTAATCTCAAACATTATGTTTGATCAACTAAAACTTTTGATGACTCAGCTGAACTTCACTCACACTAATCTCAATCTCCTTGATTGCTAAAGACTGTATCATAAGTACTAACAATGTAATTTACTGTTAACGTATAAATTTCAGTACATTTTTTGAATCGTATGAATTCAGATGTTGTTTGCGGTAGGCAAATAGCGTTTAAACATTTTCGCATCCCTTTCTATTGTAAACTACCATCAGTGTACATAAAGCGAGTGTCCACGACGCGTGAGAGCGAGCGGCAGGTGGTGAACCGACCTTGGTAATGCAAATATTTCACCGGGTCATAAACCTAACGCCCTCAATGTCTGGCAAAAGGTGTTATCACCTGCATTTCAGTTGCATTGAAAGTTTTAGTGATTGTCATTACATTATAGATGATGATATCTAATATATAAAATTCTCGTGTCAACGTCACAGTTTTCGTTGCCATACTCCTCCGAAACGGCTTGACCGATTTTGATGAAATTTTTTGTGCTTATCTATGAGAATCGGCCAACATATATTTTTCATTTTGCAAAACAACGTTTGCCGGGGTCAGCTAGTGTATGTATAAAACTATATTTAAGTATAAGATACAACACTTTTGAAGTTATTTAGTTAAACTAGTAAAATTCATTATTATGCTCGTCATTCCCAGAAGAGTTCAAGAAATCAAAATTGATAGAACATACAAAATGTAATTCGACTGAGTTTACAAGATTGTCATTGACCTAAAAGTATTGATCCTAAAAGTAGTAGACTGGTACTGTTTCGATTCGGACGGGCATATGCGCCGGCAAGGGGCTCAACGCACCTGGCAGACGCGCGTGGGGTCGCCTCGACCTGGGGAGAATCCGCTCTAAACGAGTTTAGTGTAAACTTCCATACGAAGGGTTATTGCTCGCGGTACTCATAATGCCACTGTTAAACGCTTACAACGTCGTTTAATGGAATGTTATGGTCTTCCGGATTGTATAATGGAGGATTGGACGCAGGATTTTATTGAAGCTTGTCTTCTGTTAGTATATTTTTATAGTATCGTTGTATGTTTGTGTACAACACATGTATAAAGACAGACAGGAAAACCAACGTATACCAATTATTTTAACGATCGATTCAGTTATGAAGGTGGATAGCAAAAGAGGTGGAGCAAAATGCGTGTGAACATGAAGGATTACAATCGCTCTTCACATTCCACACAAGTTCACTTCTAATGGCCAACATGTGAAAGAATGCGAGGCCGGAGTTGTGAACGCCGCGCCACGGCCGCACCACCCAGCCGCTTTCTAACGCGGCAGACCGATGCGCCCGCGCAACCAGCCCGCTTCACTTTCTATTGTACCCACCGCGATATGGCGCCCGCTAACTTTTTTACGATTGAAACAATTTAACTGTATTAAAATTACACGCTAACATCGTTCAACACAACGAAGATAGCATCAAATTCAAAGGGCACGAAGGTACTGCTTTAGAGGGTGATCATTATCAGGGTTCCCGCTTTTAGGAAACAAACAAGAAGGCTACGTGTGCTGTTAAAGTGGCACGCTATCGTCTGTTTATTATTGTTACTTTTATACGACATGTAAATTTATAACTTAAGCGGTTGTAAGTCGATGCACTTCACAAATTTGCACAAAGCACGTAATGGTAATAGATTCACTGAAAATGACTCAGTGACAACATCAGCAAACCATTACGCAAACATATTCATCGACAAAGAGCTCCGGAAGGCCGAAGTTTGTCGGCAAAAATCCGTGTTGTACGAATTTAAAATGCAAAACGAGCGACAACGGGCGGCCCAAAGCTAACACCCGAATAGAGATGGGAGAAAAGCCGAGCATTTTCAGGAAAATACCGCTGCAATCGGCCGCAGAGCCCCAGCTAGCGGTACTTCAAGCAAACATTTGAAAACTTTCAAGGCAAATGAGGGCAGAGCTTTAAAACACGTAGGAGCCGTCAAGTGTTAAGGGTACGTTCGTATGAAATATGCAGCTATGCGGTAGTTACAAGCCTTATTAAATTAATGTACGATATAAAGGAATTTAGCTAAGCAACTATCATGTACAGCTGTCTAGCCTAGAACGGAAAAAACTGCATGTCCAAAAAAGTCGAGCACCGCTAGTTGTGAGACGGAGACGGACTGATTGTGAGTGAAACAGATGTAGTCGCGAAAGTGAGAGGAGGAGACGCGATGAGCGGCAACCTCGCACGGTTAGTTACGTTACTAGCGGCAGTGGGGTAAACAATCGAGGATATGTGACGTGAAGGTATTGCGTGCGCGTGCGCCTGCCCCCGGCCGGCGACCGTGCACTTCGCTACTGCATTTTTGACAATAGGCAAACAAAGTATAAATAAGACATATAAATAAAATATCATTATTTTAACAATATCTTCATAATTTCCTTACTAATAAACAATATTGAGACAGTGAAATTGCTACATAAGTTATCAGTAAATGTATTATTTACTTACTTAATGTTAAAACAATAAACTTCCATTCACCATAAATGTTTGTAGAACCAACGTGACAATAATTATTTTCTTAAACCTTGAAAAACTTGACATTGAATAATACCTACACTGAATTGTTTACTGTTGAACATAGTTGTTTCTCGACAAAGTTTAAAGACAATACAGCTAGATGGCGCAAAGATTAAAAAAGTAATAAACATTTAAATTTAAACATAAGGGTCGTTAAAACGTGTTTATTAAGTTCACCTTGTTCGTAGCAACATTTATGTCCTTAATATTATTAATAGAGATATTATGGTTGAAAGATAATTATGAATGTCGTCGCATACTTTGTCTGTTTAATTATAGTGCTAGAGAATATTAAAAAAAAAAGTTCTTCAGAAGCCTGACAGAAGTAATAACTTCAAAATAGGAGAATGGGGCGTCACTTGGGCGTCACTAGTCTTCCAAATTTTGTAATATCTACAGAAAGTAAGAATGTCTGATGAAATTTTAGCATTGGAATGCTGTTTGAGTTTGTTAAAGCAAAACAGATTACCCAGCAAACAACATAATATCCTACAGCGAGTGCAAAGTGCGGTGGTAAGAATCCGATGATTACCAACGGTGCTACTAACTTTCTTGAAGCGCATTTACTATACAAATTGCAGATCCCAGAAAACTTAAAGACATATTTTTACCTTGCCACTTTAATAAAAAAATATTATCTCTGACCCCGGCACATAAGTTAGGTACGACTAACAAATATGGCAAAGTTTTAGTCATGAACAGTCTCGCAACAATTATCTTGTTATGATTTGTTCCAATTCAAGTTACATAAACATTTCCTAGCATAATTATTACAACATAACGTCAAGTAATCTCAACCAACGGAACGGATTGAAGGAAAACTTGATGGTGGTTAAACAAGATTCCCATTCTAGGAGCCAGATAGCTTGATCGTCAAGGGCGAGGACGAATGAATAATAATAACGTGTTTGTTTAATATATATTTTAATTGATATGTTTTACTTAAGAATATATTCTGTAGAACGTGACTGATCGCTAAGTAGCTGTTTTATTGTCCTAAGTTAGCTTTAAAGTTAATACCTCTTCGAAATCGTATATTCAACTAAATATAATGGTAGTAAAATTGTGTCAGCGAGTCATAATAATAATAGGCAAGTGTCATATTGCACGAATGATTATAGTATTTCTTGTTCAAACAACACGTTCGGCACGCGCCGATGCCGAAACGATTATCGTTTCAAAGAACACAGAAAAATTGAGCAAGCATTTAATAAAATTTACATTATAGCAACGTTTGATTTAATGACGTTTTTGCATAAAACCTTCCGAGACCAAGAAATAGTTTTTGCGTAACTGTGTCCGCGTCTGTCTATCTTTACTTTATGTTCGGGAAATACTAAAAACATCAAAACGGATCTTCATGCAGTTTTCAGTAATAAGTACAAAAATTCAAGTAAGCAAGGTTTTGGTATATAATTTGTAAAGGATATGTGAGAATTATTAGAACTATCATACATTTGTTGAAGGACTCGGGAAAAATCAAGCATTGACTTCGAAAGTTTTGTTTATTTAGGTATCTATGGCAACTGTTACTAGCAGTCGCAGTCAAAATCAACGATTGCCGGGTCGGCTAGTATTAAATACTTTTATCTATATGTAAGTGATCCGCAATAATGTCATAGACTTTATGATGATTTAGATGGCTTTGCATCAAGCTTAATTGTTAGAATTTATGTTGATAATGAAGTCATTGATTATGGATCGTTTAATTGTAAGAAATTATGTACCGGTCGATCAAAACATCGAAATTAGGACATGTTTTCTTTCATCCTGAATAGGAAAATCTGGGCCCAGGGCATACAGGTAGACGATTCAAAGTATACGCCCCGTCGTTAACGGTAAAGGCGCGCGCCGGCAGCGGCAGCGGTCAACGAACTCAACGACCTTAAGCATAGTCTAGAAATTTGAGGGTTTGCCCTAGTTAGAAAAAAAAACTAGCGTATAACTATTCACGATTAGGGACCAAGAAAACTAAATAATTTAATTCATTTTACTAAAATATGTACGCGCGTAAGAAACGTACGTAAGAAATATACCCGTACCACGTTCCATCAATATAAAAAAACATAAAAGTGGTGAAATTATTAACGGATAGTTATTTTATCTATGTGTTAGGTTGATGAGCTATTTTTTTGTAGGTCTTGTGTTGTACTGAATACAAGGAAAAATTGCGTTTTATTATGTTCATGGAACTAATGACTTATACGAAAAGAACTAAGCAGATTAAACAATAAAAAAAATGGCAACAATCCATGGCTCCTGTCTCAATAGAAGTCAGCATGACTTTGCAGATAGAGTGGTCGATCTATGCGTGCTCCATTTAACAAGTAGAGCAGTAACAAGTATAATCTTATTGCTGCAAAGAGGTCTCATATATTTTGAGTATTTTATCTTTTTTTCACACTTATTAAACCAACTCGCCATGGCCAACAGCTGAGGAAGAAATAATCCACTTATGATGCATTATATCCATAGAAATTTAAGGAAAACGGGTTTTCTATCAGATTCCAAAAGGATTTGTTATTATTAGTTTTATTATGTTTAATTTTTACCTTATGTTCTTACCTATCTATACATGTTATAATTTAAAGTCCCCAAAGCCGGAACGGGTCAGTTAGTACATAATAATTGTTTGTGGATTGCAATAATAAAACAAAATACCATAAAGAAGCAGCATTACAACCTGAAATCTACGGGCTGGTTATTAGTGTAAGTAACAATATGCAAAACCAGAACCTCAGAGGCAGAGTGAAAGCGTTTCAAATTTTATCGCATGCCCTCAGACATTGCAATCGACCGAGTTTCGACTGCGTGGAGAAACTCTGCATATTTACCAAAATCATACAACAAAGCAATTATGTATTATATTATGCTTATTACATGTGATAAAACTGTAATTCTTAGCGAGCAATTATGGTATTCTTATAAGGCGGGCGGAGCCGCAGCTTAAATATTAATATGAGTTAATTCTATTTTTAAGAGTTAATTGCAAACAGGGTCTACTAGCTTAGAGTGTGAATTCTTGACGAATACCATACAGTTTACTCAATTCAAGAATCCAGTGCAGTAAGTAGAGTCGTATTACAAGTTGCGCGTCAAATGGAACTTGTTTTGAGGGTCGAATCTTGCATACAAAGGGTCGGTGATCACGGTGCACGCTGAGTCTCCAGTTCCCTGTATTTTAATGTTATTTGCAAGCAAAGCTGTTAGCAATTACTACATATTATACTACTACTGATCACTTAATTAGTAAGCAAAGGAAGTAATTAAAAAGCCATGCATAAAGAAAGATAAAATAGACATTTATTAAGGCGTCCAATTGCAGTTAATTTGTTCACAGCGCTTTATTCAAGGTTTAGGCTAGGAATTAAAATACGACGTACTTTTGCATTTTCGTAAGTGGACTAAATAAGCGATGAATATTAAATTTACTAGGTAATTAGTGTGCAGAGCAGACCGTTAGTGGTCTGAATTTATTGCCTGTCTGTTAGATAGTTAAGTCCCAAGTAAACTATGATATAGACGTCGTTATAATGTGCCTGTCGCGGTATCGAATGTGGAACGGCCGGCGAGCACTCTTCTGTTATCTTGACCCACATATCGTGACCGAGGTGGCGGCCGACCCTCACACTGTCGCTACAAGCGGAAGACTTTGTTTTGATCTTGGTCAAAACTATCCTGCTACCTTTTTAAACTACTCACTAAATAAATAATAGCACATTTTTTTCTAGTCCGCATTATTATCGAAGACGAATATCTTACCTAAACCAAACAAATATGTATTTACACTTCTGAACAGCAACAAATCACGTTTGTATAAGTTGATGACATGCCGAAATTTAAAGAGAATACGATAATTTCCTCAAGAATGTCAAAACATAGCCTTGACCTGCATGCTACACGTCAAGAGGAAAAGGACTTGTTAAGTTGTCACTCTCTCAGGGTTTAGTAGGGGATGCTTGGAAACAAATCTACAACAAATACTTTTAATACAGTGTGAAAGTCAGTAAACTAGCAATTCTTTATTGTGCACACAATTATAACACCATTTCAAATGCCATATATAACAGCATTTCATATGCCGACTGAAAGAAGATAAATGTCGTGTCTTCCACCAACATTGGTATGTTATTTTTAAAGAATAATAATGAAGCGATAATAACGACAAGACTCATAGATTGTCAGATTTGATTACTGTGCAAAAATAATGTCACGGACTTCATGGGATAACACGTTTTAGTTTTAAAGTAGGCATATGTTCACGAAAATATCACGTTTTACAATAAATTATAGTGATAAGCAAGTAATTATTGTCAAAGCCAGATTTTCAGATTGTAAATATAGATGTTGTGCAAATAGTATAATTAAACGGTGTTCTAGTGGCAGATAACAATTGGTGATAGCCACCGCTCTCGGTCGGACCTTGATAGTGCGGTACGGTGATAATAACTTACTTATCAACATGCGATAACGACTCGCGCCACAACAAACTTCGTACAAATGGAATTTTTATTCACAACATGTCACAATAATGCGATACCAAAGTTATTATACATTCTTGGAGATTTGTTAGGAATAAAAATTAAAGGGATGAACTTTGCGAGAAAGTATGTATGGCTAGTTTTTAGCCATCTATTAATGAAAAACACTAATTGAAATACAATTTCGTATTTAGGCATTTACGCTTTGAGAGATAACATCTAATTGACCAAATTACATTGTTTGCGAAGATACACGATACTTGAAACTAATCGACCATTTGAAGAAGAGGTCACCACAGTCACCTTGCTTATCATTACGAAATGGAAACACTGTAGGGACTCTAGGTCAATGACATAAAGCAGTGTTTCCTTTGCAGTAGCTTCCGGCGAGTACGGCACAGATTTTGTGAAACTCAGGTAGAAGTTTTTTGGCGACCTTGGGCCAAAAGCAAGTTCGGTGAGTTCTTTTAGAGTTAAACGGATGATTATTTATTGACACAAGAATCTCTGTACTCATTTTATCTAGGCAATATTGGCTATATGGTTTTGTATGGATATTACAGTAACCATCGTTAAAGCTAAATAAAGCTTAAAGCTTGATTTGATATCGATATTAGCAAAGGATTAAAAAGAGTTCCTTTCAATATATTATGTAGTTGTAGGTAATAATAATATCAGTCAATACACATTGACATCGACCTGATTTTGTTTGAATTATTGCGTCGAACATGCTTTTATACCCATACCGCGACAGCAGTCTCATTCTGCGCGATCGATGGTTACTTTAGAGTATTTTTGTCAAGTCAGTGATTAAATGATTACCTTATAAACTGGGCATATACTTAAGTATAAAATGTCTGATGTTTAAACAAATCAAATTAGGACATAACGTTAATTGTAAGTGATATAAACAATTAACATAAAGCTACACTACCATTAGTATTCCCCACATAAGACAGAATTTGGTGTAATATAAACAGGGTTTTACGACGCCGCATTTAACGTGACCTAGAAGGCCAAAGGATTCATAACCTCGAAGAAAGAGTATATTCTGTCTGAAATTGGAATCGTGCTCTGTGTATACAGGGGAGATAAGAGGGTGGACGGCGCCGGCGCTGAGATGGCCGCACCGGCTCGACCGGGAGCATGTCAAAAGCCATGAATAACTAAGTAATGTAAACCAACAGTCTCTGTTAGAAAATGACGCTAGAAACAAGGATATTCCGCTACATTCTTATGCATAAGTTTCTGGATGGAATGGTCCGGCTCGAAGGACCACTTGAAATGAACTGTTAGAATTTGTACAATACAAGTATCAGTACACCTCATTCATAGTAACTAAGTATCACGGTACAATTGGTCAGTACTAAAATCGATGTCAGAACTGCGCTAGGCCAGCAATGACAGCGCACACAAACGATACTTGGGCGGAGGCCCGCTTATGGGAAAGTTACAATCATTACAACCATTCATAAACGGTTGAATGAGCGCAAGACGCCCGCGCAGCCGGCGAGCGCGCGCGCACCGACCCTCGACATCTGTGTCGCCACGCAGATGCCCGCATACCAACACTACACCTAAATAAAACTACTAGGGATGAGTACAAATCGATTAGGGACGTCGGTTTACCGACACCATGGTGATGGTGATTAGTAAGATTTTTGTGAGAAATCGAGATTATTGAACTCCAAGAAGGCGTATGCGTCATTGACAAGTCGACTTCGTGTAAAATTCCACTCGACAACGGCTCGCAACCACGCATAAATAATTAGACAATAAGCAGGCAGGGCAAGAAATCGGTAATTTGTATCGTGTCTCGATAGGCGGAGCGCAAAGGGAGGCGGGTGCAAGCAGGCGCGCGCCGCCGCGGAGATACGGCGACGCGTCAGGTGGAAGTGGCGCTCTCGACCCCTCCACCCCACCCCACCCGCTGCTCCTAGCCCGAACACAATCTGATAAAATTCGCGCCAGCTATGAACATTACGCAAAGCCACTCGACACTACAACACGGCGATAATGAATGACCCGACCGTTTCTTTTTTCCATGTTCGCTAACAAAACACGCTTCTCGCAGTTCACTATCGTTTCATATTATTGAACGGAGCAAACTGATTCAAAAATGTAATATGAAAGTATTTCCTCAGCTCGGCGAAACTAGTCTTGCGAACGCATTACGGTTCGCGTTACGGCCAGGTGAATTTAAAATGACCTCTATGGGCCAGTGGCATCTAGTGGCCTCGCTCGCCGAAAGCGTTGACATTTAGTGGGTTAGCAACTCGTTTTGATTCTAAACATAGTCAAGAAAGGTGCCAGAATTACGAACGGCTGAGCGTCATTAAGCGTCTAAACGTAAATTGTCTCATATGAAAACATTACCGCAATAAATCGATTCAGTACCAGCATCGCAGTAGGGTGAATTTCGTCTAGCAGCGTCCAATAACGATAATGCGATTCATCACACAATTTTAATTCATGAGCTAATGTAATAAAACATCAACAACCCTAGTGCCAGACACCTTAGAACAATAGCGCAAGAGTTGACATCACGTAAATCGTAATGATTTCGAAAGAAAAGTACATACGAGTTCTTTCATCAGTGTAAAAGTGACTTACCAAGGCGAAGAAGTTTGTGTGGCAATCCTCGAGACTTGCACCGTTTGTTTGGTGATTTTGATGCGTCATGGTAGTCCGGGACACTTCATTTTCATTTCACAACACTAAATAACGAGTCCAATATCAAAGAAACCACTCAAAATCTTAAAATCATCACCGACATTTAGTGAAGTTTTCACCTTCCAATGGCGACTGGAAAATGGCGGATAGGAAACAGAAACAACAAACCCAAGCCGATAGTGCTGCCACTAGCGGCGTTTTGAGAAAACTTAATTGGTACAGAATTGTTACGTTCCATTACATTGGCAGTCGCTTCCATTTTAATTTTAATCTTTTAAATATACGATTTTAGTAGATTTGCATTATTTTAAATATTATTTAAAACAGGGTGTAGAAATCAAGTTTGGCCATATAATGAAATTCACTGTATTTGTGCCTGAATTAGAAAGTATAAATTTGTGTCAATTGAAACGTTATTAATGGTTGTCAAATACTGTAAAAACAAATTTCCACACAATTTTGAAGATTTTTTTGCGTACTAGTTGCTTTTACATTGCAATTTAAATAGTAAGGTGGTGAACATACACATTTAAAATGCTCCGAAAAGCTGTTTTTTCAGTGTCACAGAGAAATTTACAGGTTAGTTTAGGTTAGGTGCATTTATTGTAATTTATCTATAGGTATATTTTGCTATAATATATATTTTTACAGGTTCAATCGGTCAGATATGCTCAAAAAAAGTTTCCTAAGGATGACAAAAAAATGCAGGCTTATGCAGAATCTCTAGCAGCAAGAGGGTAAGTAAAGTTTGTCTAGTATGGAACCAAATAATAAAATTTGTCTAATCCACACAGCATCTTTTACTCCAGACTAAACTTGTATTTAATATGACTGCAGATAGAAAACCTATCACTCTTATTGTAACAATATTATCTTTCTTAACTTTGTCCGGAGAAAGTAATGGGACTGGTGTTCTGTTCTATAATAATTCATGGTTTTTATCTACTCTAACCACCAGAAAATAGAAACCATGAATTAAGGTATAGTGCCTAATGTCTCTAAAAGGTCAGTTCGTGAAATTGTATACCTTCATTTTTGGTTTAGTATAGAGTTGAAGCAATATTTGTAGAAGTCTAATAAAATAAATATTCATCATCATCATCACCCTATTAACGTTCCCACTGCTGGAACACAGAGACTTCTCTCTTGACGAGAGAGATTAGGCCTTAATTCACCACGCTGGCCAAGTGCGGGTTGGTGAATGTCACATGTCCTTCAAACTCTTTTAAAGTTCTTAGAACATGCCGGTTTCCTCACGATGTTTGCCTTCACCGTTAAAGCTGGTAGTTGTTTTAAAGCGCACATAAATTTCTCAAGAAGAAAAATCCAGAGGTGCGTGGCGGGGTTTGAACCCACGACCTTCGGAATGAAAGTCGAGTGTCCTCCCACTTAGCCAACACGGCTTCGTAAATATTATCAAATAAATATATATATAAATAAATATAAAATAAATATTTTATCATTTATTATCATTTCAGACACCTTATTAATGCAAGTACTTTCTGGAGAAATGGCGCTGAGTCATGCATTGACAATATAATAACAAATATGGCTGAACCTAACTTTGAAAGCTTAAGTGTAGATCAAAACGGACTGGGAGACGGTCACGGGGGGCTTCTTTGCAGAGTTAATGTAAACGAAATACGTCATAATAAACAGCATGAACACTACTATATAAAGCGCAGGGTTTTTTCTGACATTAATGTTCAATCTTTTAGAAACGCCCTGCACGAATCTGATCTCAACACTTGCAATATTAACGGGTTTATTGAGTCATTCAAGTCAATTTTTCATAAATCTTATACTAAAAGAAAAATCAGAGTCAAGTTAGGCAAAAATAGTAAAATCAACTGGATTTCTAAAGGAATCAGAGTTTCTAGTAAAGTAAAGCGATTTTTAAACACAATGAATAAATCAAGTAGTCACGAGTCGTTATTAGAATATAGAAAAAATTACTTAAAACATTACAAAAAGATTATGGCATGCGCAAAGAAATTAGCTATAAGAAAAGAGATTGAAAAATCTGATAACAAACCAAAATGCATATGGAATGTGATAAACAAACATAGGAATAAACATAATTTTAAAGAGAGCGACAAAATTCAATTGATAGTGCATGACGTTATAGTTTCGGACGCTCAAAATGTAGCTGACATTTTTGCTGATCAATATGATAATAAATTTGAGGACATCGATAAGAATAATAATGATGTGGTTGACTATAGTTCCACTGACATTAGATTAGCTTTGACATTTTTAGAGAATTATACACCTAGAGTAAGTAATGAAATTAAATTTAATCTGACTAATAGTAATGAAATAAAGATTATTGTAAGAAACATGAAAAATAAGCAGTCCTGCGGACATGACGAAATTCCGATTAATGTAATTAAGAATAATATTGACTTATTGGCTGAACCACTTTCTACATTTCTGAACAATTGTCTAATCTCGAATATCTTTCCCGATCAACTCAAAATTGCCCGAGTAATTCCAATTTATAAAAAAGGAAAAAAAACTGATCCCAAAAACTATAGGCCGATTTCTTTATTGCCAACTTTTTCAAAAATTTTTGAGAAGTTGATTAAAGATAGGTTAATGCGTCACCTGAATATGAACAGGATACTCAACCAACGTCAGTTTGGGTACCAGGTTAACCTAGGGACCATCGATGCTATTGACGCCCTTATCTATGATGTTGTAACTAACTTAAATAGGAAAAAGAAAGTAGCAGGCTTATTTCTGGATCTCTCGTCTGCTTTCGACATGATAGACCATAATTTGCTGCTTAAAAAATTGGAACACTATGGCATTAGAGGTGATACTCTGTCCCTCATACAATCCTACCTTAGTAATAGGAAACAACTCGTAGAGATAAAGACTATCAGCAATTGTAAAGAGATTGTTACCAAATCTAGAGCGGTTTCCATTAGCCGAGGTGTACCCCAAGGATCAATTCTTGGCCCCATATTTTTCGTAATCTTCATAAATGACATTATTAACTATGTGAAACAGAAGATACCAAATATTGAATTAATAATTTACGCGGATGACACAAATGCTGTCATCCCAGCTGACAATATCCAAGAACTAGGAAATATAATGCAGATAACCATTGGAGTCTTCAACGAATGGTTCCAAGCTAATAAACTTAAAGTAAACGCTAGCAAAACCAATGCCTTACTATTCAAATCCACATCTCGACAAACAGATACATTAGACATCGTATGTAATGGGGTAAAAGTACTACTATCAAAATCTGTTAAATTTTTAGGTGTAGAAATTGACGAATTTCTTAACTGGAAACATGAACTAGAATCCATAATAAATTCAGTGAGCTCTGCCTGCTACGCAATAAGAAGTCTTAGAGATGAGGTGACTCTGGATCACCTAAAAATGGTTTATTACGCTCTTGTAGAGTCTAAGATCAGGTACAGCATTAAATTCTGGGGGGGTAGTTACCTGTATAATATTAAAAAAGCTTTTTGTATACAAAAGCGCGCCCTTCGGACTATTGCTAGAATACCACAGTGGGAATCTTGTAAAGAACTTTTTAAAACCCTAAAAATTCTGACAGTTCCAAGTCTTTACATAATGGTAACACTATATGATGTGGTAAAAAACCCATCTAAATACGAAAGTGAAGAGCAGAAACTTGAACGAATTTCAACTAGACGAAAAGATATGAGTACACCTTACCAACCAACACTTAAGGTTTCAAAACACTGTTGCAGGTACCAAGCCGTTATACTGTTCAATGCATTACCCAGTGACATGAAAACTATGGACAATCACAACTTATTTAAGCACAAATTAAAAGAACTTTTATTGGGGGGGTGTTACTACTCGCTCCAGGACTTTCTTGATGACGTCTTTGATTAAATTCTTCGTGACATTTCAATATTATGTACCTCTATTAGATATTTTTAATGACATTATTCACAATATTGTTATAAAAAGACATTTTAATTTAAGTTTCATTATTTTCGTTGTAATTTTAATCTTAATTATTTACTGACTATTATTATTATTTTATTTTATATGATTTTATGACAATATTGATATAATATAGAAATAATTTAGTTATTAGAATTGTAATTAATGTGTTTTATTATATTATAGACATTCAGATACAATGTAAAAATTGTGAATTGAATAAATTTTATGAATTATGAATTATTAAAATAAATATTATCAAGGTAATAAATTGATAATTCAAAAACAAATATAAATTGTATGTGATTGATTGACAAATTAATAAGTTATAAATAAATAAATAAAATAATATCAATAATAGTAATAACATATTGCACAAAACACTCCTAGGCGAGATGTCAGTGCAGATCTCAGTTCCTCCACTTTTAATCATTTATTTTCAGTTTTCTACGGCCTACTAAACCATGGGACCCACCAGCTGGTATTGAGGATACAATTACCAAAATATGTGCAAGTAATGGTTTGAAATCCGATTCAACATTTGAGGGGCTTGATGTAAAGTTTTATGTTCTGAAAGCTTGTTATGATAAAACTGGGCATAGTGTACCAAACTCCTTACTACACACCATTGAGAGTGTTGGTAAGTCACATTTTTATCTGGCAGTCTAAAATGTTGCTTGATATTGTCTGAATCAGTTTTGATGTAAAGGATATGATGATAATGTGAAAGTCCTCCCTTATAGATTTTCAGTTATTCCTTATTAATGCGTAAGTAGCCTGATTTTTATGATATTTATTTTGACTCCAATTCAAAAGACGAATCAATGATATCCTGTTTTCCTTCAGTAGATTGTGGCCACACAATAATGAAAAAATACCGCTGCTGAAAACTAAACATTTTAACGTTGGTTTAATAAGAAAACTTAATTAAACTTTTCTTCAACAGGGGATGTCATAGATTTCTACAAAACTCAAGTAGATACAAAAACGCCATATGAAACACTAACTAAAATGGAACTACCAAAAAATCTGCATGTGCAAGAAAACTATGTTAGATTCCACCCAGGTATAGTCATAATATAATTTATGGAACTTCAAAACAACTATTGTAATAATCTTAATAAATCTATACCCGCAATGAACTCTCCTTTAAATATTATTCTGACTATGAATAAAGATAATTATTTTAAGTAGTTTTTGAGTTCATTGCTAACATAAGGACAGACACAGCAGGGGACTTTAATGTATAATAAGTCATGATAGAAAATATATAACCTTGATGTTTTGTCTCTTTTCAGATAAAGATACCTTGTTCAATGGAAAAACAGCCTTCCCAAAAAGTTCCACTATTGTGTCAGGTTTGAAGACAAGAAAGAAGTATGAAGGATTTACAGCGAAGAGATCATGGCCCTGAATAAAACACCTAATAGCTTCTGTGTAATATAAATTATTAGATATAGTAAAGTTATAAAAATTTTATTTTGTGTCTTAATTAATTTTTTTATATCACTACTAGATGTGTCCAGATGAACTTAGAATATGTTGAGTAGGTAAATAGTGAACTGACAGCAAAAGCAACTTCATATAACGAAATAAATTGGAAAATTATGAGATGGACTCATACTACACCCAGAGTTCCGTGTAAAATGATTACACTTTTTGCTATAAAAAATCACAAAATTAATATTTTTTAAAGTGCCTAAAGATGCAGTCAGAGTGTTGATTAACCTTGTAATAAATCTAAGCAAAACCGGTCGATGGCAACAGGTTAATTGCTTAAATGTTACTTTATTTTATGAAAAAAAAATCTGGGCAGTTCATGTCCCAGACTTTATATCCCGGTCTTGCCAGTTGAAACACTTTTTAATAAATCAAACAAACCTTAGTCGAATTAATTGTTAGATATTACCGAAGTTCTTATCATTATTAATTAAAAAATAACTATTGCAGTACAACTTTTACGTTGACTATAATAATTACGACCTCAGTGGGCGAAGGGCCAGGTGCAAGAGGTAGCGGGTTCGATCCCCGCCGATTTTTCAATTTCTAATTACTGGTATGGATGTTTTCTATTTATCAATAAGATTAAAATGTGTGTATTTAAATCAACATTATGACATACTCCATAAAGACATCTAAAGTGACAAAATATTGCTTTTTGGCCATAAGTTTAAAACGGTGTTTTTTTTTTATTTAGTTTGATAGAAATGGTATGCACACATTTTGTTATCTATCTACCTATTTAACACCCATAGTACAAGCTTTGCTTAGTTTGGGGCTAAGTGACGCTGTGCTCTAAAAATTGTATTTAAAAGTTTATATTTTTTTGCTATATGTATACACTATTTCTTTACTTTTTCTTAAAGTTATAATTTAAGTTCAAAACATAGACATCTTAATAATCTTATATCTGATTTATTTAGCTCATCCTGAAAACCTTCCAGAGCTCCGTAGCTGGATCGTGGTGCCTCAGCACTCGTCATATTTCTTGAAGTTTAATTATAATGTCTGATAAGATAAAATATTCGATATCGTAATTTAAACTGTATAGCCATCTACCTTACTCAACACCTTCCACAACAAGATATTAATAATAATAATAAATAATTTATTTCAGTCATGTAAGGCCCATATAAACATATAAATGTAATGTAACATGTAATGTGGTCCGGAGAAGCCATCTTCTAGGCCTTCATGCTCCATCTTAGACCACATCGTCACTTTGCAGGTGAGATTGTGGTCAAATGAAGGCTTATTAATAATAAAAAATAAAAAATAAAAAAATGTGTGTGTGTGTGTCAGCTACGACGCACGATTGGAATTTACTACGAACGATATTATGATATAATGTACATCGAATTGAAAAAAAGGGAACATGAACGCATCTGCTAAAATGATAAGAGAAACAAACATATATCTGTTATTATTCGGATTGTTTATATTACTTCAAGAAAGCGTATTACATAAAGTATGTTACAAAATAATAATAATTGTGTTCAATTTATACAAATCCAATTTTAGGATGATTGATTTCTTTCACTTTGAATTATAATATCATTCGTAAATACTGCAAAGAACAAATTAATTAGGTGTCGAAACTATAGCTTCTTTTTAATATTTTAATTAATAAATAACAGAAGGTACTTATTATATGTTCCAACGAAACGCGTTGAGAGGACCATAGATTCGTCAATTGTTTTAGTTCCCTGCACAAAAACGTAAAAGCTATCTTTGTAAGACGATATCCAAGTGAAAAAGAAACGTCCGGCCAAAATTTTTTTGTAAATATTGATGATTTTACTGAATAACTTTGCACTCTCACCTCTACTCACTGAGAAATTCTAAACAATGCTAGACGAATACTTTTTCGAACGCGTATTCGAATGTCAAAAATGGTAACTCGCGTTCCAGAGACACAACAAACAACCAATCAAAATGCGTTAAAGTTCTTATTTCGAACGAGACGTTTCGACGGTATTCCATCTCATTCTTTTACACGTTGAATCCTACAGATATATATGTTTGTCTCTTTCTACGTAACGCCTCAACTTTTGTTAACACTTGATTTTACTCCCCATAAAATTTCCGTACCGGGCCTTATAACTCAAATCGTTTCTTAAGGAGTAAACTCCAAAAATACCTTATAGACTAACATACATAAAAATATAAATCTTATAAACTAAAGTGTCAGCATCGTGGATCATCTGTTACGGCGGTTGTGGTTTAGGTATATTGGTTTAGGTAGGTGATACCTCCAGTATGTCCGAGGACTATGGTTTTAGCCGCTCACAATTACTTGCATTCATCGACATAAGAAGACAAATGATATTTTTAAAGAGCCTTAGATAGAGTTCTAGTTCAGTTTCTTGTATTTGGACTTTGAGTTTGAAGCGACAATTTGCCAGTGTCGAGTTAAATAAAATTATAAAGCGAAAAAAATGTTACTCAGTGAACGCCATTTTGCGTCCATAGTTTTTGTCAACTATATACATAGAGTTCTAGCCGAGACATACAAGCTTATGTCTGGCAATATTAAACTAAGCGACAGCCGGCTGATGGCAGACGTCACACATGTCAAATGTCAGTGACAAGAAAACGTAGGTAATGCGTGCGGGCGGTGCGAAAATACGCTACGATACCTACACGAAAATCTTTAGGAAATAAATCAATTTTATTCCAAAGAACTACGTAAAAAGATACGGTTTGAAATGGTTAAGGCAATGTATTAAAAAATGCACTTCCTATTGATACTGTTTATAGTTTTTGCGGCTATCTATTCATGCGTTTCATGGTATGTATTCCTTGCGAATACTTGTTGACACCGCTGTTTGTTTTTGTTTCAATATTTACTTTGATTACTTTTTAGGCTGTTGCCGAAAGTTTTAGCATGGCTGTTTATGAGGAAATTCCATATCAAGTTAAAAATTGGCAGAATAGCTGTGCCGAAACTTATACTCAAAGATGTAACTCTATCAAAAGACAGATTCTTCATTGTAAGTATCGCACTGTTTAAAGTCCTCAGGAATCATAATAAATAAATGCTTTCAATATTTCTGTCTAATAAAATTAATTTAAGTTTAATTTTGTAGAATAAATTGGTATTATATTATGTTTATGTTATATTCAAAATCAATGTATTTGTAGCACATAGAAGAAATATCATTTCAAAGCAGTTGCTTCAATTCGGAGATCAATAAGCTAGTGTCAGTAGTTATCCGAGGAATCCAGATCAATAATAATGCCCCAGAAAAGCGAAGTGCAGTGGTGGAAACCATCCTGAAACCTCTGTTGTCAAAACAGAACTCTCTCACTAAAGAAGGAATGGAAGATCTGGCTAGTAGAGTGAGAGACTATGAAGACGGTCTTGCTGTGAAGAGTATACTGGACTTTAGGGATAAAAAACTACCACACAGCTTGATAATGTTTGCGCAGGTAAATCAAATTTATACTCTTTATCACTTTTAAATCCTATAATATGTCCTTTTCATGACCTACAAGTATTACTAATTTATAAAATTAGAATTTTACAATACAGTAAGTTTATTCATACAATCATGGACTAACTATTGTTTACTTCATCTATGATACAATCAATTTATACTGCTTTTTCACAGATTCCATTAGCATTCATATTAAACATTTTACTTAAGCAATCAATCTATACTGCTTTTTCACACATTCCATTAGCATTCATAATAAACATTTTACTTAAGCACATAAAACACAGACAATACACTTTTAAACAAAATACTGAAATGCATGCACAATTTTGACTTTATTGAGAATTAATTATTGCATGCTAGTTTTTAGTGAAACATGTGGACCTTATATGTAATTATTATCACCTTTATACCATGTTTGAAGCAATAAAGATATTCTATTCTATTCAAAAATAACTTATCTTGTCCACTCCAATCATACATCCTGTCCTTAAAGCTTCTGGATAAGTACTCTATCTGATATGTCTGCAACCAGGTACTCATTTTATTGTATTTTTTTTATTTACTTGCTTGCTTGCTCAGTTATTCTAGTAGGTTAGGTACCTACCTAATCACACTAACACTTGAAATTAAGTTAGATTAATGAGAAAAACACTAATTTTCAAACCTCTGTGTTTACTCAGTGTTATTTTAAGTTTTGAATATTGTAATAATAGTTTAAGTTGGTAAATAAATAGTTAAAAAAGTTATTTATTTAGAAATTGATCACTTCAGTAAATAATAATTATAGAATGTATCAGTTAGTTGTGGCGTTTTTAATTTGCTTACATGACTAGCTACCAACCAAAGCAACAACTAAAATATTAATAACATCTTTATTATTGTAAATATTTTTTTTAACCTTTGGTTGTTGACATTATTTATGTTTTTACTTGTTTAAGCAAACACTCCTACAACATACATGCAATTGTTTCAGTTTATGGGAGTCCATATATTTGATGCAAAAGTTATCCTAAAGAGCCAATCACCGGGGCAGTACAGCGTTCACGCCAATGCCTCCGAGGTTCACGCGGATGGCGCCGCGGGGGGCCCCGCCAGAGCCCTGGTGTTCTCCACCAAGGTGGTGGAAGGAAGGGTCCTCATGGTGGGAGGCGGGGAGAGGCTGGCGGAAGCCGAGTGCAGCTTTGTCATTGAAGGGACTGTGAAAGCTGATGGACCTCTCAATGTTGAGGTGAGTCTTGCCCATACATTGAATAAACGAATAATTTTAGAGGTTTGTCTGTTCACGTCCGTAAGTGTTAACCCTCTGAATCCTTACACGTGACCTCCGATGGTGCTAAGAACAGTCTCTGGTGGTAGGCCTCGGCCGCGGCTTGTCACCACCCTCAGGGCTGGGCCAGTGTGTGAAACGATTTTTTCGTGTTTCGTAAAGTGGCCCGGAGAACCCATCTACCATCTAGGTCTTCATGCTCCATCTTAGACCACATCGTCACTTAACATCAGGTGAGATGGTGGTCAAATAAAGGCTTATTTAGCATTAAAAAAAAAAAAGAAAATCCTCATCATCATCACAAATATAGACATCCACATCGTTTTCCAGTTGTTTTACAAGTAAATGGCCGTAACAATGGGTTAATACAATGTTGTTTTAGGTTTTATTATTTTTATTACATGAAACCTATTTTACTATCATGTATTTTGCCACAGTTTTTCGAAATAATTTTTAATAATAATAAATAAATTCGTTGTGTCGCAGTCTGAGCAGACGCTTACTTCATTAAATTATATACCTCTATTACTATTTGATTGCGATATCATCGAATTCCCTTAAAATGTGTTTGATATCAGCTATTTGCTATTATTTCTCATCAAGTTTCTGGTTTGAGTGGAAGATATTGATTGAATTAGTGAAGGTTACTCGCAATACTCGTGCAACAACACTAATTGCCCAGGTACGCAATTTTTAGTACTCGGTATTCTAATTGCTGGTAATTAAGTAAGTACTGATATGTATGTGTGGTAGGTATACAGGATGATTCGTTACAAGTAGTCCACAATGAAATTCGCGATGGGGAAGGTTGTTGTGCACCGATTTCACCCCCATGTTCTACGATTTTACATAGTTTTGGAGATATTCAACTTTTAAAGGTTTTTTTTTATTACCGACTTGGTATAACATTTTGCCTGAAAAGACGAAATTCTTCTATGAGTGAATGAGAATGCGAGAAAGAAAACGATCATGTTGAAACATTCATTTGTGTAACTTGGGACCAACACGCTTTTCCTAAGATGACATTTAAAATAATACGAAATTTAATAAATAAATTAATAGATTCTTAATAGTTATATGCTTTTACATTGAGCTTTGCTTTATATATTCTTTTGCATTTGCTTTAGAATATTAGTTTCAACCTATAAGTGGGGTTTATCACACAAAGATCCAGTTTCAAGTTATGAGTGTATCTTATTCTACAAAATTTTGAATACGAGTTTGTTTGTCTAAGTAAGCTTTAATCTTGTGAATTATACGTCCATTTTTTACAGAAAATCCATGCATCTATCAGCAACACAGTGATAACCTTCCAAGACGAGTTGTATCATTTCGCGCAGAAGCACAAAACCGTGAAGAAGCAGAGGCCAACATGTCCAGACGACCAGCAGTTCTCTACCATCATACCGAGACTCTCACCAGTTATACCAAAGGTTTGAAACTTTTGAAACTATCATGGTTATCAACACTCTTTAGATTTATAACGGGATATTTCATCACCATTATCCTATTAGCGTTCCCACTGCTGGGACACAGGGACTTCTCTCTTAACCAGAGAGATTAGGCCTTAATTCATCGCGCTGGCCAAGTGCGGGTTGGTGAATGTCACATGTCCTTCAAACTCTTTTAAAGTTCTCTGAACATCCCGGTTTCCTCACGATGTTTGCCTTCACCGTTAAAGCACGTGTTTAAAGCGCACATAAATTTCTCTAGAAGAAAAATCCAGAGGTGTGTGGCGGGGTTTGAACCTTTGGAATGAAACTCGAGCGTCCTCCCAGCCAACACGGCTTTTGGCCGACGGGATATTAACACATGATTGATTGTAATTCGAGTGTCCCGATATTTCGGCACAGTTACATGCGCCATAAACACGGTTGAATTGGAACTGCAGCGATTTGGGTAACAGTTTTATTGGCAGACAAAGCGATCTACCACCTTCCTGATATAATATTTCCATACAAAGGTTGTCTGGAAGAAATTGCTTTAAGCAATAAGACCGCCCATTACGCATGATAGGTTTAATTTGATTTTTTTTTTTTTTTTATATTTTTGTATAATGGTGTGTGGTGTAATAAAGGATTTTTCTATTCTATTCTACCCTCTTTCTCAGTCTTTTACGAGACGATGCATCAATAGGTATTCTGTATATTCCGTCTGATAGCCCGTCCAATAAATAACACTGGACATCTGTTTTTCGCTTTGTCAATATAATAAGAAAATGCTGAAAAGATATGGAGCATGAAAGTTTTGTATGGACAAATTTAGTACAAATCGCACGAAACCTCAATGCACTGTATTATCTTGATTTTAAGTTTGCAAAATAATAAAGGTGTTTATTTTATATATGATCTAATGTACATCAATTTTTTAGTAATGATATAAGATAATTTTGAATGAGCTATCAAAACGTTACAGTGTGAAGCACCCTTTCAATTATATTCTTATTTGAAATGCATTATTTAAAACGACAAGCGCTTAGCTTCAACAAATTCTTAATTTTATTTGGTATTTGTTTTGCTATTTACCTAATTCGTGACGTTGTTTTTCAGATTTTTAGCCTAAGAATAGACGCTACGAAAATTTGCTGTGCTAGCAAATGTACAAAGACGAACTTTGAAATGTCACTACAAAGTTTACAAGTAAGTGAAGAGTACTTATACAACTCCTTACCTCGCCTGCAGGTCACATCCGCAGAGAAAGTGTACAACTTATATTGCAATTAGCCTTTCCATGAAAAGGAGTATAATAAATAAATCTAAATTTAAGAATTGAGGGGTTCCCAATGCCTCAATTTCTTAAAAGTAAAACACCATAATATTTTGTAATGTGCACGCGATGCGCTTTCATTTGATACCCCACTGGAGTATATTTGCAGATTTTCGGTTTTCCTTCCCCACTCTAACCCCCATAACTTTTAAACGGTACAACCGATTCTCATGAAACATGTCTAAGAACACTCGCGCCAGACTCACCTTTCATACAAAAAATCGCTCCATGAGTTCGGGAGCTTTGATGTCCCAGACAGACAGACAGACACGTCAAACTTATAACACCCTTCTTTTTTGGTCGGGGGTTAACCTTTTCACCGCCACCGTCGGCTATACTCGACATTACAAATTGAGCTCACTACGCCAGCGTCATCATATGACGACCAAAACTACTCCAAAAGAAAAACGAAATACACAATCTTTAAACAGTTAGTTCCGCGTTTTATGTATCCTAAAAGGAACATTATTTTAGTTATTATACATCTATACTAAAGGTTTATAAGAAAAACCCCTAGTACAACTAAAAATTTCGATGATGAAAAACTTAGATAAAATCCCGTCAGCGGGCGTGATTCGCCACGCCATTGTCGGCAGGAGCCGACCGCTAGTGTTGTGGTATACAGCTACCAAAAGAAAGTGATAAAAAATAGACAATTTACATTTAAACAAGATATTTACTATTTATATCATGTTCATTCTCATGATAAAAATAATAAATATCTAGATATCATAAAAAATCCAAACTTAAACTCTGCAAACGCATAATGAAAAAAAATAATTGCAGGTGTGTGATTTTGGATTCATAGGTAAAATGTAAGTATTTGTAGATTCTTAGATCTATCGTTCAAACTTCGACAAAAGCAGGTTTCTGCTTCGAAGCACACAGGTTCCCTTTAGTTCGGTGAGTAGGTACATACCTACCTACATTTTATTTCGCTCTTGTAAGATTACAGTAAGTGCCTACGTTGGAAACGGGAATACATTTTTTTGTAATAGATAGGTAGGTACTTTCATCATTGGTAAGTAGGTAGTGTAGGTACCTAAATCGGTTCGATTACGAGATAGGTATCCGACTCAAGGAAATAATTACGTGGACAGAAAATCAATAAAAGATGTTAGATCGATAGGTAATGCCTAGAAATGATTTAAGACAATTTACAACGAATGAAGAATGAGGGAAATAAAATACCTACCTAGTAAAATTTCCTAAAACTGATAATTGTCATTATGCAGAATTTCACCTCATTAATTATAATTAATGAGAAGAAATCCTGCAAGTAGCAAGGAAAATAATTAGGTATAAAATACTTCTGCCAATAACCGCTCAGGGTCCAATACCCTTTCCGCCTATCGATAATCAGCGACCTATCACATCACTACCTCAGATGCAAGCAAGCTTTCAAACAACGTGCCAGCCGCGCCAACGTCGGCTATTCACGACAACAGAAGACGTCTTGTGGGTGAATAGTGATGTGCTGTTGTTATTTGAAAATATTTGTTATCGATCTGATTTCTTATATGTAGGCAAAACACCGGCAACTGCGGCGTAACAATTTATATATTATACAGTAAATAGGTATCAAGTAAAACTCGAAAACTGAAAATAATGCTTATAACCTAAAGCCTTTCGTTTTGTAACTTGGATGGCTTGGAGAGTTAGATTTCATAATTTTAAAGTGGCGTTCAAAAGGTAATAAAACTTCCCAGATTTAAAAAATTTGTTTATTGTATAAAAAACCAACGAAATGAAGTCTCCATGTGTTTATCGACAAAATACATTTTATCGACTCTTGGCAGCACTATTTTATTCGTAGGTATTTTTGGTCACTTTGTGCTTTGGCGTAGAGGTTACGAGAATGCGTTTGGGGCGTGGCGGTCAAAAGGTTAATAATAATAGTACAGTGTCTCATATTTTCATCTGTATTTAATCACTTAACTCACTTTCGTCTAGTGTTTTGATTACATTGTGGTGTCAAACATTTGTAACTTTCTGTGAATTTTGAAGTAAACTGTACTTAATTTATGCATTCCCGTTAGCCACTTTGTTACTTATGAAAAAATAAAAAGAAGCGAAAGGAAAAAAGAATAAGCTACGGCCAAAACAAAGCGACTGCGGAGCGGGAGCTTCTGCCGCGCGGGAGATGCTACCTATGCTTTACTATGCCTTTTGCACACCTCATCATCATCACCCAATTAACGTTCCCACTGCTGGGACACAGGGACTTCTCTCTTGACGAGAGAGATTAGGCCTTGATTCACCACGCTGGCCAAGTGCGGGTTGGTGAATGTCACATGCCCTTCAAACTCTTTTAAAGTTCTCAGAACATGCCGGTTTCCTCACGATGTTTGCCTTCACCGTTAAAGCACGTGTTTAAAGCGCACATAAATTTCTCAAGAAGAAAAATCCAGAGGTGCGTGGCGGGGTTTGAACCCATCGGAATGAAAGTCGAGTGTCCTTCCACTTAGCCAACACGGCTTACGGCTTTTGCAAACCTACGCAACTCTATATATGATTATTTCTACACAATTGTCAATAGGTAAACTCCAGATTCAGTGCAGCATCAGTGCACATGGAAGCTGTCTGCGAGACGCCCACCCTGCCGCAGGTTTACGTGGCCTTCCAGATGGACCAGTACCAGCTCACTGCCGAGGGAGGCGAGCTGCTGCGCATCAACAAGTTGAATCTGGACGCCAAGGTACCTCAGTCAACCCAGTGTCTTAATATAAGTATGTAGATAAAGATAACTAAATGTAAAAACATTAATGTGTGTATTAATGTTTTTATGTTGTCTGTTTTTGACATGTAATGTAATCTAACGTTATAATAAATATATAAAATGAAAATTGAAATTAAGCCACCGTAAGCGTTATGATGTTTTTTTTTAAATTGACGTTCTGGACCTCTCGCAACACTTAATTCATAATTCGGCAATTAAAACCCCAATGCGTTATTATATAAAAAAATATATTCGTGTATTCGTTGTGTTTTTAATGTCAAAAACTAATAATAATCTCATTCCACGGCATTAACCGTGTGTTTATGGATTTTCCCGTCGTAAAAAGTATAGCCTAGCCTCCTTTGATAATTGGGCTATTTGATATTTGCGCGTTCAATGAACTATCCATAAAACGCAAGTAACGACGCGGACATGACATCTAGTATAATATACACATTTGGTTCCAGTTAGAGAAAGGCGTTTTGAACCTGTACCTCATAGTTAGCACCCTGAGTATCACGTACACGCACAAGAACGCGCTGCACTGGTATCTGGCCACGAAGGAGCGGATAAGGAGATCGCAGCCGCTGCAAATCAAAGAAACCACGAATAAAGGTACTGGTCTCCTCACTTCCTCCTGGCGTGGCTACTATAACGTCACCTCAGAACCTTGTAGCACGTGACACAAATCTTTTTCTGCCGATCCAGATAAGAACGTTGCGTATCTATACCCGTTCACGATGACTTTAGCGCGCCATCGAGTCCTCGCCCGCTGTTATTCATTTTATTTCAATTGACAGAGGTAACTATTCCAATACTCGCCGGCGACTTAGCGAACGCAGTATTAAGTGTTTATGTCCAAAAAGACGCTGCTTCTCACCTTCTGTTGAATATCTTGACCTTGTTCTACGGCAACTAAGAGCTGGAGTATCATTCCATTACCAAAATGATGATATAACCAACGTTTTTCTAGCAGGTGCTCCCGTATGGGTATCGCACGTGTTCTCGTCGTGCGTGGTGCAGGGCTGCGCGGAGGTGCGCGGGTGCTCCGCCGCCGTGCGCCCCGCCCGCGGCCGCGCGCTGCGGGCCGGCTGCGGGGGCGTCAAGGTCAAGCTCGACCAGCTGCTGGACACCAGAGGTCGGTAGCTCACCATGGGGTATGCTTATCTGACTTGACTGTTTGTCTGCCTCTCGCGTTGACTTAACAGACCATACATTGTACCTAAGTTGATTTGCATAATAGTGTACGCTTAACGCAGGCCTTACTGTATGTTTGTGAGTTGTAATGTAACACTAGTAGTACCCGCGGTGTTACCCGCGTTGTAATGGATTCCCCATTTATAATATAAGTATGGATTGTTCCGGTCAGACGAGCCGTACAGGTCGGACATGGCGCGGCTGGTGGTGGGCGCGCGGCACTGGAGCACGGAGCTGCTGGTGGACGGCGGCTGGTGCGGCGTGCGGGGCGCCGAGCCGCCGCCGCGCCGCAGCCACGCCTGGGGCTCCGCGCTGCTGGCCGTGGCGCTCGTCAAGTGGGGCAGCCACGGACCACGCGACTCCAAGGTATACTGCTGGTGGACGGCGGCTGGTGCGGCGTGCGGGGCGCCGAGCCGCCGCCGCGCCGCAGCCACGCCTGGGGCTCCGCGCTGCTGGCCGTGGCGCTCGTCAAGTGGGGCAGCCACGGACCACGCGACTCCAAGGTATACTGCTGGTGGACGGCGGCTGGTGCGGCGTGCGGGGCGCCGAGCCGCCGCCGCGCCGCAGCCACGCCTGGGGCTCCGCGCTGCTGGCCGTGGCGCTCGTCAAGTGGGGCAGCCACGGACCACGCGACTCCAAGGTATACTGCTGGTGGACGGCGGCTGGTGCGGCGTGCGGGGCGCCGAGCCGCCGCCGCGCCGCAGCCACGCCTGGGGCTCCGCGCTGCTGGCCGTGGCGCTCGTCAAGTGGGGCAGCCACGGACCACGCGACTCCAAGGTATACTGCTGGTGGACGGCGGCTGGTGCGGCGTGCGGGGCGCCGAGCCGCCGCCGCGCCGCAGCCACGCCTGGGGCTCCGCGCTGCTGGCCGTGGCGCTCGTCAAGTGGGGCAGCCATGGACCACGCGACTCCAAGGTATACTGCTGGTGCGGTAAAGTTTTTTTTATTAAAAACTCACCTTTATAAGGCACAGTATCCACCACCACCCTTGGTTAGCGGGTTTGCGAGCGCATTACTTGATGCGGTTTTCCAAGAAGACGCTGCTGCCCGTCTTCTAGTGTATTCCCCTTGGTCATTTAACGCCGCCCACAGAAATAAAATAAGGGTCAATTACTCTGGTTTCATCAAATGTATGAAAGTAATGTCTGATAGAGCCTATCTCAATTTAAGTATCCCCAACATAACTCACCAAATTACTCTAACTAACCTTACAGGTAGAAGCAATGATGGACTGCCTCCGCCTGGAATGGAGTCCCGCCATCGCCGAGACAATAATCTCCCTCCACGACAGTATCCGCGACTACGGGCCGCCGTCCCCCTCTAGCCCCTCCGCCCCCCACTCCGACGCCCCCTGCAGCATTGCCATGAACGTAGCTCTAACGCATATAAACCTGTTCCTGGTGGTCAGCGAGGAGGTGTGCCTGATGACGAGGATCGATGCGGTGACCCTGGAGAAGACAGCGGTGAAGTCCTGGGCGCATGTTGGCGGGTTGAAGGTGGTGGATACTGTGCCTTATAAAGGTGAGTTTTTAATTTGTTTAAATATAAACAACTGAAGAATTCACACAGCAACATTTAGTGGTAGGACCAAGGTGTAAATCATGATAGGAGGTTTCATCTCAATGTTTCAGTCCAGTTTCTTATTAAAATATTGGGTCGCACATAGCACTGGGTCCACGAGAAATTTGTTTTTAGTAATAGGACAAAATACTAGATCTACAAGAAAACAGACAAAAAATGTATTATCAAAGTAGTATCTGTGATAATATTTTTTTGGTTGTTTTCTTACAGTCAAAGACAGTTTCCTGACTAGTCAATTGAACGCTTTGTTATTAAGTACGAAATATTTCATCTTTAGAATCTTTCAAGCGAAAACTTTAAGAACTTTTCTTTCTAGGAAACATGCACTGCCAGCGATCAGACGAAATCCCAACCTCATTCTTCCACGTAAAGAACGCTCGCATAGAACACGTGCCTTCCAAAGATCGAAACTCTGCCCTCCTAGACTTCCAGTTCGACAAAAGCGTGGACCTCGAGTGGAGCGCCAACTTACACCTCAAGATTCTCACTCTAGTGCGAGCATTCAAAGCTTTTAAGGCTGAGTTGAAAAGAGACGGTGACAACGAAGTGGTGAGAGAGAAAGGGAGGGCGATAGACTGGAGGGTCAGTTTCAAGATGGACACGAATCTCCTGCTGCTGTTGTCGGCGGAGAATAATATGATCTTTGGGACTGGTGAGTATTTGATTCTAATTGCGGTAGTTCCGAAACATTACGTTGCTTATGCCTGATTTTTCTAAACAATAGGGATCGTTGTGCCTACGCACTATGGAAGTGAGTATTTTAATAGACCATTCAATCGTGACTCACACTACACCGTGGCGTTTCCGTGCTGTGTCCGGGACCCGGTCAATAACATTATCAGAAGCATCAGTAGAAAACACTTCCTAACGTCACGTAAACATCTGTCCTGCATTTCTTCGGCCTTCTCTTGTCTTGAAAATACAAATACAAAATAATTTTCCTAGGCTAGCTTGTATTTTGGGAGACCTGTTACAATGTCTTTTAACCAGATACAGAAAACAGTGTATGAATAACAAAAGAAGTGAAATAAAATAGGATAAATAATAAAAGTAACATAAGTAGGAAATGTTTCTAAACATTTCAACCAACATCAACAACAAAAGTTAACATTAGGAACAACATTAACCAAATTTTTTATGAAAAACACTCAAAAGGGAAAATATTGGGGAGCGGAGAGTTGGATTTTAAGTTGTCTTTGGGCAATTGTATCTTACCTTTATGTTTTTACAAAGTGATAAACCCCACTTATAGGTTGAAACTTATATTAGCTAGTAGCTTACTCGTGAAATGCGAGGTCGGTGTAGCGGTCAGCACGTCCATGCGTATGATGGAAGACGTCGATTCGAGTCCTTCATTTCATACCGTTCTAGTAATGATAGCTGGGAGGATGGACTGCCCTTACACCAGGCATTGTTGTGAACGCCACCTTCCCAGCAATGCTTTTTAGTTCTTTAGGTTTTATTTTTCATGTATGAGTAGTTTTGCTTGAAATACATTTTGTTTATTACTAGCGGCCCGCCCCGGCTTCGCACCTGTTTTTATTCTATTTTCTTTCCCGGCAATTATTCGATTTTTTCTCGCCTTATAAACCTTCCCTAGACCTCCACGAACATTTCAAGACTATGATAAGATAAATCCGTTCAGCCGTACTCGAGTTTTAATCAGACTAACGAACAACAATTCATTTTTATTTATATAGATTTTATTGCGCTAGTAAGCTACGTTACCTCGTCCTAATTGTATGTAGAGCCTAAAATAGGACGGCATATTGCAGACGACATGACGATATCGTACGACCACGTGAGCGGCCTGTCCATCCTGTGGAGCAAGCTCAGCATGGCCCTGAACGGCACCTCGGTGGTCAGCGTGCTGGGCTACAGCCAGCGGCGCGCGGCGGACGACGCGGAGGTGCGCGTGGAGCGCCGCGCCAACGAGGGCTTCCTCTGCACCTGGAACAGAGTCTGGTGAGTGCTGCGGGGCCTGGCCACCCGTGGAGATAACAGCCGGACTATATTGCAGTATTATAGAATAGAATAGAAAATCTTTGTTTCTCCAACATATAACAACATACATAATTTTAGTTAAAAATAATAAAACACTACAGAAACAAAATGGTTGCCACTCAGCATGTGCTGAAGTTGCTCAGGGAGTAGCGACAGCGCTGATTTTCAGTGGTACCTTATTGACGTATTACCTTATTGACCTATTACCTTATTATGAGGTATCTTAAAGATTAGTTTATGGATGCATGTGTAGTTAGTTCCTTTTGACATTTTTTGCAGGGAATTCTACTAGTTGTGTTACCAGATTCTGCTCGATTATGCCAATTAATGTCCACTCTAGTGCTCCTTATCGCTATCTTAAACGACTTGTTGTTATTTGTACATTCGATTTATCTGTTGTGTTTTGAAAAATGTGATACCAATTACCAGTTGATTTTACTGAGACTAAAATCATAACACAATCCGGTTATATTTTACGCACAACAAACACAGTCCTAAAATGTTAGTTTCACACAATAGGAAAAATGACATAAAAAAAAAAAAAAGGTGTGTGTGCGATTCACACATGATAGAAGCGAAACTTCAGTAAATCCACAAAAGAATGAGAAGAATTAAAAAAAAAAACAAAAATAAAATTCTATGCAAAAAGATTTTGTTCGGGCGGTCACCCATCCAAGGTCTGGCGTCTGCTAGCTTAACCTTGTTAGCGTTTGGCTTACCCGACAGGTAAGCCAATCTTATTTCCATTTCCGTTGCATCCGATTTCAAATCACAACGATTCTAAAGAAGTTTCACTTCAAAAACGCACGCAATAAGTCATTGATTTCTTTCTACAGCTGTTTATAAAATCGCCATTTTGTTTCGATACTACACACACAGTAGTTTTCACACTAACACACGTTAAATGATCGAATACAAGCAAGTATTAAACAGAGTGAATATACATACACACCGAAATCTGCTCTCTCGCTCTGGCTCACTAATTACAGGCGACTATTGTATTCGTGTCTCTTACCATTTCCGTTTCATCTTTTTGCATCCGGTTTGAAATCACTACGATTCTATAGAAGTTTCACTTCAATAAGCCCCGTAACGTAAAAATAAAAAAAAATTACGCCATTTTTCATTTTTCTTGTAAACGAATAATCATGACGATACAGTGCATTGAATTTTCGCGTGACGTAATATTTTTGAGCAAAATGTATACTTCACAAGCCTCCACTTCGGAACTTTGATGCTCTTTATCTTATACTACATTTATATTTAATTCTTTACGTAATATAATATCTGTTCAATCCCTGATACCCTAGAAATATATTTAAAATGTCTGCAGTATCGTAATGTAAGGCACCCACGTCAGGGCCTGAAGCCTGGTGGGGGGGCTCTTGATTATCAACCAAAATTAGTCGTACCTAATTTCTTGGCACTCTTTTATTAAATTGATAAAGCGAAAAATAGGTGTCTAGTATTTTCGGGCGGGCTATCAGACGAACAGAATATCTATTTTTATGTAGTCATAATGCCTATCAACGAAGTAAATAAACCTTGCACTACAGGTCCGTAAATGTGGAATCAGTGCGGGTTATATTCCCGTACAAGCACCGTTTCGCGGAGGCGGTGCAAGGGGATTTCGTGTCTCTCTTCAAGTGGATCAAACACGTGCATGGGATCAAGAAGAAACCCTTCACAGAGGATAGCCCGCTGCCCAGCGACCTGCATATCAAGGTGACTCTAGTTATAAGAAATGGTTACATACATGGCAATATTTTTTAAATTTTTTTATTTTATATTTCGGACAATCTACACAACAACATCTAGACCCATGGTATGCTCTAAGCTTGTGTTACGGGTACTAGACATCTGATATACTTAATATAATAGACATACATACATAGATATTTTTTATTATACATTTTAAACAACCAGACCAAGGAGGTAGTGCTTGCAGAGCATACAAACACTTGACCCCTCGGCGGGAATCGAACCCGCTACCTCTTGCGTCGCAAGCGGACCCTCGCCCACCGCGCCACTGAGGCAGTCAAAATATAATGAAGATGATACAGTATACGGGAGGTTGTGGTGACATAAATGTAAAAATTTAGAGAACCTAAATTATTTTAAAAAAAAAGCAAGGAAACAGGGTATAACATAACAGGGCTCAAACCCATGATGTTAGTAGGTCATAATCAAAGGATTGACGACTAAGTAAGTAAGTAGGTGTTGGCAACTCATTTTGATAACATTGTTATATCGTGAATATAAAGATTTTGTCATCCACGTGTAGCGGTCACGGCGTAGTGAAAGAGGGATTTGTTAACTCATTGTAAAATCACTCAGTTTATTTAAAACTTAGTTAAGGTTTATGCATAGGTTTAATCTAAATAAAGCTAAATATAAGAAAATAACATAATGCTTTGTTGACAGATTGAAGAGATCTTGATAGAAATGAGCGACGACCCGTTCGAGGTGAAGTTGCGCGACAACTACGAGTTGCTCGAAGACGAATATAAAGAGAGTCAGAAGAGGAGGTCTATGCTTGATGCGAAGGTATGTTGGCCATCGTTTAAATGATGTTACATTCGAGGTGAAGTTGCGCGACAACTACGAGTTGCTCGAAGACGAATATAAAGAGAGTCAGAAGAGGAGGTCTATGCTTGATGCGAAGGTATGTTGGCCATCGTTTAAATGATGTTACATTCGAGGTGAAGTTGCGCGACAACTACGAGTTGCTCGAAGACGAATATAAAGAGAGTCAGAAGAGGAGGTCTATGCTTGATGCGAAGGTATGTTGGCCATCGTTTAAATGATGCTACATTCGAGGTGAAGTTGCGCGACAACTACGAGTTGCTCGAAGACGAATATAAAGAGAGTCAGAAGAGGAGGTCTATGCTTGATGCGAAGGTATGTTGGCCATCGTTTAAATGATGCTACATTCGAGGTGAAGTTGCGCGACAACTACGAGTTGCTCGAAGACGAATATAAAGAGAGTCAGAAGAGGAGGTCTATGCTTGATGCGAAGGTATGTTGGCCATCGTTTAAATGATGCTACATTTGCTGAGTGTGGCCGGGTAATGCCAGGTATCGGGCGCTCAAAGTAAATTTGAAAATAATATTTATATATTTTGTTAGATGTTAGATACTAGTGTACAGGATTTCTATTTAATTTTATTTAAACTATGTATAATTTCAGGTACAAGAACTCTGCAAGCCTCACCTGTTTCTCCCTGCCGGTAAAGTTGAGGAGTTGTACGCTGCTTTGCGAGCCAAGGTAAGTTATTTTAATTTTATGTTGACCTGTCCATGTGGGCCATGTGCTTCTAAGGACATAAACGTTTCTACTTTGACTTTGACTTTTAACCATTTACTATAACATAAACTTCTTAGTGTTCCTTAATAGTATTACAGTAGAACCTCGATAAGTTAAAGTCCAAGAGAAACACAAAATATTTTAAGTTATAGAGGTTTTAAGTTATCAAGGGTCTATGTTAGGTAAAGGTTAATATAAAGGTATGTACATGTTTCTATGTACCCTTGCTCCCATTTTTACTCGAATGCATCAGAAAGATGGGTTCAAAAAAATACTGAAAATTAAATATGTAATCATATGATGATGATAGACAATGTACTCTCATGTATTCCAAACTGAGCCGCAACTTCTTTCCTATTCAATCCATTTTTCACTGCTTCTATAGCTTCTAATTTATCAGCGTAGGTGAGGGTTGTTAGTTTTCTTTTTGTACTCATTTTAAGACAGTTTTATCACACAGTAAGTAAAGCGATGTTTCCAGGACAACGATCAAAAAACTTATGATGCAAGTAAGTCGTTGTCACAAAGCTAACCGCCGCAACGCTTTGAAGAATTTAGATAAAGCAAACAATAGGTAATGTATAGTTTACGTTAACAATACATAGTAAACACGTGTAAGCAATAAATACCGAAACCATTTGTTCTGACACTCTTTCAAAATGACTCATTCACAAACAATTTTATGTTGTAGAGGTTGTGAAAACATTTCTTTTAGTTACTGAGGGCCTATACAGAGATTATTTATTTAAGTTATAGAGGTTGCGTATTTTAAGTTATAGAGGTTTTGGGCTCTGATGGGAAGGGAACATAGTATTTTTTGAAGTAACAGAGGTTTTTATGTTACCGAGGTTTAAGTTATCGAGGTTCTACTGTATTATGTCCCCTACTAGTGGCCCGCCCCGGCTTCACACAGGTTTTTATTAAAAAAAAAAATCAGGCAATTATTCTATTTTTTTCTCGCCTTTTAAACCTTCCCTAGACCTCCACGAACATTTCAAGACTACGATAAGATAAATCCGTTCAGCCGTTCTCGAGTTTTAATCAGACTAACGAACAACAATTCATTTTTATTTAAATAGATAAGCATTAAGTCAGAAGGAGGTTGAATTCCGCAGTCTATGTAAAGAATTGTTGCAGGACGCCCAGATCTACGTGCAGCGGTGCCGCGCCGCGCCCGCGCCGCGCACGCGCCTCGTGGCCTGCTGCCTCTCCGACCTGCGCCTCGTGGCGCTGGCCGACCCCTCCATGCACGGCGCCGACAACGCCACCCGGCGGATGAGGGAGATCGACTGTGACAGGTGAGGAGCTTGGACACTTGTTACCTTCGCTTTACTCAAGCGAAGGTTACAAGTTACTCTATGTTTCAACTTCTATGTTTGACCTTTACCTTGACCTTGAGAGGTCAAGGTCAAGGGAGGTTGATGATAGGGTCGGTTTCCAACCTCGTATCAAGTTGGGTTTCGACTACGCGCTCCGTCGCGCTAATTCGCTAAATATTTATCGATTTAGTTGCATCAACAAGGTAAGCATTAATACATTAAATAAATCACAGATTTGGTTTATTATTACAAAAACACAAATGCTGCTTTAATAATAGACGCAAACTGAGAACAATAGAAGACAACATACAAAATAATTCGATTATTATTAAAAAATATTGTATATTATAACCTGCCTTGCCTGTTTATACGCATGAAAAAATACTTTCCGTCTGAATAACATTAATTCCCGGAAATCTATACGAACTCCTCTTCTCTAGCCCCTGGGCAGAAGAAGGCGTGGAGTTCCCGACGCTCTGGTGCCGCTGCATCAGCGTCTCCTGCGGCGTGTGGGAGCTGGTGCTGCGCGACTTCCCCCAGCCCCTGCTGCGGCTGCGGCAGCTGCGGCTCTGGGGCACGCTGCTGGGGGCCGAGGAGGCGCCTCCGCCCAGAGGTAATTTAATTTTAGGTGCCGCTTGTCGTCTTCTGCCGTGACCCGGGCTAGATACGTGCTAGAAACTGCTTGCTACGTGCTAGAAAGCAGTTTCTAGCACGTATCTACCATGGATGGTACAATGGAGCCAGTTCCCTAGCTCCAAAGCTGACTGACAACTGGAAATCCGGTTCAAAATTCATTTTTTCCTTTTTTATCAACTTCTGTATCATTTTGTGTAAAAAATTTAAGCGAACTGTCAGGCAAAATTATTACCTTGATATTTTTCCTATAAATTTTTTTAGTTAAATTATCTTTAAGTTGACTGAAGAAATAAACTTTTTGACTTTGACTTCGATTGAGGTGAGGGCTTGCCGGGCAGGTTGGCAAGAGCATTCGGTGTTCCAAAACATGCTGCCCGTACGCATTCTTTGTTTTTGATCCGACGAAGTTCAAGGGTGAAGATGGAGCTTATAAATGCCGTGTTCCTCATTCTTAATTTTAATAGTCATAATAGTATTATTAATATTAATTTGAATTGTTGCATGTCATCCCTTATATTTTGTATTAAATTATAATAGATAAATAATCACAAAAAAAATTATATAAATGTCAAATCTTAACAATGTAAAATAATACGCCTTAGTACGCCAATGCCCCCCCCCCCCCCCCCCCCGCTTTATATCCTTAAATAACTTTGATATAAATATGGCCGTTGATTTTTTCAATTTGGGCGTGAAGGTTAATTTAGGTTTGCCTGTTTGTCACGGTTATATTCTTAAGAATCTATTTGTTAAAACTACCTAAAAGTTTTGGGTTAGGTTAGGTTACGCCAGTACCAATGCAACTTTCTGTTACTTTACAGCTGTAAGAACAGTGACGATAGACCAGGGCGCGCCGTGGGGCGAGATCGAGCTGGAGCGCAGTATGATGCCTCTCAAGTGGTACCACGACCTGTGCTGCGAGATGGCCGAGTACAGCTACGCGTTCGGGCCTTGCTGGGAACCCGTCATAGCCCAGTGTAATCTAGGTTAGTTATATCTTAATGTAATTTTAAAGAGCATCGAACATCGTTGGCGTACCTACTCAACCGCCATTTTGAAAAAAATGTGATTCGGCGGCCAGTGATGAAACTCATGTCAATCGACAGAGTAAATGATTACAAACAAAAAGTGTTCTATTATCAAATCTCCTAAGGGATAAGGTTTCTGAGATATTTGGGTCTAAAAACTATAGAAAGAATCTGTCCCCTGAGCTATCATGTTCTACTTTACTTTATTTTTCTTTTTTCTGACCCTTATATCTCATAAACCGTATCACTTAGGAGACTTGAATCAAAGAAACACTTTTTATTTGTAATCATTTACTCTGTCGGTTAACATGAGTTTCATCGCTGGCCGCCGAATATTTTACAATATGGCGGTCGAGTAGGTATGCCAACGATGTTCGATGCTGTTTGTGATGTTACATGACTGGATCCATACAAAAATGTTCGTACCCTTTTTCCAGCATTCGAACAAGTGTCCCGTCCCTCCCTGGACCCGTCGGCGCCGCTCGCCTGGTGGGACAAGGTCCGCCTCATGATGCACGGACGCATAACGGCGCGTTGTGCGCGCTTCACGTGTCTGCTGCACGTGTCGCTGGACCCCTACAACACCACGGAGGAGATGGAGCTGTCCTGGACTGACCTGGTGCTGGACTGGACCAATGGTGAGTCTTAATAATAATAATAAGAAGCTTAATCAAGGGTCAGATTCAGAAGGCAGTACTCCTGGACTCGGTGCGTATCGTCAGGAAGTTCCTCTCTCTACAGCCCTAGTCACCGGTCGCTTGAGCCTAGCTTCGCGACCGATGATTCTCCGTTTTGATATATTTTTTACAGTAGGTAGTTTTATATGATTTTTCTGTAATCTAATGTAAAAAATATATTTTTGACGTGTTTAAACTGAAATAAAGAGATAAAAATATATACTTTTATTCAGATCATTCCTAATACAGTATTTTCTTAAAATGTTTGAATTAAACTTAAAAACTTTAAACTTTAAAACTTATTCTAGTATCTGCTGTTTGCTTGTTGCCTGTAGATCTGTTTGCCAGTGGTCAAAGGTCTCCTCCAATCTTTTCCACTCTGACCTTTTAGGGCCACTCTAATCCACGTCACTCTAGCCACTTCTCTTATATCTCCATCCCATCTTTTCTGTGGTCTACCTCTATTTCTTTTGTCAGTATTATGGAACCAAATATTAAGAACTAATTCAAGCGCAGAGTAGGACGTCCACGTACTAGACGTACGGATGATTTGGTAAGTTCTGCGGGTTCACGGTGGATACAGGCCGCCTCTAACCGAAAAAAAGGAAGGTCTTATGTCCAGCAGTGGACGTCCTACGGCTGAAATGATGATGATGTCGCACAAGTAATCCCCGCAGGTCTCCTCACTGAAGTTCGTTCGTAAAGTGAGGCATCGCGACTGCACCCCTAGTAATAAATCAACTCTGACGATGCTCAAATAAATTGTGGATGTTATTTTTCTATAATATTTTTTTTTTGGAACACGACTACCAAAAATTTCCCTCGCGACAATTTAATCGTCTTCCTAAGCATAAACCAAATATTTGCAGGGAAGCTGTGTTTCCTCGGATCCCTGGAAGTCCTCGTCCGGACCGCCAGCAAGTACGACGACTGCCGCGTCGCGCGCGTGCCGGCGCTGCGGCTCAGCGCCAAGCTGGGCTGGACGTGCGCCGGCGACGCGCGCGACCACCGCGCCGCCGCGCCCTGCGCGCCCACGCGCCGCCCCGAGTACTCCAGCAACCAGGTCACTACTGACACATTACTAACTCCAAGCTGGGCTGGACGTGCGCCGGCGACGCGCGCGACCACCGCGCCGCCGCGCCCTGCGCGCCCACGCGCCGCCCCGAGTACTCCAGCAACCAGGTCACTACTGACACATTACTAACTCCAAGCTGGGCTGGACGTGCGCCGGCGACGCGCGCGACCACCGCGCCGCCGCGCCCTGCGCGCCCACGCGCCGCCCCGAGTACTCCAGCAACCAGGTCACTACTGACACATTACTAACTCCAAGCTGGGCTGGACGTGCGCCGGCGACGCGCGCGACCACCGCGCCGCCGCGCCCTGCGCGCCCACGCGCCGCCCCGAGTACTCCAGCAACCAGGTCACTACTGACACATTACTAACTCCAAGCTGGGCTGGACGTGCGCCGGCGACGCGCGCGACCACCGCGCCGCCGCGCCCTGCGCGCCCACGCGCCGCCCCGAGTACTCCAGCAACCAGGTCACTACTGACACATTACTAACTCCAAGCTGGGCTGGACGTGCGCCGGCGACGCGCGCGACCACCGCGCCGCCGCGCCCTGCGCGCCCACGCGCCGCCCCGAGTACTCCAGCAACCAGGTCACTACTGACACATTACTAACTCCAAGCTGGGCTGGACGTGCGCCGGCGACGCGCGCGACCACCGCGCCGCCGCGCCCTGCGCGCCCACGCGCCGCCCCGAGTACTCCAGCAACCAGGTCACTACTGACACATTACTAACTCCAAGCTGGGCTGGACGTGCGCCGGCGACGCGCGCGACCACCGCGCCGCCGCGCCCTGCGCGCCCACGCGCCGCCCCGAGTACTCCAGCAACCAGGTCACTACTGACACATTACTAACTCCAAGCTGGGCTGGACGTGCGCCGGCGACGCGCGCGACCACCGCGCCGCCGCGCCCTGCGCGCCCACGCGCCGCCCCGAGTACTCCAGCAACCAGGTCACTACTGACACATTACTAACTCCAAGCTGGGCTGGACGTGCGCCGGCGACGCGCGCGACCACCGCGCCGCCGCGCCCTGCGCGCCCACGCGCCGCCCCGAGTACTCCAGCAACCAGGTCACTACTGACACATTACTAACTCCAAGCTGGGCTGGACGTGCGCCGGCGACGCGCGCGACCACCGCGCCGCCGCGCCCTGCGCGCCCACGCGCCGCCCCGAGTACTCCAGCAACCAGGTCACTACTGACACATTACTAACTCCAAGCTGGGCTGGACGTGCGCCGGCGACGCGCGCGACCACCGCGCCGCCGCGCCCTGCGCGCCCACGCGCCGCCCCGAGTACTCCAGCAACCAGGTCACTACTGACACATTACTAACTCCAAGCTGGGCTGGACGTGCGCCGGCGACGCGCGCGACCACCGCGCCGCCGCGCCCTGCGCGCCCACGCGCCGCCCCGAGTACTCCAGCAACCAGGTCACTACTGACACATTACTAACTCCAAGCTGGGCTGGACGTGCGCCGGCGACGCGCGCGACCACCGCGCCGCCGCGCCCTGCGCGCCCACGCGCCGCCCCGAGTACTCCAGCAACCAGGTCACTACTGACACATTACTAACTCCAAGCTGGGCTGGACGTGCGCCGGCGACGCGCGCGACCACCGCGCCGCCGCGCCCTGCGCGCCCACGCGCCGCCCCGAGTACTCCAGCAACCAGGTCACTACTGACACATTACTAACTACTACAAGTACGACGACGCCAAGCTGGGCTGGACGTGCGAAATAGACGCAAAAAAAGGTTTTATTTACCAAATATTTTTGAGGACCCAAAATTTTGGTTGCCATCCTAAGGCATTTCTGGACAAAATAAATAGAATAGCATTACACTTTGAACTATAATCTTCTCTGTAGGAATTTCCTGGACTATTCCAAGCATTACCAATCCAAAACTTTTCGACCTATTCACCTTATAGCGACTCCAAGACATAATTATCTTCATAGTCGTATTATTTCAGGAACACGACTCGTACAGAGCGTTCCGCTCGCAAGGGCTCGACATCCACCTCACGCTGGAGACCAAGCCCTTCGACCGGGACGGCTACGGACCCGTCATTCTACTCTACGGAAGTACGCTTAGGCAAGTTGAAATGTTGAATACCATAGCTTACTAGATTAATGGTTTTATAAATGGGTGTTTAAAAGTGATAATAAAACTTAATATTGTGTCTTGGCAAAAATACTTACATATACCTCAGTGCCTGCTACCTCAGTGGCGCGGTGGGCGAGAGTCCGCTTGTGGCGCAAGAGGTAGCGGGTTCGATTCCCGCCAAGTGTTTGTATGTTCTGCAAGCACTTTCTCCTTGGTCGGGGTGTTTTATATGCATAATAAAAAATATCTATGTATGTATGTATATTATATTAAGTAAATCAGATGTCTAGTACCCGTAACACAAGCTTAGAGCTTACCACGGGGCTAGATGTTGTTGTGTGGATTGTCACTAATATTTATTTATTTAATTATATGGATATTTGCATTAATTGCCTACAGCGCCCTGGAATCTGAGTTTCAATAATGCGGTAAGAACCGCCTGTGTGTTAAAATTACTTTTTCGGTGTAGACTTATTACAATAAATAAATATTTCCGCACACATAAATAAATACACACAACAACATCCAGCCCCGTGGTAAGCTCTAAGACAAGGATGTTGTAATATACTGTATTATAACGAAGGGTCTTAAAACATCTAGATCGTTTCACCGTGGGACATGCCGGGACGAGCCGAATCCGAGTTCCATAATGATGCTTTAAACTCGCCTTTGGCTCTGAAAGCTTTAAAGACGAAGCGTCGTAGACAATTATCCTATATATAGGAGAGTGACCTACATGTTATGTGGGCTATACATTATAGCGATAACATTGAATAATCTGCAGATGGTTCGAAAGCCTAAAACTCATCCTATCCGGCATAACTCGGCCGACGCGGCGCGGGCGCATCTTCGACAACGTGCGGCCGCGGAAGCCACAACTATCGCGGCATTATCGCAACGTCAGCGTGTCCGTCACTTTGCACAACTTGCAGGTAAAGTCATTTGAGCTTTTTTATTTTTGCTCTGATTGACGGTTTTTGAGTTTTACGATTTTTCGATGCTGTTACATGCAGAAAACTATTGATAAAACCGTCTACCCTCTTTATGAATATTTAACCACATAAGTTGTTTTCAGATTATGGTAATATATAATTACAATACAATACAATTTATTGAACCCAAATTTACAAAACAAAAAATTGATATACATATAATAGTGTCACAATAGGCGGCCTTATCACTGAAAGTGATCTCTACCAGTCAACATTTGGATGTTATTGTTATTGATAATCTAAATTATAAGGTCACAATTTGGTTTTATACGTGGTGTCATCAGAGTATAATAAATAATGTTACAATTAATCTTACTAGTCAGACATGATTATTACATATTTACTATTAAAATAATGTCTGCTTTACCTACATGCCAATATAAATAATGTCAATTTATCATTATTATCACGCAATGGTAAAGAATTGTATTAATATATTAAACAAAGTCAAATATACTGTAATAATAGAATAATTACATAATGTAAATTGATATTATTTCTATAAATTAAAAAAGTGTGTGTGTGTCAGCTACGACGCACGATTGGAGTTTTCTCCTTACGAACTATAATTATGATATACATATATCGAATAGAAAAAAAGGGTAAATGAACGCATCTGCTAAAATGATAAGAGAAACAAACATATATCTGTTACTATTCGGATTATTTATATTACTTCAATAAAGCGTATTACATAAAGTATGTTACAAAATAATATAAATAAAATACAGCAATACTCTTTGCGCGATACTTCGTAGTCTCAACTACGAAGTATCGCGCAAAGAGGAGACCCCGAGAATGAGATACGCTTTGTAATGTATTCCATCTCATTCTTTTACACGTTCAATCCTACAGATATATATGTTTGTCTCTTTCTACGTAACGCCTCAACTTTTCGTGTTAAACTTTTTGATTTTACTCCTCATAAAATTTTCGTACCGGGCCTTATAACTCAAATGTCACGCACCGCTCCCGTAACGCGGGCTGGGACGTTAGTCCCTAGTTACGCCGCGGGCGCTGGACGTTACAGTGGTTAAGGAGTAAACTCCACAAATCATTTCCATTGTTTCCAATATTGTATCTGGCAAGGTGTTCTACTGGTCGTCGTCGTCGCTGCAGCGCGGCATCGAGCTGGAGGGCGGGCGCGTGACGCTGGGCGCGCGGCACCGGCTGGCGCTGCACGCGGCGGGCGACGGGCTGCGCCGCCGGCCGCGCGCCGCGTGGGGCACGCTCTACATGAACTGCGACCTCAACGACGCGCAGATCTGGCTGAAGACCCTCGCCAACATCGCCCCCACGGACGATAAGGAGAAGGAGGAGGTACGTTTGCAACTATTGTCTGTAGTTTCTTTTTTGAGGACCAATAAGCTTAGTAACGGATGATCCACGATGCTGACACTTTAGTTTATAAGATTTATATTTTTACTAGCGGCCCGCCCCGGCGTCGCACGGGTATAAAATTTTCCCGGAAATTATTCGAATTTTTCTCGCCGTAAAAACCATCCTATCTCTCAAGTTGGATCGAACTGCACATGGTGTGCGAATTTTATTATATTTGGTTTAGGAGTCCAATGAGGACAAACATTGTGACACGAGATTTATATTATATTATATTAAGATGTATGTTAGTCTACTAGGTATATGTTTATATGGGCCTTAGATGCCTGAAATAAATGATTATTGTTATTATTATAGCGAATAAATGATTATTATTATTATGTTTGTAGGAGCGCTCGGAGGCGGAGTGAGCCGTCACATCTGATGGTTTTGGTGTCAGTTTAACTCAGTTAGGCAGCGACTAGCTAATAGTTATTTCATTGTTAATAAATAGGTAGTAAAATAGGTTTTTGGTTTTTGTATGTTATTATATTGTATTGTTCATTGTGTCTATCGAGGGTGTTAACTTTTTGGTCATAGTGATAATCTTGGCTGTTGATTTTCCTTCAAATAAATAAATTTGTTTTATATGTGCAGTAAATTAGTGTTTGTTTATGCCTAAGTCTATGGTTTATTGTATACAGTGTTGTGTATTTTGTACTTTTGTTAAGTCAACGCTGTTTGAATCAAATCTTTCACGCTCCAAAAACGTTCCGTTGTCTGTCCACTCAGGACTGTCAGCAAGGGCGGCAGATGCAACATTGTCGTTCCTAGAATATATCTAAACAAAATCCTGTATAATCCCAGACAGGCTCGATCTTCGGCGGCGGCACAGCTACCGCCATGGAGAAGTGCTACTGCCTGTCGGTGCGGCGCGTGTCGTACGGGCGCGAGGACGCGGGCGGCGGGGGCGGCGGCGGGGGCGGGGGCGGGGCCACGCACCGCCTCGCCGTGCACGACCTGCGCGGCGCCTGGACCAAGCTCAACCGGGACCTGGCCTTCGCGCTCATCGACACCTACATCAAGACGCAGGTTAATACTGAAATTAAATACATGTTGGTGAAAGGTTTGACATAGTGATTTAAACAGATTATATCATTGAATAGTAATTAATTACGGGATTAAACGAACAATATCAATCACACAAATAATCTGAGGCTCAGTTTAACAAAGATATGGATAAAGTCAACTAGTAATTCCGAGAGCGTTTGCAGAGAGCAGAAGCCAAAGAAAGAATGCCCCCGGACTACTGGAACCGTACTTTAAATAGCAGTGCACCTCGTAAACAACCCCTCCACCTGCGGCCACCCGATTGGCTGTTAGACCGGTCGGCCGACACCGACCGGTACCGGCCGCAGGTAAACGTCGCGCGATCGACGCTCACGCCATCGGACATTTTAAGTTGATTCTATGCTACTACAAACGCACTACAATGAAGAACTAGGACGTCACGCCGTCATACTTATCTATGGATGGAAGTTTCTAAACTAAATAGTGAATGTGTGTGTATATGTAAAGTGTAAATTCTACACCAGATAATATTTGTTTTCTTTATTTATGTATTTTTTATATCAGCAATTAAAGAAGAACCTTTCGACCAAGGCGTTGAAGGAAGAAGACCCGCCGACCACCTCCCCGAACCACAACCGGGAGTCTGAGGTCATGTCTCCACCGCCATCGTCAAGCGCTCAGGTACCAATATCTCTCCAGCCTCTTGCACATTTCAGTGTCACAAATCATTAGAATGTTATAATAGAGAGAGAGAGAGAGAGAGAGAGAGAGAGAGAGAGAGAGAGAGAGAGAGAGAGAGACAGAGAGAGACAGAGAGAGAGAGATAGAGAGAAACATTTATATATAATAAAAAGTATCATTATGTGTATGCGTATTAAGAATAATAATAATAATAAAAACATTTATTTTGTGCCACAATATATCAGATGTCTAGTACCCGTAACACAGGCCTGGAGTTTACCACGGGGCTCGATGTTGCGTGGATTGTTCTGAAATATTTATTTTCATTATATTGTAATGGTATAACAGGGGAGCAGCGCACTAGCCAGCGGCGGCAACATGCTGGCGGCGCTGGTGGCGGAGGCGGGCGGCGAGGCGCCCGTCGTGTTCAGCGACGAGCTCAGCGGCGCGGAGGAGCAGCCGCACGCGCCGCACCGCCCGCTGCTGGACGACGACAACAGCCACACCGCCTGCCTCAGTAAGTCACAGGGCACCGGCGCACTAGCCAGCGGCGGCAACATGCTGGCGGCGCTGGTGGCGGAGGCGGGCGGCGAGGCGCCCATCGTGTTCAGCGACGAGCTCAGCGGCGCGGAGGAGCAGCCGCACGCGCCGCACCGCCCGCTGCTGGACGACGACAACAGCCACACCGCCTGCCTCAGTAAGTCACAGGGCACCGGCGCACTAGCCAGCGGCGGCAACATGCTGGCGGCGCTGGTGGCGGAGGCGGGCGGCGAGGCGCCCGTCGTGTTCAGCGACGAGCTCAGCGGCGCGGAGGAGCAGCCGCACGCGCCGCACGGCCCGCTGCTGGACGACGACAACAGCCACACCGCCTGCCTCAGTAAGTCACAGGGCACCAGCGCTCTGTCTGACCGAGCTGCCCACCGAAGCATGCCGCCCGAAACAAATGATCAGCCAATCAGTGCGAGGTTGACACAGGCGTCGACTCGGCCGAACATGCCGCCACCCGTTTTTTTAAAGATCATCTGTCATTGGGCGCGCTCAGTCAAGAGACGGTTGTATTTCGGAGATATTGAAGAGGCATATTTCTAACGTGCATGCACGGTATGTGTGTTGCAGTCGAGCTGGTGAACTCGCAGGTGGTGCTGAAGGGGTGCGAGACGCGCGGCTACGTGGTGCTGTGCGCCGCGCGCGCCGAGGTGCGCCAGCGCGTGCGCCGCGCGCCGCCCGCCACCGCCTGGAGCGGCGCGCTCTCCGCCATGCAGTACTACGCGACCGTGCGCGCGCACGAGCGTGACCAGCTACCAGGTGAGTGTGTAGTGCTGTGCGCCGCGCGCACCAAAGTGCGCCATAAATGGCTTCTTTAATGATTTTTATCTGTTTCGCTTAAAAGCGGCCTTTGCATCGTTTAGTGTAAGTCAATCCATTCATCAAGTTGGTGAGTTGAAGGTACTGATAATTGTTGCCTGGTGCAAATGGTCAATATGGAGCAACCGGTCGGTCGGCTCTGAGTATTTTCTTATACATAATCGACTGCGCTCGGCCGCCGTGAGCTCCGCTGAGCTACCGCAACGTTATCATGTCAGTAATAACGAACATTAAGCGCCGACCTGCTCCGACTATTAAAAACCAAACAAAGTATTATTTCATTAAAGCAGTTTACCCTAGTAGCGATATTGAGGCGGGTTCGCATCGATACTGATTACGTTAAAAGTATCCCTTCATGCCCACTATGCATTCCTAACTAGCTCGTCCATATTCTAGAAAACATCCAATGGGTGCCCGTGGAGGAGATCTCGGCGGGCGGGGGCAGCGCGGAGATCAGCACGCTGCCGGACGGCCCGCTGCTGGTGGGCAGCGGCCACTCCGCCGGGGGCGTCATCGGCCCCACCGTGGGCCCGAGCCAGGACCCCTCGCTGGCACAGGTACCGGACTTTTATATAGTTGCCTTAATAGTACAGTTGTAACGTAATTCGTTACCTTGAAATAGGTTATTAGGAATAATATTTATTATCTGTAGTATTCGTTGTTTACGACTCGATGGATCGATCGAGAGTTTGACGGCCATAGATAAGTTCGTCAACACGCGCCTAACTTCACAGCGCTCCGGGCGGTTGTTTATGGTCGCGAGCCTGTCGAGTCATTACATTACACTGCGCAGGAGAAAACGAGACGGACGCAGCGACGGCGTCGGTCGACATTTTGCGATGCGCTCATTGTTCGCTGCCGTTTCTGCGTAATTTTCACAATTCATAATTGAATATTTATATCTTACCTTCTTGGAGTGATATCAAACCCCTGTTGGGGTTCAAAGCCCACCCTAGGGCCTAGGGCAGTCTTCGTCTCCGGCCAAACTTCTCACGAGCTGCCTCCCTTTTACTGGGACATCCAGCACTGCCTTCGCCGTCGGGTCGCTTCAACACTCGCGGCGCTCTAAAAGGACAGTGCTGAGGAAGCCTCCCTTTTCACTGGGACATCCAGCACTGCCTTCGCCGTCGGGTCGCTGCTACACTCGCGGCTCACTAAAAGGACAGTACTGAGGAAGAGGAAAAACAAGGAGAAGACTTTCATAACCACTAGAATCCGCCGTCTGTAGGAATTTTAACGAACCCATTTCTAAGCCCCTCCGGCAGTTATAAGCTAGATTGAAATTAATTCTATAGCCCTTCTGGCTCACTATAACTTATGTAAATAAATTACAATTACATTAATTCCGTGTTTTTTTATGTTCCGGTTTCTAGGTCCGGACACTTCTTAGGTCCGGACACTTTTTAGGTCCGGACACTTCTTAGGTCCGGGCATTGTGCCGACGGGACACAGTGTGCAACTAAGCAAAAAGAAAAATAATTTCTCTATAATATTGAATGTATCAATTATTAAACATCCTTTTCTGAGCCAATTACTAGCAGAAATTTGAAAAAAAAAAAATATTCGAGGAATTCAAATACCGAAAGTATTACTTGTGAAATGTATATTTACACGGATGATGTGTTTTTGTAACATTACAGTCGGTTATGGGATACGACAACATAATTGTTTATTCGCACTAAGCATTAAAACCCATTCATTCATTATAAACTTCCATTATAAACATTCACAAAACTCACCATAAAAATTTAATTTGTAAACAAAACAAATTACAGGTTTATAGCAAGAAAAACGATCACAAACTCAATACTTCAATTACTGTATCTTTTTGTCTCTGGCCATTTGAACTTGATTAAGTCCTCTCGCTCCCAACCTACTTGTTTCATTTGGCGTAGCAAAAAATGTTGTAGTTTCGGAGAGTACGCTAATGATTCGTATCCTATCTTATCCCACAGCTGCAACGCATCGTGTCCCGCTGCGCGTGCGAGTTCCAGTACGTGTGCACGGAGGAGGCGGAGGCGCAGTGCGGCGGCGCGCGCGGCGCCCCCGACGCGCACGCGCCCTACGACTCCTTCGCGCTCATGCACCACGACCTCGACGTCTGCACCAACTCCCTCCAGGTGACAGCGACTGAACCACTACCGGTGGTGACATCTATGAAGGGACTTATAAACTAAATACACAATTATTTAGTTTGTAAGTCCCTTCATAGATGTCGCTGTCGAATAGTGCGACTGTTAGATCGCGCTATTGTGACGTTTCACGGATTAAAGCTTCAAGTTTTGTTTGAAAGCAGATATGAGCTCGTTTTAGGGAGGTAGCTCGTGAGATTTTATGTAATATTGTAGGAAATCGCGCTAGCTATTGCTTTGATGCTCCTGCTAAATAATAGCGCCGAAATCACTTTACTATACAGATATTGTATTTACATAAATTGCGACTCAAATGCCTAAAATAATCTAAAATAATAACTGCGACACGGTTGAACGCTGCTTATGCACTGTCTTACGCAGATCGCCCTCGTCCAAGATGCTACTCGTGCGACCTACATAAGACAAATCGCTGATGCTTCTCAGGTGTTCGAAATGAATCAGACATATATATTAAATTAATTTAATGAGTTTTATTACTCGTTGTCTACAGTACGCCATGCTTCTCGACGTAATCAACAACGTGGTGCTGCACGTGGAGCCGGAGAGGCGCCGCACGCTGGAGCGGCGCGCCCGCATGCGCTTCCAGCTGCAGCTGCGCCACGACCAGGACCCGCGCCAGCTCATACACAAGCTGCAGACGCAGGTACGTCTCACGTGGTGGACTACTGGTGCCGCACGCTGGAGCGGCGCGCCCGCATGCGCTTCCAGTTGCAGCTGCGCCACGACCAGGACCCGCGCCAGCTCATACACAAGCTGCAGACGCAGGTACGTCTCACGTGGTGGACTACTGGTGCTGCACGTGGAGCGGCGCGCCCGCATGCGCTTCCAGCTGCAGCTGCGCCACGACCAGGACCCGCGCCAGCTCATACACAAGCTGCAGACGCAGGTACGTCTCACGTGGTGGACTACTGGTGCTGCACGTGGAGCGGCGCGCCCGCATGCGCTTCCAGCTGCAGCTGCGCCACGACCAGGACCCGCGCCAGCTCATACACAAGCTGCAGACGCAGGTACGTCTCACGTGGTGGACTACTGGTGCTGCACGTGGAGCGGCGCGCCCGCATGCGCTTCCAGCTGCAGCTGCGCCACGACCAGGACCCGCGCCAGCTCATACACAAGCTGCAGACGCAGGTACGTCTCACGTGGTGGACTACTGGTGCTGCACGTGGAGCGGCGCGCCCGCATGCGCTTCCAGCTGCAGCTGCGCCACGACCAGGACCCGCGCCAGCTCATACACAAGCTGCAGACGCAGGTACGTCTCACGTGGTGGACTACTGGTGCCGCACGCTGGAGCGGCGCGCCCGCATGCGCTTCCAGCTGCAGCTGCGCCACGACCAGGACCCGCGCCAGCTCATACACAAGCTGCAGACGCAGGTACGTCTCACGTGGTGGACTACTGGTGCTGCACGTGGAGCGGCGCGCCCGCATGCGCTTCCAGCTGCAGCTGCGCCACGACCAGGACCCGCGCCAGCTCATACACAAGCTGCAGACGCAGGTACGTCTCACGTGGTGGACTACTGGTGCTGCACGTGGAGCGGCGCGCCCGCATGCGCTTCCAGCTGCAGCTGCGCCACGACCAGGACCCGCGCCAGCTCATACACAAGCTGCAGACGCAGGTACGTCTCACGTGGTGGACTACTGGTGCTGCACGTGGAGCGGCGCGCCCGCATGCGCTTCCAGCTGCAGCTGCGCCACGACCAGGACCCGCGCCAGCTCATACACAAGCTGCAGACGCAGGTACGTCTCACGTGGTGGACTACTGGTGCCGCACGCTGGAGCGGCGCGCCCGCATGCGCTTCCAGCTGCAGCTGCGCCACGACCAGGACCCGCGCCAGCTCATACACAAGCTGCAGACGCAGGTACGTCTCACGTGGTGGACTACTGGTGCTGCACGTGGAGCGGCGCGCCCGCATGCGCTTCCAGCTGCAGCTGCGCCACGACCAGGACCCGCGCCAGCTCATACACAAGCTGCAGACGCAAGTACGTCTCTCGTAGTTGACTTCGTCGTTCTGATATGTCGCATGCTGTGCTCTACACTTCACTGCAACGATTAGGAATTTGACCCCAGCTGCTATATTTCCTGATACCTTCAACCTTAGTATCTTCAAGTCAAGAGTGAATAGGTTCCTTCTACTAGATCTTAGTGATCCATCCTCTTCCACATCGACACTTACCATTAGGTAAGATTGTGGACAAAGATCTATCATCAGGGAAAAAAACAGGATTGGTTACAGGCTCGTCTTTTTTTTTTATTTCACCTGATGTAAAGTGACGATGTGGTCTAAGACGGGGCATGAAGACCTAGAAGGTACATGGCTTCTCCGGACCACATTATGAAACACGAAAAAATTGTTTAACGCACTGGCCCAGCCCGGATGGTGGTGACAAGCCTCGGCCGAAGCCAACCACCTGAGACTGTTCCTAGCACCACCCGGAGGTCACGTGTAAGGATTCCGAGGTTTAACACTTACGGACGTGAACAGAAAAAACCTCCAATAGAAAGTCGATACTGATGATATAATAAAATAATGTATTAAGTTTTGTAAAATTAATGTCTGTTTTAATGTTAAAAAAAATCATTTCAATTAAGCCAATATTTATTTCTCATAGTGGTGAATATAACACAAGACGTGTGTTTGTGAAGTACAATTACTTTAAAGCCACACAAATCGCCGCCTCGCGTCAAATTTTACTATATTCCAGGAATCTTAACAGGAACTCCTTTACGTGATTACATTTTATTCCTTTTACTTTTATAGTATTGCGACCTAAATATCTCAGAAACCGTACGATTTGTAGATTGACTTGTTTTTCAAGTAGGTATGCTAAGCTACATACAAAAAGTGTTCGAACATTTTGTTATCGAAACACGTCAAATCGTTATCGAAATACATTTCAATATCACATTATTATAGTTATCGCGTTATCACAGTTGTTTTCGCTTTCACTTGTTAATTTCGTTCCTGTGTTCATAATCTTCGGTAGTATAGTGGTAAGTATCCCCGCCTGTCACGCGGGAGACCGGGGTTCGATTCCCCGCCGGAGAGATGTTTTTTTTATTCAGTCTTTTTGCCCAAGTCAATATCACATGATCATATTTTAGAGTCGCATTTTTTGGTTCTTCTGGTATGCCTCTGTAACTGTCAAAATCAAAATATATGTTAGTGTGTGACAAACAATTTATTAGAAGAAATAATATGTCTGTATAATGTGAGTATGGGTGTTTTACTTAAAATATTCACTTGTAATAAAATTATTGTTGTATGTGGACTTTTAATATATTTAATTTATTTAATATGGGAAATAATTATCATGACCCCACACGCGTAACATCAGGTACTCCAAAATTCATAGATAACTTATTTTCCTGAGTGAAATCTCTAGAGAAACATTTTATGGTCATAGTGCTAAGGTTTCTTATGTATTTTTTCCTAGGGTGGTAGATTATTTTTAAATATTGGATTATGCTACTTTCACTTAATGCAGAAAACAACACGTAGGTACCTATTAAATAAATCGAAACGAATTTATTTTCCTCCTTACGTTAAATAAGCATAATACTTCCGTACAAACAGTTGTATATCGTAATAAACAATATTTTGATTATCAATACTCTGGCCTGCCGCCTGCCTATTGTAATTCCTCACAATTTAAAAAAACCAACGTGTTTTTAGCATTGATGTTATTAAACTGCTATGACTAGGTTACTTTTGGTTTATAAAAAGGTAAAAAAACATACCATATCTGCCCCAGAATACTATGTGATCAATTGTAAAAAAAAAGTCCAAAAAGGTGATCTCTCCGGCGGGGAATCGAACCCCGGTCTCCCGCGTGACAGGCGGGGATACTTACCACTATACTACCGAAGATATTGACTGTGGTGTTAAAATATACGAACTATTGGTGACGTGATCTTTTGTTTACATAGAATGACGTCATGCGCTAGCGAACAAAGTTAAAAAGATAATTTGGTGCTTATTAACACGTAATAAGAACTAGACGTCATAACACTGCTTTTGCCCTTGAAACAATTTGATTATCTATGTCCGAGTAAATTCGACCTCTACATTAAATACTAGTTTATTTCTGTTATTTTATTTACTTGGAATAATAAGGTCTGTGTTGACATTCATATAAGCCAAGGTTATGTTAAGATTGTGAATTCTACGTACATAGTCGCAAAGTCTGAGGAATATTTAAGGGGATATTTAGTTCTTAGAAATAAATGTAGGGTAACATTGTTTTGTTTGTAATTTTAATTAAGGTAAATTGCGACTGGATAAATGGAATGATTATTGTAATAAAATGTTATTTTCTATTTATCAACAATTTTTCAGCCTCCTAGGCTTGTTTGTATTATCGATGTTAGCTCATCGGCCTTTCTTTCTAATTTGCATATCTAATAACAATTTGCAAACAGTTTGCGGGGTACCTCAAAGAACAAAGATAGCTCCTCAAAGAACAAACATATAATTATTGTAAAATATCAGAACAAAAATGAGCTAGAGTTTCTAATCGCTTCTTTGCTCTAGCGTAAAAAAAGTTAAGCGACTAGATACTATAAGCAAGTTCAACTTGTTAGTGTTTTTTGTAATTTATTTTAGACTAAGCTGTTTGTAAAATCAATGAAAATAATTTTGTGGTCATAGAATTATCACAGGATTTACTTAACAGCCTTATTTACCTTTAAGTATCTGTAATAGTAAATTCTGTAAGCATGTGGTGGCTACTTGTAAAAGAAGGAGCACTTATGTCTATTGCATTCTAGAATTTAAGAAATGTATGGTGTTATCTTTGTTATCTAAGTAAAATATAGTAGTCCTTTAATAAATAAATAAATAGGAATAGAATGCGACATATCCAGCAGTGAACGATATCGGTCAGCAGATGATTTTTTCGTGTTTCGTAATGTAGTCCGGAGAAGCCATCTACCTTCTAGGTCTTCATGGCCCATCTTAGACCACATCGTCACTTTACATCAGGTGAGATTGTGGTCAAATGAAGGCTTATCGAGCATAAAAAAAAGGTGGTGTGCGAATCACACACAATAGAAGTGAAACTTCAGTAAATCGACAAAAGAATAGGAAGAATAAAAAAAAAACAAAAAAAAAATACTATGCAAAAAGATTTTGTTCGGGCGGTCACCCATCCAAGTACTAGCGTCGCGCAAAGTTGCTTAACCTTGTTAGCGTTTAAGATTAGCTTACCCGACAGGTAATCCAATCTTATTTCCATTTCCGTTGCATCCGATTAACTTCAAAAAAAAGATTATAAGATAAAGGTTATGACGAAAATATATATTTTTCCTAGTCTAAATAAGCGGACTAAAGTACATATTTGTTAATAGGTCCGCGAGTCCCTGGCCCGCCTGCGCCGGCTGGAGAAGGAGTACTACCTGAAGAACCGCTCCATCACCGACGAGGACCCCGTCGCCATCGCCGAGCTGAAGACCTTGGACGACCAGGTCTTCATTTGAACTACGACTTTCGACTAGTTTAACACGAGTCGGCGTTGCCCTTGTTTTGGGATTTTTCTACGGGAACAACGTATTTTCTCGCTTTGTGAAGTAGCCTATAGTTTTCCTTGATAAATGGACTATCGAAGGATGAAATAATTTTACAAATCGGAGCGGTAGTTCCTGAGTTCAGCTCAAACAAACAACCAAATAAATCGTCTGCGGAAAATTCGTCGAAAACAATCCGCCGAAAAAACAATTCACCGAATCACAATTCGCCGAAAAACACAATTCGTCGAATCACAATTCGCCGAATCGCTATTTTCCGCTATAGTCGAAAGTCCCTAAAAATATTGCCCGCTATAGTTCCAAACAGATTTTGGCGAATTGTCATTCGGCGAATTGTTTTCGACAAATTTTCCGCAAATCCAAATAAATTCTTCATTTTTATAATATTATCTTTACATAGTATAAAACAAATTCGTTTTCCTCGGTCTGCACCTATGTATTTTTTGATTCTTAACTACGCATCGGAGGTAGATAGTTTATTTCAGTGATTCAAGAGAAAGGTTTTATGTACTTTTAAACGCGGGAAAACACGTTACTTTTGCGGGATAAACCACGAAAAGACTCTAGCGCTTGTATACTAATATTCTGTATAATATTGTTGCAAGTTTGGTTACCCAGGTGTTCCAATATTATTAATTCGCTATTATATTAATTTTAAAACTGTACTAAATATAATAGTTATTGCGAAAAATGTTCCTCGCACCGGCCGTGCAAAGCGTAGCCTCGAGCAGAGTTCGAATGGGGCATGAATATCGTCGCCCCCAGGTGAACGAGTGCAAGGAGAGCGTGTGGTCGATGGGCGAGGAGCTGGACGGCGCGGTGCGGGGGTGGCGCGAGGCGCGGCGCGGCGCGCGGCGCGGCGGCCCGGCGCCGCAGCTGGCCCCGCCGCACCGCTACAACGAGATCTGCTTCAAGTCGGCGCGCTGGCGGCTCACCGACGCCGACGGACAGCTCGGCATCGCCGACCTGCTGCTCACTAACTTCCTGTGAGTGTTTCACTCTCAACGATCGAGACTACCATTTTTTTTTATTAATAATAATAATAATATAGGGTCTAATGCAGATCTCCTTAGTTCGGTAACTTGGCTGCGCTTTGGTGACCTCTTTGGGGAAACCGAGGGTTTTGTTTCTGCAATTATGGATGAGGTGGTAAAGACGAACAATTACAGAAAGTATATCATGAAAGATGGCACAATCGACATATGTCGAGCGTGCCATCTTCCAGGGGAATCCCTGAGGCAAATACTTTCGGGTTGTTCGCATCTTGCCAAGTCTGAATACTTGCACAGGCATAACCAAGTAGCCAAGATTGTCCACCAACAACTTGCTCTTCAATACAACCTTACTGGACCTGAGGTTCCGTACTACAAATACACACTTACATGCATGTATGTTTACATTTGGCTACATGTATGTTTTTTTATCGATAAAATTATCATAGAACACGGTGGTAAAGTATCGAAAGTCAGATCACTCAAAAACCATACTATAAATGAATATAAGCGTCGGATATACACCATATTATCACAAATCCTGTGATTTACCAATTCGTTATTAATCAGTAATCCGTGTTAATGATTCACATATTCTTTTTATTTAAAATATGGTGTTAGAATGCCGCTGCTCTCTCATGTAAGTATATCAATTTCTGATCCATCTCTGTTATTTGTTACAGAAATAAAGATTATTTTTATTATTTTTTTATCTCTAAAAATGCCTAGAAGTGATCGCTACATTTCTATACATCCCTAATTCTATTCCGTATAGAAATTCCGAGCATAGCTCCTATAACCTTATACTTCTTCTACATGATCACGGTTGACCAACAGGTATACGAAAACGTCCCGATCAGATGACTCCGTGGAGCATCAGTTGGAAGTCGGATACGTTCAAGTCACCAATCTTCTGCCAAATGAACCATTCCCTGAGGTAAATGGTTTTATAGTCCAGTATCTTCTCATCATCGTCTACTTCTTTCAGGAGACGTATGTATAACACTTTAAAACTACGCAACGGATTTTGATAATATTTCAAGGGGTAGGTTTATTTATTTATTAACCATATATATATTATTAGTATTATTCAAGGTACGTTATATTTTTACAAATTAATAATTCATGTACATTAATTAAGGATGGTACGGCCGTGACGCTTTTTTGCTCGACTTGGTGGGATAACAGATAATGCAAAACATAGTGCAGGATCACTGATAGTTTCTTAAGTTTCTAATGTTTATTAACTTATTTTCCGCGCTTTCTTTGCAATCGCTGGCTGAACCGTAGGAGATAGACCGAATTAATGTACTAAGGTATTGTGCACCTATACAAGATCTACAAAAAAGTTTGCATTAATCCTTATCCAGTTTAGCACTTTAAATAAATTGTCGGTTTAAAATAGATAAAGATTACCACTTACAGCATACAAATTAAATGAATATTATTAAAGAATACAAGAAATCTTACACAATATAATAGCGGTTGGGTTAGTGCCGCACGTATGCGGGGAACCGGGCCGGCGCAAGCAGGCATGAAGAATATATCCGTGCAAAGCCGGGGCGGGTCGCTAGTATTAATATAAATCAAAGTAACCCCTACGGATTAAGTGTTAGTCAGTATGCTAAGCGATAATCTCTCTGCTGAACAGATTTTCAAACATTTTCAACTATAGATAGAGTTAACTTTATATAGTTTTCCACCCCTAAACGTTATTGTACTTGTGAAATCTTCGACTTTAAATCGATGATAAATCTAATATATAAAATTCTCGTGTCACAGTTTTCGTTGCCATACTCCTCCGAAACGGCTTGACCGATTCTCATAAAATTTTGTCAGCATATTGAGTAGGTCTGAGAATCGGCCAACATCTTTTTTTAATTTTGCAAAACAACGTTTGCTTGTTAGCTAGTTTTAGTATAAAAGCTTTATATTTGTATGTATTTTAGTCTGTAAGGTATATGTTTATATGAGCCTGAGATGCCTAAATTATAATTGATATATTACCTCTATTTAAAAAAAAAGCCGTGTTGGCTAAGTGGGAGGACACTCGACTTTCATTCCGAAGGTCGTGGGTTCAAACCCCGCCACGCACCTCTGGATTTTTCTTCTTGAGAGATGTATGTGCGCTTTAAACACGTACTTTAACGGTGAAGGCAAACATCGTGAGGAAACCGGCATGTTCTGAGAACTTTAAAAGAGTTTGAAGGACATGTGACATTCACCAACCCGCACTTGGCCAGCGTGGTGAATTAAGGCCTAATCTCTCTCGTCAAGAGAGAAGTCCCTGTGTCCCAGCAGTGGGAACGTTAATAGGGTGATGATGATGATATTACCTCTATTATTATAACTCAACTCAGATAATGAGATATCGGTACGTGCAGGTCCTGGCGCCCGCGGCGGCGATGGGGCGGGCGCCCGTGGCGCGGCGCGCCGCCCTGCGCGTGTTCTGCCGCGACCGCCCGCCCGTCGGCGGCATCGCCGTCAAGGAGCACTTCGAGGTCAACATCGTGCCCATCAGGATAGGTGCGTAACAGGTCCTGGCGCCCGCGGCGGCAATGGGGCGGGCGCCCGTGGCGCGGCGCGCCGCCCTGCGCGTGTTCTGCCGCGACCGCCCGCCCGTCGGCGGCATCGCCGTCAAGGAGCACTTCGAGGTCAACATCGTGCCCATCAGGATAGGTGCGTAACAGGTCCTGGCGCCCGCGGCGGCAATGGGGCGGGCGCCCGTGGCGCGGCGCGCCGCCCTGCGCGTGTTCTGCCGCGACCGCCCGCCCGTCGGCGGCATCGCCGTCAAGGAGCACTTCGAGGTCAACATCGTGCCCATCAGGATAGGTGCGTAACAGGTCCTGGCGCCCGCGGCGGCGATGGGGCGGGCGCCCGTGGCGCGGCGCGCCGCCCTGCGCGTGTTCTGCCGCGACCGCCCGCCCGTCGGCGGCATCGCCGTCAAGGAGCACTTCGAGGTCAACATCGTGCCCATCCGGATAGGTGCGTAACAGGTCCTGGCGCCCGCGGCGGCGATGGGGCGGGCGCCCGTGGCGCGGCGCGCCGCCCTGCGCGTGTTCTGCCGCGACCGCCCGCCCGTCGGCGGCATCGCCGTCAAGGAGCACTTCGAGGTCAACATCGTGCCCATCAGGATAGGTGCGTAACCCCCCTCTTCTAAATATCCCTAGTACGCACACTAGTGTGCTCCGGACACATTCCATCAAATAAATTCGGTTTTCTAATGAAAAAAGTAGATTCTCCATACTGTGACATCTGCAACAGCATAGAAGACATCCAACACGTCTTGATGGAGTGTGCGCGGTGTGCAGAAGATCGAAGTAATATTTTTGGTTCTCTTAATAATTTAGATATTGGACAGTGCTTACTATCGAATCCCATAACTGACGAGGCAAAAATGTTGTATAATCTCGTTAATAAGTACTTTCGTAGGGAATAGTTTTCTTTTATTGTTATTAGTAGTGTAGGTATGGTTTTGTTTTTATTATATTAGGTCCTTACATATGAAATTGGCGTTTTTCGTACTGGCCACTTTAATCACAAATTTCTCCTCTTTGGTAAGGAATTCCAAATTCAAATTTGTACAGCTATAGACTCATGTATTTGTGCTTCGATGATCGTCATTCATTTGTTTTTTTTCTTCTGTTTTTTTCTGTTTGCGTCACTCATTTTACAAAATGGAAAACTTAAAATATCGCATTATTTACGAGTACGAGTTCCGCCGTGGCACTAGTGCTGCGGAAACAACTCGAAGGGTGAATGATGTGTATGGCGGTCGTGTTGCAAAAGAAAACACAGTTCGTTTTTGGTTCCAACGTTTTCGTTCTGGAAATTTCGACTTGCAGAACAAGCCCCGTGGACGGCCTGAGACTCAAGTTGATAATGAAGAGTTGAAGGCTATTGTGGAAGCGGATCCATCGCAAACCACGTCCGAGTTAGCTGCAGGCTGCGGTGTTAGTGATAAAACTGTTTTAATTCACTTGAAGCAAATTGGGAAGATTAAAAAGCTTGAAAGGTGGGTACCTCACGAATTGACTGAAGCAAACCGGCAAACGCGCGTCGACTGCTGCGTTACATTACTAAACCGGCACAATAATGAAGGTATTTTAAACCGAATCATTACCTGTGATGAAAAATGGGTTCTTTACGATAATCGGAAGCGCTCAGCGCAATGGTTGGATCCTGGCCAGCCAGCCAAATCCTGCCCCAAGCGAAAATTAACCCCAAAAAAGTTACTTGTAAGCGTTTGGTGGACTAGTGCCGGTATTGTTCATTACAGTTTTCTCAAATCTGGCCAGACTATTACGGCTGATGTCTATTGTCAGCAATTGCAAACCATGATGGAAAAGCTAGCGGCTAAACAACCTAGGCTGGTCAATCGCTCCACGCCACTGCTGCTTCACGACAACGCTAGACCACACACTGCGCAACAGACGGCTACTAAATTAGAAGAGCTTCAATTGGAAAGTCTAAGACATCCTCCGTACTCCCCGGACCTTGCTCCAACAGATTACCATTTTTTTCGAAATTTGGATAACTTCTTGCAAGGGAAAAAATTCAACTCCGATGGGGCAGTCCAAATCGCCTTCAAAGATTTTATTGATTCCCGTCCGACTGGTTTTTTTAGTAAAGGGATCAATGAACTACCTATAAGATGGCAAAAGTGCATAGAAAATAATGGTTCATACTTTGATTAATTAAATATATTATATTAAAAAATATTCGACTTTTTGTTCCTCCCATACAAAACGCCAATTTCATATGTAAGGACCTAATATTATAGGTACTTTTTGTTTCCCGATAAGGCGATGTGGTCGCTCAGCGAGAAAGTCTTTTTGTTTTTTGTGAATAAAAAAAATAAAATATATATCTCTCATCAAAGGGAAGGGGTAGGAGGGATAGGTTGATTCTATGTTTTGGTTGGGGAACTAGGAACTGCACGGACGTCTAGCTTTGCAGTGTATTGTGCATTACTCCCTAGGCACTAACTAACCAACGGATATATTCACAATGCATCTGCATTAATCGAAATGGAGTGGACGTCTTCCAAAATCGTTTAGTGAGTATGATTACGAGTGGTACAAGCCAAAAAGAAGAACAAATGTAAATTTTTCGTTATCTTTGTTATTAACTTTGATGTTAATAAAAAAGATAACGACAAGATAAAAAAAATGTTTTTAATGTCTTTTTTAACCCCCGACCAAAAAAGAGGAGTGTTATAAGTTTGACGTGTCTGTCTGTCTATCTGTCAGTCTGGGACATCATAGCTCCCGAACGGATGGAGCGATATTAAGTTAGTTTTTTTGTATGAAAGGTGAGTCTGGTGCGAGTGTTCTTAGACATGTTTCATGAAAATCGGTTGTGCCGTTTAAAAGTTATGGGAGTTAGAGTGGGGAAGGAAAACCGAAAATCTGCAAATATACTCGTTCGTGTAAGCGAAAGAAAGCGCATCGCGTGCACTATACAAAATATTATAGGGTTTTACTTTTAAGGCAATTCAGCCACTGGAATCGGGGCTTATTCTTAAATTTTAAATTTAGATTTATAGCTAAACACAAACTGCTGTTGCTACCATTAAAAAATTAAATTATTGTTTTGCTAGTTTAAATTTATTACAATAAACAACTCTTATTCTCGGTCTCAGTCTAATTGCCATAATAAAATTTAAAAGCAACGCTCGACATCCGTTTATCACTGCGGCACACTCGCAACGGCTTGTGTACCCGGTGTGTATCTCGATCGAGACGCCTATGTGTACCTCGCGTTTTGACCATATGTATATAGTTGGAGTACTGTTACGATACGTGCTGAGACTATAGACAGCAAGACTATCCTACCCAAGAAGAGTTGTGCATCCTGACTCAGTAGCTTCGTCTCGCTTGCGCCAGAAACATCAAAATACAGTTACTAACATTCCTTAGAAATACTTGGTCCAAACCAATTAATAGGAAATCTTGAAGAAATACATATTATTATGTCCTCATCAACAACACCCTAATAACGTTCCCACTGCTGGGACCTAGGACTTCTCTCTTGACTAGAGAGATTAGGCCTTAATTAACCACGCTGGCCAGTGCGGGTTGGTGAATGTCACATGTCTTTCAAACTGTGTGATTAGTCCCGAAATATTTATTTATTTATTTGAACTATTAAAACACCTTCACCGTTAAAGCACGTGAACAAAGCGCACATTCATTTTTCTAGAAGATAAATCAAGGGGTGCGCGACGAGGTTTGAATCCTTGACCTTCGGAATGAAAGTCGAGTGTCCGCCCACTTAGTCAACACGGCTTATTATGTTTTTATGTCCAAGTGTATATTCAATTCCTTTCAATTTTATTTTATTCAGCTTCACATAGTAAATGTTACAGCCATAGGGATTTTTTTTTATCGAAAAGGAAGAACTGCGTATATAAAATTATAATTAGATTCCCTAATTTGGTGTCAACACCTATTTCAAATATCCTGAACACTTGAGTCATATTTCGAGTGTTTTTACAATACATCTGCCTAAACTCGAATATATTCTATTAGAACTTGTCAAATTGTCTACTAAAATGATGTCATTATTGACTCAGAGCCACAAATCATTTGTACAATTAGTCTTATTATTGTTCTTAGACGTTGGGCTGTACGTCACAGTATGATCTCAGAATTGTAAAGTTCTAGTTATTGTAAGATTAAGGATTAATAGTAATTTTGCAGGTCATTCATAAATATTGTCATAGTTGCAGTCATTCAGCTATAATAAGAATATTTTTTAATAAGTGATAAACCTCACTTTGTAGGTGAAACTATTTATAAATTTTATGCAGAAAAAGAATAAGACACATCCTGTGCGTGCGAAAGTTACGGATGTGTCTTATTCTTTTTCTGCATAAAACTTATAATAAGAATAATTATTAATTTCTAAGGTGCGATTATTTTGTTGTTGTTGAGAAGTGCATCGCAACATTTATGGTTCCCGCGTAACTCGTACTTAAACGCAACTCCTGGTTCTAGTTACAAGTGCTTTAAAAAGCTAAGCTAGCAATTTCCACACAAAGTTTAATATAAAAAAAAAATATTTAAAAATACTTACTGAGGCTATATAGTTCATGTGATTCAGCTGGGTTAAGGTCAAGTTTCTTTATACTTATCAAAGGTTACAAGTCAGGTTACAAAATTATGCATGTTGTGTTTTTACTGTACACACATAATAGTATATTGATACAATAAAATTGTTTTAATTAAGGAAACATAACAACTACTGAGAGACGGAGTTTTAATATACCGTTTTTAGCATCCCTAAAAATAACATGTTTGGAAAATCTATACTAATATTATAAAGTGGAAGAGTTTGTTTGTTTGAACTAGCTAATCTCAGGAACTACTGGTGTGATTTGAATAATTATTTCAGTGCTCGATAGCCCATTTATCGAGGAAGGCTATAGGCTATTTTTACCGCTATAGGAAAATCCAAAAACCACGGACAAAGCCGGCGTGAAAAGGTAGTAAATAAATAAGCGCCAAAGCACCGATTTCACCATTGGCTATGAATGCGCTCGGACCTGGTTAAACTCGCCTTCCTTCCCTCCGGTTGAGTTGAAAAATGAGTTTAAATTCAAAATTCTAAAATTGGGGCTTACTTAATCATAATTCCTATAAATTCTCGGATGTTATCTTAAGCGACTTTGAGTAAGGAAGTTGCATCTGCGTCAATACCTACCCGAGCGGCGAGGATGTAATTTGGGTTTTAGGTCGGGCTCTGTATTTCGGTATCCTATTTTGCAAATGACCAATTATGTAAGCGTGAGAATGTGAAGGTTTGAACTCAAGAAGAAGAATATCAAGAAGTATAATTCAAATTCATAATTTCAGCTATAATTAAAAACACATATTAAAAAAAACCTTGTACAATGCCTGAACTTTTTGAAATTAAAATATATACTATTTTTATTTAGAAATCGCTTGTGTAGGTCATGCGCACAAAATTATACTGTAAAACATAATATCTAAAATGAATTGTATTTATTATCCTGTAATTAATTTTCGAAAGAGTTTTAAATTATCACTATACCAATACCATACATAAGTCGGTGTCTGTAACATGTTCTAATAATTCTTTTGTTACACTCTGTATTTCTGACAGTGGCAACAAACTAAAAATAATATATTCTAAATTTCTCTAAAAATACTTGTCTATTTGCCATTGACATTGAAATCGAAACATCCCCTCACAGTTCATTTTGAAGAATCTTTCCAGAGAAAAGTGTGTGCGGAATAAGTGCTAAATATTTCGATCTTTATAAGTATTTGAATGGATTTCCGCATAGCATAATCTGAATCCTGAATCTATCAATTATCCCATCACAGGTCTAACAAAGAAGTTCTTCAACACGATGTTGAAGTTCTGCTTCCCTGAACGCGATCCCGAGTCCATGGAAGACGGCGAGGATGACGGAGAAGGCACGCTTCGCGGCGGCGCGGGGCTGGTCTCTTCTGGCTCGAAGAAGGCCAAGAAGAAGGCCAAGGACTCCAACTCCAACTTCTACGTTAAGAGAGACAAGAAGGACAAGGATGATGTGGAGAAAATGAAGGTATGATTTTAACTGTCATTTCATACCTGCCTATGTTGTAATATTAATCCATTTATCCTCCCTTTTCCATCTAAAAGTAGCCTGGAACAGACCACTCTCTTGTAATACTTTTTTATTGCTGTTTTGCTAATAACACTATCCGGCATCTTCCACTTTCGGTCATGTTGTTAAACTTAAGAAAGATTTGGCTGAAGAATCTCAGACACCATATAGAAAGAAGTTCTTTTCGTTGGTTTTTGCGTTTTCTTTTCTTGCGTAAATTTGACCACTCTTGTGTTTCCTAGTAAGACTAAATAAGCCTTTTGACCAGACTTCAACAATTATGCCAAAATAAACATACCCTATCATTCTTTCCCACTAGGAAAGAGCAGAAAAGAACAAACTATTCATCTACATAAAGATCCCCGAAGTGCCAGTACGCGTCTCCTACAAGGGTAGCAAGGAGAAGAACCTGGAAGACGTTAGGGATCTGCCCTTAGTACTGCCAACCCTGGAGTACCACAACGTGACGTGGACCTGGCTGGACCTGCTGCTGGCCACCAAGAGCGACACTAGGAGGTAAGGAATTGGACACAATGGAACTGTCTGGTGCTGCTACTCAGGAGTGCACAACGTGACTTGGACCAGACTACTGGCCACCAAGAGCGACATCAGATGGTAAGGACCTGGGGGCGTGGGACTTGGTGTTGCTACCCAGGAGTACCACACGTGATGTGGACCTGGTTAGACCTGCTGCTGGCCACGAAGAGTGACACCAGGAGTTTTGAATTGTCGGTAAAACCGGCGGTCGGCCCAGCCATTAAGTTACCAGATAAACAGAGAGACACAAACACTCCATTTCAATTTATTTGTGTGCCTTGACATGTAAAACAGCCTGGGTGTCCATACAGGGTGATCCTGTCCCAGGCGATCCGCCAGAAGCTGCAGCTGCACCGCCGCGCGCAGGCCGCGCCCGAGCCGCTGGAGGAGGACAAGGCCAGGTTACTGCTGGGAGAAAGAACGGTAACTAATTCACTTAATCTAGTTCATAAACTAAGAGGGATAAGTTTCTAACATCCTATAGACCCAACCATCCTATCTCTCAAGTTGGACCTGGACCGTGGTATCCTCCGCCGAACAACCAAGCTTCTAGCACACCCACCAATCATCCCTCATGCTCTATTCCCTGATTTCCATCGCCGAGATTCCCTCGCTCGTGTAGACGGCCCCTTACCCCCTAAAATGGGCCAATGTCCAATAGTGGTCGTGCAATGTCCGAAATATTTATGGTGCTGATAACTACATACAGCAGCGCTGATACTAGTTTTCTAGTAATCAAGCGCATGCTGAGACGTAGCCATTTTTCCTAACTAATGTTTTTGTCTTCTTATTTCGCGTGTTTGTATCTATTTATTTAATCTTTTGTAATAATTGTAAGTGAATGTTGATATTTAAAATGTAAATTATTTGTTATTTGTTATTTGTAAGGAAAATATTGTATTTTGTTTGTTGTATGTACATGGACCTGTACAACGCGCTCAAAACCTTTATGTTATAACTGACTGCTGTTTTGACTGCCTCAGTGGCGCGTTGGGCGAAGGTCCGCTTTCGGCGCCAATGGTAGGGGGTTCGATTCCCGTCGAGGGTCCAAGTATTTGTATGTTCTGCAAGCACTTTCTCCTTGGTCTGGTTGTTTTATATATATATTTAAAAAGTCTATATATGTATGTCTATTTTATTAAGTAGGTAAATCAGACGTCAAGTACCACAAGCTAAGAGCCTACCACGGGGCTAGATGTTGTTGTGTGAATTGTCCGGATATATTTATTTATTTATAAACTCTTGATTTCGAAGCAATAACCATTTTTCTAGGTGGCCGAGAACAAACCTCAAAAGAAGATGACGCCTAGTGTCTTCAAGTTCTCCAAATCATAGTATTATTAGATTAGTTAGCTATTAGTACGTAGTTAATAATGTGTGACTTGAGGCAAAGGAATCTATGCTGCAGTATACGACTTAGTCGAATGTGCGAAATTATTACAGATTTTTAAAAACTGTCCCGACTTCCAAAAAATGTGTCAATTTGAAGCGTATTTTTTTTAACTTATTTTTTCTATAATCTGATTATTATATGAAAGATGTTGCTTGCAAGTTAGTCCTATTTAGATTATATAAAAATCAATTTGTTTGCTCTCGAGATAAATTCAATAATCTTTAATTTTTATACAAGAATCGGTAAATTTATTGTAAAATGTTTCTATTAGTATAAAAATGAGATATTTACCACCACATTTCTCATTGCACGAAAAAATCTCAAACATTCTTAAAACGACGTAAATATCTTTCGATAATATTAAATATATTCCAGAATAGATGATAGTTACTATTAATCTTAAAAATATTACTTAATCAAGTGGTGACTACCGAGTTTTGCACATTTAGTCTCTTATTTAAAATAGATAGCAAACCTTTTTTAAATAAGCATGAGCTTTGCCTCTTTCTAATAAAGACATAATGTCACTGTGATCGACGAGAACAAACGAATGCTAGCGGCATATTATCTAAAATAGGTATAGTTGAGCATTTCGCATAAGGAGGTCTGGACTGTACTAACAATTTTGAATAAGACAGAAAATATGTTGGTTAAATATATTTTTTTCCGAAAGGCATGTAATTTTTGTACCAAATCTTTTTATATAACTTTGTTTGTTTTCAGTTGAAGTGATTTTTTTTTTCAATATATAAATGTGCAATATATTCGTTAGTGTGGTTATGTTTGTTACATTTTATATTTTGTTACAATTAGTTATGATTAAACATTATAGTAACACATATTTTTTTGATGAATTGCATTATGTGTTTTGTATACGGTTTGACCAGTTCATTTGATAAGGACCCAATTTCACCATTGACTATAAACGCGATCAGATTAAGCTCGTTTAACCGCCTAACTTAGATCAAATTGACATTAAATTGTCATTTTTCAATGGTTGATTTTTTCTTCTCTTGATAGAAAGCTATTTGTGGAGTAAAATGGAAAAATTGGGGATTAATATTTACTTGTTCAGTTATGTGTGCAACCGATTTATTTCAGAGTATGATTGTTATACAAAAGCTTATAAAAGAAATAGAGAATATGCTGGAAAAAAAATTTAGATTTTTCATGTTATGTGGGGTTTGAAAATGGTACGTGTTACGTGTTGATTAATGGCTTAAATAAAATCGTGTTCATTATTTTTTTAAATAATTTATATGACGGAACAATATTTTTTTGTCATCTAGCCTATTTTTTAATAATTTGTGAAATTAAAAATAAGCACCCTATTTAGTTCCCCACTGCTGGGAGACTGGTACATCTCTCTCGTCGAGAAAGAAAGTTGTTAAATTTACGTTTACGAAAAAAAAAACTATTTTAAAGTGGACATCATTAATTATTTATGCATATTCTCTATTTATATATTCCAAAAATGCTCACGTTATGTAGGTATTTTATCAAACTATTTTTGTATAACGATTATTTTAGTTATTATAATTACGATTCTGTTAAATTGTACGTGCTAATTTTATATTTTTCCTTTATCAAATTCCTTTAGTTCTTTAGATTTTGAAGGTTGAAATGGTATCGTTGTATTTATTAATCTAATTTTAAATCAGCATAAAAGACTTCGATAAATAAAAAGAGATTTCGATGAATGTAGTAACTTGATGTTAAATAATTATTTCAATTCTTAAGTGAATTGACTTTGATAAGACTTATCAACGCATAGGTAACGGTCAAAAAAATACCTAAATATTGTTGTTATCTTGTTTAATTTTCAATGCACAAACGCTGTATATTTTTGACATGTATATTATTATTTAAGTGAAAATATTCCTGCAATTTTTATGACTGCCTTTACCATTAGACAGTGTTATTGATCTGTTTAATAAATACTTATATTCATAGCTTGTATCTTTTTTTGCGTAGTTGCTACATGTGACGATTCGTTTTCATTGAAACCGAGTGGTATTTGGTTTCAATGAAAACGAACCGTCGTAGGTAACAACTTTCTGTTACCAATAACGAGTCTTCGTCGAAGCAATTTCAACAGTTCATTCGAAAAACAATTCGTTTATTTTATTGAAACTGGTGCATCATCTCTTAGGCGGTCCATACAGAACCGCTCTTTGCTGACTAGAGTAAACAGCTTGACGCTGCCATTAATAACTGCTTGAGCATTGTATGCCTGGCGGCTGCTTGACAGCATGACCGCCCGAAGCAGTTGCAACTTGCAACTGTTTGAGCGGGAGCGGTTCGTGTATGTACGTAAGTACGTAGAAGTCTGTAGTTCACTATGCAGTCGCAGCTTCAAGCAGTCAATCTTAACTGCATCAAGCAGTCGGTGCATTGCGATCCGTATTATATTTGTATTTTTTCTAACCAGCCCAACTTCTTTTTGTGACGGGGTAAAGTTCTCCTAATAAATATGTCAAATTATAACCTTGATCTCAATAAAAGCGTGTTATTAATAAAAGGAGGTTTGGGCCGCAAATTAATAAGGATAAAATATGACCACGTCTTCATTACTAATAAAATAATAACAGATTTCATTGAAGCACAATATCAATGTAAATAAATGTGTCACCGTCCTTCATTCAGCAAGCGCCTGAAATCGCCCACAAAAGCGTCATGTTCCGAGAAAATCGCGCGAAGCAGACGTTTTTCCGAAATATTTTCATGAGTTACCTCACGAGCGAACGCGAAGTCGACAGTAGTCAGTACTACCTCGACCGCCGCGCCGGACGCACGCGTCGCGCTTCGAAACGCATTACGATCGAATCATGAGGACGAATTATATAATTCTATAGTTTATTAAAGTGTTGTGAGTGTAAATATTAACAATGGCGTCAGTTTTTGTGTTTGCGTGCCTGTGCGCTGGGGCCTTCGCCTTCAATGTGGACATACCCTCCAGGGTGGTTTATAAGGGTAATCAGAATTCGATGTTTGGATATACTGTGCAAGCGCATACGGAAAATGGGAGAAAAATGTAAGTATTTAATAAATTTTTTAATTTTTATTTCATTTATTTCCCATAGAATAGAACACTAATAAGTTATCATAGAGTTGTCATATTCATACGAGTCTTTTTGTGGATTTCCTTGAGATCTTGTTTATTTTATTGCCTGATAAATTTGTTTGTAGTGATGTTTAGTTGATTTGCGTAGAGCAGAGGCGCCTCGACGCCGGCGCAGAAATTAATTTTAAACGTCCGCTTTTACTAATTAGGTACTCGTGCTATCTCGGAATGTTTTACAAGTTTTAGTATAACAGGATTCCATTGATAAACTTGAGCGATTACGTCAAATTCAAAAATGTTACATTTTTGTATGATATCGGCGTAGGTATCTAAGAATAAATTTTCGATCACAATAGGCCTTTTAGGCCGTAGTGATACAATGACCACAGACAAAATCTAAGAATAAACAGTTCTTATAAAATACCTCGCGCTTTTTGCACAGGTAAATGTAGAAATAACAAACCAAACATGCTTACAACCAAGCTTATCTGTAGTTTCCTCCTAATCAATGAATCATTTTTAGAAATCTTTCTATGAATCAAATTTCGCTCTACTTACAAATTCACAATCCGTTACGAATCTAACCTCTCTATAGCAGCTGTAATATATTCTATGACCTTAAGAAACAGAGCTATGTTATATTCTGTGCACATCGCCTATCGGTGATGTCATCGAAGAAGTGAAGTTTTTAGCGTACTGCAATAAAATTGATTCGATGTGTGGGCTCAGTTTGAGGCAAAACAAATATGTGTCTTACAAGATGCGACCTTGGGCTGCGTTAACAAAGTTTCGTCTGTAAACTAACCATCTATATACGGGTTATTAACGTCGGTATTTAGAATATGCGTAACTTTATTTTATCAGATATGTGAAATCATTTTCTCTAAGGTTGTTCTAAATCGCTCTAAAGCGATAAAGCCGCCCTTTGTACTTCCTCTTGTAAATGTGAATTTTTTAACTATAGTTTTGTTTTAGTGTATTTTTGGCATTTAAATATTTTAACCGCCCCTAAATTTTAGATACTCTACTACACATTTTTCGTGCTATAGGTACCTTCGGTAGTAGTTAGGTACCTAACTACGTACATATAAAGTAAAAAAGAATTGGTTACAATGACTACTGATTGTATGATTCTTGATAGATCATTAAGACAAGCTTAATGATAATTAAGACAAGGTAATTAGCATTCTAACAGGTCTTTTATTTTTTTTCATAGCGGGGGACATTAACGCATAATTAATTCCATTACATTTGAAAATTATCATTTACATTTTCGTCTAGTTAGCTTGACTAAGCTTTGAGTGAGCTTCGAGTAATAAATTCCCTCTAATAACGGAGCAGAAACGGATTTTATCATAATATCGATACAATTCACGTGAATAAACCCCATTTTAAAAATGAATAAATTCCCTTTGCAAAATTATGAACTGAACCAATTTTAATCCATCAATCACTGACATCAGTCGGTATATATTTAAGGGGTAGACCCCTTAAATATATACCGACTGATTTTTTTTAGATTATTCAGCATGTAAAAGCGTTCGTCTTTGGTATATTGGTAGTATTTTGTAATAGGGGTTAGCTAGGATTTTTGTTCCGTGCTTTCTAGTAGTAAAATAAAATGTTTGTGTAAATTTGAATCTAATTCTCAAACCTGGTTTCTCTTTTAATTTACGCACAACTACCGGAACAATGATTAATGTTCTCGTAACTCATTTAACTCTATATTATGATGCACCATTGGGTGCGTATTAAAAAACAACCCTCGCACTAAACTTAATTAACTTTGAATTAACGTCTATTCTATTTGAATATATCTTATTGATATAATAGTTTCCTTTGATAATAACTTTCAACTGTAACAGTATTCTCGGTACACAATAATTAAGGGACGTAAAAAACACGACCGGGCGCGCGCCCTTTATCTATCTCTGATTGTTGACTTTCAACTCCAGTTTATTATCTCTGACACCCCATGCCATAGACATAGACAATAACGCAAATTTCATTTCGGTGAACCGGAAACAGTGCAACACATGTTGTGCACATGCGCTTGGGCCGACGCTTTTTTTACTTTTTTATAAACTTTTTTTAGTAAGGCGGTTATTTTAGTAGCAGGCCTGTAAGCTGTTGATTTATGGTTACACTCGCTTGTAGATTGGGCTATTTAGGTGTGTCATTAGATGTCCCATGTTCCCAACAAGTGGCCTTTATCCCACTAATGGGAATGTGAGCGAGATAAGTAATGTTCAGTGCATGTGTGGCAAGTTATTGATCTCTGATTGAAGACTTCGAAAGTAGTGAAGGTGATTGATTGCGCTGAGAAAAGTCTTGATTTATGTGATCATGTTTATTTATAGATTTGTTCTGTTTATTTCGTCTGAATTGGCTATTATTGCACGGAATGAGCCTTTCAATTTTAAAATTGTACAAGTATTTTTATACAATACCCTCTCCGAAATGTTTATGTGAGTTGCTAATGAACGCCATTTATAACTGTGCTTTATAGGTAATCATTTTATATTGAAGTTTTAAGGTAATATTTTCAAGCCTGCCTTTATTAAGAATGGGCATGGCATGGTTGTATAAAAAAAAGGTGTGTGTGCGATTCACACACGACAGAAGTGAAACTTCAGTAAATCGACGAAAGAATGAGATGAATAAAAAAGAAACAAGAAAATAATACTGTGCAAAAAGATTTTGTTTTGGTCACCCATCCAAGTACTGGCGTCGCGCAAAGTTGCTTAACCTTGTTAGCGTTTAAGATTGGCTTACCTGTCGTTTTTCCGTTGCATCCGGTTTGAAATCACAACGATTCTTAAGAAGTTTCTTTTCAAAAATAGGTAGGTTTAGTCGGTCTGTTAGCCCGTCCAAGAATATAGGACATATATTTTTCCTATTAACAATAGAATAAGGAAGTGCCAAGACAGAGAACATCAAAGTTCCGGAACTTGACTTCGATGGGGACTTGTGACGTATAAACTTGGTACAAATCGCCCGAAAGCGTTGCATCACGTCGAACTTCAAATTCAATGCATTGTCTTGATTTTTCGTTTGCAAGTAAAATAATAAAATAATTCTATTTTTTTATAGAATCTATTGGGCTTGTAATTATTTCGGTTGTCATAATAGGGTTCATCTGCCCTATTATACTAAAACTGAATAAGAAAATTGTGTGTAGATATCGGTATGTATATGTGATGTAGTCAGCAGCGTGGTAGTGTGTAGCAGGCCTTTTATAAGAACAAGATCTTCCAGGTCACACACAAAGTGCAGCGGAATTTAACGCGTTACCGCCAAGCAAATTCGCCAACAGCGCCTGACCGAAATGTCCTTAGGATTGCGGTCCAACTCCAAAGACGCGAACCTGCAAACAATCTACTTCCAATACCCGTTAATCTAGTACCGTTTAATCTAAGGACGCGTGAGCAGTTGCAACAAAAAACGCGTGATCCGTTGCAACAAAAAAAGCTTGTCTTTAAAACACATGAAGCGACGAGCGATTGGTGTGTCGATAACCCCGCGTTATCTGAGGACATTTCTCGCTTATTTTTAGACGTTGTCTCTACTGAGCTCCAAATAGTTCTGTATAAGTTTGGATATTGAGACTTTTAAATGTTTATGAAGCGTGACTTTTCAATAAGAAATTGTAAAGACTAAGCCCCAATTTCACCATTTTATGCTACAAATTGAGTTTTATTGAACCAGGATCAACAATAGAATAATGACAATTTGATCTTAGATAGACGGTTAAACGAGTTTAGCCGGGCTAGGTTGCGTTTATAGCAATTGGTAAAATCGGGGCTCAACTACTTTAAATTGTCATGGCATACAAAAGCGATCTTTGATCTGAGATATAACTGAATTAACTAAAATAAATTCATAGCATAAGATTATAAACCTATAATTAATTATAAATGCTGTTATTGTCTGTCATATTGCAAAATAAGGGTATTATCATTATCAATAATTCTTCTATAATTAGAATTCAATTACTTAGGTATCGCTAGATGCAAGCACAATAATGTTCCCATTGTGAATTGTTTTTTGGGATATCAATAGTCAGTGGAGCGGAACATTGGAATCATTGGGTAATTTGTCCCGCTGCCCTCAGAATTACAAGAACTGCATTATTTTATCACCATTAGATAGAGAAAATCAACTATTTCTTTCCTGTCCATCCAAAGGTTGCCTGGAAGAGATCGCTCACAGCGATAAGGCCGCCCTTTGTACTCCAATGTATTGTCTTGTTATTGTTTGCAGTTTGTATTTTATTTGTGGTGTACAATAAAGAGTTATCTATCTATCTATCTATCTATCTAAGGGGGTCACGGCTCATAGGTTGTTGAAAGATGCCACTGATAAGTTAATTTTAATCGCAGTATGCGGTGTCCTCCCTTGTTTTTTATTGGAAGATGCTGCCCGCCAAAGATTTAATTAAATCCTAGATATGCCCTTAGATTAATTTTTTAAGAGCAAGCCTTGTCTGGCGTCTAGAAGAAGGCAAAGTTGGGAGAAGGTCCGGTTTTCGTGCAAGAGGTATCGGGTTCGGTTCCGCCGGGATATATCTTTGCTTCTTGGGACTTTACTCGGAGTTGGTGTAAGATGCCCTTTCGCAGATTCAAATGTTGAGCATTGACACTTTTGCGACAAATCTCTTAGGCAGTCACCACCCTCCGGGCTGGGCCAGTGCGTGAAACGATTTATTCGTGTTTCGTAATGTGGTCCGGAGAAGCGATCTACCTTCTAGGTCTTCATGCCCCATCTTAAACCAAATCGTCACTTTACATCAGCATAAAAAAAGAGGCGCAATGTTTATGTTTGTCTTTTACCGTTGAAATATTTCGGTAAAGATGAACGGATAGTAAAACTTGTATGAATATTGTTGGCTTTAAAAATACATGCATATTATTAGCGCAATAAAAGACACTGATCCGTGTTATTACGTTCCAATACGTATATTTTATAAGCTCATGGAATATTTTAGTGAAACGTGTGATTATGTTGTAAAAGAAATAAAGAGATTGACAAGTTCTGTGTAGTTTGGTGTGTTAACTGTGAAAAGTATAATCGTATACGTAATCAATTAAATTTGTAATAAATAAATAGATATTGCTAGACAATCCATACAATAACATCTTGCCCCATGGTAAGCTCTAAGCTTGTGTTAGTTTATATTTCATTAAATATTTCTGTTATGTGATTTTTAACTGAGAGACTATTTTTAAAAGAGGGTAAGGGAGGGAGTTTATAAGTTTGAAGTGTATGTCTGTCCGTGTGTCTGTCTGTCTGGCCGTCTGGGACATCATAGGTCCTGCACGGATGGAGCTATTTTAATTTAGTTTTTTTGTTTGAAAGGTGAGTTTATATATTATGTTTGGCGCGAGTGTTCTTAGACATGTTTCATGAAAATTGGTTGTGCCGTGCCGTTTAAAAGTTATGTGGGTGAGAGTGGGGAAAGAAAACCGAAAATTTGCAAATATACTCGAGTGGGGTATCAAAAGAATGAAAGCGCATCGCGTACAGAATATTATGGTTTACTTTTAAGGAAATTAGGGCATTGGAATTAGAAGTACTGAAGCAGAACACCTTATAATTTAGATTTTTTTAAAGTAACATAATATGTATTTTACGCTATCTTTTAAAAGGACAGAGAGTGGTTGAAAGCTCTAACCTGTCAGGCTGTCTGCGCGAGAGTGGACAGTTGTTCGGCGCAGGCGCAGGCAGATGAGACCGCGGCACCTGCGCGCGCGCACCGAATACTAATGAGCCGACGGTTTATGGAGTTTGTGGATTTATAACCATCTGTTATTCACATTTATGTTTTCATCAGCTATGTGGAGAAAAACTCTGGATTCATTAATCAATGCAATCCATCAATAACTATAATTATGTCTATTAACAATATCATGTTTTGAATGTTCTTTTCCATATATTTTTTTTAACCAATAATAATAAGCATTATATAATTATATGACCATGATATAAATAATACGCATATTTACATATCATAGATAAGTAGGCATTATCAACATTTATTATTTTTTAAGTTTTATGGCGAACTGGCTTTTGTGAATTTTTGCCTACGAACCTATGTACTAAAATATAAAAAATCAATTCACTGCAATGAGGCATACTAAACAGACAAATAGGCTGTACAACAATTAAAAAAAAACCATAATACAAAAAAATTCTCACTCTCATGACAGAATCCAAAGTTCGGCAGATACGTCGAAGAAGTGCGCAGGCGCAGCCGTGACCTGATTGCGCTGCGCCTGACCTCCGGCGCAGTTTACATTGTATATAACATGTACAAGGAATAGCTACCAAATATTTACATTTAGGTTATAATAATCTCGAACGATTTTCTAAGATAAAAATCACAGTATCCAAGTAGGTAAACATAAAATATGACATGAAATAGAACTTCGCTGGGACTGCCTCATACCTATCGATTTGCGAGCAAAGACTTCCTTAGCATAAGCACCTTATAACCAATTATACCTCTATTTACGTTCCCACTGCTGGTACTGTATCGTAACGTAATTTTTTTTTATGCTTGACAAGCTTTTATTTGACTACAATCTCACCTGATGTTAAGTGAAGATGTGGTCTAAGGGTCTAGACAGACGGACTGCAATTCAACTGCAATCCGACTGCAAAATGGCAGTTCAGATGCAGTTTGAATGCAGTTGGCTCGACTGCAATCAAACTGCACGTCGACGGGCAGTTGGCGTGCAGTTGGATTGCAGTCTGAAGCATATAGACCTAGAAGGTAAATGGCTTCTCCGGGCCACATTACGAAACACGAAAAAATCGTTTCACGCACTGGCCCAGCCCGGATGGTGGTGACAAGCCGCGGCCGAAGCCACCACCAGAGACTGTTCTTAGCACCGGAGGTCACGTTAAGGATGAAATGAAATGAAATGAAATTTATTTATTGCTTAGGCCTTAATTCACCACGCTGGCCAAGAGCGTGTTGGGGAATCAAGACCACCTTACGGAGTGGAAAAGAATAGGTATGGGTAGAATATTTCATAACCACCGCCTAATATCTCAGCATGAAACGGCGCTAATTCGAAAAGAATCGAAGGCGAAAAATGGGAGCTTGGGCACAGCAGTGTGACAGAAACTATTCTTCAGCTCAATAAAATAAATACTATCCCATCCTATGTATAAAGGCTGATGGCACAAAAAATATAACTGGACAGGACCTAAAGGTGGCAAGAAGTTACTCAAAGAGAAGTGCTTAGCGAGGCTTATACCTGTAAGTGGGTCCTTATAGTCTAAACAAAAAGCTCAATTGATTTGTTTTATTCTTGTGCACGTGCCTGATTCTTGTTTTTATTACAGATACAGACACCTGTTAACACACGTAACTGCAGTTAAACAACCTAATGGTTTATAAATTTTACTTCTGTGTATAGTTTCTGAAGTAAGCCTTCATTTCAAGTTAATCGTTACATACCCTATCTATGAATCGGAGTTCTGAATTGATATTACACTATAAAAGTAAAATAACTGTTATTAATCTAATGAACTGACTAAAGTTTTAAGGTAATTTTAAGGTAAGAAGTCCTTAAAAATAAGCCCAAGAAAGATTATTAAGAGCTTACTAAAAATTGCGTCTATAGATAAATATTACATAGGTACATATAATTATGTGTACATAAATGCTCATTCCCATACTGTTTTTTTTATCGTGCAAAAGGTTTTAGAACTAAAGGGTTCCTACAAGTTTCCACAGCTCACATCCTCGTGAGGATGTACTTACCAAGAAGATTAACCATGTACAATAGAAGAACTTAGGTACGAACTAGGTATCATAATTATAACGTTTAAACTTTTATCATAGTGAGATAAAAATGATCAAACTGCAAAACGCCGAAATGTATTCGTGGAGAGAGATAAACCGCTAACATTATCTAAATTGGTGCAAATTGAAACTGTCTGCTTTTAATTAATCGTTCGTCTAATTGGTGAATTATCTCACATATAATTAGGGAACATGGTGGCCTTGGTGGCTTTTGCATTTTTTTTTATTAGGTTGCTGAGAATTGGCGTTTTGATTTACCCGCTTTTATAACTCTAATGTACTAAACATGATAAAACAATTTATACCATAAAATAAAACCAGGCGCAAAATAGGCGCCATAAAGCTGGAGAAACAAGCCAAATGCCCCGAAAACTAGGCATTCGCGCGCATTTTTGTTCCCTGTCGACTTATTTTGCGAGGGATTTCGGCTTTCTACACCTATTTATTATGTTTCAACGTGTAAAATACTTAATAAGGGTAAGTACATAAAATGCAAAAATATTAAAAAAAAAACAATTCAAGAGAATGCAATGAGGCATTATACTTCCAGTCATTCCTGTGATTTTTAGGGTTATATTGTTGTGAATTTACTATTACAAGTACCTATAACACAAGTGTTTAGGTAGGTACACGTAGCTGAAATCCGAAGTCAATAAATATTATAATTATATTTTAAATAGCTATAATCAAAAGAGCATGTCTAGTCTGTAAGGTGGGCTCGCCACCCACGGTTAACCCAGCACTAATAGACTATTAGAGAAGTAGCCGCCTAATCACATCTAATTGAAGACAACAGAGCTACCGCTTACATCGATGAGTTTAAGCATTAGGCAAAATTGCGCACGGGTTATGTGTTGAATTAATTATATTTATATTTTACTAGCTGGCCCGTTTGGCTTTGCACGGATGTAAAAACCTTACCCTTGAATCACTCTAACTATTGCTGAAAGATCCGTTCAGTAGTTTTTGAGTTTATCGCAAACATTGGGACAGACAGACGCAGTTGGGGAATTAAATTTACAATAACTATAGATTATTATTTTCATGTAGCCTGCACTGTTCCGCTGCAGGGAAAAGCCTTCCGTTCTGCTATTGTTTTAACAAGCTAATAATTAAAAGATGATAATCTTGACAACCCTTTAGGATTGTCAATGATAACGCTTTAGGATTGTCAAGATTATCAGAAACTGAGCTCTGAGTTTGTGTTACGGGAGAAAACGATATGCCTGCAACCAAACATACAGAATCTATCTTTATAGTAGGTAGAGATAGGTACTGCTGATCTAAACATTTTACAAAGAAGACAGAGGTAATAAACAACATATTTTAATTAAAACACTTCACCGAATTTATCTAGGTCATGACCAATAAGATGCGTTTACCTTTATTCAGCAGTTTTGATGACTTCACGTTCCGAGAAGCTGAGGTAATGCCCCGCTGTTCTCCTTGGCCTGAAATGAGAGAGTAATGAGAATTGTAATGCACTGATCAGACATACCTACAAACAGACTGTTATGTCTTCAAGGTGATCGAGGATCCGTCGACGACTTCCGAGAAAATTGACAAAGGAGAACTTTATCGGTCTTGTTTATGTACCTATAAAATAAACATACACAGACTTTAAGCTAATCGTAAAGCCTGGATGAGTGTTGAGACATGAATATATCTAAATAATAATAAATAGGTAATGGTACCTTAGTATTTCCAAATATCATAACTTGAAATGGTAATCACTTGGCATGTTTTCGCCCTAGTTGAAATTTAAGCGATTTCGTAAGATTTCAAAGCTATTCGCCGAAATAAAAGGCGTACAATTCAATTTATATACATTTTGTCCTTGCGGTGAAAGTAATTCGTAACATGACAAATTGCATCGAAAATTAATTACAAAAATCGATAAGCATTTTTAATCTTAAAGTGTCGGTAAAATCAGAAATTGGTATACAGCTCGTATTCCGATTACCGATTCCGGTAGAAAAGTTAAGCCAGTAACAAGATAATTTATCAGCCCTCGTAAATTGATCCATCAGTGCCCACAGTAGCCTGCATTTATAACACTCGGTATCGATTGGAAACTGTAATTAATATCCTTTTAATTTTAACGAAAAAAGTCCAAATGTCACTAGTGGAACCACCTCTCTCTTGCAATAAGTTTGAACAAAAACGATTATTTCTTTTGCAATATTGCTCTGAATTCGATTCTACTTTCACTCGATTATGTTTGATCATTTGTACCTTTTTAAAGGGTATCCAGTTAAAAGGGTTTATAATGACTACATTACCGAGAACCTACTTACTTTACATCCTTATTTGGTAGAGTTAAATGTGCCAAAATCTAAATTTTGCTTACATTTCATTTTCCGTCTTAAGTATTACTGGTAGTACTTAAAAACCTTATTGGTACTAGTATGACGACTCAGGATTTAAAATTATTTGTAACCTATTATTTATCTTTTACTATTTAACACTTTTTTAATACACAGTATATTGCAGGGAAGCTTTTCCCTGCCCTCCCCTAGTTTCAAGAAATATTTATTTACATAATCTATTAAATGTTTAGGACTTATTGCTAATCAAAATCATCTAAGCTCTGGGATGGTGCTTACAAAAACCTATTACATATATAGAATGGTATTAAAAGTAACCTATAATTTTTCGACTCTATATTATTTTTTAGGGCTGTTTTATACAAGTTTATCTCGATTATAATAAAAAGACACTTAAAACACTCATTGCCGCGGAAGCATTATGTCATCGTAAAGGTTAGCATGACATAAGGATGAGTCAAGGTGATGCTGACACCTGTGCCACAGATAACATAATAAAAACTTCTTGTTTATTTTATGACAAACGCAAAGATATGTGGAACCTGTTCGATTACCAGATGGAAGTATTTTCAATAATACACTTATTTTTCAAGAAATTTAAATGTGGTTTTGATAACTCTATTATGCATAAAAGGTAAAAAAGGTGTATAGAAGGTCAGTTCAGTTAAGTTCAGATCAGTTTTTTGTAATTGGACTTTGCGCTTGATGCGACAATTTGCCAGTGTCGAGATAAATAAAATTATAAAGTGAAGAAGATGTTACTCAGTTGAACGCTATTTTGCCACATAGATCTAAAGATTAGTCTAAAATTAATCATTCACAGAAAAAGTCCTAAAAAAGTCAAAGTAAAAGTCAAGTGACATTTACTTTTTAAGTGTGATAGTGTCTCAGTGAAACATGGTAAAGTATATTTCTATTGATTTATAATTTAAACTAAAAATAAGTATTACATAGAAAGTTGAATTTATATTGTACCTATACTAATACTTAGTACTACAATAGCTCTATATCAGATCTGATAGTTTCCTCCACCATACCGGAAGTTGCGCACGATCAAAGCTCTACCTGCGCCTGCGCCGACGCATCGGTAAAATTAAAGTAAATCATCACATCACCGACAGGACGCGTGCACTGACCATGCAGTAGGTGTCACAAGCATCCCGCAGGTTTGTATGCGCGCGCGCAAGCCGGAAGCGCCGCCATGCCCGGAAGTCGCATCAAACGTCACTAATTATATTTAAATAGAGACAGTTATGTGTAGTTGGTAATATCACTTAATTAGAAGGCTTATATGGCAGTAATTGGTCTAAGAGCAAATAAATGGAGCGCAAAATGCAATGGAGTGGATAATTATCCGTAATCGAAGATAAGTTACTAATGACAGTTTTCTCTCGTGGGAAAATAAATAAATTCAATTAGGTAATTCATTTCTAATTTCATTCTAAGAACGTCACGCGAAAATTCAATGCACTGTAACGTCGTGATTTTTTGGAAACATTTATTTTAAATAATCTAAATAACGGCATAATAATTTTTGTTAGTAATCTGCCCTATTCTAGGTGTTTGTATCTTTAATTAAATTATTTTAATGATTATTCTATTTGTTGACAAATTTAATCAATTTACTTGCAGCTAGCAAAATAGATTAAAGTTCATTAAGTTCAAGAACGCGGCTGCCTCAATGTAATTAAGTTTAGCACTGTCAAGCTGTAATAGAATAACGATAGCTCTTATCTGCAAACCTGATATCATTGACTATTATACTACCTACGTACTTAGCAATTATCTCTCAAGCAATTAGGAGAATCTGGGATTAAACTTTATAATTACCAATTACAAGTGATGTTCGGATAAGTAAAATTTTCGTTATTTATAAATATCAATTCAGCTTCCTGAGTAGTTTTATAACAGTACACTTGTCTTGTTTAATACAAGATAATTTATTATAACTCGTCTAATATAAAATTCACTAAACTATTAAATCGCGTACGGAATTAAATAGTTATCATCATCATCATTAAACCGTTGTGTATCAGAAACGTCTACCTACGTAGTTAGTACTCGTTGAATAAGATATTTATTTGATTACCTATACAAGATTGTATTTGTAGGTAAGCAAATCTTCTAAGCCCTCAACACAATGTTATCAGACGCTGGTAGTGATAAGGGCCAGGAAGTAACATTCCTAAGTTACTTAAGGTTTATAAGCAAACATTTAACATTGAATATAACAAAAATATAATAAAAACACAGCAGATTGACTTACTCATCGCCTAATCGAGGATCGAAACTTCAAAATGTTGCACACAATCCTATGCAAGGGGGTACCATTGATCGTGAATTTCACTGGACATAAAAAATACCCACCTAATAAAGGAACATTTTTCTGTACCTACAATATCGATGACTTTTGATATAAGACTTTTGACAGAATTGTAGTTTTTTTGGACGATTATCAATTATTATTAAGTCGCAATGTCGGAGTACCACATGTTGTGCCGACCCCACATAGTGTGGGACAAGGGCAGGATGATGATGATTGTCGGAGTACCAGGACATGCTGGTTAATTCAGCCCTGCAACACGCAACAGACGGAACATTGGAGTGGGATATTGGCGAAGATTACGTCGGCTGAGTCACCATCCTCTGCAGTGAGGAAACGATTAGGGGGTAGGATCAATGAAAAGGCTTCTATGATATTATTATTTTGATAGGTTCGATAGTGGAGAGTATACGGGAATGGCTATACGGGAAGCCGGTGGTGGCAGGGCGTCGGTCAAAGTCCCTGTCAGTCTGCTTAACATAATGTATGGATGTCTCTTGGAGAGTATGAAACATGAAAATGAATCATAATCATCGTTGACAGAGGATTGAAAAATCAACCGTAAATGGTTAGTTTTGTACTCGTATTGGATTAGAATGTCACAGGTAAACAATTACATGATTCACCTGTGACTGAGCAAGTTGCATGCGTCCGGCACTCGACTGGTCACGCAACGCGGGGCTTTTTGTGTGAATCACTATAAATCAACTTAGATACATTATAGGTACAGCTAACGGCTGTTACCCAGCACTTAGCTTAAAATGCACTTATTGTTTGAAGACGACAAAATAAATTTGAAAGGTTAGGTTTTTTAAATTGACGGAAGATTGAAAATACTTATATATTACGTAATGATAGCGATACCTAGGACCTAGGAACTAGCGATAACTAGGTAGGTAATCTAAAGTGATTTATTTCATAACAATTATAAAATACATGAACAAATAAAGATAAATAAGAAAATATCATAAACCATGCAAACAATTCGATTTACCAATATCACCAATACCAAAAGATCAATAAAATAAATTACGAGATTGAACAAAAAGATTGAAGAAGAGTGCATATGGCATGATATATCGTTGCTACCCTGATAATTAATTTAAACCTTCAAAAATAATTCATCCGCCAGATGCCGCGGGCGCATAACCGCAGTTGCGCGTGGGCTTGCCTTACGTCATTGTAAGCTGACGTCAGCCACCATTCACAATAAGGCTGTAGTGTAGACACGATTTGTAAGGAGGTTGTAGAGAGTAGGCCGGACTACATTGGGTTGTAAAGGCGATACAGAACAGTTCACAAGAGTCATGTGAAATTATTCACTTAACAGATAGCTATATTTTTCTATCATTCTTTGGTCTCACGGCTTTGTAAATATTATAACGATATATGAAGAAGTATTATTAAAAAGTATAGCAAATTGAAATTCATAAAATGAAATCAGCTAAAAACTCGAGACAAAAAGCCCGAACACAAATGAATGTTTATTAAGCGTTTATTTAAATTCAATTTTATTTATTTATTTAACACACAGAAGTGAAGAACACTGGCTACCTCAGAAAATTAATAAATAATTATTTAAAAATTCATAAATAGTGCTGAAATAGTCGCTTTCTCTAAGCATTTTGCATCGGCTGGCTAAATTGGGAGTGAAAGAAGCCAAGAAACGCCAAAATACAACAGATTCACTTTAAACAAATTCATTTAGTACAAATGTATCACCGTCTTTTTGAAAACCTGTCACTTAGAGTGAAAGATAGAAAAGTAAAGGCAAGCATAAAAACCCGTGCGACCTTTAAGATTGCAATAGTAAACATAGCTTTGTTTTGACGTTCAGAGTGCTTATAAGGCATTCTGCCTATTTGAATGTGCTCTATCTAGAGATTATATTGTTTTATGGTCAGGAAGTTTATGGAGCTGAGATAATTTTGTTTGAATGATCTGCTCCGATGTTCCAACACGAAGGTACAATACTCCAAAGAAGAAGGAGTAAATGTGAAAGGAATCTTCGTTTTATTATTTCAATTCACAAGCGCTTTCTCCTTGGTCATGGTGTTTAATATTTATAATAAAAAATATCTATGTTCGTATGTCTATTATATTAAGTATATCAGATGTCTAGTACCCGTTACACAAGCTAAGAGCTTACCACGGGGCTAGATGTTGTTGTGTGGATTGTCCGGAAATATTTAATTATTTATAATTGCAATTCGTTTTATTCAAAAACTTAAAAATTTTACTCCTTCTTTATAACTATAATATAATGAGTAATTATATATGTATGTATATTTGCCTTAGACAGACTTAATATGCCAAATTCTAACTAACAGAATATTTTTCATAAGTATTATTTTTATTTGCAGGTAAGTACGAGTTTGTCTAATAGATGACAGCAGTGACAGGTGATAAGCAAATAGACAGGTAGCGTATTTAAAAATAGTTAGATCCTAATGTCCATTTCACATTTTATTTAGGTTTATGTAGTTTTTTAGTGTTAAATTACCAATTTTATTAATTATAAGAATAATTATTATTATTATTAAAAAATATAAGTGTTTTATTTCTTTATTTTTGATAACTCGGCTCCCATTGTTTTATTGTTAAAACCTCATTGAATCAACAATGTCTTCAAAAACATACGAACATTGGCTGTTGCCGGTCGAAATAGAAGAAGACAGATTTTTCACAAATTGAAGAACCCAAATATGCCGAAAGTGTGCTTTTGTGTATAAAACAAGCTTTTTACGCCACGGCTTTGCCCGTATTTTATAGAAACAGCATATTTTTCCGCGGTAAATATCTTCCGATCGAACCAGTAGCAGGTACCTGAGATGAGCGCGTTCATACAACCAAACTCTTCAGCTTAATAATGTTAGTATTTATTTATGTTCTAAACCTAAAATACCTATCTGCGTTTTCGGGGATGACGATGATAGTTGATTAAGGATAAAAATCAAGCTATGTATTTGTCATGACATAAATATACATTCTCTCATTGAGTCATCTCAGTTATCGAAATCGTTGTAAAACGTTGTCAAGTTCATACAATTATGTTCGCTGCCTACATACCCAATATCCGCTTTTTAATAATTATGATGATTGATGTTATCATGGTATTCAATGCATAACAACATGAGGCGTTTTCATAAAAAAATCTACATGATTGTTTGTTACTATCAAAATCAAATAGGTAGGTATATATATTATATACTATACTTTATATACCAATTTTGATACATCTTGTATATTATGATGGAGGAAAAGTATTCGATGGTTTTCAAAATTTGAAAAACTGATTACAAAATCGATATTCTTCTTTCCGAAACAAATAACAATAAATAAATATAAATATTCTGTACTTTTGGATTAATTTAAAAATTGAACATTAATGTCGTCCATATTCGAGTTGTCTTTTTCTTTTTTTTGTTGCATGGTATCCGGAAGTGATCATCTTTGGACCATGTATTGATATGAAATGAAATAACCTCAGATCAAACACAACTCTTTTTCATTATATTATATCTGTGTAAATAACATTAATTATAATTATGACAGAATGTATCGTACTTGACCGATAAAGTAGCGAGCAATAAATATGTCCTTAAGGTAATCAACCTTTTCATTCTGCGACTTGTGTAGGTACAGTCTTATCGTTTATTGCGGAAAAGCCCTAATCACAAATAGTTAACGTTACATGGTATGAGAGAGAATGTTTAATAATATAATGATGTCCAAGTAAATGGAATCACAGGATGCATTTCACAGAGTTATAAGTTCGAATACAATGAAATGGACGTGTGCACGTGACTGCTAGTGGCGTCAGCTGATTCATCCTCACTTCACACCTAAAGGTCACAAGTTCACAACCACTATTAATAATACTGTGACGAATAACATCATTTGCGTGTGCATCCTGGACCGTGTTATTAGATTAAAAAAATGTAATAAAATATTGTACCGAAATAAATAAGAGAATACAAAATTATATAATAAATAAGTCTTCATAGGGCTATTCCTAACTTAATAACACAATTACTTCTACATCTTCAATTATAACTTAAGTTCCCAAGACACCGACTCCGCCTGTCTGATTTCTCTCTACTAATCCATTCAAAACGTTTAACTGTCGATAAAAGCCTATCTGCGTAACCCTAATTTGAAAACAATCCTAAAGAATTCAATCGACTCGTGCCCAAAAATGTCGAAGAAACCGTCGTAGGCGCATGCCCACGCGTAGTTGACGTAACGCCATATGGCTGTCGCTAGCCGTGACCGCAAATAGGGCCTACACAGCCTCGCTGTTGTTTGGCAACAAGGTTTTTTTGAATGAGCTCAAAGGGGTGAATCTTGGAGAAATACCCAACTTTCACAGGCTATTCTCACTTGATCTATCTATCAGCCCGTTTGCAAACACTATACTAAAAAAGTAAAAGCCGCACTTACTAAAGTATGACGCCAATTTTTCTGATCCTTTAGTAATTAATTATTCTACGGCGCTATTAAACATTTTAACATCTACGGCGCAGATCTGCAATTTATTTTTGGATCTCAAAGATCTAGTATCTATCCACTCTTGACTTGAAGATACTCAGGGTGTGATTTATGTCATATGGAAGCTACTTAAGGGTGAAAAGATGTCATTAAACGGCTATAAAAATCCGAAATCAATGCTAAGGATGCTTTAAAATTGTAGTAATGACGGTGTGCTACCGTGCCGGTGGTCCGCTATCAGTGAAACCGAAGCGCACGCGCAACCCGACACCGCGTGTTATATCCACTCGAATGGCTATTATCGAAGACATTTGGCAAACTTTCTATATTTTATTTTATATTTAGAAACTATAAAGCAACATTATTATTATTTTTTAAATTGCTTTGATCGATAATGAAAATAAATTATTTTTGCTGTTTCTAATGCAAGGTAGAACTTAGTAGGTATTATGTTTTGGTTGAAATTATTATACAGTTTATTAATAAAAAAATCTAGAAGATCTGATTAACATTTTTACCACAATCGAAATTACCAATCGCTAATCTTATATAAAAGTTCTCGTGTCACAGTTTTCATTGCCATACTCCTCCGAAACGGCTTGACCGATTTTGATGAAATTTTGTGAGCATATAGAGTAGGTCTGAGAATCGGCTAACATCTATTTTTCATTTTGCAAAACAATGTTTGCTGGGGTCAGCTAGTATATGTATTTAGGTAAGTTTAATATGGTAAAAAGAATTAGCAGTCACTTCCCCGACAATATCTTACAGCCATTGTGGCTTCATAATACCATAGTCTGTGTGATATAAAAACACAGCTCGGTAGGACGGGCGTCCCTTCTGATAACGGGTCGCCAAAGGTCGATATCCTGTTATCTTTGTTGACGGATTAATTGTTGCGCTAAGATCAACAATATGCTCGATTTAGGACTACAGGCGTGGAGACTACTAATCTTATAACTAATATATATGAATATATAACATACTTCTTATAAGAAACTACTTTTTACCACTCACTATGATTACCTAATAGCGCAATCTCAGAAACTATAATTTAATATCCAGAAACTTAAAATTTGGCAAGTAGGTTTCTTATAGGGTCTAGACGTCCGCTAAGAACGGATTTTACAATAAATCTTCCTTTGAGGGGTGAAACAGGAGTTGGAAATTTGTATGAAAGTCCTATGTTTTTTAAGTAAGACCGTTAAAATCCCGTTATATTAATAGTTATAAAGAAGTCGATGGGGTGAATGGCAGAGATTTTTCTTAGTTGTGGAGAAATGCCCTATTGGCGACTTGGAATAGGAAACCATTATCCAAATTTTACCTATTAATCCATCTTAATCAGTCTATAAGCTCGTTAACATAAATTGATAGGTAAAGGTATTATCTATAACATGCTAATATTTTTCGAATTATATCCACTATCCGTCTGAGGAAAACATTAGACACACTATAATATTAGCTATAATAAAAACTTAAGATATAAGATTCTGCGTATTCTATGAAGCTTATAAGATTTCCCACATGTTAGTGAAAAAATAATTAAGTTATGTCATGACGTGTAGGAGGAGAATTGTTATGTAAAGATGAAAGAACTTTTTCATTATAAATAAATAACTTATTAACTAAACCGGCTGACTTGATAATGGTCGCGTTTACGGTGTATGTACGCCGTTCCCAACCAAAATAACTGGTTATATTTGTGGCAGCAGTGAAGTGATGCTGTTGAAATAATGATGATGATGTCTTAGTAGAAAACTGCCAAGCTTGTAGCCTACCGCTGTGAATGAGAGTATTTCGCACGTACACTACACTGGCCAGGCCTGAAACGTGGGCGGCAACCTCGACACGAATCTGTTATTTTAGACTGTTACGTTACGAGCTGACCGACTGTTTTGTTTATTTCGAGGTATGTTGCTATGTAGTGAATGGATTATGAAAAGATGATGCTGTGGAGCAAAAACAGCGTTGCCATATTTTTTCGACCGAAGTCGGGATTTTGTAATATTTTCAGTAAATAAGTAATCATCATCATCATCATCATCACCCTATTACGTTCCCACTGCTGGGACACAGGGACTTCTCTCTTGACGAGAGAGATAAGGCCTAAATAAGTAATATTATAGTAATATTAAAAGTAATTTTTATTTTTTAATGCGTGATTATTTTGTCGAATGCAGAAGGAAAAAATTCAGAAGAAAAACTATGTAATTATATAGATTTTAAATATTTATCATTTTTGCCGTCTATCGTTTTACTGATCATTTTTTTTGGAAAAGCGGGACCAATTCTATCCTTGCGGGACTATTGAATAAATGGGACGTCTGGCAACTATATACAGAAATTAAATTTGTAAATTTGTCAAAATTCAGCTGTTCTTTTTCATATATAAGTTTTAATTACAATGGCTGGCGAAGTACATGAATCAGAGCTAAAAAAAATATTTGAATAAATTAAGATACTACACTAAAACACACTACCATAAACAAAATTAAAATATATTTAAATTTAAAATCAGTCAACATCCGAAAGAGAGTTTGTTTTGTTTGTTACAATCGAATACGTACCGAAGTGACAAATAAAAAAAACCTACCTAATTCATGTTGAATGCAGACCGCTTCCGACAGAAACAACCGGAAATCATTGAAGGCCTACGCCTAGCTGTATATCTACTACCTACTACTGTAATTATGATAGTAAATAGCTTTTCACGCCACGTTTTACGGATTGAACAACGTATTTTCTCGCTGTAAAAAGTTGCCTATAGCCTTCCTCGATAAATGGGCTATCGAACACTGAAAAAAATGTACAAATTGGACCAGTACTTTCTGATAATAGCGCATTTGGCACCGCTTGCGGCCCAAGAGGTAGCGGGTTCAATTCCCGCCGAGGTTTCATGTGTTTCATGTTCTGCAAGCACTTTCTCCATGGTCTGGGTGTTTCATAAGTATAATAAAAAATATCTATGTATGTAGGTATGTCTTTCATTATTAATAATTAATTATTATGTATATCAGATGTCTAGTACCCGTAGCATAAGCTTAGAGCTTACCACGGGGCTAGATATTGTTGTGTGGATTGTCCGGATTTTTTTATTTATTTAAACATAACCAAGTGTATGTCGAACTAAACACAAACCCATCTTTATTCTGCCAGCGGTCAGGAAACTAGTTTAGTTTCGCATGCAATCTCTCTAATGAGTCTAACTGCAGCGGTTAGTGCGGTGACAACCGCCCGATTGGCACCTTTCACTGACTCTCAACATCGCAGCACTGGGGAACTTTCTGAGACGATACAGTCATTAGCATACGTGGCTATTATTTTTAACCGCCTTCAAAAGGAGGAGCTATTAAATGTTGACGTTTAACAAAAAAAGGAATTGTCGAAGGACAAGCTGAATTTGATTAATAAAACAGTTTCCAAGACCTAAGCAAGTTACTTAGATAAATTTAGAATAAGAATTGAAAAATCACTTCACCATTGAGATCAATCTATACTTATATTATAAAGCTAAAGAGATTGTTTGTTTAACTTGGCTCCGAAAAATATTTGACCTCGGCCAAATTTGTTGTTCCCTAGGGTAAATTCAAAAGTTTTTACCACGGACAAATTCGTTGTTCCCTAGGGTAAATTCTAAAGTTTTTACCACGGACAAATTCGTTGTTCCCTAGGGTAAATTCAAAAGCTTTTACCACGGACAAATTCGTTGTTCCCTAGGGTAAATTCTAAAGTTTTTACCACGGACAAATTCGTTGTTCCCTAGGGTAAATTCTAAAGTTTTTACCACGGACAAATTCGTTGTTCCCTAGGGTAAATTCTAATGTTTTTACCACGGACAAATTCGTTGTTCCCTAGGGTAAATTCATAAAACACGAGCAATAACTTCATTAAAAGCAAGTAGATAATAAAATAAAAAATAAATAAATTTCTTTCAAGACATAGTGGAGACTGTACTTTGAGAAGGTTTATCGCTCCAATTAATAGAGAGATGTGAAAAATTCGATCACTTTCTTTTTCTTTGTCTTAATTATGCGCTTTCCAAGTTTGTTAAGTAGGCGCGAATGAGCTCACAATGATTTTAGAAAATTTTCTCTATCAGGTTAAGTTATATGGAACTTTAAGATTATTCTAGTAGGTAATGATTTCACATTTTGAATTAATCACTACTTTTAAAAAATTTCAAGTCTGAAGCCACTTTTTTTTATCTGACTGCGCGACGCAAGGAAGTGTTAATGTGTTTATCAGTCTATGTATGTATCAAAGTCAAAGTCAAAACGTTTATTTCCTTAGACGCTTATGCATAGGTACATGGGCAGGTCAACTTAAAGCTAATTCAAATAAAAACTAAGAATAATCAAGGAAATAACATTGTCTTGACAGTTCGCTTCAATTTTTTACACTGAGTTGAGAGAAACCCACCTTTTATCTCTATTCGTATGTTCCTCTGTAGCGGTATACAGACGGAACGCCTGGGCCGATTTTTATGATTCATACGCCGATCGATTCCCCTTATCCGGCTAGTATTACTTAAAACATGACGTTAGTTCAAATTTAATATGGCAACTTCTAAACGCAATTATGTAAAAAAAAATGTATGTATACTATGTCGTATGTGTTTTTCAACATTTTTCGATCCGGCTGACCGTTTAAGATCTTTATCGAATAGAAAGAAAGAAATATGTTTATTTTTAACCACAATCATACAAAAACTACAACAAAAACTTAAATAATATCTGGAACTAATAATACAGATTACATTGGTAATGATTGAGGTTAAAGATCTAGGATACGGCTCAGCATAATGCTACGTGTCTTTGAGGTCAAGTTCACGAAGCGCTGGTCTTCCATAAAAGTGAACTAACAACCATTCTCATTAAATAAGCTCATAGACTGTTAAAAAATCCAAAAAAGTAAACTCGCAGTCTAGTTTTATATATTTCTTCGGTGTTTAAGTCAATCTTTGGTCTGGCCAGTCGCTTAAGAACCCGTAGCAGAAAGTGAAGCAAAGGTAGCCTTCATCGAAATGGATATGGAGGACTATTATATCTTTATATATATAATTCTTCTGTAAGTGTGTATGTCACTGAACTTCTCTCAAACGACTGGACCGATTTTGATGAAATTTTTTGTGTGTGTTCAAGGGGATCTGGGAATGGTTTAGATTCACAATACGGTCAACTGGATATTGTTTTTTGAGACGTGGGACAGGACAACGTCTGTCGGGTCGACTAGTATATCTACCTATATATTCCTTGATTTCAGCTTGTTGTTTGTTCGGATGTATGCGATAATTGTAATTTAAGCGATTCAAGAGCAAGGCATAAGTGAATAATTTGCAAGATAAAGTTCCCCAAGGATTTCAAGCTTTACGCAACACTTAAAACAATATTATTTAGACGTATTGCAGTCCACAAATTTGGGATATATTTAGTTGCGGAAGCGCAGCGAATGCTAAGCTATTTTAGGATATATATTTTGGTATAAAGTCGATGGAAGCATCCCAGAAGAGGGGAAATTGAGATCGGTACTTTGTTTAGAGTGAGATTTAGTTATACAAATCTGTGAAAAATAAGGCGGGCCACGGCGGGGCACTTTCATTTTTAAGTGATATTAAGTGTAGTGAAATTTTAGTCTTGCCGTTGGATATAGGATAGTTCAGTTCGTTTTTGCCCAAGATAAACAATTTTAAATAAAGTTGGTGAAGATTTGTGTTTTTTTTATTATCTCTAGTACAAAAAAAAACCTACGAATGCCTAGTGCCTAGTGACTTCTAGTTATCCCCAAGAACTCAATATAGACTGGAAATTAAAAAAGAATATTCAAAATCTGTTCACTATAATTTTTTTTATAAAAAATGGCAGCAATCAGGTTGTCCTCAATTGTGATTAAAAATGATTTTCAATATTTAGTTAGCAAAACCGTGTAGTTACCTATAACAACATGAATAGTTACAAGCCATAGTTAAATACCGTTTACAAAACCTTATCTTATAAATCGTTAACCTTTCCACCCTTCCTTCCCCGGTGAAGAGATAATCTAAATGATTCGTACCTCCGCGCGATATCATAATAAGGGCCACGTGCTGCGTGTGCGCAACCCGCGGCGCAGGGCTGCCACCTGTCGGGCCAGTTCTATAAACGAATTGATGATAAAATAAACGTTAGAAGTTATTATAATCGTATATTATAATAGAGACTTCACAAAGGGAACTTTATAACGCAAAGAAACAAAATTTGTTTTTCTTGTTGTGGTTCTATTTTCTTGTGTGTACAATAAAGTGTTTTTGTATTTGTAGGTATATTTGTGTTTCGGGAATAATACGACATCATCATCTTTTCACATTAATTGTGAAAATTTCACATTTTAATAAATAACTTACATGATGATGAAATTATTTAAAATTGAAATACATACACAAATTAAAGAAACTAACATAATCGTCCGATTGGGAACTGGGTATTTTATATAGGGATATTCTATAAATCATATTGAAATACTTACGAAAAAAAAGAATCTTATTAAGAATGCCAAATAAGAAACAAATAAAAATGCGGTTTTACAAGTGTCAGCTAAACTTTAGTTTCAATTATTTTTAATTCATTTAAAAAACGCAATTATTTGAAATCACCGTTAGCACGAAAAGGTTAAGATACGATTACGATTTAGCTAGTACACTCAACCTTGTAAGTATCTACTTACATTCTCACCTCACTAATCCCTACAACTTAATCCCTTGCCGGAAGGATGCAGCAGGAAGCGAGTTAGCCGACAGCTGACAGCCCTGTCCGTCGGACCGGCGGCCCGGCGGACCCCGCGGACCGGCAGACCCGTCGGTCTGTCAGGCAGGTGCCGACAGATTCATTAAACTAACGAAAACGGCACTCCCGCGCATAATTAACATATCCTGGGGGTATTTTTGGATACGTTATGGTTTATGGACCGTTGGAGGCGAATAGATGAGAAGCTATGAATGATTTTAATTTTGTTATGTTATTTTATAGTTAAATTTTGGTGATAATAAATAGTTATACAGCCATCTAATTCTGCAGTTCGTTAGGTGTATCTAGATATTAAATGATTTTTATATTAATTTATGAACTTATCCTATAGTAGTTTTTTTTATGCTGGATAAGCCATTATTTGATCACAATCTCACCTGATGTAAAGTGACGATGTGGGCTAAGATGGGACAGGAAGACCTAGAAGGTAGATGGATTTTAAATAGGGTAGATGCCAAAAAAAAAAATAAGTTTGTCATTTAGATTAATAAAAAAATATAATACACCGGTTCTTCTTTTTTCTTGCAAACGAAAAATGCTTAACGTTTTCGTCCAATTTACGTTATGTATATCCTAAAAATGTGACTTACCCCTGATTTCACAATTGGCCTTAAACGCGATCAGATCAGGCTCAACTCGTTTTACCGCTTAACTGAGATCAAGTTGACATTAACAAGTTCAATATTATTTTATTGTCATTTTTCTATGGTTGATCTTGGTTTAATAAAACTCGATTTGTGGCATAAAATGGTAAATGATACAAAAATCTGATAAAACAGTCCAAAGTATGCAGTTCATTAATAGATAATTGAATTAGCAGAAAGTGGTTATTTAATGTCACAACAGTAAGTTGTGTTAAGCTTGTGCAGTGGACGCTCCCTTCAATTTAATTTAACCATTTCGTGTGTTCTTTGTCAAAGGCGATTAATTTTATCTATGTAACACAAACATGACTCAGGTGACAATTCGTCATTTTGTCTCCTCCGATGATGAAGCGTCTTTAAAATTCGTATTAACATAATAAAAGTCGTATTATGTTATGTTATTTATCAAGTAGCGTATCTAACCTCTATATATTTATAATATAACCTATAAAAAAGAACTCCGAAATTGTAATAACTACAAAATTGTAAAAACTGATAAAGCAGTGTTGATCTATTCGCATCTCAACTCAGTATAAAACATTGAAGCGAACTGTCAAGACAATGTTATTTCCTTGATAATTTTAGTATTGATTTTAAGGTGACGTGTCCATGTATGCCCTTTGCTTCTGAGGAAACACATATTTTGGCTTTGACTTTAAGATATCAAATCTATTAAATTTGCTATAACGTTTTTAGTTACTTTTTATCGTGGGCATTTATGGGTGTGTGGATGAATATCGGGTAAATTAATGATGATATGGTTTTTAGCCATAGATAGAGTAAAAAATGATGTATTTTTTTGCGTTTGAGCATAGTAAGATTAAACCTATATATTTCGGTATCATATATAGCTGTTTAACCTTAAAATCTAATAATAGTGTGGACTATGTAAACACAGTAAACCTCCGTGTGATTCTTCACACTCCCTAATCACGTAATAAGCCTCATAATGTCCATGCAGCCTCTATAACTCTACGGATCAGGCGCAGGCGCAGGCTCAAAGGCCCCCGGGTGGTCTATGGTCTATGGCCTACAATAAACAAAGCCTGGCTATAAATTTCCTTACTATTGTGTTAGGAACAAGTGAGGGGTTTAAGCGGTGGAGGATAAAAATAAGGATGGAAAATATTGTTTGTATTCGAGTAGGTATTTGTTGAGTTATGTTATAAATACAATTACATTTTTTTATTTTTTATTTATTTTCTTTATTCGGAGCAACAATCAATTAGACTCTAGTCTAGTTAAATAATCTTAAACTAACACCCAATACAATACTCTATCAAGATAACTATATGAGAATTTCGTCGTAGCTATTGTACGTAATAAAAAACATTACATGCATTTTTAGTACAAATTTAACACTGTTTGACAAGAATTATCATAATTGAAATAAGATTAAAGTTAATTCCATGTAGATACGGTTTTTTAAGCCAATAAGTTTTTTTTTTATATTAAACTAGCTGACCGCAGAAAACGTTATTTTGCAAAATGAAAAATCGATATGTAGTAGCCGATTCTCAGACCTACTGAATGGGCATATAAAATTTCATAATAATCGATTAAGCCGTTTCGGAGGAGTACGGTAACTAACATTGTGACATGGAAATTATATATATTTGATAAGGCTACAGGCTCATTCCCGTGGTAATATACGTTATTTTTTACAAAAAAATCCTTTAATTAACTTTAAGTTGTCCCGTGCGTGTATGCCTTGTGCTAAAGAAATAAATATTTTAACTGTGTCTTTGTAAAAGCTAAGGTAGTAATAATCTTGTAACTTGTACCATAACTGCTACTGCAAAGGGATTACTCCAGTAAATTACCTTTGTAAGTGTAACATAATGGTTTTGATGTATAGAGTTATAACTTATAATTCTAACATGTAATTACTTTGTAACATTATAATCATTTAACATTTATCAGTTATCTGGGAAGAGGTAGACCAAAGAATGAACTGTGTGAAGGATGACATGACAGAGTGAGTGTTGAGATGACGAGTGGCATAGGAAAATGGAAAGAGAAATCAATAAATGATGTATATTACTAAGAACCACACAAACTTCTATCGAAAATTGGATTGAACGAGAACTAGTAAGTACTTTTTTTTAATACTGTCATAAATCGTAAACTGCAATCTACCATTATGATTGATCTCTAAAGTTGCGAAAAGCGACTTGATTTTGAATATTTTGAATTTGGAATCTGTTATTTATTTATTTGACTCTTTTTATAAAATAAGTGTATAAACTGTTGAAATACACTTGGCGTATGATTCTATCCTTTATTTATCAAATTTATTTCCCTCATGCAACGAATACTTGTAGGTATACCCCTTTACAAGGCAAAACAATAGCCAGATTCAAAATCAAGTCGCTTTTCGCAAGTTTATCTACAATTCGCGTGCTCGGCGCGATTCCCTCAAGTGCCCTGAGACGACAAACGGACAATCATCTCATTCAGGCAATCAGCAAACTAGCTGGGAGTGGTATGTGGGTCTGGTACGTAGCCCTGCCTAGAAATTGAGAATCGTGGATTGAAAGAAGATAAAGAGTTAACTCACGAAAAATAAAATAAAAACTTGAGAGGTGTCAAGGGATACCCGGATGGAACGAAGTTCACAACGAATGAACGAAGAAACACTTCAGGATTCATTTTTTTTTTAATTTTTATTATTTATTATAAATCCCTGTTTGTTGCGACGATTATTTTTGTGCAGTGTACCATAGAGGTACACTGAACCTGAAGTGTACCTCTATGGTACACTCAACAAAAATAATCGTCGCGACACCACACTGTTCAATCCGAAATAGAAACGCCGCACAGCTTACAATAGCTTACTATAGAAAAAAGTGTCGTGACAACTTTTCGTAAGTTTTTTTTCCGTCTAGCCCCCTTTTACAAAGCGCGATAAGGAACTTCGTTCCAATAAAACCAAAAATTGCTGATCAATTACGTTCAGTTTCTCTGTATGGCTCTGCATGTGATAAAACCTCTTTCAAATGAAACTATTCTATTCCTTAGTTACCAGTAATGAAATCTGGGAACATTTTGTATGGGGAACTGTTTATTTCTTTTATTTTACTTTTCAGACATTTCTTTAATGTTTTTATAGTTGTTCTGCTTTTCAGACTGTAATAAATCCAACAAATGATAACCTATAAAAATCGGTTCTGCCATTTTCCAGTTATAAATCCTGTATCCCACATGATTTGTTTTATTTTTATAGATTTTAATAAAATAGTATTTTTGTTTATTAAGAAAACTATTATGTATACCGTACCACCCAGCTCTGAGCTTACCACACAGCAAAATCAAAGACTAACTACGGGTTTAAATATTGCTGCCTTCATCTTGTTGGACAATCTAAGCTACACGAACATATTTATTTCTTATTTATGTCACAAATCCCAATCCCTTTCAATTCTTGTATCTTTATGACTGCTGATTGATCAAATTCCATCAGAAACCATAGATCATGTTTGTTTCGACACACCATAGACCATAGACACGTAGGCAGAGACACGCCTATCTCATCAAGCCATAAGCAATCACATGCCATCAATAAAATAGTTCTCACAGAATTACTCTAATATGCGTTGAACAATCGACGATCAAAACAATGACATGCGCGCGCGCATATCGCAGCGTTGCGCAAACGACGCGTTTCTATCGAGTGGAATGTGACAATCTGACTATATTTTATTGTTAGTAGAATTTCATTGAACATACTTACTTTTCATAATTCATAATACATATTGATTTAGATGACATCCTAACTACATAGGTAAATTAAATATGATTAAGATTGCAAGCATGTCGCGGAATTCAATTAGGTAATGAGATGTGTAAAGGCATATACACAGGAATACCTGTAAGGTAAGCTAGAGTTGATAGATGGATAGAAAATTATTTATTACACACAACAAACAAAGAAACAATACAGTAAGAAACTACTACTACAGACGGACTAAACCGAAGACCTTTTTTTAGGAAGTCATCATGCCTATTATTTCCATACAAGGGTTGCCTGGAAAAAATGCTTTAAGCAATAAGACCGCCCATTACGCATGCTTGGTTTAATTTAACTATTAATACTTTTGTATTTTATAACCCCCGACCAAAAAAGAGGGGTGTAAGTTTGACGATGTCCTAGACAGACAGACACTGTCTGTCTGTCTAGGACAGACAGACACATAGTGTCTGTCTGTCTGGGGGTTGAGAGTGGGGAAGGAAAACCGAAAATCTGCAAATATACTCGAGTAGGGAAAAAATGAAAGCGCATCGCGTGCACATTACAAAATATTATGGTGTTCTACTTTAGAACTGTTAAGGAAATAAAGGCATTAAAATCGGGAGTTTTTCTTAAATTTAAAATTTTTGATTTATTATCTACCTATTAAATGGAAACGACTAAAATACCTTTATACTGTTTATGAAATAATATAACAAAACAAAAGATGGTAGCCAGATCATTAGAAAAGGTCACAAAAATGATTCACAAATTCAATTATGCTTCCCATGTAGTCTTTAGCCAAGAACGGTAGTTCTGTTCTAACCGCAAGACTAGTTGCCGAGAATTTGATCTGAAGCCAAAGCGGCCGGCGTTGGAACTAACTGCTTTAAATGAATAATCGTAAATAAATAAAGCACATAATTAGAGAATGTGTGAGAATGACAGTAAAAATATTAAGTTTAATGCGAAATTGCGAGGATATTTTTTTTAAAAGGCTACAAGACCGTAGCTCCTCTAATCTTATTTATAAAATTTCCATGTCACACTGTTAGTTACCGCACTCCTCCGAAACAGATTATTATGAAATTTTATATTTATATTCAGTAGGTCTGAGAATCTACTATCTATTTTTTATTTTACAAAACAACGTTTGCTGGGGTCAGCTAAAAAGTTTATATTTTTAGGAAAAAATAAAGCAGCCCTCAAATATAAGCTACATTGGTTATTTTGCGATCGCAATTTTGTTGTTAACATTGGGTATATTAAGCCGCATGAAAGCCTAAGACTTAGAGAGTATTAGAGTCGTTATAGTTGTTATTTTTTTTTAACAAAACCTTAGATCACAGTAGCCGAAATCGGACAGGTGTAGGTACTTTATATATACATCTATGTATATATGTGGTAATTACTATGTGGTTCAGGTTACAACTTTCAACTTTCTCACATTTATCTCCAGCTACTTACAATACAATGTAGGGTTCAATAAGAGCCGTTTATGGTTAAATGAGTATTATTAACGTTTACTTATGATTGTCATAAGAGAATAAATAATATCTTATCGGATGAAATAACGAGACAATTTTGGACCTCTATTTATACTCATAAGCTTTTTATAATGTTCTCAGTAATATTTTGTATACAAATAATATTTTTCCTTCTTTTTTTCTTAAGATGACACAATAGCGCGATGTCTCGCCTTATCAATTTAATAAGCAAGTGCCAATATACATCATTTAAACGAGAACCGACAATTCACTTAAGTACATATTTGATGTTTGATGAATCAGTGTTTTTTACCGTCTGTCTGCAACATTACGCAACAAAATTAATTTGTTATATTTCATAAAAAAACCGCGATAAAAAACTCACCTACGATTAGGGTATCAGAATATCGGCTAGACAGTTTTTTTATGGTAAATGTAACATCACCCCTGGGGGCAGATTGATTGGATGTTAGGCAGACCACAAATTTAAGGTGAGGAAGCCAAACACGAGGGGAACAATTTAACCTCGGCCTGTTTGGTCACTGTTCATTATCTCGTGTTTAACGATTGCGAAACAGGCCAGATAACTTTAACTGTGTACCTATAGGATTAGGTTTATTTAATCTAAAAGCCTCTCTAGGTAAAGATCAAATTAAATGTTGTAGAAATTACAAACATTTTCTGGTATAATAGGCATGATGACTACATGAATAAATCTAAATTTAAAATTTAAGAAAAACCCCTAATTCCAATGCCTTAATATCCTTAAAAGTAAAACACCATAATATTAAGTAATGTGCATACGATGCTCTTTCATTTGGTACCCCACTCGAGTATATTTGCAGATTTTCGGTTTTCCTTCCTTTTAAACGGCTAACCCGATTTTCATGAAACATGTCTAAGAACACCCGGGCCAAACTCACCTTTCATATAAAAAAAACTTAATTGAAATCGCTCCATCCGGCAGCTATGATGTCCCAGACAGACAGACAGACACGTCAAACTTATAACACCCCTCTTTTTTTGGTCGGGGGTTAAAAATAGGCGTTTTTGTTAGTCAGTCGGTTAGCCCGTTCAAAAATATGGGACACCTATTTTTCGCTTTATCAAATTAATATGAAAGTGCCAGGATATAAAGCGTCGAAAGTACCGGAGTCGCAGTATCTTATTGAATTTTGTTCGCGATTACAAAAATATTATTTTTTAATCATCTACCTTATTAAGTACATTATGATACGTTCATGTAACTTTACCATGCCACTGTAAAACTATCTTTACCTTTATTTACGAATATAAGTGACCAACTCATTCTCACATTCGATAATGGATTTATGATAATAATGATATTCTTCTAAACGACCTAACATAAATTATGTTTGAAGGCATTAGGTAAACGTATGCACTATGTATAAACTGAGTAGGTATTCGACCATAAGTAACAATACAAATGTCATCCAACATCAACATAAGAAAAGCCCAACCAGATGTCTCAACATTGTTTAAGCCTTTTTGTTCGTGCACATGTTTCTAAAACAGCACGAAGCTTGCGAAACCCGCGACATGACAACAATGAGCGGTTTAGCGGTGTACCTTGACGTTTATGCGCGTTCTGGAGATATGCGCGCATCCGTGCGTCATCCGTCGTGCATCCTATATGGGGCACTTGTCGGGACCCGCGGTTTTGCATACGTTATGATGCTGGTTGTAAGGGGTGCGGACCAGTTGTAGATACGCGAGCTGGTTTAGGATTTTTTTGTGTGGGCTATCATCATTTCTCTGTCATGTGTAGTGGGCGAAATTCCGCTTGTTTCGCAAGCTGAGGACAAGTGCTTGTTTATTCTGCAAGCATTCAATTTTGTTCCTTGGAAACATCTTGTTTTTTATATTACGGTAACCACCGGATTTCGGATATTATTCAGCAAAAAGATATTATATACCTACCTTAGTAAAATTATTCTTAATTTACTAATAATGCTTTTATGGTTTTTACAAAGTGATAAACCCCACTTATAGGTTGAAACTAAATTTGTGCAGAAAACGACTGGCAAGCTACGTTACTTCGCCTTAATTTTTTCTGCACAACTTTAGAATACTAATAATGCTGTTATTGATTATAATTAAGTATTGGTGTGCAGTAAAAATATATCTATCTAAACAGCTAAAATGTAGCCTCTTATACAAGACTGTATTCACCGATGTTCAGTGGTTTTAGCAGAATGTGGTTTGCACTCGATATTTTGCTGAGCTTGGTAAAATTGTCATTGACTGAACTGAAATTGAAAAATCTCTCATACTTACCCTACTTTAAGCTTGCCAATCCACCATGGACGGACAGGATAATTATAAAAGTGGTCATTCGAAGACCTAAGAATTACCATACCACATGCACGAGCTGTGGACAACTGAAACATGACAAAAGCATTGTTTTTTTAGATTTCATAGATCTCTCTGGCGGTCCGGCTGAATGTAAAACAGCGGCCCGAGGCGGCGCGATTGCTATGCAAATCGCGCATGCGCGTACCTACCAGTATGTTTATGTTCCGCGCTATCGCGTCCTGAATAGCGATGCTGATTACTCGTATCGCTACGCGGAACAGAACACTTTCAAAATCGTATATAGGATTTGAGAAGATAATTAGCTATATGTTATTATTTCGCAGTGTAGGCAGCAACTTATGAGTTATACTTGACATTGTTGCTCGGACTCTTATGAGCCTGATGTTCACAATGATCAGGGCACTTCATTTAAATATTAACAATATGTACACAAATAATAACATTAACTAAACTTTATTCCATTCCAATTTCTATATTTCTCTTGTAAATTTGTTGCATGTTCGTTTTTAAGATTTGTAAATCAATAATTAAAACATATAATTGTTAATACTATTAATAAATTAATTATAATTATAATGATATTAAGCCTGGAGGAGGAGATGAGGAAACTCCGCAGTTGTAAAACTTTTGTATCATCGTACTACCATGTAACTATCTTTGTACACCGATAAATAAATTACTTTAAACTTTTTTTTACTTAACAACACTAGTCTATGGACTAAGTTTGACACTATGACACTGAAAGCTTCGTGTAGTTTTTGCCGAATTAAAAATTCTGCTTGGATGTTATTAAGCACTACTTACCATAGATACTCTAAGGAGCACTAGTCTATAGACAAAATTTGACATAACTATGATACAGAAAACTTCGTGAAGTCTTTGCCGAATTAAAAACTCTCCTTGGATGTCTTTGAGCACTGGCTACTTGTTCCGCGTGCTGCATCATTCGATCAGTTAGATCTAAAATCTGACAATTCATTCAAAACCGGATCTGAGGTATATTTAAATTATACACCTCTTAAACGGCATTTTGATGAATTTTACAGAAAAATGCATATGGATATTTTTTTAAATAATTTCATGACGAACAATTTTTATACATACATATTTCTATAACCACCGAGCGTCAGGTCGCGAGATATTTGCGACAAACAGTTTTTCGTAGCATTAATAGCTTTTGTTTTGTCGATTTATTACATGATTAGAACGCCGCGCCGTTATAAAGGTGAAGAAAAATTCAGCTTGGTACGAATTTTTCTGCAAAATAAACTTATCATTTACTAGACAATACTTTCTTTTTAAATCATCTGCTGAACTGGCTACACAAATAAAAAAAAAAAATATACGGTCGAATTGAAAAACCTCCTTTTTTTTGAAGTCGGTTAACAACTTGTTTCTTTGAAGAAGTTCCAACTAAAACCACCAACCAAACTAAATAGATTACCTATGTATATACGTATTAATTTATTTACGTAGTATATTAGTCACCTAACACCCATAGTACAAGCTCTGCTTAGTTTGGGGTTAGGTGATGCTGTGAGATTGGTCCGGAAATATTTTATCATCTTATAATATAAAATTTCCATGTCACAATGTTAGTTGCCGTACTCCTCCAAAACGGCTTAACCGATTATTATGAAATTTTAAATGAATATTCAGTAGGTCTGAGAATCGGCTACTATCTATTTTTCATTTTGCAAAACAACGTTTATTGGGGTCAGCTAGTTTATTAATAAAATGTTACAATGTGTGGACGCCTTTCTCCAAAACGATATCTTCTCTTAATTAGGCTGCGCAAGCGAGTGAGGCCTTATCTAAGTACCTAATTTGTTTGAATTCTGATTAGGTAGCTTAGTTGCATCACTGACACAATTAAAATGTGATTATGTTGCATTGTGTGCCTACGGACAAACTTGCTGGCATTCTAATAATATGCTGATGGGAAGTAACTATAAGCATTACAAATGAATAGCCTTTTTGTTTGATATTTAGGCATTAATGTAGTGAACTATGGGACATAAGTTTCATAGAGTTCCTATTGCTTTGCAAGCGTTCATCCATCGTGAACGCGCGGCTTTCTTTATACTTAATTCACCTGGGTTTATTCACTCAGGTGCATCAAGTTTACTTTTAGGACACTTATAAATCTACTATTAACATTAGTCTAATCGATTGAGTGGTACCATAATTATTCAATTTAAAGATGTTATTGTGGTTTCGATTTCCGCCGAGGGGTCATGTGTTTGTATGTTCTGCGATGACTTTCTCCTTGGTCTGGGTTTTTAATATGTGTAATAGAAACAATACCTAAATATGTATGTCTATTATATTACGTATACCAGATGTCTAGTATTCGTAACACAAAGTTTAGAGCTTACCACCGCTAGATGTTGTTGTGAAATGTTTAGTTTATTGAAAAAGTAGTTTATTTAGCACTTTGAGTCGCAATTTAATGCCTCAGCATCTATACTCAAAGTAACGAGATGCAGGGTCTCAAAGATGAGATGCTTGTTTGTGTTGGTGTGAAACAATATATACGAGTTGAGTTAAGAACCTCCTTCTTCTTTTGTCAGTAGAAAAGTATCTCATTCATACTGTTTTCTAAAATCTAAATTTAAAATTCAAGCAAAACCTCCGGTTCCAATGCCTTAATTTCCTTCAAAGTAAAACACCATAATATTTAGTAATGTGCACGCGATGCGCTTTCATTTGATACCCCACTCGAGTATATTTGCAGATTTTCGGTTTTCCTTCCCCACTCTCACCCCCATAACTTTTAAGCGGCTCAACCGATTATCTTGAAACATGTCTAAGATTGAACACCCCCGCCAAACTCACCTTACATTCAAAAAAAAATTAATTGAAATTGCTTCATCCGTTCGGGATCGAGGATGTCCCAGACAGACAGACAGACACGTGAAACTTATAACACCCCTCTTTTTTGGTCGGTGGTTAAAAATAAATATTCTGGTGATCATGTCTGCCTGAATTTACCACGGTTGATTCTCCTTGCTAATTGTGTCCAATGAGATCACTCACCTCTAAAGTAAATTAGTAACACACTGTTACATACGAGTAGGTACGTACTGTATGTTTGTATAATAGGTATGTTACGTTTTCCTTCCAAAAATAAATATTGTGTTGGACTTATAACGACGAGACAATGATACAGACAACACAATGCATCATTAATGAATAATTATTATTTAACTATATAAATGGCCAAATGTCATAAAAATACTTTTCTTTTTAAATAAATAAATATTTCCAGACAATTCACGCAACAACATCTAGGCACCGTGGTAGCTCTAAGCTGAATAGGTATATTTATATTCATAATTGATATTATTATGACATTAATTAATTATTTACATGTATCCTTGATTTGATTAATTATTTCATTCTGGATTTAAGTGTGGACACACACTGTGTGTGTGTCCACACTTAAACAGCTGTGGGAACTTTAAGAATTTATATTATTACTTAATATATTTAAAAAATTAATAAGAATGCTTATACTTATCATCATCAACCATATTAACTTTCCCACAGCTGGGACATAGGAACTTCTCTCTTGACCTGAGAGATTAGGCCTTAATTCACCACGATGGCCAAGTGCGGGTTGGTGAAAGTCACAAATCCTTCAAACTCTTTAAAGTCTCAGAACATGCCGGTTTCCTCACCATGTTTGTCTATCTATACCATTAAAGTACGTGTTTTAAAGCGCACATAGATTTGCTTCTACTTATTACCTATCTATTAATAAGTCATCAAATGTCCATTAATAGCTTCATTATGGGATGAGTATCTTTGGTGCTATTGTACCGGACCGACAGACAATGGCGAGCAGAGTTCAACGACATCACGTCACAATTCACACCTATATACCTATAGCATACTGTGCAAGGTTGGCCTGGCTGAAAACCAGCGCTCTGTCATAGTGCTCCTACGGGCCCTGTGGCAGATGCATTATGCTGAGCCCTTTATAACCCAAATTTTTCAATAGTTTTAAGGTTTTAAGGTTTCAATATTTAATTTGTTATTAGTTTAAGTTTGTTGTTATTGTTTTTGTAATTGTTTTGTGTAGTAATTAATATTTTTCTTTCTTCTTCTTTCTTTCTTCTTCAAGGTAGGCTGTTTGTCATAGGATACTTCACTATATCATAGGCGGTATCTGCAATGATAGTCATAAGGACTAGTCATGTTATTCGGTGAAGTGTATGAATAGTTCTGGACATGAGCAGCCTTGCATGCAGACATAGATATAGACAAAGACAAAAAATATTCGTAAACTATCATGGTCAATACTATTTAGATTTTTAACCCTCGGGGATTAAAAATCTAAAAAAAAAAACCCAAAAACGTATAACACCCCTCTTTTTTGGCCGACCAAAAAAGAGGGGTGTTATACGTTTGACGTGTCTGTCTGTGTGTCTGTCGGTCTGGCTGGGACATCCTAGCTCCCGAACGGATGGAGAGATTTTGATAAAGTTCTTTTTGTATGAAAGGTCAGTCTGGCGCGAGTGGTCTTAGATATGTTTTACCGATAGAGTGGGGAAGGAAAACCGATAATCTGCTCGAGTGAGTATCAAATGAAAGCGCATTGCGTGCACATTACAAAATATTATGTTGTTTTACTTTCAAGGAAATGTAGGATTGAATCGGGGGTTTTTCTTTATTTTTAAATTTAGATTTAGATGAGTTCAAGAGTTGATTGGCGCATGTAACTGTGCCGAAATATCGGACAACTCGAAAGACAATCAATCATGGTATATATCCCGTTATAAAACTAAATAAAAAGTGATTTACTGCCCACACAATACTAAGACATTTTAGACTAAAATAATTCACGAAGATGCTTAAACATAAAAAGAAAACAAACATTCTTGGAAAAAAAAGTGGAAATGATAGACATAAAAAAATATATTTAAAAACGAGATCAATACCTACTAACAGTGCAAAACTACAAAAATGGGAATCCCAAGATTTTTATTTTTAGGTTTAAGCAAGAAAGTTTGCTTTTGTTAGGGGAAATTTAAATCTTAACACTCAGACTAGCAATATTTAATGTATTGCTAGTCTGCATACCCTACATAGGAACAAATTTATTATACACTAAATAGATAGATCGATAGAAAATACTTTATTACACACCATACAAAGAAACAATACAATAAGTAATTAAAACTAAACCTAGAATGCGTAATGGGCGGTCTTATTGCTTAAAGCACTTTCTTCCAGACTTTCGTGGATGGAGAGAAAAAATTATAAATGTTATGGACGGTGGTTTATATAATATAAATACCTAATATCTAATGCTAAACTAAGGTAACACAAGAAGAGACAACTATTTCAAAAACCTATAAAATTTACTTATTTCTGAATAAATTCATATCATTATTCAAATTACAACATATAATCTAGCCTTCCACCTAATTCTTAAAATAATACTTGCTTTGAAAACTAGAAAACTTAAAAAACTGTATCAGTAAATGGTAATACAATGTGTACCATTAAAGATAGTTTCTAAACCCCTATTGATTCAGCTTCGATATTACAAATTAGACGCTCCACCATCTGTGTTTGCAGACCATAAGGAGTGGTCTACAAATTACTGGCTATACAACTGGCATTCAACACTAGTACTTTGCTGCCTTTTAAGTGTGAGTTACAGACACACTTCACGCATACACTGACTAGTGGGAACCAGGCTTGATACAGGGGACCTATCAGCAGTTTCTCACGACAGGCATACCGAAGGTATCTGTACGCTCGGTGGTTTGATCTGGGGTATTCATCAGGAGATTGCTATTGCATACCTTCTAATGATAACAACATAAGAGATGAAAGCTGGGTCGTTCTATTCCCTTCTCAACTCAGTGTAAAAATTAAAGATAACTGTCAAGACAATGCTATTTCCTTGATTATTCTTAGTTTATATATGTATATATATATAGCTTTAGGCGTGCCTTTAAGGAAATAAACGTTTTGACTTTGACAGTGTTGATGGGTTTAACACTACTGATAAGGTGAGATGAGTGAGTGTTTCAAATCTTCGCGTAAAACTGGGATTTATCAAATGATAACTGTATATAAATGAGTGTAATAAAAATTATAAATGTAACACCAAATGTAAATAAATACTTTAAAAAAATACTGCCGAAAAACTAAAAGTTTAAATTTTTTTGTTGCTTTTGATAAGCATAAATTAAACATGTGCTTACACTTAACACACATAATCGATTGATAATATTGTGAGAAGGAAACAATTCAACAGTAGATACACTTGTAGGTAGGTATAAACCAGACCGGTAGATATTAGTTATGCGATGAACACGCTGAACCCTCAAAACGCAAGTCACTAGTGAACGGGGGTTGTAAAGTCGTAAAGTGATCCCTTCCGCTAGGGTGTGCTGTTTCATACGTCATAATAAACTGCTTCTGATTTTACTACATCCCTTACTAGTTAAAACTTTGAGGCTATCTAACAGAAAGAAGCCTTTGGTATGCTTCCTTTCACAGTTTGAACATAAATTGAAGGCACATACATATATTTTAAACATTTACATCCCACGGCTTTGCAGAGGACAATGGTGATTCTGGCTGCAAAGAGCAGCAATTTTCTACGTATTTCCTTGGATCACCAAATATTATTACCATCATAAGCTGAGTTAAGCTTATGACGGTTTAAAACGGCCTTAAAACTAGAAAATGAACTGCTTATCTAGCTATTAAAATTATCTGCAATGTTTAATTATTTATTTAAAAGAAAATCAACAATTAAGATATTATAAACTGGCCTAGTAGTAACAGAAAGCTAATTCAAGTTTTTCACGGATAGACACTTAATATACATCAAAAACGTGAACACAACTCAATGTTAGTTATTTATATCAAAGTTGAGTTTTTTGACACAGTTTGACTGCCGCGTAGGTCCGCTTGCGGTAGCGGGTTCGATTCCCGCCGAGGAGTCAAGTGTTTGTATGTTCTGAAAGCACTTTCTCCTTGGCCCAGACCAAGGAGAAAAGCTGTAACACAAGCTTAGAGCTTACCACGGGGCTTGTCCGGAAAAAAAACGTTTATTTCTAGTTCTGACAGTGTAGACCTAAAGTTGAAAACAAAACAACCGCGTCTGAAAGCTATCCCCAGACCATGATTCAATACGGCAGGTGAGTCAGCGATATAGAAATACAGTTTGGCGTGGTCGGGCTTGAACCCGCACTATTCGCGTGCTGGCTCCGCGCCAGCTGACTTGACCCGCTTGCGTTTCCTCTCCTCCCGTAATCATCATGGTAAATAGATAAATAGACCATTGTTGCACAACCTATCTACATCTGTTTCACTACCCGGCCTTCAGATAACAGAAATGATGTAGAAATTGTTAATACATTTCGACATCTAAGTCCACTACACCAGTTTGGCCGCCACTAACTGTTTGAATTCATCTTCCATTTTCATTTCCAGGTGTCATCTGAACACTTGTTCCTTTCTTATAAGTTCTCAAGCTTATATTTCAAAGAATGAGTCCCATGCTATTGGGAACAATTGATAACGATGTAGCCTTTCAGAATGCTATCGGACATTGCGTCGAGTGTATAAATTTATCGTAACTAGAATTGGCTGGAAATCCAACACATCCTTGCTGCTTACATAAACCAATTATTTAAGCATGCGAAATCTTACAAAAATTGAAAAATAAATGCTGTAACTAGGTTTTCGTATATTTTGTCACGATATCTGTAATTCCCGGTTACTATTGTGTTAAACAACTTATAATATTCTTGTAAGACAGGACAAGCCATGAGTTCTGAAAGCTCTAAATGTTTGCACATAGGTGTGGTGCGACACAAATAGCCCCCCATCCGGGACAGAAATATCCGACAGGCGACTCCGTGCATCAGATAGACGAGAATTATCACGCTTTGCTGAATACAGACGAACTTGACTATCTCTCTAGATAGTGTCGATGAGATTGCACCGGTTTCCACACCCGGGGTGCAATAAGACCCCAAGGTAATGGCCCTTGGCAACCCCTTTGGCATTGTGCTGCTCGTTAGGTTTCATATTGTCACCTATATAAATACTTTGTAAAGTCCTGATTTGACCAAAGGAACGCTTATATTGCTACACCTACGATTTACTTGCAAAGGGGTTCGAAAATTGTCGCATACCTGCTATTAGGTACGTTATTTTGATAAAAGATACGAAATTTTGCGACTGACGGAGTTAATGCTTACCAACAAAAAACGTTAATTAATCAACTCCCTTTGTCATACGGTGTCCCAATAACTGAGTCCTGTGGAAGCTAAATGCCTCAACTTTGTTACTGAGCTTTTTTTTTATGCTGATAGACTTTAGAGATAAGCCTTCATTTGACCACAATCTCACCTGATGTAAAGTGACGATGTGCTCTAAGATGGGACATGAAAGACCTAGAAGGTAAATGGCTTCTCCGGGTCACATTACGAAACACGAAAAATCGCTTCACGCACTGGCCCAGCCCGATGGTGGTGACAAGCCGCGGCCGAAGCCTACCAACAGTTCTTAGCACCACCCGGAGGTCACGTGTAAGGATTCAGATGGTTACCACTTACTGACGTAAACAGATAAAACCTCCAAAATATCTCAAATCTCATTGCTCTTTGTACTTCCTCCATAGGATCCTGGTGGGAGCTCCACAGGACGACCCCGCGTCCCGCATGTACAACGTGACCCGGCCCGGCGCAGTCTACTCGTGCGTGCCCGGACACAGGGACTACGCAGGGGAGGCTAGGGGGCTGCCCCCCCTCCGGAGCTGCCAGCAGATGCACTTCGACAAGAAGAACGGTAAGTGATTAACGATTATCCTGTTAATAAACATACTGAGATATTTTAAAAGGATTATTTACGCGAACTTTTTATGTTTTAGACACAATATTTATGAACATGATGATAATTATCATACTTCTTTTTAATAGATCCTCGAAACTTACGAGACAACAACTAGATACTCAGACAGAATAGAATTTGAAACGTGAAATCTCAAATTTCTCCATATTTTGATGTTATGATGGTGATTACGGCATAAATTTGCATTTACCTCGTATTTTTGCCACAGTCCGATTAATGTTCTGAGCTGAATGAGTTTTCAATATTTTTTGGTGTTAATTTGCATTTTATTGTTTTCCTTCTGATCTCAATCATAAAAAAAACTTCAAGGGGCTCTTGAAGTTTTTTTTATGATTTTACAAACTACAACCGCCCATGTCTAAAGCATTTGATGTTGTACTGTCCAAAGAGCAAACATAAAAATCTAGATCATGCTAAAATCCGGCAGTAGATAGTATTCTAAGTGGGCTCTATCAAGTTTGTCAATCTAGTTGAACGAGGCTGAAAAAGGCGTTCATAAACAACCCGCTCCTTGCACAGATATCCTTTTAATTCGCCACTTTATAGTGCAAACCTTCCTCAATAGCTTTTCCGGAAACTATGACCTGAGTAAGGAGCTTATTATAAAAGCTTATTCGGTTTAGATCAATGCTTGAGCAGGAGTTTAGGTTTCAGCTGTTAACTTAAGGTTAATAGTCATTTATTCGTTGAACAACGTAGCATTTTTAGTGTCACTTTGAATTCGCGAGATTCTTTTTCCAATACTACTTGAAATAGTTAATATAATTTTGATAAGTTATCAAAGATAATTTATTACTAACATATACGATTGTAGAAACATTGTAAACGTCTAAAACGTATTATTTTTATATGTATAAAATAAATTTTTACCCAGATTCCACACAACAACAACAACTAGCCCCGTGATAAGCTCTCAACTTGCATGACTAGACATCCTGATATACTTAATATAATATAGGCATACCCATAAAGATGACGGTCGAGAATGAGGTAAGATTGTGGTCAAATGAAGGCTTATCTAGCATAAAAAAAAAGATATTTTTAGTATACTCATTAAACATTGCTTTAAGCAATAAGGCCGCTCATTACGCATTTTGAATTTAGCTTTAAGTCCATTTTTGTTTTGTTTTATCTTGGTGTGTAATAAAGAGATTATTATCTCTTTATTTCATTTTAAACACATCACAAATATTTTTTTTACATATCTTATGTAAAAAAAATACAGAAAAAATCATATAAAACTATCTACTGTATAAAATATATCAAAACGGAGAGTCACCGGTCGCTTGAGCCTCGCTTCGCGACCGGTGATTCTCCGTTTTGATATATTTTTTACAGTAGGGCTGTAGAGAGAGGAACTTTCCGACGACACGCGCCGAGTCCAGGAGTACTGCCTTTCGAATCTGACCCTTGATCCAGCTTCCCAGCGAGAGCCTCTGAAGGTGTTGGTCGAGACTCTTCGCTATTAGGCCGTTAACGGACAAGATTATTATTATTATTAAACACCCAGACAGATGATAGATAACTCAATACATTCCAAAGCTTTTATGAAAAAACTATAATAATTAGGTACTATTCTACATTGAAATAAAACTTAGGACAAGCAAAACGTGAGCAATACTTGAGCAGTATCCCTGAATACGGATACAACCCGCCTGTTAGGCTCAATCTGATGGCAATGGTTCAGAAAACCAGATCTATTTCCATAAAGGCAAAACAATATTTCTATTACCTCCAATAAATAGCGTTTATCGACGTGCGGTGATAAACCTGCCACATACGGGCACTGGAGACTTACGACCAATAAATATTATTATTAATAGATTGTTGACGGATTCTGTGATGCTTTAAATGGGAATAGAGTGCGAGAGTTTGTTTGTCACACGCTGGTCTATTATATTATTCGTTTTTTTTACTGTAGGAGTGTACTGTTAGTGTAGTGTACTATACTGTATTTAAGATATATTTGTACGATCATTGTTTCAGTTAGATTGTATGATGTTATTTCAATACAATTATGCGGATAAGTAGTCAATATTTGTGGATTCAAAATCGACACTTAAGACAATGTGTATCGTATAGGAATAAGGCCCTGTGTACACTTAATGTTGCCCAGGGCATAACTGACGATTGAAAAAACTAAATTAATTTATTATAGTAATAGAGAAGCGTTTAGGTTTTTCTCAATACACTCGATACATTCTTTTAAACAAGGAGAAAAAAAGAAGAGGTTCTGAATTCGACGCGTATATACATTATATTTTATTTTGACATTGCATAACTTTTTACTGAATAGTCCAATTTTGATATTTGGAAAGAAAATAATTCCTATTACTTTAAATTTCATCGTCAAAAAGCAGAAACTTTAAATTAATGAACTTTTTAACTATATTATCCAAGTTCTAAACTTTGTATGGGTAGTAATTGCAGCCAAACCATGTATCTTGATGTCACATAAAAAAAACACAAGATAGGAACAAGTTTATCTGATTGCTGGCTGTCAATAATGTCAATAAAGGTAATGGCGACAGTCAGCTATGATTGATGGTGTCAGTTCCTCAATCGTACACTGGTTTATGAGCTATGTGCGGTGGTTTTACGATGGCGAAGGATTGTAATGGATGACTTTGTAAGCAATGTTACCATTGTGATTGTAAGAAGCTAGAATATGAGTATTACTGGGCAATCCTATACACATAACAATATTAAGCCCCCGTGGTAAGCTTATGCTTGTAGACATAAAATATACGGCTCAAAGCCCTATAACTTGTATTTGAAAAATAAGTAAATTAGTTCCTTGCTCTAAGTAAAAATCTGATATACATACTTCACTCATAGATTATTGAAATATTTAATTCAAAACAAGGTTTTTATTAAACACGAAAAACTTTTAAAAAAGTTCGACTCGAGTGCCAAAAGAGCGATAGAGGAGTACTACACTTCTATCAAAATGAAAATGACTTTTGATCACAGAACAAGGAACTTTCTTCTCTTCTACTTTGTCTATGCTTTTGATCGGCCAAAATAAGAAAATTTTACAGCTAATTAACTAAATCAATCACGACGTCTAACGAGCACTAAATTAGACTGACGTGTTTACTTCTGCCTAAAACTAATTCATATTATCACATTGTTATAGTATCTTTATCAAGCATTAAACATTTATAATAGAAAGAATTTTGAATAAAATACTATCTTCTCCTTAGTCTTGGAGTATTGGCAGAAGCAAGTTTATCTTATTTTCTAAACTCGGAAACAAAACAAATTTATTCAAGTCCCGAGATTTATACTAACGGGTTCGTCTGCAGCGACAAATGCACATAATGGACGTCGGACGTCGCATCTACAGAGACAAAAAGCCTGTCTTCTACTACAAAGCTGGCTTTGTATCATTTGCATCGCTTGCACCCGTGCAGTAGCTAGGACATTAAGACAGGGGTGTAGTCAAGATATTTCTACGGGTAGTCATTTTTTAAAGTTTTTTTATATTTACTTTTTTTCAAAGACTTTTTAAACACAGATACAGGGAAATAAATGATTTTGTATCTTTTACTTATTACGAGCTACGCTGAATAAAGACCGTAATTTTTTTTCACTGTTAAATAGAATCTATGTGAGGTTATTATCTATTGATATGATTTTAAGGCGATATTAGACCTAAAAAAAATGGGTAAAAAATTACATGGTATCTTATTACTATTACAAGTAGTTTTTCAAGTCTCGTCGTTGCAGGTGTGCAGGTGTATTATGGATTTCCCGCCGGAAAAATGTTTTTTTCGCGGTAAAAAGCCTAGGAGCCTATGGCGACTTCCAAACTATAAAGCTTTCGTGGAAAGCGGCATGTCATAATTCATATAATAAATACCGACTTGTTGGTTAAATATACCCAAATACCTATATTACAAATAAGATTATTCTAAATAAAAAATCGCAGAAAGAAAACTCATCCTCAGTTGCCTTGCTCCACTCCCGCGCAGTAGCTCATGAGTATAAATCACGTCGCGTGCGCATGACGTCACGACAGGTCATGCCATCTCGCGGCCGGTTTAGGCAACATGTCACAAACATGGACTAAGAAACTGTGGGTGTAATCAACTGAATGAAAACCTTCCACCCCGTCAGCTTGAAGAATGTTGAGTTCAGGAAGATTAACTGTCTTATAAATTACCTGAATGCCAATGTGCTATTGTCCATAGCTATAGGTTATCTTAAAATAATGTATCATTGCATTGCCCATAAGCTAACTCAAAATTATGTAGAATAATTACTTAATTGTGATGCCATTTGTAGTATTGAATAAAAATAACTTCCCTAATGTTGTTGTAATATGATAACACTAATGATTTCGTAAGGCTATCTCTCTTGCGATGATTGTACAAACACTGTAAAACTCTATCTTGTTTTGTAAAAGTCAAAAAATTCTTAGAAATTTTAAAATATTGAAAAGAAAAAATAGAGAAAACAGTATGCAGTGTAGTCTTATAGTTCCAAATCAATTTCATCCTGATTGATAACATTATATTTGAGATTAAGATTTAAGATTATAGAGGTTGCTTTGGTGGATATGGACAATGAAAAAATAAAAATATTCTACCTGTAGTATAAATATTTTTTTCTTTTCTGTCACTTTAATGTGCAATATTTTTGTATTTTAAACATCAGAAATAGTGCTATTATAAATTTTGTTTTCTTTCTTCTCACCGACATCGACATAAAGTAGCCTTTCGAGACAAATGCAGCCGTAAACCTCGGAAGCTACTTAAAAACAACCGCCAAACATTTAATGGAACAAAACAGAATTAATTTAACTTAAAATTTAAAGTTTCTTTGTGCTACAAAAAAGGAGACATTCTTAAAATGTACACGGTCAGTTTAGCACCTTTTGTGTGTCGATATATGGCGATCCAAAAATGTTAAAAACAAAATAAACTTGGAAGTATGCAATGAATCAGGGTTTGGGCACCACGAGGTGTCGTAATGGACTAAATATGCGAATGATTGTGGATGCCTCAAAAAAGTTGATGCAATCGTGTAAATAAGGAAATAATTTATTCAGCTTCTGTTGGTGGAAATGTAATTGTTGTACCTACTGGAAAAGTTCTGGGTTTTATTTCCGGTTTTATGACCATTTACAGGGAGTATGCACGTATTTTTTTTTGTATGATTTTATTGCTTTTAACGTTTCTATTAGTTATATTACCAAATGTATACATTTATATATAACACATCCAAAATATTAACCATTACGTTCACAAACTTACTACCGATGCACCTACCGCGCCCAAACAAAGTCAAACGGCTATATTTTTGGTCACACTCCAACATTAGAAAAAATTCATATGGTGGTATTTTTGGTCACCGACAATACGATACATATATACAGAGAGGTGACTCGCCATTTCCACGATCAATGGCCGGACGCACTACTGCCCGCACAAATTGGCGCATGCAAACCTGCGCTTACGCATGTTCAGGTGTCCGCGCGTGCGCTGAATTCTGAACGGGACGGATGCAGTCCGTTAAACTGCTAATAGAATTCGTAGGTATAATTTTATTGTGTTACTAGCTTTCTTAGCAAGGGTTTGCTCATGATAGAAAGATAGGTATTCTAGGAATAAGAGGTTTCGAACACCAAGGATATGGTTCTTTGCAACTCCCTCCCTCTTCTCTCTCCCCAACTGCGGAAGTCCTCTCTCTCGCCAACTTTTTCTTTCTCGGATTCGTTTGATACTTTCTTTGAGTTTCATTAACATTTTCCCACATTTCAGGCAGCATAGTAGAATCACGCCGTCAGTCATTATTATACAATCATTATTAATATATCTACACTAATAAAGCTAAAGAGTGCATATTTGAACGCTAATTTCGACAAGTACTAATCCGATTTGAAAATTTATTTTATTGAATAAATAGATCTAATTTATCTACTACTTTTTACTGCGTTATAATATTATAATATGCGTCGTTCCTGGGGGTGACTCCATAAAACATAGGCAACGCCTCGACGGAAAAAGCTAGTTATCTGATAAATACTCATAGTTCCTAAGGAACGAATAGTACACTGTACAGTAATAGTATCCTGTCAGTTAACACTCACTTTGAGCCAGAGGAGCAAGTACCAGCGGAGTACCAAAATGCACCGCGTTGAAGCCGACTTCGTAAAGATTTGCTGCTTTGAACTCAGAAATGCACTTAACGGTTTTATCTTTCACCAGTGAGTATAAGCTTCATCGGTTTTAAGCCCATAAAAAATAGAATTATTGAATACAGATAAAAGCTACTAAAATGACGTTTGATATTTCAAAAACTCGTAAAAACGTACTATTTCGATAAAGTTTAACGTTTATGTCTAAATTATGAGTTCTGTTGACTTTTCACCTTTGGGCCACAGCTCCGTAAAAAGTTAACGATGCGTAGTTGTCTTTCACAGGATATATATAAATCTATACCATAGTATGACACTTCAGGATCTCATAGATTTCCTTTTATTGTTGTATCCACCTTGGGCAATAACATAACTCGCTGCCTTTACCAAGTCATCTGGCCAACTAGTTGTATGACACTTTTTCTACGTATCACGTGATTAGATTTTGTAAAGAAACCTCGAGTACAGCCCTCTTCAAAGCTCAAAGATTTTGTGCCTATTCATAAGGCCTAACAAGGCATTAGTTTCGGATAATAATGTAAATAATCTTATCATTACATGTTTAATGTATTGGTTTCCTGTAAGTCGGTTACCAGTAACCTTAATTTGACAGGAGCAATTACCGATCGCCACAATGCTATGGATATCACATAATACCATCATAAAATAGTCATTGAAGCCTGTCCAAATATCATTTGAGAATTGTAGGCCAATCCCTTCAAGGTCCTATCCGTCCTACATGAACAGAAGGGCTCAGTAATGTCGCGGGTTCTCCCACGCGTTTCGTAACCGCTAATGTACTGTCAAATGCAGGCCACCATGTGTCGGCGCCGGCGCAGATCCGCGGAGAAAGTGGTAGGTGAGATCATTGCACAAATCGGTCTTAAAGATGTTAATTGTATTAGGACGTTCGTAGGTACTACTGAGTGAAAACAAAAGATATTGTCTTTGCTCTTACGAGTTCAATGATTTTGTTTTTGCCATCTTGTGCAGCTGTCTTGTGTCGCCTGTAAAGGCAGGTTTCGGTAGAGCAGTATTTCATAATAAGACCATTGTATTACCCGAAATTTATTGAATAAAAATTTTTGAGTTTGAATTTGAATTTTCCATTCAAGGTTGTTTGCTAGAGATTCATCAATCAAAACCCAGACAAAGGAGAAAGTGCTTGCAGTACATACAAACGAGCAAAAAAATGACGTATTTTTACAGCACGAAAACATCTAACGAACTGCGCAAATAAAAGAATCTCTTTTAAACAAGCCCAAGTCCCCATTGCGTAGCTATGGCTGTAGATAAAAAAATTCGTTGTAATAATGCAATAGACGAGCCTGGTTCGTATGACCTAATGCCCCCTTATCACATACCTCGCTATCTCTTCCCGACACACGACCCCGACACTCTTTGTCGGCGTTTTAAGAAATTGTATGACTAATTTACACCGGCTTTTATTTTCACCTCTATCGTCGGTGGAGAAAAGAATTGCTTTGCATTTATATCGGGATTTGACAATGTAACTGTTACTATCATAATATTATGTAAATATCGTCATGTCGTTTTTACAATGCCTGGGTTATTTTAGAATTGATATGAATAACAATTTCCTAGAGTCCACATAGTTAGTAAAGGATAGTTAGGAAAGGTTAATTTAATCCTATTGATATCATCATAATTTGGGGTCGGCACACGGCATATTTTTTCAGTTTTTAATAAAACTAAATAAAACGAGACTCTTTTACTGAGACTTCGTCGTCTGACTGTCTGTCTCAGGAACCGTGATAGATAAAGTCGAAATTTTGAGAAGCGATGTATAAATTGTTGTTATATATATTTTATTTTTAAAATATACTTTTTTTTTTATTACATAACATGTATAAACTGTACGCGGTCAGTGTACATGTGTAGTAAATCTCATAATTATTAAATAGTTTCCTCTATCAACTCAACCTATCGATATTCTTCTTTCTAAATTAAGTTCTAATTATATGGTATTTAATTACTTTCTACTTTAACGAAAAGCAATCTAGCGATTGGCCAAAGATTTCATAAGACATTATGCAAATATTCCAACAAAAAAGATGCAAATAAATTAATTATATCGATAATTATTTCGGATCGTTTTAAATACTTAAATGGCCAGTAAACGGGAAAGCTTGGCTGTTATCAGTAATCTAGTTCCCATTAGATACTAGTTGACTAGCTGTGTAGGGGTGCTGTGAGAATGCAATCAAGTTTAATTTTAAAAATCTATAGAATTAAGTAAGCAATGCGTCATCAATCATTTATTCGTTTCTTGTTATAGTTTTTCTACTGCATTACATATTGTTTACTTATAATATAACCTAAGACAACATAAGTTAACATAAGTGATAAGTTTATAACATGAGTTTTTCACGCCATGGCCTTGCAACAACAAACTCTTTAGCTCTATTATATTAGTATAGATTATAAGGCTACAGTTTGTTCGTTTGTTTTAATAATGCTAATCTCATGAACTTCTGAAACGCACTTCTTCTGAACTCAAGCACTTCTTAGGAAAACCTACGAAACAATCCCATTTTAGAATATTATCCAATACATAAAAATCTCTATTTCGCCTGGTCCTCAGTCAGACATATTTTTTTACATGTATATTTCGACAATGATTTGAAGCTTGTTATTTTCCCGTATCACTGTTTACCTTCTTATCAGCGGCGAAAGTGTTAATTAGCATAAGTAATGAGGCGCCTGTGATTAGATTACTGATTATATTACTTCGTGAAATGTTTTGCGCAACTGAGATAAGTGTGTTTGTGAAATTTTAGTTGTTTGTCTGAGGAATTATGAAATTGAAGATATTTTGCCATATATGTATCTAGTTAACTAGGTATGTAAAATGATGTATATTTTTATAACTTTAACATAAATCATAAATCATTTATTGCTTGCGAATCTGGTGAAACATAGTCAGGTCTTATAACTAATTAGGGCTAAACAGATTCTGCTACTTTGAGCACACAAACATTACATGTCACTTACATATAAAATAAAACAAATAGATAAAAAAAAATTTGAAAAATTACATACATATTATAATTATAAAAATTTAAGCAGACCCTTGAGAACGTCTTATTAGTGACTAGTTGTTCTCACGACGACGTGGCGTGAACAACTAGTCCGTGTTTTATGGATTTTCTTGCGGGAAGAAGCCTTTTCCCCGCGGTAAAATAGCCTATATAGTCTTTCTCGATGGATATGCTATCTATCAGTAAAAGTTTTTTTTTAATCAGACCAGTAGTGCCTTTACATGCACTTACGATATAAGACAGAAAATCTATGTTGCAAAGACAAGAAGGAACAGTTGCACATTATACAATTTAGATACCCTTACAAGTCTTTACAAGATCCCCGTTGCGGCATTACAACTGTTACTTATATTTATTATTTATATTTTGGAGGTTTTGCCTGTTCACGTCCGTAAGTGGTAACCCTCTGAATCCTTACACGTGACCTCCGGGTGGTGCTAAGAACAGTCTCTGGTGGGAGGCTTCGGCCGCGGCTTGTCACCACCCTCCAGGCTGGGCCAGTGCGTGAAGCGATTTTTTCGTGTTTCGTAATGTGGTCCGGAGAAGCCATCTTCTAGGCCTTCATGCTCCATCTAAGACCACATCTTCACTTTACATCAGGTGAGATTGTGGTCAAATGAAGCCTAATCAATAATAATAAAAAAAAAAATTTAGACTTAGTCTATTGCAGGTTACTTTTTATCTATAGGTAGGCATAATACATATACGTGATGGTAATATTGAAATCGAGCTACGTAATTGTCACCTCCTACAAATAAAGCTTGAGTCGTCTGTCGCATGTGAACTAAGCCCCGGGGACAAATACGTGCGTTATCGCGCCTGCGCGCCAAATACAGATGGCATGCCCACGCGCATCGACTGCCGATTGCCTGCGCATGCGCTGAATGATGAGTGTGGGGTTGATTGATAGTTTGATTGATTTAAGATAAACTGTAGGTTGAGAAAGGGAAGGGAGGTATGGGGGTTGGATCTTTGCCAGGCAGTTGGACATTACGGACTTAGTCGAATCTTCTGATGTGAAGATAAAGCATTAATCAATGTAAAGATTATATTATAATTCTAGTTTTAAGTGTGAAACTAAGGAAGTGTGACTATATAGGAAAATTATTTCTATGGAAATTAATGTCTAGAATTCCCTCCTCTTATTCAAATCTTTGAAAAGGCAAAGACTTGAACTGACTTGCAATGCAACTAACGTGAACCGACAGTTTAAACTTAGCTTTATATACATACCTCAATTACATACATAAGTATTAGGAATATTAATATAGGAGTCTGTTTTGTTTTTCTGTTAACTTAACTTCAAAGCTTCAAACTCATATTTTGCTGGCTTGGATAACTACTTAGCTTGTACTCTACCTTCTAGGTCTTCATGTCCCATGTTAGACCACATCGTCACTTTACATCAGGTGAGATTGTGGTCAAATGAAGACTTAACGAGCATAAAAAAAAAGTACTATTTGTGGCTACTTAATGACTAGATCCCGTCAAGAAACCCGAGATTCTCCGAACCCTCTTACTAATTAATATGTACTTATAGCATCAAAAACAGGTGTTCAGTACTTCCAGTAGTTATTAAGTCGTAGGCTGTTGATATTTGATCGGTGTGGGCGCAAGGCCGGCGTGGGTTCGACGCCCGGCGCGACATACAGCACCGATTTAGTACAATCTTCTATTTTATTGAATTTATTCAACTTTCTATGTTGACAATTTGTAAGGGAATTGTGCTAGTAAATATGAATTGTTATGTCGTGTGTGGAATTGTTATGTTGATTTTTGTATTGGTATAGTTTTGTTATTGTTAGGTCAAAAATAATAAGTTAGAGTGGGACCTCCCAAAGAGACGAAGAATGAGAAACGACGAGTTTTTGTAGATATTTAGCTAAATTTTAGAGCAACCTTAAATTATTGTTTTTAAACTTGGTAAATTTTTTTTTGGGAGATTATATTGGTCTTTAATTTCACCTGATAGTAAGCGTCGATGTTGACGAAGATGGATCACATGGATCTGGAAGAATAGGACCTATTCACTCTTATCTTGAAGATAATCAGGTTGTAGTTATGAGAAAATACAGCAGCAGGGACCGAATTCCAAACCATTGACGTGCTAATTATAAAGGTGGATGAGAATCGCTAAGTGCGAGTGGACGGAAGATAAACTAAAATTAGGGATTTACTTTTTTTAATTTTTTTAACGATTTATAGGAAACTATGCAAATCTATAGAAATAGTTACATAAACTGTCGATGAATCATCAAATCATCATCTTCATCATCACCCTGCCCTTGTGTGCCATTACGTCGGCACAATATGTATTTTACTTACATTTTCTCTATCATTTCACATATCATTAACTTCTTCCTTACACATGTCCTCTTTCACACAGTCAATCTAATTCTTTGGCTTTTTATAAAAATACTTTAGGCTGTCGATGAATAAGCGATCAAAATTTTACAGGACTATATTGTAGCGGACTGCTAAACATTTTGGACATTAAGTTATGTTCACAGATGACGTGTTCGACATGTTACGAGTGTTTATTCAACAATAATAGTTTGGAGTCGTTTTGCCATTTTAGTAGAAGGACGCTAACATAAGACCGGTTTTTGCGAAAATTTGGCAAAACCTGTTCTATATAGTGTCGTTCGAGTTTAACGCTTCTTTTATTGCTAAGATTTCTATTTTAGACGTTATATCACTACTAGGTACACTATGTCTAATTTATATCGTAATCCGTAGGTAGAAAATGCCTTTTGAGTATACTGCAATAGTAAGATAATTTGTTAAAAATCCCCAATGAGCATTCGAAGGAGATAATTAGAAAATATAGTTTAAAAATCCCCAACCTTTTGAAGGAAAAGTTTGTCTCATAATCCCCAATTGCCTACGAAAGGCAAGTGCAAGGAATTTCTGCACTGCAGTATTCGCAGTGGATAGGTTGTAATTTTTTAATAAGCTTATCGTGTAAAGAATAATTTACATACATTATAACTTTTGAAACTATCATGGTTATCAATATTATATAGATTTATAAAATCTAAATAGTATAAATACATTGTCTTATAGAAACGTAAATAACTACCTACTTCTGGTAAACGCACAAATATTAAGTAATCATCTTAAAGATATAACTTATTTGCACTTAGGAAATTCCCATGATATTATCACCATTCAACTTTCACGACACAAACCGTCGGAACGTTTGAAAACTGGTCGTATTAGTGAAACAAACTCTAAAACAGTAGCCACCGTCAAAAGGGGCTGAACTTCTTTTATTTCATAAGTTGCTATGCAACTAGCGCAACAAAATTTCTGTCCACTTAGCGCTGGACCGTCGTTGTGCCCACGTTGGTTGTCAGAAATACTAGGAGAGGAGTCCTTTCCGTTTAGTAAAATGTATCTTGTAGGTACTGTCTGTTTTTGATAATAAGATTTTATTCCCAGTGGGCTTCTACAAACATATTATATTCTTCGTTACTGTTTAATCAATTCGATCGATTTCAATAAACCTAAACAAATCTAATTTTGACATGCTCAAAAATAATTAAGTTCTCCCATGAAATTTTTTTAAAGAAGTCAAGAAGATGAGTCGTCCCGTTTTTGTATCGTTAATGTCACATTGAGTTATGTGACATTTTAAAAAATCTTTGCTCATCACCTTTTGACTCATCCAAACCTCTCACCGGAAGTGGTTTACCCACCGTCATGCCCACGCGACTTAATTTGCCGATAGACAAACAGACAGACACAAACATTCGACGGACCTGTGGGCGTCTTAGTTGTACCTGGTTGAACAACAATGTGAGCCAAAAATGGTGATGATAACTGGTTTGAGGAATTCGGCAAGCTTAATGGATTGGCTATTAATTTGTTCGTGTTTTGGTTTTATTAGAAACTAGCGGCCTACCTGCTTGTAACCCGTTAAAACGTTACCATTAAACAAACGAATATATCCGAACAGACCTAGCCGCAGACAAATAAAAACACATAAAAAATCATATTTAAGAGGACTCACATACAACAAACAAATTTTTACAAGGTTAAGCAACGTTGCGTGTTTTTACGGAGGTTTAGTATGAAATGAAATACATTTATTTTGGTACATAAACAAACAACAGCACAGTAGACAGCATAAACAAACAGACACAAGAAAAATAGCATAAAAAAACACAAACAGATATTTAGCTGGCAGGCTGTGCTGCCATGTACCAAAAAAGTCCATCTCATACGTATCAAATTTATTATAATATCAATAAAGGTCTCATCTTTGGCTTAGAAAACACTCAAAAATAGAATGTAACCTCTTTAACCAAGCTGTCAGTAATCAGGCCGTTGCGTTGCGGTTCCATCTAAACACAATTTGATCGTGTGTTCGCGGTTGCGGCGTGCCGACTTGCAACACCATGTGCAATATCCATTTTACTTGTATTTTATGAGCTTGCGTTGGAAATTCGAACTAAATATTAGCAGTAAGCACTAGGCTGTTGTGCTGGTGCTGTAAATGGATCACTAGACGACTACGACGTTGGAGACTTGACTAGAACAGGTGCGATTTGAACAGGTGCGATTAGGCTTGGTGCTACTTTATTAAAGAATAAGAATAAGAATAATTTATTTGCATAAAACATGAGTGTATACATGGTATTAAGTTTAAAAAAAAAGTGTTCTACATGTTTTGCCAATCCTGGCGTGCAAATTTGAGAGGGCACAATGCATTTGGTCACAAATGTGATTTGTCTGAAATATTTCCTAATTAGTTGATTATTATTATATGTAGATACATCATTAAATATATTTTTATCAGTTATATAATACTAAAATTTGTCAAGAAGGAATTCATTAACTGTATAATAGCATTTATGTATAAGAATATTCTTAAGTCTGTTCTTAAATACTACTTCAGAATCACGACAATTAGACTCCTTTAAACATTTCAATACCTGATTATAAATTTTAGGTGCCATACCTAAAACAATTTTTCTTACCAACGCAGTTCGTGACGGGTGTGTACAGAGTCTGTTATTATAACGTGGATTTGGTATGTTTATTGTTAATAAATATTTCCGAACTACTTTAATGTTTGAATTGTTTCAATGAATGTCAGACAATATCAAATGAAACACATTGATTGGTGATTATTTTTGTTCTGAACTTGTATAAGGTTTTTCTAACTGTCTCTATATTATTAAGACGTAAGTCTTGAGTTTCCCATGTTGCAAACGCCATGATCACAGCATAAACTTATCTCGTTTAATCATAGTAGGTATGTTACCTATTATAAGTCCTAATATTGTTATAAACTATGATAATTTAAACACTTAAGTCTGTATGTTTTAAAGTTGTTGGAAGCACCAGTGACCAGCTTACAAAGGAATAGGGCCTTATCATCATCAAAAGCCGCCGATAGCCGATGCTATCTAAAACTATATCGCTCTCACACTTCAACAGCGTAACAAAACTATCGTGAAATGCAGTATGTGTATTTGTCTGACAGTTGCTGAAATTTAGAGGCGGGATGCTCGGCCTCGACTCTAGAATTCAATATAACTTTTGAAACATTGTTATATTGAATTGATCTTGTGATCATGGCGCATGTCACTGTGCCGAAATATCGAGAAACTTGATAGACAATTAAAAATGGTAAGGAGCCCGTTTTAGATCTAAATAGTTTAGAATTCAACTTATAAATATTATGTTAATATAAATCGCGAGACAAAGGGAAGAAACCAAAAACATTGCGGCATTTTATATAATAGTAAGTGTTTTTCCTTTCATTAAAATAAAATATCACTGATTAAAAATTAAATTTAAATTTTCGCGATCCAGAGCGAGTCATAGGCAGAATGTCTATTACTGAGGAATGTGTCAAAGTGATTAATTCCTTTGTCACATGTCAGAAAAGGTTTTTTTAAAAGAGCGGTAAAACAATGCACTTATATGTAGTTACTTACTTACCCATTGTAAAACCGACTTCCAACGATAAATATGTTGTTTCGCGATTTTTTCGTGTTTCGTAATGTGGTCCGGAGAATCATAGACCACATCGTCACGTTAGATCAGGTGAGATTGTGGTCAAATGAAGGCTTATCCAGCATAAAAGAAATATATAGATATATATTCTTCATTTTATTTATTTATTTATTTAAAATAAAACAAATAACTACCCTCTAAAAACTCAGCTAACAAATAGAGTAAAAACACCTTATATCCTATACAGCTTCTGTTCCTCAGGATGTTTTCCCTCACCGTTTCGACAGCACAGTCGGGGCTAAGTGCTGGTCGGTGTTCAATGAAGACGATCGTACGGCCGTTAGCGCATCGTTCTGATAAACGTAAATCAATGCGTAAGCGCAGAGATGCAAGAGTAGGGTGACTATGGCGTTTTATTTATAAACGAATAAAAAATATTTAATTATGTACTTTTTTATATTATTTTAGTTGTGCCGTAGTCTCATTTAAAATTGTTAAGGATGTTGTTGTTGTTAAATGCGTACTTAGTTGACAAAATGTTTGTTAAAGTTCGTCGAGTACTTGAGAAAATTTTGTTCTATTATAATTTAGCCACTCCGGTGTAGACCTCATCCTCGAACTATAAAAAAACCTAGACCAACTATTTTTAATTATTTCTAAATATATATTTTAATTAACTTTTGCAACATCAAGATAGCAGAAAGACAAAAATATCAATATAAGCGCTGTTTTATTGCAAAAACTTTGATATAATAAATGAATAAAGTCTTTAAGAAAACTCCCACCTCCCACCAAATCACCTGCCGAACCAAAAAACTAATATATTTTTCAATATGCTAAGTTTGTAAAATAAATTTTATTTTTTTATCAGCTAGTAACAGGCTTGGATATTCTATTATTGAGTTGTTTAAAAAAATTATGCACACATACAGCAGAAGCATCTTCATTTTATTCTTGGTTAAAATTTAAATATTATTTTACATAAACATTCAATATTGATTCATAATATAACCTAATATTCATATATGGGGCGCATATCTCATGGCCACCCTTGCCCTGTAGCAATCGTAACGTGCTCTTTCAGAAGCGCCATTTATTTGACTGGATGCGCCGGCGCAGGTCGACGACCGCGCCATATGTTGTTCAACAATGCAGTTTTGTTCTGCTTAATGCTTTGGCAATATTTTGAGGACTTCCTTAACAGAAATACTTGAACATTTTATTTGTTTATGTGTTTTATTTACTCTTAATTTTGAGGAAGATATCTCTCCTCAAGAGATAAGTCCCTCGAAAATAGCTTGCTTGTTCTGCAAACATCCATTCCTTGGTCTTTGTGAATTTATTCTTCGTATAGTAAAAAATAACTACAGGTTTATTACACATTATTAGGTTTTTATACATATAATACACTTATGAGGCTTTACTCTAGAAATACTCTGCGAATCCTTAAATACTTGAATTACTACCCAAAACCATTTTCGGGTTTCGGGTCTTTTCATTCATCATCATCATCATCATCATTTCAGCCGTAGGACATCCGCTGCTCAACTCTGCGTTTGTCGATTCGTGGTCTCCATTCGAACTTCCCGAGAACTTTCCGTATCTTTCCGCAGCATTTTACACAGATTTATTTAATTATGCTACGTGTTAATGTGTGCAAGCTTGGCTGTACCAAGTGTACCATTGATGAATATGGAGCGGTTCATTAATGAAACAATTAGGTTGCCGTGATGAAGAATCATCAATCTGGGACGCGAGGTCCACAGGACGGGCCAACTGTTGACCACGGCCCTTAGGGCTGCCACTTTCTAACAAATTTATCATTTTATTTATAAGATGTAGGCCTTCCATATAAACAATTACCTACTCTGCGTAAAAGCGGCTTCAATCCTCCTGATCTTGCAGATTTTTTATGACGACCCCAGTGGCGAAGGTCTGTCTGAGGCGACAAGATGTTGTACTATCTACAACTTCTGGTTTCGGGTCTGGGTATTTTCTATGTACCATATGTAAGTATATAGAAAAAGTTTATCTATCAGTCACCTAACACCCATAGTACCTACAAGCTCTGCTTAGTTTGGGGCTTAACCTAAATTTATATATATTTTCAATAAACAGAGAAATCACCCAGCCCAAAGACCAAGTGCATACTACACAAACACTACTCCCATACAATCGAACCCGCATCGGCCAATGCTGATTGCAAGTCCTGGCAACCCTGGCAGCATTCCACTTGCCGCTGATTGGTCAAAGTGGTTGATAGCGGACTGCTGATTGCTTGATTGATTCCACTCCAACCTAGTGGTCTCTCGATCGACGTCACTAATTCAATTGTATATTTTGTTTAGCCAAAACAGTTTTGGGCAGTCCATTCATCAAATTGACGGATGCCATTATGTTTTTCAATTGGTCATAATTTCTATATGTCGGAAGATCTGTGATGTTTTGCTTTCGGCAATGAAAAATAATGACCGAATTTATGGAAGAGATTTCGGGTTCGATTTCCCTGGAAACAAAAGTGTTTGTATATTCTGCAAGCACTTTCTCATTGGGATGGCTGTTTAATACGTATTATAAAAAATCTGTAAATGCACCTATGTAGGTTTGTCTGGTATATCAGTTGTCTAGTACCCGTAACACAAGCTGAGAGCTTACCACGGGGCTACATGTTGTTGTGTAGATTGTCCGGAAATATTTATTTCAACTTTTCAGTTTTTCGACGGTTACATTTTATTTTTAGTTTTTCGTTACCTCTAGCTAGACTATTAAACAGATGAAGGTGATTTATATAAAATTTCGTTTAAAGAAGCTTAAAATTTTTTAGGTTACATTTGAATGCCAAATTTATCATAGCCTCTAGTAAGTTTAGTTCTCAGTACATCCGCCACAAACTCAACGGACTTTATAATCTCCCAGCTTTCTATAACGCTATCATATTACGTACCTGGAATCAGTGCGCGTTGTATGAAGACATCATCACGTATACCTGTATGGTCTTTGTATGGTGTCCATTTCAATGTAAACATCGGCTGTTGAAGTAGCCTCTTGAGGAAGCTATTTCATAATTGTGTGATTATCATAACATTGCCCATTTAGTTAATTATTTGTAAAAAGCGATTGGAATTCAAACTTCTGATTGAGGACACAGTTGACTGGAATCGAAAGGTTTTCTTTTGTAGGTGGATAACAATTTCATTATAATAATTATGTTCCTGTAACTTATAAATGATTATAGGTTTATTTCACAAACTCCCAACAAACTTAACAATGGTAAGTTATGCCAAGAGCTGTCTCGCTTTTTCACATATAAAATAAATATAAATATTTACGGACAATCTACACAACAACATCTAGCCCGTGGTACCTAATATAATAGACATACATAGATAGTTATTATACATATTAAACACTCAGACCAAGGAGAAAGTGCTTGCAGAACATACAAAAAATCGAATCCGTTACCTCTTGCGCCACAAGCGGACCATCGCCCACCGCGCCACGAGGCAGTCAACGTGTGACTGAGCTGACAGCTGACTGAGAAATAGCTCTATATTTGAACCACTGTCTGATTTTACTCGGTGATGGTGGATCTGGCCCTTAATAAACTATTTTATCACTAAAAACAATCACAGCCTACAATGACAGTATTAATTTACCTGTGGTATTGCCATTTAACATTCTGGATTAACTTTTTCGTGATTTATGACGAAATAATTATATTCGATAAAAAGTAATTTCATTATTAAATACAAACATTAGAAAGACAAAGAGTTTGTTTGAACGCGCTGATCTCAGGAATTTAAGAATTTAAAAATGATTTCAGTATGAGATAACCCATTTATCGAGGCTATTGGCACCTTTTTACAAATAAATACGTGTTCCCTGCGGAAAGTTTCAAAAGCACGGTTTGAAAAGCTAGTAGAAAATATGCAATTCCCCTTTGCTATTGCAACTTGTAATTAGTAGAGCATTCAGCTGTTCATATCCCACTACTGATAGCGGACCTTATTAAACTCATCGATAATAATAAATTACAATAATTTATAATTTCCTCTTTTGTTTCCGATGGGTTATAAAATGGCCGTTACAGTGTCCGCGTTGTATTCTGGCATACCGTTCAAATCAGTGATAACGAAATTAGATACATTTTTTATTGGTTCCAAATGCACAGTTGTTTAAATTTAAATGAAACTTTTATAAAAAACAAGTAGGACTCCGCGGTGTTACCCGCCCTTAGTGGACTTTCCCGCGGTAAAAAGCCTATGTCACTTCTCAAGCTTTAGAAAAACTGTGTACCAAATTTCATTCAAATCCGTTCAGTAGATCTAGAGATTACCTCATACAACGTCCTGAAACATCTCACAAAGTATAGAGTATAGATATAACTTTGGATTGGATTTTCATTCTCACATAATTTTTTTTTGTATAGGTAAGGTTGATGCTTTTCCCATTCAAATATTCTTAAAGATTAGCTATTGTTTTTTGTCAGTTTTTTTATTTTATATCTTTATTCAAAATCTAAACTACAAAGTATGAAACTAGTTCTTATTGCAGTACTATTGTCTGGTAACATTTTATATAAGTTATTTAGTACTAGTAATTTTTTTGCGTTTTAGTTATTTAAATTGTGCCAGTTGAGCACCAACATTTGTACCATTATTAGCAATCGGAGGGCAAGCCCTCGTGAATGATAGTGAATATTTTATATCATTTCTAAGAAGCAATTTGATGAAACTTAGCTTCTTTCCTAAAATAATTACCCCCCCTTTTTAGCAAATTCTATCTTAATATTTTATAGTGTATGCGGTGCAAGAGGTTTCGACGGTTCGATTCCCGCCCACGGGTCATGTGTTGATGTGTGGATTGTCAGTCAATATTTGTTTCTTTATAGTTTTCAAATACCCACCCTTGACCACCAACAACAAAGATTTTATTTTACAACAACCTACCGAAGCTTCTACAAATATGAGTTTCTTCATTTATTTATAAAGTCAAACCACCGTGTAATAGTCTGCCAAACTTATATTAGGTATATAAAGCCGCTAACAAACGTTTGCCTTTGTCGATCACATTTACATTTGTTTTTGTTAGAGAGAGAGACATAATTTATTCTAACTTTAAAACATTTGCTATCTATTTTGCATCACAAGATTAGTAATAAATGATGATATATTTTATATATTATACGCAAATACTTTGTTAGGGCGAAATATAAAATAACAATCATCGTTTCAATGAATAAAATTTAAAACGTCTTTGCAAAGATAACAAAAGCTAAAAGCCGTTGGAAACTTTTTAATTTTGTGGAAAGCCTTGTCCGGGCACTCCCTCTTCTTGCAGACATTTATGGGCTGTCTGTCTGTAACCCTCCGGTCACAAACCCACTGAGGCGTAACCGCTTGGCACGATTTCATATAATTTAATATTTTCCACCATTATTAGTGTTATTTTTGATGTTTCTACACACTCTGACTACCATGAGGGTTTGGATCCACTGAACCGCGTAATATGTCTTTCCTTAGTAAAGTATGAGACAGGAAATGGAAATATGAGTTGTATCAAAGTTTTAATAAGGGGAATTGATGAGGGGATGTGATTTGTTGAACTTGTCTGCATTTTGAATATAGTCACGGTATCTTTAATAACAGTGTAGGGTTTAGGGGAATTATGATGTTGTTTTGCTTTTATTTATGCGTTGTGTCAAAAAAATATTATTATTAATTAACAAAGAAATCTCAGTCATTATACACTCTAATTTAAATCTACAATGTCTGTTTAACGGTCGATACTGTTTATTGTGTTTTATTCTGTTTCATACGAGTAATTGTATTAAATAGTAGTCTTTAAAGCTTGTTATCTTCACCCATTTAACGTTCCCACTGCTGGGACACAGGGACTTCTCTCTTGACGTGAGAGATAAGGCGATCATTCACCACGCTGGCTAAGTGCGGGTTGGTGAATGTCACATGTCCTTCCGGTTTCCTCACGATGTTTGCCTTCACCGTTAAAGCACGTGTTTAAAGCGCACATAAACTTCTCGAGAAGAAAAATCCAGAGGTGTTGTGTTTGAACCCACGACCTTCGGAATGATAGTCGAGTGTCCTCCCACTTAGCCAGGCTTGGCTTAAAGCTTGTATTTTTCTTTAATTTTATGTGTGTTTTTTTTGTCTTGGCTTTTTTATGTTACTTTTACATTTTTAGTAAATTGTTTTAATATAATAGGGTGCGGTCAGTCAGATTCGAACCGTCATTGAGGTAAGACTGAAAATCAGTGGCTGCTCTCTGTGTACCTTCAGCTACAATTTTTTTTCTCTTATCTAGTCACATCACACAATTCCTAAAAGTATCTCTTTCGTTACTTTTAGGAATTGTGTATTATATTGTAAGTTTTGGGTAACAAATCAACATTGTCTATCTTATCTTATGCATTTTTTCTTTTTTCGTGTTCCGTAATGTGGCCCGGAAAAGCCATCTACCTTCTAGATCTTCATGCCCCATCTTGGACCACATCGTCACTTTAGGTGAGATTGTGGTCAAAAGAAGGCTTATCTAGCATAAAATAAATTGTTGCTAACAGTAGGTATTCTTATAAAAAATGCCAATGATCAAGGCAGCCCCTAAAATATAGAGGCAGTATACTTAATTCACCTGAGTTTATTTACCCAGGTGCATTAAGACACACAAAAGTAATTCCTTCAAAAGTATCGCACCGGTGCTATGTTCTGTAACGTGGATGCTGATGAAAAAGTTATCGACCGACATCACAATATCAGTTCTCATCTCGGATCAGTTTTTAACACAAATTCTCGAGCAACGTTGAAAACTTCATCAATCCCTCATTAATATTCCACTGCCAGTTCCACTTAGTCGTTGGACACCAACAAAGCCATTATGAGCGGTGAATCTCGCAAAAACATTACCAATACACTTTTCCAGTTACCCATAACTTTACCGGTAACTTTATACGGAACCAATCATATTAGAGTTCAGTTTTACGAGGCCCGGAACGACCAGCCGTAAAAACGGCCTTTATGTCTTAATGCAAAATGCTTAATTACCTATCTTGTAGCTCACTTGTCAATCATGGACACGACATGATCGCTGATAAAAAGTTATAAAAAAATGGTCAAGCTCGAGTCAGATTTTAGCCAGCAGGGTTTCTTCCAAATAATAGAATAAATATATTTATTTCACACACCAATAATGAAGAAACACATTTTTTTATGCTTGATAATGATAAGCCTTCATTTGACCTCAATCTCACCTGGTGCAAAGTGACGATGTGGTCTTAGATGGAGCATGAAAACCTAGAAGATGATTACAAAGAATTCTTGATTACTAATAAGTAATAACGTCACATTTTAGGTTAAACTAGGTTTTCCTAGTTAGGTTATCCTGTGCGCGAAGGTTACGGATGTGTCTTAATTATTTCTGCATAAAATTAAAAAAAAATTGTTTTTTGAATGCGTAACAAATAAAGTTACACTAAACCTAGTCCGTCATACCACAAAACCATAAACATGTTAGACACTTTTGCATAACAACTGTTAAACACGTCGTGTAAGTGTTTATGTTTTTTGTGGTAAGGCGAACTCCTGAGATACAGCCCCCTGACAAGCATACTGATTAGAGCCCCGAGCCTCAGCCTTTGCGTACGAAACCCTAAAAATGTTCTCTGATCACTCAGTGCGTTTTCATCGGCTATCATTTCGTCGTAGTAATGTAATTTAGAGTGTGATTGGTGGTTCGCGTATAAGGCATGACTTATAGGCTATTAAGTGTATCGGTGATAACATCTGGCTTTTTCTAGAGGCTTTTACGCGGAGAAAACAAACACAGGGCGGGCAACGGGGCTTAATGATATATTGTCTGTACAATTACATTGTACGTACTTATCTCCGAAAAAGGACGCGTTGTAAAAGGAGTGATGGCATTCAATAACTCGTAATACGGTTGAAAAAAGTTTTATGATGGTTATTATTATTGATTTCGATTTATAGTATGAGATTCTGAGTATGCAGGCTCAAAAGATGTGATAGATAAAAAATAATAAACAAATTACTGTTAAATCAAGATCAATGGAGCAAAACTTGAATATTTTCAAATTGACTTTTCTTAATGACTTGAAATGATATGAAAAATTATAAAAAAAAAGATTCTAAGTGGATATTCCGTCCACTCGTACTACGCGATTCTCATCCTTAATAATTCGCATCGCATGGGCTTGGAATTCGCTCCCTGCTGCTGTATTTCCTGACATTCAACCTGAGAATCTTCAAGTCAAGAGTAAATAGGCACAGGAGGTACCTTTGTGATCCATCCTCGTCCACATCGACACTTACCATCAGGTGAGAATGTTGACAAACAAAGATCTGTTCTCCATAAAAAAAATGAGTCAGAGCTACTATTTCATCATTCTCTTTAAATTTTCCATAAAAACTTCTGATAGAAATGCATTAGTAAGTGCTGCGACCATTACGAAGTGGTCACATTAGTGGCAAAGAGAAACGAAACGAAATTGGTTCATTATTGATGCATTAAAATAAATTTAGTTGCTGTTCATCATAGTCATGCGTCATTGGCATTTAGAAATTGTCATATAAATTAGTTTTACTAAACGACCAGCTGAGATATAGTATAAAGTTTTAATTTGAGATGGGAATAGGTAGTGCAATTTGGGGTAAATGACCTCAAACATTATCAATAGTATGGATACGCCCCGGGATTTCGGGAAGAAGATCGGAAAAAATGTGACGGAACATATTTCCAATAAAAAACCTTATTTTCACTTCATGCTTTTATTTTATAATCTGAAGCTCAAGAGTTTGTTTAAACGCGCTGATCTCAAGAAAAGACGTCGTTCCCGCGGGGAAATCCATTAAACACGGGCAACGACGATGCGGTAAAAGCTAGTGGAATTACAAAATCGGCCACAGCGAATCGCTTATGCAATAGCGGGGTTATTCGTGATTGTACTGAATAATTAATTGATGTACATAAATAATATTTCGCGACCTAGATTGCACTTTTATATATTTTTTATTACTTGACAAGCCAGTGTCCGAATTGTCCATTAATCTTTGCGATGATAACTGATATTGTGGGAATAATTAAAAGTAATGCTCTTTTATATTAATTGCTGATGTCAAAATTATGTTTCGCTCGGTTTTTGACAAACGACTCCTTTGATGAGTTTGTTACGCCCAACGTGGTCCATAACCACGAGTCACTCAAAATTGTATAATTATAATTTTTTACCAAAATTGGCATAAAATGAGCTTTCTGTTTTACTCTCCCTGTTGTTTTGTATGAAAAACCTTTCAGGGAATAACTAGTCTTATGTTTTTCTTGTCGATTTAAAAGTTATTGAATGCTTTTTGACCGAACTCAATATTTTGTGTCGATATTCAAAATGTTGGGTTTCTTTTCATTCTAACACATGGTTATCTATTGATCTAATTGCTTACGGAAATTTTATTATACAATCATGTTTCATAACGAGGAAGTTTTAGCCTCTTAAGAAACTAGTGATTTATAATTCTTTATTAAAAAAATGTCTCTAAATCGCAAATAATTGTGGAAATCTCGCGGCTTAAGTAATTTTCAGTAATTTCTGTTTATAAAATTCAATCTTCTGATAAATATCTTTAAATCAGAATTAAGTCATTACCGTCCATCTTGCGGGAAACACTGAATATTGTGTATGTCCACCATTTTGTCCATATCAGCCTTGTTTTGGCCATATCAGCCTTCTGGGAGATGATAATCGTTATTTATATGTCAGATAGACATTAAATATCGCTTTCATGTTGAGTGATGTATTATTTTGAGGAGAAAACTGTAATTTGTGTGTTTAATACCGTTTACAATGTCAAGATTCTGTGAAATGTTAAAGCGACCTCCAGGCGAGGAATGACGGATCGCTCATTCAATTTAATGAATTGAACCTCTTTGTTCCTTACTTTTGTACTCTTGTTGAGTTCAAAAAAAGTGTCAGTTATATGAGGTTTTGCTTCTAAAGTGTGTTATATGAAAAACGGATTGTGTTACGGGATGCGTTTTATTTTTCAGTATAGTATTTTACTACTGACTGTTGACACATCTAGACATGAAATTACTCCGTACCCAACATTTCTGCTTAATTAATTACGACTTGAATTTGAATTTGCAGAAATTTTCTCCAAATATTGTTTACTTAACAATTTGACAATAAATAAACTTTGCTATGTTCTTGTTGCAGGAAATAATATCGACACGAATGGACATCAAGTCGATCAGAAGTCGAACCAGTGGTTCGGAGCGACTCTTAGCAGCACGGGGAACAACGGTCCTATCGTGGTAAGTTATACAGTTAAAATAATAAATTAAAACAAAAAAAACGAGAAATTTGTATCTTGAAAGTTTTTTACTTCTTATTCTTTGGTTCTGAGATACCTAGTGAAGGGAACGCTGTTATTGCTATCTGCGGTCAACAGAATAAATAGTCCATAGTAAAAAAATTAAACTCGAACTGTTGAAGGTTAGTAGATAGATATCAGCTTCCAAATTGAGTGGCAAGATTCGACCCCACTTTTTAAACTTCGAAATGAATTTCTTTTTTTGGAAAAAGTCTTTGATAAAGGCAAAAATCCATTACCTTGTCTTCCAATTCTACAAAACAGTTATTCTCTTAGTAGTTCCACCTCTTTTATTAATAGAGTTCACCTACTTTGCCTTTAAGTACTAACACAGTGACCTATAAAGTTTACGGACGTCTTCATGGGCGCACCCTTCCTGCTCCACCTCTAATGTCACCATAATGTCAATAACTCAATCAGAGTGAATCAGCTCAGATTTACTGCACAATATTGTAACTACCCTAGAAATATTAAAAATAATTCATGGCATTATTATTAATGCGAAAGTATTTTGTTTGAGAAAGTAACTTTTGAAGTGAAACTTCTATAGAATCGTAGTGATTTCAAACCGGATGCAAAAAGATGGAATGGATGGATGGAGAACGGAAATGGTAAGAGACACAAATACAATGCTTTATTTAAATTTCTTTGCGCGATACTTCGTAGTCGAGACTACGAAGTACGCGCAAAGAGGTATTGCTGTATTTTATTTATATTATTTTGTAACATACTTTATGTATTAAGCTTTATTGAAGTAATATAAATAATCGAATAATTACAGATATATGTTTGTTTCTCTTATCATTTTAGCAGATGCGTTCATTTACTCTTTTTTTCTATTCGATATATATCATAATAATAGTTCGTAAGTACACTTTTTTTTTATTCTTCTTATTCTTTCGTCGATTTACTGAAGTTTCACTTCTATCGTGCGTGAATCGCACACACACCTTTTTTTTATCATTCTTGCCGAAATACGTCGATACTATTCTTACTTACGCTACACGAGTTTTATTCCCGCGTGCGAAGCCGCGGTTAAGAGCTAGCTATATAAAGCTATTTTTATATGATATTGGCAGAAAACTGTAAACCTGAATTAAAAAAAAAAAACAAAAACGCCGCCAAGACGAATATATAAGTGATGAATTCCTATTATATCATATCTTAGAATCACAATCTGGCAACCCATTATCATTTATATTTGATTCGTTTGCATTTACTAGAACTCTGAGCTCGATGCAATCATTCCAATGTCATTGTCCTTATTATAAAACATTAAACATTTCTGACTTTTAAATATATTACGTGTATGCAAAGTGCAAAGTGTACCCAAACGAAGGCCATTTTGCTAGCCCCATTAAAAGATTTAACCATTCAACCCCAAATTAGTTCAACAAACATCAATTTGACCGGTGACAGTTGACATTTGGGGTGGAAGCGACCGCGGGTCCAAGGCCTCAACCCTATTAGGTCACCTAGAAGCTATCAGGTCAGGCTTGGGCGTCGTAAGAACAGATTGCCTTGGGAAATGGGTTGATGGGGCAGGTTTTTTTGGGTCGCGGTGTTTCGCAAAGGTTATGTCCGATAAAGTGGTCACTATAATTTATGGTATTGTTGTTTGGTCAAGATTTTTTTGCCAATAAAAAGTTGAATAACAAAAAGAAATTAAGACTATAGGCTGAATAACTATAATAGTGCTGTGTGGGAAAGACAATAGTACCTATTAAATAAATTAAAATAGTTTTATTGTTTTGGATTGAACTACGTCCCGATTAGCAGAACTATTTAAACATTTGAGGGTTCATGAACAAATAAATTACTTACATTGCGTGGAGCACAGCTAGATATTTTTACAAAATCGCAGAATAAATAAATATCGGTTACATAATTTGTTTATTATTCATATTATCTTTATCAAGAAAGAGTTGTAAACTTGTTAAAAAGTAATTTTATTGAGTCCTGCCGCCATTACTCACGCCATACAAATAAATGGATTCGCGTCTCAGTTTCAGAACGTTTTTCCCGCACTTCCATATTTGAAATCACTTGGCGAACACTCCACCCTTTTTTAATGTTGCCAACTTATTTCGATATAATTAGATTAAGATTTTTGTGATGCTGCGTTTATAAGAACTAAAAAGCCGTATTTAAATTAGTACCTACTAGTTACTGGATTATAGTATTTAAGGGTGGGTTCATAAATGTTTTTCTTTGATATCGACAGTAACAGAACATTCTCATATCAAAAAAAAATTTAGATTTACTTAGTTTACAAAAAAAATACTTATAAAGCTTTACATCGTGCCGCCTTATCTATACAGTGGTTTTGTCTGTAGATAATTACAAATAAATCTAAATTTAAAATTTAAGAAAAACCCCCGATTCCAATGCCTTAATTTCCTTAAATGTAAAACAACATAATATTATGTAATGTGGACGCGATGCGTTTTCATTTGATACCCCACACTAGTATATTTACAGATTTTCGGTTTTGCTTCCCCACTCTCACCCCCATAACTTTTAAACGGCCCAACCGATTTTCATGAAACATGTCTAAGAACACTCGCGCAAGACTCACCTTTCATACAAAAAAAACTAAATTGAAATCGCTCCATCCGTTCGGGAGCTATGGTGACACAGACAGACTGACAGACACACAGACAGACAGACAGACAGACAGACAAACAGACAGACAGACAGACAGACACGTCAAACTTATAACACCCCTCTTTTTTGTCGGGGGTTAAAAAAAAGTACTAATATCAGTATCAGAATACATTCCAACTCTAAAGGGCCTTAGCAAAAATGTTCTATTACCAACAAAAACTGCGATGGTATTAATAGAAACAATCCACCATAAAAACAAGAAAACCCTGCAACGCTGGCAACCCACATCTTCGGCGAAGCGAACCGCGTCGCCGCGAAGACGTTCAGAAACTCGTCACTTTTTGCCGTCACCAAGTATGGAGTCGGAATTTTTATTTCGGAATGCCGAATTAGTGCAAAAAGCGAACTCTCCCATGCCTGTTGTTGCAATTTGTTTAGGCATTTTGTTCTCTTTGTGGACGTGTTCGGAATCCATTATGGCAGCTAGTGCCGATGAGGAGTTTAATTGCGATTTTATTGAGCTGATGAATGCTGAGAATAATTGCGTGTTGAATGGACTTGTGTAAGACATGGCTTACAAGGGAGTTTTGTTTTAATATTTTTGTCAGTCCAGGTGGTCACTGAATTCCAAACACTCACCTGAATATATTTATTGTCTTTTTTAATAGCCTCGGAAAACTAGTTAGGATAGGTTTATAGGTAAGTACTATAGGAGCATACCGAATTGTCAGGTTTCGGTTTTTTTTATATTAATCTATACCAAATACAGGGTAAGCAATTAATTTTAATTCAATTCATCATCATCACCCTATTAACGTTCCCACTGCTGGGACACAGGGACTTCTCTCTTGACGAGAGAGATTAGGCCTTAATTCACCACGCTGGCCAAGTGCGGGTTGGTGAATGTCACATGTCCTTCAAACTCTTTTAAAGTTCTCAGCACATGCCGGTTTCCTCACGATGTTTGCCTTCACCGTTAAAGCACGTGTTTAAAGCGCACATAAATTTCTCAAGAAGAAAAATCCAGAGGTGCGTGGCGGGGTTTGAACCCACGACCTTCGGAATGAAAGTCGAGTGTCCTCCCACTTAGCCAACACGGCTTTTTTAATTCAATTGGAATCAGTCAATTGGAAAATAATCTATCGATTCATTGTAAAAACGAGATTAACATTACGGGAGTAATACTTCTGATTCTTTCAAAATAAAAGCCCCAATTTTTTAATGAACAGCGTAACTCACAATAACTTTTAAATTAAAACATATATCAACTAACTAAAAGATATCACTCGTAGGCGATAAAGCCTTTTGTGCCTAGTGTTCTCTTTTATGTAAATTATTCTCTTACGGTGCGCGATACTACAGTGTGTGTGTTGTATTTTTTTTTCAAAAACTACCCCATCACTATTCCTCCATAAGATAATTTCATTTTATGCATCGGATTTCTAGGTTTATTATAATTGCAAATAGATAGGTCGGATAAATCGCGTTATCCGGATCCGACGACGTATCAGCTTGACGTGCGTCTACGCATGCGTCTACGCAGACCGAATAGAGTACAGAATGGACTTTATAAGCGAAATATATTATACTCTCTATTCTATATTACAACTAGCAAACATCGTGAGGAAGCCGGAATGTTCTGAGAACTTTAAAGAGTTTGAAGGACATGTGACATTCACCAATCCGCACTTGGCCTGCGTGGTCAATTAAGGCCTAATCTCTCTCGCCAAGAGAGAAGTCCCTGGGTCCCAGCAGTGGGAACGTTAATAGGGTGATGATTACAACTAGCTTTACAAGTCACGGCTCTGTCGGTATTTTTGGATCATCGCGCGGGAATAACTTATTTCCCCGCGGTCGATAGCCTTCTTATCGTCAAAATTCTGCTCGATAGATTTCGCTTCTTACCTATCGGCAATAATATTTGTTATTGTTGACGTGACCAAAAAAAGAACATGTAATCATGTTGTGGTGGACTGTTAATAAATAATTCTATAAAATAGATTCTAGTAAACATATCGGCGGTTTAGAGCCACAAATAAAAATAGCCGCTGCTTACAATGGTCATTGCTCACAATGCTCGTAACGCGAAAAGTCTCCAACACAAAATGTCTAATAGTAAAAACAGACACATTAAGATAAAGACAGGTAATAATAAAAAACACATTAAGGTAGGGATTTCCACCACAATCTGAATTTCAATGTCTATATAGTCTATACAGATAGCGATAACAATTGCACATTATCATTTGATGCGGAATATTTTACACGACAAGATCATTATCTGGATACTTCTACGTAATTTCATGCGGCAATGGGTTTATCTAGAATATCGGGAATATTAAAAAGGTGAAGAGTTGGTTTGAACTCGCTAATCCCAGGATTTTTTTGAATAATTATTTCACTGTTACATAACTTATTTATAGAGGAAGTTACGCGGGTTAATCCAGAAAACGTGAAAAGCTAGTCTAGAATAATTGGGAATGGTAGATAACATCGCTTCTCAATAAGAGTATATACAAAAGAGTCATTATCATCTTCGCTCTAGGTACATTTGGACTTACCGACTTCCATTTATTTCTGTCGGAAGCAGATGGCAACCACCGTGAAAAAAGGGCGGTTCTTTGAGCGATTCATACCGTGGTATGTACAGTTCGCGGTATGAAACGACTAAAAACCCGATCCAGCAGTTTTGATAAATAATCTGTCTCTATCTTGTTGTTAGACCTCTAACGCTGCTTCAAAATAAGACAATTACTGATTGAATTATCACATATCAGAGACAGTTTTCATGATGATATTCTAAAATTAAAGCAAAAGTGGGCAAAATAATTTAAATTAACTTCGTAGTTTCGTTAGAATTTTAAATATGACCCAATACTATTGTTTTACGATTGCTTCGATAAACAAACGTTACTTGTTTGATGAATTGTTTAAAATACTTTAAAGTGGCGATTAGAGTATAAACATACATATATCAAACGGTCTGCGACTAACAAAGTATCATGAAAATTAATATCACCGCAAATATCGATAGAAACTAGCAGATAATCGACAAAAACTAATTAATTAAAGTCACGTAGCATTGCAGAGTCATAATTTTTGTCGTATCTTGTCTCCCATCTGTTTTTAGCCTCATCTATGTCGGCTTCTATGTAAGGTATCAGATTGATGCGATACTAAGATCAGTTGTCCATTCTGGCCGTTCCATAAGCTATTTTCTTCATTGTCTACAGCCAATATGGCGTCTTTGAATATTTATTACTCGATGGTATGCCTGCTTGGAATTTGCTAGATTTAGACGTAAAAAGCGTTTATCTTTAGTTTATTTACAATGGGTTTGAATTGTTATTTTTATTTAATGTGGAAGAGTCTATATTCCGAGTGAATAGACTTTTTCTGGGTAAACTAGTTCTATCGTTGAGCTCGTATCTGCCTCCTGGCTAGACTGTAGTGAAAAGTAAGCCTATTTTATATTAAAAATCTTGTCATTTAGATAATAATATTATGCGAATTTTATTGACCCGTCCGTGGAGTATTTTAAATCAATGCGTCCGTGTCGTAAAAATATTCTACACAGATATTTTCAAACCTTTTACTACAAAAAGGTTTTAATTAATTTTTATACCTATCGAGAGCTTTTTATCCAAACCCTTAAAAGGATAAAAATATATTTCTAACCCTTTATCTCTATCACAAACGTATACCCACAAAAAATTTCTCCCTTTACCTCTATCCTGCGAATTTCAGCTAAATAACAAATTGTCTGGTGATTTGTCAGCGTCTCGGGACTTTCGTTTTTGCTGCGCGCGCGCACCCTATATGGCCTTGGCCACTTGACAGCTACACCACAGATTAAATAAGCTGCTCCCGCCTTCGCCTCACCTCCTTTTACGAGCGTAGCCTTTATTGTCTCCATTTGTACGGTATTTGTTTTTTTTACCGGCAAATTTTCGGCGTTCCAAGTTTATTGGGCGACAGTTAACAGAATATGAGACATTCGGCAGAAAATTTTTCCACTGTCGGCCATTTTAGTAATGTGGCGGGTTTTTGGCGTTTTTTCGTAATTCAGTCACTATTATGTGTAATTTGATGGGGTAATTGAGGTAATTTGGTATACCAGTGAAATTACTACGACATACTTACATTTTTATCTGTTTTATTAACCCTCTTTTTATAATTACCATGTGTGTAACTTTTCCATAGACAAAGGCCGTTTTTTTTTCTTTTTCGGGATAACTTAATGAAGATTAATGCTTCCAATTAAACAGTAAAGAAGTCCGCCACATCTTTGCGTCTGACATTAATAACACGCTCCTTAATATCCCATTATCGTTAAACTAAAGCAGAGCAATTATCTGGAATCAGTCACGCACGAGCTATAAGACCGCCGTTTCGACAGATGTGGAAGCAGATGTGAGGTTCAGTATAAAGTTAATAAATACGAAAGCTAATATTAGCTTTGAGGTATATTAATAGACAAGAAGGAATAAAGAACGAAGAAGTTAATATTTATCCATGAATAACAATGACGCGTTGATTTATTATATCTAAGTATATTTAGTCTCATTAATTATGAAAAAGTGTTGTGTTGTGAAGTTATTATAATAATAATAGAATAGAATAGAAAGAATAGAATAGAAAATCTTTATTTGTTTCTCCAACATATTAACAAACATACATAATTTTAGTTAAAAATAATAAAACACTACAGAAACAAAATGGTATTCATGGTAAATGGATATATGGTATGGTAAATAATATTCCCGGACAATCTACAAAACAGTATTTAGCCCCGTGATAAGGGTACTAGACATTTATAAGTGTAAAAAAATTGGTATTCTGTCTAAATTACCATTTTTTTTTATAAGTCAACATACCATCATAAAGATCCATCCACGTACAGTCAATTAATAATTAAAAGTGACAGTGCAAAGCAAATAATTAATATAAAAAATAATATTTCCGGACAAATCACACAACAACATCTAGCCCCATGGTAAACTCTAAGCCTGTTTTACGGGTACTAGACATCTGACATACACATATTATTACTATACATATTTCCATAAAGAATTTAGTGAGATCTTTATTAAATAATTTATTAGCTACGGAACCCAAAATAAAACTATTAACATTTTTCGGTACCCTTCATTAGGGCCTATTCATTATACCCTTATTCCCTTCACGGTTCACTTCAATTTAATTATTAATACTGTTTTGTTGTGATATGTAAAGAAGTCAAAAAAGTTTATAATCACATGTTGTACGACCGCCACTTCACAAATATTTCAGATGATTTATGCCTTTGGTCCATTTTAGGTTAGATTTTTGTTACTAATACGAGTATATAAGTATAGGTTTTACCCGCATAAAGCCCAAATTCTACGAAACTTTTTAATATTTTTTCTATTTTATGCTAGTTATTCTACCCCTTCTTAGACCACAATATCACCTGATATAAAGTGACGATGTGGTCAAAGAAGGGGCATGAAGTCTTAGAAGGGAGATGGATTCTCCGGACCACATTACGAAACACGAAAAAATGGCTTCACGCACTGGCCCAGCCCGGAGGGTGGTGACAAGCCGCGGCCGAAGCCTACCACCAGAGACTGTTCTTAGCACCACCCGGAGATCACGTGTAAGGATTCAGAGGGTTACCACTTACGGACGTGAATAAAAAAAACCTGTATTATTCATTACCATTCCACCCAAATAATTTTAAAATACATTTTATAAATATATCGCTTGTTGGGAATACAGATAGGCTTTTTTTCCTAAAAAACGTACTTTTACTAAGACTAAGTAGGTTTTACGGGATTTACGATAATCAAATCTGCAATATCAATCCTAGATACAGAAATTGGTAAGATTACAAACTAAACAAAATTTCATAAGTATGAGGACTCATACGCCAAGGGGTCCGTGTATTTCTGTTACCAGTTTATAAGGTACACTAATTCCGAAATACTTATGAAAATAATGTTCAAAAAGTTGCAGTGAGAGCGGGCGCCCATCCACACTCATTGTTACCTAAATGCTTAACACACACACACACACACATTTTACCAATTTAAAATTGTCTCTCGCGCAAACTATTCAGTTAAAAAAAAACCATTTGGAACTACGGAACCCTATAAAACAATCGTCACAAAATCAGGTGAGATTGGAGTGAATAAGAATTACTTAAATAAGATATTTTACTTACAGGTTAAATAACAAACATCACAGCCATAATCATTACGTTATATGGCTTAAATAATATCGATAAATTACGAAAGTACTCTTAAGAATAAATATATCAATGTCATCAGTACATACAGCTTAGTCATTTGATCAATTTAAGCCCCAACTATTGATCCCAGAACAACTCCCATATCCCTAATGGATCCTTTGTTATCGATCGGTATTGATCGCTTGGTGCAGCCATTTGCGCACAAGATATAGATCGCTTATCGATCTATCGGCGATGACTTACAGGGTGATAGCAATTGCCCCAGGCTTTAACGCTATCATTCATCTCAATTGCACCTAATTATGGTAGACATAATCGATTATGAGGGAATGATCGGTTGATCTATCTTAGCATCGTCATTTGAGCCGTGCACTGGTATAATACCTAGGTTTTTAGGTGAAGCTAGATTAATGCATCGTTCTTGTTCGTACGTTCATTTATATCATGTTCAGTATCACCTGTTTCTTTTAGGAATTTATACTGCAGAGTCATACCTCTGAAGAAATGTTTTTAACAATAAAAAACTAAAATAAAATACTGGCCACCTATTTATCGCTCTTTCATTCAGTAAGAATTTGCTTAGGAATAGACCATCATCGTCACGTGATAAATTTATAATTTGATAAAAATAGCTAGCAAGCTAGAAAACTTCAAGGCTCTGTATTCTTAAAAAAGAAAAAAATGGTGTATCATTTTATTAAGTAATCCTTAAGACGGACTAATATAATTTTTTTTAGTTATTTTGGTATCCTATTGTCATCTATAGCATAGACTATAAGAATAAGTAATATTTATTCCATTAATCGTACATTTCGTTATTTTTTTTTGATTATTTGCTTCATTGAAAAGCTGCATACAGATCAAAGATATCATATTACAATTATTATTATAGTGCATAAAATAGATTTGAAGCTACACTGCCCTAGGTCAGGCACAATGGGCAGATCAGCGATGCTATCAGCACGTGTGGATGCGCGCGCGCCGCAGGACAATACGCGTTTATTAGTTAGAGTTAGTGGTATATGCAGGCTGCCATTCGCCACGTCTAAGGTGTGCCTGACCTGCTCTTTGTATGGCCCAAGTTCATCTAAAGGTTTTAATAATACAAAAACAATGGTTTGATTACTCACCGATAAACTGACATGAAGATTTTGGACCGTATTGTCCAGTAGTTGCCGTAGTTGCCAGTGGACAGTTGAAAATTGAAACCGTGTTTGTTACAATAATTGTAACAAGCACAGTTTAAATTTTTTGATGTTTTGTTATGTTGGCATAGCATAAGCTAAAGGCACGCAAAATGCTGATTTGTTTATGCTAAGCATTTTAGATGACTGCATATTATAATTAGTCTCTTGTTTATGTACTTTAAAACAATATACATATATTTTTAAATTTTTATTAAAACATATTATTATTATTATTGTACTGAATATAAAAGACTCCACTCCGGAACTTTAACGCTCTATACTTATATCGGCACTTTCTTATTAAATTGACAAAGCAATAACCTCGTTTTTTCGATGAAATTCTGTAAAAAAATAGGCTTCCAGTATTTTGAACGGGCTAACAGACAGACTAAACTCTATTATTCACTTATCACTGAATAATTTATTCTTATTCTATTCCTAAACAGAATACCTATTTTTTATGTAGAGTGTCATTGGAGTTCTAGAAATTTGTTAAATGTAACAAAAAAGTGTTGTAGGAGAGAGTAAGGTTATAAGTGTATGTTGTGATATTTTTTATTTGCGTCCAATTCTTATAACATGCACCGAATAATCGCAGGAAATGCATCTCATTCGCTATTTATAATATCGCAGTAGAAACACAGACACAGGAAATGAAGTCTCTTATGAAATGCTAAAATCTATTTGCGAAAGTTCTTCGGAGCTATTCCATTGGCTTTGATCTGTTTGCAATTTGAGTTTGCAGAATGGTGTCAACATTACTGGAATATTAATATATCCGTTGAAGAGATAAGAATATATTATTTTATGTTTTGAGTTTTACCCACGAAACGAGTTGTAACGAAGTTATAGATTATATTTATTGTTTAGGACGAAGATAAACATAAATAAATTAAATATTTCCGAACTAATCACACAGCATCACGTTATTTCGTCTTATTTTCTTACCACACAAATTTATTAAGTGGGACTAATAAATAATAACATTAATAATAAATAATCACACAACATCACCTAACCCAAAACTAAGCAAAGCTTGTACTTTGGGTGCTAGGAGACTGATATACTACATGGATACCTTTTTGTAAATACATACATAATACATAGAAAACACCCAGACCCGAAGTCAGATATTTTAGATAGAACAAAATCTAGTCCCGGCGGGAATCGAACCCGTAACCTCCTCAGCCTCAGGCGGACTTTCGTCCACCGAGCCCCAGAGGTCTTCTGGGTCGATAATAATACATTTTATCATCAATTTTGATGTGAAGTGACTTCATTGAATGACGGTTGTATGAAGACTCTTTACTGACTCAATGATTCTTATAACTAATAGTTAGACTAGACTTTGGTACTTTGGAATATATCGATGTAGCTCGGACACTAATTTCAAATGTAATTTAATTCACTAATTTAATATGCATTTAATAAAATTTCAAATTGGAGTTTTATTTAGAACTCAAGTTAAACCTAATCTTAGTTTACATACTTTCTAACATTTTTGATGATAACAGATGATAGCCGCTAAACTACGTTATGATGATACTTTATTTTGTTCAAGTAAAAAAATTACATTTTCCAGATTCCACATTCATAGATATTATAATACTAGCTGTCCGCCCGCGGCTTTGCCCATTTTCCCGCGAAAAGCGGTATTTTATAGTATCTAAAAAGTAGCCAATGTGTTATTCTGATATAAATAAGCTCTATTATTGTGAAGTTTCAAAATCCATCCTCACAACCAACAAACTTAACATCGCTTTAATTCATATTAGTAGGTTGCCCGCAAATATGTTAACTTGGAATCTTATATTTATCATTCTAACGCAAATATCACCGCGTCACACTGCTAGTACAGATATAAACAACATTTTCAAAAATAGAGTCAGCAATGCAAGCCGCATTGGCACCATTTAATCAACGACCGTTCTGTACGGTAACTCCAAACATAGATCTAAAAAACTAGTAGCCTTCCCATAGTAGTGATTCTTGGGCTTAACGGGACCGGCACAATTAGATGTGGCGTGTGAGGCAATGCAGGCTTATTTTAATCTGTGCTTAAGCTGGTCTATGGCACCCTGTTATGGTAGGATTCGATTCTTGCAGTGGACGCGTATGTTTACCTAGATAGGTGCATTATACCGACTAAATAATATCAATTAAAAAAACAGGTAGTTCAAAAATACTGGTTTCTTTTTTGCTTTATCGATTTAGTAGGAAAGTGTCAAGATATAGATACCGGCTCAAAGATCCGGAGTGAGGGCCTTAATACATAATGCTCGAACGTCACACGAAATAATGTACTGTATCGTTTAGATTTTTGGTTAATAAGAAGTTTTTTTTAGTTATTTACCCTATTAGGTAGGTCGAACTTCGAGAAGGAGGCGAATGCCGTGTCCAGCTCTGACTACCAATTGCTTCAAACCACAGAAACCTAAATATTGCTTCTAAATCTAATCTACGCAGATAGAAGACATCCTATGCCTGAAATTATGATGGTTATGTTCGAGCTATGAATGGTATAAAAATCGCTTGTATTTCATTGAAATATCACAAGAATTAAAAATGTTATTCATTGGATTAAGTATAATTATGCATACCTATATTGTTTAAGACAATTTAATAACACCGGTAATCTTGAGGACCCTTAAAATATCTCACCCAATTCCAGCAACTTTCGAAACGATAAAACATACTGTGCTTACGCTCAATGGCGAAAGTGGCCACATTTAAAATCGATTACGAAGCGCGTGCGCCGATAAGGACCTATTTACACAGGGTGTAAAGTGGAATGCGCTGTACTTGGGGATTCATGGAGTGTTTACACTGGATTCGTGATATTGTGGGTACAAGGGACGGAATATATCGATTTGCTTTTAAGATCTTTGAAGCGGGAATTGTTATAGTGGAATAGTTTGCTTGAAACCATTCTGTATTTTAACAGAATATTCGTAGGTAATTGTTGCTAAAAGTAGTAACTTAACTTTGAAGTTTTACTACCTATCCTAAGGTAGCTGTAGTAGATTTATCTAATTTTGATAAACATAATAAAATAGCTACCAGCTTAATAAACTATAGTTTTAATACAACAAAAATTTATTGAATATAAATAAACGCGATTTATTACCAACAAACTATTGAGAAGGCTTGACTTAACTTAACTTTGAAGTTTTACTACCTATCCTAAGGTAGCTGTAGTAGATTTATCTAATTTTGATAAACATAATAAAATAGCTACCAGCTTAATAAACTATAGTTTTAATACAACAAAAATTTATTGAATATAAATAAACGCGATTTATTACCAACAAACTATTGAGAAGACTTGACTTAACTTAACTTTGAAGTTTTACTACCTATCCTAAGGTAGCTGTAGTAGATTTATCTAATTTTGATAAACATAATAAAATAGCTGCCAGCTTAATAAACTATAGTTTTAATACAACAAAAATTTATTGAATATAAATAAACGCGATTTATCACCAACAAACTATTGAGAAGACTTGACCAAATTATCAAAGTCAAAGTCAAAACGTTTATTTCCTTAGAAGCACATAGCCTACATGGACAGGTCAACTTAAAATTAAAATTAATAAAACTAAATTGCTTAAATAACAAATATCAAGGAAATAACATTGTCTTGTTATCAATAATAGTAGACTAAAATAATATTAACTAAACGAAAATTTTGAATAATACCATACAATAATTGTATAATTTTTACAAATACTCTTTAATATGTATTCAAAAACAGTGGAAGTTACATAGAAATACAGCATAAGGTATACCGCTACCGACAATCAGGGCACTTCAATCCGCGTCCCTTATAAGCGCGCACAGTAATTGCGCGTTTTTCTGCGCACCCCTAAATAGCGACGCCATTTTCCAGAAGCAACTGCGCATGCGCAGAACCCGCATACTTATAGAACCATTGGGATTAGGTCACTTCTTATAGGGATATCTGGGAACATTTACAGTTAAATAAGTTAAACCCCAGTAAAACCCGTTTTAAAACGAAAAGTGTTACTCGCATTCGTTTTAAAAGTGAAAGAAGAAAATTTACTGTTTTTTCTTGCTTTTAGGGTATTTTTTCAATCCACTGATGTTGTCAGAATGTCAAATGCATGAAAATAGATAGCTTACGTTAGATAGCTTAAACCTATCTTAGAATCCAAAGTGATAAATACATGATGATACAAGAAGTCAAAAGTCTGATGACCTCACACTTGTTGCGCCAGTTTCTTTTCAAAGTTTACCACAATACCATTTCAAAGTTTTACATATTTAGTTTATTTAAGATGAACTATGCATAGACCTCGCAGCTCCGTGATAAGCTCTAAGCTTGTATTATTATGGTTAAGTACTATAAGTTTGATGTATTTTATTTACCAATCAATATTAATAATAAATAATATGTGAGCCATCTTCGTCCGCATCGACACTTACCATCAGGTGATTGTAGACAAACATTGATCTAAATCTCTTGAAAAATATATATTTATATTTATATAGATATTATCTTTAGATACTAATACCATTAAGCTGAAGAGTTTGTTTTAACTCGCTAATTTAGGGGACTACTAATCCGATTTGGATTTCTTGACAGTTAGATAGCCTTTATATTGAGGTAGGCTCTAGGCTACTTTTTACCGGGGGATAATACGTTGTTCCCGCCGGAAATTCCGCAAAACACTGGCAATTGCATGGCGTGAAGAGCTAGAGTTTCTTAAACAACATTCTGGGCAGATGGAAAAGTGCTAATCCCTCAGCCGAAATCTAACTTACCTATAGCGTAGCGGTTGTATTAAGTACATAAGTAAACTGAAAAGGTCCATAACAACATAAGTGTGCCGTGACATGTGTTGGCCCCGAAATGATCGATAGTTGAAATGGCTCGAGTACACAAGCATGATGCTAATGTTTAACACTGAGTCCCCCCGCTGAGTATCCCGCTTGTCCACAATGGATCAGCCGACGTATGCCGAGAGATCACGTTATTTTTTTTATATTAATAGATCATCATCATCACCCTATTAACGTTCCCACTGCTGGGACACCGGGACTTCTCTCTAGGCGAGAGAGGTTAGACTTTAATTCATCGTGGTGGCCAAGTGCGGGTTACTGAATGTCACATAATATGTCCTCCAAACTCTCAGAAGTCAAAGTTCTCAGAACATGCCGGTTTCCTAGCGATGTTTGCCTTTACCGATAGCGCACGTATGAGTGTGTGTGTGTTTTTGTGACAGTATCAAATAATTTTTATTATGTTTAATCAAAAAAATTTTTGTTATACAAATGTTTGCTTATTTGAAAAATCGGGATTGCATACGTAAGATCTTTTTAAATTTGTTTAATTGTGTTGAACAACAAAAGATACACAATACTTAAATAGTTCTAGATTAGTTATTGGACAAAGTGGGATCTCAATCTACTTATAGGAAGTGGTCACATCATTAAAATATAAATGTGAACTGCAACCTCAAGCAAAGCTTCCATTGTAGAGATGTACATGTGGTAACCATGTTGTACAACAATATTGTTGTAATAAATAACAACATAAGAGGTGAAAGCTGGGTAGTTCTATTCGCTTCTCAACTCAGTGTAAAATATTGAAGCGAACTGTCAGGACAATGTTATTTCCTTGATTATTCTTCGTTTTTATTTAAATTACCTTTAAGTTGAACTGTCCATGTATGCATAATTATGCGTCTAAGGAAATAAACGTTTTGACTTTGACTTTGAGAGAACCAAATAAAATCTGATGATGACAGTGTTTGTTAGCTCCGTATTGTAAATTTTATTCTGATTTGCAGCTATATGGGTGGGTTGGTTTACTGCAATAGCAATAATTTAATTTAAAAAAAAACATTTTGAAGTGAAACTTCTTTAGAATCGTTGTGATTTCAAACCGGATGCAACGGAAAAAACGACGGTGGTAAGCCAATCTTAAACGTTAACAAGGTTAAACACGAACAAAATGTTTTTGCACAGTATAATAATACTTGTGTTTTTGTTTTTATTTTCAGCTCATTCTTTTGTCGATTTACTGAAGTTTCACTTTTATCGTGTGTGAATCGCACACCTTCACCTTTTTTTTTTGTATACCATATGGATTGATGTTATTTATAGTTTAAATTTAACAGGAATACAACTGAGTTTGTCATTAAATATTTCTGAAAGTTGTTTTCTAAAGATAAACACAATTCAAAAGTCTCTTTGTCAAACCTACTCGTACACTTTAAGAATCTTAATACTTTTTATCGATACCGCAATACCATCGACCTTGTCTAAATGCCGTGTCCCGCTAACCCCCAGCTCCCGAACTCGTCCGACACGCGTTGTAAATCAAACAACAATGCCTCCAAATAAAGCTGTTTGACATTTCCCATCGCGACTGATTTACTGCACAATCACTGGGCACACACTTGACAATTTAGGACATGTTATGATGGCTATAATAAAACGGGACCTAGTGAGAACGGATACAGAAATATTGTTTTTTAATTACTAGCTTTTCCGTGCTTTACGGTGTTTCCCGCGGGAACGACGTATTTTCCCGCGGCATAAAGTATTATCATAGTAAGTATTATATTATATAGCCTTCCTCGTTAAATAGGCTATCTCACAGTGAAATAACTATTCAAATCGGACCAGTAGTTCCTGAGATTAGAACATTCAAACAAACAAACTCTTCAGCTCTATAATATTAGTACCCATAGACAAATATTGTTGGACAGTCCACACATCAAAATTTGTAGTAGTTTTCTTGCAATCATAAAAATCAATATAATACAGTGCTGCATTGAAGTTTCGCGTGACGTAATGCTTTCGAGCAAATTTATCTAAATGTTATACATCACATGCTCCCACTTCGGAACTTTGATACTCTATATCTCGTCAATTTCTTATTAAATTCCTAAAGCAAATAAAAGCTATCCAGTGTTTTTATACGGGGTATCACCATCATGCATATTTTATCGCTCTCTGCTACTACAACTAGCTAATCCAATTGGCAATAAAGTTACGCCTTGAATCTGTTTCGATCTTATCAACCCTATAAAAGTTGAATTACTCTTTACATTGTACAAAACATTTCAACAATCCGAGAAACATTCCTGTCCTATAGTAATGGGCAGTGTCCCAGTTACGGGAATAGCTGGTATATCGGTCACTCGGTTCAGGGATACAAATGGGTATTGTGCAACTGCCCTATAAAGGGTTAGTTCCGTCAAAATAGCGGTCGTGTTTGACGTTGTTATAGCCGGCTGAGATGGCGATAAAATGCCGCTTTTGCAGTTACGGCTTTTTAACAATAACTTTTGGTTTGTGGTGTCGTTGTTACAGTATGGCTTTTTTTTGCAGTTTTTGGTATTGATATTGCTGTGAAATTATTTTTGTTTTAAATTGTTTGGGTATATTGTGGCTAGATATAATGTTACAGAATAAGCTTATAGGTACTAACCAATTGTCTTTAGTAAACAACTTATAAAAGGACAATTCACGCCTCTTACAATACGGACTACTTTTTGCTTGATCAATTGTCTTGTGTGACTATCTAAAATAAAATTATAAAGCTGAAGATTTTCGTTTTTTAGAACGCACTTATCGCAGAAACTACTAATCAGATTAGGTATACAAAATATTTTAGTTTCAATTCAATTTCTTTTAATTGGACTCTGCGCTTGAAGCGTCAGTTTGCCAGTGTCAAGTTAAATTAAATTATAAAGTGTAATAAGATGTTACTCAGTTGAACGCTATTTTGCGTCCCCATTTTAGTTTCAGGTAGTGTATTTATTGAGGAAGACTGTAGGCTATTTTACCGTAGTAAAAAGCTATAATTTGGTGAATTAAACTAAATAAATATGGGAATTCGTAGGTGTAATACGTCCACCAATAAAATAAACGAATGGTAACTAGTCCGCAGATAACGGTAAACACAGGTGGCTTAATATAACCTGGACATCTAAAGTCATACGTATTCTGAGAATAATCTTTAAGCTTATTCTTTTTGTACAATTGCTGTTTATGTGTTCAGAAATAAATAAAGTGGGTATTCATTATTCTGGCGAATACAACGATTAGTCCTGAGTCAAGACCTAACAGAGCACACTGTCTTAGGATCATTTATGACTAAGTGGCACTTTTCACAAGAACTCTTTGTTGACCAATCGCTTGATTGTAAAAGTGACTCAAGCGCATGACAAACCGAATGAATCATTTGGCCCGTGATATGCTAAAATTAACCGACGAAAAAAAGACTTCTCAATTGGAACGCACATTACGAGCCCACCTCAATTTTTTTATTTGTGTTTTCTTATTGAATTATTCAAGTATTTTGCAAAATCTAGACCCGTGGTAGGCTCTAAGCTTGTGTTTCGGGTACTAGACATCTAATATTCTAAATATAATAGACAGTATATTTATATGTATTTTTTATTATACTCGTACATATAAAACACCAAGACCAAAGAGGAAGTGCTTACAGAGCATACAAACCCTTGACCCCTCGAACAACAACAAAAACAAAATAAACAACAAATGTAAAATAGGCCAGTTAACTAATTTGGGAAACCTATTTTAATTTTATTTCGGTAAAAAACAATGGATTTCAATAAAAATTCAATAAATTGACAAAATGTGCGAGATACGTTTGTCTTTAAACACAATACACCATGACAGTTTTGTACTACTCAGTTTCGTCATAGTGCTGAATACCAAAGCCATTTTGAGTCACTTGACCAAAGAGGAAAATATTACAATTTTAAGAATGATATCTTATAAAATGATTTAAATTTTTAAATTATGTGTTTGTTATTAAAAAACAGATTTACTATAATTAAGTATAGTAACAATTGGTTTTAATATTTTTATGATACAAAACTATTCTGTTATGTTTGTAGGTACATAATCTTACGAACCAAATGCTTTTCGGCATTGTTTATCACCTCTGTATTTGGTATGGTCATCGTCATGATGACTCATAGTTGCTTTGATCAGGTAAGGTCATTGCTGTGGGATAACGGCCCTTATAGGTTGTTTCTATCTGTATTTTCAACGACGCTAATTTTAATATTATCAGCGGTCCTAAGCAGAGTTCGGATCGGCACACCTGAGTAGGTCTAGGTAATATTTATTAATATTTTATTACTCATATTCCTTTTTTTCGTTTTATATCAATATCATTAGAATGATTGATAACATAAACGTATCTTAAACTTTTTTTTATTATGAAAACATTATTTCCTGCCATTTTTGGTTATTTTACTAAATCTTTGGCGTTATAGAGAAGGTTATGCCTAAAAACGTTTTTGGTGTACAAATAATTCATATTATTGTTTTAAGTCCTCTTGTGTACTTGCGTGCTTGTAGGGTAGGCTGAAATGATGTTGATAATATAACACTAATTTGTTACTTACTGTAACATATTTATCATTGGATTGCGTCCAAATAAAGGCTGTGTAGAATTACTAATGTAGTAAACCATAATGGGAATTACGAATAGGCAGAATCGCGTTAAAATTGTCAATAGCATAATACATATAATTACTAAAGTTATTGATTATTATTTGTGTTATTATAATATATGTATTTATTATTGCTAGAACTCAAACAAAAATATTAATTTACTTTTTGGTTAAAACAAATAGCTAACCCTATTTTCATTTATATCCGGCAGATGGCTCTGTTTCTCTAGCGGATTATCTCCACCTTCGTTAGCGGTGCGCGGGCGCATACGACTGTTTTCATTCCATTTTTGAATTGAGGGGCTTTAGTTAGGGTTGCTACTTTTTCAGTTTTCTAGCTCGATAGAAGCAAGGGCAAATAATATAGAAATAAATTATATAATTCAGGTACGTAATACAAATATGATTTTTTATTAATAAAAATTGCCTTGCTTTATAAGGATAAAAAAAAATATTTTAGAAATACGAAAGAATCCAGTAACGGCTAATAGGAATGCGTCTTTTTTAACGATTATCAATTACAAATACACAAAATATTAAAGCAGTGTTGGCTAAGTGGGAGGACACTCGACTTTCATTCCGAAGGTAGTGGGTTCAAACCCCGCCACGCACCTCTGGATTTTCTTCTTGAGAAATGTATGTGCGCTTTAAACACGTGCTTTAACGGTGAAGGCAAATATCGTGAGAAAACCGGCATGTTCTGAGAACCTTAAAAGAGTGTGAAGGACATATATGACATTCACCAACCCGCACTTGGCCGGCGTGGTTAAAAGAGTGTGAAGGACATATATGACATTCACCAACCCGCACTTGGCCTAATTGAATTAAGGCCTAATCTCTCTCGTCAAGAGAGAAGTCCCTGTGACCCAGCATCAGCAGTAGGAACGTTAATAGGGTGATGATGATGAAAATATTTATTTTCCTAGCTAGTTTTTAGCAACTCGTACATTTTTAAAAAAAATATTCACCTAACAATTATAACGAAAAATAGATACAAATACCTACACAAAAAAGAAATAATAATCATTTGCTAGGAAAAATGTTAACGTATACACCCGTATATTTTGTATTGGTTTATCGAGCTTTAATAATATTTAACCCCTGACCAAAAATGAGGGGTGTTATAAGTTTAACGTGTCTGTCTGTCTGGGAAATCGTAGCTCCCGAACGGATGAAGTGATTCAATTTAGTTTTTTTGTTTGGAAGGTGGGTTTTGCGCGAATGATCATGAAAATTGGTTGTGCCGTTTAAAAGTTATGGGGGTGAGAGTGGGGAAGGAAAACCGATTCTGCAAATATACTCAAGTGGATGGAGCATCAAATGAAAGCGCATCGCGTGCACATTACATTATATGATGATGTTTTACTTTTAAGGAAATCCAGGCATTGGAATCAGAAGTTTTTCTAAAATTTTTAATATTGGTTATTTTTTTTAATCAGTGTGTCAACCCTGAAGTTTACCCAAACTTTGACGCGTGTTATGTTATAACCACGGTTAAAATTAACTGAGAACCGTTTCAAGTTCATTTACACCGTATTTACTACAGTTTATTTTAGTAAGCCTCACGACATGATTCTTTGAAATGCTGTAGTAAATTAACGCTGATTAGTTTGTTTTAGAATTTTTTTATTATTTTGACTTAGGAAATTAAACAGGATGATTGTAATGGTTAATCACGTGTTATAATTTTATCATGATGATTCTAACTTTAGATCGTTGGATGCTGTGTTGGAGAAAGTAATGTCTTTTCACTATTCAATATGACCTCTTTGAACAAAACCTCCGTTTTATTTTTGATTTTAATATTAAATAAGTGAGGCAAAATGATTTTATAACCGACTTCAAAAAAAGAGGTTTCTTAATTCGACCGTATATATTTTTTTAAAGTGAGAAACCTAGTGGTAAAATTGAGGATGCGTGTTAATATTTTTCTGCATAAATTCTGCAAAAAATATCTTTAAAAAAATACTGAAATAAGCGTCGTATAATCTGTACCATCTGGATAACCGGGGTTAACTAAATGTATTACACAAACAAGTTATTGATATTTTGGTAATTAATGACAATAAATATTATAATGACCTAGACTAGAGGTATCCTAGGTATGCTATTTAGGCCGAACTGTGTTATTTTTAAAGAAAATCTGTAAACAGTTATTTTGGTACATTTAGTATGCATTCTGACATTTGGAACTCAAACACTTTCTTACGTAAAAAAGTTGTTGAGAAATGTTGTTACTCCTTTCTCAGCTAGGCTCAGATTAAGGAGTAAAAATAATCGTAGTAATAGTACACTCTAATTTTCTAATCAATAAGATTTTTCAAGCTCCTAACGTATAAAGAACTTAATTTTCTCTTTATTCATTTATTTTTGTTTGTCTTCAGGCCTGCGCCCCTCTGTACGTGTCCTACGTGACGGCGAAGTTGGGTCTGCGTGACCCGGTCGGCTCCTGCTTCTTGGCCAAGTCTTCTTCTCTCGAGGAGGTCACCGAGTTTTCACCTTGCAGAACATGTAAGTTATAAACCTCTTTAGTTCTTCATTCGTCTTCCAATAAGGTTTAACTGAAAAGAATCTATTTTCATAAGCCTTTTTGTGGCAGAGGTGTTACAAACTATTGACAAGGAGATAAACTTTAGTAAGTCAAATCTAGGTCACGTGGAAAATAGGCCAATATTAATTAATATTCGGTTGCAAACAAAATATGAAACAGTATCACAAAAAATGTTAAAAGAAAACTAAAAAATATTACATTATGATATACGGGGCTCATGTCAGGGAATCTATTACGTTAACACCTTATTGTAACCACATAAAGCAACAAATAAATGAATATACTTTGTTGACTATAAATAATTTGTATAAAATGTGGCCCAGTAGTCGCTATGTTAAATTTTCACTCACGCCATGTATTTGTCACACTCGCCGTTCTTAGAGGAATCGATTGACATGTGAATTATATAGAAGTCTGTATAGTGGGAAAAAGGAACATACATACATACATGAATACTTCAATACATACATAGAATGTTATTAAACACATTACCTCTCCTTTACGTTGGGCACTCGGGTTAAAAGTATTTCAGTAGTAATTTAAACCAACTCCTTTTTTGAAGACGTTCAATAATAACTTTTGCGTCGGCCCATTGTTTTGTATGTTATTATTACACAGCAAAGCTGTAGTTCCTGAACCCTATAGTTTAAAAATATCACTTTACAATCGTAAATCAAAATATACTGCGGCCGTCACGGCAATTTTCACGTGCGCGCCATTACCGCCGGAAGTGCCGCTTTCGCGCGCTTTTACCGCCGCCATTGTTGCCCGCCATTGTGGTCGTTTGATGAAATCTGTCAAATGAACTTTTGCGTCGTTTTTGTTTATGTATTTGTATTTTCAGAGCTTTACAAGTTTTTGGTCTATAGATGTTTTTTTGTTAAGTAGGAAAATTATGTTGTTCTGTTTTCTACGAGACGCAAAATGGCATTCTGCTGAGTAACATCTTTTTCAATTTATAATTTTATTTAACTCGACACTGGCAAACTGACTCTTCAAGCGCAGAGTCCAAATACAAGAAATTGAATTGAATTGTTGGGTTTTATCCGTTTGTGAAAAAATTATTTTGGTTGGAAGCTATATTCAATACCTAGCTGAATTTTTAGAAAATATGCCCCGTTTTCGGTAACAAATATGATTGGGTTTGTAATTTGTAGTTTTATTGAAGAAAGAAAGCTATTTGTTTCTTTCTTTTCTAGTTTAATTCTTCAGTTATATATTATTGGAAGATATTTATATTGTATTAATGATTGTACTATTATCATAATATTAATTATTTGCGTTTGCATAAATTATTCAGTATTTCAAACAGTGGACGAGGGTAAGTTTAGAAAAGTGTGAAAAAATCACTCATTAGCAATTTGCACTTATTGATTATTTATTAATATAATTATGGCCCTTTGTATATATTAGGCAAATAGATGATGAATAGTTGCAGATAATGTAAATATTCTGATATATTAAAATATTATATATTATGTAAGTACCTAGTTACTAAGTTTTTTTTTGTTTTTTTAGCGAACTACGGTCAACGTAAGACGGGGGTCTGCCAAGCCGGTTTTTCAGCGTCAATAGCAAAGGTTAGTTATAATGTTAAAAGATTTTTAAGGGAGTGATTAGTTCTAATTCACCACGCTGGCCAAGTGCGGGTTGGTGAATGTCACATGTCCTTCAAACTCTTTAAAATTCTCAGAACATGCCGGTTTCCTCACGATGTTGGCCTTCACCGTTAAAGCACGTGTTTTAAATCGCACCATACAGTTTTCAAGAAGAAAAATCCAGAGGTGCGTTTCGGGGTTTGAATCAACGTATTCGGAATGAAAGTCGAGTCTACTCCCACTTAGCCATTACGGCTGTTTTTATTTACGAAGTACCTACTTTTTTAATAACACCATAGAGAACTCGCCTTCATCTCAAAAACTATACTATTCACGTGTTGTGTAATTAACGATGAAAGATTATACAAAGTACACCGGCGAAGCAGCAAAGTATTTTAGCTTAATTGTTAAGTTACATAACTTAAAATAAATGATGATGTACGAAATTACCATCACAATTTGATGCATTTAAATTTCGCTGGCCAAATTAAATTAATGTATGGACTGTATGATAAATTTTGGACAATTTCTGCATATTATACGGAATATTTTGAAAGGTATGTGTTTATCTTTGTTTTTGCGAAAACTGTGTGATTACACGGTGTCAATTGATTATGGGATAATATTTACAAAATTACCGTATACTTATCATAATTGATTTTAATAAGCGATAATTCTTCAAAAAAAATTATAAGAATATTGACGAATACTTTTTTATTTTTTTAATCAGTGGCCCGTTATTATAAAATATGGACAAGAGACGTTCCGTCTATAATAGTAATATATGGTTACATAGTGATATGATAAACTTTACAAAAAACGTTATTCATTTGAAATTATTCTTTTGATTAGCGTTACATAAAGTCGCTACTGCTGTCTATTCGCCTGGATTTTTATATTTTGATTTGAACTACACAGCGGTTTTCGATGCAGTTACAAAAATAAAAAAAAGAATTGTCTTAAACTGCTTAGGTAAATGTTGAATACTCGTGGAAAAAAATATCAAAAGCAGGTAACACCGCGGTTTAAAAATCTAGTTACTGCTATTTGGATTCTTAAACTTTAACATAATGGTTTATATGTTGAACTCAAACAAGTATAATATTGCTTAAGTGTTAATTTTTCTCATTAAATGTTTTCCAAAAAGTCATGACTCAACTGAGTGGCTTAATGTCGGAAATTAACAAAACTTTTGCAGTTGAAATCGACAAAAAGGGAAATTTCTTGCGCCATGCCAATTACAATTCGATATGGTTTAAGTAATTTTAATGACAGCGACGGTAGGTACAGGTACCTACTTAGGTACTTAGCTTTGCGTGCCTTCGTACCGACTAGAATGCGACAAGCTAGCAACATAACAGGTAAGTAAGTTAGGTAGGTCATCATCATCACCCCATTAACGTTCCCACTGCTGGGACACAGGGACTTCTCTCTTTGACGAGAGAGATTAGGCCTTAATTTACCACGCTGGCCAAGTGCGGGTTGGTGAATGTCACATGCCCTTCAAACTTTTTTTAAAGTTCTCAGAACATGCCGGTTTCCTCACGATGTTTGCCTTCACCGTTAAAGCACGTGTTTAAAGCGCACATAAATTTCTCAAGAAGTAAAATCCAGAGGTGCGTGGCGGGGTTTGAACCCACGACCTTCGGAATGAAAGTCAAGTGTCCTCCCACTTAGCCAACACGGCTTTTTAGGTAGGTAATAGATATAAATCAATTTGATATGTATGTAAAAACACAAAAAATAAGAAAGAAATACTATTTTTGAGTGCATAAAGATGCTTTCAAAGCAATCACCCATACTTCCATTTCACAAAAAAATTACAGTTACTTTGAAATCACGAATTACGATGCATCTACCGTGAATTCTAAATATTATTTTTGTTTTGTAAGCGATTTTTTTTCTAGACGTATCATCTTATTTTTATTACTAAGCAGTTATCAAGAATTCAATGACAAGAAAAGGCAATGATGCCGCAAAAAGCAAGCCTTACACACAACACAGTAATTCAATTAAAGTAATAAGCTGTTGATGGCAATGATTGGGTGTAATTTTGACACTTATTGAAGGTTGATTGAAATTACCTTTCCTTAATAATAATTGGGGAAATTAGTAATTTTATACGGATCCCTGATTTCATAACCCATGTGTTGACGTGAAAGTGCAAACTGTTCATTAGGTCAGAGAGAATTCTGTTTTGTAACTGTAATTAATAACTCTTCAAAATAAATTGTTTGATTTCGGTTTTATGCAAACATTTAGGTATAATTATTTAAGTACGTAAATATTACTGGATTGAATAATCATCACATCACACATTAGCAGTAAATCTACCCATCACGTTAATTCAAAATCAAAAAAGTATATAAAGAAGCTATAAAACCATTTCAACCCAAAAATCGCATTAAAAGAATTTTAAATCCTAGATGTGACTTTTACAATCGTGGGAAAAAATAATAGCAGAGCCACGGGCGCTGCTATCTGGGCGCGCATCGGCGCGTGATACGAATGCGCGTGCGCACTTATGAATTATTAAAACTTTTATTGTTCCGCGCGCAAAAAACAAAAACAAAATGGCGCACGTTATTCCTATTTCGTAAATAGTAACTGATTTTATTGCGGTTTTATTTGTGGCTTTATTTGGCAGACAATTGGGTGCACCCTGATTTATTGCGGCTATTTTAGAACGTTTTTATTAAATGGCTGTACGAGCTTTCGTAAGTTCAGTTAACAAAGTAGGTGAAAAGTAGAAAACTTGTTCATTTTTTATTTATTTCCAGACCAATACCTCGAATATTCGGTGGTCTGAGGGCTAAAGGATGTGGGTTCGATTCCTTCCGTGGTCGCACAGTCAAATTATTGTGGGCTTGAACAATTTCGAGCAGGTTCCATACAAAAGATATCATTCATCTAAATAATAAGATTAGGCTTGAAGTTGCACGACACGTACCTATCGTGTAAACAAAATTATCAAAACATGTCAAAAAAAACAATCAACGTCTAATATATCAGCAGGTTATATCAGCTTCTGTATCGAAATCCGAAAACATAAATAAATAAATTAAATGGTCCACCCATCCGATCTAAATTGCTATTTTACGACCGACCCTTCACACTTTAAAAGAATAAAGCGAGTAAGGTAGATAAGTGAGCGAAATGTTAAGATCTTTCCTCGAAAGGGCCCGTATTGTGTGAATCGTGGAGATGGAATCTTGTACGTGTTTGGAGTTTTAATTGAGTTCTTACGTGTTCTTGTAACAAAGTAAAATTTGTAAAAAACTTTAAATGTTAGACTACTACAACCTTGCATTCGGACGGCAAATTTCCAACTGCAGCGGCAAGGAGGCAACTACAGGGTGTCCGACGGCTGTCGGTCGCGTCCGACTGTTGTCGACGGCTGCAGTTGCCTCTGACATTGCGTTGCCACCGTGCTAAAACGGGTGGCAATCGTGTATTGGCAACGCGCCGTTCGGGTAAATGAGTAGGTACCCTAAATATGAACACGAAACTTCATTGGGTATATGCCAGCTAAGCGTAAATAAAGACATGTTAAAAAATATGCAGCAAAGGTAGGTACTACTAGATACTTATTTATTCGTCGCATTAAAAAATATGTACGGTTTTTATATGTCGTAAAATAGATTTTATGTAGGTATTTTAAAATGCTTTTCTATCTGCCCTACAGTTAATTTTATCATTCATTAGATAATATTGAGGTCCTTAGATAATATAGATTTAACTACCTACCCACTTGGTGTTAGTTAACACGCTGTTTCAAGAGACCAAACATAGAAACTAATTTAGTTTATTCCGTACAAATTACAGACATGAGTGATCTGTTTGTGATAAGTATGTTTGCTTGGTAACAATAACGCTATTTCTACCAATTTTTAAACACCTTGTTTTCAAAACGGAAGGAGTTGGAAAAAATTACACTATTTAATATTTTTTTCGGATGGTAGAACAAAAAGTAATTGTCATGAACCTTTCGAACCCCTTCCGATTTTTCAACACCCTGTATATTGAAATAAGCATGTTGGAGTTAATCAGACTACCACTACCAGTTTATTTAACTATGTACATAAGTACATATTATGTACATGTCGCGGGCACATTTACAAGTTTTTTTTAATTGTCTTATTTACAAACTTCGGTTGCTCAAGAATTAGGCTAAATATCAAGTTAGCCAATGTGTTCGCCAGATCCCTTAAGTAATAACACCAAGTGGCAAATTGCAGTATGAATAATGGAAGTGTCAATCGCTCGCTCTACTCAAATAATTCGTGCAGTATCTTATTAACGGGTGTGAAACGTCGGTAATTCATTTCCTGGTGTGGTATCTAGCGGGTATGGTGACGGGCAAATTGCAGCTTTCTAGATGTGATATATTTCTGTTGGTTTTGAATTATCGCTGTATTGGTAGAAACGTCGGAGAATATATACAAGGTGTTTTGGATATGGTTTATAAAGCGGAAAGGTGTAAATGGCACGCACCAAGCGACATAATTATTTTGTCCGAAGAAACAACTTTTATAAAATATCGCCACAGTTTACGTGAGTAAAACGTGTTTACAAAATGAATAGTGAAACTCGCCATAGCTTTTGAAAGTGAAATAGTATTGGTAGGTGTCTTTAAGGAAACTTTTTGATTTAACACGGATTAAGAGGATTGCTATTAGATTGCTATTAAGCTATAGGGACTAGTTTACTAGTAGACTTTTGGTGCCTTAACATTTTTGTTTTCAATAAAGATTTCTGTTTCTTTTTTATTATTGTTCGCATCCTTAAAATATGAATTTAATAAAGATTCGTACTATATTCTTAATTATTAAAAAAAAAGATTATTAAATAATCAAAACAAACATTCTTGAATGGTCTGATTTGAAAAAAAATCTTTCATTGTTATAATGTATTATCCCATTTATCAGGCTAATAGGTTACTGTTTATCGCCAGAAAATAGCCACGCCACGGCGTGTTCAGCTAGTCCAATTTAATTAAACTTCAGCCTCAGCTATCAACTAAATACATAAAATAATAAAGGTTTGTCGTTGAATTCCAATAGTGCAAAAGAGGTTCCAAACATGGCTTCAGAACGCATGCGCGAAGGACAGCCATTTGCAGACAATGGCTGACCGAAGCGCGCGCATTTGTCGCTAAAATTACGATTTCGACCTGAAACAACTTGTTTCGCTGTTATTGTGTTATTTTATTTTGCCTTGCTTGTGAGTTTGGCTGATTTATGAAGGCTACTGGATAAATATGTAACGCATATGTAAATGCTCGTTTCGGTTCTCCGGAGATTATGTGTGTTTGGTTGGTTTTCGATAGGTAGGTTGCATATTTTAACATAAGTAGTGGTCGGTAGCTCAGTGGTCAAATTCTACCATAATTGTTAAAAAAGATCTTTGTGCGAACTTATTTCCTTTTACCGCGTTAATATTTAAACAAGTGCTGCAAAGTTGAATTAATGTTTTGAGGTATCGATAGATCCAGAAATTAGTTTATCTTAGCGCAATAATATCTGGAAATACGATCTTATTCAGAGTGTACAATGCAAATTATGTTTGGAATTAATAACTTATACCTAATTCAGTTCTGTTTCTTGTAATTGGACTCTGCGCTTGAAGCGACAATTCGCCAGTGTCGAGTTAAATAAAATTATAAAGTGAAAAAAATGTTACTCAGTTGAACGCTATTTTGCGTCTTCTCTCATACCTATTCAGGCAGCTGTGTCACAATATGACATTGGCACTTAAAAAGAGCATAGGAGAAAGAGCATTAATGGAGAAGGTTTTGCGAAATACTTTTACAGCTCAACATTTATAATAAATAGCTATGTAGCTAAAAAAAGCCGTGTTGGCTAAGTGGGAGGACACTCGACTTTCATTCCGAAGGTCGTGGGTTCAAACCCCGCCACGCACCTCTGTATTTTTCTTCTTGAGAAATTTATGTGCGCTTTAAACACGTGCTTTAACGGTGAAGGCAAACATCGTGAGGAAACCGGCATGTTCTGAGAACTTTAAAAAAAAAAAAAAAAAAGTTTGAAGGACATGTGACATTCACCAACCCGCACTTGGCCAGCGTGGTGAATTAAGGCCTAATCTCTCTCGTCAAGAGAGAAGTCCCTGTGTCCCAGCAGTGGGAACGTTAATAGCTATTCAACATACGCCATTTATTACAACACTAAATTAAATACCACTTTAGAAACTACTTAGCCCCAATTGGTAATGTGAGTGTTGGCCATTCATAGAGAATAAGTTACAAGTCATAAAATTAATCGCAGCTCTGTTTATATTATGATTATCTGATGGCAAAACGCTTTAAACAACTAATATACACTCGGTTCCAAAAGTAACGGGCCAGCTAAAAACTAAATATCTCCAGAACTGTAACCTAACACTGTAGTCTTGTGAAAATTACATGTTGTAATCTCCAACAGTCGTTAGTGGCTGCTCGTGGTAGAGCTACTGTACAAGTTACAGTTACAAGAAACAAAAAACAGCAAAAAGTTTTTTTTGTTGCGCTTCGAATATCATATTATTTTAACTGGTTGTAAAGGAGTTTCGTGGAGGAAGGGAAGGTATTCCATAGCTCCGCCTCTGATATTTGGTGCACAGCATGCCTTATCGCCTGAAAGCTGTCAGAAGAGCTTGTGGAGACTTGTGAAGAGTATTTATATTTCTTGTTGCTACAATTGTTAATGTATTTCAGATTTTGACATTTAATAATAATTATCACATTAGTTAGTTTGTTTTGAATAAGTTGTGATATTGGAAACCACGTTAAAACGCATATTGTGACTTATATTATCAATAAATGACTATTACGACTATTAATTATTATGAGTACTAAAATGAAGAAACAAGTTTTATTTAAGTTATATGAGTTTTCGCTTCATTAAGATAGCATACGTAGTTCGGGTTTATGTGACTGACCCGTTATTTTTGAAACCGAGTGTAAATTGAACGAGCGGCAGAAGTTTTATAATTCTTGCGATAATTTCTGCACCGTGCATTCAAAATAGATGGAGCTTTAGCTTCTACTGTATTCGAATTGAATATTCAATTATTCTGGGCAGTTAAATGGTGATTTTCTTTAGTTTATGCTTTCACGCGTTTCTGTATACTTGAAGAATGGACGTTAAAGGCATAACGACTTAGGAGTGAATAGTGAGGGGTATTATGACACCAGCGTTTGTGACTCTGCACTAAGTCCATCACTAGTAAAATTTGTATTGATTGAGAAAGTTATTGGTATTAATAAAATCATTTGATATAGGGATTCTTTGAGCCTGCATAAGGAGTTAATGCGGAGTGGCGGAATTATTTTTATTCCTAAAGTGTTGCGAAATATTTGCTAAAAGAAACGGAAGCGTCCATTCACAACAGATTTTTTATTAACTTTTAAATGTGTTTATGTGTTTTTGACCCTACATAGGGACAATTGTGTGTTTTTAATAATTAAATAAATTGTTCCTTTAGTTTTATGAACAAATATCCCTTCATCAGATTTTGACATGGTGACTAAGGGACCACTCAGCAAGCGTTACCCTTTTGAATAAAATAATTTCAAAATCTAGTAAGATCTAAATTATTCTGGATGACGTTGACCTACCCTTTTTTACCGACTTCAAAAAATGAGGAGCTTAGCAATTCGACTGAATGTCTTTTTTGTAAATGTAACATACCTACATGTTACGCGATATACCCGTAAGTTGTAAACCGATTTTGAAATTATTTCATTCAAAAGAGTAAGCTAGCTAAGTGGTCCCTTTGTCACCATGTCAAAATCTGATGATGTACTCCCAGATAAATCGAGAGCAACGCTGGAATTTTATTAGACGTAGAAGTTGGTTCAAACGTACTTTATTTTTTATTAGTTTTCTTGCTTGGTTGCCAATTGCTAAAGGTGGGGATGAATCCTTCATTAGTTTTAATTGTTATTTATTTGTTTTCGTTGCACCCAGATTCAGATAATTCCATAAATTCTTAAGACCTTTCCTTATGTCTTCAAGAAAACATTATCCTAGGAACAATTGGTACGTTTGAACAGTCTGCCATAGACGTGAACCTGCGCGCGCGCATGCCGCGTACGTATACGCTCTATAAGGAGCTGCGATGCGCGAGAGTTTATTCATTGCTCACCATTTGCCACTGGGAGATCTATTAAGAGGTGTCAAATAATATTATTGATTTGAGAAAGCATTGTTCGGACATAAAATTAAAAAAATTAAACGTTTATTAAAACGTATTTAAATTGTTTTGAATAAGCGGTTTTTTTAGTGTGCGTAGGTCCCTCGCTTTGTAAATTTATCTCTGTTATCTCTGTTATATCACACAATTCATCATCTTCCTAAGAAAACATAAGGCTGTCAACTTAATTTCAGTTTATAAATATGTTTAAGTAAAAATTACGATTTATTTAAATAAATCCAGTGTTTCAAGGAGTACCTATTTCAAAGAGTACACAAAGAGTACAACACAAAATTCTTTATTTTTTTTAATTAATAATTTAGAATCTTTACATTTAGCAAAAAAAAGTTAAATAAGCATCTTCTAACTGAGCGCTCCTCTATAAAAAAACTTGTGGCGAACGTTGTCATATAAACCACTATTTTGTCTCAAACAAACAACATCAAAACAAAACTACAGCCAGACAAGACATACAGTAATCTTTGCATCGACGACACAGACACACGACACGACACTCAGATACACATGTTGTAATGTAACTGGAGCCACCCTTATCTGCGTTCACACGACTCGCTGACGTCTAGAGATGAGACAGGAGATGACAGGTTGGGAACATTCGGTGTTTGGACATTGTTTTGCAGTCTGCATCTGTTGATTGCCGTGTTGGCTAAATGGGAAAACACTCGACTTTCATTCCGAAGGTGGGTTCAAACCCCGCCACGCACCTCTGGATTTTTCTTCTAGATATATGTACATAATGTGCGCTTTAAAACAAGTGCTGTAACGGCGAAGGCAAACTTCCTGTGGAATTGGCATGTTCTGAGAACTTTGAAGAGATTGAAAGACATGTGACATTCACCAACCCGCACTTGGAGAGATTGAAAGACATGTGACATTCACCAACCCGCACTTGGCCAGCGTTGTGAAGTAATTTTTCTCCACTATAAACACTTTAGAAGTTATTTGGTGATTAGCGATAACAAGTTATATAATTTACATTTGTATTTAATATTTTTTAGGATTTGAGAACAACTAAGCCAAAATAAGGTCGCACGAATGCTCAATCATGCCTTTAATGTTACTACTAGATACCTAGTAATTGGCATTTGATTAAATCAAAATAAGTCGGGGTCAGAATCCTTTTAGACCCATGTCCTTGAACTGCCCTTAAGTTTCTTCCCAACCCATAAAGAACACATAATCAGTTCATAAAAGGTCCCACAGTTATCTCACAATTAGGTAGAGGACTTTCTGTGCATTACCATGAGTGTCCATAAAAATACGGATCGCTCGTAAACATCTTAAAAAAAAAATAAACCAGTGACATATCGTTTTGAGGTTTTTAATGGCTTGTTAAACATTTACTTGTGAGTAATCCTTTAGGTATGATGGTCACGCCGGCCGTTGTTGTATTGTAATATAAATCATAAGGGGATTTAGAAAAGTAAATAAACTGTTAAAAACCTGGAAATAGCTTGGCTTCAATTGGCTATTTTGCACGTAAACTTGTACCAGATTTTCTTGCTAAAAATATAAAATATTTTTTATTATTGTATTAACAAATCTAATCCGTCTTTTAGAATTATTTTATTTTAGCTAAAACTGCTTTAAATCCTTACTCAATCTTATACAGAGATTGGTATACACTCTGTACAACATACAACTAGTGTATCATGACCACTTAACAGCTAGGATTAATCACTCTGAACTTGTCAACGGTTCACAACCACCTGACAACTCGCAGTTGTTCAAAAGATCAAAGCGACTTAAAATGTTACTACTTAAAGATTAGGTAGTTTTACACTAAACTGACTTATTTTCACTTTCTTTCCAGGATGGGTCAAGACTCTTCTTGGGTGCTCCCGGAAGCTTTTACTGGCAAGGTAAGATTATTATTTCGCTAACACTTTAATTCCCGTTTCCATGGACACCGGATATTGCCATCGGTTGATATCGCGTCATGGATATTTATATACTATATAATATACAAAACAATCCATCTATATGTTGTCGATACATTTAGTTAGTAAATTTTAACCATGTTCGGTAAAAGGTACCACATAACAAAACCATAAATTTGTAATTCTTTAGACAAAACTTTGCTACAAATTCAGAAGATTCTGCGACAGTTGATACAGTGTTGTAATCTACCAAAGATACCTTGCGTCTCCTAGAAGACGCAAGGTATATTTAAAAAGATATATATGAAAGGACATTGTTGTTGATAATAAGGAAACGTAAGTATGTGTGATAATGATAATTTTCCTCGCGATCCACAGGACGGGCATTTTCGATAGATCCGAACGAAAAGTTCTTCTACTATATGCCGAAAATAACGGAGGAAGGTAAAACGATGAAATTGAAAACAACTTAACTCATAACAGCAATAACATAGTGACAGGCTTACGCCTAATCCTTGATAAACCATTAAAATGCAATAATTTAAATGCTATTTCTAATCATGATCAAATATACATTTGATTTACCTATACCAAGATTAATCATTATATTAAATATCAATTTCCTAATGAGTTCGCTTTTCATACTAACCTCCGTATTCATAAAAATATTTCACTTATAACATATTTATAGGAGGTTAATAGAACGTGTGATAAAAAAAACGTTCTTAATAAACCTATATTAGTGCTTAATCTGTTCAATAATTTTATTATAAATAAATTACAATTACTGACTATTATAAGCTTTTCACCCTTGTTTATATCTGTAATAGTCTCTATAATATTCGCTAAATAATCGCTAAAAGGCTTAATGTGTTCCAATTGAGTTACATTAGCCAGAGAAAGCAGTTTTTATGAATACGAGCGATAGACATTAACATTAAAAAGTCATATAAATACATGCTTTTACACATCAATTCTCAATAAACAATTTCAATATTTCATGACAATAACAATGACAAAATACTACATGCTTCGCTGTTATAAACAAAATGAAGAATTATTGAATCAAACATCTATTTGATCATGTAGAATTACATTTAACTTATGCAATATCCATTGATATCATTGATCAATCCAATTGTAACGCGCACATTAATGATATCAATGTTAATCAAATCATTGGCATTCCTACCAATCACGGTTACAATGGCAGAACCTAATGGATCACCCGTTCCAACTTCACTTGTCTCAAACTCACCTAGAACCCTAGTCGTAGAACTGTAGGGGATTAGAGCGTGCACGAGAGCAATTCTAGATCATAGTTATCATGTCCATTTCTGTGCTAATATGTATGACGTCATCAGCTGGAATGGAAAACCCCACATTTTGTAAATGATTTTTCTTCTTCACCGGTGCTGCGATTTGAGTCCTCTGTTTAATTTCCATGCCCATTGTAAATAGGAATGTTGATCCCTTCGTCATTATACATTATTGTTATTTATCCAAGTTGGTTTAAAGGTTTATAATGCTTTAAATCTTTACAGAATCAAAACGCTTCTTAACTAATAGTTCACTGAACTACAACCATTTTCGGCTTGTCTAATTATTGTGGTCGAGGATTTTTGATTTTGATATTGGAATCTAAGCTTATTGTATCAGATTTAAAAGTTTACCTAATGTCATCATTATCATTTTAATCATAGCGTTTATTTTTGGTGTTGATGATGTCGAACTGATGCTCAAAGACATCAGCCTATATTAATTACAGATGCTTTTCATAATGTTCGTTATATTAATCAATTAATGTTCCCATTTCGACGTATCTTCAGCTTATATTCATTTTGGCCAAAAAAATACAAATTCTCTCAAAAGTACGTCTAATTGGGAAGTATGTATCAACATAGTCTTCACAAGCTTAAATTTTTGATTTATTATAGGTCAGCTAATGTCACAGACACTGAATGGCAAACCAGCTCTGATTGCTACTCCTGAAGACAACACCAAGTATGACGACTCCTACTTGGGTTATTCAGTCACTGTTGGTGATTTTGCTGGAGAAGGTATCCAGAGCATTGCTGTGGGTGTGCCCAGAGGAGTTGATCTGAAAGGATTGGTAAGATACAAAACAATATATACAATATTTGACTATAGATGGAAAATATCTTTGTTAGACACCAATACTTACAGACTAACTTAAAAATAACATTCAATAGCCACATTATTACTTAGTTGTACTATCTTAATGGATAAATACTGCGTATACTTGATATCCAGCTTCTGCTTAGATTAAAACTGTTTTAAATATAAAACATCGTTTTAAAAAATGGTTGGTCACAATTATCATTTCACTTTAAAAAAATCAGAAAATTAAAGAAAGAATTAGTCTAACATGAATATGATTCAATATTAAAATGGATACGGCACATTAATATACATTTTACACACACAATATTATATCCCTCTCTTGTGTTTCTTGAAGATATAAACTTTATTATGTATATTGAGGACTTAAGTATTTAAAGTTACCCATTTAAAGTTATTTCGGATAAGATAGGATAAGGTAGAAACACTCACTGGACATGCTCACGCCAGAACAGGGTGAGAATTTCCGGAAAATTAGGTCTTTTAATCTGAAGTTGATTTTATACTTACTCTCCTGAATTCAGGTGGTCCTGTACACCTGGGAGCTGCAGATCATCAAGAACATCACCGGCTCCCAGCTCGGCGCGTACTTCGGATACTGCCTCGCAGCTGGCGACATTGACGGCGATGGAGCTGATGACGTCATTGTTGGCGCACCCATGTTCACTAAGACTAAGAGCGACGGGTTTGAGCATGGGAGTATCTATGTTATTTATCAAGGCAAAGACAGGGTAAGTTTATTAGGTAATCTTAAAATTAAATAAAATTTCTAGGATAACCCACATAACATCTAGCCCCGTGGTGAGCTCCAAGCTTTTAATAAATATTTATTGAGTTTATTTTAAAAAAGCTGTTGGTAAACATACCTAATATTTGATGTCTGTAATTATAATCTAAATTTACAATAAAAAAAAACCCGGATAATAGAACCTTTGTTCCCATAAAAGTATATATCTACTATTTTCTAATGTGTACGTGATGCGCTTTCATTTGATACCCCAATCGAGTATATTTGCAGATTTTCGGTTTTCTTTCCCCACTTTTACCCACATAACTTTTAAACGGGTCAACCGATATTCATCAAAATGTCTAAGAACACTCGCGCGAAACTCACCGTTCATACAAAAAAAACTATATTGAGCTATATTGAGCTATATGATGTCCCAGACAGACGCCTAAGCATTAATGATTATGCTTTGGCGCGCGGGGCAACGATCGGCGGTGCGCGGGATTGTATGTAGTCAGTTTTACCAGTTTTAATAATACAACACACACTTTTAGAAGAACAATGAGAAATAGTGTTATATTTAAAATAACGCGCGGTGCAATGTCAATATGGTATATAAAATTAATGACGTCCCTAAATATTATTAGCGTTAGTTACTGTCACTGCTGTTGAGTGTAAAAATTAAGATTTTAAAAAGAGATTGTTGCTCTTATAAATATTTAAGGTGTTTCAAGTAAAGTAAAGAGAAAAAATAATTATTTGTAACTTTCTTTTCAGCGTTTCCAGAGATCACACTCTCGCACTGGAGAAATATCGCAAGGAAGATTTGGTTTGGCTATCACTTCACTCGGTGACATCAATAATGATGGATTTGGAGGTGAGATTTGACTGTTATTCATAAGCGATAATTAATGTTATTCTTTTGAATAATAGAGTTCAACTGAATTACATTTTTTCAATATATAATTGGATTGTATTTAACTTGACACTGGCAAACTGTCGCTTTAAACGAATTCAATTAAAAGAAAATTAAACGATTGTAATTAATTTTTACTTTTTTACTTTTTTTTACTATTCGTTTCGTCGTTTTTTTAGTTAATGTTACTATAGCTATAATAGTTCACTACTTCACCGTCACAATTTTGTCCTACCTGGATTGAATAAAATTTTATCATTATTTTCATAGTCTTTATTTATTTATTTAATTACCACGACATCAATTGTCAATTACACATATTCATTACCAATAAACACCTACATAAATTGAAAATGAATTATTATACATATAAAGTAATTATACAATATTTTAACAATGGTAATAAATGACGTATCAAATATTAATAATTAATCAATAAATATATCCGTACAATCTATACAACAACATCTAGCCCCGCGGTAAGCTCTAAGCTTGTGTTACGGGTACAAGAAATCCGATATACTTAATATAATAGACATACATACATAATGTTTTATTATAATAATAATAATTCTTTATTGCGCACACAATTATAACACAAATATAACAATAATTTTCTTAAAACTATGCGACAATTGGCGGTCATATCGCTCAGGAGCGATCTCTACCAGACAACCTTGAATGGATAGGATCATTGAGACATTAAAGGGGATCTGTGTGCAAATATGAATTAATTATAGATACGTATAGGATTATATATAACAAAAGTGACTAAAATAAATAAAATAAACCTACTTTTATTATACCTACCTTTATTATACTTATTAATTACATAATAATTATGATTAACTTCAATTTACTTCAACTATAGCAACTCAATCACCTTCCAGACATAGCCGTCGGAGCGCCGTACGGCGGCGAGCAGGGGCGCGGAGTGGTCTACATCTACCAGGGCAGCCAGAGGGGCATCCGCGAGAGGTACTCGCAGGCCATCACGGCCGAGGAGATCTCCCCCGCGCTGAGCACCTTCGGCTTCGCCCTGTCCGGTGGCGTGGACCTGGACGACAACAGCTACACTGATCTCATTGTTGGCTCCTACAAGTCTGATAGTGTTGTGTTCTTGAAGTAAGTAGAACATCGTATATATAAAATTCTCGTGTAATATATAAAATTCTACTGTCACGGGGTGCGTAATCGAACTCCTCCGAAACGGCTCGACCGATTCTCATGAAATTAGCGGATTCAGTAGGTCTGAGAATCGGCCAACGTCTATTTTTCATTTTGAAAAAAAAAAAATTTTTTTGCCATACAACGTTTGCTGTGGTCAGCTTGTTATAAATAAATATTTCCGGACTGAACACACAGCATCAGCTATCCCTAAACTAAGCAGAGCTTGTACTATGGGTGTTAGATGACGCATATACTACAAATATATATTTTTTTAAATAATACATATAATACGAAGAAATGTCCATTATAATTTATTAATAATTTAACCTATTATAAATTGTGTGATAAAATTGTTAATTATAACAATTTCCATGATTTTTTTTATGCAGATAAAGACTAAGATACATCAATTACAATTTAAAATAGTTTAACCTTTAAAGTGAGCTTTATCACTTTTTTACTCTTTTGCATTTACTGCAATATTTTGACTGCCTCAGTGGCGCGGTGGGGGAGGGTAGCGGGTTCGATTCCCGCCGAGGGGGTCTCGTGTTTGTATGTTCTGCAAGCACTTTCTCCTTGGTCTGGGTGTTTAATATTTATAATAAAAAATATCTATGTACGTATGTCTATTATATTAGATGTCTAGTACCCGTAACACAAGCTAAGAGCTTACCACGGGGCTAGATGTTGTTCTGTGGATTGTCCGGAAATATTTATTTATTTATCTGAATCTTTGCATGAAATCTTAACACAGCTATTAGTTGACTTAACCTTTAGTCTCTGATATACTCTAGTTAACGTTAATTAAATACATTAAACACTTCACAATTTAACTTAAATCAGAGAATAAAAAACCTCCAAGAGCCGAAAATCTATTCTACTATTATTTATTATTATAGGAAGAGTTTATTTGTTTGTTTGAACGCGTTAATCTCGAAAACTGCTGGTCTTATTTGAAAATCATATTCCACTGTAAGATAGCGTATTGATAGACGAAGGCTATAAGCTATTTACAGAAACGCTTCTCTACTAATAAACCAATCATTCTTCATCCCCAGATCCCGTCCCGTGGTGAAGGTGACGGCGGAGGTGAAGTTCATCGGAGACAACAAACTGATCTCCCTGGAGGAGCGCGGCTGCACGCTCGGCAACGGGACGCAGGTCAACTGCGCGCGGCTGCAGTTTTGCCTCTCCTACGACGGGATCAACGTCGACCAGCAGATAAGTGAGTACTTCAGCAATAACGATTGATTGATTAAGGCCTAATCTCTCTCGCCAGAGGGAATCCCTGTGTCGCAGCAGTGGGAACGTTAATAGGGTGATGATGGGTAAGAAGGCAAGACTAAAGGACTAAAGGAACGTAACGTTACTATATTTTCCTCTCCTTTAGTCTTACCTTCTTACCCATCATCACCCTATTAACGTTCCCACTGCTGCGACACAGGGACGTCTCTCTGACGAGAGAGATTTATTTATTTATTTATTTGTTGCATCATGTGGTTATATAAAGGTGTTAACATTCTAAATTCCCTGACATGAGCCCCGTTGGGGCATTACAACTTCATCTTAAGATGTATCCTATACTATATTTACTTAAATAAACTATCTTATTAATATTAATTTAGATTAGGCCTTAATTCACCACGCTGGCCGAGTGCGGGCTGGTGAAAGTCACGTGTCCTTCAACCTCTTTTAAAGCTCTCAGAACATGCCGGTATCTCACGATGTTTGCCTTCACCGTTATAGCACGTGTTTAAAGCGCACATACATTTCTCAAGAAGAAAAATCCAGTGGTGCATGGCGGGGTTTGAACCCGTCGTGGGTTCGGAATGAAATTCGAGAGTCCTCCCACTTTGCCAACACGGCTTTTTTAACCAAAACGGCTTTTTAGCCAACACGGCTTTTTTACTTCCTTCTTACTCAGCAAAGTATTTTGTCATTTGCTCAATATTTCATGTTCATAATTATTTATATTAATGGATAAGTTGCTGGTTTACGAAAGCTACTAGGTAATCATTTATTTAATTCGCAAACAATTTACATTTTGTCGGAAACACATTACAAACAATCCAATAAAAATATACCAATACCGTCTAACACAATAATTCAACAATCTGAGACATTAATTTAACATAAAATAACATTGGGAATTAATGATGCCATAAAATCATCAATGGATTATGGGACTGGGAAAACGATTGCGAGATTATGTTTGATTACTTAAAGATGTAATAAGTCCGTAATATAGATAACATTAAAATATATCTTTATTCTTGCAAACCATATATCAAGACGATACAGTGCATTGTTTCGCTTGAGTCAAAGTCAAAGTCAAAGTATCTGTATTGCATATTGACTTAAATCTTTCGAGCAAAATTATACTAAATGTATACGTCACAAGTACCTACTCCGAAACTTTGCTCTATATCGTGGCACGTTCTTATTCAATTGAAAAAGCAAAAATAGGTGTCCTGTATTTTTGGACTGTCTTACAGACGGATTAAATAGAATGCCTATTTATGTAGTCATTATGACCATTGTTTTATGTTATATAAAGAATTTCCTATTACATCTGTTGTATTAAGTCAGTATTTACATATAATTTGTGTTTTGTCAATTCGTGTAGTATCATCATTGTCTCTATCATTATCTATAGTATACATCTAGTTAAACAAATTGAATTTCTTATATAAATTGTGATGGTACAATGTTTTATTTGTTTCCAAGCGGAGGGATATATCTGCTACTTCGGTGAGTGGGTGAGGTAGCGACGGACCATCGTCTGTTTGTACATATCTAGCCTCTGGATGTTAGACAACACTCGATGTTAGCTCTATGTGTCTAGCAGCACCAGTTTTGTCATTTAGATCGTGGATATGGATACCTTTATTTTTAAGATTATTCGTGGTAACTTGTGATAGTACTGTTAGAGTTTCATTGTCTATCGTATCATCTTGTTTAAATAAGTTTGTGTCATTATTTAGAGTTTTCTCGACTTGATTGGAACCAGCGGTTGCTTTTGGAGTCTTTGCTGATAATTGAGAAAGTACTTTTACATTAGGACATTCATTGTCCGTCTTGTCTGATTTTGGAAATTATTTCCATATATTTTTTTGGTTAAGTTCCGAATTAATATTCTTATTTTCATGAACATCAGCAATTTTAGCACAGATATAGTAACCGCTGGATTCAAAATGAAAATTCAAAATAGTGGTCTTCACATTTTCACCGTGAGAAGGTATACATTTATTTTTATCATTTCACCTCTTGGACAAAAATGTTTCTGTATAAATTCATAATTATTGTAACGCACTCTTTATGAATAGATTTCGAAGTAACCCTGGAGCTGGACTCCCGGCAGCAGACCAGCAAGCGGCTGTTCCTGGCGGAGACCAGAGAGACCACCTACACCACCAGCATCCTGCTCACCAGGAAGCAGGAGGAGTGCAAGGAGGTCACCGTCTACTTGGATGTAAGTATTCTTGGGACCTCAATCTTATGATTCAGTTAAAGCTACATATATACATATAACTAGATTTCTCATTCTAAATTTAAGAACGTTTTCCCCATACCCATGTCTGAGGGTTTGTACCCTGAGGTAAAGCCAATCCATTTACCTCAGGCTTAGTGATGATGTTGAATAAGTATCCATTCTAATTCGAAATCATCATCATCAACACCCTATAACTAGGGACTTCTATTTTGACGAGAGCTTTTAGGCCTTAATTCACCACGCTGGCCAACTGCGGGTTGTTGAATGTCACATGTTTTCCAAACTCCTCAAAGTTCTAAGAACATGCCGGTTTCTTCACACTGTTTGCCTGAAGGCAAACAGTGAAACAGTTCTTTAACGGTGAACCGTTAAAGAACTTGTGTATTCTCATTCATATTAAAAGTTAAGTTGTCAGTTTAAAGTTATTGTTAATTTTGATATTTGAAAGTTATCTAGGTTCAATATGCGAAAACATATAAATGGTTAGTAGCTATTAATATGTGTATTTAGATAAGGAATTATAACTGTTTGTTTTCCGAATAAAATTAAATAAATGTTATTTGACCTGTAGGACGAGATCCGCGACAAGCTGACCCCCATCGAAGTGAAGATGACGTACAACCTGACGACGCAGCCGTCCGGTGACGTGGTGCCCCCGGTGCTGGACCTCACCTCCAGCACCAGCCACGCGGACTCCCTCAACATCCAGAAGAACTGCGGCTCTGACAACATCTGTGTGCCTGATCTGAGGATGGCTGCTACTACGTAAGTTGAGTTTAATATCTCTAGAAGTCAAGCATAGTCTTGTTTCTTTTAGCGACTCTGACTGTTCATAAGGCCTGTAAGGAAGCACCAAGTTTCATATTCATATTCATTTATTCGTTGATTCATGTGGTTACAAATGGTGTTAAGTTTTATATATACCCTGACATGAGCCCCGTTGGGACATTACAACTTTCAGAACGATATGCCCATCACTACCAAAATCAAAACACTGATTGAAAACTTTAAATTTGAAATTGGTAATTGGCAATAATATTTTTATCTTGTACTAAATTTCCTCGTAATACGAGTCAATTTTTTCTTGACCTTGAATGATGGACAGAGCTCATGTCTTAAATTAGGAAAGAAAATAGGAATTATCATCAGTCCAAGTAGTCTGCTCCCTGGCTATATATACAGATTAAATATTTTAGCCGAACTTACACATTTATTCTGATTCAGTTTGGTTTTGTGGCAAAGTAACGATAACCCTTACGGGGCATCTAACCATCAACGTATCTCCCTAGGGTTCAATAAATCAAATCCATGGTAGATTGGTCTGTGTCGCCTTATAGTGAACAGGTAATTGCAAAGTAAAATTTGTTAAAACTAAACAGACACTAAAAGAAAATTCTCGAGCTTAGCCAGTATGAGAGCACTACGTCCTATCCAATAGCCAGCAATCTTCTCACTCCCTTTTAAATTGCCCTTACATAAAACCATCTCATTTCAAAATCTCTTGCCCACAGCCCAACAGTGAACTACGTCCTAGGCTCCGGAGAGAACGTCCTGATCGACGTGAAGGTCACCAACGCCGGGGAGGACGCCTTCGAAGCCGCCTACTACCTGCGCATCCCCGCCGGAGTCACCTACACCAAGATGGAGAGGCTCGACAAGAACGCTGAGACGCCGATATACTGCTCACTGTCGCACAGGGACGCCGCGGGGAATAGCACGCTGAAATGCGATATGGGCAACCCTATGGCCAGTGGTCAGATGGTAAGAACTATTTAAATAGTACCTAGATATCACCTCTAGCTTTATAAATTTTATGCAGAAAGATTAAGACACATCCGTAACCTTCGCGCGCTCAGGATCCGAACCTGCATCTCCGGGATAGCGCCCCGATCGCGATACCAATTACACCAACGCGCCATTACGTGATAGGTCGAAAATTTTCTGCACTTTGTATTATCGAGTGAAGCCCCGAGTATTTAATCAAAAATTTATTAAAAATAAACAAAGAAAGTACTTACTACATTATTAAAGTAGTCATTTGACCTTTTACTTCCTGTGCTAGTTAGAAACTGTTACAGCGAAAAAAACTCTTTTAAATACATATTTCATGCTAGCTGCCCGCTCGTAGCTTTGCCCGCATATTTGCCGTAATAACACTTATGGACGCGTTTATTCCTGGCGGTGGGCTATGAATGAAAATGGGCCGGCCACCGACTCGGTTTACCGACATAATCTAATAAGACCAAAATAAGATTCACTACACAAGGACTGCCTAGAGTTTATAATTTATGTTTTCCAGGTACACTTCCGCATAATCCTGGAAGTGGACGCCCGCGTCACGACGCTCCACTTCGACATGGAGGCGAACAGCACCAACCCCGAGCAGGGCACCGGCTTCGACAACACCATGCAGATGACCATCGGAGTGGTCGTCAAAGCACATCTTGCGATTTTCGAGTGAGTAGTACATTTACCTATTCTCGTCGCTGTTTCATCGCGAAATCTCTATACTCATCTGTTGCTCATGTATATTTTATACCACTAAAATAATACAAACAGTAACAAGACAATACATCAACACAGAGGGTACAATACAAAGGGTGGCCTTAGCGTTTCTCTCCCATGTAGCTTTGAATGGACAGACAGAGGCTATAGTGCACAAAGAATGGAAGCTATATTAAACAACTTTGTGCACACCACTCTGTCAAATTTTTGCATTAAAATACTGGTGGGAAGATATGGATAGACTATGTAAATGGAACTTCTCCGTCAATCATAAATTATGTAATGACTCAACTTAAGTCAAAACCCACAATCTATAATCTTCTTCCACCTGAAAAGGGAAAGAAAATATGACACAATAGTGGAAGAAGGGAAGGGAAAATACCCTGATGTATGCCATTGTAGGTGTAGGGTAAATAATAAGGATAGTCTAATCAATATATATTTTTTTATACTTTTTCTATAAGTGGAAACTTATAATTGGCCGTCTCTGTGCTTGTAACTGACCGTTACAGTTGCAAGCTTTTATATAAGTGTCTTAAAATTTATACTAGCTGTTAGTTTTCCCAAAATTTTGTAAATAAATAAATAAAGCACAATCTGGGCACAGAACGTCGGACCCTCCAGAGCTGCACTACAACGCGTCCATGTACCGCGCCAGCGACCTGTCGGACGACACCAAGCTGGGCCCGCAGCTCGTCCACAAGTACAACATCAAGAACGAGGGCCCCTTCACCGTGGACGAGGCCGAGATCTACTTCATGTGGCCCTATCAGACTCTCGAAGGTATAATCATAGTTTTCTACTTGTAGTTCATTTCTACTTGTAGCAGGTTCTGTACCAAGCGGTTTTGCAGTCAGGGTAATCATCAGATAAGAAAAATAAATGTTTAAATAAAGCTCAGCAGAATAATTCAGACACTCCCCTAGAGAGGACTAGTTGAAAAGTCTCTCTCTAGGGGAGTGTCTGAATTATTCTGCTGAGCTATATTTAAAAGACTAGTTGAAAAGTTTCTCTCACTAGGGGAGTGTCTGAATTATTCTGCTGAGCTTTATACATTAATTTTTCTTATCTGATGATTACCTTGACTACAAAACGTACGTACGTAACCTGCTACAAGTAGAAATTAATAATAGGCTAACAAATAAGTATTGTGAATTATCTTAACAAAAATGAGCTAAAGTTCCTTATCACATCTTTGTTCTAATGTAAAAAAGCGAAGATACCAGACGCGCCATATGGCCTGCACATTGCAATTTCAAAGGCTATAAGTTTCTGATTTTATGTATCCCATAAATAAAGAAATTCCGTGCTCTTTCTATAGATTTTGAAGAAAATCTGAGTCTGCTACAAAACCTATGGTGAAGTACCACATTTTGACTTCATAGGTCTTCAATGGCGCACTGGTTTCCTAATAAAAAAAAGTGGGTGTGTGTCAGCTACGACGCACGATTGGAGTTTACTCCTTACGAACGATAATTATGATATATATCGAATAGAAAAAAAGGGTAAATGAACGCATCTGCTAAAATGATAAGAGAAACAAACATATATCTGTAATTATTCGGAATATTCGGATTTTTTATATTACTTCAATAAAGCGTATTACATAAAGTATGTTACAAAATAATATAAATAAAATACAGTGAGACTACGAAGTATCGCGCAAAGAGGAGACCCCGAGAATGAGATACGCTGTGTAATGTATTCCATCTCATTCTTTTACACGTTCAATCCTACAGATATATGTTTGTCTCTTTCTACGTAACGCCTCAACTTTTCGTGTTACACTTGATTTTACTCCTCATAAAATTTCCGTACCGGGCCTTATAGCTCAAATCGTTTCTTAAGAAGTAAACTCCAAAAAATGTAATTGCAGGCGAGAACCTCATGTACATGCTGGTGCAGCCCCAGTCCCTGGGCAGCGTGAAGTGCGACGTGGCGCGCCACGTCAACCCCGAGAACGTGTTCGTGCAGAACCCGTACGCCTTCCTGCTCGGGAAGGAGCGAGAGGCGATGGTCGGCAGCGACCTGTACACGGCCGCGCAGATCTCGGGCAGCGGCGGGTATTATGGACAATGTACGATATTTTCATATATATTTGTAATATCGTAACAAAAATAATTGATTTCAGGTCTAGTTTATTGAAGATTATTCAAGAACCAAAGACAGGTCTTTGGTCTAAATAACATGCATGAAAATTTAGCTTCTTAAACCCGAAATGATTATCATACGAAAGCGAAACGAGTGCATGTTTCACAGTCAAAAAAAATTGTCAGGACAATTGTATTGTATTGGATGTAGCTCGATTCCTTAACATTAACATTTCAAAGTTTTCTTTATAGCAGGTGCATAGATTAAACTTATGACTTATTTGTCTACACGTCTTAAAAATAGCGAAGTCAAAAAATCAAGCAATATTCGAATATCTTTTCTCTTTTCAGCCATGTGGGAACAAGAATACAACAGCAACGGTGTAGTCACCTCTCAAACTGGAAGCGGCAGTTTCTCCACCAACCAACATGGCCACCAGGGATCTTTCGGCCATTCCACTCAGGGCTCCCAATCAGGAAGCCAGAACTTTAACTCAAACAGCCAGTCTAACCATGGCCAAGGTTCTGGTCACTTCAGCCAGAGTTCTGGACAGAACCAAGGATCAGGCCAATATGGTGGAGGGAACAGCGGTTATGGCAGCCAGTCCTACAACAGAAGCTGGACAAGCTCCGGGCAAGGTCTGACTGCTGAAGAACAGGAAAGAATAAGACTGCAACTTCTCAATGCTGCTGCTCAGAGCCAGGGAGGCTATAGCCAGGAAGGCTATGGCCAAGGCGAAATTGTGAGGGTTAAGAACAGGACTATTGTCTATGACCAGAATCATAATATTATCTCTCAGACTGAAACCAGTACGGAGTATGGATCTTCAGGACGTGAGGGTGAACAAGGCGGTACATTAAATAGGTTAGTTTTTAACCATTAACATAAATAAATAAAAATAAATATTTCGGGACTAATCACACAGCATCACCTAACCCCAAACTAAGCAGAGCTTTTACTATGGGTGTTAGGCTCATATACTACATAGATACATTTGAATCATTTTTCTGTTTTTGTGTTTTTTTCCGAGAACCAACATATAAGAAAATAAATAAAAATAAAAAACAATATTTTATTTTTAATATTTCTTTTTCAGGTATGCTAATAGCCAAGGTGGTCGCGGTAGCCAAAGCTCTCAAAGTTCTCAAAGTGGATACGCCCAAGGTTCTCAAAACAGCTACGGCCAGGGTTCGCAAAGTTCCCAATCCCAAGGATCTGGATATAATTCCGGCAGCGGATACAACAGACAAGCAACTGGCTCTCAAGGCCAAGGATTCATCCACAGGGACTGGGCAACAACTGAAACAGTCAACCCTGATCTTATGAAAGCTGGATCTTCTACCTTCCGAGGAGCTGGAACCGTCACCGTCGTGGGAGATGAAGAGGAAGATGCTCTTGAGGGTTTCGGAACCTATGCTGCTAGCAATCCTAACCACGAGTTCAGATACGGCATCGCTGATGTAACTGGCGCTGGGTCCAGTTCTGCTGGCGCTGGAGTGAGGCAGACAGGAGCTGGGGGTTCCTTCCAGTCCGGTGGTGGATCTTACCAGTCTGGCGGTGGATCTTACCAATCTGGTGGCGGATCCTTCCAGTCTGGAGGCGGAACCTACCAGAGAAGCGGTGGATCTTCCAGCAACTCTGGGAACAGTGGATATTCTTACTCATCACAGTCAAGTAAGTATACTACAATAATATTTAATATTTAAACTGTCGATGGCGTTGATTTAATATCCATTTCTATTTTTGCAGGTGGATCTTACAGTTCTCAGAATGGCGGTAGCTACAACCACCGCGAAAATACAAGGAGGAGAAGACAAACTGATCAGGTACATAGTTTCCTCTTGCTCCGATATACAATTTGTCTAATAAGGGGTGTGGAACAATAGGCATGATGTCAATATAAAAAACTGGGTATTCTGTTTAGTCCATCTGACAGCCCGTTCAAAAAAACTGGACTCCGATTTAATAAGAAAGTGTCAAGATAAGAAGTAAGTACATTTTGCTCTAGAGCATTACGTTACGCGAAACCTTAATGCAATGGTTCGTCTTGATTTTTCATTTACAAAAATAAAGTTTTTTCAAGTGATCTATTGACGGAGTAATTTTTGGGGGCCTATCTATAAGTCATTTACCATATGAGCAATGATAACAGGAATGTCGGTATATCATGCTCCAATAAACTTGTATCGAGTTACTACGCGACTACCGTCTCTATGTGGAGGCTGTGGTGGAATACATCCGAACCAAAACTGCATTTTAAGTTCGCGTCGAAAGGTTGGAATCTCGCAGTAATGTGAGCTTCGGTTCATTAATGGTGCGGGTTCCAACTCAACATCTGTCGACGTTCCTGAATGAGCAGTTTTGGCCGCAAGGGGTCAAGTTTCGACGGTTCATCGGTCGCCTACACTGCAGGCGACACCGCCGTAACAGATGATCCACGATGTTTATAAGATTTATATTTTTATGTATGTTAGTCTGTAAGGTATGTGTTAATATGGTCCTTAGATGCCTGAAATAAATGATCTATCTATGTTATTGGTACAAGTTTATCTCTTGAACAAACTTTTGTACCAGTAACTGACCCTTAAGGGCCCTTATTCGTATGCCACGTGCTAAACAGGGGTCTGGTTCCCAGGTGGATGAGCAACTGAAGACCATCCTTACGAAATGCCAAGAGAAATACAAGTGCGAGGTGGTCCGCTGCGTGACGGGCCGGCTGCTGAAGGGACAGGAGGTGTGGGTGGCCCTGCGCTCCAGGATCAACGCCACTGTGCTCAACCAGGTACACCTCCATTCATCACTCATTCATGATTCGTTTCGTCTCGTTCGTTTTCGACATTCGTTTGTCAGTCATTCAGGATTGAAAGGTTAAGTTAGGTGGTTTTTCGCTCCAGGATCAACTCCACTGTTCTCAACCAAATACGAGGTGTATTCGTCAGTTAGTCTTTCATCAGTCTGCTGGCATTGCTTATTGCTTAGGTGCTAAGTACTTACAATAAGCTTCTTTGATAGTCTGCCAATCCATTCGGTCCCTCGCGACGAAGGCGCGAAGAAGCACAGGTCTGCTTAAAATAAATAAATCTAAATGTTTAAACAAAAATTATCATTTTAAGTCCATCTGCGCTATTATGTGGATACTGGAGCACAGACAGCTGTAAGCCATTGTTTAGGAGTTCTAGGATCCTACAACTACCGTGCATGTATATCAGAGATGTATGTGTCTTTGTCAAGCAATATCCTCAGTATTTTAAGCGGCATGCAGATGTTCTGACTAGACATAATAAATAATAAATAAATAAAAAATAAAAAAAAAAAGCCCATTTATTTCCGATCTACAACTATTAATAAATATTTAAAAAAATAACGTAATCTATAAAAGTATGTAAATACGAACACTAACTATAGCTAATTTCGTCTGTACCATTGATCGGAACCCCTTCTCGGGTAAAGGCCTCCTCCAGCTTCTTCCAGACCTCTCTATCCGTAGCTTTCTTTCTCCATTCCCTTCCCGCTATCTTTTCTATGTCTTCTGTCCATCTTTTTCGGGGGCGTCCTCTTTTTCTTATACCTTCTGGTCCCTTCCATGTTATTGTCTCTAGTGTCCATCTTTTATCTGTGTATCTTGCTACATGTCCTGCCCACTGCCACTTCTGTTTTAGGGCGTAATGAAGAGCGTCTATAACTTTAGTTTTTCGTCTTATATGTTCGCTTTTTACTTTATGTATTCTTCTTAATTTTAGTATACTTCTCTCCATCGCCTTCTGGCACACTACTAGTTTTGTTTTTATTTTTGTGTTGAATGTCCACGTTTGACATCCATACATCAGTGTTGGTAGGATACACGTGTCTAAAACAATTTTCTTTAGGTTAAGAGGAAATTTCCCTTTTAAGATTTCTTTCAGAGACCAAAACTTTTTCCAGCTCATGTTAATACGCCGGTCTATCTCTAACTCTTCACATTTGTCTTCAAATGACAGCTGCTTTCCTAGGTATATATAGTTATTCACATACTCAAGATGCTTCCCGTTTAGGTTAATAGCGTCTATGCGGCTATTTGTCATAATTTTAGTTTTGGTCTCGTTCATTTTGAGGCCCACTTTTTCACTTTCTTTGTTTAAGGTATTTACCATGTTTTCCAATTCTATGCTAGTTTCCGCGAATAAGACAATATCGTCCGCAAATCTGAGGTGTGTAAGTCGATATTGGTTAACCCTAATTCCTTTTGACTGCCAGTTAATATTGTCGAAAATGTGTTGTAGTACCATTATGAATAGCTTGGGTGAAAGCGGATCTCCTTGTCTCACTCCCCTGCGGATAGGTATATCAGGACCTCGTGTCTCTAGTTTTACTTGGCTTACGCTTCCGTCATAGATGTTTTTGAGTACTCTGATATAAGTTTCGGGTATGTGGCATTTATTCATCGCTTCCCAAATAGCGTCATGGGAGATCGTATCAAACGCTTTGGCGTAATCTATAAAAGCTATGTATAATGGCTTATTGAACTCTGTATATTTCTCCATTACTTGTTGCATTACTTGTATATGGTCGGTTGTAGAGAATCCAGAGCGAAACCCTGCTTGTTCAACGGGCTGATAGTTATCAATCTTACCGCTCAGCTGGCTCTGTAGAATTGAAGTAAACAATTTATAAACACTTGAAAGAAGGCTAATAGGACGATAGTTTGAGATGTCTTGAGGGTCTCCTTTCTTGTAAAGAAGAATTATATCTGATCTTTTCCACTGCGTTGGTACTTGGCCTGTACTCAAGGCTTTGTTGAATAAATACGTTAGTGGGCGAGTTAGCAGGGAAGCGCCAGCTCTTAATGCTTCATTTGGTATGCCATCAGGACCAGGGCTTTTGTCGGCTTTCAGTTTTGTAATGTACTTGTAAACATCCTTCTCATGTACTAGTGGTAATTGGTTAATATTTCGGGAGCTTGTTCTTACTGAGTAGTTTGTAGTGGTGCAAGAAATAGATTTGGTGTATAATTCTTTGTAAAAATCTGTGGCGGAGTTCATAATCTCTCTTCTTGTTTTTGTTTCTCCTGATTTTAAGTTAGGTATCCAGTTTTTGTGTGTAATCAATTTCTTATAGGCTTTTTTCGTACTTCTGTAAGTGCTTAGATTATTCTCAAGTATTTTATATCTGTAGTCATTGTAGTCTTTAACTATTGCCTTATTTGTTGATTTAAATAGTGTACTCAGCTCTTCTTTCATTTCTTTACTTTTATTTTTTGTTTTTAGAAGTTCAGTACGCCTTGAGAGAAGCGTTCTAGTAGCCTGACTAAGTATTTTGTTATTAGTCTTTACTTCATCGCATTTTGTTCCACGTGTTAGGCTGGTATTGATGATGTTAGCTAGTTTATTGTAAAAAGTTTGCGTATCTTCTTCTTGCTTTGGATCTAGTTGTTGTATGTTGGACTCAAGGTTTTTTATGTATGTTGATGTATCATCGTCCGTCTTTAGTGGCTTAGGTTGTTTTGTAAATGATGCTCTACTCATTTTTCCTCGATCTAAAATGAACGTAGCTCTAACTAGTCGATGATCCGATCGAAATCCTAATCCATGTAATACTTCTACATTTCTGATCCTCGTTCGATGACTTGACAATATAAAATCTATTTCGTTCTTTATGCTACCACAGGGGGAGAGCCATGTCCACTTGCGATTATTTCGAGCTTTAAAGAAGGAGTTCATGATTGTTAGTTTATATTCCATCGCATGTTGAATTAGTTTCTCTCCTCGTTGATTTCTGTTTCCGTATCCAAACTTTCCCAGAACAAAGTTTTCACTGTCATTTGTTGCGTTTTGGCCAACTTTTGCATTGAAATCGCCGATAACGAGTACGCTGTCTCCTGCCTGGCTTTGAGCTATCTGTAGAGTTTCATAGAATGAGTTGATTTCATCATCTGTAGCCTTTTCAGTTGGTGCGTATACCTGTATTATTCCAAGGAGTTCGTTGTTAAATTTCATTTTTAACAGAGCAACCCGATCTGAGAGCGCTGTGAAGCTGACAATGTTGCTTTTATGTACTTTGTTTATGAGAAATCCAACACCATATAGGCCGGGTTTTATTCCTTTGTAGCAGAAAATATATTCTTCATGTTCTTCAATTGCATAGCCCTTTCTTCTGACTTCAGCCAAGCCCAGTATGTCGATTTTGATTTTTTGTAGCATATATGTTAGTTCTATAAATCTTTTTGTCGTTGCTAATGATCTGACGTTGAATGTTCCAATCTTGAGAGTTTGTTGTGGTTGTCTTTTTATTTCAGATATTTTTGCTACCCTTGCTGGAGGGTTGTGGTCATTTTCCCCCACGATGACCAATCGGCTTGGGGGAGTGTGATTATTTTGTGTTGTTCCTTTTTGTTGCTTTTGTTTCCAATCTCCGGTACCTAACTGCTATTGTTTTGTTATAGTTGAGGTTGTTGAAAGAGAGTGAGATCGTCCTCTCATCACGTCGAATGCATTTATTCTATTGGTTTTGGACGAGTTTAGCGTTTGTTGTTTTCTTGGCTGTACTTCATCTTGCGGCGAAGTGGAGTTCTCTCTCTTCCTTTTGTCTATGACTCTTGAGTTTTCCTTAACAATTAGTTTATCATATTTTATGTACGCAAAGTTTCCCTTTTGCCTTTCTTCCATTAGTTTCGGTTGTAATGATTTCCTAATTTCTAGTGTTTCCTTTGAGTAATCTTCTGTTATGTGTAAATCTTTTAAGTTCTTTTTGTTTCTCATGATTTCCATTTTCTTCCATCCGCTTACTAGTGACAGCAGCGTAGGTCTCGGTTTCTCATTTTTATTTCTGGTTCCAATGCGGTAGATTTTATTTATTTCATAATTTTCTATGGTTATGCCGAGTTCTTCAAAAAAACACTTTTTAATATTTTTTAATAAATCCAGAGTCGTCTGCTCTTTTTCTGTTAACCCATGAATAATAATATTATTGCTCCTCTTTTCTCTTTCTAGAAATTCTAATTTCTTTTCTAAACTTTGTAACTTGTGTTTCAATATTTGGTTTTCTTCTATGACGGGTTTTAATTTTTCATCCATTTTATCTAATATTGTATTAGTTAGTTCAGCGTTTTGTATTTGCATTTCAAGCTTCATCTTATCAAATAATAGTTGAAATTGTTCATCCATATTTTGCGTGTATTGAGGCGTTATTGGATTATATGGTGGCAACACTGGCCCGTTGTCAGGTGGTGCGTATTGTTTTGACTTTGACAGTTAGTTGTCTAGCGTGACGTTCTTCTATAACGGCTTGTTAGGTTGGTAGTAATACTAAGGATATTTTCTAACCTCAATGTTTTGCCAATATTTTTGTTTCACTTTTCTATGTAGATCCAGCAATTAATGCAATGTTTATTAGTTATATCACTCAAACACTGTTTGTTATTGATTTTGGCGTACTATTATTGTAAAAATGTCGCTTTAAACTATGAAAGTGAATTAATTTTTGCGGAGCACTAACATTGATGTTTACAATATGAGTACCGGAAACGGAGACTGACTAGACATACTCGGCACAAAAATAGGTTATACGTTTCACCATGTCGGCTTAAGCTCGTTAAACGTAATTCTTTCTATCATGCCATTACTATCTACAATAAACTACCTGACGCTTTAAAAGATAATTTAAATTTAAATCAATATAAGATTAAATTAAGAGACTGGCTTTTAGAAAATTGTTTTTTTGACATGCATGAATATATGAATTTCAAAAACATAAATGAATTATTATTATTATTATTATCAAGGATATAACATTTTCTTGACAGTTTGCTTCAATTTTTAATACTTGCCCGAACATCAACGTCTGGTAGAAAGCTAGATAACAAAACCCGTCAAATCATGGTATGTTACCCATTTTAAGTCATATTATTGCTAGATATACCAAATTTTTTCTTCTTTACGTTACGCCACTGTCTATGTCGTTCTATTTCTGTCCTGTAAAGAGATCGCTCACAGCGACAAGGCCTTTGTACTCCAATGTACTGTCTTGTTATTGTTTGCAGTTTGTATTTTATTTTTGGTGTACAATAAAGAGTTATCTATCTATCTATTGTAAATTTGCAGATGTCAGAAGAGCGAGCGGTGATCCTGTCGTCGCTGGCGGCGGCGCGCGTGGCCCGCCTGCCGCTGGCGGGGCGCCCGGCCGGCCGCGCCTGGCTGCAGAAGGAGGCCAGGACGGTGCTGACCCCCCAGCTCGAGGCCAAGGAGATCGGCTCCATCCCCACCTGGGTGATCGTCCTGGCCGCCGTGCTGGGGGCCTTGCTACTCTTGCTGCTTATCCTGCTTCTTTGGAAGGTAAGGATATGACGATAGATAGATATTAAGTTGTTGAATAAACTATTTCTATTTCTATAGATATTACATTTCTTTATTAGTAGTAGGTACTGTTACTGCTTCTAAGTCTAATTATATGTTGGCTTTGAAAAAGGTAAGTTTTTAAATACGCGTTTTTGTATAGTAAAACGCTTCTATTTCACACCATTACGGACTTACTTAAAAATAACAATCAATAGCCACATTACTAGTTGTTTTAGATTAAGAGTACTCTTCATTATAGTTTTTTCTTCCGTGAGTAACTAGATATAATGTGTTTTTCGTTTCTATTTGTTATTTGTATAGAAAGTATTTAAGCGATCTCTTCCGGGCAACCTTATATATGGCTATACCTTATGATATGAAACATAAGTGTTAATAGACTGGAGACACTTAATAAACGAATATTCTTTCCAGTGTGGATTCTTCAAGCGCAACCGTCCCTCCGACCACGCCGAGCGCATGCCCCTGAACGGCCGCGACGAACATCTCTGATATCCGACCACGGAGACAGGGGTCACCAGTGACGCCGGGGGCACGACCGACCCCGGGGCCACGTCCGACCCCGGGGTCTCCTCGGACCCCAGCGACTCCTCCACTGACGCGGCCAGTGACATCACTAGCAGAGACTCTACGAGCTTAGAACGCTATTAATTCTAGACGGGGTTATGAAAGACCCCATAGTGCAGTGTAGTTATTTAAAAGCCATATCATTTTAAAGTTTACAAATTGTGACGTATCAACGCTTTGTAGTCAAAAGAGGTTAAGTGTATTTTTTTCGAAATCCAGTTTTAGTAGTTATAGTGCAATGTTTTAGAAAAAAATATACCGTATTTGGAATACCGAATAAAACATTTTTATTAAATAAATAGCGAAAAACATATTAATATTGTTATATTATAGCGTCGGTTGTACAGTGTTTATTTATGTACCTGCATAAAAACTATTCTGCTAGTTATGTTGCTGCTTGTTAGTGAGGTTAAATCAAACGTCTCATAGAAATAGAAATAAATAATAGATTTGTTTAATGTCAATGTTTGCTTTGTATAATGTGGTAGCTACATAAAATAAAGTCTGCATGTACATATTCCACACCTTATTTAAAATATAGGAAAATAAATATATATATATATATTATATACATGGATTTTAATAGATTCAAAATATACAACATAATTATTTATTAACATTATTAAGATTCGTCCATATCTGCCTTTCTATTATTTAATAGAATTATACTTATTTTACCTCATGATAATATCGAAACTAGACATTAGCACGTTAGATATTTTGTTATAAAATATATAATGTTGTAAAAAAATCTTTATAATTAATTATAACTGTAAAAAGGTAGTTCTAACATTGTAACATAACAACTAGTCAAGTTACATTAAATTTTGGTGCGCAAGAGAATTAATCCTGACATTGAAAAGCTTAATTTATATGTAATTTTATATTTTTTGCATTTTTTTTTGCGGAAATTGCACCTGTTTATTCCCCTGAAATTTCTTTGCTGTCCCTTACTAGTTATATTAACAAAATAAATTAAGCTTTTTTTAACAAAGGATTAGAAAGAAATATATCTCGGAAGTGTGATATTGTGAATTGTCTTAATGTATGCGAGCTATTGAGAATTGTGATCTAAGTTAATTAATAATAAGGTATGTTTTGCTATAACAATGTTATGCGTATTTACGTGGCATATTTAATTAATAGAAGTTATTTATTACAGAAAGATGAATTGAAACCTTTTTTTAAGAAATATTCTACCGTGTCGTGAATTTTTTACTAACTAACATAAGCTTTCTTTTTAATTTTAAGCTAAGAATTTAACTTACTACTTTAAAGTCAATTAAATATCAAATAGGTGCCTTATTCATTAGGTAATTATAATATATAATGCTACTATATTAAATTGAAATTTGCCTTCTATAATGCCAGTTACTGAATGAACTGTAAATAATATGTATTATAAATAAGATATAATAAATTTTATTTATGCAGACATTTTTTCACAGAACTAATATTTAATTAAATTAAAAAGAATCTCTTAGGGTGTGTCCACATCTGGTGAATGCAGCTTCAAGCTTAAAATTTGGACAAAATTTTAGCATTTTGTACTTAATATATCGTATCTTAATTTGTACTTACTATTCATATCAAAATTATGAAAACAAAAATATACATATAAAAAAAACTGTGAAAAATGTCTGTTCCTAACATGAAAGAGTACATTTTGTAATTATAATTATTTATTTACAACTAAGTAGCGCTTTTACTTATAGTACTAAAATAAATTAAGATGCCATACATTAATCTAATGTTTACATTTTGGTTGTTTTTCTCTCGGTAATTATTTTGCATTTACCAAAAAGAACTCTTAATAAAATTTTGTTTTTATTTGTCATGTTTTATTTTACAACTCATTCTTATGACGATGACTACCTTATGCATATACGAAGGCTGTTTGGCATAGATATGGTTAAAGTCAAAGTCAAAGTTCTTTGACTTTGACTTTTTTTTGTTGTATCATAAAGTCAAAACGTTTATTTCCTTAGAAGCCTATGCTTACATGGACAGGTCAACTTAAATCTAATTTAAATAAAAACTAAGAATAATCAAGGAAATAACATAGTCTTGACAGTTCGCTTCAATTTTTTACACTGAGTTGAGAAACGAATAGAACAACTCAGCTTCCATCTCCTATGTTGTTATTAGAAAAATATCGGTGTACAACATGGTTATCATTTATACATTTAACATTTACAAACAAATGCTAGTCAAACATGCATGTTATTGTTAGCTTACAATTTTTTAAGCTTTTACATAGTTTTACCTATCCCAATGATAGTTTTACCTGATAATAAAATCTTGTAAGTATAATTAGACACACTTCTCAGTTTCTAACTGAGCTGAAAATTTGTGTGCATGCCCAGTGAGTGTACGTACCTGCAATGTTCACAAAAAAGTCTGAGGTTTTTATATAAACAATCATCATTATCATGCCCTTATCCCACATTATTAACAAGTTTTTCCTTCCATTTTCCTCTGTCACTCGACGTCTCAACACTCCTTTCTTACACATGTCATGCTTCACACAGTCAAATTCCACGAAATCACGTTTTTTTTTTAAATGACGAGCGAGTCTGATTAAGGTTTAGTATTAAAATGTCGGGACTGCTTTAACAAAACATGCACATGATAGAATAGGTAAAAAAGTCAGCCGTATTGGCCATCCTGGTGGAACTGAGCTATATTTGTCCAAGCATTATTTTCTTTGATAATAAATAGTCTTCTGAAGAATCGAAAGCTCAAGATATTTCATAACAAAAACCTTGAACATTCGCACAGGAAGGCAAGTAACATATTGTTGGAGCTTATTATAAAAACGACACAATTTCGCACCTTACGTTATTTAAATAATAAGTCGTTTATTTTTATTGCTAGTAGTACCTATTAAGAATATGAAATATATTATAAATATATAATATAAATATATATATATATATATTATATAATATTGATATTAATCTGTAGAAAAGAGTGATTCTTTTTTGCTTATTCTGATTGCTTATTATTGAATTATGCATTAGCATTAACATTATGGCAATGCTTATTAATGTTCAACATTGTTGTTTAAATATATCTGAAACTCGTTCACATGATATTGACATAACAGTTAGTAATTTGAATAGAGACATTTACAATAGATTGGGAGTACACCATCTTGTTGCCTTAAATTGAGTTGAAGATAAACTGGGGTTCGCTCGTTGGCAGATTAAATTAACTATCTCAAATGAAGCGTCCGCAAAACAATTTTCTAAAAATATATTTCATCCCACGTCTTAGTATACATTTTTGAGTTTCGTTCAGTAATTTTTGTGTTTATTGCAAACAAAGTGAGACAGACGCGGCAACGTACATTTATTTATAATCAGAAAATATCTATATAATGTATCTTAATTTAATAACTAATTTTGTTCGCAATGTTTACCGAATAAGTTTATTGTAGTAAGATGATTGTTTGTTATTGTTTTTTGTTTTTATTTTCTTCGTAATATATTTGTGGAATTGTATGAGGTAGTATTTTTAGATTTTTGGATTTTGTTTTGTTTAAAATATACTTATTGTTTGTAATGTAAATTTCCCTTCTTTCTTTAGTGACAGTCTGTGTAAATGTAAGTTTTATAAAATGTAAATCCGTTTTTGGCCTTATGACATAATTATAAGTTACTAGTTAAGATACCTATATATTAAGGGCTGTGGATTTTGTTTGATATATAAATAAATAAATCAGTATACCAGAACATCAACACATTTGTTTCGATATTTCTTAATGAGTTTAGTTAAGTTTCTTGTAATTGGACTTTGCGCTTGAAGCGCGACAATTTGCCAGTGTCGAGCACAATAAAATTATAAAGTGAAAAAGATGTTACTCAGTTGAACGCCATTTTGCGTCCTCTTATTAATGCGTACTGGTAGTAGAGTGGAATTGGATTGCAAATGACAGGCCGACTTAGTCTTGTCATCCGCGCACCCCCCCCCCCCCCCCCTACGCTGCGGTGACAGTTTCGTCACGGGCTAGCTGACAAAAGTAACCAGTGGGCTCTAGTTCTGTGGCTACTGCTTATTGGATCGAACACTAAAATCTAATAAAACATAAATTAACTACTTCCAAAAAAATCCAGGGCACAATTTGACTACCGTTGTATTTTGTTTTAGAATGTGCAGGCGAAGTAAATAAATTTAAAGAAAATAGTTCAACTTGACTCCAAATCGTAAATCCGTAATTTTTTTTACTAATTAACATCTTTTGAATCTGGACTGGGTTCAAAATTTTACAACCAATTATAGCACTGAGTTGTATTTGTAAGGTTGAACAGGTGAGGTTAACTTATATTCGGATAACTTCTTATTTAGTAAGTGCGTTCGTATTTTGCAAACGGTACTTGTTGTCTTGATTCCTAAAACTCGCTCGACGTCGCGCTCGATCGAGCGGAAACGGTAATGAAATACAGAACCTACTCTAACTCCAAGATGATCTTTTTACAATTTATAGGTTTATTGGGGAAACATCAAACGATTGACTTTATTGATTAAAACGTATTGATAATATACTCTCGGGGTATGATTAGAAAATCTTAGATTTGATGTTAGCGGTTAAAATCTTATTTTCAGAAGACTTTTTTTTTTGTTGATCTACAATTAAATCCATAATAATTAGGCCATAATAAAATGAGTTCTGGGTTGGAAATTTTGGGTGAAGACAGGTTACTCCGTTGAGCAACTTATCTGTAGGCTTGTAATACGTTGTCATATTATTATTTTCTTTGGTCCAGTGCAAGGATTTGCTATCTTTTGAGACGATTTATGTCATTTTGGTTTTTAAGGACTTACTTGAATTTTCAGAAGACTTAAAAATATTTATGTTGATCTAAAATCAAGCGACCTCTTGTAGGTAGGTAGAACTTCCATTCGACCCTGTTATGTCAAGACGCTGCGATCTGAATGATGTCGATTTGAGAAAACGGGTCTAAAGATTTTGACCTTAGAGAATTGATTTGGTCGTTATATAATTTTATCTAGAACAGATACAGGGATGATTGTTTTTTTTATAATTATTTATCATCACATTAGCTTACTTTCATACAAACAGCATATCAGTATATTATTGATAGAAACTTCACAATTATCCTATCTATAGACACATGTGTTGATTTTACTTTGTGAGCAAAAGTGTACACCTGCCTAAATTATAAGTTTGTTGATACAAAATAGTTTATCTTATTAGGACATTATAGTATGTAAAGAACTTGGAGGAAAATTAGTAAAAAAATGTATATTGGCTTAATTAAATACTTGTAATGTTTTACCAAAATACAAAGGCGCTCAATCGGTCGGCCGCACACGCGCGTCCAACACGACCCGTCGTCTATCACGACAAAACGCTGCAATCTAGTGTCTTGCATCGTTTTGCCAAAAGATTTGATCGCAGATTACTGTGACATGTCACATAGAATATCTTGGTACTGGATCTATGTATTGAACTATGGATCAAGCTAGTACCTTGTCCACATCGAGTAGATTTTTTAAAGCCACAAAACGCTGTAACCAATGTTGCAGCCTTTTGACTTAACAGGGTCGCATTCTTGGAAGGTATACATATAGTTGTAAGGTACACAGTTTATATAGCTATTTCACTATGGAACCGAAGTGAAGCTTAAGCATTTACCAAGTCATCAAGAGAAGTTATCAGTCGCAAACGCCATCTGTTTTTAGGTGATTTACGACTTACTCAGTGTCCTATGTCGGCAACCTGTTCTACGAAACTTAAAACACTAGGCATAAAAACTTTTGTTAAATTTCAAAGTTTCCCGCATTGGGGCCATCCAAACTTCGACGGTTATTTTTTTATATTTTCATAAAAACTCAGCTCAAACCTCCATAAAGAAAACGCAATTATGCGCAAACATAATGGAAGACCACACCGCGTTAAGTTAACAAGGGTAATTAATCGTCGGGTAACCCCTACTTCTCGGGTAACCCCTTACCTTACTGCTGTAAGGATGCAATCTGTTTTACGTCTACCATCTTTGGCCGGGACTCAGAGAAGTTAAACATTTTGTATGTCTGTAGATAGATGTAAATACAATGTAGATATAGATCGTGGGAAGGGATCATCAAAATTTTAAATTTAGCAACCATTTAGTGACATTTTTTTTCTATTAATGGATTAGTACTGCATGTCAGGGGTTTTCATTAAAATATGAAACAAATTGTTTCTAGATTACTAGCAAATACTTTTTAAATCATCTTAACTAACACCGTATTTAAAAATTTTAATGATTTTATAAGACTTACTAAAATGAGACAGACCCTTATTCCATTATTTCTATTATTTTAATCAAATTTTTCTTTTAAATGTTTTTTCTTTCCAAAGGTTTTATGAAATAAATGTTTTTTTTTTAATTTTCGAATCAGTGATTTTATTGTTTCATATTAAGCACATTCTTTGCTCAGCCAAACCGCATTTCTGATATAAACGCAACCTCAACCTTATCTCATAGGTATATCATGCAATTCTCAGTAAATTCACAACCACACACATATTAACAACCCTAGACAGGCCTAACACTGGCACAATACGATAAAACCCATCGAAGCTCGCACTTATAAACAACAGTCGGTACCGGGCACACACTGGCACGACGACATGGTCTTCATAAAGTTGTCACAGCAGGCGCCACTGAAGACACGAATGTGCGATAAATCATATCGCTTTTCGACAGTGAATTCCACGGTATCAGTTTATTTGCAATAAACAATGATAGGGGAGGACAGTTCGGGGTTGTATTATATTATAAAGTTCAGGAGTTTTAATGATTTAAAAAAAGTGATTTTGGAGGTTTTTTCTGTTCACGTACGTAAGTGGTAACCCTCTGAATCCTTACACGTGACCTCCGGGTGGTGCTAAGAACAGTCTCTGGCGGTACGCTTCGGCCGCGGCTTATCACCACCCTCCGGGCTGGGCGTGAAACGATTTTTTCGTGTTTCGTTATGTGGTCCGGAGAAGCCATCCTTCTAAGTCTTCATGTGCCATCTTAGGCCACATCGTCACTTTACATCAGGTGAGACTGTTATCAAATGAAGGCTCATATAGAATAAAGTCCTCGCTTTTAAGGTCGGATCGGTTAGGGATGCGTCTTAATCTTTTTCTGGATAAAATTTAAATATAGCTAAGAGTTTGATTGTTTGAACGCGCTAAATCAGGAGCAACTGGTCTGATATGAAAGATTATTTCAGCGTTTGATATCGAGGCTATAGGATAGTATTTGCAGCGGGCAAATACTTTGTTCCCGAGGGAATATCCAAATACATAGGCAACGCCGCGTGTTAAGCTAGTTCGTAAGTTATTATAAATCCGGTAATAATAAAAACAGTTATATATGCAAAGGTCCTGCAAACGACATATTCTGAGAACTTTAAAGAGTTTGAAGGACATATGACATTCACCAACCCGCAATTGGCCAGCGTGATGAATTAAGGCCTAATCTCGCCCAAGAGAGCAGTCCCTGTGTCCCAGCAAGCAGTGGGCACGGTACTATTACCTTCATCATCAACGCCCTATGGCGTGATGATGAAGGTCACGTAATTATATTCAAATTATTATTTAAATGAATGGTCCACGTCATCATTATCATTCTTTCAGTAAGATGACAAATGCTGATTGCTGGCCGTAGGCCTCCCTCGGAGATTTCCAGTTATGGGTTTGCAGATCTGAACAATCTGCGGTCTTTAGTAGGGACCTTTCGACTCCTCAATAAAACCTTTAAATATAGTATAGGATAGGTACATCTTAAGTTAAGTTGAAGTTGTAATGCCCCAACGGGGCTCATGTCAGGGAATTTAGTATGTCAACACCTATAAGTAACCACATGATGCAACAAATTTATAAATAAAATTTAAAATGTAAGTCTGAGTAAAAGGTAAAATAAACTCGTCATGGTAAATCATTTAATAATGCGTGTGTGTACTATATAATATTAAAATACCATATTATAACAATGCATAAATCTGAAGTTTAATATATCTTGAGTTTTTACTTATAAACTATGGACTTATATGTTGTCTGAAATAGAATATTTTCATTTTATTTATAAATACATTTAAATGGCACATTTCAAGTACTATAATATAGTTATAAAATTAAGTAATACCACAGATTAGAATCTGTGGTAATACCTACACATAAGGACTCATTTCTAAATTTTTTACACCAATGCTTTATATGTCAACTGTGTTAGTTCATCGAGTGATTGCTTGACATTATTACTCAACACTTTTTCATTTTGTCTTATAGTTTTGTCAAATAGATCTTTCTCCCTATTTATTTATTTATTTATTTAATAAATAAATAAAATACCATATATAACAATGCATAAATCTGAAGTTTAATATATCTTGAGTTTTTACTAATAAACTATGGACTTATATGTTGTCTGAAATAGAATATTTTTATTTTATTTATAAATACATTTAAATGGCACATTTCAAGTACTTTAATATATTTATAAAATTAAGTAATACCTACACATAAGGACTCATTTCTAAATTTTTCACACCAATGCTTTATATGTCAACTGTGTTAGTTCATCGAGTGATTGCTTGACATTATTACTCAACACTTTTTCATTTTGACTTATAGTTTTGTCAAATAGATCTTTCTCCCTAGCTGCAGTATCCAAAACTTTATCCTTAAGATCTACAACCCCATCACTTACTTTATTGATTTCATCTTTTATATTCTGCTCGTAGCGCTTCACATCGGGAACAGCAACCCAAACTTTTTCAGTGCTTTCTTTCAGCGTCTGTACGCCATTAACTGCCTTATCATAAATGTATGAAGGAACATTTTGCACCGATACCGAATCATTACTTTCTTTGTCGTTATTATGCAATTTAACATCATAACTACTAGTAGAAACTCCTATGTCGTCATTACCTTCTGCCTTCGGACGCAATTCTCTCAACTGTTTCCTCAGATTCTCAACAATGTCATCGAATGCCTTTCCCTCAATCTTTCTTGTACCATCACTATTGAAAAGTTCGTTCATAGTATCCAAGATGAGATTTGTCTCAGCATTTTGTGGTTCTGTTGTTGTTTCTTTTACGTCGTTATCGTCTCCTAAGATGTAGGTTTTGGCTCTAGCCAGTCTTTGCTTAAAACGATTGTACATGTTCCAAAGAAGTCTACTGTCGTTAGGTATTTCGTCAACATGCCAGAATTCGTGAACTGTGTGTTGTATGGAATGAATTTTTCCTCCTATTAGACCGTCCTTTTTTTCTTTATTGGGGTCGTCAAATCCGATCATGCCTTTGCCGTAGTTCCAGACATTGCTGACGTCTTGTTTAAGACCGCTCGTTGTGTTTTTTATTCTCTCGTAGACATTGTCTACAATTCCACCACTGCTACTTCCGATTACTAAAATTAAAACAATAAAGTTTGTTTTCACTAGAATTGAATTCATGTTGGTTGAAAACTACTAGTTTAAACACTTGTAAGATAGTATGAGTACTGCTGTAGAGAATAATTAAACCAGTAATTTATACCAAGTTTGTTTATCATTATGACCTTAGCTCAGATAATGCGCTTTTGTTTCTACGAATACAAATACAAAGTTCAATGGGATAGATAATTATGATATCATAAGTTAATTGTAAGTGTATACCTTTAGATCCAGTGGAATTCTTTGGATTTTACGTTCCAACAAGTTTAATCTTTATTGCTATGACTAATACCGATCGGAAAAAAATGTATTTCTTAGTATTGTAATAACATATTAAGATAATAATAGTTATTTTAGGTATACGGACTATCCTATAAAATAATGTTACTTATAGGTAGTCAGAATCCCTACCATTATCACTATCATACCTATGACTATTATGGTACCTCTGATAGTCAGAATCTTAGAGACGTGGACAAAGATTTTTATGATATTTGGTATGCAGGTGGATGGGAGCGAAAATATTAATTTTTGAGATTCAAGTTATTCCAAGCCTTGTGCTTTTGTGCTTATAATTCGTCAGTTTCTAAGCAGAATAAAAAAATATACCCATCGTGTTATAGTTATATTTTAGAATTTTGTCTTATTGAATGATAATCTACAGAATTAGACACCCATTTAGAAATCAATTCTTTTGTCGGCAAGGGCGACAAGGCATATGGAAGGCTCCCATTTCATAATATGTATGTTTTTGATGATTTCTATGTATTTGTATGTATCGCTTCTTTGCTCTAGTGTAAAAATAGCGAAGCGACCAGATACGATAAATTTATTTTCAATCAAGTCAATTTGTTTTTTTTTATTTCCGGACAATCCACACAACAACATCTAGCCCCGTGGTAAGCTCTTAGTTTGTGTTACGGGTTACTAGACATCTGATATACTTAATATAATATACATACATACATAGATATTTTTTTATACATATTAAACACCCAGACCAAGGAGAAAGTGCTTGCAGAACATACACACACTTGACCCCTCGGCGGGAATCGAACCCGCTACCTCTTGCGCCGCAAGCGGACTCTCGGCCACCGCGCCACTAAGGCAGTCAAAGAGTTATAAGATTTTGTAAAGTCATAAGATTTGTAAAACCAAACAATTGAGATAAGTGATTTTGTATATTGTATCTTTGTCTCCTTTTGTACCTACTTGTCGTTCCCTAGTTGTCCTAGACCCATAGGTACTTTGCCTCAGACGGTTTGTGTCAGAAGTTTATCAGCATCATTAGTATTTGTTGATTAAATGCGTGCTAATTTGTGGCATTCTATTTCTTAATCGGTTCTTCCATCATTTAAATTATTTGCTTCAACATTGACTTTTTGCATCCTAATTAGCTTATCGGTTAAAAACATTAAGTAGATTAAAGGTATAAATATAAATACACATAATCTGCAAAATAATAACGATGCAGTGGAAGGATTAAAAGATTATGAGAATATGACAAGGAGATGAAAATTTGTTAATATTAAATATGAGAATAGAGGTACTGTGATGATGATGATGATGATAATTAAAACAATATAGTTATTGAAAATAAGTCATATATTTGTCATTCAAATCACAGATACACATAAGTATAGATTTTATCATACAAAACTTAGTATTTCTCCTTAACTAATTCTCTTTTTTTTATTAATTAAGTATTAGGTCCTTACATATGAAATTGGCGTTTTTCGTACTGGCCACTTTAATCACAAATTTCTCCTCTTTGGTAAGGAATTCAAAATTCAAATTTGTACAGCTATAGACTCATGTATTTGTGCTTCGATGATCGTCATTCATTTGTTTTTTTTCTTCTGTTTTTTTCTGTTTGCGTCACTCATTTTACAAAATGGAAAACTTAAAATATCGCATTATTTACGAGTACGAGTTCCGCCGTGGCACTAGTGCTGCGGAAACAACTCGAAGGGTGAATGATGTGTATGGCGGTCGTGTTGCAAAAGAAAACACAGTTCGTTTTTGGTTCCAACGTTTTCGTTCTGGAAATTTCGACTTGCAGAACAAGCCCCGTGGACGGCCTGAGACTCAAGTTGATAATGAAGAGTTGAAGGCTATTGTGGAAGCGGATCCATCGCAAACCACGTCCGAGTTAGCTGCAGGCTGCGGTGTTAGTGATAAAACTGTTTTAATTCACTTGAAGCAAATTGGGAAGATTAAAAAGCTTGAAAGGTGGGTACCTCACGAATTGACTGAAGCAAACCGGCAAACGCGCGTCGACTGCTGCGTTACATTACTAAACCGGCACAATAATGAAGGTATTTTAAACCGAATCATTACCTGTGATGAAAAATGGGTTCTTTACGATAATCGGAAGCGCTCAGCGCAATGGTTGGATCCTGGCCAGCCAGCCAAATCCTGCCCCAAGCGAAAATTAACCCCAAAAAAGTTACTTGTAAGCGTTTGGTGGACTAGTGCCGGTATTGTTCATTACAGTTTTCTCAAATCTGGCCAGACTATTACGGCTGATGTCTATTGTCAGCAATTGCAAACCATGATGGAAAAGCTAGCGGCTAAACAACCTAGGCTGGTCAATCGCTCCACGCCACTGCTGCTTCACGACAACGCTAGACCACACACTGCGCAACAGACGGCTACTAAATTAGAAGAGCTTCAATTGGAAAGTCTAAGACATCCTCCGTACTCCCCGGACCTTGCTCCAACAGATTACCATTTTTTTCGAAATTTGGATAACTTCTTGCAAGGGAAAAAATTCAACTCCGATGGGGCAGTCCAAATCGCCTTCAAAGATTTTATTGATTCCCGTCCGACTGGTTTTTTTAGTAAAGGGATCAATGAACTACCTATAAGATGGCAAAAGTGCATAGAAAATAATGGTTCATACTTTGATTAATTAAATATATTATATTAAAAAATATTCGACTTTTTGTTCCTCCCATACAAAACGCCAATTTCATATGTAAGGACCTAATATTTTTTAAATTACCTACAACTATTTCAATTCATCTGACTCCGAACCAGAATCTGAATCATCACTATTTTTTTTTATTTTTTCTTTAGAACCTGTCTTTTTACTAATAGTTTCGTATAAATAATCAACCTCTTCCGCTGCAGTATTAGAATCTAAAACTACAGCCGATTCAACATTTTCTGGGACTTTCTTATTTTGATCAAGATTTTTCTCCAAAAAAGCAATTTTTTTGGTAGCAGTATTAGAATCTAAATCAGATTTATTAGCTGATTGCTTCATATTGCTGAGAACTATCGTTTCTTGGTTTAAAGTTGTTATTATGAGACGTTTCTCTTTATCATTCAGATTGTTACTGATATTATCGATATCTTCGCTTGTGTTTTTTCCATCAAGCTTTAAATCAGAAGCCTCAGCTTTGATTACATCAGTGTTTTCTTTCATAATTTGCACATTGACTGATTTGTTCTGGATTGAATTAGAAACGCTTTCATGAACTGACTCTTTAGTGTTTTCGTTAAACTTATTTAATTTAATATCGTTTAATTTGTTTGAAATATCACTTTGGTCCACAATACTTTTACCAGCACCATTCAAAATATTATCTATAATACCTGTAACGCCACCACTTATTTTGTTTATGTCTCTGCAATTTTGATGCACAACAGAAGCAGTAGCTAAAGCAGGCGTGATTTCTTCAGGGTTTGCTTTATCGGATTTATCTTTTTGGTCTACAACACTCTCTTGAGTAGCATTTAAAATATTACCAGTAATACCTACAACACCAACACTTATTTTGTTGATTACATTTATTTTATTTGCACTGAGTTGATGTACATTAGAAGTATTTTTTTCAGAAATTTGTTTCAATGTCTGTACACCATCAACTGCTTTGTTTGAAACATTATGTAAAGCTGGAATTTTATAATCAGTATTTTCTTTTTCATTGCTTGTTACATGATTTTCCTTCACGCGGAATTCTTTTAATTGTATCTTCAAATTCTCAACAATATTATCAAATGCTTCTCCTTCAACCTTTTTTGTGCCGTCACTATTAAACAGTTTGTTCATTGTTTCTTCGATGACATTTATCTCAGGATCTTGTGCCTTCGCAGCAACTGCTGTCTTGCTATTTCCGAAAATGTAGCCTTTGGTTCTTGCCAACTTTTGTTTGAAGCTCTCAAACATGGTCCACAGCCGTGCACTATCGTTGGGTATTTCTTCAACATTCCAGAATTCGTGTACTTTGTTTTTAATGGGACGAATTTTACCTCCTATAAGGCCATCCTTGGGCCCTTGATCTGTGTCCTTCAAGCCGACTACTGCTTTACCAAAACCAACGACATTATTGACGTCTAGTTGAAGGTCACTCGTTGTGTTTTTCACTTTCCCAAAAGCATTGTCTAAAACTCTTCCATTGACTACAATTACTAATATTAGAACTGTGAACTTTACTTGCAATATACTTAGATTCATTATTGCCCTTGGATTAAAATCCTGCTATTCCTTGTAACTCAGGATTGGTACTCATGCAGTGGTTAGAAAAGTACTCATTTATATTCTATGAGCTACTTAGGACAACAACAATTCATTATGAATGTCATTAACTACCATCTAATAATAAATGAGCTCTAATTAACGAGGTATCTAATTAGTTATTTGTAATCCTGTGTTGTTGTTTGCGTTTAGAAATTTGGTTTTGGTAGTTGAAATGTCTAAAATAAGGGTCTAAGACTTTTGTGACATAGTCTACACCAAAAAATTAAGATGAATTCTAGTTCTGTAGTCTAAACACTAAAATTTGCGTATTACGATTTTAATCAGCTTATTGCCTTACTAATTTTACGTTTCTTCGCTATTCCACCGGTCCGCTTGCGGCGCAATAGGTAGAGGGTTCGATTCCCGCCGAGGGGTCAAGTATTTTCTGCAATTACTTTCCCCTTGGTCTGGGTGTCTAATATGAATAGTTAAAAAAATATCTATATATGTATGCCTATTATTATTAAATATATCAGATATCTAGTACCCGTTACACAAGCTTAGAGCTTACCACGCGGCTAGATGTTGTTGTGTGGATTGTCTGGGAATATTTATTTATTTCCCTAAGTTTCCCGTAACCCTGTATAGTAATCTCACATTATTTGTTGGATTAATAATAGCTTTAGCTAAGTTAACTTTATTCTTTAAGTACATATTATTATTCGCGGAAGGATAACTGGTTCGATGATATACCGGTGTTTGTATGATCTCCGAGCATTTATTACTTGATCTGGGTTCTTTTGTTTAAATATATATTGTATTAATATATGATTCATTTAACTACCTAGCGGCCACACATTATGTATAAAAAAGTGAGTGCAAAATTAAATAAAGAAGTGGCATCGTAATTTTGAAAACTAAAGATCTAGGGGACAATATGAGGTTCGTTCGCATAACTTTCTTTTTATTTTTTTGCTGGATAAGCCTTCAGTTGACCACAATTTCACCTGATGTAAAGTGATGATGTGGACTAAGATGGGGCATGAAGACCTAGAAGGTAGATGGCTTCTCCGGACCACATAACGAAACACGAAAAAATATCTTCACGCACTGGCCCAGCCCGGAGGGGAGACTGTTCTTAGCACCACCCGGAGGTCACGTGTAAGGATTCAGAGGGTCACCACTTACGGACGTGAACAAACAAAACCTCCACGTTTAAATGTCGTACGTGACTTTACACTAAAAAGAGTTTTTATTTAAAATCATATCTTTCTTATTATATAAATTATATGTATATTCGGCTTATAATAAAACTCGGAAAGTCAATTAATCGAGTTATGAGCTATGAAAGCTTATAATCTCCATTCTTAGGTACATAGTTTACTTTTACCTGTGAAATCCATTGTAACCCAGGTAACACTTAAACAACAACTTAAATAATACAACAAAATATTATTTTTTATAACAATACGTCGAACCCTTTAATTAACTTCTTAACTCAAACTTCAAAACTCTTTTTATGTCGTAAAAGAACTCGAATATTTAAAAGAGACAACGATTCAAAAATTCGACACAATCTTGATATAAATATTCTTATTTCCTTTCTAAATTAGGTAAGAGGCTTATAACATACGAGCTACAACTATATTTGATTTGTTAATAACGATTCATCAGAGCTTGAATTTGATTCGGAATCTTCAGTAGATACTTTATTATGTTTTTGTTCTTTAACTCCAACATTTACTTTATGAATACTTTTATTTACGTTCTGGCTGTTGGGTTTAGGGTTTAAAACAGCTGAAGTTAGTTTTTCAGTGATTTTTGTAACGCTTTGTACGCCATTCATTGCTATGTTGTGTACATTCGCTTTTGCTACACCTAATATGTTTTCTTTAATACCGATAACCCCAACATTAACATTCGATTCATCAGAACCAGAGGCCGATTCTAATGATTCGTCAGACGATTGATTGACATGTTCTTGAACATTGTTTTGAGTTGTTGCACCCATATCGTTAATTGTTTTGCCTGAAACCCCAACATCTTCAATTGATTCATCAGAACCTGAAATGGAATCAGATTGAGAATCTTCATCCGTCATTTTTATACTCTCCGTGTCCTTCAGGTTTTGTTTGACAGAGTTGCCTATACTTGAAACATCGATTTGTTTTGCCTTAGACTTTAAAATGCTAGACTTTATACCTATCATACCGACACTCACATTTGTTTCATCGGAGACTGAATCTGAGGAAAAATCTTTGGCGGATTCCTTTGCCTGTTTTGTGACTGTCGTTTTTTGGTTAAGAGTAGTGTCTAAATCAGTTTTAGTTTTAGATGCAATCCCCACAATGTTATCTTTAGTTTCAGTAGTACCAACAACACTATTTGATTCATCAGAACTAGAATCTGAATCTATATTCAAAATATTTCTATTATTGCTTGCATTTACACTGTCATTTTTTAAACTACTCTCGCTACTCTCATTTGTTTCTTCAGAACCTGAGTTTGAATCTGAATCAGGAAGCGATTGCTTGATATTGTTTTTTAAATTTTGAATTAGGGTTGTGCTTGTACCCAAATTGCCTGTTTGTTTAGCCACAGTTTCCGAAATGCTATTAGTTCTACATAAATCTCCAGTCACCTTTGATTCAACAGAACCGGAATCTAAATTGGAATCCGAACCTTCAGACGATTGCTCAAAAGCCCCAACACCTACATTTGATTCTTCAGAACTTGAATCGGATCTATCTACCGAATTTTTGATATATTTAAGAGCTTTTGTTTTTTTGGCATGGCCTGTAACCATGATATTTTTCCCCTTAGCTGCTCCATCCAAAACCTTGCCTTTAAGACCTACAATGTTATTCACTTTATTGATACCGTTTCTTCTCATACCGGTCCGGTTTACGTCAGGCGTTGCAGATATAAGTTTTCCGGTAATTTCTTCAAGTGTTTGTTCACCATTAACTACATTGTCCTGAATATAGCCTGGAATATTCGGCACAACTACCCCACTATTTCCTTTTCCAATATTAGGTCTGTTAACATCATGTTCAAAGAAATTTACATTAAGACTCATTTTTTCAAATTGGTTTTCTTGATTTTCAATACCAGGTTTAAGTGCAGCGTCCACAATTTTATTTTTAAGACCTATTACTCCTACGCCCACATTATTGATATTATTTTTTATGTTTTGTTCCAATTGGCCCAGATGAGGAGTGACGATTTCTTTCACGGTCTGTAAGCCACTAACTCCTTGTTCTAAAATATCATAAGGAACATGAGTGACATCTAAAATGTTACCAATAAGACCTTTAGCTTCAACACCCTGATTATTAATATCTGGTATTTTTTCAGTGATCTCTTTCTTTGTTTCATATATATAATCAGGGACGCTCTGAACAGGTAACTTTTTGTTTTCTTCAGCTAAAGGTTCTGTGTTTACATTATCACCATTATTTACTGATATACGCAAAGTCTCTGATTGAGTTCTTTGATTTTCAACCTCTGTTTCAGTTTCAGTATCATAAGCATTATCGTATGTACTTGTCCCACCTACACGGATATTGGCTTTATTAGTATCTTCAATTAGTTGGCTGCTCATGTTTACATTATCATCATTATTTACTTTAAGAGGCAAATTCTCTGAATGAGTTCTTTGATTTTCACCACTTGGTTTTATTCCAGTGCCAAAAGTATTATCTTTATTACTTGTTTCTTCAACACGGATATTTGCTTTATTGGTATCTTCAATCGTGTCATAACCGGAGTGCATATCGATCAAATCAGGAGCAATAATTTCAGAGTTTTCTTTGATAATGTTTTCATCACCAACTGGTTTGTTCTGAATATTGCTAGAGTCACTTTGTACACTTACGACTTTAGAATCACTCTGCCCAGTTGCTTCTTTATTAAACGAACCATCATTTTCTTCACCATTATTAGATTCAAAGCTCATTTCATTCCACTCCTTGAAATGGTTAGCAAACTTTCTAGCCTCAGATTCAGAAATGTTTTGGAATTCTTGGGGATCTTTAACATCAGTTTTCATTTTAATAATTTCATCTTCAATGTTCTGCCCGGTTTCAATAACTTTCGGAATAGCAACTGCAATATTTTTTGTGTTTTCTTTTATAGTTTGTACGGTAGTAGAAGTTTTGTCCTGTATAATGTTGGAAATACTCTGGTCTGGCTTCTTATTTACTGTATTTATTTGGCCATTATTATTTTGGTTTGTATTATATGCTCCATTATTTCCTTGAAGTCCTCTCAATTGTCTTTTAAGATTTTCAACAGTATCAGAGAATGCCTTACCATTTATTTTCGTTGAGCCATCACTATTAAACAGTTTGTTCATTGTATCCGTGATAAGTTTTACTTCAGGGTCACTTGTTGGGTTGTTGACTCCAGCAAGACCTTGCTTGAAGCGGCTGAACATGTTCCAGAGAAGTTTACTGTCGTTTGGTATTTTATCTACATTGAATATATCGTGCACTATGTCTTGTATCGAGCGGAGTATCCCACCGATGAATCCATCGTTGTATTTCTCGTTGGGGTCGTTTAATCCAATCAAGCTTTTCCCGAAGTTCATGACATTTTTGACGTCCTGTTGAAGACCGCTCGATGTTTTTTTTATTGCCCCGAAAACATTGTCTGATGTCTTCTTCACTGTTCCTAAAATATTGTCGAAAAAACCGGCATTGCTTTCTAAAGCCAACAACAAGAAAATAAAATTAATTTTCCAAAGATTTATTTTCATTTTTTTATATTTTTTTTTTGAAGAGACTATCACTTTCGGATGTTAGTATTATATTGGTGTTGGAGCATAACTGTATTGGTTAATTATCTTTAATTTATACCTAGTTAGCTTATCTAAACCTATCTACTATCTGACCGCGGATAGTGTTTCCTTCATATCAATTATAACATCGTTAGTTAATTTACAATGTAGTTGAATACAGCTTAGCATTTATTGATATGTGTTATAAGGATTCCGTCCGTTACTCAACAGGAAACATATCGTTAGCTAAAGTTATTAAAGAACAACTTTGGCTTCTTTTACCGTATAAGAATGTTTTATTTCTAAAACTCGAAAAACAAGGCTTGCGGGGAAAGCTGCGGGTCTGTCCAGATAATAAAATAAATATTTCCCGCCAATCCACACAACAACACCTCACCCCGCGGTAAGTTCTGCTTGATTTACAGGTATACTTAGATATACTTAATATAATACACTATAAAGATATATTTTTTATACATTATTAAACACCCAGACCAAGGAGATAGTGATTGCAGAAAAAACACTTGAATCCTCGGCGAGAATCGAACTCGCTGGCTCTTACACCGCGCCGTTGAAGCAGTCGCAGATTATTCATAATTATTGATTTTAATACCTATATCAGATGATAGTGAACGATGAATAAAGCCTAAAAAAACACTAGTCATCGGACCTTACGACACACTAGTCCATATCTTAAGCGAGTCAGTTGTTCACACATACATGGAGCCTCGCAGTGGCACTGTTCCAACTCTGTCAACATTACGTAGCTTTAGTGCTGTTATAGGATCTTAATGTATATTGATACCATTCCTATTTACTTAGTATGCTAATGTAGTTTCTAGAGAATGCCGGGACTGGCCGACTTTACATAAATCATAAAACTTTCAACATCATCATCATCATCATCCCTATAAACGTTCTCTTGGACATGGTGAATTCTCTCTTGACGAGATAGATTTGCCTTAATTAACCACGCTGGCCAAGTGTGGGTTGGTGAATGTCACATGTCCTTCAAACTATTTAAAGTTTGACGTTTGCCTTCGCCGTTAAATCCAAAAGTGCGCGGCGGAGTTTGAACCCTCGACCTTTTGAATGAAAGTCGAGTGTTTGTCTAGTATTTACATACGTGATAATGATAATTTTATTATATTCATAGTACTTTTTCGAAATTCGAATTGTGTCCTATTTTCTACTTGGTTAATCTGAATCATTATCAACGTTTTCATTATCCCGTACTAGGTTCTCACGCGTGCGTTTCCTGAGTTTTATAGATTTTTTCCAACATCTAAGGAACTATAAGTTCGAATAAAAACATATTTCGGTTTCAGATAACTACCTGACTGCGTCAGTGGCGTGATGGGCGAAGGTCCGCTTGCGGCGCAAGAAGTATCGGGTTCGATTCCCGCCGAGGCACCAAGTGTTTGGATGTTCTCAAGCACTTTCTCCTTGTCTGTATAAAAATATCTTTTGTATATATGTCCAGGTATAATATTAAAATCACAGTAATAAAATCAGATGTCCAGAACGTAACAAAAGCTAAGAGTTGTGATACAGGTTCTAGTTCATCTCTTCACCGCAGGGCTAGATGTTGATGTGTGGATTGACCAGAAATAATAATTATTTTAATATATAATTACCCACATTAATATTTTGCCCTATTTAGATCTAATATTAATTTTCGAGACTCAAACTTGAAGTGACCAAGTAAGTAGTTAGGCTTAGCCAACATATGGAAATGCTACTAAACCATTATTAGATACTTTTAGCGTACTACTAGAGTGAAATCAATCGAGCCAGACACCGGATCCCTAATACATATAATAATGTTGAAACTCCGTCCGGGTATGTAAATGAAACATTGTTAATGTCCTGGATACTGGATTAATTCTGATGCAAACTAGACCTTACAATAAAAACTATAAGTTTCGTTTTAAATAATTATGTGTTGACATTATTTTTTAACCCCCGACCAAAAAAGAGGGGTGTTTTAAGTTTGACGTGTCTGTCTGTGTGTATGTCTGTCTGGGACAACATAGCTCCCAAAAGGATGAAGCGGTTTTAATTATTTTTTTGTATGAAAGGTAAGTTTGGCGATATTGTTCTTTACAATGTTTTATGAAAGGACAAAAGTTATGGGGGTGAGAGTGGGGAAAGGAAATCGAAAATCTGCAAATATACTCGAGTGGGGTATCAAATGAAAGCGCATCACGTGCACATTACAAAATATTATTACTTTTAAGGAAATTAGGTATTGGAGACTTGGTTTTTTCATTAATTTTAAATTAAGATTTACAGTGATAATTAATTATTGACATACCTTTATTAGATAATATATAGAATATCTATATATGTATGGCTATTATTATTAAGTATATCATATAAAATATACCCGTAACACAAGCTTAGAGCTTACCACGGGGCTAGATGTTGTTGTGTGAATTGTCTGGAAATATTAATTTATTTATTTACTCAAGTAGACGCAAACTCTCTGCAGTGCTCTAGCGGGTGCAAGACCTGTGCTGTATAAATGTATGTGCAAGCAAAATAAATTTATAATATTGATACACTTTCTTTAACTAGAAATCTTCCAATATGATGTTCTTTCCCACGCAACACTCTCGTTATCTCGACCTCTACTCTACAAAATTCAATTTCCTACACAGCATTCATATTAATCCTAAAAATTACAACCCTATTACAAAATAGCTAGGGTGTGAAATCAATATGGGGGGAGTAAATCAGAAATAAGTTAACAAAAGTGTTTTGGGAATTCTGGTGATATCATAGAGGTATTATTAAGAGGTCGTTTGGGATTCCGCTAGTGTTGTTGTTCGCGGCTATAGCTTGTTTCCATTACCTCACTATATCCGGGATGCCGGAAGAAATAATATACATAAATAAAAAGCTGTGTTATAGTGTAATAAAAGTCGTGAGTTTAAACCCCGCTACGCACCTCTGGATTTATCTTCTTGATATAAATGTATGTGCGCTTTATTGATTAAACGGTGAAGGCAAAAAGAGTTCGAGAGAGGTTTGTGAGGAAACCGGCATGTTCTGAGAACTTTATAGAGTTTGAAAGAAAGATAGAAAGATTAATATTTATTTGTGTACAAAAATATAATAGTTAATTGAATAGTTTGAAAGACATGTGACATGCACCAACCCGCACATGACCTACGTGGTGAATTAAGGCAAAATCTCTCTCGCCAAGAGAAAATCCCCTGTGTCCCAGCAGTGGGAACGTTAATAGGGTGATGATGATGAAATAAATAAATATTACAGGACAATTTACGCTACAACATTTAACCCCGTGAAAAGTACTTAGCTTGTTAGACATCTCATACATGCACACACATACATTAATAACCTTGATATGGTAACTATAAAAAAACAGACCAAGGAAAAATTTGTTAGATAATACGAGTTGTAAGTAGTTACTTTTATAAGTTATGCATATAAGCAGCAATCTTATCGCCTACAGCTTGTTATTGTAAACGTTATTTCCACGCGATATCGTAGTGAAATGGAAAACCCCCACGCCGCGGTAATCGAATATTCGAGTCTCGGGCGTATTGTCAATATTCGACCGGCAGCTGAACAGAAGAGAGTTATTAAATACTAGCCGATACCGCGCGCAGCACGCATACTGATCGCGGCAATTTGCACCAAGTGTGCGACTAGTTTGCACTGTATATTGTTTACTGGTATACTACATTGGAACAATAATATTATAGTTCTAAAACATTTCTGAGAAGCATCAAAACGGACACAGTATACACACTCTACGGGTCGGATTCTGTGTTTTTTTCGTATACCTACAAACACAGATTAAAACACAATAGTGTTAAAAGAAATTAGTGATTTTTCATTCATTTTCACTTGACTGCTTCAGTGGCGCGATGGGCGAGAGTCCGATTGCGGCGCAAGAGGTACCGTAGCGGGTTCGATTCCAGCCGAGGGTGAAATTGTTTGTATGTTCTGCAAGCACTTTATGTTTCGGGGGACTTTTCTTTTCACGAGAGAGATAAGCCTTCATTCAACACGTTGGGAAAGTGCGATTTAGTTAATGTCACATGACCTTGAAACTTCGTCCACTTCAAACGAAACTTTATTAGTAGTATTATATATATTTTTGTGGACTTTCTCCTTGGTCTGCGTGTTTAATATGTATAATAAAAAATATCTATATATGTACGCCTATTATATTAAGTATATCAGATGTCTAGTACCCGTAACACAAGCTTAGAGCTTACCACGGGGCTAGATGTTGTTGTGTGGATTGTCCGGAAATATTTATTTATTTATTTTATTTTTTATTTTAGGTTAGATTTAGGATAATATTGTATTTAAAAGAAATCCTAATTTAACTGCAAAAATTCCGGAATGTTTGTTTATAATTAATAGTATGAAGTGTTCTCATAAAGTGAATAATGTAAATTCATCTGTGATAAATAAACGTGTTTAAACCTTATTAATACGCTGATTTACAATCAGCGGATTAATAAGCAGTTTCAGTAGACAGGCCTCTCAGTCCAAGTTGCAGTTTCTAAGTCAGGCTCGCGACTGGCAGCTAATTAGGCGCGCCGCAGCCAAGTTTCGGACGATCCCTCACTGCCAGCCTGCGCGCCCGGGGCTACACGCGGCTTCTCATAATAACGTTACTTAGGTCGCACAGTCAACACCAAAACTCGAAACTGAATAAGAATACATTTAAAACTTAAGAAAAACCCCCATTACAAACCGGTGTGAACTTGGCAGCCAAACTTAGCGGCCAATAATCCGACCAAATTACGAAGACTAATTTTGTGAAGTTAGCAGCTAATCTTTAATTAGTCTAGAAATTTAATTAATTGAACAGAAATCAATAAAAAAATGGAAACAATGTAATAAAAGGTACAATACCTTAAAAGTATTTATGTATGTATTTGTAATAAGAGGGATTTAATGTTGTCGCAATCAGCGACAGTATGTAAAGATTATTTGAATAAAAATAAAATAAAAAACTCTAGATAGTCTTTGAATTGTATTATTATGTAATTGGAGTTAACTGCAGTTGCGTTAAACTCATTTTGTGTGAATCGAAAATGATGAATTCAGATTGAGTCAAAATATAGACTGTGTAGAATTATAAATGTAGTTAACTGCAGTTGTGTGGAATCCATATTGTATGGGAATAAGGAATATGTATCGCGTTTGTGTTGCCCATCGTATTATCCAGTAGGGTCCCAAAATGATATACAAATATCTTCAAGTACCTATGTTCAATTTGTGTATGTTTTATGTATTTTGTTTTTGACGTTTCTAAGATTTGTAAAACCGAACAATGGAAATAAATGATTTTGTATCTTGTATATGGTTAATTAGGTCAAAAGTTACTGACTTCTTTACTGTACTTTGATAGAAATAAAGGAAGAAATATCGTCATAAGTACTGACAGTTATTTCGAGCCTCGATGCTACTATAATCATCATCAACCCACTGCTGGGCCACAGGAATTTCTCTCTTGACGAGAGAGATGCCTTAATTCACCACGATGGCCAAGTGCCGGGTTGGTGAATGTCAAATGTCTTTCAAACTCTTCAAAGTTCTCAGAACATGCCGGTTTCCTCACGATGTTTACTTCACCGTTAAAGCAGGTGTTTAAAGAGCACACCATTTTTTCTAGAAGAACAATACAGAGGTGCGAGGCTGGGTTTGAACCCACGACCTTAGGAATGAAAGTCGAGAGTGCTCCCACTTAGCCAACACGGCTATTATAATCATTTACTTTTATTTCTTAAAAACTCCATTTATAACTGACACTTTGATATACTTAACTTGTTGCAACCGGCACTTAGCGCGAGTAGATGTTTTGAAAGGTTGATCTTCGTCACCTACTTTTGCCGCTGACTGTACTTAGTTTAGATCGGCTGAGGTAGTATTAATTTGCTGGCTTATGCATAATCGGGAGATAACTTGAGATTCATATGAGGTTTTGTGTAACATTTGCGATTTCTGTGAGAAGCGGGATATAGCCTTGAACTTAACAAATTGTAAAGCTGTGTTGGCTAAGTAGCACACTTGACTTTCATTCCGAAGGTCGTGGTTTCAAACCACACCTCTGGATTGTTTTCTCGAAAAATGTATGTGCGCTTTAACACGCGCTGTTACAGTTATGGGAAACATCGTGAAACCAGCATGTTCGGAGAACTTTCAAGAGTTTGAAGAACAAGACATTCACTAACCCGCACTTAGCCAGCATGGTGAATAAAGGCCAAATCTCTATCGCCAAGAGAGAAGTCCCTGTGTCCCAGCAGTGGGAACATTAATAGGGTGATGATGATGTTATAAATTGTTTTTAACAAATCCTTACTACTTATTTCTATCTCACCAGACAGCTGGTTTTTATTTTGTATCTTGTATCTTTAGAGGTATATTTTTATGTTTGTTACCTACCTCTTAACTAATATTTGCGTAAATTTTATAATTCTTTGATTATATTTATAGATAGAGTTGCCCCATTTAATTTGACAAGTACCTACTGGTTATTTTTATAATTTTAAGCAGCTATTTCTTAGACTTGTAGGAGTAGATTGTTTTTGTTAACATTCTGTATCCTCGAGCTTTAATGAGCTTGAGTAATTTGATATGTACGTTAACAAACTTAAGAAGCTCATTAACTTCCTCATTAACATCAAAATTAGCTTATTTATATTTTTTGTAATTAATGTAAGAAATTAGAGAAAGGACGAAATCGCATTACTATTCTCGGACTACTTAATTTGCCGGGGATTATTCACACAATGATTAGACGGAGATACGACACGATTTTTTTTAATTATCCAATCCCTAGCTGACTGCCTCAGTGGCGCGGTGAGCGAGGTTCCGCTTGCGGCGCGAGAGGTAGCGGATTCGATTCCCGCCGAGGAGAAAACTGTTTGTATGTTCTGCAAGCACTTTCTCCTTGGTCATGGTGTTTAATATGTTTAAAAAAAATATCGCTATTATGTATGTATATTATATTGAGTATATCAGATATCTAGTACACGTAACACAAGCTTAGAGCTTACCACGGGGCTAGATCTTTTGTAGACTGACTGGAAATATTAATTTATTGATTAATTTGAATATATCATCCTGATAAGTAGCTACGTAAGATGACTGAGTCAAAAATTTAAATAACACTTTCTCACGTACCTTTCTTTGTTTATTTATAGGTAATTGTAATTCAAATAAATAGACTAGGTTAATACCTATGTCCTATGTTTCCCATGTCCTAACTTGTTATATCTTTTAATCATGATGACTACATAAAAACATATGAACTCTGTTTATTCCGTCCGTAAGACCGTACAAAAATACTGGACATCTATTTGTCGCTTTATTAATTCAATATACAAAAATACTTGACATCTATTTGTCGCTTTATCAATTCAATATACTTTTGTATTTGAGTATTTTTATACTGGACATCTATTTGTCGCTTTATCAATTCAATATACAAAAATACTGGACACATAAATTCGCTTCATGTATCTAAGAAAGTGCCTAGGTAAATAACAACAAAGTTCCAGGGCCCTTGACGTTATAAATTTAATTCAAACCTCATGGAAGCGTTTCGTCGCGCGAAACTACTCCTTACTTTGCAACAAAAAATAGGTAAATATTATTTTTAATCGTCTAAATTACTTCATCTTAATCATCGCCCTATTAACGTTCCCACTGCTGGGACACAGGGACTTACCTCTCCACGCTGGCCAATTGCGGGTTGGTGAATGTCACATGTCCTTAAAACTCTTTAAAGTTCTCAGAACATGCCGGTTTCCTCTCGATGTTTGCCTTCACCATTAAAGCACGTGTTTAAAGCGCACATTAATTTCTCAAGAAGAAAAATCCAGAGGTGCATGGACGGGTTTGAACCTTCGGAATTGAAGATATACTCCCACTTAGCCAACACAGCTTTTTTGTCTAAATGATGGACACCTTATATTTTTTTGTCATCAATATATAAACCATTGAGATACGAAAATAGCAACATTCTATAAATGGCTTTTAAAGTAACTATCTTAATAATGTTAAGCAACCTAAACTTAGCAACCTCAGTAAAAGCTTTCCTATAACGATGGGCCTTACCTACAATCTAATAGCAAGGCTGCCTACAATTTATTGCAATTTCCATCGTAAAAACTTTAAAATGGAAGGGTAAATGCAAAATGAAGAAAATAATCTATATCTATATAAATAAATAAGGGAAATAATCGCGCGGGCTCCGTAGGTACACGAAAGTGAGAAATGGTTTTGAATGACAGGATGTTAATGTTTAGGATGAAGTATGCATTTTAAAATTTAATGGCTAGCTACGTCAAATGCATGTGAGGAGAATATATTGTTTATTAAGGATTTGCAAGAATAATACACGAATTTGTAAGAGTTAGAGGGCGTATCTCTCTCGTGAAGAGAGTAGTCCCTGTGTCCCAGCTGTGGGAACGTTAATAGGGTGATGACGAGAGGGCGTAATTGAATTCGTTTTTTTTATTGGTTAGAAAAAGAAACGATAAAGAAGTTTTCACTTACAAAATGTTTGAACAGGTGTTTGATTTTTAAATTTGATAGCAATTACGTTTTACATGATTTACCTACCTCAGAGCTCTTAATGAAATAGGAAAAAAATATAATCTATGTACAGTTTTACTAAAATCTATCCTCTTACAGTGTCAAAATATGGATTAATATTAAAAACCTCTTTGTTACGAGTATGCAGTTTTGTTGCAGGTTTTCTAGCACGGAACTCTAATTGGAAAACGAGCTGTAAGTGAAACACTGACCAACAATCTCCGTGCTTAACGAGTTCCTTGCCAGTTTGTTTTTCAGACATTTTGTTCGAGCAAAGGCGCTCAAACGCTGTTTAAAATTATGTTAAACTATCGACTTCAATTCTTGTCTAGTTAATAAGTATTTTATGAGAACTCTTTTGGGTCTACTTACTATACCCCAATTTCACCATATTATGCTGCAAATCGATTTTAATTGAACCGTGTCAACCATTAAAAAAATGACAATTTGATCTCATATAGACAGTAAAACGAGTTTAACCTGATTTGATAGCGTTTATTGCGAATGGTGCAATCTGGTATTAATGAAAAAGGAAGGGCTTTTTTTTTAGACAACCCCATTGCTCATAGCGAGTTTTTAGTAGGTAGTATTACTTAGTACTTAGTAGTGTAAAAATAAATAAATCAAAATTAGATTTCTTTATTTTTGTAACAGTTTACACAATAATGTTTGTCGTCTTCGTTTGTTTTGTTTGTTCCATTATGTAATGCTAAAAATGGAAACTTTTAATTGGCCTTCTGTGTTAAGGCATGTTGAAGACATGTCCCTTTTTATTTGTCTGTTTATATTGTTTGCCTAGCTGTAAGTTTTCTTAAAATTGTTAAAATAAAATAAAAAGCCGTGTTGGCTAAGTGGGAGGACACTCGACTTTCATTCGGATGGTAATGGGTTCAAACCCCGCCACACACCTCTGGATTTTTCTTCTTGAGAAATTTATGTGCGCTTTAAACACGTGCTTTAACGGTGAAGGCAAATATCGTGAGGAAACCGGCATGTTCTGAGAACTTTAAAAGTGTTTGAAGGGCATGTGACATTCACCAACCCGCACTTGGCCAGCGTGGTGAATTAAGGCTTAATCTCTCTCGTCAAGAGAGAAGTCCCTGTGTCCCAGCAGTGGGAACGTTAATAGGGGGATGATGATGATGATTACTATAGTAGGAACTAAGTTCTAATATTCTAATTTTAAGAGGAAATAAATAAGTTATGATTTATCTAAAATGAAATTTTCTCAAAGGTACCTATTTTGTTTTTTACCAAGACTGGAGTTTACTAACCACCAACCAAAAACATTTTCGTTGGAACGTACAACCGGTGTACTACATAAACTGCACAGCCCAAATCCAGCCGTTTATAACGGAAACACATATTCTTATACCATATGTAGAGTATAGTCTACAAATAGCAGGCTTTAGTTATGAGGCGAGGTTTTTGGCTCAACGGCATTTGAGCATATTGAGCACTGCATAAAATGGAGCGTAAATCTAGCCACTTGGTTGTTCTGTGTGTCTTTTGCAAATAGTTTTCTTTGAAGAAAAATGTTGGAAAATTCGTATCGCTCTGAAGATCTGTCTTTGAGTTAGAGTCTGTTCATTAACTACGAGGTCGAAACCAATTGTAGCAAAACTATGGTGAGTATGGATTCTCTCCATTATTTTGTCAGATTTAGAAAACTTGGATACCTACAGGACATAACCTGCTTTTTACCGTGGAGAAATCTATTATAAATAAAACGGGTTAATGTATAATTAATATTATATTATCAAAAAATGACTATAAATGACTAGATAAAAATAATGAACACCGCGGGGCACTTCTAGTAAGCAAATGATAGTAATATAATTAGACGTTAGACGTTATTTTTTTGTACAAGCTTTATGTTCTAGACTGGACTTTTTGAAATTGATATGAGTGAGCATCAGATGTTAAGATAATTATGTTATTATTTTGGTAAGTAGGTTATAGTATTCGTGTGTTTCACACAATATTGGGACGGAATATAGCGTGACGCCACACATGACGTGTGAGTTTCGATGCTTTTTATCAGGTTTATATTGACTTTTGACGTGTCATGCACCGATCTAAGAATCTGAAATATTTTGGTACGAGTTTGTTTGTCGATAATCCTTAATATACGATTGCCTCGGTGGCGCGGTGGGCGAATGACCGATTGCAGAGCAAGAGGTAGCAAGGGTAGTGTTCGATTCCCGCCGAGGGTAAAATTGTTTGTATGTTCAGCAAGCACTTTTTTCTGTCTGGGTGTTTAATATGTATCATAAAAATATCTATCATCATCATCATCATCACCCTATTAACGTTCCCACTGCTGGGACACAGGGACTTCTCTCTTGACGAGAGAGATTAGGCCTTAATTCACCACGCTGGCCAAGTGCGGGTTGGTGAATGTCACATGTCCTTCAAACTCTTTTAAAGTTCTCAGAACATGCCGGTTTCCTCACGATGTTTGCCTTCACCGTTAAAGCACGTGTTTAAAGCGCACATAAATTTCTCAAGAAGAAAAATCCAGAGGTGCGTGGCGGGGTTTGAACCCACGACCTTCGGAATGAAAGTCGAGTGTCCTCCCACTTAGCCAACACGGCTTTTTCGTGAAAAATATCTATATACTTATTATATTAAGTATATCAGATATCTAGTACCCGTAAGACAAGATTAGAGCTTACCACGGGGCTAGATGTTGTTGTGTAGATTGTCCGGAAATATTGATATATTTATATTTATTTATAAACAGTTCAGCGGTAGGACGTCCACCGTGAACCTGTGGCCTTCACCAAGTCTTACATGCTATACCCATAACAGTCAAAGTCAAAACGTTTCAGTATTTCTTTAGAAGCACAGGGCATACATAGACAGGTCAACTTAAAGTTAAGCTCAAATTATAAAAGATATATATCAAATAAATAGCATTGTCAGTTCGCTTAATGTTTTTACAATGACTTAAGAAGCGACAACACAGCTGTTATCAGTTTTTACAATTATTACGGTGTCATTATAAGGCCATGGTCTGCCTACTGCATGAATATAACGAATCCTCTAAAAAGAACCCTTCAAAATGATTAAAAACGTGATAAAGTTATAATCAAGCCACATTTACAAATATAACATTTAACGCCCTTTAACGAGTGCTGAGATAAGCTTGAGGAAATGCCAAAAAAAATCTTCTTGATATATAATAATAATCACAGGAGTATACAAGGTTTATGCAATAATAGTTCCTTACTATTCATAAAATAAATAAAAAAAAGCGCTCGAGGTTTTAAAATTCAACTGCTAAGCAAAAGCTTTTCAGTGCATGACGCTTCATAGTCATTATTTTAAAAAGGAATAAATATTTAAAACTAATAAATTAATTAATTTATTTATTTATCTAACAGACACACAAAACACATTACAACATTTACGACTAAACTATTTATATCTAAACCTAAGATCTATGTTGCAACATAACTATAAGTGTGCACTACAAAAAATGATATGAACAATGGTTAACAATCTTAATAGACTAATAGAAAAGAAGACAATATTATTGAATAAAAAAGAGGACTTAATATTATTGAGGTTGAGCGTGTGAGATGGAACGATCATTGAAGAGGAGAGATGCTTTAATCTTGCATATAAAATGAGATAGATTATAAGTAAATATATCTAGCTCGGTATTGTTTCTGGACAATTTATAATACTGGCGCATTAATATTAGATCTAATTAGTTATTTTGTATGTATGTTCATTGATGTGTATAACAACGAATTTTCTATCTATTTATCAAAATCAATATCTATCTTTATACCTACCTATGTTTATTTTTTTGTTCTTTGCATTTTATTTTTGACGTTTGATTTGTAAAGCCAAACAATGGAAATTAATGAATAGGTATCTTGTATTTATAAGATTGCGTGGAAATAATGTCTGTGAAGCATTACGCATGTGGTCGAATTCAGCTGTGTGGAATTTAGTTTGTGCAGAATCGCGAATATGAAAGTCAAAGTCAAAGTCGAAACGTTTATTTCCTTAGAAGCCCATGGCCCTCATGGACAGGTCAACTTAAAATTAATAAAACTAAATCGCTTAAACAAAAATATCAAGGAAATAACATTGTCTTGACAGTTTGCTTCAATGTTTTATACTGAATTGAGAAGCCAATAAAACAACACAGTTTTCTCAGTTATTACAATTTTGGAGTTCTTACTTGAATAAACAATAATGGCTTAAACCTCGTGTAATCGAATTACACATCTGCTACAGTGTATTCAGTTACAAAAAACTCATAAATTCATATCATGTGTAAATTACGGCTGGGTACAATTGCAAATGAAAAATAAAATCCCTTTGAGCTAACTAACCCTTTGGGCCGCTCGCTGTGGACGTGCAAATGATATTACAGTCCGTGATGGCTTGGAATAAGTTAGTGAGAGGAAATATTTCAGAGGTAATGAATACGGAGATATGGTTTGTTGTATTGATTATTAATAAGTAGCGTTACCCGCGGTGTATTGGACTTTCCCACGGAATGACATTTTACCGCACTAAATACTTTTAGTGCGGTAAAATGTCATAAGGGTCAGACCTTTCTCAGACTTTAAAGAATCTGTGAACCAAATTTCATTTAAATCGGTTCAGTAGTTTTAACGTGAAAGCGGAAGACAGGCTGACTGAGTTACTTTCGCATTTATAATATTTATTTATTTATTTTTATGTGCGTTTTAAACACGTGCTTTAACCGTGAAGTCAAACATCGTGATGAAACCGGCATGTTCTGAGAACTTTAAAAAAGTTTGAAGGACATGTGACATTCTCTAACCCGCACTTGCCAGCGTGGTAAATTAAGGCCTCTGTCGCCAAGAGAGAAGTCCCTGTGTAAACAAAAAATATCAAGGCAGTGGTATAGAATAATAAATTACTCAGTGGGAACGTTAATAGGGTGATGATGATGAAAATTCTCAGACACGATTTTATTGTGATAATCACTTCCATCAAACAACTAAATATACTACGAAATATTTCGTAGTTGTTAGTCTAAGAAAATTCATAAAAGAGCCAGACAATTCCAGTACCCTTATCTTTATACTTTAAAAAGAAATAACATCAGCGAGAAAAATAACACAGCTTAAGGACTAAAGAAGATGCTGTTACGACGTTCAATTTATTTTATTGGCTCTATATCGCGTTTGATATCATAAAGGTCCAACGTTATCTGCCTTAGAAGATCATCGGAGTTTATACGCGGGGAAAATCAAAGATGGCGTAATTTTTATGAATCGTTTTCGTAGGGAACACGGAATTGAGATTGGTACATGTGTTTTTGATGACTGACCTATATTTGGTTTAGTGCTAGGATTTAATTTGTCGTAAAAATGTCTTTAGGTAGGTACATGATGACTGAAGTTTTTTTGTTGTCGGTTTGCTTAGGGCGCTTTCAATTTGGTCGTTGCGAGACGTACCTACACCTACGGGGCGCCGCGAGCGGATCGTTTGACGTATGTATGTTGCACGTCGATTTGTAGATGTTTTCTGACAGCTGGAATGGGTGCCTTTCGTATTCGTATGCCGCACTGTTGCTGCACAGTGATCTTTGTATTAAAACAATCGAACGTACGTGCAAGCACCGTTTGGTAAACAGGTATATCTTTTAAACTAATAAAAGAATTTAATGCAGTTTGCAGCATTAGATGGAGTGATCAAGGAGTAAGGTTTAAACAATGCATTAGAAGTGACCTGACCTGAACTCCCACGGCACGGGTACAATTATATAAAAAAACCTTCCCCTTAAATAACTTAAGTTTTAATGAAAACTGCACTAAAATATACTATGGTAGTAGTATTTAAGATGTCTGACTACAGCGAACAAACAACAGGAGCGACATCATTTTTACTGTGAACATACTTAATTTAAATATAATTTACACCCTCACAAAGAATTTTCTAAATAGTCTAAAAAACAAGGCTTCTTAAGAAATAAAACCAAGTTCGTGTTCAACTAATAAGGAAATATTATTTTACCAGAGTAGATAATTTTTGGAATTCATTTTATTTTCCTTCTTTCGTTACGTTGTAATCGTAACTAATAATTTTGGGCTGGGTTTAACGAGCGGGGGACAAAGGAGTATTTTGGCGATTCATATTTTTACTCACATACCGTGTTTCACGAGACGTGGACCCTGCGATAAGTAGAGAAGAAAAAGACGCCCTAGAGATGTGGTGCTGGAGAAGAATGCTCGGAGTATCGTGGACTGAATTCCGTACCAATGAGTCCATACTTCGAGAACTCAGCTTCAAACAGCGGTTGTCATCTTTGGTACAGTCTCGTATCCTCACTTTCTTTGGTCTCGTATGCCGCCGAGGGGAGGTGGCTATCGAGCGACTTGTGGTCCAGGGGAAAGTTGAAGGCACCAGGCCACGAGAAAAATTGCCTAAGAGATGGACCGACCAGATAAAAGCGGCAATAAATGGCTCATCATCACTGCATGAATGCACCAGGAAGGCGGCCATCAGAGGAGAGTGGCGGCGTGTTGTGAAGCTTGCCACCAACACCTGAAATGATGACCACGGCCACTCTGTCAAGAGTGGAATTCCTAGGGTCGGTCCTTTCATCACGTGATCCTTTTTTCTACATTTTTTTACTCCTTCTCCTTGGTAATAATATGTTGTAAGGTTGTTAAGAAACCCCTCAAAACAGTACGATTATTTTTAGTCTCTTGCAGGTCGCAAGCTAATTATCGGTTGAGAAAATCGCGCATTAACCGCAAAAATTAATAAACGAGATATCTTACTACACCCTCCTCCTTCATAGTGATATTTCTAGTATTTCTGTCATCCCCCCTTCATGTGGTTAATGGACCCTACTAAAAATTTACAACCTGGAAAAGAACTTTATGTGCACCTAGTATAGGTATTAGGTTACAAGATTGATGTAATTTGCTTAATTGTAATAGATTCAATATTCTTTATTGATAACAAAGGTTAAAGGGTAGTTTTGTATGCTCTTAAAAATTTACATACGAGTACCCTACATAGTATCTAAAATCAATACGTTGTATTAATAAAATAACAAAAAAAACATTAAAAATTGAATAAGTAATACAATGCCAGTACCTATTGTAGAGAGAGTGACATAGAAAGAGAGAGAGAGAACATTTACTGTCAAGTGAATAATAGTACCATAGAATAATAAATAACAACGTAAATAGTACTATAATACATTTCTCTATGAGTAAATATTCACAATAACACATAACCCCACAAAACTTATACATATATATTATAGGCCACCCTCGCGCCTGAAACATTCATATTCCTCCGTAAATATTGCCGCAATCTTGTAAAGGCGTTAAAGGTTAAAAACTTGGGGTCGAGACCCTTTTTGTCGGTTATTACATAAATAGATGACAAGGGTTTATTTGTATTTATTAATATGTCTTTGAAAACCCCGCTAAATCTGGTGCTTACAGAAAGTTAAACTGTTTGAATGAAAAGAAGAGAGGTCTACAGATTTTTACTGGGCATTTTTACGATCATTATAATCATCCTTATTAATATGTAATATCTATAAATGTATGTATAATTTATATTTAGTATATATCAGATGACTAGTACCCGTAACACAGGCTTAGATCTTACCACGGGGCTAGATGTTGCTGTGTATATTGTCCATTGTTTTTTTCTGGATTTTTTACACTGTATCATATAGGTATATCATTTTATCATAAACTAAGCACTATTGTTATGCTAGCATACCTACTCTATACTTATATATTGAGTTGTGATGAATTAATTACTAGAAAACACACATAAAAAGTACTAGAACCAGGACTTCTCAATCTTAAAAATTTGCTCTTTTGTCGGAAGTCGAACTCACAACCCTGCGCGTCAGGCGGACTTTCGACTATACGCTGTCAAAGAGAAGCTATCCGTTTTATAAGTAAAACGTGGCTTCTATAAAGAAGGTTGTTAAGTATTTAAAAAAAAGAACCACGGAACAACACCTGAAACGCACAAAAGTCTGCCCTTACAACGTATATACCAAAACCATTTACAAATCGTTACTTCAATCCTTTTTAAGCCAAAGTAATGCAAAAAAGAAAGTTGAACAGCCTTCGAAACACTGAAAGCCTTTACCAAACCAATATTTCTGATTAATGCGCCGACTCCAAGTGAGAAAAACTCGTAGCAGCCCTGCCGATATTTACAAGCGAAAGGAAACCGTATGACTATTGCTATAAGGTTGGAAATCATCTTGGTGGTTGGAGTTTCTAGGGTCACCACTTGAACATTTGGTAAGTAATGAAAAATGTAAGTTTGTGTCGAGTTGGTGCTAAGTATCGCGCCGTGAATGACAAATGACGGTCTCGTAACTCGGTAACTCTGATCTCAAGGGAACTTTGGGATTCTTAGGTGAAAGTTTAAGAAAAATGTGATGGATCCAAATAGATATCATTTTTACAAGTTTAATTTGTAAAATCTTAGGTATCTTAAGCTCATACATACGAAAAATGTATCACGTTTATGGAAATTGCTAATGTTGAGAAAGGTTTCATGTAGATATTCTCAATAAAATTAATTAAGTTTGTGATATAAATTTATTAAATAGTTACGTAGGTATAATGTATTACGGGTACTTTAAGTTTTAAAAAACATATACTTAATATGATTATTCCAGATATTCGTGCGACGACCACGTGATCAATAAAGCATTAAGTAACAAAACTAGGGGTTGAAAAGTTTTGCCTTTATAATAACCTTGGACAACAGATGTTCCTATTCATTAGCCAAACAGCAATTTTCTTTGATTGATCACCTGCCCAACTCTTAACAAGTCTCAAGTTATTATTTTCGATGACTTGTGGTTTCGTATTGTGTCGATAGTCCATTAGCCAAGACAACGGTACCCTAATTAATAAATCCAGCTTGCGCGCGGTGTTTTGGGGTAGCAACGTAGAATTAACTTGGGTATAATTCTGGTAATTTGTTAAATGACTGATATAAATAAATCAATATTGCTGGACAATCTCGTGTCTAAGTTTTGTAAAACCAAACTATGGAAATAAATGATTTTGTATCTTGTATGTATCTTGAAATCCACACAACAGCATATTTGGTCCCGTGGTCTTGTTACCTGCAGGTTTTATGGGTATAGGTAAGTAATATCCCATCAAAAACAATACTTGTCAAAAAAACCAAGTCGCGCAACTCAGTTGTTCTGCGGTAAAAAGTTGTGAGATCCAAGTAAATCTAAGTCTTCAAATTTCGTCTCAAAATTCTTTAATGTTTTATATAAATACTAGCTGTGCTCTGCGGTGCTACCCGCGTTATAATGGATAAAGTACTCTTAACCAACAACATATTTATTTGAATAAAGATTAATATTATTATGTTGATACAACTTAAACAAACTATTTCGACCAAATTAGGTACCATAAAAACGGTTTTTGTGAGTTAATCTTAAAAGATAGACATATACTATCGCGGACTGTTTTTTAGATCATTAAAAGAGCTATTATTCTTTAATACATATTTTTTGTGTATCTTGAACCGTTTTCACGGCGCACGCAACGGAATGCTTCAAAGATGAACAATTTCTCCCGTTTTTTACACATTTACCACTATATCTTTGCTCCTATTGGTCGTAGCGTGATGTTATATAGCCTATAGCCTTCCTCGATAACTGGACTATCCAACATAAAAAGAATTATTCAATTCGAACCAGTAGTTTCGGAGATTAGCGCGTTCAAACAAACAAACAAACAAACAAACAAACTCTTCAGCTTTATAATATTAGTATAGATATTGAGACTTGGCCATCGCCTGAAAACACGTGTTAGTTCAATCGCCTGAAAACACGTGTAAATTCAATTATTTAGTGCGATGGCCAAGTCTCAATATATTTATATAAAACATTAAAGAAATTTGAGACGAAATTTGAAGACTTGGATTTACTTGGATCTCACAACTTTTTACCGCAGAACAACTGAGTTGCGCGACTTGGTTTTTTTGAAAAGTATTGTTTTTGATGGGATCTCATTTCTTTTTGTATTTTTTAGACAGTTCTACTTTTTTCCTTTTCGGTACCTTCTACTTATTGTAAATATGTCCATATAATTTTCTTTTTGCCGGTCTAGATTGGATTTATTTATATTTCGCATTGTTATTACTTATGTACATATTTCGTATATACGTGGCGTTGCGACAGCGCCCTCTATACCGGTATTTTCTAGATTTTTTAGTTTTTCCTTGATTCATACACCAAACACTACTTATATTCCAAATTTGAAGCTTCTAGGTCTGCTAGAAGTGCCTTCGAATTTTGATGATCGATGAGTCAATGAGTGACAAAATTAAGAAATTTGACCCGTTATAATTCGTAAATACTGGTTCAAATTGAATGAAATTTGAAATATACCGTGTCTTTACAATGCCTGTGTTAGATTATTGTCATATATTTCTTGAAATTAATGGGGGTTTCATATGACAAGACACACAAAATATTTTAAAATTATGTATATGCTCTGATTAAATAACGAATATAACAATTAACCTTGATTTGGATGAGTTTAGAAAACATTAAGTTGATAAAGAGGTTATGTTTTTGTTTTGATTCACAAATAATATGTTTTAGTACGTAAAACTTAACGTATTTTACGAAACTACATGTGTATAGTGATAATAAGAAATATTTTAATGATATTTTGTAAAGAAAACTACTTATAACAACGTTTTTTAAAAAAAACACCTTTTTGCTAAAAACACGTTCCTTGCTATAAAAGAGCGACCGCTCGGGTCGTTATTGCACTTTTTGAATAGCTGTCGACCAGAGCGGAGCTCCTGCTACTAGTGCCAGTGAACTAAAGCTAAGTGGTTTTAATTATAGTTATGGTAGAAATTATTTTTAATTTGTCAAAATATATTTGCTTTTGTTAAACTATTTAATTGTAAGAAAAATTGTAATAACTGATGAAACTGTGTTGTTCTATTCGCTTCTCAACTCAGTAAAAAAAATTGAAGCGAACTGTCGAGACAATGTTATTTCCTTGATATTCTTGTTCAAGCAATTTAGTTTTATTAATTTTCAGTTGACCTGTCCAAGTAGATTATGTGTTTAGAAGGAAATAAACGTTTTGACTTTGACTTTGACTTTAATTATTTTGGAATACCTTTAATATATATGTAGGTAGTATTTTTTAAACTCCAATTAATAGGAAAAATCTATGTCTTTACAATGCCTGCATGGTTACTGAAAATTTCAGTCTTCTAGTTTTATCCACATCGAAGTTACAGGGGGTCGTAAATGGCCTGAATTGCTTCGAGAAAAGGTACGACAGCGCCCTCTATACTGGTTTTTTCTAAGATTTTTTAGTTTTTCCTTGATTCATACACCAAATACTACTTATATTTCAAATTTGAAGCTTCTAGGTCTGCTAGAAGTGCCTTAGAATTTAGATGATCGGTGAGTCAGTCAGTCAGTGAGTGAGTGACAAAATTACGAAATTTGACCCATTATTATTCTTAAAATACTGGTTCAAATTGAATGAAATTTGAAATATACCGTGCCTTTACAATCCTGCATGGTTACTGAAAATTTCAGTCTTCTAGTTTTATCCACAACGAAGTTACAGGGGGTCGAAAATGGCCTGATTTGCTTCGAGAAAAGGATGGTACGGCCGTGCCGCTTTTTTGCTCGACTTGGTGGGGGCACTTCCGTGCCCCCAGATACTTTAGAAAGATACCTACAAGGTTCCTACAAGGTACCTACAAGGGGGTTCAAAAATGCTTAAAATACCATCACTTGGTTAATGGACGGCCCCTTAATAAGCTTTACTAATTTCAGGTAAGGGGCCGTCCATTAACCAAGTGATGGTTTTATACTTGTGAACCTGGGGAAGAGATAGATATAAATAAAATAAATAAATATATATTCCCAGACAATTCACACCACATCTAGCCCCGGGTAGATACTAGATATCTGATATACTTAATATAATATTATAGGCATACATAAGTATATCGATTTTTTTATTATACATTTACAACACACAGACCAAGAAGAAAGTGCTTGCAGAACATACAAACACTTTCATCCTCGGCGGGAATTGAACCCACTACCTCTTGCGCCGCAAGCGGACCGCGCCACTGAAGCAGTCCTGTATATGCTATAATACAGGATTTTCCTAGTTTGGGACTCTGTGGTACCTATACTTTCTCATCATTCTACCACATTACTATCTGTAAAGTACTATGCAGCTGTAACATTTTTGTGTAAAATAAACATTTATTTACCTACCTCCTATATCACTTATTTTCCCACTCTGAGATCTGAAACAATAAAAATGTTACACTCGGCACAAAACCATACTTATTGATAACAGAGAGCTAATCCAATAGTAGCAAACGAATCTTTTATTTGTTTTAAGAATCTGATAAGTTATTTCCATATAGATTTATTAATTGGGTTTGTACAAAGGCTGTTGCGATGTGAATTAAAGTTGCGTACTTACCATAATATCTTAGGAGAATCTGAAGTAATTTTGAGGCGACGCCGCGCCGCCGCGCCAAAAAAATGGGCTGACGAGTGAAACTTTCACGGTAGCACTGTATTAATTGAATTTGCCTGCACAAGTTCTTTGTTATTTTCATCGAATGTCGACGCTTACTACCAAAAGAAAACTGTTTTTTTCCACTGGTTAAACGAGTTGAACTTTGCGCCATCGGCAGAATTTTCATGAAGGCAAAGCGTCATTCACATTCACGTCATATCCCATTCATGAGCGCATACATTCGTTCTTTCATGTTTTTTTTTTTTTGCTTTTTTCTGATTGGGTGAATAAAGTGTCAACTTCTTCTTCTTTTTGTTGGGAAAACTGTTGGTATCGGGTGTAAGAAGTGCATAATAAGTTTTGTTTTGTTTTCTATATTTATTCCTATTTTGTTTAAAATATTTATTAACTAGTTAGTTAGCTAGTTATTATATTATATTATTATGTTATCATTTAAGTCCGTTTTGTTTGTTTGTTTTTGATTAATTTTATAACTTTTTTATCTCTTTTTTTTATGTTTATCATTTAGTCGTCGCTCGTGATGTTTTGTGTTCCAAGGTCTCGTCTGAAAATCAGCGCACCTCCGCGCTCTAAGTGTGGGGTTGCATTATGCTGAGACGGGGCCTTTTGACACATCACAAAATTATGTGTTAAGTATTTGTTGTTTTTCTTTGTTTTAATGTATTTTGTGTTGTGATGTGTCAATAAATGTTTCTCTTTCTCTCTTTCTTTCTCACCCACATAATACAAACATTTGTGGTCATGGTGTACAAGATCGTACCATAAACTAACATTTATAAGTCATCTAAAAACCCCTTAACTAAGGTTACCTGTTGAGATAGAACTTGAAGGTCTGCGCGTTTGCACATCTCTTACAGAAGCACAATCCGTTTCGGTTAAAACATTCAAATACTATTGTTTAGAGACTTATCGTTTATACGTTTTCAGGACTAGTCGCACTAAGGATATCTTAAACCAAAAATTATGAGGGGTTTATGTAAGCTCACAGATATTTATCTAACCTACCTTGTACTTTCAATTTTAGGGCTATTCATACAAATTTTATAAATGCGTAAGTGATTCTGTCTGCCTGTCCGGCTTTCACACAAAAACAATATTAAACCTATTTAAATGAAACTTGGTACACGGATCCGCTAGAGCCCGAAAAAGAGGCTACTTTTTATTATTTTTTTTATTTTTTATTTATTTATTTATTTGTTGCATCATGTGGTTACATATAGGTGTTAACATACTTAATTCCCTGACATGAGCCCCGTTGGGGCATTACAACTTCAACTTAACTTAAGATGTATCCTATACTAATTTACTTAAATAAACTACATATCTTATTAATAGGAACAGTTGGTAAGAAACTTAAATAAACTATCTTATCAGTTTATATCAAATTTAAATTATGTATTAAAGTTATTTATTATAATGTGATGGCCGGTTATCGCGGGATAATGTAATTTTGTTGGAAATCCATTATACACGGGGCAAAGCTAGTAATTAAAACACATGATACAAAAATATTAAATTTTATTTCGAGTAAAACTGATATGTTTTCTTACTTTATACATTAGTTACCATGTTTGATATAAATGCAAATTAACATAATATTACAACGTTATTATAACTAAATCCTATTTTAACTGGTAACATTGGGTTAAACTCTAAAGCTTGTAACATTTTTATATTCTGTTACTTCAAACCTTCTCTGATATTTAATCTGTGTCCGCTCACAAGTGACGTTGACACAGATTAAATATCAGAGAAGGTTTGATGTAACAGAATATAAAAAGGTAAATTTATGATAAGCGAATAAGGTGAAATTTGGAGAAACTTTAATCGCACTAAATTATGACAAAACAATGTCTTACTACATTAACTCATAGGGAACATTTTGAACCCGATATTAAAGAATTCAATAACAATAACTAGTACGGGAGGCGCTAAAGAAAAATTTTAGTATGCATCATGTGAGGACCGGCAAATATTCTCAAATTGTTACAGCTCCACAGAGGCGCCATGAAAAATAAAAAAAGCCGTTGATGGCGATTGTTCTGGCCTTAACCCTCCGCCCGCCCTTTTTTCTCGGGAACGGATTAACCGATTGCCATTCTGTTTCATTTTGGTTGGTTGTTGGTTAGTCAACATTGTAAGCTATTTTATATAAAAATCGGTTAAGTCATTTTTAAATATATGAGGAGTGATACATTTAATTCTATTTCCATGACAATTAAAAATCTAATGTTTAGAAAAGATTTGGAAGATATCACTTTTAGCGATAAGGCCGCCCATTGTTACACTATTACCTACATGTATTTATGTTATTATGCATTGATATTTTGTTTGTTAATATTGGTGTTTCAATAAAGAGTTTCTGTGTTTACAAATACACCCGTGTTGTAAGGTATCAAATGATAGGTCATAACTTAGGCATCTAGATACAGCAAGTTTTATCGAGGACAAGATAATGAACCTCAGTTTAGTCCATTTACTTAAAATCGGGTTACAATTAAGGGGATGTGTTATAAAATAAATAGACCAACACATCTCCCGGCGACATTCAAAAACATAATCTGCAAGGTTTAGTACAAAATTATGCACAGAACGCGGTCCTCATATTTTGCATACTCCGTTTTCTCTAGCAACTGCTCTAAACTAAATGAAAACATAACTATTTACAGAAGCTCTATTCAATACCTACGAGTAGGTATACCAACTTTATACCTCTAATTTGGTCATAGAATAGCAAATTACATGGTCCTTATGAAGATAGATTTTCTATTTTTTATTTTTGTTGCTATTAGCACTATTAGGAAGCGTGACATTTTCTCATAAAACTTATTATACATAAATCAAAACCGACATTCACTACCACTACAATTTTTCACTGCCTATGATTGTTATTGTTACATTGCTTGTGTCTTCATTTAATTTTTTGCTAAGATTAATGCTAGTCCACGCCCCTTTTCGCTAAGACAACAAAGTTATAAATATGTTAACATACACAAAAACACTTTTCATTTTGAAAACGGGGTGTTCTCAGGTGAATTGTAACGATATTATGGTTATCCGACGTTTCTATTACCTTCAAGATGGAATCGTCATCAGGGTAGCGGGAGACTCGTTCCTTTGAGAGAGAGAGAGAGAGCGAGAGAGTTGGCGACAGGAGACATTCGCCGACTCTACCCTTAAGTAAAACTGTCTGCCCTAACCTTGAGTAAAACTCGTTTTCAAAATGAATAGTGTAACTAGCTTTAGTTTTGAGAAGGAAAACATGCTTGTCCGACCCAGCTTTAATACGTAAAAACGGCTGAACTTCTTTTGGTAAACAAATTGGGGTAGGAAGCTTTTTGAAGCCAGTTTCGTAGCGCCAATAGGGCAGATGACTAAAAAAAACATCATATAAATTACTTAAAAATATTGTATCCATATTATTTATTCGTTTTATCGTTTTTTATATAGAAAGTCGTGTTGGCTAAGTGGGAGGACACTCGACTTTAATTCCGAAGGTCGTGGGTTCAAATCCCGCCACGAACCTCTGGATTTTTCTTCTTTAGAAATTTATGTGCGCTTTAAACAGGTGCTTTAACGGTGAAGGCAAACATCGTGAGGAAACCGGCATGTTCTGAGAACTTTAAAGAGTTTGAAGGACATGTGACATTCACCAACCCGCACTTGGCCAGCGTGGTGAATTAAGGCCTAATCTCTCTCGCCCAGAGAGAAGTCCCTGTGTCCCAGCAGTGTGAAAGGGTGATGATTATGATGATGATGATGATTTCTTATTTTTTCTCACCAACGAAATATCAAGACGTTACAGTCCATTGAAGTTTCGCTTGACTGAAACCTTGAGCAAAATGTACTGAATATATACGTCACAAAACCCACTCAGGAACTTTGATGCTAAAAATCTTGGCACTTTCTAATTAAATTGATAAAGCAAAAAATATGTGTCCAATATTTTTGGCAATAGACTGACTAAACAAAATACCAATTGTTTATGAAGTTAAAATGCCTAAGTTTCTTTGAAGTTCGATCAAACAAACAACTCCATATAAGGCTGCATTCACAGCTCGTCCTTGGGCCGCCTCTTCAGCGCGAGGTCGCTGTGCTGGAACCAGGTGGAGTACACCCTCAGCGGGTCGGGCGAGGAGTGGCGGTGGAAGGAGACGGGCTGGTCGCGGGCCAGCACTTCGCGCGCGTAGTCCTGGGGGCGCGCCTGGAACAAACCTTCACTTCAGATGCTGGAGGAGTCGAGATGTTCACTTGGTCTATTCTACGGCACAAGTTGATTTTTTACATAAGACAACCGACTTTTAATTTGGAATATATGAATTGAATTTGAATTTTTGCTTACTATGATGATTACTTATACTTTTATTATTATTATTTTAGTTTATGCAATAATGTAATGTTATAATTGCATGCCTGGACAGGTAAAATACATTGATCCAAGTAAGATTTAAGCCAAAACATCGCTGTAACATGTATTTACGCAATCAAAGTAATGAAGTTCAAAGTTCATTACTTTGAACTTTTTTGAAGGAATTGAATAGAAATAGAATTAAAGTAGCCTGTCTTAATCTAATGAATAACCCTATGGGTTCATTAGATTAGGACATAGTAGTAGTACTAGATTTCAGACTAAAAGTTGGAAGGTTTTATATAATTTAAAATTAGATTATGTCTTGTACGTTGTTACCAACAGAAGAAAATTAAAAAAAAAAGGTGTGTATGCGATTCACACACGATAGAAGTGAAACTTCAGTAAATCGACAAAATAATGATATGAATAAAAAAAAAACAAATACTGCACAAAAAGATTTTGTTCGGGCGGTCACAAATCCAAGTACTGGCGTCGCGCAAAGTTGCTTAACCTTGTTAGCGTTTAAGATTGGCTTACCTGTCGCATTTCCGTTGCATCCGGTTCGAAATCACAACGATTCTAAAGAAGTTTCACTTCATAAAACATTTTACCAGAACACTTGGCCTGTCATAGCGTTTATCGCCAAGGATGCAAGTCTTCAACCTGCAAAGGGATAGTCCAGTTGTATGATAGTGTTGTACCTGGTGGAACAGCGGCGAGTGCGTGAGCGCGGCGGCGTGGCGCAGGCGCGCGCAGGCGCCCAGCGTCATGTCGTCGGGCGCGGCGGGCGCGGCGCACGCGCAGCGCGACAGCAGCGCCGCCGCGCCCGCGCTCAGCGCGCTGCCGCCGCCGCCCGTTATGTAGTCGTAGCCTGCACAGTCATCATTAATAAAACCATTATAAAGAGTTACTCATCATCATAATTAGCATCTGCTATGTCCAGATGAACTACGAAACTTCCCCCCAAAGAAAATCCTTCAGTTCCTAACAGCCGCAAGGATAAGTGGCGAACTGTAACGCTACGACTTTGAGGAGACCCGATGACAAGTGGCGATCACAATAGGCCTCTCAGGCCGCAGTGACACAACAGCCACATCAAATAAATTAAAAAAAAAACATCTTAATTTCGGCCGTAGCACGGTAGCGCTGGTGGACATACGCATCAATGTATCCTGTGTTTATGAAAAAAGTAACATTTTAGCAAAACAACGGATTTGTAAATCTAGCGAGCAGCTTCCGGCATAAATAGACTTGACCCTTTTATATTTATCTTTTAATATTGATGCCTATCTATAAGATTTCTTAAAATTGTAAAAAAAAAAATACTATTATAATTATTTATTTTTAAGCAAAAGTCATCAAAATACAATAGAAAATGTTGCTACACTAAAATAAGCGTCCTATTTTTTGTTATTAAATGTTGAAGTAAGACTCACCCTTGGCTGCGGTTTCCTTCTTCCCGTACCCGTATCCGTACCGCTCCCCCAGTATAGTGACGTCACCACCGCCCCGGTAACAACTTAGCACTTCACATAGCCTCTGCACACTACAACAAAAATGACGTTTATTCAATTCTACTGCATTAATAATTAAGCATTAATTACAATTGGGGTCTTCTCAACTACGCGTATTAACTAGTATCTCATATAACTGTTATAAAATGATGGGTCTTAAAACACCGAGTCTGTTTTCGTGGCAAGCGGCAAAACGAGTTACATAATAAATAAATAATTATTTTTCTGACAATTCACACAACTAAACTTAACATAAATTTAAAATTAGAGAACATAGAGTATTTATTTTATTTTAAATAATCTCTCACCCAAGTATAGTATCTCCAGCCAGGAAAATCCACTTGATTTGAGGCAACTGTCTGACACGCCTGAGAGCTTGCTCCAGTATAGCGACTATGATCAAATAGTGACCAGTCTAGTGTCTAAGATAAGGAGAGGTATACACTCACCCAAGTATAGTGTCGTCATCAGCCAAGAATATCCACTTGATTTGAGGCATCTGCCTGACTCGCTTGAGAGCTTGCTTCAGTATCGCAACTGTCTTTACGCAGTGGCCAGTCTTGGAGTTTGGCACTCCCGTGTCTATCGCTGGAAGGGTCGGATCTAAGGGAAAAAATACGTTTTTTGTGTTAAATATTGTGAATGAGAGTTCAGCCATAGCCATAGCCATATTTCTCTGTGATGATAAAATCAATTCATTTAAATGTATTAGTTAAATCAAAGGCATACCTACTGAAAATGATGCAGTATGCCTTTCAATATTCACGCATAATTTAAATGATGCAAACAAGATGAAGAAAAGTGTGGGTTATAATGATGATGAATATGAATTATTAATATAATCTAGGAACAGGAGTGTCAACTTACCCCCTTATGCGAGATATTCTTTTGACCTTGTCAATAACTTTGACATTTGTGTATGTTTGAGAGAGACAACATTCATGCAAAATTAGACAGCTTTGCTACCAAATTGTTTTTAAGCAGGTAGATTATACCCACCGTCTTTATCGCTATAGAATTGCAGATGAGTGACGAGCCGGCCCCAGGTTTTCTTAACGACCCTCGCGCGCGTCTCGTGGAAGCCGCTCCAAGTCTTCACAGCGAAGAATATCGACTCCTCAGGTATGGCACTGCCCTGCCGAGACCAGCAAATTTCAATGTGTTACATTCCTTGCTGTATTTTGATTTGATAGTTTAGATTTTCGAGTCATGGCGTTGTCCTTTTTAAAAAAAAATATGCGGATTTCATGGATTTGTTCGAGTGACAAAGAGACACTAAAAGACTTGACAATTAATGGGCTATACAACAGTACCACTGTTGCATAATTATATTTTATAAAACAGCAACTACTTAATACTTGAATCAAATATTAGGAACTAACTCCGCACACACTCTTCTTTCAATGCAACCAGAAAAACTTGTCAAGCTAACTCTGCATGCGTTGACACGTTCACTTCGAAACCAGTAAACCATAGCAGCAAGTAGTTTACAACCACTACCAAAACAAACTTTAATAAACAGAAATCACTCACACAAGTATCAAACTGCTTGGGGTAAGTGGCACAATTGTCTGCTGATACGATGCAGAAGCTAAGGTCAGCTGTGAGAAGGGGTCCGGGGTTCTGAGCGTCCCCGTAGATCAGCTGCGCCAGCTCGTATCCGGGGTCTATCGAGAAGTCCGCTTCCAGCTTCCGGTCTCCACTCTCTATTTGGTTAAGGAGACTGTGAAATAGATAGTTATGGTGATATTTCTACTGAGCTGAAAGAATAATATAGATTAAACTTTGCACCCGAAATAAGCAATTTTTTTTCATAACCACGCTGGTTTTCCTTACAATGGAATATTATGATAACAAAAAGTTTTTTTTTTATTTTTTTATTTTTCTTTTTATTATTGATAAGCCTTCATTTGACCACAATCTCACCTGATGTAAAGTGACGATGTGGTCTAAGATGGAGCATGAAGGCCTAGAAGATGGCTTCTCCGGGCCACATTACGAAACACGAAAAAACCGCTTCACGCACTGGCCCAGCCCGGAGGGTGGTGACAAGCCGCGGTTCTATTAGCATTGTGTGGTGAGAATTATAAAATCAAAATATATGAGGTAATTTACACTCGTCCTTAACACTAAGTCTTAAGACTTATAGCCTTACCCCAACAGTGCTCATAAATAGCTATCTTTATCTTACGTGTTGATGAGCTCCATCCTCATGGCGAAACCGCTGGCGAAGTTGGGATACACAAATCCGCCATCTTCCTCCAACTCCTCGTAGATGCTGAAGTGGTGGATGATGGTCGGCTCCTCGTCGCTCAGCGGGTAGCCGATCCACATGGTATCCTGGGAAAACGTGACTCTCAACAACTAAAACAATCTAAACGAAAGGCACACCAAAATAGGAGAGGAGAGGTTGTTCTAATTCAGGCCCGCGCAAGTTGTAACTTTGTGTTCCAGGCAGAGTTTCTTGGTTAAGAACGCTCATATTCGCATTTGGTGTGCCGAAGCCTTTTTTTTAAGTACTTGTCAGGAACACGAGTTTAATCTTCTCATTTCTGCGTGTTTGGCAGCCAGCGGGGCAGTTGCAGGAATGTAAACATAGTTCTTATCAGCAGATTTCAGCAGTTTGACACAACACTGCCATATGTGACTCCACGAACAGAGCCATTAACACGACATTGACCGCGTACTTGACGCGCATGGCTGGTAGTGGAAGAGCAATGGCAGGAATGTATAAACAGAACTTACCTCCTGCTGATCTGCAGCGTCTAACGCCTCCAGCAGTTTGGCACAGCGCACTGCTGTATGCGATTCCACGAACAGCGCCCATCGCACGTCGCTGCCCGCGTACTTGGCAGAGAGCGGGGCTAGCAGCGGCAGGATCGTCCAGGCCCCGGGAGCGGGGAAGTCTTCGTGTGTTATGTGGACTTTTGGAAGACGCTGTAGAGAAAAATGTATGACATATGTAATCTTAATCTATATGACATTATGTAATCTTTAGGGGAAGGCGGTCAGGCGTACTGCGGTTGGAACATTTTCTTTTGTTTTGTGTTTGGTTGTTTGGAATGCGTAACGCTAAACCAACTGACCGCTCTCTATCTGACTTTCTTATTGATTATAGTATAAATTAAATAAATAAACCAAAAGTTGCTAATTACGTTATATTTATGAAGTCGATAAGTTAGTAGATGGACTCATACACCGAGATTGCGTGTTATTCAAAAATGTTTTACACTTTTTGTCATTTAAAACACGTAAATAAATAATATGTTAAAGCAGTCAGCGGTCCCCAACCACTGACCACACACAAAGTTGCATAACTTTATAAATCATAGTTGTTATATGGTTGCCCCATTAAATATTTTTTTATTATGAGTTTTTATTTCAGCTTTCTATCTATCAGTTCGTGAGATGCACCCTGGAGATAGACAGACAGACAGATGATGAAGTCCTTATAATAAGGTCCCGTGTTACCCTTTAGTTAAGGAAACTTAAAAACCTACAAAATACTATAATTTCCCTTACTATAACTTAAATGCCTGTAAACACAGTAAAATGGGTTAACTAATATATAAAGCTGAAGAGTTTGTTTGTTTGTTTGTTTGAACGCGCTAATCTCCGAAACTACTGGTTTGTGTTGGATAGTCCAGTTATCGAGGAAGGCTATAGGCTATATAACATCACGCTACGACCAATAGGAGCAAAGATATAGTGGTAAATGTGTAAAAAAACGGGAGAAATTGTTCATCTTTGAAGCCTTCCGTTGCGTGCGCCGTGAAAACGGCTCAAGATACACAAAAAATATGTATTAAAGAATAATAGCTCTTTTAATGATCTAAAAAACAGTCCGGGATAGTATATGTCTATCTTTTAAGATTAACTCACAAAAACCGTTTTTATGGTATGTACCTAATTGGTCGAAATAATTTGTTTAAGTTGTATCAACATAATAATATTAATCTTTATTCAAATAAATATGTTGTTGGTTAAGTGTACTTCATCCATTATAACGCGGGTAGCACCGCAGGGCACAGCTAGTTTTAAATATATAGAAATAAATGTATCACTTGACATTTGAAAGAGTTCAGACAAGGTTGAGACAGAACTGTGTCTTATTTCCGTTTCCTATTGCCTCTTACCTAACTGCCTGAACTGAAAATGAAGGGTTGTACACAACAGAGCTTGTACTATGGGTGATGGGTGACTGATATACTGCATAAATACATTTTTTGTAAATACATACTTATGTTATGATGCATAGAAAACACCCAGACCAGAAACCAAAAATACAAAGTTATTATTATTATTAAGAATACTTTATTGCACAAGATAAATACAGAGTTGTACAAAAGGTGGGCTTAATGCCAAGGCATTTTCTACCTGAAAAAAGTTAAATTTAAAGTTACTTTTTTTATGCTCGATAAGCCTTCATTTTACCACAATTTCACCTGATGTAAAGTGACGATGTGGTCTAAGATGGGACATGAAGACCTAGAAGGTAGATGGCTTCTCCGGACCACATTACGAAACACGAAAAAATCGCTTCACGCACTGGCCCAGCCCGGAGGGTGGTGACAAGCCGCGGCCGAAGCCTACCACCAGAGAAATACATACATGTTGCTTTGTTTACAGACACCTCTACTCACATTCTCCAAAGCTTGCACTTGTTCCTCTAAGTCCTGCTTGAGCCGCGTCGCCACACTCGCGTGGTACGGCTCCGACTGGCTTATTATTGTTATAACGACGTTTCTTGAGTCTGCAACAAAAGAGTTTTTATACTAATTAAGTGTCTGTTTAAACATGTGGGACCCGTGCAGATCCCACAATAAGCTTCGACTAAGTAAAGGCGCAGAAGCGGCGAAATAATATGCATATGTCACCGAAAAATATATCACAAGTTGGCAGGTAGAAAATGCCGAGGCATTAAGCCCACCTTTTTAGGTAAGTACACAAATCAACTTTGTGCAAATAAAGTGTTTAAAAAAATAAAGTAAAATAATACAAACAACGGCTGTTGAAATGGATAATTAAACGTTAAATACGTTTTTAGGAAATTGATCAATTGTTTGAATTAGTCGAATTTAGTCCAAACCTCAAGACCTAAAACAAAAACAACAACAGAATTTGCTAGCAGACACCAAAACAATCTGCCAAAGCTGCCACATATATATAAATAACAAAATATCTCCGGACTAATCAAGCATCGCCGAACCCCAAACTAAGCAGAGCTTGTACCTACTATGGGTGCTAGGTGACTGATATACTACATAATTTTTTTTTTGTTAATACACACATAAGATACAAAGAAACACCCAGGGCCCGAAACCAGAAATTGTAGATAGTACAAAATCTGGTCCCCCGGCGGGAATCGAACCCTTGCGTCTCAGGCGGACCTTCGCCCACCAAGCCATAGAGGTCGTCATATATAAGAACAACCCGCGAGATACTCACACGATTTTGACACCGCCTATTTTCCGACGGGTCTAAGGCTGGGTCCACACTTGTATCATTTCGGTGTATCACGATCAGGCGTGGCGTATCGAGTATCCGTATCATAAGTATGGACGCTCATTTTATACTTTTATGTGATACTGTATCATTTCAGCGTATCAAATTTAACTTTACAAATATGGACGCTTCAAAAAGAAAATGTAACAAGTAACTTCAAGAGTAACAAAGTCCATACAACCATAGACAACTTTGCAATGTTGGCTTTCTTTATATTTGGATTATTAATCGAATACAGTTAGCTACTCCAATGTTTAAAATCGACAATCCCAAAGTGCTGTTCCTCTCGATCTCCTGTCAAATCATATTTGGGTCAGTGAGAAGTGAGTAATTTCGCGCATCGGATTTAATCAATTACCGTAGAATTTGCGAATAGCCGTAGAAACTGCTACGGCTACAGGGTTGCAGCCGTAGGCAGTGCATTGTGTAATATTTTGGCCTGAAAGCCGTAGAACACGGTAATTGCCGCAGCATTAAATATAAATAAAATAAATATTTCCGGACTACTCACACATCATCACCTAACCCCAAACTAAGCAGAGCTTGTACTATGGGTGTTAGGTGACGGATATACTACATAGATACATTTTTTTTTGTAAATACATACATATATGATACATAGAAAACACCCAGACCCGAAACCAGAAATTATAGATCGTACAAAATCTGGTCCCCCGGCGGGAATCGAACCCGCAACCTCCTGCGCCTCAGGCGGACGTTCGCCCACCGAGCAACAGAGGTCGTCGTTTGGCAGCACTGCATCAAGCATTCACGTCCAAACTTGTTCAATGCAACGCGTATCCCCTTTGATGATCGCGGAAAAACCGACACAGGATGGTTCGGGGTGTATCACGATACAGTATCATGATACAGTATCATGATACAGTATCATGATACAGTATCATGATACAGTATCAAAATACGTCCATACTACCGTGATACGCGTATCGGATACGAGGTGTATCTTGATACGCGATCATTGGAGATCGGGTGCGGATCGGGCCGTATCGGATACGGCATGTATCATTAACGTGTATCAGTTTGCGTCCAAACTAGCGATCATGATACGCGCCGAGGATACGCGACGGGGATACGATACGCCGGAATGATACAAGTGTGGACCCAGCTTTAGGTTCTTTGCTAAGACTATTTTAATATATCGGATTACCTTGAGGACAAAACTGCTTGGGACGGAATCTGCTCCAACACAAAATCAAAAACAAGACTAACAAATAATGATTGTAAAGTTTCAATACAAAAATGAGCTAGAGTTTCTAATCGCTTCTTTGCTCTAGTGTAAAAAAAGCGAAGCGACCAGATACCATAAATTTATTTCCTACTTATCTTTAAGCACCTATGATTATTTTTTTTTGTTTCTTTGTAATTTATTTTGACGTGTCTAAGTTTTGTAAAACCAAACTATGGAAATAAATGATTTTGTATCTTCTATCTTTGAGGGCAGGTACAGATCGTTTTACTAAAAGGTAACCCCTTCCTGCATATAAACCACCATTGCATGGGGGATACTAAACATTACACGCTCATACAAAGATCAGTCAATTAGTTTTCTGACAACGGAAAAACTGTTATTACAAAGGAAAAAGTATATTAATATACCTCAATCATTATATTTTATTAAGTTATTCCAGTACGTTAAGTAACTCCAGTTCGACGAAGTTTGAATAAAGGGTCTTAGGAAAGTAGCCTAGGAAAGTATTGCTTTGAGAAGGCTTAAGGAAGTTCTTTGCACAATATCGATAAAGCCACGGCAACTCCAACAGGCGCCAGGAACTTCAACACTGTTGTGAACTTATATTGCAACGGGCGAGAAGAATACACTTATTTTTTATACAAAGTTGACGTTAGCGCTTCCTGCACACATGGCCGTCATAACGTCATCAATCCACTGTACACATGCGCCGCCGCCACGCCGTAAAAACTCTTTTAACACCTAATTTGACCACCACTTGTACCACGGCTGTTAGTAATACATGGCTAGTAAGGTAGAACATTAGAAGTTACATTGCTAGCTATTAATGTAGTGGCGGCGGCGCGGCAGCTACGCGTGTGTACAGTGGAGCGGTGCGGCGGCGTCGCGGTGGCGGCATTATGTGCACTTAGTTAAGGATATCAACTATGTTGAGGTTGATAACGATACACAAATAATGGTATAATTTTTGTAAGAACACATGTAAACGACGAAGACTTCGGTAAACATCGTCTGGATCATAAATGGTGAATCGAACTAAAAAATAAATAAATAAATAAATAAATATTTCCAGACAATGCACACAACAACATCTAGCCCCGTGGTAAGCTCTAAGCTTGTGTTACGGGTACTAGATATCTTGATTATACTTAATATAATAGCCATACATATATAGATATTTTTCATTATGCATATTAATTAAAAAGAATCGAACTAAAAAAGAGTATAAACAATTTTTTTTTTTAAATTAAATGATCTTTGCCTAACCTATTTTTCTGATATAACTTACCATTTTCGAGAAAAAAGGATAAATCACTCATGTCCACTCGCGCTGCACCAAAGTTGAGCTTGGCGTGAGTTTCCTAGACATGTTTCATGACAATCGGTTGTGCCGTTTAAAAGTTATGGGGGTGAGAGTGGGGAAGGAAAACAGAAAATCTGCAAATATACTCGAGGTGGGTATCAAATTTAAGCGCATCGCGTGCACATTAACTAAATGGTGTTTTATTTTTAAGGAAATTAAGGCATTAGAATCGAGGTTTTTCTTAAATTTTAAATTTAGATTTATTATTGGTAATGTTTCTACCAATTTTCAGCTCTCTGCAAATTATTCCTAGGTTAACAGTTTATTTTGACCGGGTTAAGAGGAAAAATTATTATTTAGTAATGCTGAGGTGTTTCACCTCTATGGAAGCAGGCAAGGTAGCACCATCATCAATCAGGGTTAGATCACGAGTTAGACAGCGTCATAAACCAGCAACCCGAGCCACCGCCCGAGAACGGAATTATGACAAATAGTTTGTACGGTGTCTGTTCTGTTATGGTGTCGGACATCATGATTAAGCAAATGTGTTTTATGGGGGTGCATATGCTGATATAGGAAAATTATGATACAGAATAAAATTTTTTTCTAATACCTATTATGAAGACGTAGTATATCAGTGATTAACAGTTTGGCGCAGCTCGATACTATTTATTTATTAACCCTAGACACCTAACCTTCGTCGAATCGATGAGTACACAACATAAATTTTGCTGTCTCTTTTTGGCGCTAGCACAGATCTTAGTGTCGTCGTTAGCCAACTCAGTGTTTGTTGAGCTCTCTTAGGAAGCGACGGAGTCCGGAACGTAAGTACTTTTATATCTCGATATATTACAAAAATAGTCGTCGTTCCGACGAATGATTTGGGTTTGTGTGAACGCGCTAATCCCAGGAGCTATTGTCAGATTTGAAAATTTATTTCATATTTATCGAGGAATTCTATAATAAGGCTATACCGCTGGAATGTGCGAGGAGGCGGATGAAACGCCATTCCATCTGCTAGGAGAATCTAGAGCGATTATGCAGAAACGTAGCACACACCTAGGCAAGCATCTGCTCTGTCCAGATGAACTACGAAACTTCCCCCCAAAGAAATACCTTCGATTCCTAACAGCTGCAAGGATAAGTGGCTGTAACGCTACTACTTTGAGGAGAACCGAGGACAATTGGCGATCACAATAGGCCTTCAAGGCCGCAGTGATACAATAGCCACAGACAAATCTATATAAATAAAAATGAATTGTTGTTCGTTAGTCTGATTAAAACTCGAGAACGGCTGAACGGATTTATCTTATCATAGTCTTGAAATGTTCGTGGAGGTCTATGGAAGGTTTAAAAGGCGAGAAAAAATCGAATAATTGCCGGGAAAAAATATTGAAAAAAACCCCTTGCGAAGCCGGGGCGGGCCACTAGTAATAAATAATAATATACCGCTGGAAAATACGTTGTTCTCGCGAGAATATCCAATAACACGGGCAACGCTGTGTCGTGTCAAGTTAGTGTAGTGTAGTGACACTAAAGACATGACGTTAATAAAAATTCAACATGGCGACTAATGGACACCATTTGTACAAAAAAAATAAAGTCAACAAACTATGTGGTGTGGGGTATAGTTGAATAGGTATTTAAAAAATATTTTCAGTTTTCTTTCAACATTTATCGGTACGGCTGACCGTTTAGGATCTATATCGAATCAAAGTTTCGTAACAACCATTCTCACTTAATAGGCTTTTAAAGAGTTTCCAGCTCTAGTAGGACTCCGTCGACTATTATATCTACCCTGTTTTTTTTGTCTATATGCCCCACCGGTGGGGCAGCCTTTGCGAAGAAAAGTGGAATAATACATATATAATAGACAACAGTATCGAATTTACCTATCAATAACACCTGCCAATTTAATCATGTCACGCGCGGTAGCTAGATTGCCATAAATCAGGACTTACAGCGAAGCACCATTAACGTCGAGGACAGGAATCCTTTATTAGGTCTGATGACTGCATCGTATTTTGAGTGATTTGTGATCAGCCAGCTAAAATTATTAATTAGTTATGGTTTAAATTGAAATATATGGTTAAACGAAGCTTTTAAATGACGCTAAAGCAATGACGAAGTATATTAGCTTCTTATGTGGCTTTTAATAGCGAATCCGTCCAAGTCCATCTGTCCAAAAGTCCATCTACCTTCTAGGTTTTCATGCGCCAACTTAGACCACATCGTCACTTTAAATCAGGTGAGATTGTGGTCAAATGAAGGTTTATCTAGAATAAAAAAAAGTAGTTCTACGAACAATAGATTGGGCTATGCAAAATACTAACTGTAAGGGTAGTAAAATAGAAAATAATTGAGTATTCAGTCACTTATTCTAATTTATCACAGAGTTTCAGTTTGGTGATAATAATTATTTGTAAAGCAAAGGGTAGAGATCTTGAAGTGACCTTTGAGTCCTTTAAACACTTATCTCGATATGTACCTTGATATATTTTCAGCGGTAACATTTTAGTAAAAAAGCTATTAAGTGGAATAATTTTGAACCTTTTCGATCGCTCGTGGCCTGCTAAAAGAAATATCTCCTCTTCAACAGCTATCCAGCATCAAATCTTGGCAGAGTGACAAATTAGGTCCCTATCCGTGGCATTATCACCTCCGCTCAATAAAAGCCTGGATAAAAGATACCTACTACCTACTTCGCCCAAATTACGCCATTTTATGCTACAAATCCAGTATTACGGAACCAAGTTCAACCCAATGGTTGAACTTTTCAATAAAAGTGACAATTTAATGTCAATTTGATCTCAGTTAGGCGGTAAAATGAGCTTAACCTGATCTGACCGCGTTTACATCGGGGCTTAGAGATTAGATACTTTTAGGGCTAGATTACTCAAAATATGGGTACTACCGTCTCCTTTCTATCATAGGTTGCTCACTTAGTGGACCTAACATCAACGCGCACGAAACGCTTCTCGAATTCTTCTATATTGCGCACCGCTAAGGAGTAGAATTCTCTCCCGAAGGCTGTTTTTACATACAACCTGGTCGGGTTGTATGTAATCGGAAAAACCTTTAAGACCAGAATGAATAGGCTTTTTCTGGGAAAACTTGTTCCATCGTTGACCTCGTCTCTGCCTTCTTGCAAGACTTTATTAAAAAGTAAGCACCAAAAATTTGAAAAAAAAACTAACATAAGTACCTACATTATAAGCAACCGGAAAACATTTGGTAAGAAAACGAAACTTAATATCAATATCACCCTTTTCAATATGAATACTTACATAAATCTAAATTTAAGAAAACCCTCGATTCCAATGCTCTTATTTCCTTAAAAGTAAAACAACATGATTTTATGTTATGTGGACGCGATGCGCTTACATTTGATACCCCACACTAGTATATTTGCAGATTTTCGTTTCGCACTCTCACCCCCATAACTTTCAAACGGCACAACCGATTTTCATGAAACATGTCTAAGCACCCGCGCCAGACTCACCTTTCATACAAAAAAAACTAAATTGAAATTGCTCCATCCGTTCGGGAGCTATGATGTCCCAGACAGACAGACACGTCAAACTTATAATCTTTTTTGGTCGGGGGTTAAAATGTTACATACCATGATTTGACGGTTTTTGAGTTTTGCTAAATTTCGACGCTGTTGCTTTTGTGACCGTTATAAGTCTTAACAATATTAAACAATGATAATTTAAAAAGAAATATATATCATCCTTTTCCGCCATGCAAAGGTTGTAAGTTGCTCTTTAGTTTCTTTATTGCAATAAAACATAAACATTTAAGGATCCTGTGTATATAGGGCACAGCAAAAATAGATAGAAAACTCTTTATTACACAAACCAATAAACAAAAATACAAAATTATTAATTGTAATATTTAACCTAGCATGCGTAATGGGCGGTCTTATTGTTTAAAGCAATTTCTTCCAGACAACCTTTGTAAAGTAAGTATACATTAGAGAAGTCTAAAACATAACAATTATAATACGTCTGTTCATAACAGTTTTTAGCATTGAGGCTGAGGATTTAACTTTATTTCATGTTATTTTAACGTTTTCATCCTTTTTGGTGTACAACACATGACGAAATAAATATTTTTTTATTTTCAACACATCCTCAGCATACCATTATAGTCATCACTGAGCAATAACATGCGATATCATGTTGCATGCGCGTTGCATGCAGATCTCCTCTTCCTCGCACCCTTCAAGCCCTTAACACACTTCTTGACCAAAACATAGAGACCGATTTATTTGCCGATAAATGGGAAAATTATTGCTTTTTGTTTGAGATTTTGTGAGAATGAAGAGTGAATGTGAATGGTTTTAATGAATGAATGGACTTTATTATGTTAAACTTGTGATTCAAAATTCCTATTTTGTTATTAATTTTATTTTTAAGAATTAAATTTTATCTATATGTATAAATACATTAATTAGTGTAATTGATTTGTAAGTCGTGCTAATTAATTGAATAAATAAATAAATAAACCACAAGGTTGTATATTGGTCATGTTATGATAATTGGGATCACGGAAATAATCCTCGCCCAGAAGTTGGCAAGGCGGGCGAGAGCTCCTTTAAGGCTGATAATTTAATGATTATTTTCTGAAAGCGTCATGGCTTAGTGCCAAGTTTGTGGTAGCCATTAACTCCAGATTGGCACAATGTATTAGTAATGTAGCTAATTATGCCCAGATGCTATTGGAGATACCCTGTCATAATGCGTATGACCGATAAATGTACTAACATATTAAAATTTTAAATTTAAGATAAACCCCCGATTCAAATACTTTAATGTCCTTAAAAGTAAAACACCATATTATTTAGTAATGTGCACGTGATGCGCTTTCATTTGATACCCCACTCGAGTATATTGCAGATTTTCGGTTTTCCTTCCCCACTCTCACCCCCATAACTTTTGAACAGCACAAACGATTTTCACGAAACATCTAAGAACACTCGCACCAAACTAACCTTTCATACAAAAAAAAACTAAATTGAAATCGCTCCATCCGTTCGGGAGCTATTTGTATGTTCTGCAAATACTTTCTCCTTGGTCTGGGTATTTAATATGTATAATAAAAAATATCTATGTATGTATGTCTATTATATTAAGTATATCAGATGTCTAGTACCCGTAACACAAGCTAAGAGCTTACCACGGGGCTAGATGTTGTTGTGTGGATTGTCCGGAAATATTTATTTATTATTTATTTATTTAATGTCCCAGACAGACCGACACACAGACAGGCAGACGGACACGTCAAACTAATAACACCCCTCTTTTTTGGTCGCGGGTTAAAAATATAGCTTTTTCTACTTTTATGCCGTAGGTGCCCCGCGGCTTTGCCCGCGTAGTTATAGATTTTCACGCTGTAAAAAGTAGTTTTTGTCCTTTCTCGCCTTTTAAACCTTCCCTAGACCTCCACGAACTTTTCAAGACTAAAATAAGATAAATCCGTTCAGCCGTTCTCAAGTTTAAGTGAGACTAACGCACAGTAATTCATTTTTATATATATAGATATTATAAAGCTAAAGAGTTTGTTTGTTTGAACGCGGTAAACTCAGGAACTAATTAATGGTCCGATTTGAAAAAATATTTTAGTATATGTACGTTCATTGAAAAGTTATGTACGTTGTTTTTGCGGAAAAATCCAAAAACACTCGAAAGCCGTGGCAAGATTAGGTACATAGCTACAAGCAAATCACTATTATGTTTTTTTTTATATTAAAATTTTAATTTGTTTAGTTTTTATTATTTTATTATGATTGCGTACAAATTGTAAAACTTACTTGACATGTATAACGCCCAATTGTATTATTATGGTTAATAAAATAAATTTAAATTGCTCTGTCACACATACAAATCTTTTCTATTCTATTCTGTCAGTTTAAAGCGAGTGGACGAGCTAAAATAAAGTCAAAGTCAAAACGTTTATTTCCTTAGAAGACACCTTACATGGATTCCTTACATGGACAGGTCAACTTAAATCGAATTTAAATAAAAACTAAGAATAATCAAGGAAATAACATAGTCTTGACAGTTCGCTTCAATTATTTACACTGAGTTGAGAAGCGAATAGAACAACTCAGCTTCCATCTCTTATGTTGATATTAGAACAATATTGGTGTACAACATGGTTATCACTTATACATTTAATATTTACAAACAAATGCTAGTCAAACATAAACATAAAAAAAAAACAAAATTCAGCTATTTTGTCCATCCTAGTGGAACCGAGCTACATCTTTCCAAGCATTATCGTCTTTGATATAGTCCTCTGTAGAATAATAGGCTTTTTTTCAAAAGACATTTTTTAATTAAAAACTTAAACTTTCGAATGTGTAGGTCAGTTACAAACTGCGAAAGTTTATTATAAAAACGGACACAATTGCCCATAAAAGATTTGCCCACCTTACGTAATCTAAATGTAATATGTAGTTTATTCTTATTTCTAGTATTAACATTATGGAAATCACTCTTTTTTAGAAAATCTTGCTTAGTTTTGTGCGTATACAGAAAATTCTCGTAAATATATTGTGAAGCAACAGTCATAATATTTATTTCCTTAAATTTATCTCGTAAGGAGTCGCGTGGTTTCATTTTATAGATTGAACGCACCGCTCTTTTCTGAAGAACAAAAATAGGTAATAATACCCTATGCATGTGCCTGGCCATCAGAACAAGCCTTGCAGTCCCAGCGGCAATCCCTCAAAACAAGCCGGTACGCAAATAGCCAAGTAATTCGAAGTATCGAGAGCTGCCGCTATCTCGCCCGCCCCTGCATAATGCAGAGCGCCTCCCGAGGTGCGACACATTAAAATCACATTCGGGCACTTTGAGCTTCGGGCGGGTACTTTTACCCCGATAGGAACTTTAGGGTGAGATTCTTCGAGGAAAATAAATTTAAAGAAATAGATAAAGAACTTTTATTAGGTATGTCATGAAAATAAAAGTAAATTAAATATTGTCCTGCCTCAGTGGCGCGGTGGGCGATGGTCCGCTTGCGGCGCAAGAGGTAGCGGGTTCGATTCTCGCCGAAGGGGCAAGTTTGTATGTACTGCGAGCACTTTCTCCTTGGTCTGGGAGTTTCATTATGTATAATAAAAATATCAATATGCATGTATATGTCTATTACATTAAGTATCTCAGATGTCTAGTACCGTACACAAGCTTAGAGCTTACCGCGGGACAGATGTTGTTGTGTGAATTGTCCGGAAATATTTTTTTTTATTTATTTATTTATGAACATGGTAATTCTAAATGACATAAATTTGTTATTTTGACTGACTATTAGGAACATATTATAAAATGACTGACGTTTTTGCGTAGTGGCCAAGTGTTTTGCGTCCCTCACAGTGAACTTGTTCCTTATATTGTCAGATCAGATCACATTCGAGAGGATTCTAGGTCTTTCCCTAAAAAATATATATCTATCTATGTACATACAACCGTAAAACAAGCTTAGAGCTTACCAGTGGGCCAGAAAGTTGATTGTCCGGAAATATATATATAAATCGAATACGATTCATATTAAAGTAAAACATGTTAAAAATATATTCTCGCGATGTGTAACAAGCCTTACCCCGCTGAGACATACGAGCTCGATAATAGCAGTTAGCGAGTCATGTTTGCGCGGATATTCGATAAGATGTGGGGGAGCTTATGCGGCATAATGGGATTTTTGTGACGTTGGCTTAGATATTAGCTGTACGGGTAAAGTTTAACCTAGATTTAAATAATTTAAAACTACGGCGAAGCAACGCGGTAACATTTTTGCCCGAAAAAGTTTGGGATTTTGCTCGCGTAGGTGCAAAGAGTCATAGTAAAGGATGGGTAGCGTCCGCCGCGCTTAATACCTTCTTGTAAGAATACAACTTACTTGTTTTTATCATGGTTGCGACCAACCTGAGCGACGAAGCCTAGCTCGGTATTATATTTAATGAATCCTAGATAGACCGATTTATCAACCCCAGAACTCCCATCATACTAAAATCCAACATTATAAAACTTTTGAAACTATCATGGACAAATCTAAATTCCAACATAACTTTTATCAAAATCTAAATTCTTAATAATTTAGAATAATGTGTATAAAAAATGCAATCAAAAATGATTGTTTGTCTTTTTATAATAATCTAAATTTTTGAAGTGAAACTTCTTTAGAATCGTTGTGATTTCAGACCGGATGCAACGGAAATACGTCAGGTAAGCCAATCTTAAACGCTAACAAGGTTAAGCAACTTTTCGGAACGCCAGTACTTGGATGGGTGACCGCCCGAACAAAATCTTTTTGCACAGTATTTTTTTTATTCATTTCATTCTTTTGTCGATTTTCTGAAGTTTCACTTCTACGGTGTGTGAATCGCACATACACCTTTTTTATTTATGATAAACCCCCGGTTACAAAGCCCTAGTTTGCTTAAGAGTAAAATTTATTATTATTTAGTAATGTGTAAGTGATGCGCTTTCATTTAATACCCCACTCGAGTATATTTTCAGAGTTTCGGTTCTTTTTCCTATTTTCACCCCTCAAAACTTTTAAACGGCTCAACCTATTTTCAACAACACTCGGGCAAGTCACCTTTCATGCAAAAAAAACAAAATTGAAATCGCTTCACCCGTTCGGGAGCTATGATGCCACAGACAGACAGACATACCACTCCTCTATTTTGATCGAGGGTTAAAATACAATCAAAAATGATTGTTTTTCTTTTAATATAAAGGAGTTTTGTTAACAACTTTGCCTAAGGCCCGCACTCTACGGTGCCGCGCACTGGTTAGCCCAAAAACAGTGGCCATCTTACAAACTCAGGCGATATTTGCAATAAGTTGCGCGTAGTTTCAAAACGCTGGAGCAACTTGTGGTCAAATGGAATTAGATACAAACTTCCTCCATTCGCAAGCCGTAATTTTCAGCTTCGCAAGTTGCGAACTCCTTACGAACTGGCGATTTTCATTAATTAAATAACTTATTTGGTTTCCTATACACGTATTTATAAGCTTTTAGTGTACAGAGCCTTGCTTGCCATGCCTTTAAGGGCCTTAACCAGTAAAGGCCCTTAATGGGCCTTAAGTTTGCGCAAAACAGTACTTTTCAAAATTGAAAAATAACTCGTTGTGTGTGTATGAATGGTTTTAAATATTAACAATAATTGTAGGAAATTAAACATTTTTTTAATATGTATATTAACTATTAACTAGGTGAAATTTTATTGAGTTTTTATCCATTATACCTTCAATATAATATCATAATAGTCTGACCAGAAAATCAAGTATATTTCTGAAATATTGCATTAAATATAAAATAAATAAATAAATATTTCCAGACAATGCACACAACAACATCTAGCCCCGTGGTAAGCTATAAGATCTTACATATACTAGATAGATACTTCATTTTTTTTTGTTAGATAAGCCTTCATTTGACTACAATTTCACCTGATGTAAAGTGACGATGTGGTCTAAGATGGGGCATGAAGACCTAGAAGGTAGATGGCTTCTCCGGGCCACATTACGAAACACGAAAAAATCGCTTCACGCACTGGCACAGCCCGGAGGGTGGTGATGGTGACAAGCCGCGGCCGGGTAAAGATTCAGAGGGTTACCACTTACGGACGTGAACAGACACAACCTCCAAACAATTAATTAAACAATTAATATAGTCACCATCGTATTTTCGTTCAAAATATTTATTAATATCTTGCTAATATTACTTTGGATTGCACATAATTGAGATAAAAAGATAAAGATGTGTAAATGTATGGTTTACAGTCAAATATGTGTATTGTATAATGTTTTACCGATTTCAGTGTAGAAATTAAAAGAAATGGCATGCAAGTCACTAAAATATAATCAAATAAGTTTTTATTTGACCGAAGTTTCTTACGGCAGGATTGGAGTAGATAGGGATTTTGCTGCGTGACCGAACTGAAAAAAATGTGATGGTAAAACCGTAAGAAAAAGTCCGTTAAATGAGACGTGCGCAGGCGCGACAGTCGTATATTCGTTTATTTATAAATATAAAATATTTAACATTGGTCAATATTGTGTGTACATACTAAAATCTTTAGAAGGTTTTCTAGGTTATCTTTCTTGGTGTTTGGAGGGACATACGGAAAATTTGAGAAAAACTACGAAACTTCATATAGATTATGTGTGTGTGTGTGTGTTAATGTCAAAATATAAGTCAAATATCGATCAAGAAATCTATATAAATAAAAATGAATTGTTGTTCGTTAGTCTGATTAAAACTCGAGAACGGCTGGGACGGTTGAGCTGATTTTGGTTTTAAAATGTTTGTCATAGTCCAGGGTAGGTCTAAACGGGTGAGCAAATAAGGAAAAATTGCCGGGAACTTTTCTTACCCGTGCGACGCCGGGGCGGGCCGCTAGTTATACAATATAAATTAATACCTAATGTTTGTCCAAAGTCAAAATTTATCATTTAAAAAGTCGTTGTTTTTATAATAACATTTGTCAATAAGCAATTTCTTGAATTTATATTTAAACTCAACACTCAATACCCGTGTGAAATGTAAAATATATTAGTACAGTATAAAGTCCGGAGTATATCTGTAATCAGGGTCCGTTTCCGCCCGATTACTCCCCCCTGGCCGATCTCTCGCTTTGATACTCCGTTTATTACGGATTTGCACAGCTTCCGTGGGACTCACGTCTCACTGATCTCACGGCTGTGGCCTTGATTCTGAGATATGTAACACTTTATCTGTAATTATAATCTAAATTTAAAATTGAAAAAAAAACCCTGTATACAAAACTTTAAGTTACCGTCATTTATTTAAATGTACACGTGAGTCGTTTATTATATGCGACCCGGCTCAAGTATAATTGTAGATATTCGGTTCTACTTCCCCACTTTCAACACCCTTTAAACGGCTTAACCGATTTTCATCAAACATGGCTAAGAACACACGAGCAAAAGTCACCCTTCTTACAAAAACTAAATTGAAATTGCTTCATCCGTTCAGGCTTTGTTGGCCCAGACAGACATAAAACGTCTTAAGAAAAACTTAAATGTATTCAGAATCATTCCATACGGTCTGCTCTTTGTAATGAGAAGTACCATAAAAAAACGGTTTAAGTGTAATAGGGTTAAAGTGACTTAGGGATAGAAAATACTCTTGAGCTTATTCATAAGGCCAATAACAGAAGCGCGTTTCATTGTAAAATTTATTATGATAGTGCAGTGCATTTTAAATACACTTGACGTGCAAAAGTGCAAATTGTGAAATTTACATAATTACCTCATCATCGCCATTTCGAAGAGAATCAGATTGCATCAGGCGCATAAATTCACACCTCAAATCGTCATCATTTTAACTGCTTTTTCAAATAAATATATCCGGACGATCCACTCAACATCTAGCCCCGTAAGCTCTAAGCATTGCGGGTTCTAGACATCTGATATCTATACTAATATATAAAGCTGAAGAGTTTGTTTGTTTGTTTAAACGCGCTAATCTCCGGAACTACTGGTTCGAATTTAATAATTCTTTTTGTGTTGGATAGTCCAGTTATCGAGGAAGGCTATAGGCTATATAACATCACGCTACGACCAATAGGAGCAAAGATATAGTGGTAAATGTGTAAAAAACGGGAGAAATTGATCATCTTTGAAGGCTTCCGTTGCGTGCGACGTGAAAACGGTTCAAGATACACCAAAAATATGTATTATAGAATAATAGCTCTTTTAATGATCTAAAAAACAGTCCGCGATAGTATATGTCTATCTTTTAGGATTAACTCACAAAAACCGTTTTTATGGTACCTAATTTGGTCGAAATAATTTGTTTAAGTTGTATCATCATAATAATATTAATCTTTATTCAAATAAATATGTTGTTGGTTAAGAGTACTTCATCCATTATAACGCGGGTAGCACCGCAGGGCACAGCTAGTACTTAATATAATAGACATATGTACATATGTATAAAGGTTTTTTTTAACATTATTACCATAATCAAACTTACTCGTAATTTATAATAACCTAAACATAATCTGGAAGAAAATAGGGTATAATAAAAAAACAAATTACGCAGTTGATTTAAGCAGTTAGGTAATTAATGTTTTCACAAATTACGAATGATGCGAACCTGCAACGACATATAGTATCTTTATTAATTTCGTTACTCGAGCTCAACGCTCAAGTAACGAAATTAACGACGACTAAATGTTATAGTAACGAATACAGACGTGTACGCTTTTATCGTTACGTTTACACCTCTATTACCTGAAGGCGTGCTGGCTATGTTGGATCACACTAAACTTGACTTTAATTCCGAAAAGTAATTCAAACACCGCAACGCACCTCTGGATTTTCCTTCTTGAAAAATGTATGTGCGCTTTAAAACACGTGCTTCAACGGTGAAGGCGAACATCGTGAGATAACCGGTATGTTTCGAGAACTTTAAAGAGTTTGAAGGACATGTGACATTCTACAACCCGCACTTGGCCAGCGTGGTGAGTTTAGGGCTAATCTCTCTCGCCAAGAGACATGCCCCTGTGTCCCAGCAGTGGGAACGTTAATAGGGTGATGATGACACCACACCTCGGGGATCGAACCATCTTGCGCTGCTAGCGGACCTTCGCCCCTACTGCCACTGAGGCAGTCTTCAGTCAAACATTTTTGTTTTAAATACAAAGATGTCTTCAAACTTGGGGCCCGTGGACGCACTCGATTGATTCTTAAAGTCGTAAAAGTATTAAAGATGTGTTTGATTTCTTCGATCGGAAATTTCTAGAAATGTAACGATGCTTTAGGGTTAACGTACAGATACATAGACAGGCAGACTGTTTGGATATATAGGAATATGACCGAAGATTATCTGGGTCGGCTTTTGTAATGCAAATAAAATGTTAAGGTGATTTTAACAGTGTATTCTTAGACTTGGCCGCTACATTGTTGTTTAGAAAGTGTGGTTTTAATATATTTTGAACAATTATGAAGACTAAAAGAAAATAACACAGAAACATCTAGTCGAGTGGTAAGCTATAAACATTATGCCAAAAGTCTTTTACATTGACGACCTCTGTGGATCGGTGGGCGAAAGTCTGCCTGAGGCGCAGGAGGTTGCGGGTTCGATTCCCGCCGGGGGACCAGATTTTGTACGATCTACAATTTCTGGTTTCTGGTCTGGGTGTTTTCTATGTGTCATATGTATTTACAAAATCTCACATGATGTAAAGTGACGATGTGGTCTAAGATGAGGCATGAAGACGTAGAAGGTAGATGGCTTCTCCGGGCCACATTACGCAACACGAACAAAACATTTCACGCACTGGCCCAGCCCGGAGGGTGGTGACAAGCCTCGGTTGAAGCCTCCCACCAGAGACTGTTCTTAGCACCACCCGGAGGTCACGTGTAAGGATTCAGAGGGTTACCACTTACGGACGTGAACAGAAAAAACCTCCAAAAAACATCCAGACAAACAAACACTTCCGTTCAAGTTTGTACGAAACTGAAGATGTCCAAACTTCAACATAATATGCGTATACCATGAAAGAAGTCCCGGTAAGCCGAAAAACACCTGGAAACTTCTAAGTGTATTCATTTGTAAGGAAACGGACAAGTTGGAGACTTTAAGCTCTGAGCGTGCGCGCCGTCTGCATAATTTACTTGGGTTTTTACAACTTTTAAGTTAAGTTTTTACAACTGACCTAAAATAATGCTTATAGGTTATTCTTTCTCAAAACGATACAATTCACTTTATTGAACACCAATAGACAAAACATAAAATTAAATATACATATAACAGTGTCACAATAGGCGCCCTTGCGCTGACAACCTTTGGATGGTAATAACAAAAGTCAAGAAATACGAAAGAAATTAATTGAATTGAATAAATTTCTTTACTTTTGTTTTTCTGAGTGTATAACCCGACACGGGCTTCTACAGAATGTAATCTTGTACTATTTAAATTCTCTAGGTCGTAGAATACATTGCTCAATAAAATATAAATTTATAATTTACAAAAACCCTTGATTTTAACGTAAAAAGTCATACTATTCTGTAATGTGCACGAGATATATAATAGGACACAGTACATCGAAATTAAAAATATCAAAGACGGACATGAATTAGTGACAAAATCTGACATTGTAAATATTAAGAGAGGAGTCCCACAAGGATCGATCCTTGGACCAGTTTTTTTCATAATATTTTTAAATGACCTCATTAACTATATAGATAGCGTGGTACAGGGTATTAGTGTAGTAGTTTATGCAGACGACACAAATGCTGTTATCCCAGCTACAAATATGGAAGAGTTAACAGTTAAAACACGCAAAGCTTTGGAGGCTTTTAATAATTGGTTTGATGCAAACCATCTCAAATTAAACGTTGACAAGACAATTGGTATTCTGTTTAGGACAACTGTGGCGAATAGTGAGACATTAGATATATCTTATAATGGAATACAGATCAAAATTTCAGAACATGTAAAATTTCTTGGCGTTAACATTGACCAAAGTCTTAATTGGAAAACTGAACTAGATGCGATTGAGAGCTCCATTAGTTCAGCGTGCTACGCATTAAGAACTTTGAGAGACGAAGTTACTTTAGAGCAGTTAAAATCAGTTTACTATGCGCTGGTAGAATCGAAGTTCAGATATAGCATTCGTTTTTGGGGCAGAAGCTATAAATATAATATGAATAGAGCTTTTATATTACAGAAACGTGCAATTCGTACCATCGTACGGATTCCTCCATGGGATTCTTGTAAAGAACATTTTCGAAAGCTTAGCCTTTTGACTCTCCCGAGTTTGTATATTTTAGTAGTAGTCATGGACATTGTTCTACATCCTGACAAGTATGAGACGCGGGAGGATAGAATGGCTCGGCTCGATACTAGAAGGAAAGATCTCAATTATTCTATGGATTGCAGGCTAAATGTAACAAAGCACGGTGTTAGGTATCAGGCAATTAAGCTGTTCAATAATCTACCTATAGAATTAAAAGCAATAGACAAGCCAAACATTTTTAAAAATAAATTGAGAAAATTATTATTGAATGGATGCTTCTACTCTGTTGATGACTACTTAAACAGAGTAACTTAGTTGAATTGGTTGCAGTTTTTATGTTTTAAATGATTTTAGGGCCTCTCAAAATACATTGTAAAATTATTATATTTTTGTTTCAGTTTTATGTTATTTATATTTTGGACATGTTAATTTAAAATCTTTATAGTCTAAGTTATTGTATTTAATTTTAAGACATTCAAATACGATTTGTGAATTGTTACTGAATAAATGAATTGAATTGAATTGATGCGCTTTCATTTGAGACCCCAGAGACATAAGGATTTGTACTCGGTTATTTTTTTATTTAATATAAAGATTAGATTCTTAGCACATTTTTAGGTTATATTGACATATATCTTTAAGAAAACGAATTAAATTCTCCTATCTATGCCTATATTTAAGTTCGACATCATCTATGATATAATTTTAATTGCTATAAATTGACATACCTTTCATAGATAATTATTCAAGTAGATTCAAACTCTTTGCAGTGCCCCAACAGGGTGCATGTAAATGTTTTCTAAAACACTTGAGCGTCCCGTGGTACATACATAAGTACCACAAAATTTTACCCCGACTTACGTCCATGGTAAAAAATGGCCAAACGAGGTTTAGCTCTTTTAGTTTCCGATTTATTTATTATCTATGGTGCCAAGTTGCTACCCGTCGCACCAGATGTCACTATCAATAATTATTTTAATAAGCTAGTTAGCTAGAGACCTATGCTGTATAAATGTATGTGTAAGCATAATAAATAAATAATTATTCAACTCTGCTACTCCCCGACTAATACAATAATTCATTTAAATAACCATTAATTAATTGAGACAAGTTTTTTTTTTTTTTTTTTTGTTATTTACAAAAACAATAAAAAGGCTTTGTCGCTGAGCGACCAAATCGCCTTATCGGGAAACAAAAAATACTTATAATAATACGAAAACATACCTACACTACTAATAACATTCATCTCGTTATTAAGTACCTTCCCTACTGAAAATTATTATTAAAATTATTATAAAATTACTATTACTTGAGACAAGTTAAACTAAAATACTTTCAACTTAATTTTCTGCGTGAAGACAAAGTTGCAATATGAACTAGTCCTCCATATTTTCTTACACTAATTTGTCAGAAGACATCCTAATTATAATATTCTAGAAGTTTCTTCAGTCTTGAGAAGATTACGTTGGAACTTGCACAATGTCTCCGGTTATTGTGGCGGTGGCCATCTTACGGGAGATTTTATTAACTTATTTTTAATTTTAGAACTGCGTTTCCGGAAGTTTTCTTTGATTTTCTTTGTTGGTACTTTTAAAGGAAGACATTCGAAGGAATTGGTTTAAAAAATGTTTTTAGTTTTGTCTGATGTCTGAGCTACTTAAATAGGCTTTCGACTCCAGTCTGGTTTTAAATTCTAATTCAGCCATCGTAATACAAAATAAGCAACAAACTTCACAGAAATAATATCAGACCTAATCATAGTATGCAAAAGCGAAGCGATCGCAAAACTCGTAAACTCAATACAATTTTTGTATTCCGTATCTCATTGTCTACATACAATGCATCGGAAACATTGTCGAAAGTAGAAATCGAGAGGAAAACGGGTAAGGAACGTTTGCATTCTGAAATCAAATTTGTACCGTGTTGCCAGCTGGTAACTAGATATTGGGATATTCAACACATAGATGATAGATGTCGGGAATTTCTGTTATCTCGTCCGGATCGGATTTGGAATGGTGATGCTGTTGGTCGGGTTGCAATGGACTGTGAGAGTAACGAATTCTTAAAGACTAGATATTCATATAAATTTTCCATTTTATATTTATTTCATGCAACAAAATTGTGATTTTTATTATCTCTTGATTATGTGTACCAAATTTCATTTAAATCGGTTCAGTAGTTTTCGCGTGAAAGCGTAACAAACAAACTTACATTCACATTTATATATTAGTAGGGATAGGTAACGTAAAATTAGTTTCACAACTGTAAAATTGAAGATAATGTAACAAATATTTTTTTCGATTCTTTTTGACAAGTTTATCTGTTCAGGGTGTTCATTATTAGTTTTGAGGTGGTATGTGTGGTAGTAACTGTGTATGTGGAGCAGAGGTACAGTATAAATCTTAAATTAATATTTTGCATTTAGTTTAAAGATGTATTATCCCAAATTCTAGTTATTTTCTTAAAATTTTAACGAACAACATTTACAGCTTATGTTATAAAGTATTATTTTATTGCATTAATTAATTATAATTATCCCCATCTCTCGTCAAATAACACAAACTCTCTCGTATACCTCCTTGATTTTCAACTCTGATATGAAGAAATGCCCTCAACACTTTTGTATAGGGAACTAGGTGGCAACACTACACTCGAACTCGATACTTGAATAAAGATACACGGAACTCAAATCCGATAAGGTTTGTTCGACTCAACTTTGTAGAGCGCGTTCCCTATGTTGAGTATGAAGAGGCTGGATCACGATCTCAAAACTTCCCTAAGTTTGTAAGTCTTTATGTAGTTGCGAAAGTGATTTTACAGAATACAGAATACAGATCATTTATTTGCACACATGGGTTACATACAGGGTCTTGTTTATCAATATTATAAGCACCATACATGTATTGCCTTAGTCTAGGGCATGCAAATTACATAAATGCAAGGTTTTACTAAATTAAAAAAAAACTTTTATATTATATATCTATTATATCAATCTTTGTTATCTAAGTCATCAGGTATTTTTTACATAAATTCAAATATTATAATATAAAATGTCAATGTGAAAATAGAGATTAAACATATTAAATATTTTTTAACCAATTACTCCATTTTAATGTCCTCATCAAATAAAAAGTCATTTACATTATAATAGCATTTTTTGGTTAATAGTTTATAAAGTTTGTAAAGTTATAGTTGTTTATAAAGTTTTTTTAGAAGGATAAGGAGATACATATGTTTTCTGTAAATCTTTGTTAATTCAGTTTTATGAGCTGTTAATGTTATTGGCATATTAGGAATGTTCTAGGATACGGATACTCAAAAGATATTGAAATTTATAAGAATGATTTACAATTATACTACACCTAGGAAACTGTACACGGAACGTACAGTTTATAAACATTTTGCAATAAATAAACTAAACACAAAATTAAGTATGAATAAAAATTGTTTCGCAAAAGATGCATCGGTTATTTTATTTGATGGCGCATCGTTATTAACCCCCGACCAAAAAAGAGGGGTGTTATAAGTTTGACGTGTCTGTCTGTCTGTCTGGGACATCATAGCTCCCGAACGTATGGATCGATTTCACTTTAGTTTTTTTTTGTATGAAAAGTGAGTTTGGCCCGGGTGTTCGTAGATATGTTTCATGAAAATCGGTTGAGCCGTTTAAAAGTTATGGGGGTTAGAGTGGTCTAGGAAAAGCGAAAATCTGCAAATATACTTTAGTGGGGTATCAAATGAAAGCGCATCGCGTGCACATAACAAAATATTATCGTGTTTTACTATAAAGGAAATTAAAGCATTGGAATCGGGGGTTTTTCTTAAATTTTATAATTAGATTTATTTTTCTATGTAAAAATTACGTATCAGAAAAAGTTTCTATGTAGTATATCAGTCACCTAGCACCCAGAGTACAAGCTCTGCTTAGTTTAGGGTTAGGTGATGCTGCGTGATTAGTCCGGAGATATTTATTTATTAACTTATGTCTTTTAAGTATTTGTTGTGAACGCGACAACATATATACATATATGTTACAGCCTGGTGACAGACGCACTGACAGAAGTCACAGTAATGAGGTCTCGATTACCCTTTGGGTACGGAACTCTAAAACGTAACCCTTATTTGTGAGATCACTCGTACACCTGTTTATCCCGCTGTGTTTCCATCTATTTTTAACCGACTTTCAACGAAAAAGGTCGTTATTATGTTAGTTTTTGACAAGTACAAGGCGGGGAGTGACAATAAGTCGATGGTACTAGGGTACAGCAGGGAAGTTATAAAAAAATTTGAAAATATATCAAAATTCAAAATGTGTCTATTTTATGATATAATTCTTTCTATTACGGTTAACCTCCAAAAGCCTGAAAAAGGTGGGTATATCAGATATCTAGTACCCGAAACACACGCTTAGAGCTTACCACGCGGCTAGATGCTGTTGTGTGGATAGTCCAGAAATATTTATTTATAGGAAGAACCATCTCGCACTAAACTCGCACTTGGCAGCATATTTCAATGTGGTACAATTTCACCAGTAACATTCCGCAGTAACCGACGGTTCGACTTCAAACGTCCGTTTGAACTCTCCCCACAAACAGCAAGGGTGTTCCATTAGCTCGAATACACTTTGCGTCTTACGTTTTATCCCTCTTTTCCTAGCGAAGTGTGTGACGGCGTGCAGTGTTTATAGTGGTTTGTGAAGAGTTAGATAGAGGAATATATTAAGGGTCTGTTTCACCATTCCCCAGTTAAGTTAGACCAGCGCCGGTTGCAAAACCTGCGAAAGCAGAGCTGGGACCATTTTGTAAGTAAATAATTGCTTTAATTCAATCTTATTTTATTTACTCATATTTCTTATGGCGAAATTGCTATTTTTTTAATGTATTTTTGTTTCTTTTTAATTTTTATTCATTTAGCAAATTTGTATCACATTTATAATATATTTATAGATATATTTGTTGAACGTTTTAGTTACAAATATATATATTATAAACTTATAAACTTGGTTTATTAAATTAAAAATTAAAGTTATTTTGCTTTGTCATATGTGACAAAGCGAGATATTTCGCGCAGTTGCATGTGACAAAGCGTGATATCTCTTGACATAACTAACCAATGGACACGTATTATTGATAAAACTGCGTTACCATCCATCATTCACGAATTGATAAGTTTAAATACGCAATATGCCAAAAAATACGATTTGGTCATTTGCGATTTAGGTAAAACACTAATTTAGTAAATAACGTTTTGACGTTTTATGCACGCGATTAGCCAAAATTTACGTTTAGTCTTAGTAAATATGCTAACTCGACATAAAACGCGCCCGCGTCCGCGTATCGCTGCGTCAGGCCTAAACCCTGGTCCATGAATAATTCTTCTTTCCCCCAGGAGTAGGGAAACACACCATGAACCCGCAGATAATATAGCATCTATATGGATCCTATTAATATAAATAGAATATCGTATGGTGCTGATAGAATATATTCATTTATTGAGTAGTCACTGAAATAAGTAGGGTTAACTGATCGTATGGGTATTGGATGGAATTAATATTTACCCGACTATATTAAGGGTAACTCATATTTTTCGTATTTAAGACTTCGGTCACTGAGAATATTATGTATCTGAGGAAGAAAACTCTTTAAGCGTTGATTAGCAATTGGGGCCTTTGGAAGACTCAGAGGCATTTACGCCAAACTTATAACACCCATCTTCTTGCGTCGGGGGTTAAAAATAACATCGCCTAGTGAAATAGCTCCCTCAATTCAAAGCAATCTAGAAAAATAAAATCTCAACAAAATTACGGAAGAGAAAATCGAATACACTTTCAGGAGCGTTTTTTTTTATTTAAGAACATAATAATGCTTTAGTTTTGTTGTAAGAAACGGCGGGATAGGGTTATTAATCACTGGCTGCTTGACAACAAAAACTTACACAAGACTTAGACACGCATTCAACAGTAGTTTAACAAAATTTATCCATCGATAAACAACTTTAATTTTATATATCTTAAACAACTGTTAAACTCGTGTCTAAGCCGCGTTATATATTTTGTGTTAAAACCGTCTATGTTCAAATCTACTTTATCAATATTGATGGCAAAGTTCGCGTTGAGTGCAAAACAGCATCGCCTAGTGAAATTCCTCTGTCAGTTAAAAACCGTTCGCGCATCCCCACACAATTGAGGCAGAGATCGTGCATCAGGACTCATCTATAATTCGGGCCCTCAGCGAAGCCCTGAAGGCCGCCCCGGCGGGACCAGCACACCTGCTGTCTCGAGATGCCAACGCTGAATAACTCAACCGGGGGCTGCGAGGGGGAATTAAAATGTCTATGCTATTTATGTGTTGCCACTATTCAAATCACTTAGCGTAGTTTTATGCATTTTTTTAAGGTTGCAGTAGATCGAGTGGGGAATTAGGTAGTTGGAAAGGTTAAATTAAAATAGTTTGAAGGGAACTAGCGGTGCCCAAAGCTACATTTACGTGGAAAAAATACTTTGAGTATTTTAATTTTTGATTATTTCCATACACCTATTCATCAGCTATTTATAATTGTTATTTGTATTTTATATTAACTGTCAAAGATAAAACTTTTGTTTCCATAGCCATACAATTGTATTTTTATTATTAATTGAATTAATTAGCACGACTTAAAAAATCAATATAAGGCATCATGAGTATATACAAAATTCTAATCCACAGTCTGAAAAATCATCGCATAAAGCTTTAAAAACAATTATTTTTTTATATTTTTTTTGTTTTTATACAATAGTTTTTCATTAAAAAGAAGCCTGTTAACTTTCGCAGGACTAGACTTTTCTAGATCTTTGTACATAATTTCATAAATCAGTTTCAACCAAAGTATCGTTGACGTTTCTAAAAATTTGTAAATCAATCAATGGAAATAAATGCTTTTGTAGTGTGTTAAAATTAATAAAATGTAAAACAAGTATAAAACACTTACCAAAACAGTGTATACATTGTGCGAAGGCGAGAATCAGCACCAATTGAGTAACTGCAACAAAATAATACAAATTAAATTACACAAGTGGTCTCACGAAAAAAAGTAAATCGATAAAAAAATTTACCGTGTCAAAAAAAAAATATATTCACTACTTGCTGACCCCAGCAAACGTTGTTTTGCAAAATTTTTTTTTTTTTTTCAAATTCTTAAAAAGATGTTGGCCGATTCTCAGACCTACTGAATACGCTCACAAAATTTCATGAGAATCGGTCGAGCCGTTTCGGAGGAGTTCGATTACGCACCCCGTGACAGAAAAACTTTATATATTAGATTAGAGCATATTTTGGTCGCTATCATTTTTTGTCACAATGTAAACTCTTGTTTTTGCGGGACTCATTTAACCGAACAGGAAAATTACTTATGGCAGGTTAACTTTGTTATGCTGCTATTTCGTCACAGATATTTTTTTCTTTCAAATATTTGGATTGGACTTAAGTGCATAGTTAAGTAGAAACATATAAAATAAAATATCGTTAGCATTAGTTTGTCCTTGTCACTCACTGTAACATTTGTGTATGTTAGAAAGAAACAAAATTCATGATAACTTTGACAGATATGCTATCTATTTTGCAGAAGGATATTTTATAGCACGGCGTTGCAGGATTTACTATTTTACGCGATTAATTCAACACACTTAATATACACACTTAATATACAGTTCTTTCTACATATTTTAAATCGGTTTATGATTTTATCCGAATACATCATCTCTCAAAAATCCCCTGCAAACGTATTTTTGAGGGATAATGTATTTCTGTTCAATTGTAAGTTAGGGGTTGCATTGTTGTTTTCGTCAATCTAATTTCAAGCACTTTTGCGTGTGCCTATACAAATCATAAAATCTATCAGTGGGATCAGTTTCCCAACTCAAAATATGCTTAGGTCGAATGATCCCGTCGGGATGCGTCCGAGCGGTCTCAGTTTACTAAAAAGCCATAAATATTTAAGGGGGCTCCCATACAACAAACGTGAATTTATAAGTTAATTTGTTTTTTAACGCGGTTAGTATTTGGATGCGGGGACCGCTGACTACTACTTCCTTTGATTTTTTTTTATTTGCATTTTTTTTTTAGACGATAGTTCTTTGTTTGTCCACAATCTCACCTGATGGTAAGTATCGATGTGGACGAGGATAAATAATATGCTTAATAAGATAGTTTTAATTATAAAAAGTGCAAAAAATTAAAAATTACACAGAACTTTCGGTGTGTGGTTCATCTCATACTGATTAATTTATTTTAATTCTGAGATCTCATCTCATTCAACTAATAATTTAAACTCAAAAGATTGTGGGAATGTATGTGTTTTTGTTTATTGCTCTTTCACGCACTTCTAAATTCATGAAAAGATTTTGATTAAACTGCACAATAATATAGCTTATAAATCAGACCTATGTGCTTTAACCGTATATGTTTTTAGGTGACTTTTTACAGGTATAAAATTTCACATTTTGCGAGAAAATCTATTATTGCGAGCAAAGCCCAATTTGGACCTAATTCGGCCCGCACATAGCAGTTTTCCCAGTAACGGAAAAAAACTAGTTTGACCACGGAAAAATCTATTATTAAGCAGGCAAAGCCGCGGTTGGACGGCTAGTATTACAATAAGTTGTGAATAAATTTAAAAGTTCTATGATACTTTGGCGTAAGCAAAGAGAGCTTCTCTAAGTACCAAGTATGTTCTGTATAAAAGCCGTACCAAGGACTATCGATCTGTCTCGTCTTATCAATGGTCTGTAATTTCTAATCTGTTTGTCAATACGTCGATAATATTGACAACTAAAAGTCCCCCTAAGTGTATATCAACATGTACCTAGTAGGGTTCACTACACATGTTCATTGTAATTAAAATGTTTTAATTATGTCCCTTTCCAACAAACGCTATGTTAAAAGGGGACAAAAGAAATCTAAAGCCATTTAATGTAAAATCAATTTAATTTATAATTACGTAAAACCATGTTTAGCTAAGGGAGTTATTTTCTAATTCATAGTAATGACTAACATACCTATACATTTTACTAAGTTTCTGATTTGCCACTTTCAAAGTTTCAAACAGACACAAATTTGACCTTTGAATTTTCAATTGTACGTGTTATTCTGATTATGTATGCTTCATTAGCGTGAAGTTTCATCAAAATCCATCTAGCAGTTTTAACGTGAAAAAGCACCAAACACACTTACAACCTCACTTTTGCGTTTATAATTGGTAAATTAAATAAATATGAATATAATATTAGTATATATATAAATAGGATTAAAGAAACTTAGAAATATTATATTAATTATATGATATTTTTGTGTGCACAAATGAAAAGAAACCCACAAAAATCACATTTCTTTCCCTTATAGGTACTTATAAAAAATCCCTGAAAACCACATAAATTAATTTAACTTATAAGTAGATTACCTCTCGCGATCATGTCGGTAAAAGTTAGAGTAACACGCGTGCGCTCCCCCCAACGCACAGAGAACGACTGACGGAGTACGGAGGGTGAATCCTTCAGGCTCTACGGAGCTATTTCACACTCGTGAATTTCAAGAGTAAAGAGTCACGTATGGTAATATAGATTATGTTTTCTCGGGATTAAAGGCAGCATTATAACTTCTTGTATAATATTAGGAGAAATTTTATAATACAACAACAATACAGTCCGATTATGCCCTCAGTGGGGGGCGAAAGTCCGCAAGGCAATGAAACATTTTTTGTCCTACATTTAGCAAAAAAATATATATATATGATCTTTTTTTTTTGCAAACGAAAAATCATGACGATAATGCATTGAAGTTTCGAATGACGTAACCCTTTCGTGCAATTAATACTAATTTTGTTCGACACAAGGCTCTGGAGCAAGGGTTTCCGGGTCCAACTTTAATGTTTTTTCATCTTGGCATCTTATTTATGTAAGATATAGGTGTCCAGTATTTTTGGAATCTAACCTAAAAAACTATAATATCATATTAATAAGGAATCTAAAAACAGAATATTTATACCCTATTTTTATACCCGACTGCGCAACGGAAAAGAGTGGTAGTGTGTTTAACAGTTATGTATAACGCCTGGGCCGATTTCTATGATTCATACGTCAATCGATTCCTCTTAGCAAGTATAACTTTTGAAACTATCATGGTTATCAATACTATTTAGATTTATAACGGGATATGATGATTGATTGTCTTTCGAGTTTCCCGATATTTCGGCACAGTTACATGCGCCATGATCACGGTTGAACAGTTCAAAAAAGGAAATCCAGATATAAACCTCTTAGTAAGTATCAATATTCAGATATGTATGTATTTACAAAAAAACCTATGTAGTATATCAGTCACCTATAGCACCACCCATAGTACAAGCTCTGCTTTATTCCGAGTTAGGTGATGCTGTGTGATTAGTCCTGAGTTTTTTTTTATTTGTTTTTATATAGACACTAGTGGCCCGCCCCGGCGTCGCACGGGTATAAAATTTTCCTGGAAATTATTCGATTTTTTCTCGCCGTAAAAACCATCCTATCTCTCAAGTTGGATCGAACTGCACATGGTGTGCGAATTTTATTATAATAGGTTAAGTGGTTTAGGAGTCCATTGAGGACAAGCATTGTGACACGAGATTTATATATATTAAGATGATGACATCATTTTGTAAATATAAAAAAAATATGGTCAAACAACTATGTCATGTGGAATTATGAATAGGAAATAGGTATTAAGAAATCATTGATAGTTTTCTTTCAACAATTTCGTTCCGCCTAACAGTTTAGGATCTATGTCGCCGTTACTTAACAACCATTTCTAACCCCCGACCAAAAAAGACGTTATAAGTTTGACGTGTCTGTCTGTCTGTGTGTCTGTCTGTCTGTGGCAAAATCGGTTGAGCCGTTCAAAAGTTATGGGGGTGAGAGTGGGGAAGGAACACCGAAAATCTGCAAATATACTCGAGTGGGGTATCAAATGAAAGAGCATCGCGTGCCCTAACTACTAAATATTATGGTGCTTTACTTATAAGGAAATTAAGGCACTGGATTCGGGGGTTTTTCTTAAATTTTAAATTTATATTTATCACTTAAAAGGCTTATAGACAGTAAAAAAGTCAAAAAAGTACCCCGGCTTCGCCAACAAATTGCACCTTGTCTATGTAGCCTATTAAATCAGTTTCATTAATGTAACTAGCAAAGAGAAAAATCCAACTTCCTCGCCAAATTAAAACACGTTTCAACCGTAAAAGAGTCCATCACCGTGATTGGTTCCATAACAATGGCATCTGATTGAAGAGGCCCCTGATTGGTTGTTGAGAGACAAAAGTGCCAACCTGAATGAAAAACCATGGGGTGTTGTTACTATAGGAAATATTTTCAAATGAGGCCACCTAAAAAGAAATATTTTTAAAAGCCTTTATTTAACTTGTTAGTATGGACCAAGTCTTGCAACTTAATTTTGAATTAGTTATCTTCAAGCGATTCTAAGAGTTGGTTGCTTTTTGTTAAAAATCTACTTATGATAAGGTAGGTACTTGTTACTTAAAATTTGTTTGAGATTTTGTACTTTCTATTCTCAAATTATAAAACTGAAATGCCGTAATGGCTTAGTGGGAGCACAATCGACTTTCCTTGGTCCAAAGGTCGTGGGTTCAAATCCCACCACGCACCTCTGGATTTTTCTTCCTCAAAATTTTATGTGCGCTTTAAAACACGTGCTTTAACGGTGAATGCAAACATCGTGAGGAAACCGGCATGTTCAGATAACTTTAAAGTTTGAAGGGCATGTGACATTCTCCAACCCGCACTTGGCCAGCGTGGTGAATTTAGGCCTCGTTTCTCTCGCCAAGAGAGAAGTCCCTGTGTACCAGCAGTGGGAACGTTAATAGGGTGATGATGATGAAAGCTGAAGAGTGATTTTGTTTACTGTTTGATAGTCTATTAATCGAGGGAGGCTATAGGCTACTTTTTACAGCGGGAAAATACGTCGTTCCGGCGGGAAAATCCATAAGTGCGAAGAGGCGATGAGAGTCTGGAGAAATTGATTATCGTTGGTAACACCGAAGGGAAACGATCCCGAGGACGTTCACCAACTCGATGGACAGATCAAATGAAGGTTCCATCGTCGTCCAAATTCTACGACACTGTCAGAGATGCGATGGACAGAACCCGATGGAGACAAATTATCCGCTCCCGATGTAACTCCGATGCTGACCACGATCCTCAGACATGAGGGACCGACTACAGAGAGAGTACTTTTTCAGTAGAGTTGCGGAGCATATTTCTCTATCCAAGAATAAGTGTTAATTAGAGAGTGCCTACCTATAAGTTTTTTATATAAAATTGTACAGATATATTCCATTAGAAATCCACCTGTGTATCCGGCTGAATATTAGCATGGGCGGCTTATAAAATAAAAACATCAGCTGAAACTGATAAATTTCAGCGTAAATTTCGCTCAAAACTCCTCACTCCGGTATTACGTTAGTTTTACGAGACCCATTACCGCTGGAGCACGGAAACGCGCGAATTTCGAAATATCCCACGTTCTGGAATATTCCAGAATATAACTTTAAATTTAAATTAAAGTTATAAATGAGTGCTGGCAAACAAGGAATTCTGTATTTCCGGGAATGGAGAAAATCAGGAGATATTTTGGTGTTTCGAAAATATAAGTTTCGAGAAAAGTAAGAAGTTAGTTTATTACAAGCCTGAAGCACTCCCACCCCTGGCTTTGTCTGACCTTAACGATTTTGCCTCACGTAAAATCAAAATCAAAAAGACCAACGCTACTAAGTATATTTTTACGTAAAAATGGCACCTCGCTCATCTGCGACAAGAACGTGACAAGTCAGAAAACGTGATTTTTCAGAAAACGACTTTGAAGTTTTCAAATCTGTATATTTTCGTTCCTACTGAACTTTCTAAACTTTTTATTGACGATGAAGGTGCGCCAACAATTCCTTTTTCGAAAAAAACGATGCGGAGCTGGTATCTCATTCATTTTCATAATAATATCATGTTTTTTATCGAAAATGGCAGCACTTGTTACGTTTTTGCAGCAATATATATATTTTTTTATTAGATATACTGGCGTATCACGTTTTATATGCTAATATTTTTGTTAAACTAACGAAATATCAAATTTAAAACACGTTTTTGCAGTCAAAATATATTAAATTATACAAAAAAATATTACTTAAACACCGATATACTCGTACTTATTGTAGTATTTTAATCAGTCTCGACCATAAATTCAATTACACATAATACTTTTGTACTAATTTTAACAGTCTTGACTATAATTAAATCTTGCTTTACCATGGCACACTTCTTACCCAATACGAACAATGATGTCTGTCAATAATCGTAATCATCGTTTACTTAATATTAAATAATCAAAACATCTAAGCAAAAACAATCACAGTTATTTTCAATTAGTTGTACTATAATATTAACAATGGCACTTAACATTTGCACTTATTAGTTCACTAAACATTATTATAGAAAGTAACAAATCAATATTTTGACAGCCAGTGTGTTATCAAATAAAATGGAATGTAATAATAAATCTAAATTTTAAATTTAAGTAAATGCCCCGACTCCAATTCCTTAATTTTCTTTACCTTTAAGAAAATTCCTTTAAGAAAACACCATAATATTTAGTAATGTGTACCCACTCGAGTATATTTGCAGATTTTCAGTTTTCCTTCCCCACTCCCACCCCCATAACTTTTAAACGGCTCAACCGATTTTCATAAAACATGTCTAAGAACCACTGGGCCAAGCTCACCTTTCATACAAAAAAAACTAAATTGAAATCGGTCTTTCCGTTCGGGAGCTATGATGTCCCAGACAGACAGACAGACAGACAGACACGTCAAACTTATAACACCCCTCTTTTTTGGTCGGGGGTTAAAAATACTAATAAACATTCACATTTAACAAATCTCTATGATGATGCGCTTATAGAGATTCGTAAAATAAATAAATAAATAAATATTTCTGGACAATCTACACAACAACATTTAGCCCTGTGGTAAGCTCTAAGCTTGTGTTACGGGTACTAGACATCTGATATACTAAATATAATATACATACTTAAATAGAAGTTTTTATTATACATATTAAATAATAGAATAGAATAGAATTCTTTATTACACACCAGATGAAACAATACAATATGAAATTAAAACTAAACCTAGAATGCGTAATGGGTGGTCTTACCAACGATTATTAAACACCCAGACCAAGGAGAAAAGTGCTTGCAGAACATACAAACAATTTTACCCTCGGCGGGAATCGAACCCTCTACCTCTTGCTTTGCAAGCGGACATTCGCCCACCACGCCACCGAGGCAGTCAAAAAAAAAAGATTTATAATATCGAGGAATGAGGTTTTTATTAACCAGTTCCATAAGTTCTGCTTAATGCTGTAGTTATTGGTTGATTATTTATTGCCAGCGTGTTTTAAAAAACATTTAGCATTGTTGCTGGTTCGTTTCGGTTGTATCGTGTTTCCTTCTGAGTCTATCTTTAAGGTTCGTTGTTTAGGAACTATTTCTTCTAAGCAATAAAAGCCCACTGTGGTTGTCGAGTCAGTAGTAGTAGTGGGTATTATTTCGGTATCCTGAGGTGGATCTAATCTGTCTGTAGTTATACTGTCTATTGCATCAACTAATTATTTTCGGAGCATACCCAAAATCTTTTTCGATCGCGATCGTGACTCCATCTGAAAGAATAAGGTGGTGGTTTAAATATGTGTCATCATCTGTAATGCAACAACTTCAGCTATCACTACAAAATGTATACACACTTTACGACAACAACGAGATACGTGGTAATAATTCATACAAAACTAAACCTCTAGAGATTTCATTCATCATCTGAAACGGTACATATCCTTTTATTCCGAATAAGTATAATTTTTTTGCGAGAAAACCGTGACAAGGTAGCCTAAAAATGTATACAGTTAAATATTACTTTACAGCTATAGTGGTTCAAACCATGATATCACGCTTTAGTAACAAATGAATAACTAAATGAATGCACTTACCTTTCCATTAAAAACGTGACACACTGACTGTGTCACGTTTTTGTTGCAATTGAACAGCTCCTCCCTCGTCGCGCGCAGAGACTCCAATGACATGTACCGATGTTGAAACGAACTTCATAGTTGTAAAGGAGGGAGCTAGAACGCATCTTGTCGACTTTTTCCCTCATATCTTTGTCAATTTTGGGGCTAGGAATATCGCGTTTTTGTAGCAAGTAGAGCGCAATACGGCGGATTTTTATATACTGATATTCCAAAACGATACATAAATGTTATAAACCATTCTTGTCGCAAATGAGCGACCTGTAAAATAATTCACTGCAAACTGAAAGTTGAACGGCAAATGTTTATTCATCTCATCAATCATTAATTAATTAAGATCGGTTTTGTAAAAAAATGGCATAATAGTTTTAAAGTTATGGATGAAATTAAGGGTGAAAATAAAAGGAATATTGCATAAGCCTCACTTATGTTTCGGGGGACTTTTCTTTTCACGAGAGAGATAAGCCTTCATTCAACACGTTGGGAAAGTGCGATTTAGTTAATGTCACATGACCTTGAAACTTCGTCCACTTCAAACGAAACATTATTAGCAATGGTAGTATTATATATATAATATTTTTGTGAACTTTCTCCTTGGTTGGTGTTTAATATGTAAAATAAAAAATATCTATGCATTTTTGTCTATTATAATAAAGTATATATCAGACGTCTAGTACCTGTAACACAAGCTTAGAGCTTACCACGGAGCTAAATGTTGATGTGTCTCGCAATATTTATTTATTTCTAATTTAGTTCGTAAGAAATGAATGCTGTGCAGTAAAGCTGTTATATAATTCGTGTGGGGTGCGTAGTGCGCTCTCTACAATCTTATAGTTATAAGTTGTGTTGAAAGACTAGTTTGTAAGTTTTAACGGTTTAGTCGCGAGAGTACGCCGTGACGTTTTTTTATTATTTACTAGCTGCTCGCCCCGGCTTCGCATGGGTAATTATTAATCCCGGCAATAATTTGTTTTTTACTTGCTATAAAAACCAATCTAGGACGTCTACAAACATAAAAAGAAAAGAATTAGCCAAATCAGTCCAGTCGTTGTTGAGTTATGCGCTTACCAACACAGTTTACTATTCATTTTTATATATAATATAAGCCTTCATTTGACCACAATCTCACCTGATGTAAAGTGACGATGTGGTCTAAGATGGAGCATGAAGGCCTAGAAGATGGCTTCTCCGGACCACTTTACGAACCACGAAAAAATCGGTTCACGCACTGGCCCAGCCCGGAGGGTGGTGACAAGCCGCGGCCGAAGCCTACCACCAGAGACTGTTCTTAGCACCACCCGGAGGTCACGTGTAAGGCTTCAGATGGTTACCACTTACGGACGTGAACAGACAAAACCTCCAACATCGTGTTGTCTGTTAGACAGTAGTTTGCGACTGCCCGAGAGGGCGAATGTAATGCACGTCATAGCGTAAACTGCTGAGTTTCGGAAACATTTACTCTCTATGGTTTGCAAACCGTACAGTTCGCAATAACAACACCTTTTCTAAATGTAAAGGCTTAGCATTTTAATTACAGCAAGTGATAGTTAACCGTTTAATTTTGCACAACGCCAATAAGGGGAGATACCAAAAGGGGAGAAGGTGGTTCCATTACTCCGAAGTTAATAGGTGGTGCATATTGCATTGCCTCCATTCTCATGATTGGCTTTTTAAGTGTTCCTCGCAGTAGGTTTGCTTATCTAGATCACTTAGACTGTGCTCTTAATATAAATGTAGGTATTCTTACAGAAAACACTTCTTATAAAAAAATTGCGTCACAAAATTAAAAACAATCTTCTAAACTAAAACTTATAAATATTGAAACGATAATAAATCTGAATTTAAAATTTAAGAAAAACCCCCGATTCCAATGCCTTAATTTCCTGAAATGTAAAACAACATAATATTATGGTAATGTGGACGCGATGCGTTTTCATTTGATACCCCACACTAGTATTTTTGCAGATTTTCGGTTTTCCTTCCCCACTCTCACACCCATAACTTTTAAACGGCACAACCGATTTTCATGAAACATGTTCACGAACACTCGCGCCAAACAAATTGTTACTAAATATATTATAATCGAAATAACTAAGACCGAGGTAACTCAATAGTACAAAAAAAACATAAGCTTCGAATTGAGAACCTCCTCTTTTCGTTGAAAGTCGGTTAACAACAATAATCAGAATTGACAACTACACCGTCTAGCTAAAGCATTCAAAACGTACGTTAAACGATTCCCTTGCCGCCGGCCTGCACCGCAGATTTACGTCTCGATACGCTCAATTTTATGTCCCGGTTTGATGGCAAAGGACCTTAAAGCTTCAATACATACCTAATCATTTAATTATTAACTAATAATAATAGCTTAATTGGAAACACAGAAGAACTTAATGGTCGTGAGCGTACTACCTAAATTATTACATATGTTTAAGAAAAACATTCTTAATGTAAACTTACCTACGTAAAATAAAATTAACATAGTTTGACTAGGAAGAATTACTTACCAATTTCCATCATAGTACGTGGGTATGGCTCTAATTTAACAAAAATAACAACTAAAACTTAACACAGCTAAACACCGCACACAAAACAATAAACAGCTGATAGGCTTTACATTACAATAACAATGGCACTGTTGACATGACAGATCTTGTTGACAGTGGCAGTGACATCATATGTTTGAACTTCAATTTTGTGCTGCCACCTGGAATAAAGAATTTGCCTAAAAAAGACAGGTTTTTTCTAAATAACTGCTACACCAATTTGAAAACAAAACATAAATAAAACAAATTATATTTGCATATTTGAAGACCTCAGTGGCTTAATGGGCGAAGGCCAACCTTAGGCGCAAGAGGTTGCTGGTTCCATTCCCGCCTAGATTTTCTACGATCTACAGTAATATATTTTTCGTTATCGGTTCGGGTGTTTTGTATGTATCTTATAGAATGTATTTATTATATATCTATACAATGTATCAGTCACCAAACAGTTAACACCCTTATAAGATAATATTGCAGTTTGACATTCCGCTCGCTGAAGATTACTGTTGTTGGACATTGCTAGACACATGTCACATATATATTTTTTTGTTTATTAAAGATATCTTATCTATTAAATTACATGGAACCCTAGGTGTAAGAATCTAATTTTTAGTATGGATTGGATTCTTACACCTTGAAGGTTTTATAATATAAATCGATTACGCGACGCAATAAATTAGGTATACTTCATAATAAGAAATGAAAATAGTATAACCTCAGTTGGGTTATTATTACCTATTATAATAATGTTGGTTTTAAACATGGAGGGTAAGAATAATTTAGAGCAAAACACTATAAATTACCTTACATGGAAAAGAAAAGAACTGCTGCACCTGTAAACACTAAACTAAAATCAAGATTGTGACGTACACACACATAATGGTATGGTATTGGTATGGTAGTAGTAGGTACCTACCTACGACAACGAGACGAGACGATTAAGAAAGACTATAACAAACTCGCGTAAAATTAATTATAAATAATTTTAACGTTCAATTTATATACAAAATTGACTTTGCTTCAATGTGCATTTTTTAAACAATAGATACCTACATTGTTTAATCTTTCAACTTTTTCTATGTGCTTGGACTAAAGTTCATGCTATTTAAATACTTACACATTTATCTTGCCTTAAAACTTAACTTTAGTACGAGTGTCAATAACCTCCTGTCGTTCATATAACTCCTAAAAAGTTTAGCTGTAAACGTTTTTTTTTAATTCTATTGGACTTCTGGACTTTAACCGACGAATGACATCCACATTTATCGGACGGACTGCGAAGTTGTCCACACGTCTATCAAGTGCATTAAAAAGTGATAAGCAAATAATTATTTCAAAGAAAATGTCTTCACAAACAGTGTCTGATGAAGAGTTGATTAAATATTATCCAGACTTGCCAAATGGACCTCTGGATAAATACAGAAAGTCCGCATCCTTCGATTGGCGCAGAATGAAACTTGTTTACGAGAACTTGAACACTATTAAGTTGAAAGTAAGTCTTAAATACTTTAAAGAGTTTGAAAGAAATTCACCAACCAGCACTTGGCTAGTGTGGTGAATTAAGGCCTAATATTTCTCGCAAGAGATAGTCGCTGTGTCCCAGCAGTGGGAATGTTAATAGGGTGTTGATGATGAAGTCGTATTTATAACTGTTAAAGATAATGATGTTATTATTTGTGTTATCTGCCCTATTTTATTGACCAGTATGTAGGTACTTATTAGTGCCTGCAGTTCATTTAAAAACATATAATTCCTTTCCACATTGATTTTAATCAATTACTTTTGCTGTTGACTATACCACATTTCCTAACTAGCGCAGGATGTAGAGTACATAAAAACTATCAATCGACTTATGTTATACATTTAGTATTTTAATAAATGATGACTGTGATAACTTTAATACAATAGCCCAATAATAATAAGAAAATTAAATAAGTTACTATTATTAAAGTATGTTGTTTAGTGAATTGCCGTGTAGTCTTTTACTCAATAACACATTAGTGAAGATTAATTTAATTAAAAGATTAAAAAATATATTAACTGAGCCTGGTACTCTTTCGATTTGATGTCTTTTAAATAATGCTTTATTTCAGCATGACATCTGGAAGTTCATGGAGAGCCACCCCCTGTTCCAGCATTCACCTGCAACTCGGACGCTGGACGAGGAGCGCCACATCACAGTCAAGAGGATGTTTGCAATGTTTAATGAAAACTTTATACCTATGGAGAAGGTATGTGAAGAAATATATGTTTTAAAATTAATCTCAATGCAGAAATTTTGTAGGACAAAGCCAATTTTCCAATTTATATGAATACATTTTAAATGCCATACCTGGGGAAATGAAATGAAATGAAATCGTTTATTTGCGAGAATACATAATTAATAATACATGTCAGATCTTAAATAATAGTTTATGTCACTGTATTCAGCCTGCAAGCGGGCGTGCAAATATTTTGTCAAAATTATATTAAAGATGTCATAATAAAAAATTACATACATTTATCATCATAATTCACATTATAGAAACATTTGTCAAGCAACCAACTACATACTATCAGAAATACAATCAGTGCAAACTACACCCCTCTTTATAATATTGATCTTAAGCCTCTACATTATGAAATTTAAACCTCTAACAAATTAAGTTATTAATTTATTGTGAGTATATAATTATGAATAATTTATTTGATAATACACAACATTTTTTTAATTTCTGTGATAGATTTAAGAGACTTGGAAGTGAAGCATCACATTTTAACCCCCAACAAAAAAGAGGGGTGTTATAAGTTTGATGTGTAGTCTGTCTGTCTGGGACATCATATCTCCAGAAAGAATGGAGCAATTTCATTTTGTTTTTTTGTATGAAAGGTGAGTTTCATAGTTCTTAGACATGCTTGATGAAAATCGGTTGAACTGTTAAAAAGTTATGAGGGTAAACTGAGCTGTTATGAGAGTGGGGAAGGAATACCGAAAATCTGCAAATATACTCGAGTACCTTCTACCTTCTAGGTCTTCATGCTCCATCTTAGACCACATTGTCACTTTACATCAGGTGAGATTGAGTTCAAATGAAGGCTTATCCAACATTAAAAAAAAAAAAAAAAGAGTAGGGTCACAAATTAATGCACATCACTTGAACATTACAAAATAATATGACTTTTTACTTCTAAGGGAACTAAAGTTCTGGAATCGGTTTTTTTTTTATTTTAAATTTGGATTATTAGATCATAAGAAATCAACACTAATACAAATTCTAAATGGGTGAACTAAGATCTACACAGACATCTCGCCTAGAAGTGTTGTGTGAATAAACCAGCATGTTCTAAGAACTTTAAGAGTTTGCATTTACCAACTCGCACTCGGCCAATGTCAAGAGAGAAGTCCCAGTGTCCCAACAGTGGGAACGTTAATAGGGTGATGATGATAATAAAATAATATCAAGGAAAGGATTTAACTCAAACTAATATGAATAAATTTCAGTCGATCTTCGCCAGTCTGTTTTCTCATTTAAATCTGAAGACTGGCGAAGATCACATGTCCTCCAAATGTGATCTTCGCCAGTCTTCAGCTGGTTTCCTCACGATGTTTGCCTTCGCCGTTAAAGCTTACATACATTTTTCAACTAGAAAAATCCAGAGGTGTTTGATCCCGTGATCTTCGGAATGATAGTCGAGTGTGCTCTCACTTAACCAACACGGCTTTTTTAAATCCATTTAAGTAAATAATATTTTCTCACATTAATTTTATAATTTAACCACGGTGCGAAACTTGTTTGAACAGTTGTTGAAACAAGAATTCTTATCAATGTGCTTGATATTTTAATTTCCTTTTGAACTCCAAGAATATTTTACATTATTTACTCGTATCAATAATTTGGTGACACGACGATAAACATTTCTAATTAAAACACGAAATAAATATTACTCACTATTCACTCTTGTCTTTAATCCACTCAGGTTGTAGTTAAGGAAATATAGCAGCAGGGAGCTAATTTCTGACCTTGTATGAGAATTGCTTAGTGCTAGTGGACGGAATATCCGACATATGCATATAAACCTTCCTCTTAGATGATTATCTATTTCTGAGAAAAGATTAAGACACATCCGTAACCCTGGCACACAAATTATAAATAGTTTAAGTTTTTAGTAAGAAAGTTAGGTTTATCATTTATTAAAAAAGATATTAACATTAAGATATATGTACATATATATTTTGTCCCGATCCCAATCCCAATAATGCGAGAAATGGACAAAGTTGATGATGATAAATGCGAACAGGCAGCAAAAGCGACGAAATTTTGTAGAGATGTAAATGCTTAGAGTAGTAATAATAATAAATTATTTATTTCAGGAATCTCAGGCCCATAAAAACATATACCTTACAGACTAACACACGAAAATATAAATCTTATATACTAAAATATCCATCGTGTCCGTATCGTGGATCATCTTGCAATGTAGGCGACCGATGAACCGTCGTAACTTGACCCCTTGCGGCCAAAAACTGCTCATTCAGAAACGTCGACAGATATTGAGTTGGAACCCGCACCATAAATAAACCGAAGCTCACATTACGGCGAGATTCCAACCTTTCGACACGAACCGAAAATACAGTCTTGGTTCGGATGTATTCCATCCACCACAGCCTCGTTAGTACTAGGTATATTGTTGCATAGCTACCTAACTGTGACTCAGGACAAATTTTCTTTGTATGCAAATTAATATAGGGGGTCACTTAAGTCAGCTTAACTTAGGACTAACTGTAATAGTGATGTCATGTTATGCCGGGTTAAATAATTAAAAATACATCAAACATTAATGATGCATGCTAATTCTATTATTAGTTATTACACACAACAGTTCTTGATGAACAATAATTATATTTTTGTTTATTTGTGTATAATTTATGTAGATACGTTAGTATGAATGGCTATTCTCAACTTTATTCTCACGGTAATAAGTAGGTACTTACAAGTGCACAATGATTAAAGAAGAAAACTGTTAAATCCATAATTATACCCTTGTATTCGATGAGTACTGGCGACCACGAATTTTCAAACGGAGCGTAGGACACCCATCAACTAGATGGACAGCCGACCTGGTGAAGGTAGCGCGTAGTCGCGGTGGTTACAGACTCCTAACTAGCGAAAATACTGGAAGTCTTTTAGGGGAGGGCCAGCAGTCTAGGTCCAGCAGACGTCCAACGACGAATATTGATGATTCTATTCAAAACTATAGTTTAAGAAATCAGTCAGGTAGATCAAACTCTTGTATTGAATCAAATACGAGTGTAAATTAAGAAGTATTATGATCTATTACCGGAAACCTACTTCTTCCATCTGTATTCTACCCGATGGTATTTAATTCAACAGTTTTTGTTAGGTTGTCCTTTAGGTTAAACTGCCTGCAGTTTTTCGCTTGCGCGGTTCTAAGCGGTTTACGTTTCCTTTAGCAATATTTATCGTAGGTAAGCTTGGCGACAAACATATATCTATTTTCCCATAAAAAACTAAATACCTAATTTAGGTAGTTTATTTTATGACGACAGAGCTTGATTTACCGTAACCATGTCTCCTTCAGATTAATTTCTCTGAATCCTGACTATATTTGTATATCTCTTGGTAACCAGTACCTATTTATTTCTCTTACAGATAGCAGAAGACCCGATGGTATTTCAAGCGGAAACGGAGGCAATGTTCATGTTTGACAGCTCGCTGGCTGTCAAAGTGTCGTTGACCTTCCGCATGTTCAGCAATGTGATCCAGGGCAGCGGCCGCAGCCATCACTACCCGATTATCGAGGATGTATCTAAAGCGAGGATAGGTAATAATATAAATAGAATCGTTAGTTCATAATGCTTTGTTTCTCATTAACCCCCGACGCAAACATAGGGGTGTTATTAGTTTGACGTGTCTGTCTGTCTTTCTGTCTGTGAAATCATATTTCCCGAACGGATGAAGCGATTCCAATTTAGTTTATTTTTATGTTCGTTGAAAATCGGTTGACCCTTTTATAAGTTATGTAAGGGGTAATAGTGGGGAAGAAGAACTGAAATCTATAAATATACTCGATTGGGGTCATGAAATTGAGAAACCTCCCCCTTTTTTTGGAAGTTGGAGGTTTCTCAATTTCAAGACCCCACTCGAGTATATTTATCTTTTTTGGAAGTCGTTTAAAAACGCGGGCATAGGCTGGGTTCTGGTTATGTATAAGATATCCAATCTAGGCTTTTCTTCTAGGCGGTTGTTTCGCACTAACTGAAGTAGCCCACGGGTCCAACGCCAAAGGCATGAGGACCACGGCTACCTACGACCCGGAGGCGAGACAGTTCGTCCTGCACACCCCTGACTTCGAGGCGGCCAAGTTCTGGGTGGGATCGCTCGGTAAGGTTCATAAAAGTCACGATTTTAAAAGATTTTTTTTTTTTTTGCTGGGTAAGCCTTCATTTGACCACAATCTCACGAAGACCTAGAAGGTAGATGGCTTCTCCGGGCCACATTACGAAACACGAAACAATCGCTTCACGCACTGGCCCAGCCCGGAGGGTGGTGACAAGCCGCGGCCGAAGCCTACCACCAGAGAATACAATATACAACTGACTAATTTTAGATGATGTTTGAGAGAAACACAGGGTTTGTACCGAAAGGCAGTGGTGGTTGTTGTTGAGAGCACTTTAATTTCCCCTCGTTCCTCGGGAAATATACAGTCTGAAATATACAGCCCGCGAGCGCGGCGGTACAACTGACTAATTTTAGATGATGTTTGAGAGAAACACAGGGTTTGTACCGAAAGGCAGTGGTGGTTGTTGTTGAGAGCACTTTAATTTCCCCTCGTTCCTCGGGAAATATACAGTCTGAAATATACAGCCCGCGAGCGCGGCGGTATATTTCAGACGAGGCGACCCCTCCCGCGGACCCGCACAGAATGTGCCCCTCGCGCCATTGTATTAAATTATTTAAGTTCTTAGAGATTACAATATTACCAAATATAAGGTCTTACTGAAATGTTAAAAGGAAAAAATCACATATATTATGGTTTTACTATCGAATTTTTTTCAGTTCGGTCGCGCAGTAAAATTTCTGTCTCCTCCAATCCTGCCGTAAGGAACTTCGTTCCAAAAAAACAAATCAAACAAACTTATAACTATTTTTACTAATTATAACCTACTATTAGCTTAACACGTACAGTAATTACAAAATCTAATATTTTTTTTAATTATACCTTCACATAGATTTACTATAATATAATTTTTAATGATTGGGTTCGATTCCCGCCGATTGGTCATGTGCTTCTGCAATCACTTTCTCGGTGTTTAAATGTATTAAAAAAACTAAATATGTGTATTATAAGTATATCAGATGTCTAGTACCCGTAACAGAAGCTTAGAGCTTACCACGGGCTGGATGTTGTGTGGATTGTCCGGATCTTTTTTTTATTTATTACAATAGTCATCATTAAAATTTAATGAAATTCATACAACTCTATTTCCCAGGTAAATGCGCAACCCACGCTATAGTGTACGCGATGCTGATCTCCAAAGGCAAGAACCACGGTCTCCACGCGTTCGTCGTGCCGATCCGGGATCCGAAGACATTGGTCGCGCTGCCCGGAGTCACGGTGGGGGATTTGGGGGAGAAGATAGGACTCAATGGGGTGGACAATGGGTAAGCCTTATTTATAGGCTCAAGGTCGCTGAACGAGTAATAAAATAAAATAAAAAGGTTTTATTTCAGACAACACAATAGTCCATATTTTTTAGAAATTACAAAGAAAAACACAAAATATAAGGTAATGTAAGGGTTTCTCTACCAAATCCAATCAGGAACGAGGAGATACGTAGAAGAACGCGGGTCATCGATATTACCAAACGGATTAAGTAAGTAAAGGGCTTAGGCCTGAGGTCCTATTCGTGGGGCCCAAGCGCCCAGAGTTTCAAAATCAAGTCCTGCGTAGCTTCCGTGAAGTGACTACATATGGATGTATTACGCCAGCCAACGACAACCGTTGAGACTGGAAAGTTTTCGAAGCCAAGAATCGAAAGGTGCAGCTCAATGAAGGCCGCTGGCAATCTAAATAACTGTAAATCTTTGAGAGATGCCAGTTGACATCCTACGACTGAAATTATGAATGGATGCTTTATCCTTGAAGAAGTGTTATGACAGCCTCAGTAGCCGATTGTGCGAACGAAAGGCGAAACCTTTTCTTAAATCTGTCCACTGTATGTATTATGTATTTCTATCATATTAAGTATATCAGTTGCACCCGTAACATTAGCTTTAAGCTTATCACGGGGCGATGTGTTGTTGTGTGGATTGTACGGAAATATTATTTATTTTTATTCATTTAAACGCGTTCAAGCGAAGAAGCAAACTCTTCAATTTTCTAATATTAGTTTACTTAAGTCTTCCGTTATTAATTTCAGATTCGTAATGTTCAACAACTGCCGCCTTCCGAAAGAGGCTGCATTGGACAAGCTGGGAGGCGTAGATGACAGCGGGGAATACCAGACCCCTTTCAGAGACCCCAATAAGAGGTTTGGCGCCTCACTTGGGGTACTATCTGGTACGTTTTAAACTTGACTAGTTGTGCCCCGCGGTGTTACCAGCGTTATAATGGATTTTCGTTTCGGTAAAAGTAGACAATGTCCTTTCTCAGGATCTAGAGAATCTGTGAAGCAACTTTAATTTCATTAAATCCAGTAGTTTTTGTGTGATAGCTGATAGATGGCGTTACTGTCATATAAATAATATTATTATTGCTTAACAAGTAGGTATGGTTAAAATCTAAAATTACCAATTCATGATAACCTGTAAAAGTATAAGTAGTAATATCTTTTACAAGCTGACATTAAGAAAAAAATTGAACCCGACTTGACTCAACTTATTTGGATATTTTTTGTCTAATAAGACTGTTAAGTGAGAACGGTTGGTACGCAACTTTAGTTCCGATATAGTTCCTAAACCGTAAGTCGGATCGAAAAACATTAAATAAAACTACAAATGAGTTTTAAGTACCTATTCAAGGATACCCAGCATGACATTGTTAGTTGACTTTTTTCATTTTACAAAATGGCGTCCAGTAGTTGCCATATTGATTTATCACTGACGTCATGTCTCTAGTGACACAGACTAAGAGGAATCGATCGACGTATGAATCATACTAATCGGCCTTGGCATTTGATCTGTATAGTTCTACAAAGGAACGTACAACCAACGAAACCAAGTGTTCTACCAATACCAATTGTTCCTATTATTAAGATAATTTATTTAAGAAAATATAATAGAAGATACATCTTAAGTTAATTTGAAGTTGTAATGCCCCAACGGGGCTCATGTCTGGGAATCTATTATGTTAACACTTTTATTGTAACCACATGAAGCAACAAATAAATGAATGGATGACTATTCGTTCTTAAGGTGGGTCAATCAACGAATTACTGAATTACATACAAACATACACCTTGTTTAAGGCCCATTGCCTCTGCATGTACATTTGTCAGCTCTGGTTCAAATATAAAAGTACAGTACTATAAGGATGCAATACTATAATTCCACTCCTTTAAAAATGCAAAAGTTATGAATAATATTGTTCTGTATATCACAGGTGGCAGAATTCATATAATGTCAATATCAACGCACTACATACTGAAAGCCATCGTGATTGCAATAAGGTACTCCGGGGTTCGCAAGCAGTTCGGCCCTGAGAACGCTGCTGAGGAAACACCAGTTTTAGAGTATCAACAACAGGTAACAAAACTTAAAGATATTTTTTTATGCTAGATAAGCCTCTATTTGACCACAACTTCTCCCGATGCCAAGCGACGATGTGGTCTAAGACGGGGCATGAAGACCTAGAAGGTAGATGGCTTCTCCGGACCACATTATGAAACACGAAAAAATCGCTTCACGCACTGGCCCAGCCCGGAGGGTGGTGACAAGCCGCGGCCGAAGCCAGAGACTGTACTTAGCACCACCCTGAGGTCACGTGTAAGGATTCAGAGGGTTAACACTTACGGACGTGAACAGAAAATACCTCCAAAATACATAAGCACCCCTATTATCGTTCCCACTGCTGGGACACAGGGACTTCTAACTTGGTGAGAGAGATTAGGACTTGAACATGGAGTAAATAATTCATCAATTAGGCTGAGGTCCTCTTTGACAGCCGACAGTGCTATACAGGATATCTGCATAAACACACCAGAGGATAATTAATTTTTCGAATCGGTCAAGTAGTTCCTGAGATCAGTGCGTTGAAACAAACAATTAAATAAAAGCTTTATAATATTAGTAAAGATTGGTTATTAAATAAAATTAAAAGTCTATTAAAAAGTTTTAAGGCAGGCAAACATCGTGAGGAAACCAGCACGTTCTGAGAACTTTAAAAGAGTTTAAAGGACATGTGATATTCTCCAACCCGCACTTGGCCAGCGTGGTGAATTAAGGCCTAATCTCTCTTGTCAAGGGAGAAGTCCCTGTGTCCCAGCAGTGGGAACGTTAATAGGGTGATGATGATGATTAAAGAGAATTAAGCTATTTCGTATGTTTGTATTAACATGTTTATTCAAAGTCAAAGTCAAAACGTTTATTTCCTTAGAATCACATAGCCTACGTGGACAATCAACTTAAAATTAATAAAACTAAATTGTTTAAACAAAAAGTATTAAGGAAATAAAATAACATTGTCTTGACAGTTCGCTTCAATGTTTTATACTATTGTTTCAGCAAATAAGACTGCTCCCGTACCTGGCTGCGACGTACGCCATGAAGTTATTCTCGGTGTGGATGTCCAAGGTGCTCATAGAGATCACCATCCAGAATTTAATGGGTAAGTTTAAGGTAAGGCGGGGTTGCCTGGAAGAGATCGCTATCAGCGATAAGGCCGCCCATTGATTCACAATTTTTGTACATTTTTATCTTTTTTTGTGTATTATTATGTTGTGTTCAATAAAGAGTATTGTATTGTATGTTTAAGAGATGTCTAACTAAATTCATGTTTTACCATATCCAAGTAAAATAGTAGATTGTTAAATTAGAGAGAAATCTTGGTCCGACACTCACGGTTAAATTAATAATTGCTGGACAATCCACACAACATCTAGATGTTGTGTGGATTGGGCATCAACCACACCAATGGACACCATGGGGCTAGCCCATGGTAAGCTCTAAGCTTGTGTTACATATATTAGACATCTGGTATATTTAATATAACTCATGCATAGATATATCTATTTATATAAATAAAATTGAATTGTTGTTCGTTAAAACTCGAGAACGGCTGAACGGATTTATCCTATCATAGTCTTGAAATGTTCGTGGAGGTCTAGGAAAGGTTTAAAAGGCGAGAAAAAATCGAATAATTGCCGGGAAAAAATTGAACAAAAACCCGTGCGAAGCCGGGGCGGGCCACTAGTTTTTAATAAACATATGAAACACCCAGACCAAGGAGAAATTACTCGCAGAACAGAAACCATCATCTTTCAGTGGTAAGTTTGAGTGATGTCCAAATAATGCCTGTTGTACCATATTTGAGTTAAATAGACAATGTTTAAAATATGTAGTAATCTTGGTCTGTCAGACAACCAAAATCTCAGAGAGTGAGGTGTCCAAGTTATTTCTCATATAGGTAGACTGCCTCAATGGCGCGGTGGGCGAAGGTCCGTTTGTGGCGCGGGAGGCAGTGGGTTCGATTCCCGCCTAGGGTCAATATTTTGCATGTTCGGCTTGCACCTTGTCTGTATTGTTAAATGTGTATAATAAAAAATATCTATTTATGTATGTCTATCATATTAAGTATATCAGATGTCTAGTACCCGCACAAGCTTAATTAAAGCCATACATTTTTCGAGGAGAAAAGTCCCGAGGTGCGCGGCGGGGTTTTGAACCCACGACCTTCGGAATGAAAGTCCAGTGTGCTCCACTTAGCCAACACGGCTAACTTATAACTTTTTAAAGTCATAAGTTAGCCGCCTTTTCAGTTGTTTCCGTGATCATGGCGCTTGCAACAGCGTCGAAATATCGGAAAACTCAAAAACCGTCATATCATGGTATGTTACCCGTTTTAAATCATAGTACGGCTAACTTATGTTGTATTTCAGGTGTGACGGAAGACACTGCCGCCGCCCGCGGTATAGAACTGCACGCGTTGTCGTCCGCAGTGAAGCCTCTGTTCGGGTGGACGGCGCGCGACGCCATACAGAACTGCCGGGAGGCCTGCGGGGGCCACGGCTACCTTAAAGGTTTTATTCTAATTCTAAGTGGAGGAACTGAGATCTGCACTGACATCTCGCCTGGGAGTGTTTTGTGCATTATCCCCCGCCTAACCAGGCCCCAACCAGCCCAACTCCCTGATGTAGCGGAGTAGGACTTTCGGTGTTGTAACTAGTTGTTTGAGCAAGTCTGCGGATGTAGATGGGGTCTTCGCGTCCATGAGACGCCTCAACCCCGTCTCCTTTCTTATCTCTTCTGTGGCTTTGCAGTGGATCACTACATGTTCCACCGTCTCCTCTTCCTCAAAGCAGCCGCGGCACAGACTGCTGTCTGTAGCTCCGGTCTTGTGAAGGTGATGATTGAACTCACAGTGACCAGTAATGACTTCAACCATCTACCTTAAAGGTTTATTAAACTATCTATTTATTTGTGATTGTGTTAATCAAACATTTGCGCCATGATCACAGTTCAACCGTGATCATGGCGCATGTAACTGTGCCGAAATATCGGGAAACTCGAAAGACAATCAATCATGGTAAATATCCCGTTATAAATCTAATTAATATTAATAACCATGATAGTTTCAAAAGTTATAATTTATACTAGATTTACAGGTCCCACAAAAACTGTATTGCTGTTTGTGGTTAACGAACATTTAAACTAGCCTTACATGTCCCACAAAACAGTCTCTGTGTTTAAAATGATTTATCTATTGCTGTTTGTGGTTAACGAACATTTAAATTAGACTTGCGGGTCTCATAAAAATTGACTCGGTGCTTTCGGACGCTTAGTTGGACGGCTGGGTTCCATGCTCACTTTGTGGATATCCCTCAAACCCGCACAAAGATTCTCGAATTCTTATACAAGATAGAAAATTATTTATTTCCATTGTTTTACAAATCTTAGAAAAGTCATTAATAAAATACCTACATACTAAACATAAACTAATTGAACATAGGTACTTAAAGACTTTGTATGCAGTTTTGAGCCTGGTACTTTCGACCAGAAAATACCTCCGAACAAGTGATGAACCACTTAAGAAATATAAAACTGCGAGAAATATTTGGTGGAAAAGAGAAAAAGTAAGACCGACCAACACGCAGCCTTCATAATTGGTTTCCCAAAAACATACTACAAAGTCCTATGTAATCCGAACGCATGGCCACTAGGTGTCAAGCTCTCGGACTGGTTTCGTGCCGCTCCCCGCCCCCGCTCCCCGCCGCCCGGAGCGGGGATGCCGGCCGCGCGACCAGTGGCAAGTGACTTCGTATGCAAATAAGATGAATCGCAAGTGCGCACTGTTAAGGAGTAGTATTCTCTACCAAAGACTGTTTTTGAAGTGAAACTTCTTTATAATCGTTGTGATTTCGAACCGGATGCAACGGAAAAAACGACAGGTAAGCCAATCTTAAACGCTAACCAAGGTTAAGCAACGTTGCACGACGCCAGTACTTGGATGGGTGACCGCCCGAACAAAATCTTTTTACACAGTATTCTTTTTATTTTTTTATTCATCTAATCCTTTTCTCGATTTACTGAAGTTTCACTTCTATCGTGTGCGAATCGCACACACACCTTTATTCGAATTCATACAGCCGGAACTCTTTTCAGACTACAGTGAATAGGCTCCTTCTAGGCGAAATTGCTCCATCGTCAACCTCGTCCGGCCTTCAGACGAGACAGCGTTCAAGAGTTAGCCAATTTTAGTTGGTCAGCATGCAGCATGCTTATAATAGACAGAAACTAGCATTTGTTTGTAAATGTTAAATGTATAAGTAACCATGTTGTACACCAATATTGTTATAATAACAACATAAGAGATGGAAGCTGAGTTGTTCTATTCGCTTCTCAACTCAGTGTAAAAAATTGAAGCGAACTGTCAAGACTTTGTTATTTCCTTGATTATTCTTAGTTTTTATTTAAATTAGATTTAAGTTGACCTGTCCATGTAAGCATAGGCTTCTAAGGAAATAAACGTTTTGACTTTGACTTTGACTTTAATAAAAAAGAACGTAACCGTTGCTTATATGCCATAACTAACAATATTATGTTCTCCAGCGTCCGGTCTCGGCGACCTGCGCAACGACAACGACGCGAACTGCACGTACGAGGGTGAGAACAGCCTGCTGCTGCAGCAGACCAGCAACTGGCTTCTCAACGTGTGGACTCGCAGGTAAATTCTTATGTGTCATTGGAGGTTCGTTCTCATAACATCCATTGATCAGATCCATCATGGATCTAGTAGGACTTTTTTCCCATTAGATACAGTTTTTTTGCTGGATGGATCTAATAAAAGAAATCCCACTTAATCTCTGATGGATCAGGCCAATGGATCTACAGGGTACAAACCCTTTTGGAGATGAGGGCGTCTCTTGACTATGTACCCGGTGTGAAATTTTATTAGTTTATTAAATAGCTCTTTAGGTGAAAAAATACTGGTTTTCATAAAGGCAGGAAAGGACTTTTGTAATAAGTTCCTATAGAACCTTTCTGCCTATAAAATTAATAGAATAGTATAATTTATTTGTCCAAAACATGTAACATCGTAATATAAATCGAGTTTACAAAATTTCACTGTACTGGATTACTTGGCATATCACACATTATTATATTGATTGAAATTTGTGTGCAAAATTTTAGCTGAGTCATATCCTGGAAAAAATATATTTATTTAATGCCTAATCTCTCTCGTCAATTAGAGAAGTCTCCATTGACAGGTATTATTAGCCATTGCTAAGTTTACTCGGATTTTGTGTAATAAGCTCTGAAAGCTTGTATTAAAGGAATATCGCTTGAAGGCTTATAATGGAGTATTTCTATAACCTTAACTTTTGACAGAAACAAATTGACAGCCGCCGACTCCCCGCTCGGCACATTACGCTTCCTGGAAGATGCTGACAAGACCCTCGCTGGGAAGTGCCCCTGGAACACTGAAGAGGAACTAATTAACCCTCAAAGTAAGTGTCCTTTGATTACCTACGGGTTTTGAGCACGTTTCGGAGGTTTCCGATTCAGTCAGAGGGTTTATATGATTATCCAGAATTATGGGTACAAGCCCTTGCGAAGACGGGCGAGTCGCTAGTCAAAGTTAAAACATTTATTTTCTTTGACGCACAAGTCAACTTAATGTTAATTTAGATTAGATTAGATAACACTTTATGACACACCACACAAAATACACAAAAAATAAACATAGACAATCTAAGTCTTTATGCCTCAAGACTCCTACTCACAATTCTAGTCGGTATGGTAAATCTTTTGCAGTGACAGCGGTGAGGCTGTGGAACGCCCTTCCGTACTCATTGCAAGCCAGTGCTTCTATTAATAATTTTAAGAAAAAACTCAAAGAACACTATCTCTCCTTGCAGATCTAATTTCTTCTATATTTGTATATCACATCTTTGTATAAGTGTGATTATATATTTATATGTGTATATAATATATATATATTTATGTGCGATATTTTTGTATGTATTTCTAATTAGCTAATAAATGTATATATTTATTGGTAGTTATCTATTTGATGTTAAATATTAAGTAGTTATAGAATAAATGTAGTTATAGTATTTAGATTAATTTGTTTTACCTATTCTATTTTTTTTTCTATCTGACCTATCATATGTGCACATTGTCAACCCACTCTTTTTTACACGTCTCTTGTATGTCGAGGTCCGCTGTAAGAAAACTCTTTTAGAGTTAAGCTCACCTTTTGTACATTTTGGCTTAGTATAAACTTTTTTTTATCTGTTTTTTGTGTGTGCAATAAAAATTTATGAATTATGAATTTATAGACTAAGTATATCATCAAAATGTCGGAGTAAAATGGGCAGCCTTATCGCTATGAGCGATCTCTTCCAAGCAACCTGTGATGGATAGGATTTAAATAAAAACTCAGAATAATCAAGTCAAGTCAAAGTCAAAACGTTTATTTCCTTAGACCCTTATGCATACATGAACAGGTCAACTTAGAGCTAATTTAAATAAAAACTAAGAATAATCAAGGAAATAACATTGTCTTGACAGTTCGCTTAAATTTTTTATACTGAGTTGAGAAGCGAATAGAACAAATCCAGCTTTCAAGGAGATAACATTGTCTTGATATTAGTATTAACACACTATCTCTGTCCCTCAGATCTGGTCTCCATGTACCGCTGGCTGGCCTGCTACACGCTGAAGATGACCAGCGAGAAGGTGGCTCAGCTGCGAGGAGCCGGCAGGGACCCCTTCCAGGCCAAGAACGAGTCGCAGTCCTACAACGCTGTCACCTTGTCCGTGGTTTACGCTGAGGTACGTTGTGTGGTAACGTTATCCAAAGGTTTATCCAATGAACATTTACTTTGAATATAAATCTAAATTTAAAATTTAAGAAAAACCCCCCAATGCCTTCATTTCCTTTAATGTAAAACAACATAATATTATGTAATGTGCACGCGATGCGCTTTCATTTGATACCCCCACACTAGTATATTTGCAGATTTTCTGTTTTCCTTCCCCACTCTCACCCCCATAACTTTTAAACGGCTCAACCGATTTTCATGAAACATGTCTAAGAACACCCGGGCCAAACTCACCTTTCATACAAAACAAAACTAAATTGAAATCGCTCCATCCGTTCGGTAGCTATGATGGAACAGACAGACAACATATAACACCCCTCTTTTTTGGTCGGGGGTTAAAAACAACGAGTCGATAATCTATCAAAGCCTAATTTTACCAAACTAATATATAAATGGAAATTTTAGATAAACCTACATTATCTTAGTAAAACGACAACTATAAAATGTTGGCTAAGTGGAAGCACACTCGACTTTCATTCCGAAGGTGGTAGGTTCAAACCTCGCCACGCACCTCTGGGTTTATCGTCTTGAAAAATGTATACAGAAATACAGAATTTATTCATAATACCATTATTACATGTCATTAAAAGCAGCACAGCGCCCTGAATGGAGAAGACTTATTCACCAACAGGTGGATGAGTACGAGGTTGAGCGGCGTGAAGTTCTTGATATGAAACGGGATGAGCTGAAGACCCGCCAACCCCTGACCATTCAGTACAACTATGTCGGTGGCACCTTAACATGCCCAAGTTGCTTACGCACATTTATCAACAAACTTGGATACTCGAGCCATCTCAGAGCACACAAAAGAGTAGACCATCTACACTCTAACTGACATAAGTCTCGGTTAAAATGCCTGACCAGTGACACAGTCGCCGTAGCCGAAATCGGCTTGGACATCATCATCATTACATGTCAGAAATTAATTAATTAAATAAAATTGTAGTCTCAACTATTATACAGTTTTTACAGAAATAGCTTGATTATGATTACGTGTGGTAGTATTATTGTTACTATGCTTTCGTCAACAGAACTACGTGTTGAATCATTTCCTGAAGACGGCCAGTAGTTTCGAGGAGCCGGCCTGCCGCGCCGTGCTGCTGCGGCTGGTGGCGCTCTACGGCGCGTTCATGCTGGAGAGACATCTCGCGACCTTGTACATCGTGAGTACTAGTTCTGATATTCATCATCATCTTTAAATATTTTTAATAAGTGATAGACCTCACTTTGTAGGTGAAACTATTTATAAATTTTATGCAGAAAAAGAATAAGACACATCCGTAACTTTCGCACGCACAGGATTCGAACCTGCATCTCTAGGATAGCGCCCCAGCGCAGCTTCCAGCGGAAGTAGAATAGTCCTTGGATTTTCTACTAGATGGCGTTACTCGGGGCTTCACAGGTTCAGGTTCTTGAAACACAGCTGCGGCTAGTCAGGAACCCATGTATTACTTTGTAACTTGTGTAATTTTATTGTGTCAAATAACTGACGTAAGGCTTGTCTCCCAGGGCGGGTACTTGTCCGGGTCGCAAGGTCTGCTGGTGCGGGCGGGCGTGGCGCGGCTGTGCGCGGGCGCGGCGCGCGAGGCGGTGGCGCTGGCCGACACTCTGGCCCCGCCCGACTTCTGCCTCAAGTCCGTGCTGGGCAGGGCGGATGGAGAGGTAATCATTAACCACCATGTCACAGTCACACACACACCCACGCACTTGAAGAAAGAAGAATGGAAAGAAAGAAGAAAAAAAAAATGAAGAAAGAAGCATGGCTTTGCCCGTGTTTTTTTTATTTACTAGCGGAAACAACGTATTTTCTAGCGGTCACAAGCCTCCACTCCGGAACTTTGATGTTTAATGTTACACACACTCTTGGCATTTTCAGGTGTTACTAATATTGTAAAAGCGAAAGTAACCCTGTGAAGGACATACCCCTTCTCAGGCTCTAGAGAATCTTACACAGATTATCTAGAGAAAGTTTCATTTAAATTGATTCAGTAGTGACTTTGACTTTGCATGCAAAAAGAAGAGACAGGAAGGACAGAGTTACTTTCGCTCTTATAATATTAGTATGGATCTAATTGGTATCCTGTTTAGTCCGTCTATAAGGCGGCCTAAAATACAGAACACATATTTTACCTTTTTCAATATAATAAGAAAGTGCCAAGATATTAATCATCAAAGTTCCGGAGTATGGGCTTGTGACGAACAAATTAAGGACAAATCGCTCGAAATCGTTACGTCACGCAAAACATGCATTATTATTATGCATTGTATTGTCTTGATTTTCGTTTGCAAGATAAAAAGTATAAAATACGTGATTTTTTACATAATCTAAATGACGGACTAACTAGATATTAAGTCATTTACCTTTATATATGTTTATTAATAACTATATTTATAGTGAATAATTTATATTTTTGTTTATTAAATGAAGCGTGATTGTTGCAGGCATACAAACACATACAGAACAGCGTGATGACGTACCCAGGGACAATGACAAGACCAGAATGGTGGAAGGATGTTGTATTCTGGGACACTTACATACAATCTAAACTATAAATCTTCTGACAACGACAATGTTTGACTCGAGCTTTATATTTACCGAAATAAGTTACAGTGAGACGCGGAAAAAAGCCTTAATAATGTGTGGCTCATCTGACGTGAGGAAAAACCTTTATTGTGTGCATTTATTGTTGACCAAAGAAGCACAAAGCCTACATGGACAACTTAAAATTAATAAAAATAAATTGTTTAAACAAAAAATATCAAGGAAATAACATTGTCTTGACAGTTCGCTTCAATGTTTTATACTGAGTTGAGAAGCGAATAGAACAACACAGCTTTATCAGTTATTATTGACCGAGGATAATAGCCATAATTAAATAAATAAATATTTCCAGACAATGCACACAACAACGTCTAGCCCCGTGTATTATGTATGGTTTTATGTTGTAATTGGACAAAAGCCATGACTATATATGATTTAATCGTGGAGAAAATCCGTTATAATGTGTGATTTAAGTTTTGAACGCAGAGAAAAAATAAAAAAGATTTACTTGGGGACTTAATATTTTGGTCAAAAATAACTAGCGTTGGTATGAAGATTTTATCAAACATTGCTTCTTATATTGTTAAAGTTTCTTAGCTTTAAGTATCGAAGTAGGGAGCTAGGTTATAATAATTATGATTTTTATAATTTGCCAAGCCGACTGACAAAGTTATTAATAAACAAGGGTTCTAAAAATAACATCCCTTACCTTTGAGTATATCTCTGTATATTGTGATATTATGGTACTGGGTTATCTATATGACCGTTAAGTTTAAATAATTATGACGTATTATCTACAATTTTAAAGTGATGGGAAAATTATATTCATATATTTACACTGTTTTATAATTAAATGTTTTATACTTTAATTTTGTATTTTTTTAAATCCTCCTTAAATAATGTTAAAATAAAATAAATATGAAAATGGATCCTTAAGGTGTGTTTTGAGCAAAACAGTAAGTACTTTTCAAAGTTAAAAAAAAACTCGTTGTTAATGTACGAAAGGTTTTGGAATTATCAATTGTAGAATTTTTACCGTCCATATAGTTAGTTAAGAAAATAATACAATTAATAAAGCATTTGTGGGTTATTTTAAGACAACTTATGAGAGGTTTTCAAATTTACCTTTCAGCATCAGTTCGAGCCCCATATTTTGTATTTTATATTAAGCCTTTCGATAACCTTCAGAGCTGAGGCCCTAAAGGTTTTCGATAGTCAGTTATTCTGTCCGCAATCGACAGTTACAGTTGCAAGGCTGTTAGTTTTCCCAAAATGTCGTAAACAAATCAATACAGCTATGTATTAGTACATACCTACTTACCAATTTCTTTTACGTTCATAAATTATAAAATTTACTAACATCCAATTTCGAATTGCACGAAACAGTAGCTCAGGTAATACAAGTTGAATTAGATACAAATTGGTTCTGTCAATCAATCTGTCTCCAAAGCATGTTCCTAGTGAAATGTAAAGTTAAAGCATAGAAAATGTTTTCTATGGTAAAAGTTAGTGTTTGTACTTGACCAGAATCCAAGCATGGTGTTGAAGGGGGCCGTATTTTTAATCAATTTATTATGGTAAGTGAAAATAATTTCTATAACAGATGCTTAGGTTAACCTATTATGCTACTTCCTACTAGTATTACCTACATAATATATAAATAAATATGTATGTTATAAACGCGAAAGTTTGTAAGGATGTAAATATGTATGTGTGTAGACGTATCACGCAAAAACTACTGAATTGATTTTGATGAAACTTCACAATTAAATAGCTTACATATCAGAATAACACATAGGCTACTTTTTTAATTTTCCCAGGCCATAGCGGTTTATTCCAGTAGGTACCTATGGACAAAACTACATTTTACCCAGGGAAAATCTATAATTACGCTGGCGGACTGTTAGTATAGAATAGTTCAGAATTTCATTTATTCATTTATTCGTTGATTCATGTGGTTACAAATGGTGTTTAGTTTTATATATACCCTTACATGAGCCCCGTTGGGACTTTACAACTGATACAAAAATAGTCTTAATATTTTACAAGGGGCAATAAGAGAATTTGTCTTATGTCAATAATTCGCCACGTTTGAAGACATAAATCCCCGATCCTACAGTCGTTGAGCGCGCGCTGGTAGCCAGCACACGCGCTCACTGACGTCTTCAATGTGGCCATGCGCCGGCACACGATGACGTCACCTGCGCTGCTACTGGCACCTGAACGAGGGGCCCCTGTATAGATCTTATACAAGGTGCTTCAAAATTGGTTTATAAAGCGGAAAGGGTGTGAATGGCACGCATGAGACGAACATATTTTGGTCTACAACAAAAAAAAATTAGACCTCTGAAGTTCAACATCTTCAACATCTTCAGTGTTTCCTTGATGTCCTCTACATCAATGATCCGGTTCGAAGGACCATTGATGTAGAGGAAATCAAGGAAAAGAGAGTTATATTTGAACACTGCACAATTTATTTAGAAATACTTAAATTTAATGAATGACGTGTTGATGAGCCGCGATGGTAATGTGGACTGACGCGGGCGCTGCATCTCGCACTCGGCCTACACGGTTACAGAAATGCTGCGTTGCATTTCTGTATACTAAACATATTGTACGAACCGTACACCTTTAGATTTTCTCATTTTTGTAATTATGACACAATCAAGTGACTTACTTGTCTGAAATATGACCTGTCTCAGCATCCAAGCCGACATATCCCCGATCCTGCAGTCACTGCGCGAGCGCCGGGAGCTGGCAAACGCGCTCACTGACGTCATCAACGTGGCGACGCGCCGTCACACCGATGACGTCACCTGCGCTGCTATTGTGTGCGACACCGTGTACCTTAATGTGTTCGAGGGGGCGCTGTTTAAGCGGACGTTCAACTTGCCATATGTTATGGTGAGTTTCAATCTCTCAAATCTGTAGGTATCTAACCTATGGAATACTTCGCTCTCTACGATGAAGAATTTATCAGACATAGCCCGGCCTACATACCCGAAACGAAACCTCTACTCTACCTATAGCCACAGGACTTCCAAGTTCAGTCATACACACATATCTGAAAGTCGTTAAAATAACTCGCTACGCTATTGTCAGATGAATTGGCGAGTGCGGAATTAGGTATCGGGTTCAAAGATAGTTCAGCCAATTCGGTCTTCTGTGTCATTATGGTGGGTTTTACAGCACTAACGGGAATGATATAGGTTGTACGATAGCGGGTTGATCTGAAAACTGACAACTAACTGACTGAAAACTGGCTACCTACGACTGAGTCCTAGACTTTTCCTATCTGGATGATTTAATAAAAGATATTTTTGGTGCAACGAACTTCTTGATTTTATTGAGCAATATGGCGAATGTTAAGTATTACAATGTTCGAGGATATAAGGGTGGGGGAACAATTCCCTACGTGAAGATGTGGAGCGCCGCGATTGGTCCTTGCAGAAGAGAACTTATGTGATTTGTGAAGCGTGTTGGCGCGTATTTATATTCTAACATAACAACCTAATACATTTATTAAACTACCTACGTATCTAAATATCTTACCTATCGTTCGGTACAGTTAGGCACTGCTTTCAGGCAGTGATAGAAGACCGTGAAGACTTACTGTCTCCTAACTTCGCCACCTTGGAGTCCTTACGAGAAGTGAGGCGAGCCGGCTGCAGCCTCTACATCATTCTCATCGCTAACGGCTACCAGGCGTCGAGGCTGCTGCGGTTTGGAGACAGGTAAGCAACAGTCTACCCCAATATTGCACAACATAAGCCAGTGTACTGAGATATGTGGTTTTAAACATAGTTCTAAGCCAATAGTAACGGTCGGTGGTATAAATATAACCTGCAATGAAAAATACAAATTTCAGGAAATGAAAAGTAAAATGTTGTGCTTAAGACCTATACAAACGATTTCTTAATAAAAATAGTCATCATCATCATCAGCACCCTATTAACGTTCCCACTGCTGGGACACAGGGACTTCTCTCTTGACGAGAGAGGCCTTAATTCACCACGCTGGCCAAGTGCGGGTTGGTGAATGTCACATGTCCTTCAAACTCTTTTTTTTTTAAGTTTCAGAACATGCCGGTTGCCTCACGATGTTTGCCTTCACCGTTAAAGCAATAAAAATAGTGCCTTTTTAATATTTCAAAAAGTCCGGGCTCGATTCCAAGCAAGGTACTTGTACTACCTACAAGTTTTTTTTAAGTAGGTATACGAATGTAAATTTTTACCAACTTTCAACGGAAAAAGGACTTACCTACAAGTTTTTTTTAAGTATACGAATGCAAATTTTTATCAACTTTCAACTGAAAAAGGAGGCTGGCCAAGTGCACGTTGGTTATTTTAATTATTCTAAAACTGAACTGTTTTTTTTGTCAAAAATCTACTTGTTCATTTTGTCAGAAACGATGACATGGTTCCAAAATAGTCTTAAGTCATATATTTTAAGACCCGTACTGACCGAAACTTTTGTTGCTCCCTATAAAGTAGCTTTACCTACATGCCATGCTTTTCCCTCGTAGCCTATAGCCTTCATCGATGAATGGGACAACAATTATTATTATTATTAAGAATTCTTTATTGCACAAGTAAAATACAGAGTTGTACAAAAGGTGGACTTAATGCCAAGGCATTTTCTACCTGCCAACCTCAAACAGGTTTAAGATTATAAGTTATAACTATCACACAATTTTTCAAATCGGACTAAAAGTTTCTCGGATTAGCGCATTCAAACTAACAAACAAACAAACTCTTATATATATATATATATGTTTTATATATATATATATTTTTAGTATAGTCTGGAAAACATATCTATGTTTTAATTCACAGGCATCGAATAATAGACACACGCGCGAAGTTCATCCTCCTCCACGACTTCAGACTGTTCCACAGCGACCTGCACTACCTGTGGAAGAGGATCGTCCATGTCGTCTTCCTGAAGTACCACGGCAAGGACGCCGGGAAGGACAAGGCGTGGTTCGACCTTACTACCGTGCCGTTTCCTAACCCTATCAAGGTGAGATTATCCCTGCTAGGATTATCCTACATGTGCTGTCAGGGCTCATGTTGTAAACGCTAATTTATTTACCTAATACCAAAATTGTACATGAACGCAATAAACGATTTGAATTTGAATCCCCTCTCAAACAAAAAGGCTCTCGCAAGAGTGGACTTCCCTGGCCATAGACATTAATGTGTTTACATAATGAATCCTACTAATATTATAAACAAGAAAGTTTAAAGTTTCGCGGATAAATGTAGACCTACATTTATCCTCACAAACTTTCGCGTGTGTGTGGCTGTGCTCTTTTACGCAAAAACTACTAAAGGGATTTTGATGAAGCTTCACAATAATGTTAAGCCTGACTACTTTTTACCGAGCCAAACACCAGTTACAATCAAAATCAATTATTGCGAGTAAATTCCGATTTGGATAAAATTTGGTAGGTAATGGCCGCGTTTTGAGGGTGGATGCAGGCCGCTTCCAATCGAAATAGCTTGCTGGTCATTTTTTAACCCCCGACCAAAACAGAGGGTTGTTATAAGTTTGATGTGTCTGTCTGTCTGGGACATCATAGCTCCCGAACGGATCAATCGATTTCAATCGAGCGATTGACTTTGACTTCATCTTTACCCAGGGAGTCCTAGTCCCAAAACGGATAGACATCTGGAGACAAGGAAAGTTCCACTACAACCGGCCCCTCTTCAGCGATAAGACCAGCAACCTGAACGGAGAGACCCTGAGCGTGGTGTACCTGGACCATGCGCCTTCAGTGTTGGCTGTGAGGGACAACGAGACGAACAAGATCGGAGGAGTTGAGATAGAGGTAAGGATAATGCTAATCTAGCCCATTGAACTCCAACATTATGCTAAGTCTGTTTGTTTTTGTTTTTGTGTGTGTGCAATAAAGTGTTATCTATCTATCTATCTAGTGACATAAATCTTATTTTAAAATTAAAAAGAAACGCCGACTTTGACCCCGGCAAAGCCCTAGTTTCCTTAAAAGTAAAAAACATTTTATTTTGTGTTTATTTGAGACCCCACTCGAGTACCTATATTTGCACACATTCGGTTCTTCCCACTTTCACCCCCAGAATGACACGTCTAACTTATAAATCTTATAATATAGGTACTATTATTAATAATTTTTGTATTGTTTGTGTTATAATTGTGTGCGCAATATAGAATTATTATTATTATACTGTTATGAACAGACTTATAATTGTTATATTTTATCTGATGTAAATTTGTTTTAGTATGTAGGTAAGTCAATTCTTGCTATGCCCTATACGTAGGGTCCTTAAATGTTTATGTTTTATTGCAATAAAGAAACTGAAACACCCCTTTTTTGGACGGGGTTTAAGAAGGAAGATGATAATTAAAATCGTTTGTGTGTTCAATTGGTCTTAAAATGAATTGTACCAAAATTTCATTCAAATCGGTTCAGTAGATCCAGATATTACCCCCTTTAACGTCACAAACTTTACGTCTATTTAATAGTAGAAAAAAAAGTACCTAAGTGTTTACTGTACTTTATTAAGTTTTATTTTTAATTTAGTCGTACCTTACCTACTTACCACAAAGTCGAAACTGTTTTCAAATTTCAGATTTTAAACACACTCGCAGAAAAAATGAGCTTTATACCAAAACTATATCAACCGCCGAACGCCGACCTCCACAAATGGGGCTCCAAGCAAGCCAACGGCACCTTCTCCGGTCTCCTAGGAGAAATGGTCAGCGGCCGGGCGGACATGGCCTTGGGGAACCTTCAGTACAACCCTTACCATCTGGAACTGACTGACCTGAGCATCCCGTACACCTCCCAATGCTGGACGTTTGTGACTCCTGAAGCGTTGACTGATAATTCGTGGAAGACGTTGATTTTGCCGTTCAAGTGAGTGTTAATTATTTATTTAATGAAGGCAAGCCAACAGCACACATAACGTACACTCAACTAAATATACTAGGTACATCAGACTATATTATGATTTTGTAAATAATCGAGTCTTTATGACTATTATTATGACATCATTTTATGAAATTTTTAATTATAATTATTGTTCTCATAGAACAAGCAATGTTATTGTACGCTCAATTTGGGCAAACTGTTGTTTCTCAACTCTACTTTAAGACTTTTGTACACAGTTCTAACAACAAATATTTTCATATCCTTATTATAATAACTTGTAGGCTGATTTTTCTGATAACTACGTTACGCAAAATAAACATTTCTCTTAGGCTCTACATGTGGATAGCGGTCCTTCTAGTGCTGTTAATCAGTGGCGCCATCTTCTACGGCCTTGCGAGATATTACACCACTCTGCAGAACCTCAAGAAAGATCAGGCATCAGCAGTCACAAGGGCATCTAGGGAGAAAGAGAAAGAGGAAGTCGAAGGTAATTACTTAAGTTGATAGGCATCTGTTATAATGTATGATTTAATTATTTTTTTTCTACGTTTTTTAACCTATTGTTCTAAGTTCGATTCCCGCCGCGGGATCAGATTTTGTACGATCTCCAATTTCTGGTTTCGGGTTTGGTTATTTTCAATGTATAATATGTATGTATTATAAGTATACAAAAAAAATGTATCTATGTAGTACCTATATCGGTCACCTAACACCCATAGTACAAGCTCTGCTAAGTTTGGGGTTAGGTGATGCTGTGTGATTATTAGTCCGGAAATATTTATTTATTTATTCTTCATAATCTTTCGGGCGGGGCCGAGGGACGCGAGAACAGCTTGTACAAATACGAAATACAAAAACACTTTATTGCACACACAGGGAAACAAAATACAACAACACATAGGAAACCAAATGTACAATGGGCGGCCTTATCGCTAAAAAGCGATCTCTTTCAGGCAAGCTTGTAATATTAATAAATTAAGTAGGAAGTAGGTAGCTGCACCATTATTATGTTACTTTTTAAACTTCTAAAACAAACGTATTTTTGCAGATGAGAAACCAGTCGGACTCTACATATTCGGAGAAATTATAAACAGCATTCTCTACACCTACGGAATGCTGTTAGTCGTGTCTTTACCTAGACTGCCCACAGGCTGGGCTCTTCGTCTACTAACCGGGTGGTATTGGCTCTATTGCATTCTCCTAGTGGTCTCTTACAGAGCCAGTATGACGGCCATCCTCGCTAACCCCGCTCCAAGAGTAACCATCGACACGCTAAAAGAACTCGTGGACAGCAAAGTCACCTGTGGCGGTTGGGGCACAGAAACGAAGAAATTCTTCGAAGACGCCCTCGACGAAATCGGCCAGAAAATCGGCGAGCGATTCGAGTTAGTCAACGATCCTATAGACGCTGCGAATAAGGTAGCTCAAGGAATCTACGCCTATTATGATAATAGAGATTTTCTGAAATACATTGGTGTGAAACGGAAGAATTACCTTGTAGCAGAATCTATGAACAATACCACAAATGCCACTAGTAACGCTACCACAGTTTCAAAGACTGATTCTGAGAGAAACTTACATATCATGACAGATTGTGTGGTCCACATCCCTATATCTCTGGGGTTCCACAAGAATTCACCACTGAAGCCTTTAGCTGATATCTATATGAGAAGGGTGGTGGAAGTTGGTTTGGTAGAAAAATGGCTGAATGATGCCATGTATAAAATCAGAACGTTGGAAACAAATGAGGAAGAAATAAAGGCATTGATGAATCTTAAGAAACTCTACGGAGCTTTCATAGCACTCGCTATTGGGTATGGTCTTAGCTTTATTGCTTTAATCGGAGAATTAATCTACTGGAGGTACATAGTCACAAAAGATCCAGATTTTGACAAGTTTGCAATGGACTTATACTATACTAAGAAAAACAAAAAACAATAATTGAAACTAATGTATTAAATTATTTACAACATGATTGTGCTACCAACATCAACATTATAAATATATTTTCAGTCATTTATATCATATTTTTAAGTATTACATGAAGATAGTTTTAGAAAGCATTAATATTCTCATAATTGTAGTTGTATAATGTCACAGACATAGAAAAAAAAGATTAATACCTACATTACATACTAAATATTTACTACAAAATCACTCAAGTCCCATTTATCCAGTATTACATAGTCTTTTTGTTTCAATTATTTAGATTCAGTGTTGAATATAGGCTGGGCACCTTCCGGAGCATTCTCTACAATCCAGGGATGCTGCAGCACGCTGTTTAAAGGCAATCTCTGTTCGGGATTTATCACCAAAAGCTTAGACATCAAATCTTTAGCTTTTTCAGATATAAAATCAGGATACTTAATTATAACATATCTAATCTTCCTATAGGTCTGATGGGAATCCTTGGCATCAAAAGGTGGGAGACCAACCAGTAGCTCATAGCACAGGACTCCAAGACTCCAAATATCAACAGCGTAACTGTGTGGTTTACCTTCAATCATCTCTGGGGACAAGTAATCCAATGTCCCGCAAAGTGTCATTCTTCTAGATGACGGAGAGTGAACAGACCAGCCAAAGTCAGCAATTTTCAGCTCCATGTTATGTCCAATGAGAAGATTTTCTGGTTTTATATCTCTATGGATGACTTTCTTCATGTGGCAATAGATCAGAGCCTTTGTTAAGTCTCTTACGTAAATTGCAGCGGTTTTCTCGTCAAAACGCTCCCGTTCCTTCAACAGCTTGTACAGGGCTCCGTGCTTGGCGTACTCCAGAATCAGATAGATGCGTTTCTCGTCGTGAAAGTAGCCGTACATGCGCAGAATGTTCGGATGGCGGAGCCGGCACTGGATTTCAACTTCTCGACGAACCTGGTGTTCGATTTCCGAATCTAGGATCTGGCTTTTGAACAGGACTTTTAGCGCTACGACGTAGTGGGACTCTTTTTCACGAGCTAAATAGACATTTCCAAATTTACCCTTGCCGAGTGGACGCCCTAGGTCGAAGTCGGACAGCGACCAGGACTTCTTTTTGTCTTCTTTCTTTAGCTCGGTAGATGACGGCAAATCTTTGTCGTTTTTTGCAGCCAGCGGACGGGACGGTACAGCAGGTACTTTGAAACCCTCCATTGGTTTCTGTAAATGGTTGGTGGAGGCAACTTTAGTGGCACATCCGCAGCCTGGCCGACCAGCGGTTGGGACGCGATTTTCCTTACAGCCGCACTTAGGAAAGTTCATAATAATTTTCTGGGGTTTCAGTAAAAGGACAAAATATATTATAATGAATTAAATCACCACAAAAATAGATCGGAAATTCAAAGTTTGTCTGTAACGAACTTGTCCATCAAATCAAATTGAACGCAATTTTTTTTTCAGGGGAAAAATAATATAATAGCTTAGAAATGCTGCCCACATACGTACGAACAATTTACCACTCTGCACAGTTTTATTTTACTTGTTTACTAGATACTATTAAAATTAAGTAATCTTGGCTCTCAAAATATAGTTATTATTATTAATATAATTATATAATATCTAAAACTACTTAGTTTTGTATTTCGAATTTCTATATCACGGAAACAGTATTACAGTATTTACCCAGCATAAAGTAAACCAGTGAATAATGGCAATTTTTTTACTTCCTGTATCATTTTTAGACCAAATTATAAAACTGCCAATGTCATTGTCAAATTGTCAATGCCAGACTACCGAAACAGCTGTGTCTTGTTGTTTTTAAATTTCGTAAAATTGTTTTAGTTAAATTATAATATTTATTATTAAAAATAAAGTACCAACTCCAATTGAATGTCATTTTTTCTATTAACCCACCCACATTACATAAATTCTACAGACTGGTTTTGATCTTAGGAAAAATAGTAAACTGTGACAAGAAAGCAAGGTAAGTCCATAACATTCATTTTCGTTTCCGCCCAAATTGAATTGTATTTTCATTGAATCTAGACAAAAGGCACCATGATTATCACCTATTCTATCGTATATTATTAAGTCTATAAACATAAAATACATAATAAATACCTGAATGTAGGTTTAATTTATTTAAAATATCTTTTAGGTTATAACAAATTGGTTTCGTTTCAGGATATCATTCAGATTTAACATGTCTGATGACGCCGAGCAACAGTTAGAGGAAATTGAAGTACTTAAATCAATCTATGAAGGAGATGAGAATTTCAAAGAAATCAACTCAAAAACGTATCAATACAAGGTAAGTTTATATGGGCAAGAAACAAGTTAACAAAACATACACTTGTAACTTAAATCTATAGTAAAACTTATAAATCTATTTTAATATAAGTAATATTACTACATTGAATACTATGCTATGATATTATCCAGAATAGATTGATAAATTTATTCATTGACAATTCAAGAATTTTTGTAACTATGAAGATCTATGATATTGACAGACCTCATAGTAATAAGATGTACATCACAACCTCAAGCCAGTTTGAATATAACTCTATAACATAGCTTTGGGAGTGTAACGAAATGCTTATTATTATGTATAATTTGTCATAACTGTGATTGTTTTGTGTTCCAGTATGTTGAAGGAGAGAAGTCATTTATATTGGAAATAGGATGGGGGCCTTCATACCCAACTGACAAACCCGACTTTAATGTAGACATATTTTACAATCAGAATTTGTAAGTAACCGATTATGGACATAAATTTACCTCACTATTACCTATAACACAATAACGTTGTGAGTTGTGATGAGAAAACAACCCTAGCATCACCTAACCCCAAACTAAGCAGAGCTTGTACTATGGGTGTTAGGTGACTGATATCCTACATAGATAATTTTTTTTTTGTTAATACATACTTAAGATACATAGGAAACACCCAGACCCGAAACCAGAAATTGTAGATCATACAAATTCTGATCCCCCGGTGGGAATCGAACCTGCAACCTCCTGTGCCTCAGGCAGACTTTGGCCCACCGAGACACAGAGGTTGTTGAAAGGGGAAGTTCTCTTTACATGTTGTATATGAATATGTAAGCATGAATGTTATTTCTGCTATCTGATCCCTTAGATCTTATCAACACAATCCCAATGCTGTTTTAACCCTAGCTCACTAACCTTAATTTCGAGTAACGTTATCACTAACCATTCGTAAATTTTACGACGGATTAAAACTTATTTTTTTATATAATCAACTTTATTTATGACATGAAATGACCTTAATTAGAAGTCTTCGTTTTCTTATAATCAAATTAACAATAAATGTTTAAAACATAACCTACATTGAACAATGATTGCACTTAGCAACAATATGCTCCCTGAAAATTGCTTTTTTGCAGCTCTTGCAGAAGGTCGTCGTCATACGACGTTTTTTTGCAGGGCAGTAGCTGCATGTTTTGCGAGTTTTGGGAACGTCTTGAATAGGTCCTTCCAGAGGGTCATCAATCTTTAAGATCTCCGCGATGCTTTGCTTCAAATTTCGTGGCAAAGTTTCAGTTAAATATCTCTCTCTCAGCCAAGGTTTCATGATGTCTTCTGCCATTTCAAATGCAAAAAGCCTTCTTTTGCATCGGTTTTCTACCGTTTCTGATCGCATTGGAGACGTAGATGACATAAGCATTTACTAAAGACAGATTTAGTATGTCGTAATACAAGCACAGCGGCCATCGATTGGTCTTGCGGCTGGTACTCATAATTGAGCACATCTGGTCCACGGTATCACCGGCACCTTTTGTAGAATTGTAAAATTCAATAACTTCTGGTTTTTTCGAGTCGATGTTGATGACAGGTTGATCATGTATGGTAGATAGAAGGTAAACAACCTTATTGGACTTCGGTTTATATGACACCAACGTCAATTCTTTGTCAAATCCGAACACCGAGTGCCTACTGGTCTTGTTCTGGAATTCGCCATTTCTTTGGGGATTTCTTGCTTCATCATCATCACCCTATTAACGTTCCCACTGCTGGGACTCAGGGACTTCTCTCTTGACGAGAGAGATTAGGCCTTAATTCACCACGCATTATGTAAAAAAAAACAACAAAACATTAAAAGTTACACTAAAAATAGTGATATATTAATGATATAATAATCTACAGTAATTATTACGTCTTATTATAACAGAAAAATAATACGTTCCTATAGTAATTATAGGAAAAAATATATAAACAAATAAATGCACAACCTTGAAAAAAGTTACATAGCTACTAACCTTTCGTATTTTTTACGACGATCAGGCGATATATCGGAAACCAAGTAGCGTGCATCCGCAATGAATACTTTCGGGTCACTAATGCAGCGAATTAGGAAGGTACTGAAAGTGGGTGGGATCGCGGTGGTGGGGACCTTACCGAAACACAAAATGTGCGAGGTAAGCGTCGTATTTTTTACGACGATCAGGCGATATATCGGAAACCAAGTAGCGTGCATCCGCAATGAATACTTTCGGGTCACTAATGCAGCGAATTAGGAAGGTACTGAAAGTGGGTGGGATCGCGGTGGTGGGGACCTTACCGAAACACAAAATGTGCGAGGTAAGCGTCGTATTTTTTACGAATGGTTAGTGATCTAGGGTTAATAAAAGTTATTAACAAATAAAATATTTAGGTAACATTTACTGCGGCAAAATGTTAAAATTCCCCGATAAAATCTATAAAACGCCAACAATGCCGGAGCTTGCTTATATAACCATAAAAAATAGTAATCATTTGGTTTATTGCAGATTACCATCAGTAAAAGAAAATATTCTATCAATAGTGAACACAGAGGCTGACCAATGGCTTGGCTGTGCAATGACATACACACTGTTTGAATGTCTGAAAGAGAAGGTGCCCGAGATACTGGCCACTCAGACGGAGGAGGCGATTGTGGCCAGGGTTGAGAAGATTGTTGTACAAGAACCAGAAGAGGTTTGTTGCTAATTGATTTAAATCTAAATGTACACAAATTGATGATTGGGAAATCCAAATAGTGCCTTTCATTCGAATTTCATATTCTTATCCTGCCAGAATAGCATGGCGATTGATGACTAAGCCAGGGTTGGGATACTTCAATCTGACATCTTGCATAGGAGTGAATTGTGCTTCTGCCTAATTTAACTTTACCCAGTCACTTTTTCATGTAGCACAGTAAAAGAAAAGAAAGAAAGAAAGACATTTATTTCAACAACACAAACACAGAAAAATAAATAATATTGATTACCAAACTAAGAAACAAACAGCATAAATTAAGATTGTGAGCCGAAATAGGCGTTGCCTTTTATTTATTACATCCGTAATACATAATCAACCTTTTTTGGCTTTGGTGTATCACAATTCTAATTGGAGGAACTGAGATCTGCACTGGCATCTTGCCTAGGAGTGTTTTGTGCCTAGGTGTGTCACAATACCTAGCTAGAGTGACTTAGGCTTAATAAGAGAATAGAATCATACTAACGAATTGAGAACATTCTGCTATTTTGAAGTCAGTTAAAAATGTTATAATTCTAAGTTACTATGATGATTCAAACTATTGTTCAGACTTTAGGTCTCATCTTTAGTAGCATGTTTGTCGTCCTCCTATCTATGATTTGAATTAATGATTTCATAATCATCATAATTTCAGTCATCGCTCACTGCTGGACATAGGTGTCTCTGATTTCTTATTATCAATGTTTTTTTATGTATTTTTCAGGAGAAAAAACCAGAAGTGAAAAAGGAGCATCTAACGAAAGCCCAGAAACGGCGAGCATGGGACAGGGCAGAGATGGGCAAAGCAGGCGAGAAGCCCCGCGGGTGGGACTGGGTAGACATCGTCAAACACCTCTCACAAGTGCCTTACCAGCCGCCGACGACCACCTCATGATACCATAGACTAGAGTAGAGGTGTGCAGAGAGAATAGAGGAGGTCAGAGAGCATAGAGGAGTGCGAAAATGGACGCACAAATGGTTATTGGTGGAAATCTCAAGTTTATACTGTAATTAATATAATAACTGTGTTATTGGTTAATTATAATATATTATGTATTCATGAACCGCTTGAGTGATTAACCCCGTTCTAACAGTTCATTAAACTTATCTAGATTGCATTAACAGCTTTGTTGACAATTATAGAATTGAGTATTTTTAGTATTTTTAGTAGTCTCCTTATTACTGTTAATATACTTTCATTATAATATAGTTAGGGCTTCACCTTCACACAACCTGAGTAAACTAAGCAATCATTGCTTAGTTAGGTCAAGAGCTGTCTCGCTTTGTCACTTGTGACTGAGCCAATTTTACTCGGAGATGTAGAAACAGGCCCTTGATGTTTTACAATAATAATACAATGCTAGGAAGACTGTTGTCATTTTTTATATTACCGCCAATAAACAGCGTTACGTTTTGTTTTGTATAATAATGATAATATTATAGTTAAATATATTTATTTAATTATGTATGTTGTGGTTTTATTTAAAATGGGATGAATTTAGAGATATAAAAAAAGGGGGGATTGCTAAACTTAAATGATGACGGGTCCAGGTTATCTTGTGATTGAACGGAAAAACGGAATCAAACAATCAATCAGTACGAGATTGGAGGGCTTGCCAACTTTGCCTGGAGTAAATGAAAGAGCTTTATGTCTGATGAAGGCTGTGATTTTTTTTAAATTTTTTTTTTATTATCGTTAAGCCTTCATTTGACCACAATCTCACCTGATGTAAAGTGACGATGTGGTCTAAGATGGGACATGAAGACCTAGAAGGTGGCTTCTCCGGGCCACATTACGAAACACGAAAAAATCGCTTCACGCACTGGCCCAGCCCAGAGGGTGGTGACAAGCCGCGGCCGAAGCCTACCACCAGAGACTGTTCTTAGCACCACCCGGAGGCATTTGGCAAGCGCTGCGTAAGTTTCACCTACTAGATGGTCGGATGACTCGGTAAAAGCTGCTGGTTCAAGGTGGATGCAGGCCGCTTAAATCTTAAATCTCAACTAACTTAAATTTATGAGATACGAGGCTTATGTCCAACCGTGCCTTTACGACCGAAATATGATTGATAGTTAATAACAACAAAAATTTATAGGATTCTTCAAATGACATTTTTTTTATTTGTTTTAACTGTCATTTTTAATATGCACCATTTGTATTAAGATATTTGTCATTTTTCTTTATTGTATTGGGATTCTCCTTTTATAATAGACTGTGATATATACATAGTGATTATATCTATCTATATATATAAAAATGAATCCCTATTTCTCTTGGTCACGGCATCACGCCTGAACGGCTGGACCGATTTTGCTAATTCTTTTTTTGTTCTGTTCGTTATTATAAGAAGAAGGTTCATAAGAAAGTAAAAATTAAGGAAATTGCGCGGAAAATTAGAAAATTTAAAATTTTTAACCACCTTAGGAAAAGCTTGCGAGTGTAACCTTTTTAAATGTAACCTTAAGACATTTGACATAGAATTGACTGAATGCGTGCTGCAAATATAGTCAAAGAGTTGGCTGTTGACGGCCATATAGCCAGTCACGGACGCCATTTAATAAAAGAAGAAGAAGAAGATGAAAAACAAAAAAATGACGTTTAAAACGGATTCTTCTGTCAATCTTCTTTTATTGTTAAACAATCTGCTCCTTAATTACTCATTGTATGATATCTTGCCTCCTAATATTCCTCGTCCTACCTCTATTAAGACATTGCTTTCTCTCACTTCACATGTAATGATTTATAATATATGTAAATTTGTAAAAGTTAATAATATAAAATTATAATATGTAGTAGATTATGTAATATAGTTAGTTTAGTTTTTGTTCATGTTCATGATGTTTGTTTAACTTTCCTTAATTATAATTAGTTTTAAAAGTATTTTAGATTAGTTAGTTTATTTTTTTAAATCAATTTGATTTATATTCATAAAAACCGATCAAATTCACAGTAATAAAGCTATTTGATGACACTTTGTTACGTTGACATTGGCAGAGTCGTTGCAAAAAGCGAGCGAAACGCCACCTACTAAGAACTTGAAACAATCTGCTCATATATGGCGTCTAAGGCGGAACAAAATTCGCCGGGTCAGCTAGTACTTCATAATAATAGGTTATAGGATCATTAGGATTCTCCTGTAATAGGGTAAGATAGAGTAAATAATAAATAAGATGAGAACCTCCTTGCTACAGACCACTGATAACTGACAATAATACCATTGACATCCTAATGTCATCTTTAAATCCATCGCCATTTCTTCAAACCCATTTTTTAAAACGTAGTGATTTTAAACTCTCTGCCCATTTTTCCCTCTAGACACACCATCAACTTTTGCTACCTTGTCCTATAAATAATTTCCTCACGAGAGAACTGGTGGGAGGTGTGGAGAGTGGGCTGCATGAAGTATACAAAGCAGGTTAATTTTGTTCTATTAATGGCAATATTATTATTATACACTTGGGTATAGTACAATATGCGTCTCTAATTGGTAGCCCTCTTGCAGTAGTAGTTTCTATGCAATAGGCGCTACCAGTTGGCGACGCATACTGTACCATGGACTATATTATAGGTTATTTTCAAAAAGGGTGTGATGCACTGAAGGGGTCGGCAGCGCGCAAGTTAAATATCTGTTGTTGCAGGCGTCCATAGGTAGGCCGCGGTTAGGCCACGTCCGCACAGACAGGCGGCTTACTTAGCGCCTAGAGCCTAACGAGTCACCTAGCGAGTAGCCTAATAAAACGAACGTTCGAGAACGTTCGAGATCGGCCGCACTGCGCGCTTGGCGCCTGGCTAGTCGCTTAGCGTGTATCTAAGTAAACAAACGTGTTGGTTTTTTGTCGCGAAGCGCGAGGCATTTGAGAAGAAAAAATGGATGAAATATTAATTGCACCTAGCGACCCACCACGCAAACCACCTTCAGTGTGGCCACCGTGAATCCTAGCAAGTAGCCAGAATGCAAGCCACTAGGCTCTAGGCGCTAAGTAACCCGCCTGCGGACGTGGCCTTAGTGGTACTTAGGTAAAAAACGTTGCAGGCGAACGGCCGCGACATTTGCTCACGCTCTTGTATTTTCTTATAAATATGTAAAAGTGTTTCTCGGTGATTGCTAATGTGTTTTATGAAGGCGTAAGTGTAGTCAAATTATTTTATAGTAAGTACTCACTAATGAACTTTTTAACAAAACGCATTGAAGCTATATCATCGAACATTTAACATTCGTAATCATTGTTTATGATAATTATGATAAATTGACATTATTTATATTTTGTGTAGGTATGTATGTACTTAGTTATAAATTAGACATTATTTTAATTGTTTATATGAATTTATTAATGTACTCCAGATCTTGACATTTAAATTAATTGTGATATTAGTTATTATTATATTTTGAAAATGTTGTGGCATTGGGCAACCACGTTAAAACACATATTGTGACTTTTATAATCCATATTAAAAAAAAAAAAGTTAAATAAAGTTTTTTCCATTCTAAGGTTGCCTGGAAGAGATCGCTTTTTAGCGATAAGGCCGCCCATTGTACCACTTGTTTTTTTATTTATTTTGTTTTACGTGTTTATGTTCCTGTGTTGTGTACAATAAAGCGTTTTTGTATTGTATTATCAATAAATGACTATTATGACTATTCATTTATTCCCACAAAGGTTGAATTGATTGCAGGAATGGTACACGCCAGCCGAGGTGGCCGTCCACAACACCGCCTCCGACTGCTGGGTGATCCTCCACGGACGGGTCTTCAACCTCACTCCGTGGCTGCAGCACCAGTTCCAGTGAGTTCTTTCCACTTTCTCTCTATCATCTTCCTGTCCTAATTGCACGTTTTGTGAATCGACACACTGTTTTTTAACCCCCGACCAAAAAAGAGGGGTGTTATAAGTTTGATGTGTCTGTCTGTCTGTCTGGGACATCATAGCTCCCGAACGGTTTTTTTTTATGTTGGATAAGCCTTCATTTGACCACAATCTCTCAGTTTAAAAGTTATGGGGGTGAGAGCGAGGAAGGAAAACTGAAAATTTGCAAATATGCTTGAGTGGGGTATCATTATGGAAGCGCATCGCGTGCACATTACAAAATATTATGGTGTTTTACTTTTAAGGAAATCACAGCTTTGGAATCGGGAGGTTTTAATTTTGAAATTGTTAAGTTAAACTTACTTTAATATCAAACTCAAACTGTAAATATTTTTTTATCCTCGGCCCTTATCCATTTACGCTAGACCAAAGTTGAAGCTACGCGTGTCTCAAAACGGGGCTTTACTCTTACTCCTAAGAAACCGATTTATTTGTCTGTGGTAACCGTAACCTCGACCCCCTCTCGACCAGTATCTGCAAATGTACCAAGACATGTTCCTGCGACATCAACAACTGGTTCTGTCGTGACGACTGCGTGGAGAAGTGCGCCTGCTTCCAACGCGGCTACTTCTACTGCGATGGTAAACGGGTGAGTGTGTTTCTATTGTGGGACTCGATGAGGTTAATTAGCTAGGTTAAGGAATTCCAGGCAGTTTGTGGGGCCTCTAATACCTAATCTACAGAACTGGGGAAAGCGGAACGAATTCGGAGTGCGTAAGACTGTCCAGTCTACTGCAGACTCCTCGGTGGAATCCCGCCAGAATTTCATAGTGCAAGCCTTGAAAGTGTCTGTCGATAGGAATTCCAGCTTCTAGGTGGAAGCTGAAGGCAGTGCATCAGAACAAATGTAATATACTAGTCAAGCTAATTTGATTTAGTCATAACATAACGGTACCAATTATGATTAGATTAGGTATTTATGTAGTAGGAAATGCCTCAAGACATGATTGACCAAAGAGACTTTTATTTTTTTTATGTAGTAGGTAATAGCTTTATACGCCACAGCGTTGCCTGTATACCTATTGCATTTTCCGCGGGAAAGTACGTTGTCCCTCGATAAATGGACTATCTACCTAGCAGTGAAAGAATTTTCCAAATCTGATTAGTAGTTGCATATTACGTAGTTTAACTCTCCACAGCTAGCCTCATCAATCCTAGCCTTCGCCGGCAAGGACGTGAGCCACTGGTTTAAAGGTGAGGAATGGCTGACCTACACGCACCCTATCGTGGGTTCCACCACGCGGTACTTCCGCTTCGGGCCTGGTCCGCAGCAGCCCGTGGTGCCCAGCACGCGCTGGCGCCCGCTGACCGACCAGGTCTGGTGGCTGAACGACGCCCTGGTGGAAGGCAAGGCGACGGCGAAGACCAGGCCTATTCGGATACTTAATACTTTGACAGGTGTGTAAGACTTTTTGAGTGATAACTTTTAATGGCAGATTAAACAACTTTATCGCCAAGAGCTAGCACATTTTTACAAGTGTCAACTATTATACCTACATTTGAGCTAGGTAACTTAATTGTTTAGGAAATGAAATGATACATACCTTTCAGTTTGTCATTCCGCCAAATTCTCTTCTATTGGGAGCTTCCGGTCCATAAGAACTTAATCCCAAAATGTCTAGCTAATCAATAGGACTGAATCTCACTCATAATGCCGAAACGCGACGCAAACGTTAATTTAATAATCCTTGATATGTCTCATTCTTTATACCAGCTATAGGAAAAGTTACAGACGAGCTCTCGTGGAGACCAAAACAACCAGAATCCAGTGTCCAGTCTCTTACTAAAATAATATTGACGATATCTCATTACGATATGTTTACTATGTTTAGCAATAGACCATGTTCAACCTAAGCCTTCGTGCTTCATTCGTCATAGGCCACATATGTACACTATCATGTATTTCTTGCCCGAAAAAAGGTTTATTTTTCAAAGGGACCTTTCATCACAGGTTCAGCAGTGACACTGGAAGTGTGCTCCGAGGAGACGCTGCACCAGATCATGATGCGGTACTTGCCGCACAACGCTCATTGCATGTCTTACTCGTGGAGGTAATTTATGAACTATACTAATATTAGTAATACTAAATGCTTATTATTTTTCATTTTTATTTTTCTAGCTTGTCTCCCTCCTCGCTAGGGCCACCCTTATGCGAAATAGTCAGAATATTTTTAGATAACATGCCGCTAACGTTTGTCCTTTATGATCACTTTGACACTTGTATCTGTGAGAAAGTGACAATTCGCGCTAAATAAATGAAATAAATTAAAAATAATTTGTCAATCGTAAGTGTGCTGAACATGCGTATTATTTTTATATAATCACTAGCGGCCCGCCACGGCGTCGCACGGGTATAAAATTTTCCCGGAAATTATTTTTCTCGCCGTAAAAACCATCCTATCTCTCAAGTTGGATCGAACTGCACATGGTGTGCGAATTTTATTATAATCGGTTAAGTGGTTCAGGAGTCCATTGAGGACAAACATTGTGACACGAGATTTATATATATATTAAGATTTAGTCTGATGTAGTTGATTAAGTTAGGTGTATGTTATTTTTGCTGTTGGCTTGTCTTAATATATAAATGAAAGCTAAACGCTTTACGTTCTCAAATCTATTAAACACAAGCAACGCCGTGGAGTAATATGCTAGTTATTTTTAAGTGAAGCATACCTACTCGGTTTGTACCAACTAAAACCTAAGCCAAAATGGACAGACCAAAATCACCATTCCATTTAATTTTATACAGATAACAAGGAGTTTAATTTTAGGAACTCTCGGACCTATTTAAATACTACTTGTCTTATGTGAGATTACATTAGACTTGATTTGACTTGAGAGTCGAATAATTTCGTATAAGTCATAGAATTATGCATAATATTTTATGAAAGTAAGAAAATAATTAATTAATCATTTTCTGTAAGAAAGTATTCCTCAGAATCTCAGGGGCGAAGGGCGAATAGAAGTTATGAACTGTATGTGTCACTGTCTGTCAAGGTACCAAGGCAAGGCCATCTGCTTCCACGAGACCCTGGAGCAAAACGGGATCACGGACGAACGGGACATGTTCAACGAGCTCGGCTTACCCGACAACCTTCACATACCGTGCATCCTTGTCTACTACAACGATGATCTGACTGAAGGTAAGTAAATATTTTTTTATTTTTTTTTATTATTGATAAGCCTTCATTTGACCACATCTCAACTGATGTAAAGTGACGATGTGGTCTAAGATGGAACATGAAGGCCTAGAATATTGTAACGAACTTACTCTATTTTAATTTTGCGATTGTTTTTGTTTTTTTTTATATTTGCGTTTTTTTTTCACAGTATGCTTATGGCGCTCTATTAACAGTCAAGTTTTTGTTTTTTTGTTAGCAAAAATCTCTTTTTGGCTCCAGACCCACCAGACGACTGCCAGTGTGTGGCTCGAGAGTGTGTTGATGCCGACGCTTCAGGACAGTGCTACGTCAAGTTTGACCCCAAAGTACCTGAGTTTCTATAACATCTCGAAGATACAATACAAAGCCCGTAGTCGTATCTAATCTAAAGCTGTTGTCGATGGTTATTCCGGCCCCGCGAGCGTTGATTGACCGCGGCAAACCTATTTGGCTCACCAATCTTACGGAGTAGAGTCGCCTTGAAGGGCGGCGGCACAGTTTTCATAGCGACAGCCAAATTGCGCGAACCAATTCGATAGTTTGCCGCACCAGTTCAATATGCACCCAACCTAAGATGTTGATGAATGAAGGCATTGCGGATTCAATGCCATTCTAATTATTATTTATGTTTATGATTTTGTGACTGATTTTGTTTTTATTGTATTAGGTAAACCGTGTAGGTTTTATTTTATACTCATTTTTATGATTTCTTTCTTTACTTAAATTGTTTCAAAGATGAAACAAATCTGAAACTTGAAATACCTAATAGGTCAATGGAGTTCTTTAGATAAATTAAATCGTTAACATAACTACAATTGTATTATTTTTAAATATGACTAATATATATATATATGTATAAATAAAAATGAATTGTTGTTCGTTAGTCTGATTAAAACTCGAGAAAGGCTGAAAGGATTTATCTAATCATAGTCTTGAAATGTTTGTGGAGGTCTAGGGAAGGTTTAAAAGGCGAGAAAAAATCGAATAATTGTCGGGAATTTTTTTTAATAAAAATCCGTGCGAAGCCGGGCGGGCCACTAGTGGTATAATATAATTCCATTGTTAATTATGATTATTCTTGAAATAAAACTCTTCATAATAAAATGTTTATTTCTTGTCACACTTGGATGGTTTAAGTGGGCATAACAGCATAAGTGCGGAATCATGGTTTTTGCGACAGCTTCGTGCCTTTTGAACTTGATTGGCCTTTCCGAGTAAATCGTAGCACGCGTCTTGCGCTATGGTCAATGGTATTTAACTCTGTACAGGGTGTTCTTATTTACTGCTGAGCTTTCGTCCTTGATTATGAAAAATGTATTATTGATTGATATCATTTGTTTTTAGTAATTTTTACTTCCTTGTATCGATTTTATGGCTCTTTTTTTATGATCTTTCATTAAAACGCAAATAAGTCGCATTTTTTAAGCTAGAATCCGATAAATAGAAGTTATCGAGTTATATTTGGTAATGAAACCGTATTGATATATTACCATATTAGCATAAATTTATATTTCTGAAAGGCACAAATTCGTGGCAAGATAAGAATAAAACAATCCTTCACTGAATAGGACATTTATTTATGAAAAGATGTAGGTATTATTTAACTACTAGATTTTCAAGCCACTGTGTTGCCGGTGTTAACCTGGATTTATCTAACCGCGATTTACCATGTTCCCGCGGTTCCTTAAATCCATAAAACATATATGAAATTTAAAAATTTATTACATACTGTCTAAATGTGATAGAGATATTTTGCATATTTATATAAGGTAAAAAGCCTAGTCTTCTTCGATAAATATGATATCTATCAGTGAAATAATTATTGAAATCGAACCCGTGGTTACTGAGATGAGCGCGATCAAACAAACGATCCAACAAAAAATTCTTTAGCTTTAAAAATAATAGTAGATATATATTATTTGCGATCCTGGCTACACCATCTAAGCCCTCAAGGTGCTGTCCCTACCCGCGCCAGAAGGCACAAGCCAGCACGCTCGGCCGAGCACGCTTCCTGTGATATCTACAATTCCAATATATCTAGCTTTTTGAGCCGTGCCATTGACTTGTTACATTACTTAATGGTGGTTGGTTCCGCGTTGGGGTTTGTATCCCATTTAAATTTAACCCCAAATTTAATATAAGCACCTGGGTGACGGGTTTTAGCTCAACCTTTTTGTAATTCAAATTTTTTTGAATGAAACCTAGTATAGATATTCTTCTTATTTTCTTTTTATTTTAAAACTGTAACGGGTCGTTTCTGACAGCCATCGTGAGTAGTCAAAGGTTACTTCTAGTTGGTCGACGTCTAATGCTTAACATGCCGATAATTACCTAATCTTCGTGGTCTTAATTTAAAAACTTTTCGGCCTCTATGGCCATTTTTCTACCTGCTATTTACCTTCTGACACTAACTCCATTTAAGTTACTACCGTTTAAAAAACGATTACTTTATTTTTCAGTAGGTATGTTTATATCATATGTCCTAAGCTTTTCAACAACCTGTTAATCAAAATTATAATTTTTTTATTGATCTTGTTACTTGATCTATAAAGGTTTGAAGTAGTAGTTTCATATGTGCAGCTGTGAGAATAACATTTGTGATACCATTAAGAATATGGTGTAAATATTGTTCAAATTAGTACCTATCTATCTAGGCTTTATTTTCTCAGTGCCTAAAGTCATTCAAGCGAAAGTCACCTGAAATGTCACCTATCAGGTATTAAGTGTTACTGAGTCAATTTCTAAACTCTCTATTAAGAACCGTTACAAGTTTCTTTTTTACCCCACGCGAAATCTCCACAAATACCACTTATTTGCGCCGGCGACCACCACGCATGCGCGGAGACAGTAACCACTTGTGGCCCTAAATTACACCATGCAACCCCATGCCGAGCTCTTGAAAATAAACAGGCGCCATTTTTGTCCATAGACGAAAGAGTGACGGTGCGCGCGCCGGTTTAACTGGGATTTGAAATTCGAATTATCGTGTTATTGACGCGTTTTTTTCTTTTTTTTTAAGTTATGGCTGTTTTGTTGTGAAGCATTTTTGGCTGCAAAAGTGTTAGGTGAGCATTCTTTTACTGTTTTTATAAACCATAGAACAATAAATTAAGTACTTCATAATGTTGTACTAATTAATTATCTGACGATTAGTATATAATATAACCTTTTTGTGTCCACGAAATCTGCAAACTGATCCCCAATTGCAATCCATTATTAAGATGGCAACTCGCGTACAGATACCTAGTTTCTTTTAAAACCTAGAAAATAAGTAAACGTAGGTAATTATAACATTTCCATTATATTATTGAACTTAGTGTCGGGGAAATAAAAAAACTCCCGTCTTACCACCAGAGCAGTTTTGATTGATTCAGTTTAAATAACAAAGATTATGTGGACATGTCATCATTATCAATAATAGATCCTTCCCTCTTTTTTTTTATTTAACCCATGAATTTAAGCAAGTTAGTTGCCATGTCATTTAAATAATCAGATATCTTAATACCCTTTTATCACATTCTTGAATTTAATAATAGACATATCGTGAAATTTATTGGTTGCATTGTTATAAAAATATACACAGACACCTTAAAATGAAAATTTTACTTTACGCAGTCGGTCATTTGGAAAAGCATGTTTATATTTATTTCTAGTATTTCCACTATGTACATACATATACATAATATCACTCTTCTTAATAGAACTAAAAGTTCTTGTGAGTGTACCTACACTAGACATTCATATAATATGTTGTTACACGGGCGAAAAAGTTACCCGTGTTACTACTGGTAGTAAGATGGGTAACAAAGGGATTTATCCTCTGATATGGTCTAACCGACCATCAAATTCATGAACGTCAAGTAACCTATCTAACAATTGAATTCTGCCCTTCTATAACATTTTATAGGTTATCGATCCGTTCGGCGATCCCTTGCTTTGGCACCCTTCGACCTTTTAACAAAACAAACAGTTTAGGTTTTCAAATCGCGTTATTGTAATATGAGATGTCAATAGTTTTAGGTTAATTTTGGGGCTGAGTTTTTATAAAAAGTATTAATACTACTGTTGTTAATAAAACTGTTGTTGTTCCGGTAGTAAAAAATAAGCAGGCTGAACTTAGTAGCTCTACTAATTATCGTCCTATCTCGTTGGGAACAATAATAGGTAAGATACTCGAGAGACTCATTTATCCAGGTATTCGAAGGAGCATGAATATCGATGACGCACAGTTTGGTTTTCGTCCTGGTCTCTCAACGGACTCTGCGATACTGAGCCTGAAAAGCACTGTAAACTATTACACGACGAGAAACACATCAGTCTATGCGTGCTTCTTGGACTTGAGCCGTGCATTTGACTTAGTGAATTATAAAATTCTCTGGGCCAAACTAAGAGATGCAAAAGTCCCGAATCATATCAGGAGTCTGTTGAGATACTGGTACGAGAACCAGACGAACGTTGTTAGATGGGGCGACACGACTTCTAGTGAATTTAGATTAGAATGCGGGGTTCGTCAAGGCGGGTTGACCTCGCCTGACCTGTTTAACCTTTATGTTAATAGCTTGATTGAGGAGCTGAGGAGTACCAGGGTGGGTTGTTATCTGGGTGGAGTGTGCGTGAACAACCTTAGCTACGCTGATGACATGGTGCTTCTCAGCCCCTCAATCAAAGGTCTGCAGAAACTACTGTTAGTCTGTGAGAAATATGCACGTTCTCATGGCCTAAAATACAATGTAAAAAAAACAGAAATGATGGTATTCAGGTCAGGTCGAGGTCCAGATATAGTGCAGGATACCTATATAAATGGTGCTACCATTAAAGTGGTAAAGGTGTTCAAATACCTAGGACACTTGCTCACGGAGACGCTGAGAGACGATGACGACATGGAACGTGAGCGGAGAGCCCTCGCCGTGCGGAGCAACATGATCGCGCGACGCTTCGCAAACTGCAGTACTGACGTGAAAAATACGCTGTTCCGTGCATATTGCCTTAGTATGTACACGTGCCAACTATGGACTACGTATACCAAAAAAGCGTTCCATAACATAAGAGTTCAGTACAATGATGCCTACCGCGCTCTTATGAGACTACCGAGGTGCTGCAGTGCGTCGAACATGTTCGCAGAGGCGGGAGTTCCGGACTTCTTTGCCGTTATTAGGTCACGGGTAGCGTCCTTTTGGGACAGACTGAGTCGCTCGGGTAACAGCATACTGAGGGCTGTCTCTGACACGGTATATAACAACCCTATTTTTAAACACTGGATATCTGTCCATTTGGACGGCAATAAAAAGTAACGGACCAGCAACTTGTGCTGGTGACTTGTTATGATGACATTACTATACACATGGTGTATTTAATTTTAAGTTTATTCTCAATAACTGTGTAATTTTTACATTGGCTATTCTCTTTGTGATATGGGTTATACCTGAAATAAACGAATTTTATTATTTATTTTTATTTAATAATGTCATACCTGGTTTGTTTGAATTGAAATTTCTGACATCAACCTTTACCAGTTCACAATGTGTTAGGTAGCATTCTTAAGTTAAGGATATCGGTGATGTAATAAAGTATTAAAAAAATCTACGTAGTATATCAGTCACATAACACCCATCGTACAAGCTCTGCTTTGTTCGGGGGTTAGGTTAGTCCGTTTTTTTTTTCAAGTAAAAAAATAAATAAATAAATATTTCCAGACAATTCACACAACAACATCTGGCCCCGTGGTAAGCTCTTAGCTTGTGTTACGGGTACTAGATATCTGATATATTAGGTCCTTACATATGAAATTGGCGTTTTTCGTACTGGCCACTTTAATCACAAATTTCTCCTCTTTGGTAAGGAATTCCAAATTCAAATTTGTACAGCTATAGACTCATGTATTTGTGCTTCGATGATCGTCATTCATTTGTTTTTTTTTCTTCTGTTTTTTTCTGTTTGCGTCACTCATTTTACAAAAAAAAAAAAAAAAGATGATTTTATCATCTTTATTTTTTTTTAAAATGGAAAACTTAAAATATCGCATTATTTACGAGTACGAGTTCCGCCGTGGCACTAGTGCTGCGGAAACAACTCGAAGGGTGAATGATGTGTATGGCGGTCGTGTTGCAAAAGAAAACACAGTTCGTTTTTGGTTCCAACGTTTTCGTTCTGGAAATTTCGACTTGCAGAACAAGCCCCGTGGACGGCCTGAGACTCAAGTTGATAATGAAGAGTTGAAGGCTATTGTGGAAGCGGATCCATCGCAAACCACGTCCGAGTTAGCTGCAGGCTGCGGTGTTAGTGATAAAACTGTTTTAATTCACTTGAAGCAAATTGGGAAGATTAAAAAGCTTGAAAGGTGGGTACCTCACGAATTGACTGAAGCAAACCGGCAAACGCGCGTCGACTGCTGCGTTACATTACTAAACCGGCACAATAATGAAGGTATTTTAAACCGAATCATTACCTGTGATGAAAAATGGGTTCTTTACGATAATCGGAAGCGCTCAGCGCAATGGTTGGATCCTGGCCAGCCAGCCAAATCCTGCCCCAAGCGAAAATTAACCCCAAAAAAGTTACTTGTAAGCGTTTGGTGGACTAGTGCCGGTATTGTTCATTACAGTTTTCTCAAATCTGGCCAGACTATTACGGCTGATGTCTATTGTCAGCAATTGCAAACCATGATGGAAAAGCTAGCGGCTAAACAACCTAGGCTGGTCAATCGCTCCACGCCACTGCTGCTTCACGACAACGCTAGACCACACACTGCGCAACAGACGGCTACTAAATTAGAAGAGCTTCAATTGGAAAGTCTAAGACATCCTCCGTACTCCCCGGACCTTGCTCCAACAGATTACCATTTTTTTCGAAATTTGGATAACTTCTTGCAAGGGAAAAAATTCAACTCCGATGGGGCAGTCCAAATCGCCTTCAAAGATTTTATTGATTCCCGTCCGACTGGTTTTTTTAGTAAAGGGATCAATGAACTACCTATAAGATGGCAAAAGTGCATAGAAAATAATGGTTCATACTTTGATTAATTAAATATATTATATTAAAAAATATTCGACTTTTTGTTCCTCCCATACAAAACGCCAATTTCATATGTAAGGACCTAATACTTAATATAATAGTCATGCATATATAGATATTTTTTATTATACATATTAAACACCCAGACCAAGGAAAAGTGCTTGCAGAACATACAAACACTTTCACCCTTGGCGGGAATCGAACCCGCTACCTCTTGCGCCGCAAGCAGACCCTCTCCCACCGCGCCACTGAAGGAGTCACATAAACAAATAAGATATCTAATATAATACCAACACTATTTATATCAAAGGATATTTTTTATGAATGTATAGAATACAAACAGAACTTTAAATGAAAGCTTACGTCGCTAACTTGGCCGTAAGCTCCAGTCAACTCCAAGCATTTTAACTAAACGCCTGTTTCTTCATCTCCGAGTAAAAGTAGACAATGTTTCTAATAGAGAGCTATTTTGCTCAGTAAAATGTGACAATCGCAGCGAGATAGCTGTTGACAATAACTTGATAAATACTCTTTGACAAAATAACTATCCATTGCTTTGTTTACTCTAATTATGTAAAATATCCATGTATTCAAACTTATAAAGAGTATTTTATACTTGATAATTTATTCCTATTAAACTCGCATATCGGTAATATGTCATGCAGCTAATCCTTGACCGGATGTGGTATCTATAGTCGATGGTATCTGACCCATAGACAATTGTGGACAATCGCCGCGATGACCGCGCCATCTATTGTTATATCACAATGGGTATTGGTAACGCCTTTATTTTCGGTTACTTGCTTTTTAACGGAGGTTTTAGGATCATTATGGTGGAACGACTCTTAATAGTATTCTGCTTCAGTGGGTGAAGGGTAGCAGGTTTGATTCCTGCCGGGGACCGTGATGACTTGCATGTTCTGCAAGCAATTTTTTTTTTGGTCTGGGTGTTTTCTATGTATAAGGAATATTTTTATTGGAGTAGATGTCTATATTGTATTTATTAATAATTGAGATGTAACACAAGCTTAGAACTTCAACTACAAACTAGCTAGTTGCAGTGTGAATTGTCAAGTAAAAATTAATAAATTTTTGTTATTTTTGTTATAATTTAAGTATTTGTACGGACTATTTCACATGTCAGTCCTATCTATATATCTATCATACCCTTAACTATAAGGTAATTAAATTACACTATTACCACCAAATTATATAATATTATTTGTTATTACTTTACTAACTGAGTTTAACTTATTTAGGTTAGTGACGTAAGTAGGTAAGAACGTACACAAATTAAAGAAGAACAATTAAATAAAAACAAAAATATAATAATTTAAACTTCATTATCTTAGTATAGAATTTTGATCTGAATCTAGAAGCATTAAGGAGACAAAGGTTTAAAATATAACTACGGAAGTTATATAAATTTATATTTTACAGACAACTGGAAGAATGGCGACTCTACCGATCTACGTCTCGCTGAGCAGGTAATATTTTATTATTAGTTTTTATTATTTCTTATTTTATTTATGGCAATTAATTATAGACATTCCGAGCATCAATAATTATTGAAGATACATTTTTTATGTTTGATAAGCATTCATTTGACACCATCTCACCTGATGTAAAGTGACGATGTGGTCTAAGATGGGGTATGAAGACCTAGGAGGTAGATGGCTTCTCCGGACCACATTACGAAACACGAAAAAATCGCTTCACGTACTGGCCCAGCCCAGAGGGTGACAAGCCGCGGCCGAAGCACTTAGCACCACCCGGAAGTCACGTATAAGGACTGAGATATCCACTTACGGACGTGAACAGACAAAACCTCCAAAAACTCAAGAAAATTCCGAGCATACCTAGCCTTCGCTTAAGCTAGTTGAGCTCAGAGTCGCCTATTCATAAGGCCAATAGTAAAAACCTAGGTGTTTCATAAAGTGATATTTTAAACTACATAGGTTAAAACTAAAATCATATTAAATAAAAAAAAACTTGATAACAAAATCTTAGTTCCTTAAAAGTTAAAAAAAAATCAAACATGTCTAAAAACACTCGCGCGTAAGTCACCGTACACCATACAAAAACTAAATTGAAATCGCTTCATCCATTCGGCAGCTATGGTGACACTGACAGACAAGTAAAACTTATAACACCCCTCTATTCGGTCGGGGGTTAAAAAGCTTATCTCGCTCTCATGTTATATCACTCAGAATATATAGTTAATATATTTTATTTTATTTAAATACGATAAAAAATTGTTTTTATGAATAAATTTATATATGAATATCAATAAATTGAGAGAATTCTTTCAGAATCATTCTAGCGAGATAGCTGCAGTGTTTACGTTAATATGTTGTTCGTATAATTTAATATCTTTTCTACGACAACTTAATATCCTGTATTTAGACATTACCAACACTGAGAAGTCTTTTATAAAATACAAACAAGTTCTATTTAGAGCTTAGTTTTATAACTTTTTTACGACTTTGACAAAACGAGAGATGACTCCCCTAGGACTAAACGGTAGTCTGTTAAAAAATTACGGTCGTTCACTTAAATAAAATGGTTTATTATCTTTTTGGTAGTTTGCGATGTGATTGATATAATGTTATTATTATACAGCGTAGATAATTTTTTATTGTGGTTAATAACAGATTTAAAATTTTACATTATTTGACGTGTTTGGTCTCGCTGTGGTCGATATTGGTCAAATTTGGCAAAATCCACGATAAGTGCTCGAAAATTGGAATTGTAAAAGGCTTTTGTGAAGTTCCATTAGTAAGGTAAGGACGTTTGATCCTTTGTACTGAGGCTCTAACGGGCCTTCGCATGCCGACGTGTAAAGCTCTCGTCCGGGCTTTCGTTTCCCGTCTCCCGATTAGGAAGTGAATACGTGGGGTACCCCAGGGCTGCTCACTGGGTACCCAAAGTACAAAACGGGCCGTATTACTGAGACTTTTTCGTCTGTCTGTCCTTCTGTCACCAGGCTTAAGTAAAAAGTAAAAAAAAGGTAAAAAATTCTTTATTGACATAAACAAATGTTTAAAGAAAAACAAAGATATTATTATAGACCCATAGGCTCCCGAACTAGTAAAAAAACTGTATTTCAGGAGCCAATGGCTTCTCCAATATGATGGCCTATTACAATTTATGTCTCCATAAATTAAATGAACAAATCTAGTTTTATATAAACAACAATCTGTATCTGGCTGCATCTAAAGAACCGTGATAGACAGTTAAACTTTTGACGGAAGATGTATTTCTGTTGCCGCTATAACGGCAAATACTAAAAACACATAATAAATAAATATATAAGGGGGTTCCCATACAACAAACGTCATTTTTATAAATTTAAGCAACGTTTTGCAAGGTCATTAGTTGGATTGGCTATTTGCAGTTGAACCCTAGGTATCGTATTAGTCTATCTCACACCAATTAGCCCGTTCTTTAGATCATCAAAAAATCTAACTAAACATTTCTTTAAATAATTTATTTATTTATAATATTTTTTTGTACATCATTTCCAGGTCTTAAAACTATAGATAATAAGCCTACAATAATCTACCATAGTAAGGTGTACTTTGGTGTCTTCCTACCAGCCCTGGTCGTCCTGATTATAATTTCAAACCAATAATATGATTGGCATTAAGTCGTTTCTCACATACTAATTTGTCCCATACATACTGCGACACGTGTCTTCGCCCGCAAAGGCACCTGCTGAATGCTTATGAGAGACGGAATAGGAAGTCGCTATTGTGTTAAATCCGACCAAAAAGGCGTTAGTGGTTCTATTACTTGCGTATAATACTACAAGCTTGGAATTTTGATGAGTTCATTCCCTTCCGCTGATTTTTAGCCCTAACATTTAATTTTTTTGGAAAATTCTTAATTATTTTTAATGCGCCATTAAAATACACATTCAACCCAAAAATTTCACCCTTCTATTTTAACCCCTATTTTTTAATAGTTGTTTTAGTAATTTAATTATTTTTCACCCCGCTCGATAACTGATTACCATGGTGCCTAGTATGATGTAGTGTCGATTGTCCAGATATATTAATTTATTTTATTTGGCATGGACGCTGTTTTCCCAGTAATGGATAAAAGCTAAAGTTATTATTACGCGGACAAACACGCGGGCGGCCAGCTATGTATATAAGCTAACCCTTTTTTTATTGTTTGATTAAGAGTATTGATCATTTATGTATTTTATTGAAGTGAAACTTCTTTAGAATCGTTGTGATTTCAGACCGGATGCAACGGAAATACGTCAGGTAAGCCAATCTTAAACGCTAACAAGGTTAAGCAACTTTCCGGAACGCCAGTACTTGGATGGGTGACCGCCCGAACAAATCTTTTTGCACAGTATTTTTTTTTATTCATCTCATTCTTTTGTCGATTTACTGAAGTTTCACTTCTACCGTGTGTGAATCGCACACACACCTTTTTTTTTGTATGTAATTTGAAAAAATGTGTATATTGTATTGTAGTATTGTATCCAATTATTAACTACAGACTGTGATGTCATCCAATCAGGAGCAGTCTGAAAACCAGCGTTGCTCTGATCCCTCTCTCGGGGAGCGGAGTGGCATTAAGCTGAGACAGACTGTTTTTTTTTGGTACATGGCAGCACAGCCTGCCAGCTAATCTGTTTGTGGTTTTCTATGTTTTTTTCTTGTGTCTGTTTGTTTATGCTGTCTACTGTGCAGTTGTTTGTTTATGTACCAAAATAATTGTATTTCTTTGTATATAACAACGCAATCACGGAATTCGGAACCACATTTCAGACCTATTTTTAAGAAGAGCATCCAACTCTCTATAAATCACGCTGGATTATAAAAACACATTGTTATCACAAAGCATATCGACGTCTAAATGGCGAGCGAAGTCACGCATGACAATACTGCAGAATTTCATTTTCCTAGTAGCCATATCGAGATACATTTTACAAGAAAGTAGACACAATAGAGAAGAGACTGTTTGGGGTGGTATACATAATTAAGCACCTGAGTTATTCACCCAGGTGCATTAAGTATACTTTTAGTAGACTTGATTCACCCAGGTCCACTGAAGTAGTTTACTTAATTCACCGGAAATCACCTGGTAAATAGCTAACTAAACCTATTGTAAGATAACATGCCGCTAGCATTCGTTTGTCCTATTCGATCAAATTGTCATTTGTGTTTGTTAGAAAGTGTCACAATTCATGCTAAAAACAAAGAGGTTTGCTATCCATTTTGCATAAGCAGGTTATATTCTAAATTTGTGTCGAAAACAATAAGACGAAGTAACGTAGCTCGTCTGCGGAAAATTCGTCGAAAACAATTCGTCGAAAACAATTCGCCGAGAACAATTCGCCGAAAAAACAATTCGCCGAAAACACAATTCGCCGAATCGCAATTTGTCGAAAGCGATTACTGCATGGCACTTTATTCATATATTATGTCTATAAATATTTTCCGCTATAGTCGAAAGTCCCTAAAAATATTGCCCGCTATTATAGTTCCAAACAGTTTTTGTAACGGAATTTCTGCAAATCTTCTATAAATTGCGATTTATTGACGAATTGTAATTTGGTGAATTTCGATTCGGCGAATTGTGATTCGGAGAATTGTGATTCGGTGAATTGTGTTTTCGGCGAATTGTTCTCGGCGAATTGTCATTCGGCGAATTGTTTTCGACGAATTTTCCGCAAATCAACGTAGCTTGCTATCGACGACATGCGGGACCCGAACCCCCGCCTTCCATTATACGCATGGATGTTAAGAGACTGTTAATTAGTAATTATAAGTTTCTTGTAATCTGCCGTGTAATGGGTAAGTGAAATGGGTAATTTTACGGTTGTACGGCTCTGCCCCGACTGGGTGGATGATTTACTAGATTATCGATTTATCAGATCGGATCCGGAGAAAAATTTACTTACAAACTTGCTTTATGTTCGTTAGTTTTTGTTATATTGACTGGACTTGTCTATAAAGCTGATTTTGACAGCTGTCAGTATGGTCTGGACTTCAATTTCTTATAATTGGACTCTGCGCTTGAAGCGACAGATTGCCAGTGTCGAGTTAATATCTAATACTAACGAAGAGACGAATAATTTGTTTATCTATTTCTATTTGAGCTACTAGGTCAATTTAAAAAATATACTTTTATTCAGTAGACATACAATTTTACTCGAAACATTTTCTAAAAAACAAAAAGAAAAATAATTGTTTGGTTAAAAGCCGTGTTGGCTAAGTAGGAGCACACTCATCGTTAATTTGAAGGCGCATCGTGAGGAAACCAGCATGTTCCGAGAACATTAACCAGCTTAAAGGAAAATCACCAACCCGCACTTTGCCAGCCAGCGTGGTGAATTAAGGCATAATCTCTGGTCAAGAGAGAAGTCCCCGTGTCCAAGCAGTGGGAACGTAATAGGGTTGCTTATTCTATACAGTTTGTTTGGTGTAATGTATTCGATTGAAATTGATTGTAAGTCTCATAATTTTACTGATCGTGTTTGTTCTTAATTTATAACAGTAATATAACTAATTCGGGGTAAATTCGATTCCCACCGAGGGGTCAATTGTTTGTATGTTCTGCAGGCACTTTCTCCTTGATCTGGTTGTTAAATATTTAGGTATGTATACTAAAAAAATATCTATACAAATATGTCCATATTATTAAGTGCGAGTATATCAGATGTCTAGTACCCGTAACACAAGCTTAGAGCTTACCACAGGGCTAGATGTAATTGTGTGAATAGTCCGGAAATATTTATTGCATTTGGATCATTTTCTTATCAAAGAACTCCATTATTATGATGACGATTGCTGTTGGTCATGGCGCTGGTAAGCTCAAACTATTCAGCGTATAATTTGTATGTATATAGTCTTAAGCATCGCGTGCTATGCTCCTATTCCGCAGTCTTGTATCATTTATCTTATTTTAGTGAAGACATTTGATGATTTTTTTAATAATCACGACATGATTCATATTGTGCTAAGCGGCCATGACTAATGTGGTAATGAATTTGCCATTAATTTTAAAGTATATAAAAAAATGGTTTATGTTTTTATGCACCAATGCAAAGCAATCTTTATCCGTAGCTAGAGTTACAGTTATTATTAAGTTGAGAAGTTAAAGATTCTCAGAAGTCCTGTGTCGTGAAGAAGGTTAAGCTTCGGCCAAGGTTTCGCGATGTAAGCGACTGCGAAGCGGGACGTTTTCGGGCCTAAAACGTTCCCATGTTGCGACACTCCCGCATCACACTTCCCGCGTCGCAGTCGCTACCCTCGTTCGCGTAGGTTTGGCTGAAGCCGTATAATGAGTATGGACGGATCTGTGGGAAGATGGATAGATTGTTTAAAAGATTACATATGTCAGTTTTTTTTTAATCTGACCTGTATTTGTTTTCCTAGTTTTAAGGTGTAATATGACGTGTTACCATCTGTACGAATATAATTAAAATGAATAAGTACTTAATTAGTTTTATTTTAAAATTAAAAACAAATGCACACTGCATTTGTTAGTTAGTTAGCAGCACCATATCAAAAAAAAACACAACCTCTTTAACGACTGCGGTCACGAGTGATTAATTAAAAATAAAGATTGCCTTTGTTGTCTACATGTCCAGACCAGTCATGGAGTCTAGAATCTAGACTACAAACCTGCCTGCGTCCGGTGTCATTATGAATTTCCGGCGAGCAGGTCGTACCTTCAAAGTAATATATAACTTCAACGTCTGGAGTCTAGAACATTAGGCATAGATTTAAATCCTAAATATAACACTTTCGTTTGTCGCTAGAATTGGGTGCATTAGCCACATCAGATTTAGACATTGTTAAAAAACTGTAGCCGAAATCTGCTATTCGATTCGTTTGAAGTTCAAGTCGTTTTGTCACATTTAATTCATTATAGAATCATCATCATCAACACCTTATTAACATTCCCACTGCTGGGACACAGGGATTTCCCTCTTGACGAGACAGATTAATTCACCACGAGCGGGAGCTGCGCCCGCCCAATTCAACGTCAACGAATCAAATTATTTATTATTTTTTAATTGACATTGTTATTAATTGCGTTGTCAATTTTGCTGCAGTCAATGCACTGATCTCTTTGTCCGGAATCCCACGCGTCCATTTTATAATATAAATTAACATAAGGCAACAGTTAGCTTTACCCGGAATTTCATGAAATATGTTTAGTGGATATGGCAAAAAATACAATTGATATAATCCTTTGTCCGCCTTTGTCCATTTCTTTACTTGACCACTTCCAAAATGGACCACTTCGTTATTCGTCTTGTTCTTTTTTAGTATTCGAACTTTTATAATCTAACTAATAACTCGCGATTTTTATCAGAAACAGTATAAGGATATATTGTCCTAACATTAATATCAAAACGATGCTAGCTGCATTTTATCTCAACTTAGGTAACAAAACCTATTTGAGCATTTTAATGTTAGGACAATATAATCCATATTCTGTTTCTGATTCATTCAAATAAATATATTTCCTATCGATACACTTATACATATTATATTATACATAATCTATGATATTATATATGTATAAGTTTTGAAAACCTTTTAACGTTTCGGACTTCGGAATGTATACCAAAACTAGCTGACCCCAGCAAGCGTTGTTTTGCAAAATGGAAAATAGATAGTAGCCGATTCTCAGACCTACTGAATATGCTTATAAAATTTCATAATAATCGGTTTCGGAGGAGTATGGTAACTGCCACTGTGACAGGTGAATTTTATATATAAGACTAGTGGCCCGCCCCGGCTTCGCACAAGTTTAAAATTTTTATTTTTATTTTTTTTAATCTATACGATTCCCAGATCTCCTTGAACACACACAAAAAATTTCATCAAAATCGGTCCAGTCGTTTGAGAGAAGTTCAGTGACATACACACTCACAGAAGAATCTATACTTATACTTTTCTATACTAATATATAAAACTGAAGAGTTTGTTTGTTTGTTTGTTTGTTTGAACGCGCTAATCTCCGAAACTACTGGTTCGAATTGAATAATTCTTTTTGTGTTGGATAGTCCAGTTATCGAGGAAGGCTATAGGCTATATAACATCACGCTATGCCCAATAGGAGCAAAGATATAGTGGTAAATGTGTAAAAAACGGGAGAAATTGTTTATCTTTGAAGCCTTCCGTTGCGTGCGCCGTGAAAACGGTTCAAGATACACAAAAAATATGTATTAAAGAATAATAGCTCTTTTAATGATCTAAAAAACAGTCCGCAATAGTATATGTCTATCTTTTAAGATTAACTCACAAAAACCGTTTTTAAGTTGTATCAACATTAATATTAATCTTTATTCAAATAAATATGTTGTTGGTTAAGAGTACTTCATCCATTATAACGCGGGTAGCACCGCAGGGCACAGCTAGTTATATATATAAAGATAATCTATAACTTTAGATTATTTTGGCTTAATTTAAACCTGTCAACGACTTAATTTCCTAAGCATTTCTAAATCACCAAGGCACCATATTTCACCACACATTACACTCGACTCCACAAACATGGCATTCTTGATTAACAAGTCCATCCATAAACTCCATATTTCTTGACTATTGCATGGTAAATTCGTACTCATTTTTTGCGCGTGCGCATGCGATGTTCGTTGCTCATTTGTTATATGGCAGAATTCCTGCTCTAGATTGTGGGTTTGTGATCTTGTGACGATTTTATGCGCCAACGCGTCTTGTGATTATGTTAAATATAGGTAATCATAATAAAAGTCTGAGTTTGTGATGTCTGTTTGTTGTATGTTATTCGTTTGATACGATCTCTTTTATTAATGTTATCATTTTATCAATTAAATTTAAGATTAATAACCGATCAAGTTCCGTTGCATTTCCTGATATTTCGACGCTGGTATAGACTCCAAAATTATGTTTATGCTACAAATCGAGTTTTATTGAACCAAGTTCATCCATTGAAAAATGACAATTTGTCAATTTGATCTCAGTAATGCGGTAAAACGAGTTTAACCTGATCTGATCGCGTTTATAGCAAATGGTGAAATTGGGTCTACGACTCATTCATTTTGGTTAAACTTTGCTGAACTGGCTAGCTGTAGCTTGCGGGTAGGTAACCAATAGGGTAGATGATTAAAAAATTTAACGTAATTTAGTTACCTATTTAAAAAAAAAATTATTTTTAATCTTGCAAGCGAACAATCGAGATGTTACAGTGCATTGAAGACTCGCTTGACGTAACTTTTTATTGCGATTACGAGTATTAACTAATTAATTACTCGTAATAAGATAAATAATTTGTACAACACAAGCCCCACTAACTTCTGATCCTTTCTTATTGAATTAATAAAAAAAACGAGTATTTTTTTTGACAGATTAAACAGAACACCAATCATGTTTATTATTGACAAATGAAACGGTTTATTAAGAATAAATCTAAATTTAAAATTTAAAAAAAACCCCCGATTAAAATGCCTTAATTTCCTTAAATGTAAAACAACATTATATTATGTAATGTGGACGCGATGCGCTTTCATTTGATACCCCACACTAGTATATTTGTAGATTTTCGGTTTTTCTTCCCCACTCTCACCCTCATAACTTTTAAACGGCTAAACCGATTTCTAAGAACATGTCTAAGAACACTCGGGCCAAACTCACCTTTCATACAAAATAAACTAAATTGAAATCGCTCCATCCGTTCGGGAGTTATGATTTTCCAGACAGACAGACAGACACGTCAAACTTATAACACCCCTCTTTTTTGGTCGGGGGTAAAAATGACCAGAAATGTCAATAAATTAAATAACCACAATTATTTATTTTCAAGATTTAAAAGTACTCATTAAGCCGCCATTGCATTTATAAAATAATATGTAAAACACGTAAAATCTAAATTATATCTAGATTTTCTTATCCATTTTATGAGTAATGCAATGTGCAATGTTCTTGATCCACACCAGCGTCCTAAAGATGCGCCTACGCACCGTTTGATACGATAATAACGCAGTATGGTCATACCTTACATAGCAACTTGAGATTCTTCGAACTAATCAATATTTTAGCATTAAAGAATATTAAATAGGTATGCAGTATGCGATACCAATCTATACTGATTATGAACAAGCAGTGCTTCGCGGTGCTACCTGCGATATTTGTGTTTTTTTTCGCGGTAATTAGTAGCCTATGTGTGTTCTCACAGGCTCTAAACAATCTTTGCCCAAATATTGGTGTTTCGCGGCGTTTATTGGCTGTAACGCGGTTAAAAGCCATTTCACTTCACTTCTCAAGCTTAAGATAATCTGGGTACCAAGTTTTATTTAAATCGGTTAAGTAGATCCAGAGATTATGATCGATTCGATTAATCTTTACATCTTTATAATCTTCTTATATATCAAATTCTCGTGTCAAAATGTTCGTTCCAGTACTCCTCCGGAACGGCTTGACTGATTCTCATGAAATTTTATGAGCATGTTGAGTAGGTCTGAGAATCGGCCAACATCTATTTTTCATTTCGCAAATCAACGTTTGCTGGGATCAGCTAGTATCGCCGCGTCTGTCTGTCCCTATGTTCGCGATAACTTAAAGATACAAGATACAAAATCATTTATTTCTATTGTTTGGTTTTACAAAACTTAGACACGTCGAAAAAGAAATATAAAAAACAAAAAAAAATAATCATAGGTGCTTAAAGATAAATAGGAAATAAATTTATCGTAAAAACTTTTGAACCGATCTTTATGCAGTGTATATTATGTATTATCGACCTACTTAAAATGGAAGGAGTTTCTAATGTCGACGTGTATTTCGAGTTTGTATTGTGACTTCAGAACTTTTGTCTCTGACAACTTGGGACTTTGTCATTTTTATTGATGTCGATGATTATTTTTATTTGAAGCCAGTCTATCTATCTTATACGTTTAAACGAGCCATTCCTGTAAATAAACTTATACATTTAATCTGCATATCAGTATCATATAAATAAATAAATATATCTCGTCTATCCACACAACAACATCATATTTATTTTTACATATAATCTAATTATATATTTGACTGGAATCACAATTAATTAAATTATACCCTAGACAACAAATACACAGGCTAGGCTACGTAGGCTTGTGTCTCATTTTTAAGTCAATTTCCCCTAGACAACCTTAGAATGGAGTGAAGGGTCAAAGTGGTTTGTGGTTATCAACAAAATACTTTATAAATGACCTTATAAAAAGTAAATTATGAAAATATTGGTATTAACAGCGAAACTCTTAATTGAACAATAATAATTACAGTCAAATAGAATACGTAGATTATTATAAACAACGAGGCATCGAGTGCAAGAGCTAGTATCAATAAAGCAATTAGGATAGCTATCTCACTCCATCTCGCATAATTTTACGGTCGGCTGCTCCTGGACTATGCACAGGAGTGCCTGTGTGAAAATATCCTATTAATAGTTTTTTGTAGTCTAATTTACTAAAGTGGTATAAAATATGTCGCTATAAATTACACTACAATTTTAAATGAATAAGATAGGCCTTTTCGTCATTAACCGACTTTGAACGAAAAGGGGTGTTCTCAATGCGTCGGGTATTTTTAGTCACAGGTCGTCTACTGCTAGACACAGGCCTACCATTGCATAATTACCCTTATTAGACTTCTCTCACGAGAGAGATTAGGACTTATGATTATGACAATTATCCGTGTCGAACTGAGAACCATTTTAGAAGAATTAAAAGTTATAATGTAAACATTTTGACATTTTCTTTATGGACTTCTTTATGTACTTACCTGTCGAGCTTTTTATAGGCAGGTACAGCTCAGAAGTTGCAGCATAAAATTACTTTTAAAGTAATGTTAATGATGATAGTACCAGCACAAAAATGTTCGTTAACAAAACAATGCGTTGTAGAAGAATGAGATAGCTGTTAGTTCTAGATAAAGACGACACATTTCTTGTCACTTCCCACGGTTTCTACTGCGCGTGCGACAGTTTCTATTCACACAGATTCATATTGATTTCTATAATTGACTTTGGATTTGATGGCAGGGGAAATGTGTGTATGAGTTGCGTCTAGTGTGCATCGTCATCATAGTTTTTGCCATTGTACACCCATTGCTGAACATAGTTCGACAAAGGGTTGTTTTTTTAACAGAAAGGTGGAGAGTGAAGGCGGTGGAGACGGGCGAGCCAGCCCTACGTTTGGCTTGAATATAATATTATAGCATTAAGCTCATCTTTTTGTACCATAACTGTAGATAAAGTGTTTAATTAAAGACTCAAAAGTGAAGATTAAGAATTATTGTATCTCACTTAAAAACCGATGGAGCAATTCTGGTGAAATTAATCATACTTCAATTTATTTATTTACCATAAGAACGTTATATTACATAACAGTCAACTCAAAACATACAACTTTAAAACATTACTAATGTACATTTAGTTATATAAAGGTAGATACTACCACTACTTTTAATTAATTAGACACAATATTTGGCTAAGAACTCATCATAAACAAATATAATATAAGAATTTGTTAAATATTAAAATATCATAAACATTTTTTTGAAGTATTATAAAATATTTGTATTTTTTAAAGTACCATGATTTGACGCTGTTTTAGTTTTCCGATTTCGAAGCTGCTGCAAACGAATGAACACGGCTTAAACTAAAATATGGGCAAAATCGAAAACCTTCAAATCATGGTATGTTATATATATAATAACATTATAAAGCCGATGAGTTTGTTTGTTTGTTTTAACGCGCTTTTATCAGGAACTGGGCCGATTTGGAAAAATAATTCACTGTTAGATTGTCGATCACTGTTAGTTAGATATTAGAGATAGTTTATCGAGGAAGGGCTGTAAGCTATTTTACCGCGGATAAATATATTGTTCTTAAAGCTAGTAAGTTTATAAGTCTTGAACAAAAATATATACAAATCCCTCTATAACGAAACATTTTCTCAAGACACATTTCCTTTTTCAGTTCTTTAAAAGTTGGTTAAAAAAATCATCTTTAAGCACCTATGATTATTTTATTTTTGTTTTTTTTTTGTATTTTATTTTGACGTGTCCAAGTTTTGTAAAACCAAACATTGGAAATAAATGATTTTGTATCATCTGTCTATAACGAAACATTTTCTCAAGAAACACATCCTTTTTCAGTTCTTTAAAAGTTGGTTAACAAAATCATCAGTCAACCTACAATCAGAGTTCTCAGGGCCCAACAATAGGCAGGCGGTGTAGGTCGTAGGTACGTGCAGATTGTGTTATTCAGATAACGCTACAAAGACGTTAATTCCACATATTGAGACAAAGTGACCACTGTCGGCCGACCGTGGCGGACGGACCAGGCTTCAACTATGGAGTCAAAGTCAAAGCATTTATTTTCATATACCTTAAGTTACCGGAATCTATAAAAGCACTTAGGGGTAATGTATTTAAAATTAAATTAAACAAAATTATCTTATGGACCAAAAATTTTATGTAAGTAATATGACATTTGGATTGACATTTTTAAGTTGTAATCAGTTTTTTTTTGTATTATCTTTGACTTTGATTTTTTTTTATTTTTTATTACAATTGGTTTTTATTATTTTAATTATTACCTCTTTAACATTTGCATACCCGCATGCGGTTTAAATATTATACTACTTGTACTATATAATATCGTGTCATGTAGGTACTATATTTAAAATGCATTTGGTAAATGATTGATTTGATTTAGAAGTATGATAGAAATAAAATAGGTACACTCCACACAACACCATCTAGCTCCGCGGTAAGCTATAAGATTGTGTTTCGGGTGCTAGACATCTGATATACTTAATAAAATATACATACATATATAGATTTTTTGTTATACACATTAAATACCCAGACCAAGGAGAAAGTGCAGATAATATACAATACAATACAATACTCTTTATTGAAACACATAAAAATATATAATACAACAAAACAATGCTTAAGAACTAAATATTAAATAATAGTGTAACAATGGGCGGCCTTATCACTAAAAGTGATCTCTTCCAGACAACCTTTGGATGGACTGGATAAAAACTAAAAACGACGGACGTTGCAAATTGATGAAATAATAAAAAAAAGAAATATGTTAAATAATAAATAAGCTTTACATATTAAATAAATACTTACATAATAAATCTAATATATAAATACTAATAATATGTAAAGATTTATTAACCCCCGACCAAAAAAGAGGGGTATTATAAGTTTGACGTGTCTGTCTGTCTGTGTGTCTGTCTATTTGTCTGGGACATCATAGCTCCCGAACGGATGGACCGATTTCAATTTAGTTTTTTTTTGTACGAAGGTGAGTTTGGCGCGATTCTTAGACATGTTTCATGAAAATCAGTTGAGCCGTTTAAAAGTTATGTTGGTGAGAATGGGGAAAGAAAACCGAAAATCTGCAATTTAAGTAAGATTATAATGTAGGTATGTAAAGTTGCATTTGACTGCAGAGTGTGGGCCTCGCCCACTGTGTCCAAACGTGGGAACACATTCCTAGGTAGTGCTTTAATTGGATACCTACACGATTAGAGACAGTTGTACGGAGACATTTCATTTAACTTGACCACGAGGCGAAACGAGGAAATTACAGATAAATGAATAATCAAATAATATCTCATTTTTAGATAGATGGATACCGTTTTACTGTTCGTCGCAGAATAATACAGTTACTCGTAGAACACAATGGCAAAATATACATTTGAGTACATGGACGGACTTATCGCTGTGAGCGATCTCTTCCTTGCAACTTGGGGGTGGACCGGAAAGAAAGAAACAACATACCTTATCGAGATATCACAATAATAATACTTCTTCTTCTTAGTCGTAACCTCATGACTGAGGGACGTGACTATGGCGTCTTATCAGCTTCGCCACCACTTCTCTCCATCGACTCCGGTCCTGAGCCAACTGTATTGATGCTTGGAGAGTGCCACCTGTAGCGTCCCGTGTTGTGCGGGTCCACCGTGTAGGTGAGCAGCCTCGACTTCTCTTTCCTTCCACACTGCCAGTAATTATCAGCTTCTCCAGGCTGTTCGGGTCACGCCTGACAGTGTGGCCGAAGAATTTTAGTACTCTCTGCATGCAGATTGTAGACAGTCGAGTTCCAATGCCAAGTTCTTTGAGAATTTTTAGAAGTTAAGATTACATTTATTTGGTGTGAAAAGCACAACAAATTCATAATACTGTTTAACTTATTTTGGAATGGACGGTAACACAAACGCAAAAACGGTTGGTAAAATTATTTTAGCTGCGTCAGGAATTTTTTAAATTTTTATATTGTTTTGCTAATATTTTTGGTGAAATTCAAACCTTTTTAACAAACTTTATCTTGCTTGTAGAAGTACCTATAGTCTGTTCGCGGAGACAAACTATATTATATTATATTTATATCTATATTATTATAGTTGAATATTTTCATCCGCAACAATATCTCTTAAACCTAGCAAAACCGCATCAATCCGCTACGAATTACTACTTAATGATAAATTATCTCAAAGATGACGTTATTCTCACGATCCCCGTTAGAACTCGCCCTATAAGGCTGAGCACTGACGGTCAAGGCCGAACATCTGACAGCTGCAGCTTCGGTTTGACATTTCGTCAGTTTTTTCTGCATTTTTGCTGCGTGCCAGCAACTGGCGGTTGTCTGACGACATTGCTGCTACGAGTACTATTGTTGTTTTAGGAATTGTAGATATTAATTATAAATTTTTAAGTTGGCGTTAATAAACTTGGGACACCAATAATGTGGTTATATTTTTTATTCACTTGATTAAAATCGGTTTGGTTTATATTATGTCACTTTTAAAGACATATGGGTTATTTAATTATCTCGGAATAAAGTAAGTCTTTATTAAAATAGAGCTGTTTCGATCAGTCACATGTGACATAGAATTTAAGTTTATGTTTAAAATAAAGAATTTAAGTGGTAAAATGCAGACTCATTTAGAATGTATAATAATGTATATTATGTTAACTTTTTAGTAGGTTCCTGTACTATAGTTTTTATTTCAATTGTATGTCCGAAATGGATACAATTGTTGGAACCTATGTTACATTTTAAGACCAAATGTAAATGCACATAATTTTTACAATAATATATTCGTATTCATAAAGCGAGATAGCACTTGCTATAACTATAATCTGTGCTATAACCAAACCATTGCGTAGTTTATACGGATTTTGTGAAATAAGCCCTAATTATTAATTTAAGTTTTACGAAAGAGTTGTAATGGAAAGTGAACTTTAAGGTATGATTTTGAGGAACCCTCGACATTACTGAAAGTTATTTTTACAATTTTATATTTAACTTTAAACACATAATATTGAAAACCTTACTTTATCTGAAAAAATGTGTTGAATTGAGAGCGGTTGGTAAAATATGCAAATGTGTTAAAAAGACCACATCAATGGGATTTTATGGACTCTAAGAACAAACAATAGTAACTTCATGGAGACATTAATAGAAAACAATTTGAATTAATAAACAATTTGATTTTCGCGTTAGTTTTGAAAGTGATATAACTTTTAAATAGTTATATGTAATTTATTTAAATACAAACAATTATTATTCGCATACGAAAGAAATATTTGAAAATAACAGTCAAAGTACCTATAAGTAGATATATATCCAACCAATTATAAAGTGCATTGTTTCCAGTCAGGAAGTCCATTAAAGCTATAGGAGTATTACTATCGGCGCAGGTTCGGTTCCTGTTTGCATTCTCGCTGTGTCGTAAAATCAAACAATGCCACATGATGGATTCGATGTGTTTTACCTACTTGCTGTAAATGTAGTTAAAGCCCTATTTTAGTTAGTCCCTATGCACTGTATACCAGATGTCCTGTTTTACGTGAGGGAACTCTATGGATAAGAATTATTCGAACCTTTTAAGTTTAGAATACTTTATGTAAGTAGGTAAGTATTTCATTTATTTTTTAGTATAGAACAAAAAGAAGGTTTACTTATAAAATTTCAACGATTTTGCCTTAGAGTATTTATAGGGATTTTGCTTTTAAATATATAGCTTTGAGTTGTTCCCTTTTTAAAGAATTTTCTTTTTTCTCGTTGATTCTCTAGGAGTCTAGGGCATAGATAGAAAATCGATAGATTCATTCATGATAGTGATGTGGTATGTATTCATAAGCGTGTAACTGAAAATGATTCGATGTTTTTTTATAATTGGGTAATGTAATTGAATTAGGTGCAAAGAACTGTCTAAATGCACAAATACATATTTTTAAAAGCAGGATTATTTATTGTTTTTGCTTGTTATTTGTTCATTGAGCTATTCAATTATTTCACGATCTCCGGGTAAGCTAGGTAATGTCATAGAATAAAAAATTACTACGTAAGTAATGGTTATAATATAGATCAATCTTGTCAGTTAGTAACTGACAGTTCTCAGTTGACTATAAAGCTCTATATATCCATTGTCAAATTTTACTAGAGATTGTGAAACATTTTTCAAATGAATTCCACATTTCCTTAGTTACGTTGGCGTTGATTGAAAAATAACTGACTTTATAATTAATTGCGCATTACTAAAACATACTCTCAATACATAATAATGTTCCCAATTAAAATTGGGAACATTCCCAATAATAATTATTATGGACTAGGGCGTTCTAATAACTTAAAATTATTTGTATCCGTATTCACGGTATACCACTCAAATATGGCACTCAAAAGTTGTTTATTTTGTTGGTTTAGTGATTGCAACAAGTATGTCGTACTTGCAATCAAGGACAAACCCATTTGGTCGCTAGCTCTTAGTAAGTTAAACCTAAGTTCCGAGATAAATGTCCAGTCAGTCAACAGTCATTTTTCAAACCGAACGACCAAAAATATTAAATAATTGTATTGAAACATTGAGTTTAAACCTAACGTTGGTCATATAATAGAGCATTTCTATGTAACATCATTGCGAAAGCTCTGCGCTTTGTTCGGGATACTGCTCACTGCGCGGATATTTTACCAGTAATAATTAAATTAATTAATTAAATAAATAATTTAATATTGCGTTCAATCTTTATTAAGATCATCTCGCGAACGCGCAAATTGTCGACAAAATATTAAACCCATTCGCTCGTAGATATGACCAATTATTAGTCTGTAACAAGTCTTCGAGCGGCTCCTTGTTCTATTACATATAAATAAATGCTCTAGTATACCATCACCTTAAAATAGTAACATTTTGATCAGGCCAAGGTCTTTGACCATGTTCCGCTTACTTATTTATGTTTATTGTGTAGATATTTTGCTAATCTAGGTTAATACTCAATGCAAAACTAAAACACGATATCGCCAAATATGTAAGAAGAAACGGTATCGGCTTTTACAACATTTTAAATAATTAATGGCATTGAATATTTAATAAAATGTATCGTTTCCTAGCTTTCTAAAATGCGGACATTCTGAACTTAAGGGACCTTGAACTTATCTCTTAATATTTATATCGTAACAGCAATATTTAACTTAATATCACGGAAATGTATGACCATGACATCATAAAACATCACCCGACAAGTGAACCTGTCTCAATCGTTGGAAAATAGTTTGTATAAACATGAAGATAGAGTTGTATGAGGTTGTATGACGAGTTTGGAAGTTGGTGATGCCTAACATCCTGTGGCTGCGGATGCGGTGTGGCCATAAAGCTTCAAATCGGTGTCGATAGCCTTAAGAATGATGTGGGAATCTTTAGATTTCGTGCCGATACATTCAAGAAACTTACTTAGATGAAATCAATAGTATGTATGTATATAGCTTTATACCACGTTTAATATGCATTCCAGGCTGCATATTTTAATGTTAAATGTTATGGTTTTGATTATCTAATCATCATGTACATTAAAAATAAATGCTAGTTAATTAAGTTTTAATCGCTTAGAAGAAATCTCATGGTAACAAACGCAATGGATGTTTGTGCGAAAAAAGATATCTGCACAGAATGTATCTCTTATCTAACAGTATTGTTACATGTTATCAAGTAATTAAGTTACCTACTATAGACTTGACACGACTAACTGTAAAACATAAGAAGGGCTCCCACCTGTAACTACTTCTTTGTATAATTAGTTGAAACCGAGGAGTCTAACCTATTGTTTGTGTCGCGCACACCGCTACCGTCCGCCGGCCGACCGACACGCGTTCACCGCCCGGAATATTCATATCGATATCACGTGTCCCATCACTAAATAAATTAAAAAATAGAATTTCATGCGATTTATTTTTAATTCTGTTTTCAATTAAATTCCATTTGAATCTGGAACTTTTGAAATTGGAATCTGATTTGAAGTGCGCCTTTTTAGTGTAGTGCCAAACTTTTTTGACATTGACAGGAGTAAAAAAGTTCAGGAACCCGCTATGACCCCAGTTGGACTTCTGTTCAAAGTGAACAGGTAAGTTCTAAATCGTTGTGCACACAAGTGCATACGTTTTAGATATTTAAATGGATGTGTTAACAGGCGGCTTGAATGCAAGGTGTGGTATGTAATGTTTTCGTAGCTTTGGGAACAATAGTTACTTATATACATACTTGCCAGTTAAGTCTTTGAACACTTCTCATGCTAAGGTATTGTGTTTCTGAATTTCATTAATTTCTTGATGATAATTACTACTATTCATGAATAAGTATACCTAGGTATAAAGAAAATGAAACATATTTCGTAACAAACACATTTAATTTTAACCGACGAGATTATCATCATCATCATCATCAGTCATAATATATTCTGAATAATTTGGGGTTTAGTAAAACGTAAATTTATAAAATGTTAAAACATTATTTTGTTAAAAAAATATATTGATAAAAAAAACTCTCAAGAGAAAAGATCTCAAGATAAAGGACATAGTTTTTATGCACAAGCAAAGCAAGTTTGAACTAAACGTAAGTTGTTATTCCTCATCTAGCCACCCTTCCTTAGGGGAGGATTCGTAAGGCTTCTTCCTGTGTTTAAGCCGCAAGAAGTCAAGACCTGAGTGGTTTCGCTTTGTCTTCCGTTTTGTTCTTACATAAAACCTTAAAAACATTGAGTGATATTTAACCGGCTTCCTAAAGAGGAAGTTCTTAATTAGGCATACCTACGAGATATTTTTTAATAGAAGGAAAGTACTGGTTTTGCCGACCCAATAATATGATTTGGGAAAAGGATACATTGACGAAGATTAGATGAGGGACTTAAGTTTTGACGATTTCTTATGTAGGTATGACCTTACATTGCTGCCGGGATTTGGCTCAAACAACATACAAGCATGTTTAGAAATGTTTCGGTCTATAACCTAACTAATTTAAGCAGAGAATAATCCGTTTTTGGAATCAATATTGAAAATGTGAATCCAACTATAACTAGTTTTCTTTTCCAATCTTAGTTTTTTTCAGCACACGTCGGCAACGCATTCTACTAAGTAGCAAAGACTCATGGTGCATTCTGCCAGGTGGGCAAAAGTCGTCTTTGCATTCTACCAAGTTGCAAATAGGCATGTTGCATTCTGCCAGCTGGAATATACGAGGATACACTATCGCGACAGGTTTTATAGGAAGATCTAATTGCTTGGCATTGAAATAACGGTTCATTTGACGTAGACTCACAAATGTAGATATATGCGGGCTAAAACAACACTGGAGAAAGAAATATTGTTTGTAGCAAAATTAATGATAGTTCTATAGTTTTAATTATCTCAGGTATTTACCTAAAGTTAACCACTTTGAACATTATATTGGGCTATACCATTAATCATTTTTCTAATAATCACCATTTTGGGTTTGAAGCTGCAGCTTGATATTGGCATTTTGTAGATGTAGTTTGATTATTCATTTATAGCTACTAATTGAGTTTTATTGAACCAAGTTCAATTATTGAAAGATATCAACTTTGTGTCAATTTGATCTTAGTTAGGCGGTAAAACGAGTTAAACCTTGTTTGATCGCGTTCATAGCAAATGGTAAAAATTGAGGCTGAAATAGGAACATGCTTGTATCTTTTTGCTTTATTAAAAGATTTTGGTTTCTCACTTCACTCTAATTACTACTAAGGAGATAAGTCTGCCTGTCTTCAGAATTCCTCTGCAACTTAACGTATTAAATTTTATAACAATCACTATCTGCACCAATTAAAAAATATGTTACCTATGTTGTTTTGATGTATTCTGGGTTACATAAACACAGTAAATTGGAGGTTACTTGAAAGTCAATGTACTGTTTTGTGAGAGAAAATGAAGGATTTATTTATTTATGCAATGCAATGGTTTGTCATGTCAAGAGCTATTTCGCTTGACTGAGCGAAACATATACATATTTTATACATTAAAAACATTACTCGGACAAGGTGAGAGGCCCTTAATATTATATTAACTGAATATTTATTTATTAATTTATTTATTTACACTTTTACATTGCCATTACAGTACAAAACTAATGCGACAATGGAAAATAATAGGTACATAAAAATTTAATTACATAATTTCAAATATATTGCTCAATTCTAATTGACTCTGTTTATTTGATCTATGTACTGGGACACGGCACTATTAAATAATAATATAGGTCGCTATCTAAATTATTTATAGTAAATGAATTAACTGTGATAATTCAAACACTATTTTATTGCGATGAATCTCCAGGAATATGTATCATTAATATTAAAAGCACTAAATATATACAAATTATAATATCTAACAGTTCTTGAACGGGTTCCACGGCGTCTTTGACCTGAGTTATTGATTTTGCGAATTTTATATTCGCTTTTACGTAAGAAGGACGCGGCTTTGAATCTCATAATACTAAAATAGATTTTAATTTATGAAACGTTTAATATAATAATGATTTACGTGTTTCTATTTATAAGCTTCAAATTATTATATAATTAATTTATTTAGTGGTGCTTGAAGCACCAATTATTATCTTTGAAATGATTGTCAAATCAAATCTTTCAAAAATTAAGATTTGACAAACTGTTCGGATTTTAATTGATCGGAAATTTAGCAAGTAGGTATATGGCTAATGCGTGTCAATGACCTACCGCGGGGTTAGATGTTGTTGTGTGAATTGTCTAGCAATATTTATTAATTTATTGTAATAATTATGATGATTCACTGAAAGAGCTGGAAGGTGGACACGCAGTCCGTTTTAAAAGGGCCTCATCGAAATTTGAGCTCGAATGGTTCGCCGCGATTTTGTGTTAAGATAATTATATTAGTAAAAATTTTACCTACATAAAGGTACCTACTTTTTTGTTAAAAGTACTTGTAAATACTATATATAACTTGATAATTACTTATAATACTTTCGTATCTAGCACACAGGTCCCCTTCTTTTTCCCAATAATCCTATCCATTCAAGGTTGTCTGGTAGAGATCGTACTCTTTAGCGATAAGACCGCCATTTGTCGCATAGTCTTAAGTCCTTATTTTTAGTTTTGTGATTTTAATTATGTGTGCAATAAAGAATATCCCATCAAAAACAATACTTGTCAAAAAAACCAAGTCGCGCAACTCAGTTGTTCTGCGGTAAAAAGTTGTGAGATCCAAGTAAATCCAAGTCTTCAAATTTCGTCTCAAAATTATTTAATGTTTTATATAAATATATTAAGACTTGGCCTTGGAAGTAATTATCATATTCAGTCTTCTAGTTTTATCCACAACGAAGTTACAGGGGGTCGAAAATGGCCTGAATTGCTTCGAGAAAAGGATGGTACGGCCGTGCCGCTTTTTTGCTCGACTTGGTGGGGGCACTGCCGTGCCCCCAGATTTATCCTATCTTTTATCTTGTTTTATTAATATTATATTATCCTATCCATTAAGAAACCTCCGCATTTGTTTTCGTCGGTTGAATACTGTTACTTGGAATTTCCTTTCTTTATCACTATTACCACAATACGAGTACCACAAGCAACATCTTATGGTACTAAATATCGACATCCATTGTTTTATTAAGTCTCATTGTTTCATTGATAATTGCTAATAAACAATGTGCCGACAGCCATTCAATTGATTTACAATTGATAATTGACGACAGAAAAAAGACTAATTAAAGGAATATAAGCTTAGGGCGTGGACACATGTCTTCGCGGTGCGACACCGACCACCGTGTAACGGCGTTACCGGCAGATGGCTCGGCGCCGCAATGCGCTACGGCGTGCTGCGCCGGCGCCGCCGCAAGTAAGGGCGCACCGATCAGTAGACGCATTCTGTAAACTCATTTCGATCCTCACTAAGCTGAATCCGCGGTGAGTCTAAAGTTTTGTATTCTGTGAAACTCGATAGCGCCTGATAGCGCCTCAGTGACGAGTACTCTAATGTTTGCACAAAATGGCGGACGATTTAGACTTTTTGATTTTATTAGTAGCACGTCCCTTTCTCTGGGATAAGTCAAAGAACTATTATTATATGGATAAAAAATTAAAAACAGAAGGGTGGAAAGAAGTCTACGTAAAGTCTCCACAGCCACAGGAGCAGGGTACGTCTTTCGCGGTCCATATCAAGCCAAAAACTGTTATATTTAGAAGGTATATGTGCACGGCGCGTCTCCCGGCGGCGCCGTGCCGATGCCGTTACAAGGCGGCCGGTACCACACTGTAGGCATGTGCACATGTCCTACTGCGAAGCAAATTTTAAATATCAATAAGTTTTTATGACTTTTAGGGTTTCGTTACTCTGTTGAAATAATAAATGTAAAAAAGCAGAATCATCTTCCATCTTGAGTAATTTTCTAAAATTTATTTTATTTAGTATTTGATATAGGATTACTAAATTATATTTTGACCGCTTTTCACGGGACGTTTACAGTTGACTGGCAAATGTTATGTTATAAGGAGTCTATGTGTACACAGTATGAATATAAAGGAACCCATTTTTTTTGTGAGGGAGGGAGGGATGTGATTCTAAATTTGGCTATAATGCGAGCGAAGCTGCGGGTTAAAGCTAGTTACAAATAAAACAGTGGTTAAGTATTTGATTAAATTTTTTTCAATTCTTCCAGGGGTCAACAGGATATGAGGCTAAACTCGACATAGAGACAAGTTAAGGTTAAAAAACCTTTTTTCCTAAAAATATACCCCCCTATATCGAAATGTTTTAGAACAAAGTATTTTCGTCTGGTGCGTTTCATTCACATCCTTTCCGCTTTATATACCAATTTTGTATAGCCTGAATATACAAGATGTTTACATTGCTAACATCTGTAAGTGCAAAGTGTTATGTACGCATTCCTAACAAGTTAAAAGTGTTATAGCATTAAAGTCTTCCGATGTTTTTCAGAACAACAATTATACTATCGGACGACGTAATGGAATACATTATGATGTATGTTGTAATATGAGATAACTTCGGTTATTGCTTTAAGATTTAGGAAAGGACTATGCTTGGCTTGATTCTCTATGGAAGCCTTGATACACATGTAGAAGAATAAAGATCACTAATATAGTATAATAATTTATTAAACTTTCGCCGTCGTATGCGTTGAACAATCTAAAATTCGGATATAGTTATTTATTTATTTCGAAAAAGTAAAATTAATTTTTCATTAATATAATATGGGTATAATCTTGCACACATACCAGAGTCATGTAATTCTCATATATAAATTCTGATGGACACGGTGCCTGTATACTACATCTGACTGGTTGTTGATGTAAACGACACCTATGGGAAACCACAAGAGGTCGATGGATGCTGCGTGGACCACATCTTATACATTCTAGATTTTATCTCTTTCTCTGAACGAATTTATTTCAATTGTTTTGCAAAGACATTTAATATTAACTAGCGACACACCCTGCTTTGCAAGGTTGCAAATTTTAGCTGTAAAAACCTGAGAAAATCCGTTCAGTATATTTGAGATTATTCAAATCAAATTAAATAAAATCACATGTTTATTTGCAGAATACAATTTTTCAAACATATCAAGAACTTTAGGACTAGATAGAGCTGTATTCAACTCGCAAGCAGTTAAGCAAATATTATCAAATGTCATTGCTATAAAGCTACAAAATATAGAATAAATAATTCAATAATAAACAAAAATTGCGAACATACAAACAGATGCAGTGACTTATAGTATGTATTGGATCATAAAAGCTTTTTTTTAATACAGAAACTTTGCAACATTGTTTCGTCCAAAGAACCTCAGTGCCTCAAAACGCCTACCAACTAGATAAACTTGACATGGAAAAAAACTGAAATGTCTTTGAGGGAGGCTTATTTCCAGCATTGGACATCCATCAGCCGAAATGATGATGATTTCACTCATTACGTAGTATTTATTTTATTTTTCACCAATGTTGATGGTTGGGTTGGCTTTGCCCATAGCTGGGCAAAGCCAACCCAACTCCTTCCAACAATCCCTATAACGGGTGCTTTAGAACCCTAAAATACTGGAAATATCAAAAACATTTCATTCAACATTTCATGGTTACATTTCAATAATTTGCAACTCGAGACCATCCCGCAGTTATCTCGGATTGCAACGCATGTGTGTCAATGACATGCAAACCTATGCGTTACGTTGCACCGGGCGTCGCGTCGTAGTGCGAATTCGTTTACTTTGTTATTAAGCTCAGAAACTTCATGTTGAATAGAATAGAATAGAAAAAGTTTTATGTTAAAACAAGCAGTGCCCCGCGGTTACTCTCGTTATCATAGTTTTCCCGTGGAATTACATATTTGCCTGCGATAAAGAGTTGACTATGCCGTTTCTGAAGCTTTAGAGAATGCATGTTAATTTTCCCGTATATTATCCCATTCTAAAGAGTTATGCCTTTTCTCAAGCTTCCGAGAATCTGTGAAAATTTCATTAACATCAGAATCAGTGCTGTAGATCCCGAGATTACCCCCTTCATCGTTACAAACTCATAAGCAATCTCAAAAACTATAACTTTAACTAATAAGTAGTTAGTTGAGGTTAGTGTTTTAAAGAAAAACGTTTGGCTAACAGTGTATTCTACACTGTATATTCAAAATAAATAATTCAAATATCAACTGCCTCGTTGGGCCAAGGCCCGCTTGTGGCGCAAGATGTAGCGGGTTCGATTCCCGCCGAGGGGCCAAGTGTTTGTATGTTCTGCAAGCACTTTCTCCTTGGTCTGGGTGTTTTATATGTATAGTAAAAATCTATATAAAGTTTGTTTATTATATTCAGTATATCAGTTGTTTATTACCCGTAACACAAGCTTAGAGCTTACCACTGTGCTAGATGTTGTTGTGTGGATTGCCCGGAAATATTTATTTATTATTATTCTAGTATAAGCAATATTTTCTTTGTAATTTGAAGTAATAATAGCCTGAGATACTCTGGACCGTATCTTATAAAATTTATCCATCTATTACGCGCTGAATTGCGAACCACTTACTTTTTTAGTCAGTCGGTTAAAAACAGACATTACATAACGTTACAAATTATTATTAGGTTATAACACGAAACATTGTTTATCGTAATAAATTAATAATGCAGTAAAATTACTATTACACCGAGCTATGGCGTAAAAAATGGAACTGTGATTTATCGCTTATAATGCGTATATTAGCGCAAGAAATCACACGGAAAAGAAAACATACAATGTATTTAAAGCAAAAACAAACGATCATTACTTTTACTTGAATTTGCATTGATTTATTGAATAAAATCTATAATCTGTTGCCACTCTTGCAATGATGGAGGAGGTTTATATTTGCATGTTTTTTTATGTTCTGCCTCAAGATCTTTTTTCAAGAAGAGTGAAAAAAGCAATTCGTTTTTGTTTTATAAGAATTACTAGCAGTAGCCTTGCATCTTTATTAGCGTGAAGACCGAATTTATTTTAATATTTCCGAACAATCCATACAACATCTAGCCCCGTGGTTAGTTCTAAGCTTGTGTTACTGATACTAGACATCTGATATAGGTACTTAATATAAAAGACAAACAAGGAGGAAAGGAGAAAGTGCTTGCGTCTTGCAACACAACACTCGACCTTTCGGCGGGGAATCGAAGCCGCTACCTCTAGCGCCGCAAGCGAGCCTTCACAGACAATTTCACTTAACTCACTCACTCATGAATTGAAATTCTCATTTGAGAAATTCAACTTTTGGGATATATTGTCCTAATAAGCCATCGGCCACTTTCAGCCAAATCGGTGAAGCAGTGTTACTGTGAAATAAAAACATTTACTCTTTTAAAAGTACTTAATTAGAATTAATACTTAATTAAGATAAAAAAGGCAATGTCTTCTTTACAATAATCATTACCTCGGTCGTTAAACATCCGCTACTCAGCTAATTCATAATCAGATCTCAGCAATAGATACAATGATTCTAGAGGGAGTTTTAAATAGGTAATAACGGGGCTGGCATATTCGCAATGCGAAAAAAGTCCCTTTAAAAAAATAAAGAATTAAAAAAAAATAGGTAATAGCAGCTAGTTACAGCCCGCGGCTTAGCCCGCATTTTCCCGCGGTAAAAATGTAGCCGTCCTTTACTGAGAAAACAGCTTATCCGGATGCCAAATTTGACTGAAATCGGTCTTTGCCCGCAATAATTGTATTTTCCAACAAAAAGCGGTATTTTACCGCGATAAAGTAGCTTTGGTGTTATTCTGATATGTAAGCTATATTTTTGTGAAGTTTCAACAAAATCCATCCAGTAGTTTTTGCGTAAAGGAGTAACAAGTACACTTACTTATAAACACGAAACTTTGAGAGTACATCCTCTCAAAGTTTCGTGTTTATAACATTAGGAGGATAAAATTCGGAGCAGGTAAGTTATATATAGACCTAAATTGTAGGTATCGAGACATATGAGATCACTGTTTGGAAATTAACATCAACAATATAACGATCTCGTTGTAAATCACATTTCTCATAAAAATGCAAATGGCGGACAACCTGTCGTTAACGACAGCCACGTAAAGGACATTGTCTTGGAAAGTGGAGATCAATAAATCGATTGAGGAACTCATGCGCAGTCCAACGTACAGTTATTGATTTATAGATTTTAATCGGAGAACGTTTAACGGCATTTACTGTCACCGACGACAACATGACTTTATCCGTGTACAGGCGTGTGTTATGGCGATACTGAAAAAAATTACTATTTTACATAAATTTCTTCGTTAGAGACACCTAGGCCAAATTTAGAGTGCGAAAGATTTGTTTAAGAGCACCCACTGCTGCGCCAGCCAATATGCATGAGGGTATGTCCCGCTGGTCCCCTCTAGGATTGTCCCCTTCGGACCGTGTAGAGGGGACAAGCGGGACATCGTATTAGCGATATCCCGCTGGTCCCCTCTACCGGTCACTCAGAGGGGACAAGTGGGCTGTTGAATTTTCCGATGACCCAGATGTCCCCTCTAGAGAAGTTGCAGTTAAATTTTACTCGAAATTGTATATTAAAACTATACTTTTATATTGTTTAGTATATTAAATATTATATTGTTTAGTATATTAAAACATTATCATTTTAAATTGCTTGACAAAAATTGGTTGGTGGATGCATGAAGGTAGGTATTTTCTTAGTATTTTTGCGTAAAATAAAACGTTTATTATATTTATACGTCTTATTAAGTTAAATAATAAAATTAAAAAAAAACTATCTTTGCAATTTTTAAATAAAATATTATGTATTAAAATTACCTTTTTAACAATATAAAATAGTCATTATTGTATTTATTTATTTATTTATTTATTTATTTATTTAACTAATGCAGGCTTCTACTATGCTATATCTGTAAATAATAATGTAAAATATAGCATACTAAAGATATCTTAGATACAATTCACTAAAATTATTAATTAAAATCACAGGTATAGATCACACTTATACATTAAACACAATAAATGATTCAATAGTTTTTGAGTTTCGTTTTTTTACTACAAGAAGCACTTGTCCCTGACATTGTTAGGAATGCACTGATAAGAAAATGCTAATTTCTTCGTTTTGGCAATAGTATACAACGAATTAGTATACATATAAACAATGTTTTAATAAACTTTATAATATATATAGTTTTAACATACAATTTCAAGTAAAATTTAACTGTAACTTCTCCAGAGGGGACATCTGGGTCATCGGAAATTTCCACAGCCCATTGTCCCCTCTGAGTGACCTGTAGAGGGGACCAGCGGGATATCGCTAATACGATGTCCCGCTTGTCCCCTCTACACGGTCCGAAGGGGACAATCCTAGAGGGGACCAGCGGGACATACCCATGCATGATGATTACATTACATTTTTAAGATTAATGATTCCGAGCTATTAATATCTTTAATTAATTAATTTAGTAAATTTTTCTTGTGACATATTATTTCTTTATTGAATTGTATGTGTATGTATGAATTTTAATCTGAAATAAAATAAAATTGAATTGAATTACATTAAAAAAATAGATATTCTATTCAGTTCGTCTGTTAGCCCGTCCAAAAATACCGGACACATATTTTTTTGCTTTATCAATTTACTAAGAAAGTGCCAAGATATAGGACATCAAAGTTCCATTGTAGGGCTTGTGACGTTTTACATTTACCTCCTTATGCCAAAAAGTTAACTAAACCTATTTAAAGATAACATGCCTCTAGCATTTGTTTGTCCTCGTCGATCACATTGACATTTGAGTTTGTTAGACAGAGACGAAATCGTGCTAAAATAGAATAGTTTGCTATCCATTTTGCATAAGAAGGTTACATTTTGCTCGATAGCATTACGATTACATTACTTTTGTATGTTGAATTAAGAAATATGGGTACACATTTTTAAGTAATCTTAAGGACGGAAGTTTTTTTTTTTTTAGATATCTACGTTATTCGGCACAGAGCAAACTCTTCCCAAGTATCAATTTGAATATCGTTTAATCTTACAGATCGTTTATTTTTTTATCGTGAACTGACTTTGTCATTGACTTGCACTTTCCTTGAAAAAAAGCTAGCTTAGGAGTTCTGGTAATTAGTATAGTGGTAGTCTGAGTCCCAACAAAGATCATAATTATCTACTACGCACTTTTTTAATTAATTTTTATTGCTAAGTGTATAACTATACACGGAACCATTAGTGCTGTTTGAATCCATCATATACTTTTCAAATTTACTGATTGAATGCCGGCAAGCTTAGAAATCAATAAATCCCATCGCGTTCACGGTCGGACATACAAGATTATACAATAATCATCTCGAACGGAAACATCGAGATCAGAGACAAAAACACAGCAATTATCTACTAATTTAACTTACGTTTACGTGCGTACAATCTTACAATGTAAGACTTATAGACGAAGCAGATGTTTGTAAAGTGTTAAATTTAGACAGTTATTCTTATATAACGGTTATTCTGGGTGTTTAATATGAATAATGATATCATCTATATTATGTTTGTCTATTTTCCATACAACATCTAACCCCGTGGTAAGCTGTAAGCTTGGGTTACGGAGTGCTAGATATCTGATATACTTGGGGTCTGTTTCACGATCTGAAAATATTATATTAGTCAATGGTTAAAATAGACAGCTATCAAGGCAACTGGCTTCCTTCAGTGAGTAGTAGTAGTCCTACCTGACCGAGATAGCTGTATATTTTCAACATAGAATACCCGGAAATGGTGAAACAAGCCCTTTGTATTATTTATATATTTTTTATTTTAGTGAGCATTTTGGTTTCGGTTATATCTAAGTAAGTATTTAAGGGCCCCTTATACCGCAAATGCTGTTTTTAAAATCAATATGAATCAGTCAAAAATTGACGTAAAATGTTGAAAAAAATATATGTTTCAGTTGAGGATCTTACAGAGTGCAATTCGCTTACATTTACACAATAAGATGAACTTCGCTCGATAGAAAAAAATACCAAAGTTGCCTCTTTTTTAAAAACATTTTCAATACTGTGCCTAAAATAATAAATTTATTGACCTTATTTTTACACCAATCTTTAGATAAATCATTTTTCTAGTGCAAATCGCTGAGGTGCGTGTTGTAGTGTTATTTTCCTATTAATTATGCCTAAATACCTACAAACCCGCGAGCGGCGCGACGCCCGCGGGCTTCGTCAGTCGCGCGGTGGCGCTTACCGACGACGGACCTGTGCCAGTGCTCTTCCCGCCCGACGAGCGACGTGCGATGTGAAAAAAAAAGGTGTGTGTGCGATTCACACACGACAGAAGTGAAACTACAACAATTAATAAAAACCGTAATTGGTTTTACAAGTACAAGGACAACTGCGCGAAATTGCCGTCGCGACGGCAATGTCTATCTGGTATTTGGGCCGGGGAAAAGAACCAGTCAAAGTATCTTTAGTTCAGTTCAGTTCAGTTCATTTATTAATAACATTCAGTTACATAGTTAGTTTATTGCATTATTACATGTAGTTTAAATGGTAGGTATTATATAAGGTTTTGTATCAATGTAATTTGCCCATTGGAGCGTGCAACATTTTGATTAACAACAATTTAATAATAAGAAATTTTAAATAATAATTGTATATAATTAAAAAATAAACATGTCAATAATTTTATAAATCAGATTACTTATATAAAATAAAATATTAGTTAATGATTAAAAATAACACATTACATTTATTTACCAATGGTTTTGTCATTTAAATATTCGGCAACTGTATAATAACATTGTATAATAACAGTAGGTACATATCGAAAGAATCGAAAAAGATGATGAATTTTGGAAATCAAAGATGGAATCAAAATTATCACACTTTTACCACCTGTCAAAATGTCTGCTGCCAGAAATCGTCCACCCCAGACACACTCTTGGTTGCCTCTATACGGAATCTGACACTTGAATGCGAATCCCGGTGGATTCGCAAAATCAAAATCCGAAAATAAAGAAAAAAAGATTTTTTTATCGCAAAACATTATTAATTTGCAATCAGGACCTAGCACTAGAACTCTAAATTACAATGAAATAAAAAAGCATTTTATTCCTCATATAAAATGATTTTTTTTTATAAATGAGAATAGTTATTGTACATAACAATTATGTTTGTTTTCATTTTGTTGTTTGTATTCTTTACCACAAATTCTTCAATCATAATTATCACCTCACTAATTCAAAAAGTTTAGTAAGAAAAATTATGTTTACATTCAATAGGTACCTACATACCTACTACAATAAACTTTCATTTCAATCAAATAAAAGAATATAGTCAATAAAATAATCAATATACTAAAAGAATACAGTCAATAAAATTAAAATCACCGTAGCTACTGCATTATGCTGTATTGTGGCGTTCTTGCTGCCGACAAAGTTCGCCGGAGTTCATATCAAGTCGGCTCCCGCGTAACGCGCATGCAAGTCGACTGGGCGAGTAAAATGCCTAAATCTTCGAAACAAGGTGGCCTTAACAAAAACCTACAAAAAAAGAATTTATAATTAAAAAAAACAACAAAAATTTTAGAAAGAAAAAAGTTTATCATATAAAAATGACGCGTCGAATTGAAAATCTCCCGAGTGCTTTGACCACATTAAATGTTCTATAAATGGTACTGCTAAACCATATCAATTTTTTTTTCATGGAACATGTTTATATGCTCCAGACATAGATGCGCCATTTTGTCATGCGCGTGCGCTTAAACGAGCCGCACATAATTTCTTCGCATTATCGACTAATTACACACGTCAATACAAAAACACTACCACCGTATATTAAGATACTTTTTCCGGTAGCGAACGGAAATAATCTTTATCTTGATATCCTAAAGGTGATTTTAATTATCCGTGCTCTTTTGAGTTAATTATGTATCATAGATATCCAATATGGATGCGAGTATAATTAATGATATGTTACTAATGATAATGATTTTGGAGACGTCACGCGTGAAATAAGTCAATGGAAATTGTAAATTATTTTTAATTGTTTCGTGGTCGTTTTCCTAGTCTAAATTAAAAAAAAGATCTACATGTATTTTAGTTTTTAAGTATTGTTCTGTTTTATTATAGTATTGGTGTTTCAAAAATGAGTATTGTATTGTATTGTAAAAGAAGATAAAATTTGTAAAATGTAATAGGTATTCCATTGATAAGCGAATAAAAATAATAAATCTACCATTGTAATAAACATACCTTATAAAATATTTTAGTATATAATAGTATTCCTGCTACAATCCAATTGGATTAAATTCGATCCAATCGCTTTAGAATCTACATTTATCACATAGTTGTAAAATTTAAAACAAATATATCACGTTTATAGCTTTAATTTGACTGATATGGCTTTTTTTATATTTCTTTTGACCTGTCTCGATGGTTTTCTAATTTAATTTTGCAAGGTTACTTGTTTCTGGTTTCCAATTTAACGGACAGATACCAATTTAAATTTAAATCATTTAAGTCAAAAACAAACATTAATGAAGGCTAACATTATTTTATAGTAATGTTAATGTCAATAACGTGGCTGTGTAATTTTTTTTATTTAAGTTTTTTATATTATTAAAAAATCTCAGGGTGAAATTCGTTTGTAGATAGTTATTTATTCGAACACTTTAAACAGTCGCGGGGCCTGTTTCACCATCTCCGAGTAATATTAGACAATGTTTAATATAGAGAGCTATTTCTCTCAGTGACATGTCACACAGCGAGGCATTTGACCACAATCTCACCTGATGTAAAGTGACGATGTGGTCTAAGATGGAGCATGAAGACCTAGAAGGTAGATGGCTTCTCCGGACCAAATTACGAAACACGAAAATATCGCTTCACGCACTGGCCCAGCCCGGAGGGTGGTGACAAGCCGCGGCCGAAGCCTACCACCAGAGACCGTTCTTGGCACCACCCGGAGATCACGTGTAAGGATTCAGAGGGTTACCACTTACGGACGTGAACAGACAAAACCTCCAAATGCTCATAGCATAACTAACCATTGACAGGTATTTTATTGACAAAACCACAGTAACTAACCATTGCTTAGTTTCCTCGGATTTTAGGTAATAAGCCATTAGTATCTAAAAAAACTTATTGTATTTGGTTTGTATCACCTACCTATATACATACATAGGAGACTCATCCTAAGACGGATATACAGTTAAGCTTATAGCAAAATAATATTTTAATACTAAGGAATGTGTATTTCATCTTGCATACATTGTTACTAACAGCTACACATAAAATAATACTACAGCTTGTAATAAACTAAAATGTCTTCCTCATAAAATGTGTTATTTGTTACAGCGAGGGCCTGTTCACGTGCCCGGTGAACACCTCTCCCGTCGACTACGCGAAGGTATGTACAGTTACCGATAAAATGGTTTTAAAACAAATCCTATGCCGCAAATAATCTCTGATTAAATATCCTACTACTATTATAAAGGCGAAAGTTTGTAAGTATGGATGTATGGATGTTTGTTACTCTTTCACGCGAAAACTACTGAACCGATTTAAATGAAATTTGGTACACAGAATCTCTAGAGCCTGAAAAATAACATAGGCTACTTTTTACCGCGGGAAAACGTCATTCCGCGGGAAAATCCATTATAACGCGGGTAACACCGCGGGGCACAGCTAGTTAATTAATACATCTGTAATTGCCTTTAATAAATTGTTAGCAATTACAGAATTCCGGGCTTATTACCATATTAATATTATTTTTATTGTATCTGGATGTGGGTATAAATTAGAATGAGTGATTCTTACTTATAAAAAAACATACAAAATCGTCGAATACTCTTTATGGTTTATTACGGACGTTACGAAAGTTCACTGCTGCCAAAGAACATTGGAATTTAAATAGCTTAGAATTGTAAAAAGAAATGTGAAGTGGAGTATAAATAATTAAATTCGGATAAGGCTGAGAGGATATTTAAATAACTTAAAAAAATATATATAAACAGTGCACTACAGCGCCACCAATTTATAACGTCAAGTCAGGTCAATAAAATTCAGTTGTGGTTCGGTTCTACAGAAAAGACTTCAACGCGCTCCCGTAGCGATCTACGTGTGAGGTCTGCAATGTGGTTCGGCCACCCATCGCTAGATGGCGGTGTTCGAAAGCTTTGTGGTCAAAAGCTCACAATTTTTATGATCTCATTAAAATAGTCATTCTCGTCAAACAAACAGTCCTAGTCCATATGGTCTCATTCATTTTACCATTTGTATAAATATTTGGTTTTATCTTCACTGTTTTTACAACTTCTGGCTAAAGTTTACTATACGTATTTTAGTATGATAGTTCATTACTGAACAAGACTTTCATAAAAATATTTTTTTGATTTCTACGTTTATTTTTATCTGTTGATAACAAACCGTATCAACACGCACACAATAACATTAACGAGTACTAGTAAAACTAAACCTTATTTCTTTAAACATAAAATTGCAAATACAATAAATTAGCACCGTGGGTATTTATGTCATTCACCTTTCAAGACGACCTTGCAATGCTAACCAGTCACGCGACATTATACCTGTCTCATTCTTACGCGTGGGTTACGCTATTGCGGAATATGTCTGTCTCGCTCGGGAAGGTGCATGATGCTAAAGTTTACGAACCGGATATAATATATTGTATGAAAGTGATATGTTAGATGGCGCTACAGTTTTGTTCAAAGCCTCTTTCGATAAACTGCAGCGAAAACCGTATATATTTGATTTTTTTTCCATTTTGATGTTTATAACCTGTGTAGGTAACAGGATTCCGTTGAAAATAAAATCTCTTCAATTTGCTTTCAGATAACGAAAAAATATGATGCAAAAGGTTTAATGAACTGAAAACTTATTAAAAACCTGATCAACCTGTCAAAAAATTATGGAAATTATAAAGTGTTTTGGTTTGCTTTTTAATAGTAGTGTGGTTCAGCTGAGTCTAGCCATATTAACTAACGGAAATTCTTATAAAGAGTTTTTTTCGAGATGAAAGTAAACTAACTACTTGCTTTGCTCGGATACTAAATATTCCTCTTAAATCACTAGCTATTGCTGAAACCTGCATAAATATCCCGTCAGTAGTCTTTGAGTTTATCCCTAACATAAAGACAGATAGGCGCATCTAAGGCTTCGTTTATAATAAACTTGAAAAGGATGAGATGGTCTCATACCTAGGGTACCTTGCGCCTTGTCGGAGCCGTCACCCATCCAAGTACTAACCTCAGTTATGGTAGCTTAATGTAACTAGCCGTTTATGACGCCATCATCATCATCCTGCCCTTGTCCCACACTATGTGGGGTCGGCACAACATGTGTTTTTCTTCCATTTCCCTCTATCACCCGTCATCTCAGCACTCACTCCTTTCTTACACATATCTTCTTTCACACAGTCCATCCATCTTTTCTTTGGCCTCCCTCTTTCCACATATCCATCCACTTTCATATCTAACGCTCTTCTCGTAGCCGTTTATGACGTATTAAAAAAATCCAACAAATTATACTTAGTTGGAATTGGAAGTTTTCTTGGTAATGTACAAAATTATTTTTTTTCAATTTGGGTTTGTTTAGTACAGAAAAAATGATGTTAGAAACCTCAATGTTATTATTTGAGACCTCAATTTTTTTTATATTTGTTTCCTAGTTTTTTTGTGAAAATCTTAATGCGGTTCACCATCATAACACTTCTACTTTCTAAGCTTCAACAATATCGTTCTTACAGTTTCGGAGTCGTGGTGACATACACGGACAGACAGAAAATAAGACTAATCTATAAGATACCTTATTCCTACTTGTATCCATAATCATTAAGGTTTGTGTGAGGAAATAAACGAATTTCATTATTAATATTATTATATGATTTTTATGTATAAGGTTAGTCTATAAGGTATATGTTTATATGGGCCTTAGATGCCTAAAATAAATGATTTATTATATATTTATTATTATAAGGGATCCGTTTTTGCCATATGGCTCCGCAAGCCTAAAAACAACTACACATAGATAGGTAGATATATCCCGCATCCCGTTTCAAAAGTCCGTAAACTTCATTATTCCCAGTCGCATATGTCCCGGCTCGTTAAACGGGACAATGGGCAGTAAACCTCCCATTTGCCGCACGTACTTAAAAACTTGCAATCAATGTTACTGCTTATTTAATTATTTAGAGAAGATAAAATCTGATGATTGACTTAAGTTGGCAGATAATGTGATGAGCCTTAAGTTTGGTTATAATTTGGAATGTTTTATAAAGTCAATGGCCAGGCTTCAAACAGCGCGAATTAATGTTTCCATGGGTGCCGTAAATTGAAGCTGTATTTCTGCCGCCACCATTCTAACATCGGACGCTCAGCACATCTCTCCTACGATGAAGTTTCATCCTCCTGTTTTCCGTCAGATCCCCATGTTTCGCTTTATTAATTTGATTAAAAAAAACCCAAAATATGGAGCATCAAAGTTCAAGGGCTTGTGGCGTATAAATTTAGTACAAATCGCACAAAAGAGAAACTTAAATGCATTTATATCGTCTTGATCTTTCGTTTGCAAGAGAAAAGAAAAAGTATGTGTTCATTTTCTCATATCTAAATTATGGATTTGTTATTCTTTTTTAGTCATCTTATTCAAAGTCAAAACGTTTATTTCCTTAGAAGCACATAGCCTACATGGACAGGTCAACTTAAAATTAATAAAACTAAATTGTTAACATTTTCTTCACAGTTCCCTTCAATGTTTTATACTGAGTTGAGACGCAAATAAAACAACACAGTTTTATCAGTATACATATTTTATTACAATTTTGTAGTTATTACACATACAATTGTGGTTCTTATATATAGGTAACCTATTGCTATACATCTGATATCCACACAAAATCCTGTCTTAAACCGAATAAAATATACCATGAAACTCACACGGATATTAAAATTAAACTCCGTGATAAGCATAACAATAGGAACTTGATCTTCAAGTTGAATAGGAAATAATAGGAAACCATTCTCTTGACCCCTTTTCACCCTATTTTACCCCTTTTCGGGGCCGCTGGGGCGTAATGAGTGGTAAACTTGATATTTTGATGAGTGACGCTTTTGTGTTGTTTTTTTGGACATAGGTTAACTTGTTTATTGAAAAAAAGCAGAAACAAAACACTAGAGGCATTTTGTTGAGTTTCTTTAAGGCAAGAGTCAATAGATCCTTTCTACATAAAGATAGATTAATCCTTCTAAGACGTCTACTGGGTTTCAGAAAGTTAGGTTGGCAGCGGCCTGCATCCACCGTGATCTCGCGGCCTTCACAGGACAGTTAGTTGGTGGATTGTTTTCAAGATATATTACAGCGATATAATCGGTATATTATATCAACACTTTTCAACATGTCAGATTATTGACAAACAAATGTCTAATTAAAATTAAAAAAGTGATTGAAGTTGAACATATGTATTGAGACGCAAAATGGCGTTCAACTAAGTATAACATCTTTTCACTTTATATTTTTATTTAACTTGACACTGGCAAACTGGCGCTTCAAGCGCAGAGTCCAATTATAAAATTGAATTGAATTTAAAAACATTTCGGACTATTCACATAGCATCACCTGACCCCAAACTAAGCAGAGCTTGTACTATGGTCTTGTACTATATACCTAAGTCTCAACAATGTCAGATATTTTCAACACAGGACAACCATTCCTATAAAAAGCACCCAAAAGAAATAAAAACCTTGTTAAAATAATAATCAACGGAGCAGTCGTTCAAATCTTTTGTATAGAAAAGACGGTCTAATGCCATCAAATATTTTAAAATTTATTTATCAAATGTATTGAAAAGCTTATCTATTAGTCATACAACGAGATCTGTTCAAATCTATTTGAATATGTGAAATTAACCCTTTTCTTATATGAGAATAAGTTTTCTTTGTAGAGTCACAGTGGAGATTACATAAGCTGCTCAAAGTACAAACGTTTATTTCCTTAAAAGCACCTTTGACTAAATTTTCCTGACCAGACAGTTCGCTTAAATTTTTTATACTGAGTCTGGTAAAAATTATGAATTTTATGTTTAAATGACAAAATCAAGTTGTGTATAGAATACAAGGTACAAAATCATTTATTTACATTGTTTGGTTTTACAAATCTTGGAAACGTAAAAATAAAATACAAAAAATATACAAATAAAATAAACATAGGAGCTTAAAGATAAATAGGAAATAAGTTTATCGTCGCTGGTAGTTCGCTTCACTTTTTTTACACTAGAGCAAAGAATTGATTAGAAACTCTAGCTCATTTTTGTATTGAAACTTTACAATAATTATTTGTTAGTGTTGTTTTTGATTTGCTGTTGGAGCAGATTCCGTCCCAAGCATTTATGTCGTCGAATAAGTTGTTTATTAGAAATATAAAGCTTTGTTTGAAGTGAAACCTTAGCATCATTAGAGTGATAATTTCCTTTAACCACTGATTGTTAAAATTTATTGTAGGGCGTGAGCTTTAGACTTTGGTGTTTGCTCATCACATCCTTTTAGCAGACTAAACTTAATACGTGATCACGACGCATACTGTAAACTTATCTAGCTGACACCAAACTTTCTACGACATAGGTCAGTGCCCGGCCGGTATCTCTACATAATAGAGATTAATCTCTAATTCGACTGCACCAACCAGGACATACATCTGTCGACCCACTGAATGGGCTCCGTAATGAATTGACTCCTTGTGAAAGAAAGAGGTTTTATTGAGAACTATTAAAGAGTTTGGACGACATTGATGCATTCAAAAAAGGTTGAATCTTGACAAACCTTTCACTGATTTGATTTACGAACGAGGTGTTTCAAGTTTAGAACATAACATGACATGTCATGTTGATTTGTTTTAATATGGAATGAACAGAGGTATGGATAGATATCCTATATAGTAGGTATGTAATTTTCGAAAATATTTGAATAATTACGCTTTGTTGTTATTACGATATTACGTTAATAACACAGGCACACGAGCGAGGTTTCCTAACACAAGTATTTTTTCAACTTAAAAAGGACCTCAAACACTGTAAAATCAATGTAAATTATGCTATGAAACAAAGATGTTTGCATTATTGTTTTTTTTTAAATACGTGATAAAATTTGAAAATGCTTTTTCTAATGTCCAATATTAACTACTCTGACTTGACTACCTAAGGCAGATAAATCAAAATGGCGGAATTGTAGCGCCAATTTGTGCATGATTTTGTCAAAAAGAGTCTGTAATCTGTGGATAGAAAGATCAAAAACAAATTTTATTATTGTATTACTAAAATTGAATTCCATTCTCAACTAATGCATCAGTCCCATTCTTTACGAACTACTTTACATTAGAATACATACATACTAACCTCCTTTTAATATGGTAATCTTGTCTGAGACTCTGAGGTAGGGTCTAACGCTTCCCTAAACCATAAGGACAAAGCAGAAAGCATTTATTTATTTGTCTGTGAAACTTTGTTTTGAGTTTTTATTTTCGACAGTTTACCTACTAAAACTATTTTTCATCATGTTTCATCACTTTTGTTTCACATATTATATTTTAACCGATTTCCAAAAAAAAAAAACGATTTCTATGGCACGTAGAACAGATAGCTGTTGTGTCCAAAAACTCTCTAATCTATATCGCGGTTCAGGAAGCGCAACGTTGTACATCCACATGACTTTATGACTTTCGTAGGCCTCCCAATGTGCATCCATTGATTTCAACAGAAACAATTCGAAATCTATAAGGCCTGTATCCAGTGAACGTCTTACTAGAATTGAGAACCTCCTCCTCTTTTTTCGTCGGTTGTAATCCTGCCTTCTTTATTTAATTTGGACATGTAATATACCTAGACTAAATACAATTCTTATGTAAACTTGACTTGCCTTATATAACGCCACTTGATAAAATTGGTAAATAAATAGACTGCTTCACTGGCGCGGTGGTGAGAGTCCGATTGCGGCGCAAGAGTTAGCGGGTTCGATTCCCGCCGAGGGTGAAAGTGTATATGTTCTGCAAGCACTTTCTCCTTGGTCTGAATAACAAATTACAGGCCTATATCTTTACTCTCGTCCATGTCTAAAATATTGGAAAAACTTATAAATTCACGTCTTGTAAACTATCTTGATAAAAAGAAAATTTTATCAGACATGCAATTCGGTTTTAGAAGTAAATTATCAACATCAGACGCAGTACATCAGTTGACCAATCATATTGAACTAGAACTAGATAAAGGTCAACACACCATTGGAATTTTTGTAGATCTTGCTAAAGCTTTTGATACCGTTTCAAATCCCATACTTTTGCACAAGTTAGAGGCATTGGGAATAAGAGGCACCCAGCTTAAGCTTTTCTCAAGTTACTTAGAACACCGCACTCAATGTGTTAAGATTGGTGACGTCATTAGTAAGGACCTTGAAAACACTGATTATGGCGTCCCACAGGGTAGTATTTTAGGTCCAACTTTATTCTTAATTTATATTAATGACCTTTGTAATCTTAAATTAAAACATGGCAAAATAATTTCCTACGCTGACGATACAGCTCTTCTCTTCTCAGCAGTTTCGGAAAAAGAAGCGTTTATGCATGCTCAATATGGCTTTAATTTAGTTAATAAATGGCTTCATCAACATCTCCTCACCTTAAATATAGATAAGACGAGTTACATAAAGTTTACAATGCGAAAACATAGATTAACAGAGGCGAATTATCGATTATATGCACATCATTGTTTAGTACAAGATTATAGCCCGTGCACATGTCCAGAGATAGCAAGCATTGACAAAGTGAAATATCTAGGCATTATAATAGATAAAACGCTCTCTTTTAGACCGCACATACAGGCCCTTGGAAGCCGTATTAGAAAGTTAATCTTTGTTTTTAAAAATCTTCGTCATATAGCAGACGAAAAACTGTTGAGACAAATTTACCTAGCTCTATGCCAATCTATTATCAGTTATTGCATAACCTCATGGGGTGGTGCAGGTAAAACATTGTTACTAACAGTCGAAAGGGCTCAAAGGGCAATACTTAAAGTATCTACTTTTCGACCGTTTAGATTCCCTACTAACAGTCTATATAAATTATGTGAAGTATTATCTGTTCGCCAGCTTTTCATAATGAGCACTGTTCTGAAACAACACGCATCTATTCCACCGGATATTACTATTAAAAGAAGATATGATAGTGTTTGTCCAAAGCTTCTAGGCAAAAGGCATGCTTTTTCTCACAGATTTTACAGTTTTCTAGGACCTTTTTTGTACAATAAATTAAATAGAGCAATACACATGCATTCGTGTAATTTATATAAATGCAAAAAAGTAGTTCAAGGTTATCTACAAAGTTTGTCATACGATGACACTGAAAACCTCTTATCCGTTATAAAATAAGTAGTTTTTTTTGTAAGTCAGCAATTTGTATTTGTAATCTAGGTTAAGATATGTAAGTGTACTAATCCAACAACTATGTCAGAGCAACATGTGCATTAATTTAGTTATAAACATTGTTATACAGAATAAACTTAGGAAATAATTTATGCCTGAAAAACAGGATTCTCCTAGTTCAGGCACAATAAATACAGCATAGCTCTAATTAAATTTTAAGGATTTTTGACAACTTTAGCTTTAAGTGATTTTCTAAATAAATATTTTATTTTATTTTTATTTTATTTCGTAATACGCCGTAATGTGTTCACAGAAGCAACAATAAACTTATCTGTCGCATTAACGGCCGATTCACTTATCTGGGACTTTCTCACGCGAGGAATTCTATTTGTCATGTGTGAGGCGTGACGTCCACCATAGCTTTGGGATGTATGTTTTGTTAGAGGAGAATGCGAGATTGAATATTGAGGGTAGGAACCTATTTTTGAAGTGGGTTAACTTAAAATGTTATAAGTCTTTATAAGAGGGACTCATTCACCTAGGGTTCCGTGTGGGGGGGTCATTTTACCACGTTAAAAGTATCTCTCGGGCAAAACCTGAATATAATTTTTTATCTAATCCATAGATAATCCATAGATCCATAGATCGTATGCGTCTAGCATACGATACGACAGACAAACAGACATGACGTATCCATACGGGTAACGGTTTTTGACATTTGGCTTCGGAACCTTTTCTTTCCACGATGACTGTTTTTATGTTTATAAAAGGAAGAAGGAAGGTTTGTATGACGCGACTCAGTCTCTGAGCCTCCTGTTTCTCTGTCCTTACGTTTACACAAATGTGGTATCGTAAGAGATTCTTCTTCCATTTGTTGCTCTCATTTGTGTCCAGTTTTAGAACGTTCTACGTGTCTTAAGTACCTTGGCTTACATTTAGATCAAAATTTATCTTTTTGGCAGCATATTGACAGTCTGTGTGGCAGAATTAGAAAGCTTATTCATATAATGAAGTTGCTACGCGATGGTGCGAATAGAGACACGCTCATGTTAGTGTATTCTGCTCTCTGCGTGTCTGTCATTGATTACTGTATCCCCGCTTGGGGCGGTGCTGCAAAGACGTTTATGATTCGCCTTGAACGTGCTCACCGATCTGTCTTGAAGGTCATGTTTCGGAAGCCTTACCGGTATCCAACGGCTGATTTACATTCAGAGACGGAAACACTGACTGTTCGTCAACTTTATATCTCTAGAGTAGTTATGTCATACCACAAGACATTCTCCGGTATAAAATCTCAATGCAGCCGTCGAGTTAAAGTTAAAGTTCCAGCAACAAAGTCTGCCTTTGCTAAGCGTTTTAAAAAGTTTTCCTTTCCCTTTATCTACCGTTGCGCCTTAAAGAACTGTAATCTGTCTTGTTCCCTTTATGGTGTCAAAGAAAAGATCAGGAAATGGCTTCTCACTCTAGATTACGACTCCACCGAAAAACTTTTAACTATCGTTAGATAATTTAAAAAACAATAATAATAATAATTTAACGTAAATTCAATTCCCAGCTTCCTAATTTATTCCCTTCCCTTTCCTTTATTGAGTGTTTTTCCTACATAAATATAAATTAATTAAATTGTATTGATGATGTTGAATGTAATCTTAGGTTATATTATTATAATTTCTCCTATTTTGTCTCCTTTGTTTTACATGCACTTTTTCTATACCCGGTTAATTCCAATTTGTAATAGGTCTCCCGCAATACAGGCTTGCCTCGTGCGGGGACCGCTGCTAAGTGAAATTGTAATGTGTGAGTTGTTAAATAAATATTTTTGTATTTGTATTTTGTATTTTTTTTGAAAACTATTCTTAGCTGAAGGTTTCGGAACTACATTAACATTTCACATTTTTCACAGCTGTTTACAGATGTGTAATGTATTCCTCGTATCCACCGTTGCCTAGGAGCAATTGCTTACTGTATCACCATAAACATGATATCAAATTCAAGGTTAAGATTTTTATAGAGCTGTCATCTTCTATCTGTACTATATTTCACTATATTTTACATAGACACATTGCCTGGAATAAGATAAGATAAGAATTCATTTATTCCATAAAGATACATAACGTACACTTGGAAAAGTCATGGATACATTGCAAATACTTATAAATTACAGAAAATGAAAAAGAATAAAGTGTTTCGAACAATAATTTATAGATGTACCTATTAATAAATTATAGTATTTAACGTAAGACGAATAATCGATGATAATACAACTAAATTAGCACAGTTTAAGACTGCTTACCTAATACTTAGTAATTATCTAATACTTACTTTAATTTTCAATAAATGATTGATAGATTGATTGATTGAATTACTTTAGCGGACGCGTCCCTTCACAGTCAAAGGGTGAAAGCCACCGGTCAGTATTGTAAATGTTGCGCGGATGATAGATGTGTAATTAAGATGTTTCGAGAATTGTTAGATTAGCTTCTTAATGTTTGAACATCAGATGTTTCTCATCTTGTTGTGTTTAATGAGTGTTTGCTTAGAAAGGACAGAGGAATTGTATTGTCTATTAACCATTCCATGCCGCTGTCTGTTATTATGACTGCCTCAGTGCCGCGGTGGGCGAAAGGACCGCTTGCGGCGCAAGAGGTAGCGGGTTCGATTCCCGCCGAGGGTTCAAGTGTTCGGCAAGCACTTTCTCCTGGGTCTAGGTGTTAATATGTATACTAAATATGAATGTGTATGTTAGGTATGTCTGATGTTTAATACCCGAACACAATTATAGAGATTAGATTATTAAATGTTGTGTGGATTGTCCAAAATTATTTATTTTTTTATTTAGGCTTTACCGATGAAATTTGACGTTTTATCTCGGTATAAGTAACTTCAATTACGACTAATTACTAATAATTATAACATAATAGAACAGGCCCTCAAGGAAGGCCCTTGATTTTGTAAAATGTGAGGACCAGCGAATATGAGAATTGGTTTGAACTAGATCTAGTAAGTCTTTTTTTTCGATACGTCATAATATATCGTGAACCGCTATTTGCTTGTAATTAAATATTTCCGGGCTATCACAGCATCACCTAACCCCAAACTAAGCAGAGCTTGTACTATGGGTGTTTAGGTGACTGATATACTAGAGGTACCATACATAGTATTTTTTTTTGTAAATACATACATAAGATACATAGAAAACACCCAGACCCGAAACTAGAAGTGCCATACATAGTATTTTTTTTTGTAAAAACATACATAAGATACATAGAAAATACCCAGACCCGAAACTAGAAATTGTAGATCAACAAAATCTGGTCCCCGGCGGGAATCGAACCCAACTTATACGGTGATATGTAATTTTCGTAAGAACCGTTGAGCGTGCGTGGACAGTACTTTAAGACTGCTCTGACTGCACTTTTCTATATTTTAAAAATATATACGGTCTGTTTTTTTTTGTCGCTTGTCGTTAGTAGTCATAAACTTGGTAAAATAATTAAAAATGGCAGGAATAATGTTTTCAAAAATAAATCACGATACCTTGATGTAGGTACTAATCTTATGATATTGACATAAACATGAAAAATTAAAGCGAATAACTAAATATATCACCTACTCTGGTGTGACGATCGGCACGGTGCGAGTCTAAAGGCCTGATTTTAGCCTGATTTTAACAAAAAGTCAAAGTACCGTTGATTTCCATAGAAGCACAATACCATGTAGGTACAGTTCAACTTAAAATTAGTAAAACTGGTAAAACTAAATTTGTAAACAATAATTATCAAGGAAATAACTGTCTGGTCACTTCGCTTTAACGTTTCATACTGAGTTGAGAAGCGAAAACAAACTCGAGCCTTATAGTACCTACTAAATACAAAATGAGACATCACTTAGCTATAAACATGCTACATCTCTGGTCCACCACAAAAATGTGAATAAATCAAGTACAATCATCGTGATAAATCAAAACTAAACAATATGTACAGTCGGCCACATTTGACGATCTACATTTACGAGGTAATCATAATCCATCACGTAAGATGCGCCTGCGCAAGAGGTGTCGCATTTGTTTGTGTGATTGGGATTGTTCGGGAATATTAGTGGATGTCTGATGGTTAATGTTTGTATGGAAAGCTGTGGAGTAGTGCTAGTATTATTGTGTAGATTTTCGGGGAATGGATGATTATGATGATTTTATTTTTTACAGCGACGAATAATGTGTCTAAGTTTTGTAAAACCAAACTATGGAAATAAATTATTTTGTATCTTGTATAACGGAGGAAGTTCTCAATTCAATATTTTTATTTTATCCAATTCATATATTCATTAATATATTAATTATATAATTGTGTATGGCGCTGCTTTAAAATTAACAAGATTATTTGGCGTAACCACGTAATTTCGTTACTCAGTTTCATAAAAAAATACCATAATTTTGCTTTTCTTTTTTTTTTAATATGAAAGGGAATTCTCAATTGAAGTCTTTCTTGCATATTTTTGTACAAATATGTATACTAACCCAGACTTGTAAGAATATGTAGATAGTACCTACAAAAACTGATCACCGGACGGGAAATATCTTATACTTATATAATCCATCGAATTTAATACGTATAGGAATATGTCTTAACGACTTTATGACTATCTGAGATATAAATTTGAGTGACGTTATAATGACAAATAATTTAATCTATACCAAAAAGATGACTTTGTGTGCATGCATGTGTTTTCCTATTATTATTATTATTTTGAGATGTTCCATTAATTATTTTCGTAAATTAATTAAATATCGTATGACATATAAAATTATATGTTACTAATCTAGTATTTATATAGATCATAATTTTTACATATCGACATTTACCATCAAGTGAGATTAAGCACAAACATAAGAATAATAGTGATTTATTTTGTCACAATTACAATATAGTACAACAAATACATATATAAATTAACATAAAGATAGAACCAAAAAAAAATAACAACATGTTGCTACAAAAATGGTAACCATTGAGCATAAGCTGCGGCAGAACGGGTCCAACCACAGCGCTGGTCTTCCATGGTTACATATATATACAGCATAGATCTATCTGCCACAAAAAAAACATAAAAAATTGTAAAGCTTAATTTTTGAAAATATTTTAATAATATATTTTATAACTTTTTTATAAAAATATTGTCAATTGTCATCTCCATTCATCTCAAGTGCTCAACTTTTGACGTATATACAATGTTGGTCTGTGTGACCTATGGCACTATTCGATATCTCGTCCGTTCGTCCGTAAGCCGACAGCAAAAATGTTCTATTGTCGGGCTATGATCTATTTAGTTGATATACTGCGGCTATTACATATGCTTTGAATTATAACGGTTGGTTAATATAGAATAATAAAACTTTAAAAGATTAGTAGTTAGTCCAAAGGGGAATAATAATAAGCGAGGGCAAGTATTTAAATGTTACTAATTTGAAAGCAACGATCTCCTTATACAATATATGTATTTGATGTGTATAAGATGGACTCATACTAAACTAAGGCATAGAATAATAAATTACTACGACCTAGGGTTCCGTGTATGGGAACGTATAGATTTTATTAATATATAGATTGTACATATTTTGGAAAAAAATTGTTAAAAGTGCAAAAGATGCAGAGTTAGAGCGGTCTTTCCATGCCTGTTACCAGGCTGTTTATCAATCATCAAGATACACACAGACAGACAGTCGGACAGACAGACAGACAACGGAGTCTCAGAAATAAGTTCCCGTTGTAATCTTTAGATAATGAACCCTAAAAAACATCTCTAAACGTTTTTTCAGTTAACAAAAAAATACGCGTTTAATTACGAATTCCCTCTAGGTATACTAGCTTTTATGAAAATAAAATAAACACAGTTTTATATACATACATTAGACCAACTAAGTACAGTTTTTGCTTCTGATTTCATTGCATTCATCATTTTAATATTTCAGTTGACCCCAGAAGATTTTCTCCCAGAAAATAAATATTTACAAACCCCAACATTGTTGCATGTTAAAAAGTGACTTTAACGGTCTTAAAAACATTATTACTTGACAAATTATGTAAATAATAAATAGAACTGAAATTAATCCGGCCAGCAACAAGTTTCCATATATTCAAAGTCAACAAAAAAACGTTCAAAATTGTCGGGAACAAGATCAATCACGGGCCCTCAGTGATTGAATATTGGGAGATGTGCCGCCATTTTGTTTGTAAATTGTCACTGCTACATTATTCAGATGAATTTTGAAGTGACGTTTTTGTAACAGGGAGGTTGTTGTCAAGCAAAGATAAACACATTTTATGTGAGTATTCTTTTAAAACAGAAGTGTTTTAAAATCTACAGCCATCAATAATCACAGAAGAAGTGCCAGAACGATTCTTATTTAAATATAATGGTATTAATTTGACAGCACCAGCTTTTAAAGAAATCTGTGAACGAAGAAAAAGCTCTACGGTTAAAAAATTCAATTTAAAAATATGAGATGGACAAATACACTAAGGGTTCCTAGTATTTCAACAATTTATACACTAATTGCTATATAACAATACAATACAAAAAAACATCTAAAGAAAAAGAAAAAAATAAATGATGTGCATTGTTGTATATTATTTTTTTAGTTTTAACATTCTCTTATCTTAGAAGAAAGAAGTAGATACATGACAAATCCATAAGAGTTCCGTTTTTCGCCATTTGACTTCGGAGCCCTGAAAATATGTTAATTACTAACACACTGCTTTTACGGAATCTGTTTAAAAAAAATTGTCATTCTCAACATATCTAGGCTACTATCTGTGGGACGTCCACTTCCGGACACAGGTCTCCTCAAAATATAATAAGGTTAGACCATAATCCGAAACAACACACGAAGAGTCGTAATTACTGAAACAGGAGAAAACAAGCAAGAATCAAGTCAAGGTGGTAAAGATTTAAGTCATGTAGCAGCTGCGCGCGCATCTGCGCAAGGTGCTGCGCCTGCGCACGTGTGTGGAGTGCTTTTTACTGTAGCACTTGTCTATACTAATATTATAAAGAGGAAAGGTTTGATTTTTTGTTTGTTTGTTTGTCTCGAATAGGCTCTGAAACTACTGCACCGATTTAAAAAATTCTTTCACCATTCGAAAGCTACACTATCCCTGAGTGACATAGGCTATATTTTGTTTTCAAAAATAATATGATTCCTTACCAAACTCCGATAATGTAACCCATGGTGAAAAAAAAAGAACCCAAAATCTTTCTTTAATCGCGAATGCTGCGAAAACTATTGAATATATAACAAAGTGATGTATTACAACTTTGTAGAACTTATCATTATCTACAAAAAACGTTGTTACATCATATCTCTAACTATTATAGTTTTGTGACAATAACCGATTTTTATGAAAAAATAAACCTGAAATCTTTCTTTAATCGCGAATGCTGCGAAAACTATTGAATATATAACAAAGTGATGTATTACAACTTTGTAGACCTTATCATTATCTACAATAAACGTCGTTACATCATATCTCTAACTATTATAGTTTTGTGACAATAACCGATTTTTATGAAAAAATAAACCTAAAATCTTTCTTTAATCGCGAATGCTGCGAAAACTATTGAATATATAACAAAGTGATGTATTACAACTTTGTAGAACTTATCATCATCTACAAAAAAACGTCCTTACATCATATCTCTAACTATTATAGTTTTGTAACACTATGCGTTGTGTTGAGTCTAAGTGCGGAAAAACAGGGCCCCCCTAACTAACTAACTAACTAACTAACTATGCGTTGTGGAGTGGCAGGCGTCACTCGGGCACGGAGGTACGGGAGAGGGGTTAAGATCACGAAATAATCTGCTGCGCAATCGGCTCCCTACTGAATGGTCGTGTGCGGAAATCAAAAAATTGTCGCTTGATAATATTTTGTTGCTTAGTTAGTAGTTAATAATTCGTTAACAGGTAACTAATCCCATCCAAAAAGTCATTTTCAGAACTAAACCCTACCATTATAGCATAGATATTGTACATATCGTCGGTTGGCAGTTCAATTGGGTTAACCACCAAAACACGTAAAATAAGTTGAGTATACAGTTTTTTTAGTTTTTTTCTGCTCTTTCGAATAGCATAATAATATAATTCTAACTTTAAAAAAATACAGTTACGCTACACATTTTAACTGTAAATTTTGCAGACTTTCGTCGAAATTATGTTGTAACTGAGTAGGTATGTGATCCATTTACATAAGTCGAATTGTTGTATTCCTATGACCGAAGAAGGTTAAGTAGGTGTATGTATCTTGGCAAACCAGCATTGCTCTTACACTAATTCTTAGCTTGAAGGAAAAATTATACACCAATATGAAACCAACTTTCTTCAAAAAACTAACGTTACACAAATTGACCCGAACCAAGTTTATGTTTGTTGTCGGTTACACCAAATTGAAGATTGCAATCAATAGTATGTTTTCTCTTACCTTAATCTTCTTATAAATAATAAATCTAAATTTAAAATATAAGAAAAAACCTCCGATTCGAATCCTTCAATTTCCTTAAAAGTAAAACACCATAATAATGTGTAATGTGCACGCAATGCGCTTTCATTTGATACTCGAGTTTTTGCAGATTTTCGGTTTTCCTTCCCCACTCTAACCCCCACAATTTTTAAACGGCACAACCGATTTTCATGAAACATGTCTTAGAGCACTCGCGCCAGACTCACCTTTTAAACAAAAAAAAACTAAGTTGAAATCGCTTCATCCGTTCGGGAGCTATGATGTCCCAGACAGACAGACACGTCAAACATGACACCCCTCTTTTTTGTCGGGGGTTAAAAATGTGTGTTGCTAAGCGCATAACTCAACAACGCCTATACCAATTTAGCCAATTTATTTTTTTAAATGTTCGTTGGTGTTTAAGGATGGTTTTTACGGCGAGAAAAATTCGAATAATTTTGAAACAATTTTGAATAATTACCCGTGCAAAGCCGGGGCGTGCCGCTAGTGATTTATATATTAGTTAGGTATTTATTTAGATTGTGATTTAGGGTTAGGTAATATAAAACATAAAGTACCCTAAAGCTTAAAGGTGACCTGTTAAATGTTGCTTGGACATGAGGATGGACTTTTTTTTTTTTATTTGCTGGTTAAACCTTCATTTGACCACAATCTCACCTGATGTAAGATGATGTAGTCTAAGATGGGGCATGAAGACCTAGAAGGTAGATGGCTTTTCCGGGCCACATTACGAAACACGAAAGAATCGCTTCACGCACTGGCCCAGCCCGGAGGGTGGTGACAAGCCGCGGCCGAAGCCTTCCACCAGAGACTGTTCTACATGGGCAGATCAGATTAAAATTAATAAAACTAAATTGTTTATACAAAAATTATCAAGGAAATAACATCGTCTTGCCAGTGCGCTTCAGTGTTTTATACTGAGTTGAGATGCGAATAGAACAACACAGATTTAACAGTTTTTACAATGACAATTGAACATACATATACATAATAATATTAGTGAAGCTATTTTTGCGTGTTTCGTAATGTGGTCCGGAGAAGCCTATCCCTACCCTACCTACCTACCTAGCCTACCTTCTAGGTCTTCATGCCCCATCTTAGACCACATCGTCACTTTCCATCAGGTGAGATTGTTGTCAAATGATGGCTTATCGAGCATAAAAATAATACAAATGATAATTGAATAATCTACCCTATTATTGTCGAACTTTACGTCAACCAGTAGGAACTACTAGTGTATCTGTGTACCTACATAAAAGGCTTTGGTATCCCTTGTCTTCCCTGAGTTCAGAAAGGGCAGGTGGTTTGATTGTGGAGAGAGCGCACACTTTTATTTTTAGTATTCAGTGCGTGAAGCGATTTTTTCGTGTTTCGTAATGTGGCCCGGAGAAGCCACCTTCTAGGTCTTCATGTCCCATCTTAGACCACATCGTCACTTTACATCAGGTGAGATTGTGGTCAAATGAAGGCTTATCGATCATAAAAAAAAAAAAAAGTATTGTTTTTAACTCGCATGCCTCGTGCCTTGCAACTGCTTTTTACCTTGCATCTGTGACTTTGACTTTGCATCTAGATGATTTAATGGAATCTGGCTGATACTAGAAGTATAATAATAAAGTCATTATTTCAGGCATCAGATGCCCATAATAAACATATACCTTACAGACTGTCATACATACAAACTACTATGCTATTTATAATAAATAAATAAATATTTCCGGATAATCCACACAACATCTAGTACCGTGGCAAGCTCTAAGCTTGTGTTACGGGTACAAGACATCTGATATACTTAATATAATAGATATACATATATAGATATTTTTAGTATACATATTAAACAACAAGACCAAGGAGAAAATGCTTGCAGAACATACAAACACATGACCCCTCGGCGGGAATCGAACGCGCTACCTCTTCCGCCGCCAGCGGACCGTCGCTCGCCGCGCCACTGTGGCAGTCAATGTATGAATGAGAGTTGTACATATTTATGTAAGTAACTGGCGAGTTATTTTTGACCTATAAGTACCTTTATAATGTAGATGTGGATCAATGCGGGTTACCGACCGACAGCTTAACTGATTAAGTTATTAAATTGTGCAATGGGGTAACCTAATTAATACGTATATTTAACTATTGGTCATTGGGTTCGAAAAGATCTAGAATGCGAACGCGAATATGTGAAAAGCTACAAAGATTTATTGATTTCGAGGCATACATTATTGACATTGTTTGTAAGTAGGTCTTCATGCCCCATCTTAAACCACATCGTCACTTTACATCATTTGAGATTGTGGTCGAATAAAAAAAACTAAAACCAATGTAAAAAATTAGTTCATGTAACTTCTAAGTTACTACAGGAGGTCTCAAGTAAACTTTAATAGGTACTCCTGTGTAGTAATTTGCAACTTAGTTATAGGCGATAGCATAAACTGTGCGAAATATCTAGTTTTATGAGATTTGCCGCTTTTAGCAAAATCGTTGTCAAAGGAATGTTGTGCACATAATGGTCGTGGCTAGTAATTACATTTTATACGCAATGTTGAAAGGTTTCTATGTTGGTAGCCTGAACATGACGTGTAAGGCCTGAACCAGGTGTTGTTGAGTCCTAACTCAACAACACCTGGTTAACTTAACTTGGTTGGTGGAACTGTTCCGTTACTGATATTACCAGATTTAATGATTAGCTGCGTTCAATTAATATGCTGATTTTTTACCTACATATCTTATAATATAAAAATGAATCGCAAAATGTGTTGGTAAGCGCATAACTCAACAACGCCTGGACCAATTTGGCCAAATCTTTTTTTAAAATGTTCGTTTAAGATCAAGGATGGTTTTTACGGCGAGAAAAATTCGAATAATTGCCGGGAAAACGATTTTGAATAATTACCCGGGCGAAGCCGGGGCGCGCCGCTAGTCTATAATACAAATATGAATTGCAAAATTAGTTCGTAAGCTCCTAAGCTTATGTAGGTAAAAAATCAGCATATTAATTGAACGCAGCTAATCATTAAATCTGGTATATCAGTAACGGAACAGTTCTCACAGGACGTAGATGTCGTAGACCGATGGACTGGTCCGGGCCCGTCTAGGTCGGCCCAAGGCGACGACGAGTTTGGACCTGTTGGGGTCCGACTGTTGCCGTTTAAGGAGGATTTATGGCGGACCGAACCGTTCCGTCTGATCTGCGTAAAGATTACTAAAGTATAATGTAGGTACCTTTTTAGAAAAATAAATCTAGCCGTTGGTCTCGTCTGAAAACCAGCGCAATTCCACTTAAATGTAGATTTCACAACGCACTCATTAGTTTATGTTAAAATATTTAGTATTAAATTGATTATAATTTTATTTTGTGTGAGTGTTACTTAACATCGTAATATTTATACTTGTAATATTTACTATCGTTGGACCTCGTGATTTAGTTTCTTTTATTTTTTAAATAATGTATACCTTACCGAAATAAGCTTTATTCTAAATTCGTTTTCAGGGTACTTTTGGCTCCCTATTTCTAGGAATAGATATTTCTAAGTGATGAATCTATTGTACGTAGGTAGTATAAAGACCTACTCACTTCCTTATTTTTTTCAGAGATACTGAACTTATCATAAAAAAAAAAACTACTGAACTTATCATAAAGCACTATGTGACGGATCCGTATGATTTCAACAGCACACTTGAATGGGGTAGGTATTACTATGACAAGTAATAATTACCTAGTGGATATTGTAAATAAAAATTAATTGATTAATTATTCTTAAAAAGTGTCGAATGGATAATTACAAACTCTAAATCAGATGATCTTAGATCTCCCAGTCACACAAGTATTTTGCAGCTATTGACCGCTTAGCATCTAATAAACCACCATAATACCTTGATCCTTCTATCCAGACCACTTTCATCGAAACCTGGCTAATCTAAAGCTCTTCTTACCTTGGCTTATGAAGGCCAAAAACCAGTTTTAGCTGAGACTTTCGCTTTAGTAATTTGTATACATGAATGGGTCTGCAGGATCTGGTTATGATGAGGCGAATGCACGGCCTTGCCAAGACGTCTTGTAGGTGTAATAATTCATTTGTCTTTTTTTTTGTGTAGCAACATTGTAAGGGCTTGCTTTTTTAATAACTTACAACTCTAAGAACTAAGTATTATGGTATAAAATGGTTCGAACGATGGGGCATAAGCAAGTGGAGATTAGGGCAAAAAACACGCAATATCTAATCGGATTTAAGTGAAAAAGTTTGTTATTGATTTCATAATATGACTAAAAAATAGAATTAGTCCGTTATTTACAAATTACAAGATACAAAATAATTAATTTCCATTGGTTGGTTTTACAAATCTTATAAATTTTGCAGTCACAAGCTCATACTCTGCAACTTTGATGCTATTATCTTTGCACTTTCTAATAAATAATTTAAACCAAAAACTATGTGTCTAGTATTTTCGGACTGGCTTACAGATGGACTAAACAGAACAAGTACCATTATTTAAGTAGTCATCATGCCGTATATTTTGTATTTTTGTTAATTCGACAACCTCCAGTGCAATAAACTTAAACTAATGCCTGCTCTAAAAACTCTGGATTTTTCTTGTTGAGAAATTGATGTGCGCTTAAACACGTGTTTTAACGGTGAAGGCAAACATTGTGAGGAAACCAGCATGTTCTGAGAACTTTAAAGAGTTTGAAAGACCTGTCCCATTCACCAATTCGCACTTGGCCAGCGTGGTGAATTAAGGCCTAATCTCTCTCGCCAAGAGAGAAGTCCCTGTGTCCAAGCAGTGGGAACGTGAATATGTGAATAATATGATGATGATGCTGATAAAAACCACACAGAAGATACTAACTAAGATATTGAAAAGGTTATTATCACTTTAGACATCCGCATAAAAATTCGTCTCACTTTGTCTATTGTGAAAATATTCACGCAATTCTACGGTAGAGGTACCCAAAACCACCCCCTGGTTTGGATTCGCTACGCGCTCACAAAACAGAAGTTTACTATTGTTTGTTTTACTGTTACCTGTTTCACAATAAACCTTTGATTTACCCTTTGTATGGTTGTCTTTGGCGAAGTAATGTCTTTGTTAGTTTTGAAGATTTATTTGGTTAAGTATTTAGAGTTGGAAATTAAAACATCAGCTGTCTTTTATATTTATGTTTTAATAAATATCTATTAAAAAATATATTGCTGGATAATCAACTCAGCATCATCTAGCCCCGTGGTAAGCTCTAGGCTTGTGTTACGGGTACTAGACATCTGATATATAGATATTTTAATTATATTAAACACCCAGACCAAGACGAAATTGCTTGCAGAATCAAACCGCCATTACGCCACTGGGGCAGTCAGTTTATTAGGTTCGCTAAATTTTATGATCGCAATCGAAACCGTTGCCTCGTTGATAGATAATAAAAATTAAATCCTTTTTCGGCCTTTTTCGAACCACTGTCTTTATTTTTCTCTTGTTTTCTTAAATTATTGTTTAATTATAATGTGTCTGTATTTGTTTATTTTGTTTTTCTTTGTTTTTAAATTTTAATGTAAGTATGTTTTATATTTACTGTGGTCCGAAATAAATGTGTCTTATTCTAATTCTAAATCCGGATTGTCCGGAAATATTTATATAAAGCTCTGATCAACTAATAACACTGACATGACACAAAACAATGTGTATCCTATGTATAGGACAATATATGAAAATTACGGTTAAAATTTACTAGAAACTAGATTTCCAAAGCATTTGGCGGTTTAAACTTCGCCTCAAAACAAAAAAATATGTGAAAAAAAATTTGTTTAAAACTTGTCCAGTAAAATAAGACAAGTTCCAACGCCACATCACTTCTTAAACACGATGACTAATCTCACCAGAAATCGTTATTTTTTTTTTTATTTATTAGTGGGCGTGTTGCCACCTATCTACTAATTGCGCCTTCTTTTATCAACACCTTTTATCCCCGTTCCGTTTCGGACCCCCCATTAGTTCGGCCGTTTCGGCATACAAACAAACAAACTTATTTTACTTAACTTATCGGATTCAGTGGAAACGACTCAATCGCGCCGCTTCTCCCCCGCTGACTGCGGCATCATTTTCAACCTTAATTCTACAACTTCAAGAAAAAAATAAGTATTAAATTGAATCTTATTGCATTGGCTTAGGAATTTAAAAAAACGACAGTAACAAGGTGTCAACGGTGATATACAGGTTAATAGAACCACCGGCGGTGATTGTATCCCAATATACTACAAACCGTCGATTTTGCCAATTTCAACTTTATCTGCAACTAAATTACGTTCTAGGGTAAAGGTGTGTTGGTTAGTCGGTGTCGGGAATGCTCAAAATGCTCGAAATCAATTGAACGATGACAGCACATAAAATATTCCGGGACAAATGATAAAATTGCTTGCAGATAATGTTTTCTGGGTTCTCGGGAGTGACCACACGTGGGATCAGTTTCCCCTTTTTTGCTTAGTTGTGAGAAAGGCAGAGGAATTTTGTGTGAAGTGATACTAGCTAATGGGAGGTAGGTATGGAAGATTAAACATTGCCGGATGGTAGTATTTATTTCTCAATAAATTATGGGTTTTTTTGAAATTATGAAGATTGTATACATATTTATGTATATTTTACATTGCTGCGTTTGAATTCACACACACACACACTTACATATAAGCTAACGTTGCGAAATAATGTCATTGTGTCAACTTTCAGTCATATTCAGAGCTTTGTAGTTGTGTTTGTAGTTTTTTTTTTTAATTTCCATTAGTTTGTGATTCGCGGGTTCTTGCAAACAATAACAAGCATCCAAAAAAAAATTAAGAGTGATTTCCAATTTACATTTACCCTAAGTAAGATAATTTTATATGTGAGAAAAATATACCTATAAACTTTCTATGTATTAAATGTCGGAGAGTTAAAAGGTTCTACGGCATTTGATTCTGTCAAACCTCACATTCTTCTTGGTACATTTCGCTAGTCAATAGCCTGGAATATACTTTTTGCCAATACGCAATAATTGATGTGTTCCGCGTTACACAATGGATCCCACTACGCCACTATAAAGTAATCTAATGACTGCTTAACCGTTAGTGATGGTAATACGAGCATTACCCATGGAAAATATGTACCTAATCATCATCATTATTTCAACGGCAGGACGTCAACTACTGGACGTAAGGCTCCATCAAAGATTCGAAGATTCTAAGCGAATTGCATCTAGAGAGATAGATTTATAATTATGATTTGATTTTTTTTATACAGCTAGAAGTTGGTGTCCCTTGTAAGCGAATGATTGTAAATTCTTAGTGAGAAATAAAGATTTTCAAACTGTTAATCGTATATTAATTGTTTATGTATTTCAAATAATAAATTTCATTATTAGCTACTAGCGCGTTTATATCTTTCGTATTAATTGCGTCAAAAAAATAAACTTTTATACAAATTTATATGCGATTCCAAAAATATTAAATTATGACGCTGCCTATGCATATACAGTGCCTTTTTCGCAAAGTAAAAAGTTTTAACTAAAGATTCCTGAACTTTTTTTTTACTACATAATTAGTTAATGTTAACAAATCATATTTTATCTTTAATCTGCTACCCAATTAGGTTGTTTGTGTACACTGTACAGGGTGGTCCGGTATAAAAGCCTCTTTTGACCTTCGTCAACGTTTACAGCTTGACACAGACATGACTCATCCGTCGGTGCATTTGACGATGTTTGAATCAATAGAAATTGTCGGAATTATTTTTAAAAAAAAACACTTTCCATGAGAAAAAGAATGTGATTTTAGTCAAAGATTTTATTACAATAAAATGTCTGTAAGTACCTACTAAATCTGTTTTTGTAATCGTAATCGTAATTACTAGCGGGCGCTAGCGACTTTGTACGCATACCAACTTCCGAATTTTGAATAAACTTGCAAAATTTCAAGTTTCTAGGTGTTTTTTGAGATTAGTCAGAGGTTTAGGACTTGTTTCGCTTTTATAGAAAAAACAAACAAGAATAGCTCAAGATGTTATCGATCAGTAGTGAAAAATAGAGCAAATATTACTAACAAAGTTCAGACAAGGTCAAATGCGGCCACATTTCGACTGCCGGTGTGCATTCCTCGGTGGCCGACTGTCTTTTGTCAAACATTGCTCCTTTGTTGCTAGGAATTTGTAAGTTCTTTTTTTAAATTAGTTTACTATTAATGTTTTGAATATTTCTGAGACTTCATAATATTTTATGTTACCTTATAGAAGGTAGATAATTTTGGAAGGTGTAAAATTAGTCGTCGACGTCGTTTTCGACGTCGTCGTCATAGTAATTTTCGTTTATTGCTATAATGACAAAGGAAATTTTAATAATAACTTATATAAAACATTAAACTGAAGGTATTCATATGATACATAATTATTGTTGCATGAAACGGGTGTTTCATGAGGTCCTGTTAATTGGACAAATCAGTCACGAGAAATCGCCATGGTAAGGGTTTGACAACACTCTCAACACTTCAAAGTGTCTAGATATTGAATCTTTATGATTTTGCGGGTGCGGGAGGAATGCGAAAATTACATCATGTGGGAAGTACATTTTTTTTATTGATTTGGAACGAAAATCCGGGACGAATACGGCATATATTTTTTTTCATTTAGTCTTATATTTAATTTTTAATCCCCGACCAAAAAAGAGGGGTGTTATAAGTTTGACGTGTCTGTCTGTCTGTCTTTCTGTCTGTGGAACCATAGCTCCCGAACGGATGGAGCGATTTCAATTTAGTTTTTTTTTGTATGAAAGGTGAGTCTGGCGCGTGTGTTCTTAAGCATATTTCTTGAAAATCGGTTGTGCCGTTTAAAAGTAATGGGGGTGAGAGTGGGGAAGGAAAACCGAAAATCTGCAAATATACTAGTGTGGGGTATCAAATGAAAACGCATCGCGTCCACATTACATAATATTATGTTGTTTTACATTTAAGGGAATTAAGGCATTTGTATCAAGGGGTTTTTCTTAAATTTTAAATTTAGATATATATTTAAATATCTTTTGTGTCCTAAAAAAACCCTTTCTGCAATGGAAATTATAAAACTATTTGCAAGTACTCCATTCATCATCAAAATTATACCTACACTAGCTGTTCACTATAAAATAGCAGCTTTTGTCATTAACTGGGAAAACAGTTATGTTCGGACAAATTTGATATAAATTACACGCAATCATTGTTTTTCCCGCGAAAACTAGTATTTTACCGCGTTGAAAAGTAGCCTTTGTGTTATTCTGATATGTAATATACCTACATTATTAGATGGATAGAAAATAATTATTACACACATCAAACAAAGAAACAATGCTATAAGATAATAAAACTAAACATAGAACCATTATTGTAAAGTTTTATCAAAATCCCTTTGGTAGTCTTAGTGTAAAAGAGCAACAAATGCACCTAAACATTTAAATCCTCACAAAACTTTCGCGTTAATAATATTAGTAAGATAAAATAGATCTTATATGACTCATGGACTGTTCAATACCGGATTAAAAACATCGTTATTTCTCGCCATGTCTGCATACCCCGTGCCCTGTCATCATGTTTACATTCAACATTCTCGAAGGTTCCTTGTCATAAATACCTATGGATTTATGAGTTTTTACGAGCCTAGTTCAAAGTCATTAAATATGTTATTGTGTTTGCCTTTGTAGATAATTTTGTGTCAATTTGACCCGACTTAGAATATAAATATATTATGTAAATTGAAATAGGATCTAACAAGTAGAATTATTTTTATTACGAGAACTAGCGGCCCGCCCCGGCGTCGCACGGGTAAAAAAAGTTCCCGGCAATTTTTCCTTATTTGCTCACCGTTTAGACCTACCCTGGACTACGACAAACATTTTAAAACCAAAATCAGCTCAATCGGCCCAGCCGTTCTCGAGTTTTAATCAGACTAACGAACAACAATTCATTTTTATTTATAAGTATAGATAAACCGTCATTATTTATCTTAATAGATCGTATCCATCCAAAGGTTGCCTGGAATAAATCGGTTTTAGCGATAAGGCCGCCGATTATAACACTTTAGTTCGTAAGAAATGGTGTGCAAAATAGTTGTGATCGCATCTTTCTTGTAGCTACTTTAATAACATTAAGGTCTTATTTCACAAAATCCGAGTAAATTAAGCAATTGTTGGTTAGGTCAATCCTCGTAATATACGTGTCAACGGTTGGTTATGCCAAAGGATAAGCATCGAAGAATGTGCACTCTCATTATTATATTTACATAAATTAAATAAGAAAATTCCCTAGCCAGCTTTGGACCGTAGGACTGATTAAACGCTGGCTGAGAGATCGGTGAGTAGCAATCTGTATGGATGCTATAGGACCCTAAAAATAACGCATACCGTTCAGCGCTAACTACGGTCAGCGCTGACAGAATGTCCATACAAATTACTACTCACTGAGCTCTCAGCGCCGATGGTCAGCGTGACATCAAAAATCAGTCTAACATGTATCATTCTAATACTTAGAAAACACTCAAAAAAAGCTTTTTGTCCGTTGAGCACGCTTCATGACTAATTTAGGCCTCACCTGTATAGACCTGTTCATCAATAGAGACGTTCTAAGCTACTCTATCACACATCTCACATTTAAACAATATATACTCTAATCATTGCAAATCTACCTTATCTTATATATAAAATTTCCATCTCACAATGTTAGTTACCGTACTCCTCCGAAACAACTTTACCGATTTTTACCAAATTTTATATGCGTATTCAGTAGGTCTGAGAATCGGCTACTATCTATTTTTCATTTTGCAAAACAACGTTTGCTGGGGTCAGCTAGTGTTCATATAATATAAAGTTTTTGGGTGCTAACTTCTAGATATACTGAACCAATTTCAAAAATACTTTCACCGTTGTAAACACTTATCTTAAGTTAGGTTGTAGACGTTTTAAAACTGTAAAAAATGTTATACGGTACCGCCGTGAACTAAAAAGGTATTTGCTAAAAGAAGGCTTCATTTTACCCAATAGTATGTTTTAATCTCTTCGGTTTTACCTATAGAAAAATCCATCAAACCGCGGGAATGCCATAGCGTGAGGTATAATTCAAATCCTTTTGTCCGTTGAGCATAATGGCTAATTCAGGTCGCACCAGTCTAGACCTGTTCATCAATGACCACCAACAACCAGTTCCGAGCAGCTGATCGCAACCAGTTAACGGAAAAACAGACAACCGGTTTCCGCGACCTTTAAAACATGTGTTATGGTATGGTGTACGGAAATTTCACCTCGTTTTGAGAGTTTTTGTGTCTGTGTCTATTGATATGCTACATGTGTAGCTTTTAGTTTCTATTTGGGTCCATAAAATGAGAAAAATCAATTACCAATAGTCAATTTACTTAATGACTGTAAGCGCAGTATTTAGATTGTATTTATTTATTTTGTATTAAGAACTAGTCTAAAAGGGTGACATGTTCACAAAACCCTGTATAAGTAATAAATGATTTTAAAAAATAGTCCAGTAAACGAAGCGCTAACCATGCCAATTTTACTTAGTGGCTGCAACCAACGCGAAAATGTTCTTTGTTGATCCCATATTAACTAATAAAAAATGCAAGGTCGTGAACCACCAGGGCCATGTGCAAAAAAGATACAAAAGGTCAAAAAAATATATTTCTCAAATATCTTAAAAACTGTAAAACATATAAGAAAACATTTGAAGTACCGTTTGTAGAATCGTTTTACCAGAAAACTAGCAGAAACAACAGTACCTACTGAAAAGGTACACTCAAAGGTATTGTTAATTTTTAGGAAAGGTTTATTGTACCTAAGCATTTGTTGTCTGATAAATGGATTCTTTTTTTGTGGTAAAAAACTTAAGCCCTTCTCGTTATTTTCTGTTGGATCACTCTACGTAATGCTGAAAACACCATTAAACATTGTTGAGTATGTAGTTACAAAAATCTAAGCGAATATCTAGGCAGTGAAACTGACTGAAAAAAGAATATCTTCTTCTCTTGATATAAAATAACTTCCGAACTACTTTATCAAATTAAACGATTCTATCGTTTTTGTGTTGTTTATGTTCAGTACAAAGTTTGTATAAACCAATACAATATAAAATGGAGGACAGATTTTTTTAAATCTTCATAAATATTAAAACAGGCAAAAGTCAATTTACCATACAGCCTCGGGTATAAGTTACAATACAGCTACGTGTACAGTTTTTGTCTAAGCGAGGTTGTATGGTTAAGTCAGTGTCTTTTGTCTCCCTGGAATAGCGAGTTCAATTAATCTCAGAAATGTATATAGGTGCCAACAAACTTAATTGAGATAAAATGTATAAGGAAAAAGGACGTTTGCCGGGTCAGCTAGTGAAGTTATGTTCTTTGTAGATTATTTCCTAAAAATAACTATTTTCACCTTTCACATCGCCAAAAATCATAATTATTGAATTTTTGCCAAACTAGTCAAACATTATTATAATAGTCATAATAGTAATTTAAATGATGATATAAATTATGAGCGACAATATGGTTTTTAACGTGGTTCAATACCAATGCCACAACTTATTCAAAATATAATTATATATATAACTAAATATAACTAAATGTTATAACCACACATATTGTTAATAAGGTAGCAATGATATCTTTAGAATCCCCACAAACAAACAAAACGAATTTATTCTTAGTTCGGGAATTTGTAGTATAAGAACACCAATAGGTACTGGACAGTTAAATTTTAACATACGTCGGTTCCTTTATGAGTCATTTGAAGACAAGTCTCGTTCAAACGTGCAAACAGACATACCTTACTCGTAAATAATGTTTTATTTGAAACTATAAAACTGAAGGTGGACAAATATGCTTATTTTATATCCCGTGAAATAAGAACATAATTGACTGACGCGATAGTATGTTATTTTCGTTTGACATATGAATGTATGTCATAAAAAAGTTGAGATATTTTTAAATGTAAATTGTGACATTAAGGATTTGTAGGTAAGCAGCAGAGTTATCAAAAATCGTCTTAAATTAGTTTACGACTCATTTTTGGTTAAGCTTTTATTAGTGAGTTTTTTATTGATGATGTTTTTATAACTCCTTTGGAGGGTATACAGTTTCTTTCGTTTAAACAGATCATTTACGTTGTTCCTATCTGCGCTAACGTGAAATTTTCAGCCATAACTTTAAAAAGTATCTCATGTCCTTTCCTTTTTCCATCATATTATTACCAAATGTATTTACAGTTTTATATGGTCTATTATTATTATTTAAGCGTAGGCAATATACTTTTTTTTTATAATAAAGTGCTCATTCGCTGGGGGCATTCACTTGTAATGTAACCTTTCATTATATCAGTGAGGGAGGTAGCATTGTAATGTAATGCTCTAAGTCGACTCTATAATGTAACATTACACGTAACACGCGAATGCTCCCGTTGAGGAAGCACCTTTTCATTTAATACGATTCCCTTTTTCTTCTATCTTCTTAATCTTTTATTGTAAATATATCAATTGCAACTATGAATAAATCAATAATAAGTATATTTCCGTTTGTATCTGAATAATTCCTTTATTCTTTTACCTTATTTTATTAATTTATATTTCATGTTTATTATTGTATTTTATGTTTGGTTTATTATTTTTCCATTTATTGAATATGTATAATATGTATAAAATGCTTTAGATACAAATAAACTTTTTGATTTGAAAATAATATTCAGCTGACTTCCGAGAGGTGTAAGTCATAAGAGCACATGAATAGACATCTGGCAATAAATCCTGACCTTTGATGGGCAAAGCCACAAAGGGCGACCTCACAGCTGATAGTTCACACATTTGACATTCTGCACTCACCCTATTGTCACAAATGTTGAACAGATGGGGCGGCTATGCCACCTTTACCTTTTTTTGGGATGATTCATAAAATGGTCAATTAGATTAAGGCGTTAAAGTTATTTATGCTCACGGTGGATATAGGCCACTGCCAGCTGAGGTTACTGGAAATCTATGAGAGAGGCCTATGTCCGGAAAATGTATATTTCCAACGACTTCGTTTGAAGTCACATTTTCTGTAAGCTTTTTTATGCCATTGTTATTTATACGATAAATTTGAAATTACGTGATAGATAGATAGATAGATAGATAACACTTTATTGCACACCACACAAAACACACAAAAAAAAAAAAACATAGACTTAATCATAATGTTGGAGTACAATGGGCGGCCTTATCGCTATGAGCGATCTCTTCCAGGCAACCTTTGGATGGACAGGATCAATAGTAACAAAAAAGACAGTGACAGTGAAGAAGTGAGTGATTCAAACTTTATTGACATAGGTTGTTACGTGGACATGGATTTTTAGAATTGAAGCCATTAGAGAAAATTAATATATAACTAATTATAAAATTTGTTACTTATTTGATAATTTTATAAAATGTGTTTAAATCTTTAGTAACTAATGTTTAAAAAGGTTTAAATACTTTGGTAAAAACATATTTTTGTATTTTTGAAATTATAGAGTTTATTGTATGGTACTATTTTGACACATAGTTTATACACATAGCTTTTTTTTATAACATAATGCGGTCTCTAGCGTATCTTCCAAGATTTAGGCAAACACAATCTGATTTATGTCTATTAAGTAGCACCTTTGTGAAGGTAGCCATTGTGAATTAAGAAAAATCTTACTTAAATATTATTTTTGTTACAGGTAATTGTTGGAGCATTGACATTCTTCTTTTAAAGGTATTTCTTAATTGACAGTTAGTTCAGTAGTTGTTAGTTCTACCAATGCCTTGAATTGTCTTAGTAATAATCTTAGTGATTTTCCACTATCCAGTGGAAAAGCATAAAAAATATGTATGTAGGTATGTAGTAGGTAGTAACAATTAAAATAATGTCTAATTTATAACTAAGTACACAAAATTTAAATAATGTCAATTTATCATAATTTTCATTAACAATTTAGGTTAATGAATTTATAAAACAGCAACTAAAACAACCTAGTAAGTATAAAAACAAAATATAACTAGGTAGATAGCTCTCACCGAAAAAAATACTCCTAAACATAAACTTAAACTCGTCGTCAATCGTAAAAACTTGGTAAAAAAAGGCAGATTTTAATATTTTTTGCAAAAAATAACCAAATTAAGATTATTAACTATTAGAATATTATAAATTATTAGATTTATGTAACCGTGAAAAGTTGCTGTCCACTGTAAAAGCCCAGTATCTATTTATGTATGAAAACTTCAACCACATCAATACACTTATTGTTTTTAATTCTTGGCTAATTTCCCTAAAACCTTCAAAAAAATTTATACAGTAATCCATTAACATACCCAAATTACGTACGTGAGTAATTTCCTTCAGAGTCCCATGCCCAGAGGTCACAAACAGACTTACCCAACAATATGGCGCCGTGACTTGTCTCAAGTGATGGGCATTACCTCGATTATGTCATAGCTGTCATTGTCAACAAATTATCCAATGGACACAGTCACATTGAATACTTGGTTATTAGGGTGAAACGGGTTTAAAGATCAGTGTTCAGTCAGTACAACGGAAAGTTCTGGTAAGGAATACAAGCAACTCTGTACAAAATTTACCGTTAAAACATTAAGTATTTTGATGAAAACTCAAGTGGTATTTCCAGGATTCTTAATTGTCCATTTATATTGCCACTGAATAAATCACAAGGTCTGTCTTAATAATTAATTGAATTAATGAACGAATTTGTTTTAGCCAATCTACTTACAGAAATATTTACGATATTGAATCTTTAAAACCTAAATTTAAAATTTAAGAAAAACCCCCGATTCCCGTGCCTTTGTTTCCTTAAAAGTAAAACACCATAATATTTAGTAATGTGAACGCGATGCTCTTTCATTTGATACGCCACTCGAGTATATTTGCAGATTTTCGGTTTTCCTTCCCCACCATCACCCCCATAACTTTTAAACGGCTCAACCGATTTTCATGAAACATGTCTAAGAACACCCGGACTAAATACACCTTACATACAAAAAAAACTAAATGGAAATCGCTCCAACCGTTCGGGAGCTATGATGTCCAAGACAGACAGACAGACAGACACGTTAAACTTATAACACCCCTCTTTTTTGGTCGGGAGTTAAAAATGTATATTAATCTGTAAAACAAATAACAAATTACTAAATTAATCGGCAACGGTGGATACTTACTAAATCGTTTCAATATTTTGTAAAAAAAAAAAAAACTATTTATGTGTTTACACTAGGACTGGTCTCGACTTCTCACGGGTGCAAATCTATAAAATATAATAGTAAAAACATTATCCTATCTGAAAATGATTTTTTTTTATTTACATTATATTCAAATAAGTAACCCATTTACAGTGTAAATGCGTCTAATGTCCCAAGTCACAGTGTCAGCGAGCGTAATTAGCTCGTTTAAGTTGATAATAAGGGCTCTAAAAATAAAAGTATTACTTTTTATTTTACTATACCGTAATAGGCTTTGTGAGTACTTAATTTTATTTGGAATGTCACTAACAAATCATTGCCCGTAGTTATGATGAAAGAATGATTGGGTTTTTTAATAGGAACAGAAGGTCTAATGGATTGTCAAGTAGCTTGTTTTTATGAAAAACTAGCGATGCCTCGCGGTTTTATACCTGTCGTGAATTTTCAATGTAGATAGATATCCATTTCTCTGCCTTATAGGTATAGCCTTTTTTAAGTCTAGATTTAAAGATATTTGTTTTAAAATTATTGCAAGAAAAAGTCATAAAAACAAACATACGTCCAAACACGTATACCACTTTCGCCAAACATTATATATTAGGAATTATAATAAGAATTATAATATTAGGAAGAAAAATAATCTATAATTTTACTGACAACGTCTAGAAATTCTAATGAAAATATTAGGTCAAATATCAATTAGAAATAAATGCAATAATATGCGCGGGTATCGGCATGATCTCCTCCTATGCGTGCTGTAGAACCCAAGCGAGGGAATCTGACCCGAAGATGTGCAGCAGAGTTCTTTGTGGACTAAAATAATAAATACTACCCTCACCAACCCGCCTACCAAGCGTGGCGAGTACTGGCTAACCCACTGGGGACTGAGGATTTTCTACGTTCACAAGGATAAAGACGAAACACATATTACACAATTTATTTATTTATTTAAGTATACTAACACGATTACGAAACCAATAACATTAGTACACAAAATAACAATATAATGATACACACAAAAATAAGTAGGTAACAAGTTATAAAATAAAATCAAATAGAATTAATTATTATTATTACAAAGATTTGGTACATTTGGTACATTAGTTAGAATTGAAATTTTAAAAAATATTACAATGGTCACTCAATCAATAAATCGCTATTTTGAAATTTTTCAGTTCTAGATTGAGTGGCGTACCAAAAAACATTTTGTTATTAGCTTTGTATACAACCTTTAGAAGCCTCTCACGTCACAGCGTTGCCCGTGTTTACGAATTATACCGCGGGAAACACGTATTTCACACCAGTTAAAGTAACCTTATTCAGTTTAATGTATTTGACGGCCTCTGTGGCTTGGTGGGCCAACGTCCGCTTGAGGCGCAGGAGGTTGCGGGTTCGATTCCCGCCGGGGGACCAGATTTTGTACGATCTACAATTTCTGGTTTCGGGTCTGGGTGTTTTCTATGTATCATATGTATGTATTTACAAAAAAAATGTATCTATGTAGTATATCAGTCACCTAACACCCATAGTACAAGCTCTGCTTAGTAATTTATTATTCTATGGTTTGGGGTTAGGTGATGCTGTGTGAGTAGTCCGGAAATATTTATTTATTTATTTTATTTATTTACTAAACGACAGTGAAAAATAAGTTTTAAAAGAAATCCAGTAGTTCCTGGGATTTCCAACAATCTCACAAACTTTCCCTTCCATTAAAATTATTATCACAGCCAATGTAAAACCGTACAGTAACATAACATACATCTGTCATTACCCCTTGCATCGCCATTACGCAACATTTAAAACGTAAAGTCGAAATCCAGTAGCTTACCCATCCGTACGCACTTGGCTTATCACAAATTAAAGTTTAGAACTTACGAGCTGTCACTCTGACAACCCTAATAAATGTGTCATTGGCGTCATTTTGTTTTTGTTTTGTCTCCTCACTATTCCATGATTTAATGGTTCCATGCCCTTTCTTTGTTTCGAATGGTAATTTTAAAATTGGAAGTTGTCACTAGTTATTTTTGTTACGTTGTTTTTTTTTTACTATAAAATGAATTCGTACTAACATACAATTAAATAATAACATAAATCGTACTTTCAGCAACAAAAGCCGTGTTGGCTAAAGAGGGAGGACACTCGACTTTCATTCCGAAGGTCGTGGGTTCAAACCCCGCCACGCACCTCTGGATTTTTCTTCTTGAGAAATTTATGTGCGCTTTAAACACGTGCTTTAACGGTGAAGGCAAACATCGTGAGGAAACCGGCATGTTCTGAGAACGTTCTGAGAAAAGCGTTTGAAGGGCATGTGACATTCACCAACCCGCAATTGGCCAGCGTGGTGAATTAAGGCCTAATCTCTCTCGTCAAGAGAGAAGTCCCTCTGTCCCAGCAGTGGGAACGTTAATAGGGTGATGATGATGATGATGTACTTTCAGCAACACGTTATTTATAATATGTATCCATATGTTTAATTTGCGAAATATATTTTATATGCTTTATTTATATTTATATTTACTTTGAAAATATTGACATTTGTAGGTAATAATAATAGTATTAATAATAAAACTGGTTATTTGCATAATACTAAGATTCTCTGTTTCGTGGAGATTGTGTTGACCCGACCTGTTACATTTTGGAAAACAAAAAATGATTTATTAAATTTACATTAGGAGATGGCGATTAGTTTTAACGTTACTTATCGTTACGATTCCATTTTTGGTTAATTCAAAAGTTAGATATTTTTTAATCAAGTTTCACCTGTGAATAATTGTTTTTATGGCATTCATATTATAATCCCAGACACATCTAGAGTAATCATTCAATTTACGTCCAAATTTTTCCTAAAACGTAAACAGTTAACCAAAAATAAAATAAGATTTACGATAAAACTCCTTACTGTATTACATTTAAAACTGCATACCAACCTCCTTTGGGCCATTTTTGAGTTATAGACCTGCTTGGTATGGTGTTATTGCCTCTGTATATGGTCTGTCAGTCTGTCCGTGTGGGTGTTTGTCTGTGTCGGATCCGGGTATTGCCCCACGGAATATTTTGTTAATTTAATGTTAATTGAAATTTAATGGTTTTTTAAAGGATGTTCCAATAACGGTCTTGCTTATAACTTTATTGATTTCTAAATCATCAACATTTGACATCGTTGTTTTGGTTGGTGGTGGTTGGCATTCATTGTGAACCAGTAGGCTTTTCGAATTCATCCGTATATTTAGTTAGCGGACGTCTTATACGGGGCTTGATGATCCGCGGTTTCTAATCAAAAACTTGTCTTGTTTATGTCCAGCTGTGGTCAACCTACACACTTTTCAACATTATTGTAAGAAAAAGAAGCGTTTTTACATTTATTAGATTATATTACAAAATTTGATTAATTATATTAACTCAATCTATTTTGAATATTAGTACATTTAACTTAGCTTTCGGATCTTAGGATTTGATTATACAAAAAAATATAAAAATTTACAATAACATTAATTCAACAACTTAATGTACAGTAACAAGGTTTGAGATCCTCTTTTTAGTGAAATAAATACCTGTGTTAGAGGAATCTCGCTCTGCCATAAATACTAACATTACAGTAAATTAAGTGTCTATAAAATTAATTTAATATTATATCTTTAAAGAAAAAAAATATTAATTCAAAAAGGCTTGAGTGAAACTAATGCGTGTTTCAGTATATGTTGATGTGTGTGTGTGTGTGTGTGTGTGTGTGTGTGTGTGTGTGTGTGTGTGGGTGTGTGTGTGAGAGAGGGATCTAATTTATCAAACAGTGATTCTACTGTGTCATCATAGCTTAGGTAACATGATTATATACTAACAGTCTTGAATTTTGAGGGAAACTGATGATGATGACTCTGTTGGCTCATTCACCTGTCACGTAACATCAACGCGTGCGCACGTACATATAAAATCAAAATAAAATGGCGCCGATTAATGAATGGTTCCCGGTAGTCGTGAACTGGGCACACGACTGCTGTGTAAGTTTGGAAGTTTACATGAATGTGTATGAAATACCAATGTCAAATATAGGTAGGTAAGTACATTGATAACATGCATAGGCATATTTCTTATTAGTTAAAATGTTGAGAATTTATGAAAAGAGTTCTATCTATATTTAATATTAATTTCTGCTTATCATAATTATTTATATAATTTCATAATAATTGTATCTCCCATTATCATAGCTCTGCTTAATTAGTGTATATAGATAAGCCAAATAGACACCAGTAAAGTTAAAACAAAATCAACCGACTTCTATTATGTATAATTTGGATTATTGGAATAAGAATAAGAATAATAATAATATATATTTGCAAACATGGGTTACAATATAATTACAAAAAGATGTTCAGTGGTTCCAGCTCCATACATGTTTTGCTTATCTATAGCATGCAAATATTTATGTGTATAATTAAAGAATGTCACATTTCCTTCAAACTCTTTTAAAGTTATCAGAACATGCCGGTTTCCTCACGATGTTTGCCTTCACCGTTAAAGCACGTGTTTAAAGCAAATAAATGTGTTTAATTTAATATGTGGTGAATTAAGGCCTAATCTCTCTCGTCAAGAGAGAAGTCCCTGTGTCCCAGCAGTGGGAACGTTAATAGGGTGATGATGATGATGATAATTAAAGAAAAAATATTTAGGAAAACAGATAAAATTACGGAAAAATTAATTGTAAGTAAAATAATTTTAAATGTAAGATTCAATTAAATTAAATTTCAATTATAATTTTATCAGTCATAAAAACTTTTACATGATAATAACATTTAGTGGTCAAAAGTTTATGGAGTTCGTTCTTAAACATTGTCATTTGTAACTCTTTTATATTATTGGGTATTTTATTATAAATTTTAGGTGCCATTCCGAAAAAACTTTTGCTCACTAGTGCTGTGTTTGCTCTAGCAGAGCACAGGCGATGTTCATCCCGTCTACTGCGTGTGTGTGACGGTTTTTCAAATAAATTCAGGTTACATTTAACGAAGACGGAAACCTCGAAAATGTAGAGCCCCGGCAACGTTAATATGTTTAATGACTGAAAATATGTCTTACAGCTTTTTGTGGGTTTCAGGCCATACATTGCCCTAATAAATCTTTTTTGAGCTTTATATATAGTTTCCCTCTGAGAACAATTCCTCCAAAAAATAATAGCGTATCGTAGTTTAGAAGAGACATAGCCATGATATATTGTTTTTAGTGCCTCTAGACTAACAACGTCTTTCATTTTGTAGAGCATGTATGCTGATTTACTCAGTGCTTTACATATTTCTTCAGCCTGTAAATTCCAGTTTAGCTGTTTGTCAATTTGAAGTCCTAGAAATTTTGTATTTGTTGTATTTTGAATATGTCGATTTTGATAGAATAATTTAATGTCAGGTATATGTGTCCTTTGTGAAAAATGCATTACGGAACATGGAACATGGACGGAACCGATTTTTAAAAAGTTCAATAGGACCGAATTGCAAACACTACTTATTACTACAACTGCTTGCATATACCTACTTCCTGTATAAATAATTCATTTTATGAAGAAAAAAGTTAAATAAAACACGTGCCGAAATTAAATTGCAAGTTGCTATACAAACGATACTACTATATAAATCTTAATTTCAAATTTAAGAAAAACCCCCGATTCTTTGCCTTCATTTCCTTAAAAATTAAATACCATCATATTTTGTAATGTGCACGCGATGCGCTTTCATTCGATAACCCGCTCGAGTATACGAAAAAAACTAAATTGAAATCACTCCATCCGTTCGGGAGCTATGATGTCCCAAACAGACAGTCAGACAGATACGCAAAACTTATAACATCCCTCTTTTTTGGTCGGGGGTAACAAAATAGGAATAAGATTATGATGATGATATTTGTATCATTCGACAAATACCAAACAACCTTTTTTATCACCTTTAAAAATCAGGGCAGTAAGTAGGTAGTTATGTACTTGTAAATAAATAGATCGCGGAGTCCAACAGATTATGATAAACTTTGATCAAAGCGTAGCTCAGGAATATGTTGACCTAATTCGGCGTTTGCTTTGAAAGTGTTTGTTTGTCTGTCGAAGCATTGGCAGATGCTTAGGTCGCTCTACTTATGGTTATTGCCATGTGAATTTTATGATGCAATATTAAATTTGTAGCGTAAACGCTTGATGTTAAAATGTGTTTTAAAACGAGGAGTCGAGAAGACGCGATTTTTTTTATGTTTGATACTAAGACTATTTTTGTTATGAAAGCTTTTAATTCTTAATTTAAATTAGGTCTCATTCCCCCATGATGACGACAACCTCAGTGGCTTAGTGGGCGAAGGTCCGTTTCAGTAGGAATAGGTTGCGGATTGGATTCTTGTCGGGGGCCAGATTTTGTACGATATACAATTTTTGGTTTCGGGTTTATATGTATCATATTATGTATTTACTAGTAGTGCCCTGCGTTGTAACCCACGGGATGACATGTTTCCCGCGATTAAACGTAGCGTATGTATTCTCAGGTATAATATTAGTATTACCTCTAGTATGGATTTACAAATAAATAGTCCATATGTATATATGTTTGTATATGTAGTATATCAGTCACCTAGCACCCATAGTACCTACAAGCTGTGCTTAGTTTGGGGTTAGGTGATGCTGTGTGATTATTAAAAACTAAACTATTTATTATTCAAATTGGTAATAATCGATAAATAATTAAGTTTGTTTATACATAAGAACAATTTCGTATTCAATAAGAAATTTTACATTTTATATCGGACCTTATTTTCATATCTGCTCAACAATCTATGCAAAGATAAAGAAATATATATATGAAAGTGTAGTGTAGAGGGATTGAAAGTGTGTTAAGTTAAAAAATATATTATAAGAATCAATGACGGACACGTTTGTCCAGCAGTGAACAACCAATGCTTAAATGGTTTTAATGAAAGGCTTGTAGCAATAGTAAAAAAGTTTTTCAATCCCTTCATTTATTTGTTCATCTGGTGTTTAAATGTCCCAAGTCATGGCGGTCAGGCCATATGGAGGCATGGTGGATGCTAAATCGTATTTTTAGAGGCAATTCGTGACACATATGGCTTATTTTTTGTATTGGCTTCGGATCGCCGGAGCTTCGCTTACTTTTGTTTTAGTGGGGTAAAAAAACGTTGATGTGTTGTGTAAAGTAAAGCCGACTTAAGTGTGTAAATAGTGTTGGTTTTAATTATACCTCTAGAATTAATATAACAAATTAATGCTAGTTACGGTACTTAGTTCATGTCATCGGCTTACTCCAGAAAGCCCTGCAAGTATCCCCTGCGAAGAGGATAGTTGGAAAAACTTTCCAAATCCTCTGAGAGGCCTATTCCAGCAGTGGGGCATTATGGTATAGCGCGGGTCAGTTTTTTGCTATTTCCTTAAAGTTTTTAATTCACTTTGTAGTATCTAATGGTTCATTAGAAAGCTCAAGTTGACAACATAAAAAAAAATAAAAGTATGAGATGGTTTCATGTACCAAGGGTTCCACTATCTATTAAATAAATAAATATTTCCGGACAATTCACACAACAACATCTAGCCCGTGGTACACAAGCTAAGAGCATACCACGCTCTTAACTTGTGTTACGGGTACTAGACATCTTAAATTCTTCATTTATTATACACTAGCGGCCGGCCCGGCGTCGCACGGGTAAAAAAAGTTCCCGGCAATTTTTCCTTATTTGCTCACCTACCCTGGACTACGACAAACATTTTAAAACCAAAATCAGCTCAATCGTCCCAGCCGTTCTCAAGTTTTAATCAGACTAACGAACAACAATTCATTTTTTTTTTATAAAATATAATAATCTCCGCTACTTCACGGACGCTTTTAACAAAAAATAATAATACAAAAAAAAAAAATACTTCAAACTCATGTCAGAAAAAAATGATTGAAAACTAAGTTGAATATTGAACTTTCGAGACATAGACTATAGCTCAAAGAGTATAATAACCACCACGTATGAATAGCTTATCAAGAAAAATCATAGACAACCTATAAAATGAATATTGAACTTTCGAGACATAGACAATAGCTCAAAGAGTATATTACCACCACGTATGAATAGCTTATCAAGAAAAATCATAGACAACCTATAAAGAGACATTTATTTTACACTTTTGTTAACCTGTAGATAATAACAGACAAATAATTAGCAATAAATTAAAACTGCGACTATAATTTGAGATTTAAACTATCCTATCCTCTCAAGTTGGATCGAACTGCACATGGTGTGCGAATTTTATTATAATCGGTTAAGTGGTTTAGGAGTCCATTGAGGATAAACATTGTGACACGAGATTTATATATATTAAGATATTCATGTCAAGTCACACGGGAACGCTGTCGAATGGGATGAAAAGTATCTTATGTCCGTCTTCTTGCTCTAAGCTACCTCCATACCAATTTTCACCCAAATCTGTTCTACCGTTCTTGAGTTATAAGTGGTGTAACTAACACGACTTTCTTTTATATATATAGATATTAATTAATTAATTTATTTAATTTAATAACAAGTACAGATTATAATCCAATTAAACTAGCTAATGTAAGTTATAACAAAACACAATAATAAAACATCCAATCAATACATTGTCTAGTTACATAAAAATTATAATACAAAAAATTATTTAAATACCCAGACCAATGAGAAAGTGCTTGCAGAACATACAAACATTTGACCATCGGCGGGAATCGAACTCGCCACTGAGGCAGTCTTTAAATCTTCTTCTTCGTCGGTTACACTCATGATCATGACAGAGTGGTCGCGGTCATCGCTGGTCGATTTAATTAGATATCTCAATCTATATAAAAGTTCCAAGATATAGAATATCAGGTTCAGAAGTAGGAGCTTGTTTGCTTGCTAAATTTAGTACAAATCGCCCAAAAGTGTTATGTCACACGAAACTTCAAAACGCTGTCTACATTTTACGATTGCAAAAAAAAATATAAAAAACCTTTACTATTTTTAAAAATAACGGATGGAATATTATGACGGACATTTGTGTTTTTGTCTATCTACCCTATTCACTATGAGCTTATGCTTGGAGTTTAAGATATTGCGATGGCTCGCGTGAACCACTAGACTTTTGAAAACTATATATGTAAATTACATTTAAACTTACTTGGTATAAGTTTTTTCGTTACTTTCCGCCCTTCGGAATGAGTACCTAATATTATTTTTACGCGTTATTTTAACACCCATACGTTACGCTGAAGAATAAACAGCCCCCATTAAATACATCCTTTAATTACCATATATCCTATAATTACTGAAGTAACAAAGAAAGGTCGTTACTACTCTTTATTGTTTAGAGCTTACCCCATGTTTTAGGGTAGTTTACGAGAGGTGTAATCATTTTAGGGAGCAATTAAAGTAATCTTTATTGTGGGAAAGGTACACAGTTAGATAAATAACAATAATTGGGTATGTATTGGCTGAGTTTATGAGGGTTTTTTGGATAAAAAGCTTTGTTATGTTTGAGTGTTTGTTTCCTATCTCTAAGTAGGTACTTAAACTATCGTGGTTGAAAATAAATCTACTATATAAAGTAACATTTTATATTATACACTATAATTTTGTTGGCCTAAAACTACCTAAAACTTGAAACAGAAGCTTGCGAAATATTTTTACCTTTTAACCGACTTTCAATGATGACTTCTGAATTCGAACCGTATGTTTTTTTACAGTTTGATTAAAAGTTGTTCATAAATAATTGCACTAAAGTTGGTTATATCCTATAATAATAATGAATAATGCTGTGTTTGTGTTAAAATAGGTAAATTATTATTAAAAATACTTTATTGCACAGAAAATAAAGTATTGTACAAAAGCTGGGCTTAATGCCAAAGCATTTTCTTCCTGCCAACCTATAACCAAATATTTATTTTTATATTCTCCAACAAAGAGAATTTTACACAAATATTTTGGGTGCCACTTTCAGTAGCGGGTGAACAATAATTACCTTATTATTAACCGCCACTAAAGTATTTTACGCTTAAGAATATAATTTACGATGCTCAAAAATAGCAACTCCCTTATAAAATTATGAACTTTACATTGTAAGAAATAGAGGTGAAAATAATTCCATGCTTTGTTTAAGACAAAGAGTGACATGCACTCATGTAATTTTGTACGTATTACGAAGTTTTTAATAATAAACACCCCAGATGTGGGGTGGCCAGGATTAGTATGTTCACCGAGGCAATTTACATCGACGAGTTTCATTATAAGCTGTCATTTCTCTTTTGTCAAAACTTTTCCCTTGGACTATAGTATGGGTTATACCAAAAAAGATTCCTGAAGCACTTACGGGGTCAGCAGCGTGCAGGTAATGTCTCCGATGTTGCAGGCGTCCATAGGCTGCGGTAGCTGCCTTCCATCAGGTTTCCATACCAGTCTGCCACCTTTGTGGTATAAAAAAACATAAACATAGTTTTGAGACAATTTAATCAGGTTTCCATACCAGTCTGCCACCTTTGTGGTATAAAAAAACATAAACATAGTTTTGAGACAATTTGATCTGTGAAAACCTTAAATAAAATAAAATAAAAAATACTTTATGTTCCTTTAAGTTACAAATTTTTTCAATTTAAAATATTGTAATATTTATATAAGTAATTTTATTAATATTATTATAACATTTTTAAAGGACCCTCTACGGGTATAGGCCTCCTCCAACATTTGCCATTTATCTCTGTCCTGTGCCTTGTTTGTCCATGTTTTTCCTGAAATCAGGGTTATGTCATGTGAAAACCTTAGGTAGGTTTTAATGTTACCTTTTGTTATGCTACACACCCAAAAGTTTTAAGATAATTCAATTCTTGATTAGACCATACTTACTAAAGTATGAGAAAAATATCCTTACCTAATGAGTCTATTCTATTGTCTAGTAGATATTTAGCTAATTGACATTTGACGACTTAAAAAGGTTTTGGCAAAATAGTACTATTACAATATTTATAAAAGATATGGTTTGTTGTTTACATTCTTATCTTTTTTGTCTATGTTTTATGACCATATTGACTTCTGGTTTTTCAACAAATAGCGTTGTACCTAATGGAAAAATCAAAATATATGCTAAGTAAGCTAAGTATATTGCGAGTCGCTATCAAAATGATAGCACTCGGCGAAGCATTTCAGGTTTCATAAAAAAAAACAAAAGCCAGTCGAAAGCTTTTTGTATACTCATACCTATGAAATCTGATACGAATCAAGAATGCGTCATTAATGCATCTTATCCTTTTACCCCTTGTCTTTGTTCCCATTCTCTTGAGCCATATACACTAGGACCATACAATCCATAGTGTTCCCCTTGAATAGAATAGCCAAATTCTCTTGAGCCATAGAGGTTAGATTATAGAAAACATACAGCGGAAACATACTATGACAAAGTTACGCGACCGAAGTTCCGTGGCTGAATGTGTTCTCTACAGAATAAGTTGGCTCGAAACAAAGAGGACTATATAGTAATTGTTTATTAGAGAAAATTAGTAAATTGAATCTCTTCGGCTTTACACTTTCCGAAGTTAGGTTGTACGCTTATAACAAGGAACCTTGTATTTCGCTTTACGCAGCGTCAAAATCAATGCTGCGTGATTCATACGGAAATATTTATTTATTTAAAGTCTAAAAGTTTATTTCCTTAGAAGCACAACATAAGCAGGTCAACATAAAGTAAATTAACAAAAATGTTATATTAAAAATGATCCAAGAAAATAACACTGTCCTTGCTTAAATTTTTTACCCTGAGTTTAGAAGCGTCTATATTACAAACATAATTGTAGGCTGAATGTTAGTCGCGTAATTTTAGCATAGTGTGTCCCCCATACATAGAGTTCCCTTCCAATAGATTGATAGCCATGTCAAACTACGGGGGCTATAATTAAAATGCATGGGTTATGGGAATGAAACAATGCTAGAACTATTTGTAGAATGCTGTGTTCGGCTGTTTATTTGAGGTTTAAGTTGTTGGGATGCTAATTGCTGATATTGATGGTGTGGAGGAGTTTATTGGACAGTGTGATAAGAAACACAAGGCATATGGTTAATATTCTGTTCTCTTGGGGATTGTCGTGTATGTCTTTTAAGTGAGAAAACGTATCGTGTGAAATTTAGTTTATTTGTTTAAATAAATGTTAGATATTCTTTAACATCGTCGAGTTATCTACGAATAAAATCACAGTCGCCATTGTGACCAATATTTTTATTGTATTATGGAATCTCCAACATCATTTTCATGTCCACAATTTAAAAAAAATTGTTTATGAAAATACTGTGTAAAAATGGTTAATGAAAACACTTGTAAAGTAAGTGATTTGCAACTGTGACCTTCTTCTTAGGACGCGATGATATTTATTAGCAAAGATAATCAAAATGATTAGATGCTTTTATTTTTGAATTCATTAATAACCTTTGTACTTAGATATTTTTTTTTTGTAACATTGCGGTATGTATTAAGTATTTTATTTTCTAATTAATTGTCTTGGTTTAATTTTTCTTTTTAATAAAATCCAATTGTCGGCATAAATTAGTTTGTAAAATTTATAATCAGTTATGACGAATAACTCTAATTACAAGTAGTAATTATTACTTAGATCTTTAAGTTGATTCGTTATAATAGGTCCCTTTATGACGATTTTTAATCACTTCGTTATAAACAATATTTATCTTTAATTCGACTTTTGCGTAATATTTACTCACAGCTCCGACCACTTTATCATAAACATTTGTCAAAATATGGTGAAATAATTAAAGCTCACAAAGATCGAGTCTTATAACTAACTAGCGGCACGCCCCGGCTTTGCACGGGTAAACCAAAATATAACCTTCGGTCATAGGAATACAACAATTCGACTTATGTAAATGGATCACATACCTACTCAGTTACAACATAATTTCGCCGGAAGTCTGCAAAATTCACAGTTAAAATGTGTATAGCGTAACTGTATTTTTTTAAAGCTAGAATTCTATTATTATGCCATTCGAAAGAGTAGAAAAAACTAAAAAAAACTGTATACTCAACTTATTTTACGTGTTTTGGTGGTTACCCCAATGAGCTAGATGAGTGTGATTATTTTTTAATGTAAAAAAATCAAAAATAAAATCACAAAAATATAAGTGAAAAAATTTTTTTGATATCTTAAAAACTGAATTTTCTATGAATATTCAAAGTTGGATGTTATTAAAATCCGCGCGAACTCGACCGCTCAGCGCGTGACGTCACATCGCCGGTTATGTCCGCCGCGCGCTAACAAATCGTGCAGTAATTTTGAAATTTCATTGATATTTTTGGAATTATGGAGAAAAAAATACCATACAGATATTGTATAGTACCCTTATGTACGAATACAACGGTTAGCACTCCAGAAAAATACTTTTATGATGTGCCCAACGACAAAAAGCTGAGAAATAAGTGTTGTAAACTGATGAGAAGGGGGAAAGTGTTCTGCAAAAACCAGTCGACATCGTTGATGAAGATCATTTTAATGCGAGTACCTAAATATGAAATACCTACCTATATATTTTTTTACATATGCTTAGTTTCTAGAGTATGTCAAAAATGTATTAACCTTTAAGTAGGTATGGACGTCATTTTTTCATAACACTACACTGTGGACGTGGAGTCTCACAGGCTTCTATATGCACAAACATTTTTTTTGGGATTTTGATATAAGATCGCTTTTAAACTGATTTAATATTAAAGTTATGTGATTTAACAATAAAATAACGTGCTTAACTTTTTTCAAGAATAATAGGTACCTAGAAATTTAAAAAATCCAAAATTACGGCACTTTTCAGTTTAAATCTACTTAATTTATATTTTTATCTACATCTGCAGTTGGACGAAAGAAGGTCATAATCTGAGATTCTATACCCAGCTCCATTGTTTTTTTATTACTGACTGTAGAAAACGTTCATTGGGTAGATATGTCATTAGGCGTCAAAGGTGCTGTTGAGGAACGGGGCTGCGTCGTATCTCTCATATCTTTAGCTTTAATAAATTTTTGCTGCGATCCAACTTGCGATAGTTTTGGTTTCATCCAAGAACAGGAACACGCTACTTCTGTACAAGCGGGCACCTCACTACGTCTATGTAACCACCTAACCAACGCCATTGTAGGTATGTTTGCATCTTCCTTTGCTTGCTGCACAAACCTTCACATTCCATTTTAAATTTTATTCGTAACTTCATTCAGAGATATAGAGCCCCCGATTTATTATGGGTATTATTTTTTATCGATAACCCACAGCAATCTGACAGCACTAATATACTAGTAGGAACTGACACTGACTAAACTATGACTGTGCCTACCTATGCATATAATATCAATATACACGTAACCTTATCCTAGACTAAACCAGGTTTTTTGATAAGTCCTACTCGTACTTACGTGTATTTCATTGCCATAAGTCCTATCACTCCATTATTATAAAACCAAAACTTATACTTAACGATTGCCATAAGTCCTATCACTCCATTATTATAAAACCAAAACTTATACTTAACGATACTTACGAATACCTAAGTAATTACTTAAGAAATAAGTACCATTTGGTCTCAAATGAAATAAAGGGCCTTAGGTAGGTAGGTACCTAGGTACTTTACCTAGAGATCCCTTCTCACTTTTATTATATTATTAACCTACCTCCTACAAATAACGTAATGCAGAGGTAAATACTTAGATTAATATCTCGTTATATGTAGGTATGTTTGCTTACCTTGCAAGTTTTTGCCCTTGGATTTCTGCAATAATATACTTAGCATGGTTTGTGAAATAAAACGCAACCATAAGTAAATCGACTTTCGGAAGATTATTTGATTGTCCACGTGAAAATCCTGGTTCCATGTTGGGTGGTTGGTTGGTATACCATTCATAAAAAAATTACAAATGTATCGAAATGAACAAAAGTTAGTTTAAAGAGCTAAGCAACCGCCCGCGCGCCGGCGCCGCCCGGCCGGCGCGGCGGCGACAACACAACCGGCGACGTGACGTCACAGCCATTACTCGACGGGCGCAATCAGTTTTCGCGCGTTCCCATATTGATTTGCTTATAAATAATTCAATTTTTGAGATATCAACACAATTTTTTCACAGTTAGTCTTATTATTGCTTAAAGTTTTAGTTAGGGCTGAAAAAGGGGAATAAAATTTGATTTACATCTTCCTCATTGAACCTGCAACCGACGATATGTACATTATCTATGTATATGCTAGGGTTTAGTTCTGAAAATAACTTTTTGAATGGGATTAGTTACTTGTTTACGAATTATTAACTACTAACTAAGCGACAAAATATTATCAAGCGACATTTTTTTTATTTCCGCACACGACCATTCAGTAGGGAGCATGATCTTAACCCCTCCCGTACCTCCGTGCCCGAGTGACGCCTGCCACTCCACAACGCATAGTTAGCCGCCGAGCGGTTGTTTTAAAAAAAATTATAATATCAGAAATATATAATATCAGGAATATCAGAATCTAAAAATTCAAAAAGTTATATAAAGGTTTTAAAGCAATCTTACATAATAAATAATTTATTTTGTTAAGGATTAATACCAAGATACAAATAAAGAGCCTTTTCAAACAGTGGTATTTTAATTTTTTAATATAAAAAATCGCTTATTTTCACATAACTATAATAGTTAGAGATATGATGGAACGACGTTTTTTGTAGATAATGTTAAGTTCTACAAAGTTGTAATACATCACTTTGTTATATATTCAATAGTTTTCGCAGCATTCGCGATTAAAGAAAGATTTTAGGTTTGTTTTTTCAAAAAAATCGCTTATTGTCACAAAACTATAATAGTTAGAGATATGATGTAACGACGTTTTTTGTAGATAATGATAAGTTCTACAAAGTTGTAATACATCACTTTGTTATATATTCAATAGTTTTCGCAGCATTCGCGATTAAAGAAAGAATTTAGGTTCTTTTTTTTCACCATGGGTTACATTATCGAAGTTTGGTAAGGAATCATATTATTTTTGAAAACTAAATATAGCCTATGTCACTCAGGGATAGTGTAGCTTTCGAATGGTGAAAGAATTTTTTAAATCGATGCAGTAGTTTCAGAGCCTATTCGAGACAAACAAACAAACAAAAAATCAAACCTTTCCTCTTTATAATATTAGTATAGATTATATTCATAAAAACGACAACACAACGAAAATTGTAAATATTCTTCAAAACATAGTGCAACATTTAAAATCAATCAAACTTCCAGTCTTAAAAAACTATTTAAAGTAACAACTACAAAACTCAAAATGTATAATATTTTCAGAATATGCTCATAATCCAAAATAACTTTGTACCATAAAACTGATAGTACTAGAAACAACAGCAACTCCTACAAATTCTACTCTTTTTATTTATTTAAAACTAGCGGCCCGCCCCGGCGTCGCACGGGTAAAAAAAAGTTCCCGGCAATATTTCCTTATTTGCTCACCGTTTAGACCTACCCTGGACTACGACAAACATTTCAAAACCAAAATCAGCTCAATCGGCCCAGCCGTTCTCGAGTTTTAATCAGACTAACGAACAACAATTCATTTTTATTTAAATCAAAAATCACTCTAAGACGAATCCTTAAAACGTAGTCCCTGTTTTGCGTGGTTTCCTCTAAGGGCTGCGGGCGTCAGCTGCGCGCGCACGTGTCTCAGGAAGCCACGCGATGCGCTCGCGCACCCATTGTCTCCTAATCGCTGTAGGTCCGCACTCAGCTTTTCAATATTTAGGGCCCGTCGTGTACCATCTTTCTTTTTAATGGCACTTGACGATTTATGTCAGTTTTTTGTTCGATAAAAATGTTGAATATAATTTAAAATTATTTTAGTGTTTCATTTTTTTTTTTAACGAACTCCGTGCGTCTGAGAACTTTTGTGGCGAACAGCTCTGGATAGGAATTGTTGGAGTGAGTTTGGGGATACCTTTAGCCAGCAATAGAACACAACTGCGCTAGTGTATCCCACACTAGGGACCAGCCCCGGCTTCGCACGGGTAATTTTTCAAATATCATATTATTCGAATTGTTCTCGCCGTATAAACCACCCATAGACTTCTACGAACATTTAAAAAAGAAATTACCAACACATTTTTCGGTTTATTTGTATATTATATTTATTTGATTACAGTTTCTTCTTGCCATTTAATTTGTTATAAAGTATTTTTCAAAAAGTCTAGATCTTTGTTTCCAAAAAACATCGTGTTCTCGTGGACAATTGAATGTAAGTTAACACATTGAAAAAAGGATAATTATGAAAATACGGTACAATATATTTAACTTACTAATGACGGCAAGCGTAATTAATATTCGTGCTTTTAATAAAGTTGTAAACAAATAAATAAAAAAAAATAGTAAACTTGCAATAATAGAAGAATATTGAATTAAATAAACCTTTTAAAAGTTTTTTGATCTGTTATCTATAATAAAATCAGGTACATAAGTAATTAAAACACCTCATCTACCATCTGCTATGTAAATAATTAAATAATCGAATTTAAGATTTTTTGATGATGTTAATTTATATTTTTATATGAGCATTAGAATTGGAATCTTGAACACTTTCATTACCATTCTAGTCATAAAGTATCGATGAAAAAAAGATCTAGATTTTAATATAAATTCATACACTGTTATCTCGACCGTCTTGCGAAGTTGCAAAATATTCTTAACGAGTTGAACCGGTCGTTACCATATTCAAATGGAGCTACATATATCCCCATTGCCATTTCTAGATGAGAATGTGTTTGTGAAATGAAAGGAAGTGCGTAAGGGTGCCACCCTCTTTGTCACGTGCAGTTATTTTCGCTTAGGGGATGTCTCATTCGAATGTGCGATATGGAATTGCTTTATGGGGGAAAATAATCAAAGTCTCATTTTGACCGAACTTTTTATCAATTTATATTTTATTAGTATCGGTATTGAAATCCGTTATGACACTGGGAAACCCATTGGTTATAAAAAGTTTGAAATTACTTAAAATTATGAAACCGAAAGGAACTTTTGAAGATAACAGAAACGCAGATTGCATAAAATAATGTTGTAAAAGACCCTTTACAACTTTAAGCAACAAAAGCGCCAATAAGTACCGATGCATAATACACGAGGTCATCGATACGACAAACAAAAGAATATCGGACCCAAACCAATAGGTGGCCGGACCCCGCAGGCACACAGATGTCGGACAGGAGTCACGCACACACGCAAATAGAACCCCATAGCCACGCGCCCCTCCACTCAAATCAAGTCGCAACTTGCACTGGCCGCCTGAAGTTTTGTTGCCCTCCGCATCATTCCTCCGCGAACCGCCGCGACGCGCACACGTCCGTCGGCCATCGGTTACAGTGATTCGTGTTGTGTATGGACTGTCAAGATGGTGCGAAGCTTATCGCAGTGGACGAAGACGCTCAGCTTCCCGTCGAGGCTGTCTCGGCTCGGGCCGAGCTCCCCCGGCGTTTCGCCCACCCCCAGCGCCTCCTCGCTCCCCCAGGGCTCCGAGAAGACCATCACCCCCATCCCGATCACGGAGATTAGTCAAATCGTAAGTGTTTATTCAGGGGAACATTCCCGCAGCTGCATCGCACTGCGTTTCGCATGCTAAGTAGTTCATTATTTACAAGAGGCGACGACGCGACGTTAACTGTTAGAGGTAGAATGTCTCTGGGTTCGCTAAGCGCATGCCTAATCTGTTCTCACCATTCATAATTTCGTGTGCGGGATATTTGCGGTTTTGTTTTTAGTCTAATTCCGGAACGGATTGTCCTCAAAACTAATGTGGTCACACTACAAATTGCAGAATCCTACATTTTATTTAATTCACTCATCAGTCATCATTTTATTGCGTCTGTTATTGTTATGAAACTGCATGGACATAAAATAACAACAATACGTCTTACATCACATAGATCATTATGATTTTCGGGCACATCGTTAGATTCAGCGAAAGCACCATTGTTTACAAATAACAAAACCTTATCATCCCCGTATGGGTTACAGTTAGGCCCGCTTTCCAAAAGGGTCATCAAACGTGTGTTAAATTTGAAACGCTTTACCATATTGGCGAGTCGCGAAGGAAATGGAGAACGTGCTTATTATCCGACAGGTTCTGATTTATGGTCGATTGGTGGTTTTATTTTAGTGGCACACACTCGTGGGGTCGGTGTTGCGAGCCGTGGGCCTGCAGTGGTGGGCAGTGACGTCTGGTGGTCCGTAAACTCGGGACACCGTTATGTTCCCCTTGCACTCACCTTGGCAAGGCCGCGAGTCGCGAGTTTTTGCAGAAAGCATACGACTTTCACCTCTTGAGACAACCTTTCTAAAGCTGAAGCCTTCATTCCATTAGGTTTTAGGTTTCACGTTAGGTATTTGCTGACCATGTCTGATTCTCGGAAACAAGTGTCGTTTAATGTCCGCTGCTGTCATTATGACATGTGTTTTTGTTTTGACCCGGATAGGTGTAGTACATTATATACGCACCTACTTAGGGAGCTATCTATGATATCGCACACTCGGTACGAGAAAGAAACTTTTTAAAAAAAATTACTTTCGTAGAACACATATCGTTTCTACAATTTATTCTTGCTTTCTTTTTAACTCAAAGTCACATAATTACAGTTATTATTTATTGTTAGAGACATAACGTTACATCTGGGGGGATTGGAAAGTATATTATAATCGTTACGTATCTTTTTATAATAATTAATATCCATTACTTGTTTAAAAGTATGTTAAAAGTTATGCTAAAGAGCAAGACAATCTCGAAACCGGTGTCTAATACAAATACAATATAATTATATATATTTAATTTTGTTACTTTCATAAAACTTAATTATATTTAGTACATGTAAGTTCGTTATAAAATGAAATGTAACATTTATAAGATTGATTTTTTTTGATTGAAGATTGTAGTTAAAAGTTGACGTTGTAATAAAACCTATTCATCTTGTCTAAATCTTGAAATATTAATAATTATAGGGATGCCAAATTTTTAAATGCTTCTGACAAATTGTATTATCGCTATAGTGACGGTCTCGCTCCGAGGGTGCGATATTTATGTCTAAGTGAGTATTAATGCCCTGATTTAGAAACTGCTTGTTTTTCCTATTGAAAAAGCAATTTCCTCCAATTCTGCTGGCTTACCTTAGACACAGTTAGATAATGTTAAATTTCCATCAATCACGGTGGCTCTTAAATTTTATATCCATCCATAAAATACAGTTTTAATACTCGTTGCAAAATGATTCAAACGATCTATATTGTTGTGGTCATGTTAGATATTTACGATTGCCGTAAAATAAAATTGGAACGACGAATAATTCGTAGACGGATTGGAACATCAAACATTAATTTGTATTAATTTCACTGTTCTTACTGGCTCAATTTATTCACTGGTAACCCTTGCAGCAGTGGTTTCTGTGCAGAAGGGGTTAACTAGTTAGCGACGCATTCTGTACATAAAAGGTTTCTCAATGCATGATTATGGAAATAAATAAATAAATATGGACTGGAAGAGATCGCTATCAGCGATAAGGCCGCCCATTGATTCACAATTTCTGTACATTTTTATCTTTTTGTGTGTGTGTTATTATTTTGTGTTCAATAAAGAGTATTGTATTGTAAATATGGAATGCTAGGCCATCTGCTAATTATTTAATAACAAATTGCTCTTATAATTAGATAGTTTCACATAACTGTATATAATTTGCCTTAGTAAAATGCGTGTCGTTGTTATTCCAGAATATGTATATGCGTCATATGCATGTCTCAAAACAATTAACACTCTTACTTTCGCTTCTGAACTAAAAACCCATCGGCTCGCAATCTCACAATAAAAATATAATGGAATAGAGCATATAAAAATATCAATAAACGGTAACTTTATCATTATTTGGATTATGAAATTGTGACATCATTGGTGGTTTTATGATCCATGTAAAATGAACAATAGTTATTTGTTAGGTGATGCTGTGTGAGTAGTCCGGAAATATTTATTTATTTATTTATTTATGCAAGAGTGCAAAGTATCTCTTTAACCGCGTGCTCAAATTTGATGATCGAATTAAAATACTGAGCGTAAGCGAACGAATTAGAAAAGCACAAGGTGAAAAATCTTTGCACTCGAGTGCAACACGTATCTTTTTATCTCACCGAGGAAATTACAAAATTTCAGCTCAATTGGAATTCGGGCAGCTTGTCAAATTTAACTCGTAACAGGTGAAACCACAGATCAAGAAACTCTTACCTAATCTGTGGGTGAAACTAAATAAAACTTTGAAAAAGGAACCCCAAGGCAAGGAGGTTCCGAGTGTGAGGTTTTCATACCTTAAAGAACTCGGCACTATGAAGATAGAAGTAAATAGGTTTAATGATGTTTTGTTATCACAACTTCGTGCACACTATGTTCCAATTTCAAATTTAGTTTATCCTCTGGACGAGTTTTGAGCTCAGATACCTTACGAAGAGTAAAAAACCTGTTTCCAAGGTAGTGAGATAAAATGTCCTAAATTTGATATATAATATATTACTAAATAGTTAAACTTGTTAGAATTAAGTACCTAGGTAAATAAGCATTCATTTGATCTATTTATAAATTAATGGATACCAACCTTTTGCCATATATGTTCACATTAAAATGATTTAAGATATTCTAAAGTTATGTTATGTTGTAAAATTTATTAGTTACACAGGACAGCAGCTACAATGTTACCGTTTGGTCGCGAGGTATGCGCAAACGCATAATCGGCCGGCCATCTTACCGTAAACATGTTTCGTATAACCATCAATGAATTTGATTCAGTCGAATAACTTTAGAAGCTTTCCGTTTTATCTGGTATTGTATTTAATTTATTTAGATAAGCTTAAACATTTCTAAATATTAAACTTTGCAAAAACTAATCAAATTTAGTTACTGCTTTTAAACAACTGTTAAAAACAGTAAGAATTGAAAAGGAAAACTATTATCGTGATTTGACAAGTTTTTTCATAAATCATAATTTGATGCTACTGTCGTATTAACGTTATTATCAGAGTCTTTTACCCTTTAACTTTTTTACCTTTTAACCTTGATATTAAAATATAATATAAACTTTTATTCATTATTAATTTTAATCAATCTAGGAAATATCATGAGAAATCGTCTCAAGAAAATATTTGTAATTTGCAACTAAACCCCTTGAGATAATCCTACATTATTTTTATTTTACCAGTTAACAATAATTAAAAAAAAAATTACACCATGCTTTCCATAGTCCTAAAAAACTTCTGATGCATAATATGATGACTACATAAAAAATATTGTATATATATTTAGTCCGTCTGTTAGCCCGTCCAAAAATACTGGACCTTAAGTCTTTTCTAACTTTTTCTCATTATAAATTTAATTAGAAAGTGCCAAGATATAGAGCATCAAAGATCCGGAATGAGAACTTGAAAAATTAAATGCACTGTCTGTCACTGGCTCGTTTGCAAAAAAAACATATAGAATACATTATTTAAAATACAATACAATACAAAAACACTTTATTGTACACCAATACAAAACAAAAGTTACAAAATTCTTTCTCTCTCTCTCTCTCTCTCTCTCTCTCACCTGATGCAAAGTGACGATGTGGTCTAAGATGGAGCATGAAGGCCTAGAAGATGGCTTCTCCGGGCCACAAATTACGAAACACGAAAAAATCGCTTCACGCACTGGCTCAGCCCGGAGGGTGGTGACAAGCCGCGGCCGAAGCCTACCACCAGAGACTGTTCTTAGCACCACCCGGAGGTCACGTGCAAGGATTCAGAGGGTTACCACTTACGGACGTGAACAGACAAAACCTCCAAACACATATGAGGAAGGCTATAGGTATTTTAGTCACCCTATTGTATGTTCCTGGTTCAAGTCTCAAAGTCTCAAATCAGTCAGATCTACGTCAACCCCTGTAGGTTGACGTAGACCTCCTTAGCTAGGAACCTTGGTGCTTTACTTCGGTGACCTCTTTGGGAAAACCGACGGTTCAAGTCTCGAAAACATGCATAATGTTAACGTAGTTATAATTGGTGAAAAACTTTACAATAGCGGGGCGGTAATACTTAATTCACCTGAGCTTATTCACCCAGGTGCATTAACTATACTTTTAGTAGACTTTATTCAGCCAGGTGTTTCCCGGTGAATTTAGTTTACTATTTTTAATAGAATTTATTCACCCAGGTGATTCCCGGTGAATTAAATACACAATTTTATTATTCTATTCACATTAAATCAATTATTATTATTAATAAAAACACATAATATGTTACATTAATTTAAAACGCGTTGATATGTTTCCCATAAGTGTAAGTCCCATTTAATGGATGTCACAGATGACTTTCTAATTGTTCTCTGTGTTTCCTATGAGATTGTTTCTACTGTTGAAGTGGCATGATTAATGTAAAAAACATGACTTTCGAATTAAAGACAAAAACTTTTACTGACTTACGGACAGGCAATTTTGTTATTGGGATATTTTACAACGGTACATTACATAGTACTCATTTTCATAAGCATAATAACTTTATTTCATTATGTTTACTAGGCATATTATTATAATAGCTTGTTTTTTTGTATTCGCTTTTATGTAGCTGAATATATAAAATAAAAATTAAATAGATATATCCGATCAATCCACACAACTATTTCTATCACCGTGGTAAGCTCTAAAGCTTGTGATGGGTACTAGACATCTGATATACTTAATATAGTAGACATAATGTATAGATATTTTTTTATTATACATATTAACCACCAAGAAGAAAGTGATTGCGAACGTACAAACCCCTCGGGAATCGAACCCGCCACCTCTTGCGCCACAATATATTCGCACAAGAAGGATAATGTACAGTAAATGCATAAAATCATAAATATCACATAGATTTTAATCAGCGAAATACGAAATTAATTATTAAAGAGAGCTCCTACAACTTTATATATGTAGGCCCAGAAGCATATGTCTACATTATATATTTGTAGTGCATGTTGGTAAATTTATTACAGTTTTTATTGTGTCGGCATAAGCAATGGACGCATCTGCGTGTCGAATTCCTGAGAGCCATGTGCATCGAGTGGCGGAATGGGAAGCGAACCGTGCCCACATGCGGGGAAAAAAAACAAAAACGTCACATTTGAAAATGGAATGATGGGCTGTGTTGCTTGGCGACTTTTTACGTAATGGAGCGAATAGATAGACAATTATTTTATACCTACTTATTTTGAATGGGTACAGGAACCGACCTTTATTGTTTTTTAAAATTAATTCATTGACAAAATTATAATGGATAGCATACCTAGATGGGGCGAGAACTTGATAGTAGGTATCACAAAAGAAAAATATTAACGTTAATTTATTTAATATTGTCTTAGACCACGATAATTTAAAAAGTTTTGATTCTATTTATAAGACAGAATTTATTAAAATTTACAGATTTAGAATTAAAGCAAAACATAAATGTAACCATTATAATAAATCACGATATTTCGTGTCAAAAAACATGAATGAACTTATATCCGTTTGATATGCGATATATCGAAGATACGTTGAACTGCTCGACCCTTATAAGCGGATACGCAAAAAACGTGATAAAATGTCACTTCCTGGCTCGAGTTTGACAGATAAAGTTTATGAATGAATTGGAAGACGAAGGCTGGTTAAAACGGAACATAGGATTATGATGATAAAAATAATGTTATATCTTTCGATATCGTTTAAAACTAGTTTTACAAAAAGAACTAGAAGTAATACCTATCAAGAGAATTTGGAATTGCTATTATTTTATATCAAATTTAGTTTAATCTTTTTTATTTTTTTCTTACATAATGATAGTTTGAACCATTAGTAAACATTTGTCTGCAAAGGAACAATGTCTCTCGAACACTCTATTCATAGTTCAACTCTTACATTTATTTTTTCTTTTCAACTCAAGTAGGAATAAATTTTTTTTAGATGTTAGATAATATAGCCTATAAGCCTTCATTTGACCTCAATCTCACCTGATGTAAAGTGACGATGTGGTCTAAGATGGAGCATGAATACCTAGAAAGAAGATGGCTTCTCCGGACCACATTTCGAAACACGAAAAAGACGTTTTGAAATTTTGTTTCTTCCTAAAAAATTAATCCATAAAATTTGAAACTAGAATCTCTAGAACGATCTACGATACCATAGACAAGTAGCTGGTAGTAAACAATCAGTATTCGCTTTGTCCTACCCCCTACCCTCGGCGTTGGGTTACCAACAGCTGACGGCATAAAAACAACCCTCTTCCTTTACCATTGATAAGCCCAATATTAGCCCACTTTTGTGTCAATAATAATGGCTTGACAGATATATAAAAAAGGATATCCTGGTTTGTTTTATCATTATTGATATTCCTTATTGCTTTGTTGTGGTAGATTAGGTTTGAAATGCTCTTTTTTTACAATATGAAAATAGTACATATAACTAAAATAAATAATAATTTAATTTCCTATTTGGTATTTTTAAACTTTGGAGCATATTCATTATTATGATAAGATACTTTCATGGAAATTAATAATAGGTCATTGTTTTTTTTCCGCTACATCTAGTTTAGTAATTTGTAGTAGTACTTTTTTGTATTATCTTGTATTATTTAAAATTATCCATAGCTAAGTCTAGTTTTAACAAAACTATTCTCTTTTTTATAATTTGATGAATAAACTATTACTATTTACCTACTAATTACACTTAAATGGTAAATATATGGAGCTATTTTTATTTTCCCATTACGATGATAAGCCACGGGAAAGTACCTACTATTTGTAATTTATTTATTTACAAAATTTTGGGAAAACTAACAGCTAGTTTAAATTATGAAACACTTATACATATAAAAGCTTGCAACTTTAGCAGTCAGTTACAAACACAGAGAATTATAAGTTTCCAGTAATGCGTAAAAGCATGATTTATTTACATAGTTAATACCTTATATGGTAATCGAACTTATCAATAAACATGTCATATTACCGATATGAGGAACTAAAGAAAATTTAAAGAGAATGTCCAGACTTTTAAAGTTCGAAGCCAACTGTTCGAAATTCCAAAATGCAGCACCTGCAACGGCAGATGTTCGAATATAGAAAGGCCACATTATTGTGCCATAGACTATACTTATCCGGATAGGTAGTCAGTATACATAAGCTTGGAATTCGGGGATTCGAAACGCACGAGCACGGACGAACAGCTGACGCATAAAAAAACTTTTACCTGCGAAGAAATTATGGAAAACGGTATCAGCTGATTTTGCCATCTGTTTTTTTTTCGAATATTTAATTTGGAATTCTCTTGTACCTACATATATCTGTCCCAGACGATAAAAGTATTGAATATGTCTTTGTTACATCAAACAGTGAATTCCTCCTGTCATCTATTTGAACATAGAACCTCAATTCACAATACCTTTCACAGTTCAAACACTTTGATCTTTACAAAATCTCACATATACATACACTGACAAAAACAGTTTTTAATAGACCTAGCAATATTCAAAGACTCAAGTTTATTTATAAAGGGCCAAACAAAGAGCCAGGCGTCTGTTTTGTGTCTGCCCTTCTGTTTATTGGTAGTGTCTAGAGCCCTCACGGTCCCTTTGACGATACTGTAAATAGAATGAGTTACATATCTAGTTAAACCTCTTTCAATATTACCTCATTGATTGTAGAACTAACAGACCATAAAGGTTTTATTGATGTTAACGTTCACATTTTTATAGCGTTTCTTGGTAATTACCAAGAATTATGCATATGTAATGGTTTATACCTTACTTTATTTGTTAAAGATGACAACCTATGATAATTCAGTTATAAATGACGCAGCATAGTTAAAATTATTTGCCTTCTTAGTTTTCAGAGAACCAAATTTCAAATTTAAATCATGATTCGTCATTCAAAAAATTGGAACCATAAAAATACATATATTACAAATAAATTAAGCTGGTTGTAAACGAAATACTAAAAGCTGGATTTTTTAAACACGTGAATGTATGTTAATAACACTATTTCATTCGAGGTAAAAAAATATAAATGGCACCTTTGAAACAAAAGCTTTGATTTAGTTACGAAAATGACGTTTACGATCAATCATTACGTAACAATAATTATTCATAATATAAAATCCTTAACAATCGAAAAGGGTTCATCTTGAAGATTTAACTGACGGACAGACCAACGAATCCCAACGATTAGATAGAATTAATCGATGATAATGATACGGTTAATACAGTGGTTTTATAGTGGTTTATTAATATAATTGGTTATATTCCGATAGCTGTAATCGCTATTAAATTATCCTCTATTGTTGGTGAGTGAGAACTTGAATAATTAGTTACTGACTTAATGCATAATGATAATAGTATGCTAGTTAGTGTATTTAACAATGAGAAGGGTTTTACGAGTAAATCACCTGTCAGGTGCTTAAGTGAAATTTGATTCAAGTATCAAACGATGCGTCGAATATAATGAACAATTTGTTGATAATGGTAGGGAAAGATATAGTTAAATAACTGATTAGTAACATAATACTAGCCAATTGATAACTAATCAAAGAATACAGGACTGAAAATACTTTTGAAGATTATTAGCTAATTCTTGTTACATTTTGTCATTATTACATTAACTACCGAAAAACTAAATAGCTTCATTTGATTACTTTAAATTAAATTTATCTACACTTTTGATGTCCAGTGAGCGTGAATGGATGGTATTTTATGCATTCGTATACCCAGTGCCCCTATATTTAAAATGTATAATCCCCAAAATACAAAACCGTATGCTAGCATGGCGTGCACAAAATACTTAGCGAGTTTTATGATTAAACTACTGAAATGTGGGCAGGGTGTCTTCAAATGGGATTACTTTGTTATTCGTTGTCATTATTGTAATGGACGACTAAATAGCCTTTTAAGTCATTGAGAGAGCTATCAAGATTTCTTGTTTTCAAAGTCAAAGTCAAAGTCAAAACGTTTATTTCCTTAGAAGCATATAGCCTACATGGACAGGTCAACTTAAAATTAATAAAACTAAATTGCTTAAATAACAAATATCAAGGAAATAACATTGTCTTGACAGTTCGCTTCAATGTTTTTATACTGAGTTGAGAAGCGAATAGAACAACACAGCTTTATCAGTTATTACAATTTTGGAGTTCTTATTTATAGGTAACTATTATAAGTTTAACATTTACAATAAAAAAAATGTTTGTCATATAAGGAAGCTATTATAACATGAGCATATCAGTCCTGGTCAACCAGAATTATTAGAGCCTGTTAATGTGAAACTAAGCAACATCTATCCAAGCTGCATCATCCTTTATATAATCATTTATAGAGTAATACGCTTTTTTCATTAGACTTCTCTTAATAAATGATTTAAATTTTCTAGTAGGAAGCTCTGTTACATTATGAGGAAGCTTATTATAAAAACGTACAGAGTTACCCATAAATGATTTGCCTAGTTTTTTTAGTCTGTAAGTAGGAATTAGTAATTTTTCCTTACTTCTCGTGTTAATACTATGTACGTCACTTTTTCTTAAAAACAAATGCTTATTCTTGTGGGTGAACATCAAGTTCTCAAAAATGTACTGTGAGATTACAGTTTTGTCTTGAGTTACAGTGTTTTTACTTTTACTTTGTTTGAAAAGTGATCGTGTTATATATTTTTTAGCTTCAGCTTTACTAAGGAGTTCGTTTAGCTAAAGCTTCAATCATTCCGGATATCAAAAAGGTAATTCAAGTTTTTGAAATCTAGACAATTTCCTAATATTGACCAATTCAATATATTAATACCAAGATTACCAAGCCTCTTTAATTTGTAAAATCGTCGCTGACCGGATGCAACGCAATATTTAAACTCTGATCGCGATTCGAATAATCCAACCACAGTTGATTTCCGGTGACCTTAACTATGGCAAGTTTTTGAAAAATAATCTTTATGTTCTAGAACTAAGGATGGTATTTCTTTGTCTTAATAAATTTATCAGACAGTAGGTATTGTCGTGGGAGTTTCTTCACAGATATACCTAATGTAAATTAATTGAAAGTAGGTACCTACTCTGAAAGTGCTTAAACTTCATGTTTTGAACACCAAAACTAATTAATTTATCAAGAACATTATATATTTTACAACGAAAACATTGAATTTCACGGGCAATCAAGGATTTAAACAAATTAATATGGAATGCGTAAAAGCTAAGCATGAAGGTAAGTAATTTGTTCATAACCTCAAATTTAATAGTCAAGTTACATTATCCGAAACATTGACATTGACAGAAAATTGTAATTTTATTTTACATACTCACAAAAAAATATATAGGAAGCATTTAAGCACAAAAATTACATTATGGTCGCAAAGATTAGTTTGACATTACTCATTCAAAAATGGAACTGTGGGAGAGTTGGACTGATGTTTAGTCATCGTATTGTAATGCGCAAACGCACATTGCTTCCTAATTTGTTGAACCTGCGTTCGAATTTCAAACTATGCGAATGTGAGCTTCATGAATCTTATTACGTTACTTGCTTAGGGAATTACGCGGGCTTCTACTAAAAGTTAACATTACATAATCTAGTCTAGACATGAAATTGTAAAGTGGTTTACCTACCTAACATAGGCATAGTTTAGATTTTTGCGTATGTATACAAATATTAGACTTGTAGGTACTTGTAAGAAATAAATCCTCTATTTATTTGTAAGAATATTCACCTAAAACTTTCCTTACTCCGAAAACTAGGAAAAAATATTTAAAATATTTTGAAATCTTAATCCTCATCCAAACATTTATTGACGATAATAGCCTTGACAACTTTCATCACAAATATATCAAACGCTAATATTGTGACCGTCTTAGCCAATTTTACCTATCAAACAGTTTCGAGGCCATTTCGCGAAATATCTTCTCTATTGAGGCCATCGTAATGATAACAATGACTTCAATCACTATTTATAGATTTATATTCACTATGGTGAATCTAGACTGAAAATGACATTTGGCTCGAAGGACCATTTTGTTTTTGTAAAGTACCTACAGAAAATCCTACACATAAACTATTTGGCTTTTGTCTTAATTAATTTAAAAAAAGAAGTAAATTTATTTGTGTTGTGTTTTTAGGCACAAGGTCAGAAAAAAAGCATTCAAAATGAAGATGGTGCAAAAAGGCTTTTGTTTTAATAATGTCTGTGCTAAATTGGCCTATCCTTTTGAATGAAGACCGTGTCTAACACGACCGGTCTTTGTAACCATTTGCGATTTGGTTGCTGACTTGCGTTGTTAATGACATCCGCTAAGATATATTTATTAACCAAGAATTAAAAAATGTCACAACGCCAGTAAAGTTATACGGGAAAACTTGACTTATTGTATCGTTCCTACTGACATGACATTTATTGTTCTATTGCTTCCATCTCTTATGCTTTGTAGGTTACCAATGACTCATAATCACGTTGTCACTTTCTTTCTACCGTTCAGAACTGACCAGGCAGATTAACGAAAAATCATGTTTGGCGCGCCTCAGGCGATTTCCATATCAATTTGTACCCAAAATACTTGAGATTGTTGCCGTGGGCGAATTGGCGATCACCCGAATTTTCGCATAATTACCACTGGCAACCCCGATTTACCTAAAACCTTTTTTATTGTTTTCAAAATCGTTCCCACGGTCGGTGCACGCGAGCGCGACTTCGTTTAAAACGTAAAAAAGTTGTTTTTGAAAAAAGTTTTGAACATCCGTGCCTGAGGCAGTAAGGAGGCAAGACTTCTACATTTGATTCATGTTTGATTGCCGGGTGCTGGCGATACTCTATCATTACTATGAAACTGTGGTTTGGATGCGTTATACCACTGACGAGTGTAAAGTGACGTGATTTATCATTCCTTATTATTTGACTGGCAAGTTATGAGATCCATTTTTAAAAAGTTCTTATTTTCATAATCATTATTCTCTATTGGGATAGGAATCAGGTGTCTTTTGTTTTGAAAATGTGTCTTAACTTATTGGTTTTGATAAAAATCTTACATTATCTGGGTATTTTAATAAACATTATATGAAGGCATTAATTTTAAATCTTACGGCAATATTTACTTTTTAGCTTAGCACAGGATCAAATTACCACCAATATAATGTTTAGCTGTTATTGCGATGAACAGTTGGAGAGGCGAGCGGTTTATTTTGCAAGCCTACATTTGAAACAGGTTTCGTGACGATCGGCGAATCTTTGCCTGTGAACTTTAGTGCTTGAATGCGAACAGACTAGGTAGGCAATAACTGAGATACCTATTGTAACGCTGCCTACTATTTTACTAGAAGTCCTTGGTGCTTCAATGAGTGTTTGTGTGGCAGAACTGTAAGCATATTTAGTGTTATAAGTATAACTTGCCAATAATCTTCGTTTCGGTATTCATAACTCGGTCTTACGTCTTATTTTACTTCTGAACAATGTTCTGTCATCTTACAATTCAATCAATAAAAGGATAATTTAAAACTAGGCATAGAGAGAGGTAGGCATTGACATCGAATAAGCAAAATTAAGTAGACATATCAAGTATATTATAGAAGTAGAACGGTTAGTTGATTATGATTATGATGAAGCAGGAAGATAGGCTAATGCTACCATAATTGGAAATAAACCGACAAAACGACAGAAACGGACTCACTTATTAATAAATACACCATAAAAACTAATGTTTACAGTATTTAACCTTTTTCAACAAACGCTTTGACAGTAGCCGTCACAATTTATCGCCTTCTAAATTCAAATCGCTTATCAAATGGCAATACTAATAGGAGCTCGTTGATTAGTTGCCATATATAGAAGTACAGGTGTCGCGTAAAATGGCGTGGGTGATACGGGTGTGGTAACCCCACATAAACAATGTTTTAATTTTGTATTGCCACTCGTGTCACGGGCAGTGTGCTGGGCAGACTTTTTTTATAAATTTAACATGAGTTATGTGGATTTTTTGTACGATTTATTAGAGGTAAGTTATTTCTTATGGCAATAAAGCCGCCCTTACGTCTAACAAAATTGCTTATCTGTGCTTGTTTTTAACTTTAATTTCGCGATTATTCAGAATTCAAATCATCGCAACTTTTCTAGAAATCAATAAAGATTATTTATGAATGTAATGAAACCCATTGCAAAAATATGTACTTACAAATACTTTATTGACCATTATGCCCCTTTTATCACATACCCAGACTAGATTGAACCAGCTCCCTAAAAGGGATCAGATAACTTGTATCTCAACATGTTTCAACATGACGATAGCCCGGGCTTTCGAGCAGAATACTAATGAGCCGAGAAAAAGAAAAAAATAATAGGAAGTGATTATAACGTTTTTTATTCAGATGGCATTTTTATGAGCTTTTCTGGCAATATTAAATTCTCAGATTAATAGTCCTTTGAGCCGGATACTTTTTCTTTTTAATCTTAACAATAAACAATTATTTAAGGGTTTTGCCAACTTCATAATGCTATGTTATTGTGTGTATATAAAAATATGATTGTGTGTGTGTGTAAAAATTTTAAATATCCAGAAGTGGCGTTTATAAAACACCTGCCCAGGTATATACTTAGAAATGTGCAAGATAGGCGAATAATTCCACTTTAAATAATACAATTACCTACATGAAAAAGCATCCAATGTGCATCAAAATATTGTTATCGCAGTTGGTAACTCATATCTCAGATAAATGCGTGGGAAAATAAAGATAACATTAACAGCAGTATTAGTTTTGTTGTTGGCAACTTAATGGCCAACGCATGGACGTAGAATGTGGCTTAATAACTTCTCTAACTTGTAATTAGTTTTTTTTATGAATGACTTTGTAGACTTTCGTTGAATATGACTTAAATATTTCTATAATTATTCTCTCTTCTATTCATTACATGACTGTCTAGTACACGTAACACAAACTTAGAGCTTACCAACAGCAACTAGCTAGTAGTTGCTGTTTGTGTGTGGTTTCTCCAGGAATAATTATTAAGACTTTTTGGTCAATTAAATAAAGTTAAAGCTTTGCAGTCGAATTTTCCATAAAAAAATAACAAATAAATACGACTATAAGTTGTTGTTGTTGTCACTTGTTTTCATCTAGTTAGATAACGGAATTCATATTAGAAATCCTAAGGTTATTCATTGATATATTTACTTTCATTTAACCAAGAATCATTACGACGGCTGCGCGTGCGCAAGTGATAACGAACTGCCACATCCGGCGCCTGCAGTCACGTACTTTGTATGATGTACAATTTGTATGATAAATGTATGCTAATTCTTCATTATAATTATTTTGGATTTGAGCATTCTGTTGATAATATTCATCCCATACTACCTTGTTTATAAAACGTTAACACACTTAAAGTGTTTGTCAAAAAAAAAAACTTTTTATACCCTCAGATTTTGATTATATTATTAAAATATAATAATATCGACCGGATACCGAAACTGGGGTTGCTGTATTTGAATACTACCGTTACTTAGATTAACTTTAAGTGCAAAGTAAAAATTAACATTTTAAGTTTAATAACTGGATAGTCCAAATGTCCACTCTTAGAATAAACCAAGCAGCATTCTTCGTTCATTGTACCAAAATCTCTTACTGGAATAACCACAAAAACAGACATGACCTGAATAGCACCTGTACGGAACACTAATGATATCATGAGAATTCAAATAGCAGGCCGGTGATTCACGGAGTTTTTACTCCAAATTGTACTTCTTTTGAATACCTCTTTACATTAATGCGAACCATAAGAAAGATTTTTTTTTCATTTTGTTAGCTTTGCTAGGTTATCTAAGCTTTTGAATTTTCCTGAGGTATTTAGGTAGGTAGGTTTGTGGCATTTTTGGATCTGAAATCTGACTATTAAAGCGAACAAAAACATCAATACCTCTTTTACCAACTTGACCAAAAAAGTTCAAACGTCTATCCTTAGCCATTCTGACGTGAACTTAAAACACCTTGCCGAACCAACAATAAACATGTTTAATTACCGAACTATAAGTAGAAAATTCTTAAATAGACAACTTTATATCCATTCTCCAAAATTTCATACGTGCTCTCTCGCTCTATCTTTGAGGTATAGAAAGGGACGAAGCTAGAAAATGGCCGCTGACACGTAACGTTCTGAGTGTGCGCGTTAAAAGACTTAATGCTTCACTTACGGTTGGGATAACTCATTTTATGTTCTTTATTTGCTGTCCGTACATTTACGACGCTTCCTGAACGTATTTTACGATTAATTAAATTAATTTATTTAAAGTTTAAGTTTGTGGTTGAGGCGCTCAAACTGACTTTTGATTTCACTGTGATGCGATTTGGATTAAAAGTCTCATTCATTATAATTTGTCGCCTATTATTAGTAATTTAGATAAACATTTAAAGAAATATAACTTATATGTTTACGACATAAATTTCTAATTCGATATTTTATGTAATGACCTATTATAAAGTTGTTGATTTCCGATAAAGTTACGGTGTTTTACAAAGTTAGTGAACAAGCGGCATGACTACATTAATTGCTCATAACACCGGAGATGCGTTCTAATAACTTTATAAGATTACAGTTACGTAGGTTTCATTATTGCTAAAGTTATCTATAATCTGAAAACATATTTTTTTTAACATCTATTGTTATATTTACAATGAATGGTCTACTATCATATGGGGCTTAGAAGCTGACTAAGTCGAAACTGTACTCTGTAACTTTAGGTGCCAAGGCTTATTATTTGGACTATATTCATATATACAGAGGGACTTCTCTCTTGGCGAGAGAGATAATTCACCACGCTGGCCAAGTGCGGGTTGGTGAATGTCACATGTCCTTCAAACTAGACTATTATATACCTAAGATATTATTTAACATTTGATGGATCAACATAAAGATTAATGGAACTTTCTTATTTATGTTACATGCAAATACTTTCGTTAATTGACACACCTTAAACTCTACGTGTAAAAGCATAATAATTATAATTGAAATTGCACTTTTTTATTTAACTACTAAGTCAAAGTTAAAACATTTATTTCCTTAGACGCTTATGCATGGACAGGTCAACTTAAAGCTAATTTAAATAAAAACTATGAATAATCAAGGAAATAGCATTGTCTTGACAGTTCGCTTAAATTTTTTACACTGAGTTGAGAAGCGACTAGACTAGAACAACCCAGCTTTCATCTCTTATGTTGTTCTTATAACAATATTGGTGTATAACATGGTTACCACATATACATTTAACATTAACAAACAAATGCTAGTCAAACATGCACATAACAGAAAAAAAAAATTCAGCTATTTTGTCCATCCTAGTGGAACCGAGCTACATCTGTCCAAGCATTATCATCTTTCATATAGTCTTCTGTAGAATAAAATACAATGTTGGTGACGTGACTAAGAGTTCGATGTGAACCTACAGTCTGAAAAAATAATTTGAATTTTAAGCCGAATAAAGCTAGCTAAAAGAGCGATGAGAAGATGAAAAAGCATGGTTCCAATTAGATTTTTGGCACGAATGCACCCCAAAACAACATTAGCAAAAAGTACTTCAAAATTAATAAAACCCTTTACAATACACTTAACCAGTGTGACCCTAGGACTCAGGGCTCCGGTTGAACCCTCGTAGGGCTCCACTGAATAATGACGTCTCGAGTGCCGCACATTGATAGATTGCCGGATGCTGGCTGTGGGTTACAAACAATACAATTTGTATGTTTATTGCAACATGAAGATTTTGTTTAATGGTTTTTAAACGGGAATTAACGGGTATTACTACGATAAATAAATAAATATTGTTGGACCGGACAGGTGGTAAGGTTCTAAGTTAGTGTTCGGGTACTAGATATCTGATATAGGTACTCAATATTACACAAACATTAAGACATGTTTCATAATATACATTCGAAAATACCTAGGAACGAGGGGAAAACGCCTGCAGAACGTACAAACACTACCTCCTTAATTACCTATTTGGGTTATGCAAAATTATGAAATTTCCTACCTTAAGTTCCTAACAATCGTCATCATAATATTTAAATGACAAAGTTGCCGACAAAGCAAATAATCTTCACATGGACAACTTAATGTTTCCGTTCGCCAACAAAAATAACTCGCGATAGATTAATTAGGTGCAAAGTTCATTGCAGACGCCATTAAAGAATAAAAGATGCGCCGACGCAAGTCAGTTGACCTCACGCGGTTTCCGGTGCATATTGATTTATTGGCTAAGTTCACATCAGTGTTACATAGTATTTCTGATAATAATTGCTCTTCTGATGTAAGACATAATTGCAATTACTTCTGAACTTACGAGATGGCATATGAAAAAAAACGGTGTTTTTACCATAATGTATATTTTAGAGTGTTCTGATATTTATTTGGTCGCGGTTTCATTCGTCCACGATACTTAGACAGTTTATTCAAAAACATATTGTATTATTTCTATAATTTGAACACTAAACAATTTTACAAGCTAATTTAAAAATAATCTCTGTTTTGTATGTTTTCAAAGCATATGGCAACTTTACTAAATATATTGTGCAAAAAAATATTAGTTAGTAGGTATGTACCTACTTCAGTCTTTCTAAGATTTGTAAAACCAAACAATGGAAGTAGCTTATTTTGTATCTTGTACCTATCTAGTAACTCGTTTTTTCTCAACGCCATCTCGTAATACTATTACACATATTTTTATTAATTATTTAAATATTAAACAAAAAACCATTTGAATTAATTTTCGTCTATTGTTTTAAAGTCCAATGTCCGAATTATTCTCCATCTTCGAACGTATGTTACGATCGTTATCACGCTGGCGGAAGTGGGTTCGATGCCCCACAGTACCTTATGGTGGAATATGTAATATACATTATTATGCAACGTAATTTGTGTTTGTTACCGTCTTATTGTATTTTAACGGTTTCTGTGGTTTTAATATCATATTTTATAATCTTGCTTAAATTTTTTAGCTAGCCAGTTTAGCAAATTTCTTACATCAGCACACCTATGTGTTTAATTATAAAGTATTTACTTCAAATTTCAACCAAACTTCTCGTCTCAATCAACACGCTAAGTGAAATATTTAATAGATCTAAATTACTTACTTAAAAGGGCGGATATTTATCTAATCTTATTAAATGTCTACGGACATGGCGTGCTTAACTAATAGCAGGAAGACATCATTACCCATTCTATTGAATAACAATGGCTATATGTAATTTTAGTTTTGCCTCGTTGCTTTCTTTTTAATTTGACAGAATGGCAGAATGGACTAACAGCCGCGTAGGTCTTTGCCGTTCGGATTTCAAAACCACATGACGCGGGAATTAATCATTGCTAATGCATCTTTTGTTTTTGTTTATGAACCGTCAATCGCCTGCTGTTTGAATTTGGAATCGACTACGAATGGGTTTGATGTTTTATATTAGGAACAGATAATATAAACCAATTAGCAAGTCACCCCAACTTTGAATGGATACAAATTGTACCTACATAAAAAAAACCTTACTCATGAATATTGAATAACTAATGACGTTGTCTGATGAACGGAATATTCTTATTTTATACTAAGAAAATACTAACGGCAAAAATTTAATGTAGTGTTGTCAAAAATAGCATTCTATTCTCCGTAACTACAATATGAAATCCGATATCAATTAGGTCTGTCATCTGAGCGTCGAGTTACTTCACATTTTAATTCCAGAGTCGTCCAGTTGGGTTTTCATTCAACGGTCCGTTTGTTTTGCTTGATGGCCAGAATCAGATTACAAACAAGTGCTTTTGATTAATCGTGAAGATTGTGTTCTTAAAAATTGTAATTTTTAAAAACGGTGTGTAGCTGAAGAATAAGAAGTAGCTGAGAAAATATTCTAGTATTTTATGCAATTTATTTTTAGGTTTATATGACTTTCACATGTCCTACAGATTCAGTGGAATACTAAAGGAATGTGACGTATGCGAAGTTATGCCGTTTTCGGCACGTTTTGACAAGCTTTGTTTTGAGAGCTATAATGCCACACATGACATTAGGTTTCAAATATGGAACAGTTATTCGGAATATTCAAATTATTTCAAATGCATTCAAATTAGTAGGTAGGTATACCTTCTGAAATTGTTAGATATAAAATAATACAAGCTAGGTAGGTACATATCAGGTTGACAGTGGAGTAAATAAAGGAGCTTCATATTTGCGATTCAAGATAGTGATTTCGTGGGAATGGAGACCATTTTGTTATTCCATCAAGATCTTTGATCAAGCGGAATCTTAAATTCTTATTCTCATTATTATAAGTACCTTGATAACCGGTATTTTGATAATGAAACTTTTTAGATCGGATAATTTTATAAAAATTGAAGCCTTTTCAGATTATGTATTTCAAGAGTTACTCGCTCAAAAGGTTTCGGTTTTGTAATTTCTTCGAGATTAATTTTAAAAGATCGAAAATGGAATACCTGCTAAAATTTTCTAACTAATTTTATTAAGATTAGTAGGTACCTACTAGCTAAGACTTTAGTTTCGGTAGTAGTGGTATCCTACCTACCTACTAGCCAGTAAATAATCCCGGATATATTTCTGGTGTCTTGTTTACATTCTCACGTCAGCGCGTGTCGATAGTATGGCTGATACATTAAATTCGTTAGATGAGAAAGCCACGGGACTTTCAACTTTACCACTAAAGCAGTTAGGAATAGAAGCAAACGCTCGTAAACTCAAGCGCTGTCAATCAATCGTTACTGGAAACAGGAGTGTGGAAGTGACAAAGAAAGGAACACTTGAAATTATACATGGGAACGTATAAAAACAGATTATGGCTCTGCTTCCAGTTTTGGAAGAAAACGCAGAAATAGTTTACAGTAAAAACAAAAATGGATCGCAGCAAACAAACGATGGAGATATTCATGTCATTTTAGACGTAAATAATTAGTCGAAGATGTTGCTAGATTTTGTTGATGTTTTGATAATAATAATATTTTTATACATACAAACGGAGATATAAAACGTCCCCGGAATAAAAGTACCACTAATTACGATTACAAGGCAATGCTTACACCCACGGAAGCTTGCATCACGGCTGTAGTGAATAGTTTTAGGCATTATTCCATCGCCTACGCGCGACCTTATCATAAACCTTGTGGATTGGGAGAATTGTAGAAAGCCAACGGCACCCAACAAAGTAAATAAATATAATATTGTGTAACTATTAAAAAAATTAAATATAATGACGAAAACACACACAATATTTTCCTGCTCGTTAAAAATGTCCCCATTCCTAACAGCCCTATTACGTAGGCACCAATTTGCAACCGGACACGTCTGTCCAATCAAATGTGTATAAACAATGCTGGAATTAAGAGCTTTCGTGGAAAATTAAACGCACTACCCGAAAATAGACTACACGAATTACTACAGGTTCAATAAGTCTCTATATGTAACAAGAAGGTTGTAAAAACCGTAAGGAAGATTGGTGTAAGGAGGTTAAATACTTAAGCAAATTGGGTAATCTGACTAAGCAGGATTTGTGTCAAAGATAATTATGTACTAAAAGTGTTTCAATATTAATTTCTGAAGCCCTATGGTGTTTGCAGTGATTCTGAAGATCTTTATTTAAGGTTTTTTACTGTTTTTTGTTTCTAGCTTGATGTTAAACCCGTCTTTGTATCTTGTGCAATACTTTAATTTTAAGATCTTCCGTTTCATTAAAGCTACTTAAATACTTAGCTTATGTAGGCGTATCGAGAGGTCTTATACCAATTATGGGTTCTTGTTATCTTTTGATTGAATTTGGGGACCTTGTCGTGATCATTTGCATGCATTATTTCAGTATTTGATCGATTGCTTGTTAATGTTATGTTGCAGTAAACACTAATGTCAATTTCATAAAAACATTACAAGATTACAAGTTCCTACCTCACAAAGCCTGTAGGTACATACAACATACATAGAAAAAGGCACAGTTCTCTGGATATTTTAATATGGTCAAGTTATTGGTAAACGCTTACTTAATATTTTGTAATCATTCACTCGCTATGTCGCCTGCTCGGTGCATTCACAGCGGTGTAACACCCGTTTCGCGTCTATCCTTTTGCCTCAACAAGTGTTTGTGCTAGAATGTCGTAAACGACGGCTCACTTCTGTAACCTGTTACGTTTTGATCTTGCCATGTTTACGATACGAGTTCTATAATTGACCGATGCGGGAGAGCTCAACACATCGCGGTCCATCTTTTTAGAATACGACACAAATAACATTCTAAATTTGTAAATTTATACACCACCAACTTTGAGAGGCTATCTCAGCTCGGCAATGAGGTGCGACTGTCGGCTTTACGCCTATGTGTTAGAGATGAGATTCAAGTTATATAACATTTCGTGATGGCAGTTTGCTTTGCTTGAGTAGAATATGGATGATGAGGTACTTCGCAGCAGCCCATGCCGATGACCACATGCATCAGTGTTTGTAAATAGAACGCGTACTATGCCATCGATGTGATATTTTACACTTTGTAGCTTCTGGAACATCCATAGCTCGCTTCGTAATGTCAGCATTATGAATGGGGCAACTGCGATGCTTAACGAACCATCACTGTCACTCGTTGTGAAAAATGAGTTGAAATTAAAAGATCAGAGAGCCGCCTAGTGACATCTAGCGAAAGCTACTAACGCGACGGTTTGTTTACAAACATTTGAATTTAGAATGCAACGAACCCATTTTCACAATAGCACATGTCATCACACGCGTTCAACCTAGTATATCGTCGGTTCCGTCGAAAAATTAGCTGAACCGTGTGAAAGCAACCCGTCCGAAGGTATCTAAACGGTCGTGTTTGCGCATTCCATTACCCAGCTGGTTTGGGAAGTGAAAAATCACGCTTATCTCCACCAACACAAGGAAACGGTGGTCCGCAGACATCTGTTCGTTGCACCCATAAAGATAACGCATATGAACAAACGGGAACGCATTCATTTCGTATCAGTGCTTTGTGGTGAGCAGTTCTGTCGTGTTAATTCCGCGCGAAATACCTACGCCAGCCATTTTGCATATTTTCGGATGATGTGTTCCATATTCGAGAGCACGGTGCGTACTCGCGCTTTGATATTCTCTTTTTGAGATGCGGTTTATTTTTAATCGCGTTGTCCTATTTAATCCGTTCTGCCAGTGCGGCAGCGCCCCAATCAGTCTCGGAAGCTACCGCTGCTGTTACGTTGTGTTTTCTGTTTTCAATTTCCAAAATGATTAAACAAATAATTACTAAGATTAAGAAAGCTGTAAGTCCTCGGTACTTCAATTCCAGCTTTCGCTCGTTCAATATTAAAGTGAATGTGTTTGTTGTTGCAGATATACCCTGATCCGGACTCGGAGAAGGCGATTATGGGCTCAGTGGTTTACTGCATTCATCACAAGGAAGGATGCCAGTGGTCCGACGAACTGCGTAAACTGAAGGTGGGTGGGAACATTAAATATTTGCATTTGATAAGAGAAGTAGGCAAATGGAATCGATCTATCATTTCTGAACGGACGTCACGCCTGACACATTTCTTTATCTGGCTAGTGTAGAGTAGGTTTAATTTATAACACATGTGGAAAGACATTTCTAGTGTTGTTCCAGTTTTGTTTGTTTAACATTTGGATGTTAATACACTAATGGTTTTGTAAGGGACATGTAGGTACTAAATTAAAAAATTCATCAGCTTATTTGGATGCGCCGGTTTGGAGAGATGCCTCTTAAATTAAAAGTATTTTTGGAGATGTTCTATTAACTTGAATTATAGGTTTATTTTTGTTATTAGTTTCTCAATCTTTGGGTAGTCAGTTAATATGTTTGTGCGTCGGATTTCTGAGGTTTTTCTAAATGAAATGCTCTTGTTATTATGGATAGGAGTAGTAGTTTGGTATCAAAGTATTTTGAGAAACGTATTGTAGTAGGTACAGGGGTGCTAAATTATGTCCTTCGTGCTATTTTTCTGCACAAGCGTGCGCTTATTTCAGCCAACTTTAAAATTCGTAGTGGGAGACTTAATCATCTAAATGTAGTACTAAAGTTACCCAGAATAAAAGTTTTTATCATTTTTTCATAAGTATGAAACTAAAAACGTCTAAAACTCAACAGTATTTTCGTAAACTTACGCCTGATGATAATCAGCGAAGTGTCAATCTTAAGCTTAATAAATTCTGTTCTTCCCAGGCCCACCTAAACACATGCAAGCATGACGCAGTTCTCTGCGCGGCTCAGTGCGGCGCCATGATCCCCAGGGTTCTGATGCAGGACCACCTCCGCTACACATGTCCGCGCCGACGAGCCAACTGCGAGCATTGCCATAAGGAGTTCTCTGGCAGTGCACTTGAGGTAATTACATTATATAATCTACAATACTGGTTTGGTGGACCAACAAGGTCAATCTCTAGATCAAGAATCAAGATGGTAATTGGTCTGACCAAAATCACCAAAACGCTATCAAGTCCCACAAGAGTACACTTCGCGACATATCGCCAATCCTGGAAATCGGTCACCCGAGTAAAGGTAAACCTTGGAATAAGTCACGAGGAAAGAATTGAGGAGAGGAGGAATATACAAAAGAGCATAATACTATAGGTACTTGCTGGCAACGGTATAAAATATTGCCTTTTTTTCAAGGCAATATTTTATACCGTTGCCAGCGATTTTTTTTTTTCAAGCCAGTTTTTTTTTTCAAGGAAAAATCGGCCGAAAAATCGGGTAAAATCGGCGAATTTATCTAAAATAAGAGCAGTAGCGACTTATTCGACCATAAACTTAATACTGCGCGAGACAACCCGCATACCAAGCGTATCGAGTTTCAGGTTAATCCCTCATTGAGATTGAGGAAAGCCTATGTGCTGCAGTGAACCTACTACAGTCCCAAAACAAATGAATATACTCAGTGATCATCAGGTTCATCATATATGACATTTATGAGAAATCTCTCGATATACACGGCTGTTTGTTTAATGCTTTATTGCGAGACTGGCGTGACAAAACGAGTACTTAATCTACCCACTTAAAACTACATAAATAAAGACCTGCCTACATTGCATTTATAACACTTAAACAAAGATCTTTCTATTACAACATCTTGCAAATCATCAATCTAAAGGTACAAGTTGACTTACGTTACCGAAATTATTGTTCTCTTATCTTCTGTTTTTCACTAATAAGCCTCATACTTGAGCTGATTGGTGGTTTATAATAGTCAAGTCAAACTAGTAGATCGTTAATGTTCAGGCCTCTAACAAATGTCTTGTATTCCAGGAGCACCAAGGCAACTGTGGCCATGAGCCGATCTACTGCGAGAACAAGTGCGGCGCGAAGGTGCAGCGGCGCCACACCGCGCAGCACGTCCAGCAGCACTGCAGCAAACGGCTCGTGCCTTGCCGGCATTGTGGCCAGAGGTATACTCAGGTAAGCACAACAACCAAAAACAAAACAAGATAAAAGAAAAAAAGCGTGGTTTAGTAAACGTCAAAAAGCAAAAGAAGCACCAATTTCAATCAAATTGAGTCAAACGAACTACTAATTTCCCAATCCTAACTTTTCCTAAGAAAACGTCAAAATCATATAAACAATCTAAAACAGCTTTACATTTACTCGTACTACCGAAGAATTAAACAGCAATATGAACCAATAAACCATGACTCCATTACATCCATAATGAATCCACAGATATCGCCATGTGAAACTATAGACGGAAATCTCTTCCATTATTCCATCTTCTCTTCCATAAGAAAACATCACAGTTATAATTTTATTAGGGCACAGTACGACCTATGATATAAATATAGACAGGGCCTAACATGGTAGAGACCATCAGAAATGATCACCGCTACCTCTTCCAGGACACAGTGTCAGCGCACGGCGCCACCTGCTCCCGCGCGCCGGTGCCGTGCCCGCAGCGCTGCTCGGCCGCGCCGCTGCCGCGCGACGAGCTCGACGCGCACCTCAGGGACCACTGCGCGGCCGCCGGCGTGCCCTGTGCCTTCAGAGACGCTGGCTGCAGGTTCAAGGTGAGTTCAAGTGGTTGTTTTGAGAAATATCTCAGGATTTATGGCTCCTACGACGGTGCCAGACATTCTATGGCCAACATCTGAAGTTTTAACCGAGTGCTAAGGATTTGGAATTTTATTGGATGTGTAGATCTGCTTTTTGGTAATTTGTGGATATCAACGCTTCATTGGTAATTGCTTATGAAGCCCACACCTTAGAGTTCTTCAGTTTAACAACAATTTATCTCGGAGATGAAAACTCCTTCAAAATATAATTAGAAGTATAGAGAGAGGTATTATATATTTTCGAATTTCCTAGCTAACTTACAATCGTGTATTCACAAAAATACTCTACTTCCTAAAGCAATCCTGTTTGGATATTCAAGCTAATCCTTTCTCTCTTTTCCAGGGTACAAGACAAGCCGTGGAACGGCACACGGAAGAGAACTGCCAACAGCACCTCGCGCTAGTGTCCGCGCTGGCCACGCGGCAGGCTCGCCAGCTGGAGACGCTGCGGGCGACCGTCTCCCGCCTCTCCAACACCACCAACTGCTCCGGCGCGCTCGTCTGGAAGATCAGCGACTGGGCGGCCAAGATGGCGGAGGCGAAGTGCAAAGATGGTGTCGAGCTTGTCTCCTCTGCGTTTTATACGAGCCAGTATGGATATAAGCTGCAGGTACGTTTCGAGATAGTTCATTTGAATATCTTCTTGGAATTATAGTTTTTTAACTGATAGAAGAAACAGTCTACGACGGTTACTAGAATACTTTTTGCCCATTAATAATAATATTTTCGCTGGACGAGAAACTTAGTAAGTTTCATAATATGCACCTACAGCAATCACTTGATTACGTATAAGCTAGGTATGTCTAAACTAACAAACCATTAGATCTCTAAGTAGGTCACAAAATACCCAATTATATTTTAATTTAAATTGAAAGTAGGTAAAGTTCAACGACCCGGCTGGATCATTGAAGTGGTTCTACTCTAAGACTATTATCTCCTTTTGTTATTTAAATTTAAATTTATTTAGCTTTGGTCCAGGTAATTTCCTTACAGTTGGTTTAAATCCATTGTTTGTAAACAAAGATCCACGTTCGCTGATGACTAATCTGGCACTGCTGGACGGAATTAGTTGCGTTACTCACATAGCAACTGCAGATTGCTAACCACACAACTGTCGCTTTATTTTGATCCTACTCTCTTATTTTCTTTGTCAGTTAGAACATTAATTAATTTTATCTACAGTTTTGTCACCATCTATAATAACTTCATTTGAGTGATTCAGTAACTCGCCATAATCAGGATTTGTCTTCGTTTTACGGTACCTTTACAGTTTCATTATATCAAAATAGGTCAGCTACAAAACTGTCTATTTCGGTAGCTATCAATTCTTCAAAGTTGTTTTCAATGCGTCCCGAAATAAGTTTTACTACTTTGAGCGTACAACGTCTAACGAATATTTTTCCACTTTCGTGCATCGTAAAATCAACATCAAGATTTCTTATATCACACTGAGGCATTACCTAGTCCAAACGGCATCAATATAACCCAAACTTAACTTTAATCTTCATAAAATAAAGGTTAATTTTTCTTTCCAGGCGTCACTATTCCTAAACGGCAACGGAGCAGGCGAAGCTTCCCACATGTCAGTATATATCAAGATCTTACCTGGAGAGTACGACGCATTGCTACGCTGGCCGTTCGCTCACACCGTCTCTTTCACACTCTTCGACCAAAGCTCCTCGCCAGACAGAGCATGCAATATCGTCGAGAGCTTCGTCCCTGACCCCACGTGGAAAAACTTCCAAAGACCATCGAAGGAACCCGATGCGCTAGGCTTTGGTTTCCCCAGATTCGTGTCACATGAGATGCTGAAAAAACGCAATTTCGTAAGAGACGACGTCATGTTCCTGAGAGTAAAGGTTGACCCCAGTAAAATTGTTGCTGTCTAAGTATTTAAAGCTACCGTTATTCTAGAATTCGTAGGCTGGGCTCAGCGCACAAATATAAAAGTCATAGAGATATTTGTAAATATTATAATTTAGTTACGTAAGTTGTACATAGTAAGTTAATTAGAAGCGAATAAGTGGCATTGTTATCCTTTCACTGAAGATCTCTTGTATTTCATTGCCAACGAGTATAACAATAAGCATGCTTCAAAGAATTATCTTATTTCATTTAATTTGTGCCATCTTTTGAATCTCTCAAATGTATTCTTACTTAACGCTTTTTGCGGATTTTTATTGACTAAAAGTACCTAACTAATAATAAAAAAAGTGTTTTTTTGAAAAGTACAAAACAATTTATCTACACACATTTTTATAGGGTACTGCAAAGATAGTGTGTAGAGTTACGTTAGTTCTAAGCGTTTTTATTTGCCTTTAAGGATTTAATCGAAGGCTCCATGTAGAACGCTACGAAAATTCAATTTTAACACTTATAATGATTACTGCATTATGTTCATAGAAAACCGGAAACTTTAGAGAAAATAATATATGTCATATATGTACATACTGTAACAATTTACTTAAAAAAAAATCACTCGCAAATTCACATCTTTGAGACATGTTTGTATGTTATTGGCAGATCTTTGTATATAATTTATATTATAAATCATGTTCTAAACATTTATGTATGTATGTATGTTCTTTCTAAAATTGTAATTGATTCGGACTTTAGTACATTTATATTGAGCAACTTCGACATTCAAGTTACGTTTTGAAAAAGGTTGTTCTATTAAATTGCTAAATCTGATTTTTTATAACTGTTTTTATATAAGCTGGAGATAGACCAAAGTCTTGATAACTTTGCAGTATCATTGTGTAAATTTTAAGCAAAGTTTATCAGAGCGGCTAAAGCTGTCTGTATTTAAGTAACTTGTAAGAAATAGGTAACTTATATTAATAGTTATATATGGAAGCATTGCTTAGCACTCTAATTGCATATAGTTTACCACAATATACCAATGCCAATGCAATGTACTAAACAATATGTTTAAATGCTTACACAGTTAAGTTGGGTGTTTAGTGGTTTCATAACACGGTATGAATCGCCCATTGCCTTTTTTAGAATGGGTCTTTTCGCACCGCAATGATTGTAGCGTTAAGCGGCCACTGTAATATCTGGGTCGATTCGAACCATTAGCAAAAGCACTCAATACCCATGTTGTAAAGACGAAAAGTATTAATCTAAGTTTGATATTATTTTCAAAAGGCTAAGCAATGTGAAATTATGTGTGCATAATTTATACAGTAAATTATATAATTCGACATTTATTTGGGATCTCTAAAACTATTATCTCAAATGTAAATTGACATTCCATTGTTGCATTATTAATAAGTCCGGAACATATAAAAATTACAATGCGTACTTAAAAGTTTATTTACAGCTATCAGTAAAATATGATGATAAGTCTTTAGACCAGTTAGTCAGTCAGCGGTGAATAGGTCAATGCCCCTGATATCTGCCCTCTGACTGTTAAGTAGTTTGTTAATAATTATTACTAGTACCTTAATGTAGATACTAACTAACATTACTGCCTCACTTCAAATGCTGTAACATCATTCTTTGTCATTATATCTCTTAAAAGTTCTAAAAAATATTACTTTCAAGATTTTAAACCAAAGATGTGTTACACATTTGGGTATCTAACTTTACGACATGTTTTAATTATTTTAAGTTATACATAAGTTTTGCGTTTACGCACTAGATTAAGAATATGATTTGGTTTAAGATGGAAATATATTTCTTTTACAATGAACATCATCTTTTATTAATTAAACTTACGAACTAATTTACATTCGGTATATCATGCCACTCAAACGTCCAGCCGCGAAACTTACACACCGTTCAAACGTCCACGTCGCCGCGTAAACGTTTTTGGCGCCGCGAGCGCGTCCCATTTTTTACATAAATGGGCATATCTTCCTAACTGCTACACCTACGCTCAAAATAAAAATACCACAAAAAAGCTAAAACTATACGCAATCAATAAATTTATAGATTTAAGTATTAAATTAATCGTGCATGGGCGCGTGAGTGGTTATGGGTCTCAAAAAAAATCCTAATCATGAAAAAGTAGCTTAAAAATTCATATTTTTTTTCTGGAATGGATTTCATTGGTTTTAATTGTAGTTCTTCCTAAAAATGCATATATATTATTAAACTAGATGATACAAGCTATGTTTTGATACCAATTAATCACTACCTTTCCTTTCAATAACTACCAGAATAAACCAAAACAAACCACCTCTTGCGTAACAACTGTGGTGGCTCGGCGGCGAAACACAACAAACAAATCTAAAATACTCGGTTGTTTCATTATATTTTGTTTGTAGGAGTTTATTGAATTAAGTTTTATTAATTGTGTCTCCATTACAAGTATTACTTCTTGAAAATATTCATGGATAACTTCAAAAACACGATTATAAACATGAAAAAGAAGCTTGAAATTCATAAAATTTTTCATTCTTCCTGGATTTCATAGGTTTTATTTGTAGTTATTCCAAAAATACATATATATTATTAAACTAGATGATACAAGCTATTTATTGATACCAATTAGTCACTACCTTCCCTTTCAATAATTACCAGAAAAAAACAAGACAAACCTCCTCCTTGCTGTCACTACTGTGGTGGCCCGGCGGCGAAATCCAACAAACAAATCTAAAAATCTCGGTTGTTTCATTATATTTTGATCGTAAGAGTTAATTAAAATATGTTTTATGAATGTTGTCTCCATTAAAAGTAATTATTTCTTTAGAATTCACTGAATCACTTCACACACATGATTATCAACCCGGCATGCAACAATAACATGGTCATTGATGTCGAACAAAAATTTTTTCGTAATTATTATTTTATCGGACAAAGTTTAATCGTAAACAATCTTATAGAATGATTCTTGAGGATTACTTTGATATATAACACTAAGTAAATAGGGCAAATACAACAATTATAATTGCATTCTAAAACACACGCGCGTGACTCACAATGTAAACAAACAAGTCCAAAGATAACAAATTTTTTTTTCAAAGTTTTTGTTGCCAGGTACGGTTTTCTTGGATCGGAATAGTTGCAGAATTTATTTAAGCTCCATCTAGTAACAATGTTGGGCAACTCAAAATAATTACAACCAAGAAAGAAACGTAAAAGTCTATAGGTGGAGCTAGGCTGCTCTAGTAGCCTGGACGTTTCACGCATCATTTTCTTAGGCTGAAATAGTCACCTGGACGTTCAAGTGGCTTTTTAGCAATATAAAAATATATAATTATAATAAATACTTTTATCAAAATATCGAGGCTAAATTATGTAACAAGATTATTTAGCCCCCAAAAAGGCACATAATTATTTTACCTAATCCTTACACAATAACAGTCTTATAAAATGACAACAATCTATTTTTATCTTTCTTTTATCTTTACATAAAAGCTATAGCTAAACCTGTCATGCAAGGTACTTATCATGCCCATTTCGAAATAATTGAGGATAACCAAATGCTACTTCCTTTTTATTAATTAATTAATTAATTAATGTTTTGTTGCCATTATGCTTAGGTAATTTTAAGACAACACATAATAAGATTATTTTTTGTAATAATGAGCAAGCTATCACAGATATTGCTCCTTAAATTTAGAAGGACCACATCTCCAAATTGGATATTGTTAATGAGAGTGACTTAATAATTTCAGTAGAGTATTTAACATTCATGAACACAGTTGGTATTTTAAGATGTGGCTATTAAGAATATACAAGACATGCTTTCTCGCCGACAACCAAGACGCAACTGACTGGCTGCATGGAACATAAATTTGGCGCAAAAGTGGTTAAATTCGTTGAGTTTTCATAACGAATTTAACCACTTTTTCGTGCCACCTTTGTATTTTTTTTGTATATTTCTAGTGCCAATATCATGGCTGTTTTTTATATTAAATAAAATCAATAATGTAAATTACATTTTTGCAATAAAAAAATGGCATTTGGGATGATGTGGATCTTTTGAATTTAAGGAGCAATATTATAAATTATGCTATTAGGTTTTTGTAATATCCCTGCATAATTAAGTAATATTATATTATTAAAACTTAGAAGTATTCACAAGTGCTGAGATGAGCTTCCAGACTGGCTGAATGTGGAATTGTTGAGATTCACAGGTGCTGTAGTCTTTTTTGCTTTCTGGAATGTGAGAAATAATATTAGTTTGGATATGAGCATGCTCAGAACTGATGCTTTGTGAATAACTAGCTGCCCGCATAATAATACATTTTCCCGATGAAAAAAGCAGCTTTTCTTCTTACTGGGAAAACAGCTATGGGCCATGCCAATTTTGATCCAAATCAGTTTATGTTCACAAAAATTAATAGCAATTTACTATGGTACTATGGTAGCTTATGTGTTATTCTTATATGTATACATAATGTATATTATGTATATATTATTGTATAGTTTTTTTTGTATAATCCAATCACTAGGTTTTTCCTGAAAGAGCAAGAAACAAACTAACTGTCACGATTTCATCCTCGAAGGAAGTGTGCACTTATACACACTGACTTAAAAACTGATTAAAATAAAAATTTGGACCGAAGTAGATTTCACCATGGAGCTAACTAGAAGTCTTCTAAAAAATTATCTTACCAATTGTATCCGAAGTAGGTTATCCATTGCAGCAGGCAGCAATGGCTTAACAGAGTTAATTTCCATCATGGTCAGATGGTCCAGTCTACCGTACCCCCCTCCGGTCTTCATCAGCGCATCCATAGAAGTCCTCAGCTTGGACATCCGGATATCCCAAATATCTTTGATTATGGTCTTAATTTCTGCAAAATTCGGGACATCTTCGGACGCAGACCCGAGAATTAGTTTTGCTTCAATCATGTAATGTTCATTAGGCATTTTTGTGAAAAATCTGGAAATTAATGAGACTTTCTAAGTATGAGAAATAAGTATAAAAGTAAATTTTGGAGCACAACTAGGTATTTTTGGCTTAAGGTATTCATAAATATGGGTTTGCCATATTCAAATACAATTTATATCATTAATAGTTTGGTGTAGGTTGTCATAGATCAAATGATTTATACAAGTTAACACTTTATACTTAGCAATATCTTACGTTATCTATTTTTGAGGACAGGCATAATTAACTTAAAAACTTTTTTCAATGAAGTGTGGTTCATCTACTTTTTATAGTGCTGTTAGATGGCTCGATATTTCTCAGTCAAAACTTGGCTTAGTTCAATTTGCAATATAAGTTCATAACCTAAAATTTTGTTTATTACCTAGAGCGCTTCTCTTCCTCCTTGATAGTCTCTAGGGCTTCTAAGTCCATCCAATCCGGTGGCACCACACGACACTTCTGTTTTTGTTTCAGCATCATCGCTAACCAAAGAGGCACGTTCATAGGCAAACCGGCGCGAAACGGCCCAAACTCTCCTGCGATCAAATATATCTTGTCGTAGCTGAAGTTCGGGATAATGCTGATGATGCGGTTTTCACCGATGAATTCTATCTCGTACGGATCCATTATAGAAGCTACACTTAGATGTTGGGAATACTGTAAAAATATAATTTAATTACAACAAGTAAACAAAAACAAACAAGCCTAGAAAAAAAAAACCTTGACTCAACATTGAGTGACAGACAGATACGTCTGTAACAGATACATGGTTATGTCAATGTCTATCTACGTAATACGTAGATAGACATTGACATAACCTATTTGTAACAAAAGTTAAGTTGTCGAATGGGAGCGGCACCTAGTGAATAGTCTGTGAACTATAATATAAATTAGTTTTCGTAACAAGAATAGGTGACGTTAAATTTAACTACATAGTTCCACGGACACAAGGACAGATGGCAGGCAAGTTTCATGAAATAAGTTTGAGTTGCCCAAAATTGTTACTAGATGAAGCTTAAATAAATTCTGCAACTATTCCGATCCAAGAAAACCGTACCTGGCAACAAAAACTTTGAAAAAAATATTTGTTATCTTTGGACTTGTTTGTTTACATTGTGAGTCACGCGCGTGTGTTTTAGAATGCAATTATTATTGTTGTATTTGCCCTATTTACTTAGTGTTATATATCAAAGTAATCCTCAAGAATCATTCTATAAGATTGTTTACGATTAAACTTTGTCCGATAAAATAATAATTACGAAAAAATTTTTGTTCGACATCAATGGCCATGTTATTGTTGCATGCCGGGTTGATAATCATGTGTGTGAAGTGATTCAGTGAATTCTAAAGAAATAATTACTTTTAATGGAGACAACATTCATAAAACATATTTTAATTAACTCTTACGATCAAAATATAATGAAACAACCGAGATTTTTAGATTTGTTTGTTGGATTTCGCCGCCGGGCCACCACAGTAGTGACAGCAAGAGGAGGTTTGTCTTGTTTTTTTCTGGTAATTATTGAAAGGGAAGGTAGTGACTAATTGGTATCAATAAATAGCTTGTATCATCTAGTTTAATAATATATATGTATTTTTGGAATAACTACAAATAAAACCTATGAAATCCAGGAAGAATGAAAAATTTTATGAATTTCAAGCTTCTTTTTCATGTTTATAATCGTGTTTTTGAAGTTATCCATGAATATTTTCAAGAAGTAATACTTGTAATGGAGACACAATTAATAAAACTTAATTCAATAAACTCCTACAAACAAAATATAATGAAACAACCGAGTATTTTAGATTTGTTTGTTGTGTTTCGCCGCCGAGCCACCACAGTTGTTACGCAAGAGGTGGTTTGTTTTGGTTTATTCTGGTAGTTATTGAAAGGAAAGGTAGTGATTAATTGGTATCAAAACATAGCTTGTATCATCTAGTTTAATAATATATATGCATTTTTAGGAAGAACTACAATTAAAACCAATGAAATCCATTCCAGAAAAAAATTATGAATTTTTAAGCTACTTTTTCAAGATTAGGATTTTTTTGAGACCCTTATGATTCATTTAATACTTAAATCTATAAATTTATTGATTGCGTATAGTTTTAGCTTTTTTGTGGTATTTTTATTTTGAGCGTAGGTGTAGCAGTTAGGAAGATATGCCCGTTTATGTAAAAAATGGGACGCGCTCGCGGCGCCATAAACGTTTACGCGGCGACGTGGACGTTTGAACGGTGTGTAAGTTTCGCGGCTGGACGTTTGAGTAAATAAGTTATTTTCAAGTTTTGAAACTGCTTTGAACTTCGATATTTACTGAAACATTAGTGATGTACCAACTGCCTATGAATAAGCTTTTGTTCATAAACAATTGTGTAAACGAAGAGTTTATAGTTAAAATAATTAATTTGCCTCTCGCATTTGTTTTGTAATTCCTTCTTTGTCGAATGAAATGGGTACATTTCTAAAAAACGAACAAGGTCATCCTCACTCCACACAGATCTTGATAGAAAACCCGTCAAACCTCCCGGCGAGATCGATGCAAATCGTTTTGGCAAAGTGCAAACTCCTAATTACTGCCCGTAAATTAGGGTGGGCAGGGCAGTTGACAATGTCTCAGACGTCTGATATTTATGGACCTCCGCGGGTTGCCTACTTGCCCCCCTTCTCTACGTGCCTGTCATAGAGCAACTTTCGTTATTTAGTGCCCCGGGTTAAAGATTAGTTTCATAATGGCTCTGATATTGTTTTTGGGTGGTAAAAATGCTGATTCTAGAATTTGAATTTTGAAGTTCTGTGCGGTGCCTCAGAATATTGGAATAGCAATTTGCTTCTGAAGGCGTAAGTGGAAATAAATATTTATGAACCAAACGAAAGTAGGTACTATTTATGTACTTACTTCCTATGATGATACCACGGCAATTTCTTGTACCTCATGACATATCCAATCAAAGATAGCTCAGTAAGATTAGAATATATCCATTTTACGGTCCAACCAAAAAAGTTATGTCTGGTAGAGAGTTACCTAGTATTATTTATAGTAGTAAAAATGAATCATCTAATTATAAAATGCAGAACTCCGATTTCACCATATTATAGTATAGTATCCCCTATCTGTGACAAAGCCAAGCGAATAAAAAGAAACATGAGATTTATAAGAGCAACCTGTCCCGATCGCGACAAATAAATAACAATCCGTCTGCACGAGCGGGGAACACTGTCTCAGACATCTTTCTACTTAAATCTGCATACAAATTCGTGAGATCGCGCACAAATTCACCCAGTCATTTAAAACCCATTTTGTTTTCTAGCGAAAAAGCCTTTTTTGGCCATAAACATGTCGCCGCTGACACTCCGAGTGGCGCCATCTGCAAGCTTAATTCAGGCATGAGTTTGCCACATCACTGAATAGATGGCGCTAGTAGTATCGTGCATTTGGTTTTGAGGTGATAAAAGTTTTGGAAAAGTTTTATGGTTCTGAAATTGAGTGAAAACTTTATGAAGGTGTGAATTTGTTTTTGGATAAATTAAACAAGATACAAGATACAAAATCATTTATTTACATAGTTTGGTTTTACAAAACTTAGAAACTATCATGATATACTTAATGATATTTATATGATATCAGGTTATCATAATTATCATGTAGCAAATAGTTGTCATACTTTTCTTAATGATTTCAAGCGAGTCGTTAAACCTAAAAAATATATTTTAGACATTTTTTAACTGATTCATATATAGTTTAAAAACCGACTGGAGTCTGCATGCAAACAGTTTTCCCAGTCAAACCATTTATTTTTATTCAACCAATTCACGTGACAGTAAATAATGTCAAAATTTCTCAAGGGACAAGAAAACTTTATTGAAAACTGTTGGATGCCACATCTATTTGCAATTTATTAAGCTGATGTGAATCGTTCGCTTTCATGTCAGTTGGAAATCGACGCGATTTTAAATTTATTTTGTTTTATCCTCATTTATAATAAATAAAATTATTCGAGATACATTAACGTTATTGTATGTGTTAACCGTCGTATTTTTTAATTTTTGATATTTAACAAAATCCATTATTTTGATAAAACCGTCAACTCAGACGATAATAATGGTACTTATTTCGCCTATATAAGTACCTACTTTTTTAATTTGAAAAATACGTAATCATTTGAAGTGAAAATTGCAATTACATTTTTTCTTCAAAACTTGGTAACGATAGTTTCAATACAAAAAACGGATCATTTCTAGAAGGATTACGGGAAGCTAAGGCTAAAGGTGGTGATACACTGAAGCATCTACTCAAGTATATTATTTAATGTACACTATTGCAGAAACTATTCTCATCATAAGTACCTCTTTTTAAGTTCACAATGGTGGGACACGGGGACTTTTCTGTTGACGAGAGAGAGATAAAGCCTTAGGTAATTCAACACGCGCTGGCGAAGTGCGGATTGGTGAATGACACATGTCCTTCGAGCTCCTTATAGTTTTCAGAACATCCCAGTTTCCTAACGATGTTTGCCTTCACCTAAAGTTGTTTAAAGCGCACAAAACATTTTCAAGTAGTAAAATCAGAAGGGTCGCGGCGGGGTTTGAACCCACGACCTTCGGAATGACAGTCGAGTGAGCTTTCACATAGCCAACAGTCATTGTAACTATTCGGCCTTATTTTTATTGCAGCCTAATTCTTCCGTAACATTTCGTTGTATTTTACGTTCACTCTCGGCTGTCGGGTCCGCAGTCAATCATCCATAAATACCTACGGCGAATATTCGTGTCATCGCGATTTTTGTGGCCAAATCTTTGCCCGCTAATGTACCTCTAGATAAGAACATCGCGTTAGGCCCGTAAAAGAAGTTTTTAGCTGGCCAACGTGATCGAATCATTGATCTCTGATGTATCCTCGCCTTAATGCTCTAGTGTAGCACCGCCTTAAGGTCTGAGGCCATAAACACGGATCGTGCAATCTCCGCGAACGCTCTCGTAAAGCAGCCGAGATTTAATTGACGACTAGAACTCGGCTCGTATCTGCTACCTCATTGAACGAATAACGCAGCACCGCGGTATTATAGAACGTATTAAACGTTGACATTAACTCAAATTTTAGTCTTAAAATACGGATCTATCATGTATTCATGGCAAAAATAGCGTAAGTGAGCGAATGCGATCTATATTGGCCACATAAAAAAACCTTTCTAGTTGGCTACCTCCCATATAAAAGCCTCCATTCGGAAGTAGTGGTATACCAGCTCTCTTCCTACCTAGCTCAGAAACCGGAGCATACAATTTACGAACCTTAAAAAAGACATAACTCATGAATTATCTTCGTGCTCACGACGTCCACTTTTGGACTAATATACGCTGTGACGCGGTCTGAAACAGGTTAGTTTCCCAGAGAGTCTTTCTTTTTTCGGCAGGTGAGGTTGGCTTGTCTCTCTAGGATGGTGTTTTAAGCCCCTATCTTTATTTAACTCTTTAACCGTTTGGAATCTTGATCAGCAGGGAACTGGTGCTATGAATAATTACCTCCGGTCGCCCGACTCGCGCCTATCTCCGATGCAAGTTTGCGAACTTCCAAACATCTGATTATTGTGTTTACAGCTCATTAGAGAACCACGTTTTTGGTTGAGCTGTAATACACGTTAAACGAAAAATTATTATCCCATCACAAACAATACTAGTCAAAAAAACCAAGTCGCGCAACTCAGTTGTTCTGCGGTAAAAAGTTGTGAGATCCAAGTAAAATCAAGTTTTTGATGGGATCTCATTTCTTTTTGTATTTTGTAGACAGTTCTACTTTTTTCTTTTTAGAATTTTGATGATCGGTGAGTCAATGAGTGACAAAATTAAGAAATTTGACCCGTTATAATTCTTAAAATACTGGTTCAAATTGAATGAAATTTGAAATATACCGTGTCTTTACAATGCCTGCATGGTTACTGAAAATTTCAGTCTTCTAGTTTTATCCACAACGAAGTTACAGGGGGTCGAAAATGGCCTGAATTGCTTCGAGAAAAGGTACGACAGCGCCCTCTATACCGGTTTTTTTCTAGATTTTTTAGTTTTTCCTTGATTCATACACCAAACACTACTTATATTCCAAATTTGAAGCTTCTAGGTCTGCTAGAAGTGCCTTAGAATTTTGATGATCGGTGAGTCAGTCAGTCAGTCAGTCAGTCAGTGAGTGAGTGACAAAATTACGAAATTTGACCCGTTATAATTCTTAAAATACTGGTTCAAATTGAATGAAATTTAAAATATACCGTGTCTTTACAATTCTGCATGGTTACTGAAAATTTCAGTCTTCTAGTTTTATCCACAACGAAGTTACAGGGGGTCGAAAATGGCCTGAATTGCTTCGAGAAAAGGATGGTACGGCCGTGCCGCTTTTTTGCTCGACTTGGTGCGAATCTGGGGGCACGGCAGTGCCCCCAGATTGTTGAAATGTTGCCTTTTATTAAAAAAACTAGCGTCTAGAGAACAGTCTGTGATAAATAAAAAAAAGGTTTAAAAATATATCCTCGTTACTCTGTGGCCACATCTGCAGCTCCGTGTTGGGATACAGCACGAGAAGTATTGAACAAGTTTACTGTCGACCTCAAACACCTTCCTAAAATTTGGTACCATCTCATTTTATGAGCTGATGCACGCAGATGTCAATCTCGCGTCACAATGAAATACCTATTATAATTTTAATAATTTATGGCACTCACATGACTTTACTCAACATAACTTATCGGCTCATTTAAGATCTTAAGTGGCGGCACATTAGCGGCCTAAAGGGTGCAATTAAAGCCAGATAATAACTTAAAACTGCAACTTGGCGGTCCAGATCTATGACTTAATGGGGGAAGGCATTATAGATAACGGATGGGACCTGCACTATGCTTAACTAGCTTTGGGATGCCTTGCATACTGTGTATGGCTCATGATTGGAATATTAAATAATACTTAAGTACTTAATTAAAAAAAAAAATATTATAGACTGATTTACGACTAACTATAGATAGGTAGGTATACGCTTGAGACAAGCAGTGTGCTTTCACGCCACGGCGTTGCATATTTTTCGCGGATATTTTTTACTTTATTAGCTAGCTAACATAAGATATATATTTTTTTTATTGTTGATAAGCCTATATTTGACCACAATCTCACCTGATGTAAAATAACGATGTGGTCTAAGATGGAGCATGACGGCCTAGAAGATGGCTTCTACGGACCACTTTACGAAACACGAAAAAATCGCTTCACGCACTGGCCCAGCCCGGAGGGTGGTGACAAGCGGCGGCCGAAGCCTCCCACCAGAGACTGTTCTTAGCACCACCCGGAGGTCACGTGTAAGGATTCAGAGGATTACCACTTACGGGCGTGAACAGACAAAACCTCCAAAAATATATATTATGAGTAACAACTTATTTTTATACAAATAAAACTAATTTAACTTTTAAGCATTGTGAATTTTAATACACTTAATACATGTAGTTGACAAAATTTACATAGTAAAATGTGAGTTTCTTTGAAATCGTAAAATACGGTAACATTGTTTCATTGACTATTAATACTACCAAGAATGGTAGAATTAACCCTGTAAATTACTCGTAGAAGTTGCCGAACTCCTAATATAAGGTTATGGTTGTCAAAAATTAATCGTTCATCGATTGTTCGTATCGTTTTACGCAGAATTCAGGCGGCTACAAAAGATTTTTGCCTAAAAACTACAAACAATCTGCTTCTGCCATTTTGAAAAAACGTTATTTCACAGCCAGTGATAAAACTCATGTTCGGCTTACCTACTTTACCGGGAAAATCCAAAACACACAAGCGGAAGACGAAAAAAAGCAAGAAAGGCAAGTTTATGTATCTTAAACTTGCTTTTCCTATCTAACTCTGTAGAGTTAGATAGGTATTCAAGTATTTAAGAATAAGAATAATTTAATTGCCCAAAATACGCACAGGATATTATTATTTTAATGATTTTTAATAAGTGATAAACCCCGCTTTTCTGGTGAAACTATTTTTTAATTTTATGCAGAAAAATATGAAGACACATCCGTATCCTGTGCTTGCGAAAGTTACGGATGATGTATCAGAAAAGTCTTCAAGTCCAAAATCTAACAGTTATATAATACCATGTTTCACCAAAGTTTTAGTTACAAAACAGAATTTTAAAGAGAAACTTCTTTAGAATCGTTGTGATTTCAAACTGGATGCAACGGAAGAAACGACAGGTAAGCTAATCTTAAACGTTAACAAGGTTAAGCAACGTTGCGCGACGCCAGTACTTGGATGGGTGACCGCCCTAACACAGTACAGTATTTTTTTTTTTTATTCATCTCATTCTTTTGTCGATTTACTGAAGTTTCACTTCTATCGTGTGTGAATCGCACACACTCCTTTTTTATTATTATTATAACATTAGGCATAAACAAAGCTACATACCTACATTTTATCATGAATTATTAGGTATTGATAGATAATTTGAAGAAATTTCTCGTATAAATCTATGGAACCAGCTTTATCTGTAACTTCAGCCTGGATTCAAAGTCCTGAGTTATAGAAGTAACTTTCATTTGATCTGGTCCGTTTGATTTTAACGGCGATATTTTATTGGCAGTGTTTAGCCGACTGCGACTAATTGCTCAAGTTTTGTGTGATAAAGAGACTGCACTGACACTAAATTGTATGGAAGTTATGTTTTATGGCTGACAAATATTTTGACTTAACTGTTTGTGTTGAAAGAACGATTAAAACTATAAAGTCTGTAAATCAAGAAGTTATTAAGGACATTTTGAAGAAACATTTTTGGCTTAGTGGCTTATCGGGTTAAAGCCAGGTTCCCGGTTGAATAGGCATGATGGTTATTGATAACCTACATATAATATGGTATACTGTTTAGTCCTGATAATCGGTCCAAAAATATTGGACACGTATTTGATGTTAATCAATTTTAAAGAAACAGCATATATATAAGTTTCGACGGTTCATCGGTCCCCTACACTGCAAGGCGACACCGCCGTAACAGATGATCCACGATGCTGACACTTTAGTTTATAAGATTTATATTTTTTATGTATGTTAGTCTATAAGGTATATGTTTATATGGGCCTTAGATGCCTGAAATAAATGATTTATTATTATATCACATCAAAGTTCTTGAGTGGCTTGCGACTGTGGAATTTAATACAAAGCGCACGAAAGTCGTCACGCGAAATTAAAATGCATTGCGTAGGCGCCTGCATTTGGACAATGCTGTAGCAATCACCGACTGTTGCTACGAACTACGATTATGCTTCGAATTTCTATGAAATCAGAATTCATCATCATCTTAAACACTCCTATTTACGTTCCCACTGCTGGGAAACAGGGACTTCTGAGTTGACAAGCCCTAATTCAACATTCTGGCAGAATCTGCGAGTTAGTGAGTGTCACCATGTCCATTAAACTCTTTCAATTTCTTGAACGTGCCGGATAAGTACCTACTCATATTTTTCGTAAAAAAATAATTATTTTTTATTCCAAAATACGCTTTTCTTGATCAAAATTACTGGTGATAGTTTGTTTCAACGTGGACGTGGATAGATCAAAAATATCTAAAATAATACATAAACACTCTTTCCCTTTTTTTTTGTTTCGTTTATTCTATAAGTAAGTAACCATACAAATTTCAATTTCAACTTAACAATATTATTTTTCAAAGCGCCATCTCAACAACAAATAGTCCGTGTTATCACTTTTTATCACTTACCCCTCAACTATCGACATAAAATATCTAATTCCCCGTTATTGAAACATGTAATCGATACAAGAGCCCCAGGAGAATACCGATACCCCCTCACTAGAAGTTCCAAGGAAAACAAAACATTTTAATATCTGCACAATAACATGAGATCCTTATTTATATGGCAATAAGCGTGTGTGTAATGACGGGACCGCTTCGTCACCAGCCTAGCCTGGCCTCGGACGCGCGGCCGCGGCAAGGTAGAACGGGAAATGGATTCCTTTTGAAATGAAATATCTTGAGAGCATTAAAAAAATTAAAGAATAGTGTTGTATGAAATAGTATTTATCAGTAGATATTAAATCCTCTTTAATACAATATAGATACTCATGCTGCGCTAATAAGGTAGAACGGATAACTAAACGTTATTCACTTCACTTTTAGTGATAAGGCCGCCCATTGTGCCATATGTATATTTAATTTTTTGTTTTATAAATTGGTGTTCAATAAAGTGTATTGTATTGAGCAATTTTTAAGGCGACAAAAAATATTTTCAAACTGCTTTTCTTTAGGGCACTAAGATCGACATAGACACGCAAAAGTATGTAATATCGTGTTTTGGATTTCATAATATTAGTTGAAAATATTTCAAGGAAAGGCAATTCAAAATTCAGCATATTCAAAAAACTATGTAATTCTTCTTGAAAAATTTAAATGGGAAAGTTGAAGCAACAGTTTGATACTTATAAGTTAGCCTTACGAATACCAAAACCTTATAGAAGTAGAATTTTAACAAATTCTACTTAATTTATTACAAACTTATATAAACCAAATTAGGAAACGTCGCTTAAATCCACTTAAAATTTTAGGTGCAACCAGTCATTTAGAAATTACGCTCTCTTACAAGCACTCGAATAAACTACTTTTTTTAATCCTTTTGGAAAGTTTCGTTACCCACAAGCGTTTCAAATTAAACGTTGTTTTTAGATATTTTTTTTATTGCTTATGTCCGTTCTGCCTTGATCCGCGGACCTAAGCTCTTCCCTCTGGGTGTGGATTTATCGTCGTTGGGTTCGTTCCCCGGTCACGTCTCCGGTCCGTCACGGATCCGGCGATGATTTGGCCGCGTGACGTGCGATTGGATTATTCACGCGATATTAGTTCCTATATTTTATAGCTGTATTGGCTATAATGGCGTGGCTTGCGTCGGAATTGTTTGATATGAGCGTAATTTCGGCGCGGGCTTCGAGGGAAACTGGTATTGCTTTTGTTAAGGAATTTAACAGATAGAAACTTATAATGTATGAATAAAGAATAAAACATGTTTGTAAATTTTGAAACCTTGTGGAAAATTATATTAAAACCATAATGTTGATAACAAGTTCGTAAGCAATAAATTTAAAATCAATCATAGAAATTTCTGTTTCGTGGGTTATTTTGATACATTCACGATTTTTGAAACATTGTACCTAGTATGGTATAGTAAAAACTTTTAAATAATTTATTTAATGGGACTATTTTCAATTTCATCATTTTTCATCGTAATTTCTTTTGGATTTTATTTATTTCTTAATTTTTTTTATTAAATTGGAGTTAAAAAACATTTTGTGCCGCCCACTCGTAAGGGGATAAGGTCAGGAAGATGATGAAATTCTTTCTTTGAAGAACTTTCGAAATAATTATGTTGTTTAGACAATAATAAGTCAAAATGTCTTCATCGCAAATAGCTCGATTTTTTTTAGAAAACTAGTGGCCCACCCTGGCTTCGCACGGGTAATTATTTATAATTCCGGAAATTATTCGATTTTGATTCTCGTAAAAACCATCCTTGTACTTGTAGAAACATAAAAAAAAGAATTGGCCAAATTGGTGGCGGCGTTTTTGAGAGGCGTTGTTGAGTTATGCGCTTACCAACACATTTTGGGATTCTATCTGATAACAATTAAAAATACATGATTCTGTGTTCGAGCTTCCATAACTCAAGTCTACTAGGGAAGAAAGATTTTAAGGTTGAAAAGAAGAAAACATAAATTTGATTTTATCGAATTTCAAACTTTAATTCAGCAGATTTCTTCACAAATCTGTCGACTTTCCCTTTTACTACCGACACACCTTTCCTCGCTTATCACTGTATTTTTTCCGAAAAGGGCCCGGTAAACCAAAAGATCCACGAATCTCCTACTAATTTCCTGATTGATTGTTGTACTGATTCTTTGTCCATCGTATCTGTTTAGATCTTTTAATAAATAAAATAAATAAATAAATATTTCCGGACTACTCACACAGCATCACCTAACCCCAAACTAAGCAGAGCTTGTACTATGGGTGTTAGGTGACTGATATACTACGTAGATAATTTTTTTTTTTTATAATGACATACATTATGATACATAGAAAACACCCAGACCCGAAACCAGAAATTGTAGATCATACAAAATCATAATCATAATTTTATAGTAGTATTAAAAAAAAACAAATTTAAAATAACATTCACCGAGCCAGTGAATCTAAAAGTAGGTCCAAAAGATTTTCTTAAATTAACCCACTTCAATAGTCCTATAGGTAAAGCTACTCGATAATAAGTGTTTGCTTTGTTGATTTAATTCAAGTTATTCGTCGCTTCTGCAGTGCATCCTCCATGTTATGATTGTTTTTTATTTGGGATAGTTGGTTAATATGACAATTTATAATGATTTTAAATTTATGTAACAAACTTTTGAACTTCTTCGTTATTGCATTGGGTTTTCCCTGTAAAAATTGGGTTAGATAAATAAATAAATAAATGTTTGCTGAAGCCCAGGTTGATGGCTTTCACGCCATTATACGCAAGGAAACAGCCTCACTGCTGCTCAGAACATGGAGCAGTACCAACTCCATCCTGCAGGTTGTGGGCAGCAAGTTTGCCTCGCCCATCATGCAGACATTCAACAGAGTCCTCACTTACTAGACTCCATGGGTTGGGTGGGGAGTCTGTTGAATGACTGCTGCAAATCTAATTTTTATTTAAGGTCTTATGTTTTTAATTATGTAATTTGTATGTATGTGGACAACCTGTCTGAATAAAGAAACTTCTTTTATTTTTTTTATTTTATAATCAATTTTGAACTTAAATTACATTGATGCAAAACCTAATTTATTAATAATAATAGTTTATTCAACAACTTATAAAAACAAAAAATAGGTTACTTAAAACAAGGCTAAGCTATGGATAACTTTAAAAAAATTAGTTGAATACCTACCATTTAAACTACATGTAATTATGCAATAAAGATACTCTGACTTTGAATAAAAATTCCCTGATTTAACTCAACGCTGCCGCCTTCCCAGTCCGTAGTTTTAATAAATTTCGAACTTAATTTCAGCAGATTTCTTCACAAATCTGTCGACTTTCCCCACACCTTTTCTCTTAGGCTTATCACCGTATTTTTCCCCAAAGGGCGCAGTAATCCAACGGACCCTCAGGTAACTAAAACAACGCCCTCTGTGAACATTACCTCGTACTAATTGCCGTCCATCCACATTCTAAGGCTTTGCATGCTAAATCTGGCTTCTAGAGATTTATTTGCGGACAACGACATAAATATCCTTAAAGAATGTCCCTTTTAAATGCTTTGAAGCTGTTAAAATGTGATGCTTGAATTTCAGATATCGGCGTCTGTTTTGTGGAGAATTAAGCAATTTGTGATCAAAATGTTTATAATTATTGACAATACACGTTTCTTAATCAAAACTTCTTATTTTTTATTACCTAGGTATGTCCAGTTGAAGGCAACCAAAATGCGGACAAAACAAAACTCGTTAATATAATACCTAAACATTAAATTTATTAATTAATTATCAATGTTTGATAATTAAATCTAAAACAAAATGTTATCTTTAGTGATTTTGTACAAAAAAAATTAACGTTTTATAAACTGGTGTTTACGAGACAAATTTCCACCTAGCAATCACAAAGTAAAACTAACTTATAACCAATATGAAATCCAAGTTACAGATCCGTACAAACATCTCCCAGTCAGCAGTTTTGAAGTTCAGCAACATAATGTAGAACCACATGCCGCAGCCAAAACACCATTAATCATGACACAAAAATATTTTAACATAAAAACCCGCACCTTACATCCTTCTAGCAAGCAGCAGCGAAAGGGGGGTGCTGGCAAAACTATAAATTCGCTTTAATTACCCCCGGGCAGCGTCACATCATGGATCCAGACAGTTTTATGACGATTTACGATCACATTTCGACGCGGGGACCGGCCCGCTTAGGGATCCCAACCGCCCACCTTAAAATAAGCCCCCGCGACCCCCGCGCGCTAAGATTTTCCCCCACGAAACCAGGGGAGGTTCGCCAAATAACGGCTCCAGCCACTCTGGACGGTGTTCGTCACCTTTTACACTGGCGGGGGTTTAAAGGCCTCCAGTTCTTTATGGTAATGAAATCTGAGCAGGGTGACGTCGAGGTGATGCCTCCGAGAGTTTTTGTTGTGCCCCCCTTATTTATCGTTCGTTCGGGAGGAACTTTGCGGAAACTTCTGAATGGAATGTGTTCTGTGCGGTGTTGATGGCATCGCCGAACCGATTGTTTTTGTTCATTTTCTTTTATTTGATTTGATGGCGGGAAGTTTCCTGCGCTAAAGGAAAACATATTGCCTTACGCAATTCCGCCAAAAAAATATTTGACTACCTACGCGGTTTGAAATCGCATAAGCTCAAGTCGGTTCGCAACGTAACCGCCACGCGAAACGAATAAACCACTTAGAAGAACAAATAAAACCGATTCCGATGGCGCACGAAATCCAGTGGCAATCATAACCGTTTAACTGCCAATTTTATTTGTCGATACAAAGCGATTCGAACGAGAGTTTATACGCTATAAACGCACAGACAGACGTTTCGGTGTTACATAAAATCAAATCAACAGTTATCCCGAGCCTACATCACAATCAGGGTTAATCGCATATGTGACAAGTTAGCTGTTTGCCGCTGCGGCCAGGTTAGCGGGGTCCGCTGGGGCTGAGGGGCGCTGCCGCGCGCCGGGCCAGGCTTGGCTGGCGGGCCGGCGACACGCGCGCCGCTCCGATATCTCTTGACTGACAGACGAGTATGCATTCAAATTGGTTACTTTACCCGCCTTTCCCCTCCTCTCCCCTCCGAGTAAACATCTCGGGAGTTTCGGATCTGCCGCCAATTTGCTACAGAATTTGTTGTGGAATGTCGAATGCTTTTTGAGGGCTGAATTGCATTTAATTTGCACTAAACAACGTTTTGTTTTGATGGTATTAGCCTCTGAGTGGATGTAAAGCGATTTTTGGAATTGAATTGTTAATTTTCGAATGGAAGTCCTTAAGGGCGAGTGACTACAGCATACTAATGTCGGTGTTTGTTCAATTTCAGCGAAATGGCTGGATTATTTCGTTTCAAATGTCGACTCAAATAAAATAAGACAACTCCACTAGTAACAGCATCGAATTTCAAATAGATGAAGAAAATAATTAGGTCGAGGAAATTACAGGAATATTTTTAGGATGTTAACTAAAATATAAGCTGAAATTCATTCAAAAGTCTGCTTGCTATGATGTCTGTCCATTCGCAAAGATATGCAGGCATCTTGCACACTTACTGGCATCCTGCTTGAGGATAACAAAAAAAACATGAATACGGTCCAATTGAACAACCGGAGGAGGTTGTTCAATTGGACCGTATTCATGTTTTGCCTGATTTGAATTAGAATTTGAAATTATGTTGATCAAATTTTATAGAATACTTTTGTTAAAAAACTATGTTTAATATATAGTGGTTATTATATTTTTAGTAGTCAGACACCAATTTATAATAACAAACATTCCTTAATTTTCAAAGTTAATTAGATACCTACATTGCAACATAAACTCTCATCTCTGTCTGACAAACAAAATTGAAAATAATTAAAATAATTATAATTCGTCCAGTTTAATAAATCCATCATGGAAATTAGATAGTATTTACTAATTGCTTCAATTTTTTAACACTCATATTAAAGAGACTCCTCTTAGATTTCATTTTATTAATGAATTTAAATAAATAAATAAATATTTCCGGACAATCCACACAACAACATTTAGCCCCGTGGTAAGCACTTAGCTTGTGTGTCAAATCATGGTATGTTACCCGTTTTAAATCATAATATTGTTAAAAACTTAGCTTGTGTTACGGGTACTAGACATCTGATATACTTAATATACTTTATTATTGATTTTTTTTTTATGGAAGATAGAGCTATGTTTGTCCACAATCTCACCTGATGGAAAGTATATATATGATATACTTAGTTTTGATTTAGATAATGTTTTAATATTCCAGAAATGTTTATTTATTTATTACTATATTATTACCTTCTATCCCGATACCCAATTAGCTAAGTTGCAGACATACGACAAAACAAAGGGATCGCGTAAAAGTTGACGATCCGCAGAATTGCGCTTATTTTAAACAGAATCGTTTCCACGTTAAAATTAACGGAATTAAGTGCACGCGCCGGGTATACCCGGGTGAGTTCTTAAGCGCGCCCGGAGATAGTGGATCCGATCTTAAAGATTGAAAGATAGGATATGAAATATATAAAATTAACGGAATTACGTACACGTTTGGTACTTCCGGGTATGGTCTTAGGCGGCCTCTAGACCTACAATAACATTGTACAATACTTTTATTGTACAATAAGATTGAAAGGCGCTTTGATCCAAACGACCAATTATATTGCACAACAATACGAACAGCACAATGTTTTCGCGCTCAGTCGGAGAATAGTATTGATCCCGTGTGCACCGTGCGAAAAACATGGTGCAATAAAAATTAAACTCGCTCAAACTTTCGGCCAATCATTGTGCAATCTTCAATATTAACCCTAAACGGTCAATTAAATTGCACAATTCGCAATATTGTGCAATATAATTGACCGTTTAGAGGCCGCCTTAAGCGCACCCTGAGAAAGTGGTCTAGTCTATCTAAGTGTATATAAATTGACAACAAAAATTTTATATTAGGTAATATCTTGCGCGGGGTAGTTAGATCTTATGGTACATTTGTTGTTGTCATGTTTTTTCTTTTTATGTATGTCTGTTTATGTTACATAATTTTGGGTACAAAAATATAAACAACAGCAGCTGTTGTTTAAGTTTTTCAACCGTTTATATTTCAACCTGAAATGATGAATTTTGTTAAAAATAGTAGCGAAATATTTACACCACAAGTTTATATATGTATATCTATGGTCGGTCGCATTAGGAACGCGCCGAATCCACCGTGTGGAGCAATTAGACATATAAATAAATTCGGGTTATGCCCGACAGATGGCGCCTCTCGCCATATTCATGCGCTCGTCTAATTAGGATGTTTTGTTTAAAGGAGGTTTTAATTATACGAAAACACTAATAACCCGGTTTAATAGGTTAAAATTGCAGGTAGTTGAAATAAAGGTATGAAAATAGATATAATTAAGTTACCGGTCATGTTGACTAGATGGCGTCCCAAAATATCTACGAACTATTTAATTTAACTTTCATTTGTGTTTAGTGAATATAAAGTGACTGACATAAATTATTTTTAATTTTAATTTTTAACATTGTTGAACCGGTTGCTTACTTATTTTCATTATTTAAGTATATAGTGGATGGGCTTCATAGGTCCCAATTATTTTGGTAGGATTATTTTCAAGCTTTAACTATTATAGGGGTTAATTATACGTAAAACCGTTAACCGTAATGTTAAACGTGACCTCCGGGTGGTGCTAAGAACAGTCTCTGGTGGTAGGCTTCGGCCGCGGCTTGTCACCACCCTCCGGGCTGGGCCAGTGCGTGAAGCGATTTTTTCGTGTTTCGTAATGTGGCCCGGAGAAGCCATCTACCTTCTAGGTCTTCATGTCCCATCTTAGACCACATCGTCACTTTACATCAGGTAAGATTGTGGTCAAATGAAAGTTTATAAAGCATAAAAAATAAAAAATAAAACACTTATAACTTAGTTTTTTATGTCGAATTACGGGTGGTTTAAATATAATCAAAATTAGGAGAGATAACAGAACGAAAGTTGGTATAGAGAGGTACCTAATTAAATGAATATGAGTCATACAACTTCAAGGCAACCCGGAATATATTTTATGAAAATAATTATGAATTTGAAGTGACATGGAATTTTATATGGAATATGTTTATTTAAATCAGATGAACTAACATTTTTATAATTATCATTAATTTTTTGGGACGAAGTTCCTCACGGCAGGCTTGGAGGAGGTAGGGATTTTGCTGCGCGACCGAACTGAAAAAAATGTGATAGTAAAACCGTAAGAAAAAGTCCGTGGAATAAAACCGTTAAATGAGACGTGCGCAGGCGCGACAGTCTAATACACAAGCGAGTAGTGTATGATACCTTTCTCTTTCTCCTTCTTCCTTTTCGTTCTCTCATTTTGTAATTATTTCTATTTCTATGTAATTTTATGTTGTCAAACATAAATAAAGAGGCATATTTTTTTATTGTAAAGGATAATTTGAATTAGGATTTTTTTTTATTTTACGTAGGTATCTAATTTATTTTATTTCCTAAAATACTGAATTTCCTAAATACTTTCCTGTACTTAAATAAAAAGTAATCATCAAAATTGAAGAGAAAAATCAAGAAAGCCTACCTACACAAAATTAAGCATGTTTTTTTTTTACAAATTGTGATGATTTGACATTAGCCGAAGGAATTTCGTTCCTACTTGGGTGTCCCACTACACCACATCTTTTTCTTAGCTGAAGGATATTCGCTGCTGGCCGTCTTTAAGTTAAGTTTATCCTATAATTGAAACAAAGATACGCTGTATTATCCATCATCATTCGATTCGTAGCACAACCACAGTTGGACATAATTATGTAGGTATTTTTCAAAAAGTGCCTATTTGCCTTATAACTCAGTTGGATTACATCTTTCTTGCAGCATCTGAAAATGAAAACGTTTCTTTTCTCAATTGATGTTTTACCATATCACAACTTCTGATTAATAAATTTAAAAAACATAAAAAATATATATATATTTGAGAATAGAGTATACTTATGTAAACATAATAATATACCTAATTAAAAATACGAAATCTACTTTCAGATTTGATATTTTTTATTGTATTGCTGAAAACTGACGCGAGAGCGATCTTCAGATTAATTTCATACAAATTATGTATCTATGATATAGTATGTATTTTTACATATATGTAGGTTTATTTTATTTATTTTAGTCACTTTTGTTATATATAATCCTGTAAGTATTTATAATTAATTCATATTTGCACACAGATCCCCTTTAATGTCTCAATGATCCTATCCATTCAAGGTTGTCTGGTAGAGATCGCTCTTGAGCGATAAGACCGCCAATTGTCGCATAGATTTAAGAAAATTATTGTTATGTTTGTTTTGTAATTGTGTGCGCAATAAAGAATTATTATCTTATCTTATCTATGTATTCCACTAATTCACATTCTGAGAAAGTGTTTCTCAGAAAGTAGCATCTTCTACCGGTCACTTTCCCATCATGAATCCACATAGCCTTAAAACGAATTTACAATACAAAGTATCACTACAACAATAAAACTACACAATTAACCAAATAAACATTCGGGCACCTCCATTTTCTAAATAATCAACGAGAAAGACAAACAAATGCGTAAATCGAAAAACGCAATAACAGTTTGGCTGTAACTAAAGTCCTACACATTAGTCCCCTAATTTCCAATTAGCAAGCAGGTAGCGTAAAAAGACGCCATTACGACACTTCTATTTCCCGCCAATTCCAAGCGGCCATCTTGTTTCGTTCGGAAACGCGCGCGTGCGAATTATTGTCCACTCTGTGCATATGTTATGTTGTTTATTGAATTAATTTCTACGCTATCCTCTTTGGTTGGATCTTTATTTGGGTGTCTGGTGGTTACGGCTCTCTTTATTACTCGATCGTTCTTTTTACATATCTCCTTCGTATGAAGCAGTGAGTGATAACACTGCTGTGATAGGTTATGTTTAGCGATATAGTTTGTTTCACGGAAAAATAAATAATTTGTTTTGCGTTGACTGGAATAACTATTATAAGATAAAAATGCTCAAAAAAAAATAAAAATAAATAAATACATTTATTACTGTACTATTTTAGTACATATAACTAATTAACAAAATATAAACTACTGTACCTAGGTAAGTACCCCAATAGTTGCTTCTGTTACATTTTCAAAGTTCAATTTATGCGCTGCGGACGCGAGCGCGGCTTTATACAAATCTGCTACGAGGCGGGGCCAGCGACGGATCACTTTTACTGAGCCCGCGTCCGCTTAACGCAGCGTTAGGCTTATAAATAAAATTTTCATGAAAATGTTAAAACGCCATCTTTTATCGGTGAGTTGAACTAACAGTTTATTTTGATAGCTGTAAATATGTTACACTGCTTTAACATTTTCATGAAAATTTTAATTATAAGCCTAACATATTTACAGCTATCAAAATAAACTGTTAGTTCAACTCACCGATAACAGATGGCGTTAGCCACTCAAACTCAAAACAGACAATCCCAACCAGATTACAATAAAATTCGGCTCATTTGCTCTTATCGTGTTTTAACTTAATCCGCTTGCAAAACAATAACTTGGGGCTAACGACAACGATAATACTTTGACAAAATTGCAATCACAAAAACGGGACATCACATTTACAGTAATTAGAAAAGTTTGATACGTTTTGCAAAGGAAAATTAGTATTTTGTGGCGTGACTCGTTTTGTACGGCGATAAAAGCCGTTAAACGTGAAACAACCGGGGGCGGGCTCCACCGATCCTGGTTTGCTAATCTCGGATTAACGGAGACATCTTCTGACAATCTGTGTGGTATGAGCTCTGAGTACCTAGATATTGTTGATTTTATAAAGTTAACTAAAGACTGATTTTTTAATCTGAAGCTCCATCTGAAAATATTATTTATATTTATCAGGCAGCAAGACGGATAGAGGTTAGTAATTATCAAAGGTTTATCTAACATTTAAAATTCATGACGTTTGTATGGGATTATTATTTATACAATAGCATCACACATTGATGGAAGGATCGTATGTAGTGAAGCCCGGCCCGAAACCGTGAAAAGTTAGTGAGTTTCTAAACGAGAGTAGGTATTGTCGAGCGAGGGCCGAATCCGAATGGTTTATTCTTAAATACGGACTACATGCCTACGGATTGACGTGACGTAATAGCGGTCCCCGTCGCCTGCCATAGCCGTCATAATATAGAACGTGTTGGCATAGATATATTTTTAAATATATGTTATCAAGAACTTAAAAAGAAATAATGACCTCAGTATTAGCTCCGATGAAATGTGAAATCTAGTTACGGCAGGTTACGTGTATTCGTCACATTTTTTTCGTAGAAGGTAATTTATCTATGCCAATCATCGCGTCTGTTCCGTATTAAACGAAAATGGTAAGTTGTTTTATATCATTGTTTAAGCTATAAATTTTATGCTCTTCGGGTTGAGTATGTTGCTGGTTTTGGTTTTTGAAACAAGACTCAATGCTCAGAAAGTTCCTAAAATTTCACACACGTTACCTACTGGAGTTCGTGGCATTACTGCCAGAATTTGAACCAAGCTGAATAAATAATGTTTATATAAACCTTTTGTTTAGTTAATTTGGAAAATAACGAAACGTATAATATGTGGTGTATAATCATTGATTAAAAGTAATTAGATACTATTTGCGACAGTGAATTTTAGCATATGACACGTAATTAATCAACCTTTTATACTTAGTAATAACAATAATTATTTCTATTCAATCTTTATAACATTCGCATGTAAAATTCCGCCGCACGCAGCACGTTAAAATTCCGCCTGCATATAGTCCAGCCTTGCCAGTTAATTGCGTAAACCCTCGTCTAATCCTAGTTTTAGTGACAATTTATTTTGGTCATAACCGGTATACAGGATGTTTGTGGATGGTGTCCTGTCCGGCCATCGCTGATAAAATAGCATGGGATTTCTTCCGGTAATTTAGCTGTGGCCAATGGTGATTACTAGGGACCGAGACTGTGAAATTATGTACTAATGATAAAGATTTTGATATGGATGGAGAGGTTTGATTCCCTGCTATTATCAGTACATTATTATTAACGAATTTTTCACTATGATCCAATGGAGATATAAACGTCTTGAGTTTGAGTATGAATCTAAGTTTGTACATAATATAATATATAACTTAAGCAAAGGTAAATAAAGAAAATGTCGTCGATAACAAACGATTTCTAGCGGTATTTTATCTAAAATAGGTTTAGTTGACTATTTCGCTTATGGAGGATAAAGCGCTGTTTATCATTCGTCTATCTTTCACTATACGTTTTTTCATAAGAAATAAAATATTTGACACAATTTGGAAAAAAAATTGGTATGACCAAAAGATATAACAATTCATATTATTTGTACATTTACATTACATTTGTAGTGGGTATAATATGAAGGTCGTTGATATAATATAAATTATGTATACCCTGGCTCTATAGACAAGCTTTGGCCGGAATCCATAGTCACAAATAATCTCTGATTACTTTAAAATACAACTTTGGTTAATACAAGTAAAATTTTCCAAAATCCATACTAATATTATGAAGCTAAAAGGTTTTGTTTGAACGCACTAATCTACTTATCTTAGGAAATGCCGGTCCGATTTCAATAATTATTTCACTGTTAGATAGCTTATTTATCGAGGCAGGCTATATGCTACTTTCACCGCGGGAAAATACGTCGATCTCGCGGGAAATCCTTAAAGAACGGGCAACGCTGTAGCGTCAAAAGATGGAAGACACCATGTCGACACGTCACCATGGAAGATCAGCGCTATGACAGGACCTAGTTCTGTCATAGCACATGCTGATTGGTGACCATTTATATAATATTATTTGTCATTAGTAATCTCTATATAACATTTGTAGAATATTTAATTTACTTTTGACTTACATATGACATAATAAACATTTTTTATCTTTATCTTTATCAAAAAGCTAGTAATTTATATTGTACCTATGCAATAGAACTCTTATCAGAACAGAACACCCTATACCGAAACAAAAGCAAATAAAATTAAATTAAAATGATAAACTATTGTTTAAAATTCAAATGGAACGTGTGAAATCTAGCGTCGGCTTAATTATATTGACCGAATTCCCCCCATCCGAGCCCTCGGGACATAGGGGTCACTTCGTGTGAGGAAATACAATAATATGGTGATGGAGAACCCACTACCCTCCTAATGGTTTTAATAAAGGTACGAATTTACGTCTCTTATTTATGATTTTATTTCGATGTATTTAATTAAAACTAGGGTTTGTTATGACGTGTTTCTGTTGGGTTTTTTGTTATGGGGTCAGATTTTATTTATTTATTTATACCTTGTGCCCAAATTTTTTTTCTACTAAAAGCATTCTCTTCGAGTCGTCCTGGGCGTGCAAGAAAATTATTTTGGCACTATCAATATAAAACTTGTTTAAATACGAATACTATTATAATATAATACTTATATATAAAATTCTCGTGTCACAATGTTCGTTGCCGTACTCCTCCGAAAGGGCTTGACCGATTCTCATGGAATTTTATGAGCATATTGAGTAGGTCTGAGAATCGGCCAACATCTATTTTTCATTTTGCAAAACAACGTTTGGGTTCAGCTAGTATTTTTATAGATATGGTGACTGTTAAATATTTTTGTTGGACAATCCTGTATGGATAGCTTCCTAGCTTAAAACTCTCTTGTGCTAGAAGTCATACATCTGATAATAATCTTTAGCTTTGGAAATGTATGTTTGACATAAAAATAAAATAAATTTGGTAAGTCTGAGAAACCCATACTACACCTAGGGTTCCTAGAACAGATTTTACACACAATAAAAAAAAGGTTAAAAAAAATTGAATTACCAAAAGATATAGTCAATTCAATTCAAATATAATTTATTCCAATGGCAAATAAAATGGTTCACTTAGAATAGTCATTAAATAAATTAAATCATAAATATAAATCAATTAATACAAAATAATATTACTATCTTATTATTCTTAGGGCCAATTTTTCAATCCTCAGTTAAGTCGTCAAATAGTTATTTAGCGTATAAAATTATCCGTCTGTTTATCGCGCGAATAAGTATTTTCAATTTTTCAATCGTCTATTATATAGAGAATAACTATCAGTGGTTTATCCAAACCAACTTCACACCATCTGTGTGCAAGCGAGATACACAGATACTGTATTCAAAGTGTTAGTGAAGAATAGCAACAAAACTGTATTTGACAGTTCAGTCAGTTCAAATCTTGTTATTTCTACATTATCTTTTGCGAATTAAAAATGAATCAGAAAATGGAATTATCCAAGAAACGTGAACGTGCTACTAATTTCAGTAGTTCAGAAGTACGTTTACTGACCGAGTTGGTAACTAAATATCGGTCAGTAATCGAAAACAAGAAAACCGACGCCGTAACCAACAAAGACAAAGATGATGCATGGACCAAAATTGCAACAGCATATTACATAATGAGACATCTAGTGAAACTGCAGTTCGCACGGCTACAACATTAAAATGAAAGTACTAAGGCGTAAAAAATTTACGAAGAAAAGATGACTATCCTTAGACAGGAGTTGTATAGAAAAGGTGGCCGAACTTCTACTGCCCCCGATATCAATGATGTTGAAGATAAAGTGTGGCAATATGCTCCAATACATCTGGACTAGAATATTAGACCACGTAATGACAGTGATAATATTGCAAGTAGGTTGTGGATTTTCAATAAAAAATTCAGTATTTCAGATGTACTACATATGTATACTTCTAACTTTTCTTTCTTTTATTTTTACCAGTATTTAACTAATGATTTTTTTCTTCAATCAATGAAAGTAAGTAGGTAGGCTATGGTTTCTTTTTTCAACCGAAACATTCTCTAAAATTCAGTGTCGTTCCATGTGTTTAAATCATCAGGCCTCTCTCGTAAAGTTCGGGTTTTTCTATCAGAAGGATATAGATAATTAAGTATTTCTTGTTCTTCCTCGATTGATAAGTGGTCAATTGCTTTATCCATCATCATAATACATCCATTTATAACAAATCATGGGAAGAACCTATGTCGTTTTACGGTTTTATCAAACAAAATAAAACGAACGAAACTATACAACATAACCTAAACGTCAAACTTATCGGCGGGATAGAACCTTATCTGGTCCTTCAAGTAGCAGGTAACTTTATTCCTCTGATAGGGACCTTATTCGACAGTTAACTACTATCTGACCATTGAAAAACCATGAATATTGCTATTCGACAAATAAAGGCTATCTGACTGTTTATCTGACGATTGAAAAATCGGCCCTTAATAAATTACAAATTATGTTACACATAAGTAACTTTTGGCCAAGCATTTGAGTCAGAGCGGTCAACTATCCAAGTACTGGCCTCGCGCAACGTTGTTTAAATTTATTAAATTTACTTTTGTTGTATGGGAGCCCCTTTATGTTGAATACAAAAGTAACAAAATAAATAAATATACATTATTGATTAATTATTATGTGTCTCTAAAATTTAAATTAAAATCTATCTATAGACATATACTATCTATCACGTATATACACAAATATCAACAGACAGACAGACGACGAAGTCTTAGTAATAGCGGTCCCGTATTAACCTTTAGGTGCGGAACTCTAAAAATACACGATTAACAGCGCCTATATAGACTTTCATCATCATCATCATCATCTCAGCCGTAAGACGTCCACTGCTGGACATAGGCCTCCCTCAAAGATCTCCAGTGGTTTCTGCTGGCAGCGGCCTGCATCCACCGTGAGCCCGCAGGCTTCACCAGATCGTCTGTCCATCTAGTTGGTGGACGTCCTACGCTGCGCTTGCCGATCCGTGGTCTCCATTCGAGAACCTTATATAGACTTTGCTTTTATGCTATTAAAGAATTTCATATCCTCTTTACGTCCGATGAAATCGAATATAACCTATATCTGCTATAAATTTTAAGTGGTCTAAAATACCCGAGTGGTCTGTGCTACAGTTATTTTTGTTCTTACGCCCAGAAATGACAGTATTCGGGTGGGTTTATGTTAATTTACTTATTGTCCTACCTTTTTGTTTTGGGGAAATTTTAATGTGTTGTTTTACTGTATGAGGTTATCGGACAAAATGTTTGCAAATGACTTTTGTTAATGTTATGCTAGATGGAAGGGTGTATCGTTTAAAGTGTTTTAGCAGTTTTAATATTTTAGACATCGTTTTATAGATTTAATATAGAAATTTTAATAAGTACCTACGTCAAAAAAAGCGTTAAAGTTCTAAAAGTAATTAAAATCATTTTAAGACAGTATGGTTAAAACTTTGTCGCTTACCTACTTAGAACAAACACCGACTGACATAATTCTACCTCTATTTAAGCCAGTATTCGATCTGTCACAAGTCTATAAAATTATGTTTGCTGAAATCCCTCATCACTTATCACCCCATCATCTCTAGAGCACCCAAACTTTTCACAAAGTTTGACCGTCAGGGTAAAAGCTTTATAGCACCCAACAGCTATTGAAACGCAATGCAATGTAACGTAAAGTTCGGCAGCATGTTTATAGCACATCGATTACTGTAACAGGTGCGCGGCAGTGCCCGGATGAGATACTGCTTATTTACACGGTGCATCGCGCCAGGTGAGTTACTGCAAGATCGTGTACTATGCCGCATCTAGCGATGGTCAGCCGTTGACTGTATAAGCAATTTTAGATGCTATTTTACGAAATATGTGTGTGACTGTCAGGAAATGTTAGGAAATTTCATAAATAGAACATTATAATTTGATCATCCGGCTTAGCATGGTTTTATACAAAACGTGACGTATTTAACAACATAATAGCAAATAGTCAGTGAAATCGGATCTTTCGTTTTCGCGGTTTCTGGAAAAGTGAATGAAATATTCCAGACAGCCTACAATAAATACAAGACAAGACACTGTATCATACAAGCTTAATACTATTATTATATATATGTTTTTTATTTTGTCTCTTCTTTCTTGGAAGAGAAAGTGACCGTATAAAATGCTTCTAAAGTCCTTTGCACAAAGAGCAAATAAATTTAAAAATACAGAAACATAACCCACTATCATCTATCTATCTATCAAATATTTGATAGATTAAAGCGTTACTTTGCGGAAATTCATTCTGAATACCTAAGCAAGCAAATATTTAGAACTAAACACAGCCACTTCTCTTTTTTTTTTTTTTTACTACTCACACAGCATCATCTTACCCCCTATGGGTGTTAGGTGACTGATATACTACATAGATAATTTTTTTATTTCCTTGGCAAGATTCTATAAAAAATCGTGCAAAAGTATCGTATAAAAGTGGGTGCCGAATTAGAACTAAATATTTGTTGCCATTTAGGTATTTATAACCGACCAATTTACCGAAGCACTAATCTGTCTCTCATTTTCCCTATTTCCCCAAACAACTATTTATTATTCAAATGCATGGCACACTGTGTACAAGAATAATACCTATAAGAATGTCGGTTTGTTTGTAGAGGACAAAATGCGGCGCGCAATGTCCCGAGATGTCCGAAACTGGGCTTTTTACCCTAACTTTGGGTAAATTAATTTGGTAAATATGAGGGTTGCTGTACCGATTACACAAAATTGGCACATTTTCTTTTCGCTGATTAGCCAGACAAGATAAAACATGTCATCATCATTTCGGTCGTAGTATGTTTTTCGTTTGCTAATTAAAAAAATAAAATAAAAAAAATATTATTATATATTTCCAGTTCTTCCCTATTTTTTTTCGATCGCGACGCGATACCCCGAGCATAGATTATTCAATTGCTCGGAGAGCGACAGCCCATTCTTATACACAAAAAAATATATATTTGTTAGTAGGTTTATATGAAGGAATCATTATTTAACATGAATAACATGACGTCCAAATGATTGGATTTCTATGAGGTTGGAAATGATGATTTCGTTATATTTCCCGGTGGGCAGAGCAGTCCACTACACCCATATGACATTTTTAAAATTGATTTAAGGTAAGTATTAGAGGGGTATTTATAGGTTACTAAGTAAAATTACGTAAGACCACTCAAAAAATATATGAATCACTTTTACACAGTTTATTACAAATTAGTGTCTAACCTTAAAACAGTCTCCATCAGCACACCACTACAACACTTTTCACTTTTAGAGGTCTAGTCGCTACGACGCGCAGAAAACAGAATGTTGTGCTGAAGTCGCGAGTCGTTATATTAGGTTAGGTTTGACAACCGGAAACGACTCAGTACTACAGCTAACCATTCACTTAGTTTTAATAAATTAAGCGATACATTTAAAATTAATTAACTATTGTATAAATAATAACATAAATACTGAATATTTATGGTTACATTATATACATTTTATTGCAACAAAATCTTTCCAACCTAATTTATTTTTAAATGATATCGTTTTCCAACTATTTAAAATGATTCATTATCGGAATAAAATAACTTAGTACAATGGATTCATTATAAATTCTGCACTTAATTAATAGTTATCCTTACAGCTCGACCATCCTGTTGGAGCTAGTCCCTACGCGAGAGAGATCTTAATTGTTAAGAAATATTTTTAAATCATATTAATTTTAATGCACAGATCACAATGACAATGCTTTCCTAATTAAACTTAACTAACATGAACTACATCTACCGTGTTAATCTAAATAATTATACAATTTCATTAAAACATGATGAAAAACAATATATTTTTGATCGCTTATCTAAGCCGTTGACTTCAGCGATGAGTTTTGCTAGCTTGGATCTGCAAACGGAGCTACAATGCTCTGTTAATATGCCCATAGACGATCTTACTTCTCCTCATCGCTTGAGCCTAACACCGGTCATAAGAGAGAGCAAAAAAATTTTAAAAAATATGTTCAATTTATTTAATTTTATAAAGAAATCAGAAATAACAATTTACGAATTATAAATAATACAAGAATAAGCAAAGAAAATGTAAATGGAACATGGAGGAAGCATTAAATTCTTGCTACAATTTGATAGGAAGAAATTCAAAACAGATAATATGTCAGGCAAATTTGTTTCCTTGGAAAAGGAATTGCAAAATGCGTCTGGTAAATACCAGCAAGCTATGATAGAGGCTGAAAGACAATTGCCATAAACTTAGTAAATACGTAGACCTAGTCAATAATACATCCATTTATGTGCAAGCTTGTAGCAGCAGCACTCAAACGGACCAGCCAGACACCTCACACTCACACTCTGCCTCTCACGCTGGCGCAGGACAGGAGTTGGCGCTGACTTTGGAACATGAAGTCATTTCTCCTGTGGCGGCGCCTTCGCCTTCTCCGATGTGAGCTGAAGGCTTAGGTTTACCATCTACACAGTCTACGGTAAAGCAGGACACCTGCTGTCAGACCCAGAAAACTGTGATTTATTCAGATAGGATTGGCAACGGAGTGGGCTCACTTTTATATGACCTTTTGACTCAGATTGTGATTAATAACTGCTTTATAAACGCTGCAACTAGTACTATCACGAATTGTATTGATGAGGATGTTAGTTTTGATAAATTGACCATATGAATAGTACAGTTAAGTGATTAAACAAATGTTAAGCGGTTGGATATTTTACAGCTTTTTGAGGTATTGCTTCAAAAATTAGAATGTGGTCTAGGCAAATTGATTATATTATGTGCCTTGCCATACTCAAAGTCATTGAGTATAAAACAAAATAGACATTTAAGTAATATACATTTACTACTTTACAACTTGACATGCCGTCATAGTGACGCTTTATATTTGGACTCTTATATTTTTATAAGTAACAGTTTTTTTTATGATGAGAGGTATCTTAAGATATTATATCTTTAAAGATATCTTTGTATCTTAACAACCAGAACAAGAATGTTCTTGGTAAATATTAGCATACAATATTTGTGGCACAGTTATAATTATTCTATAGCAAAGTTTTCTGACGAGCCCTATATCTTTAGCTAGTTATTCTGCTAATGAGGGCGTAAATTTAACAAAGTTAGCTGACCATAATTTAGACTGACTTTGCAAACTTGCAGTTACCTGTAGTCCACCAAATTATCCAAGGTTTACCCAGCAAAATTCTGAAATTAGAATTATTTTGATATTGTTTTAATGTAGATATTATGTGCATATCTCAGAACACTGGATCACATGTAATCAGTCAATACCATATTACAGTAATTATTCATGTGATAGTAGTTTCAAACGAAGTACCGCTATTAGAGGCGGAATTGTTATTCTGGTTAAAAACATTCTTAAATTTAAAGAACGTAAGATATTGCTAAGTGACGTGACGAGACGTGTTGAGTGATGTCTTGTGTGGAACTTAAGCGACATATTTGTGTTTGCGTTTATCGAGCTCCGATTGCGGATCGGGCAACCTTCGAGGATATAAGGAGGATACCAAGGAGGCCTTACTGAAAATATTTACTTGTAATAAAAGTATTATTGTATGTGGAGACATTATTAATAATACTCTTGCAGACAGACTAATTAATTAAATTGTTTTAATATGGTAAATTATTTTATGCATAAATAACATATCTACCTCTCAGTCTCCAATAGTAAAATAGTAGTCAAACATTTTAATTCAGACCACTATGGTCAGAGTGTTAAGTTTTATATTGAACGAGGTCATAATGAGTTATTAGAATTTACATACAGACCCATAACCAATAAACCAATGAACGTATTTTATATCAAAGTAGAAATAAATTATATGATCTGTACTCCGAAAGAGAATCTAAACTAAATGATGAAAAATTCATCACATAATGTCAGGAATTACGGAAAATTGTTTAAACAAGTATGCTACAAAGCAAAATCTAATTTTCCTAAGAATAAAATTATCAACTCTTCAAATAAAGTTAAAACCACTTGGAAGCTTATCAATAATGATAGGCAGTAACCCGTAGTAAACAGATAAAGTTAAAAATTAATATGAATATCTTAGTCAAAGATCAATCAAAGTCAATGATATTGCCAATGCTTTTGAAAGTTCTTTTTTTATAATATTCCGAAAACTATAACACAGTTATTAAACTCATCTACTTTTAAGGCTGTGGAACTATTATAGGCATCCGTTGATGCATGAGCTGAAGTCTTCTACTTTACTCATGAAACTGCTGGCTGCATAGTGAAAACATTTAAATATCTCAACATCAAATACAAAAAAAAGGATCTTTGGAATATCTCAATAGGTAATATTATATGTTAATGATATTGCCCCCCCTTCTGGCTTTCATTTTTAACAGCTGTGTCGATGTTGGGATCTTCCCGGATCTCATAAGTATGGCAAGCTTGTCTCTCTTCATAAATCTGGTATTCAATTTGATCTTGAAAATTATCGGCCTATCTTAGTTCTTCCGTAATGAGTAAAATCTTTGAAAAAAAAATATTTTAACACAACTTTTAATAATTTTGATCGCAACAGACTTCTGCATAGCAACCAGTTTGGCTTCCCCGAAGGTAGGTCAACTACTAATGCTGAAACATTATTAATAAAGCACATTTTAGAGCGCAGAATACTATCGACGTGTACTGTGATCTCTCCAAGGCCTTTGATTGTGACTGAAAATTAAAATTATAAATTAAATTCTTGTTAAAAATAAAGCATTACGGCATTCACAGCAAAGCCCTTGAGCTTCTATATTCCTACTTGACCGATAGAATTAAAATGGTTCAAGTAGGTAATGAAAAATCAGGATCAAAAATTCAATTTAATGGTTCCACAAGTATCAATACTTGGGCCTCTTTGTTTTAGGTATATGTAAATGATCTCCCGTATTTTGCTAAAGACCTTTGTGGCATAGTCTTATTTGCTGATGATACTTCTTTCTTAAAATGATGATATCTTCTTTCGAATAAAAATAATTCGGACGATGTAAGTAACTTACTGTCACAAGTACTAAATTGGTTTACTGTTATTAATTTACTGCTAAACACAGAAAAAAAAACTAAATGTATTACATTCAAACTCTAATGTTACAGAATTTGCTACAAAAATCATATTAAACGATGGAATTCTCGAGCTCGTTGACTCAACAGTGTTCCTAGGTTTACATATTGATTCTGATCTACAGTGGGAACTCCAAATTGCAGACCTTGCAGGTAGACTTAATGGAATATATCACAGATGAGGGTACGGCTAGACTGGTTTACTTAGCCACTTTCATAGTATTAACACGAGAGGTAAGGAAAAATTGCTAATTCCTACCTTCAGACAAATAAAAAAGAAAAAACTAGGCAAATAATTTATGAACTATATTATTATAGTTAGTTATAAGAACTCCAAAATTTTCCAAAACCCACAGAAAGCTGTAAGACATATTTTCAGTCATTAAACATATTAACGTTGCCGGGGCTCTACATTTTCGAGGTTTCCGTCTTCGTTAAATGTAACCTAAATTTATTTGAACAATACCGTCACACACACGCAGTAGACGGGATGAACTGCGCCAGTGCCCTGTTAGAGCAAACACAGCACTAGTGAGCAAAAGTTTTTTAGGAATGGCACCTAAAATTTACAATAAAATACCCAAAAATATAAGAGTTACAATTGACAATGTTTAAGAACGAACTCCATAAACTTTTGACCCTTAAATGTTATTATCACGTAAATGAGTTTTTGACTGATAAATAAAATTATAATTGAAATTGAATTTAATTGAATCTGACATATAGAATGATTTTACTTATAATTAATTTTCCGTAATTTTATCTGTTTTTCTAAATATTTTCCTTGAATTATTTACATAAAATATTTGCATGCTCTAAATAAACAAAACATGTATGGAACTGTAACAACTGAACATCTATTTGTAATTAAATTGTAACCCATGTTTGCAAATAAACATTATTCTTATTCTTAATTGTAATAACTACAAAATTGTAATAACTGATAAAGCTGTGTTGTTCGATTTGCTTTCTCAACTCAGTATAAAACATTAAAGCGAACTGTCAAGACAATGTTTTTTTTTTCATGATATTTTATTTTTGTTTTAAAATAATTAGTTTTATTAATTTTAAGTTGACCCGTCCATGTAGGCCATGTGCTTCTAAGGAAAAAACAAAGGTTTTAACTCTGACTTTGACTTTGCTGCTAGAGTTGCTTACACGACGGTGCCTACGCCTAGTCTCACGCCTTACTTCGACACAGCTTGAAGCCCCTCATGGGAAATGATCAGGCTGATAATTTCGAAATATCCTCGTTCTTATAACGGTATCCCCTCGTAATGAATCATCGCCCCTCATGAGCAATGATCGGGTTTATAATTTCGAAATATCCTCGTTCTTATAACGACAAAACCCTCGTAATCAATCATTGCCCCTCATGAGCAATGATCGGGTTGATAATTTCGAAATATCATCATTCTTATAACGATGTCGTTGATCCTGGTGGTTATTTCAATAAATATTTGTTCGTATAACGACTTTCCACTCCGGCTGAATCACCTCCCACATGGATATGTACGGGGGACCGGGTGATGCCTGGTTCAACTGTCTCGATATGTCTGAAACTCAAAATAAACGATTGAGCTGTTGTTCGATACATGTATAGAGTTTTCTGTATTACTAGTGGGCCGCCCCAGCCTCGCACGGGTTTTTATTCAATTTCTTTCCCCGGCAATTATTCGATTTTTTTTTTTCGCCTTCTAAACCTTCCCTAGGCCTCCACGAACATTTTAAGACTAAGACAAGAAAAATCCGTTCAGCCGTTCTTGAGTTTTAGTCAGACTAAAGAGCAGCAATTCATTTTTATTCATATAGATTTAATAATATTGAAACTACTATGTTATGTACCATGTTATGTCTAAGTTTTGTAAAACCAAACTATGGAAAAAAAATGATTTTGTATCTTGTATCACACATACGTCTCTCCACATGGATTACTTACACGAAAGTACATACCTGTCTCAAATATGTGATGCACACATGTGACACACACACGTGATGCACACACGCGACACACACATGTGCTACACACATGTGACACACACATGTGCTACACACATGTGACACACACATGTGACACACACATGTGCTACACACATGCGACACACACATGTGCTACACACATGTGACACACACATGTGCTACACACATGCGACCACACATGTGACACACATGCGCCACACTTGTGACACACATGTGACACACACACGACACACATGTGACACACACGCGACACACACGTGACACACATGTGACAAACACGTGACAGACATTTAACCTACATAGACCCACAGACTTATGTAGACATTTGTATAGGTAATTAATTGATCAAAGTCAAGAAATGTATTTTCTTTGCAGCAGAAGTATGCAGACTTAAACAAGTAAACATTAAAATTTATTAAATTTATGAAACTTAAAAATTGTTGAAATTAAGATTAAATGAAATACTGGTGAGAAACGGTTGTATACAAATGTTCTCTATTTTTATAGCATAAAAGCGAACTTTGTAGATTTGCGACACTGCTGGGAAACCCAAAATCCACAGAATCAATTTCAGAAATGATTTATCCGTTTTAATTCCGGCGTTGGTAGATCCGCAAAAACATTAAAAAAACCATCACTCAGTAAGATTTGCCATAATTCTACAGCTCACTGGTCAACTCATTTTTCTAGTTATGTATTAACCAGAAAAGTATTTGGAGCTATTGAAATTGCTAATTGACAAATATTATTATAAAATTGACGACTTTTGAAATGATAAATTTTAACTTTGGACTAACATGTAGGTATTTATTTTGATATTAATTTAAAAACTTATTTGGTTATATTTTAGTGACTTGCATGCCATTTATCATAATTTGTACACCGAAATTGGTAATACATGTTGATACCGACACATATATTTTTGACTGTAAACCATACATTTACACATGTTTCTGCAAATAAATGATATTTATCTTATATCTTTATCTAAAAAAATATATTAAATGAGAAATAAAATAGATTTTTAGAAATTACGCATTTAAATTTTAACGAATTGCTTTGTCTATGCGCGTACCCCTGTTTTTATAAGACTTAGACTTAAACACAAACTAAAACTTTTACTTGAGTGTTGCTTTGCGTTACGCAGTAAAAGGAATAAGGTATAATAAGTGCTAAGAAATTAGTTATGGCGAATTATTATGTCTTCGAAATACCCCTTTAAAACCCACATAATTCCGCCGCCCACTGGCGTGATGAAATTAAGGTAACCTAGTGTGCAAGTAAACAATGACCTAATAATAGGTTCAACTGTGTTTATATACAAGCAAGATTGAGCAGTCTTACAAAATTATTATTTTTTGATTAGTTGAACAATTTACGTTTACTTTAGTACTAGAATTGGATTTTCTTTAGCATGATATCAAGACGACATTGTCAGAGGCAATTTGTAGGCAGGCTGCCCAAGTGATTTTTGTTTAATATTTGAGGCTAATTGATATGCAACTTACAATTAGAAACAAGAATTAGTACTTCCTATTTATCATAGCAAAAGATTAAAATGAACTTGAAATGAAAAAGTAAAAGAAAAAAAAATGCTAATATTATTATATTACATAAGTCATTGGTACACAACTTTTTGTTTGCCATTAATTATGATATAGATGATAAATCTGGACAAAAATCACGAGTGCTATCCCACTTCTGAGCTATTAGAAGGGTATTTATAGGTTACTAAGTAAAATTACGTAAGACCACTCAAAAAATATATGAATCACTTTTACACAGTTTATTACAAATTAGTGTCTAACCTTAAAACAGTCTCCATCAGCACACCACTACAACACTTTTCACTTTTAGAGGTCTAGTCGCTACGACGCGCAGAAAACAGAATGTTGTGCTGAAGTCGCGAGTCGTTATATTAGGTTAGGTTTGACAACCGGAAACGACTCAGTACTACAGCTAACCATTCACTTAGTTTTAATAAATTAAGCGATACATTTAAAATTAATTAACTATTGTATAAATAATAACATAAATACTGAATATTTATGGTTACATTATATACATTTTATTGCAACAAAATCTTTCCAACCTAATTTATTTTTAAATGATATCGTTTTCCAACTATTTAAAATGATTCATTATCGGAATAAAATAACTTAGTACAATGGATTCATTATAAATTCTGCACTTAATTAATAGTTATCCTTACAGCTCGACCATCCTGTTGGAGCTAGTCCCTACGCGAGAGAGATCTTAATTGTTAAGAAATATTTTTAAATCATATTAATTTTAATGCACAGATCACAATGACAATGCTTTCCTAATTAAACTTAACTAACATGAACTACATCTACCGTGTTAATCTAAATAATTATACAATTTCATTAAAACATGATGAAAAACAATATATTTTTGATCGCTTATCTAAGCCGTTGACTTCAGCGATGAGTTTTGCTAGCTTGGATCTGCAAACGGAGCTACAATGCTCTGTTAATATGCCCATAGACGATCTTACTTCTCCTCATCGCTTGAGCCTAACACCGGTCATAAGAGAGAGCAAAAAAATTTTAAAAAATATGTTCAATTTATTTAATTTTATAAAGAAATCAGAAATAACAATTTACGAATTATAAATAATACAAGAATAAGCAAAGAAAATGTAAATGGAACATGGAGGAAGCATTAAATTCTTGCTACAATTTGATAGGAAGAAATTCAAAACAGATAATATGTCAGGCAAATTTGTTTCCTTGGAAAAGGAATTGCAAAATGCGTCTGGTAAATACCAGCAAGCTATGATAGAGGCTGAAAGACAATTGCCATAAACTTAGTAAATACGTAGACCTAGTCAATAATACATCCATTTATGTGCAAGCTTGTAGCAGCAGCACTCAAACGGACCAGCCAGACACCTCACACTCACACTCTGCCTCTCACGCTGGCGCAGGACAGGAGTTGGCGCTGACTTTGGAACATGAAGTCATTTCTCCTGTGGCGGCGCCTTCGCCTTCTCCGATGTGAGCTGAAGGCTTAGGTTTACCATCTACACAGTCTACGGTAAAGCAGGACACCTGCTGTCAGACCCAGAAAACTGTGATTTATTCAGATAGGATTGGCAACGGAGTGGGCTCACTTTTATATGACCTTTTGACTCAGATTGTGATTAATAACTGCTTTATAAACGCTGCAACTAGTACTATCACGAATTGTATTGATGAGGATGTTAGTTTTGATAAATTGACCATATGAATAGTACAGTTAAGTGATTAAACAAATGTTAAGCGGTTGGATATTTTACAGCTTTTTGAGGTATTGCTTCAAAAATTAGAATGTGGTCTAGGCAAATTGATTATATTATGTGCCTTGCCATACTCAAAGTCATTGAGTATAAAACAAAATAGACATTTAAGTAATATACATTTACTACTTTACAACTTGACATGCCGTCATAGTGACGCTTTATATTTGGACTCTTATATTTTTATAAGTAACAGTTTTTTTTATGATGAGAGGTATCTTAAGATATTATATCTTTAAAGATATCTTTGTATCTTAACAACCAGAACAAGAATGTTCTTGGTAAATATTAGCATACAATATTTGTGGCACAGTTATAATTATTCTATAGCAAAGTTTTCTGACGAGCCCTATATCTTTAGCTAGTTATTCTGCTAATGAGGGCGTAAATTTAACAAAGTTAGCTGACCATAATTTAGACTGACTTTGCAAACTTGCAGTTACCTGTAGTCCACCAAATTATCCAAGGTTTACCCAGCAAAATTCTGAAATTAGAATTATTTTGATATTGTTTTAATGTAGATATTATGTGCATATCTCAGAACACTGGATCACATGTAATCAGTCAATACCATATTACAGTAATTATTCATGTGATAGTAGTTTCAAACGAAGTACCGCTATTAGAGGCGGAATTGTTATTCTGGTTAAAAACATTCTTAAATTTAAAGAACGTAAGATATTGCTAAGTGACGTGACGAGACGTGTTGAGTGATGTCTTGTGTGGAACTTAAGCGACATATTTGTGTTTGCGTTTATCGAGCTCCGATTGCGGATCGGGCAACCTTCGAGGATATAAGGAGGATACCAAGGAGGCCTTACTGAAAATATTTACTTGTAATAAAAGTATTATTGTATGTGGAGACATTATTAATAATACTCTTGCAGACAGACTAATTAATTAAATTGTTTTAATATGGTAAATTATTTTATGCATAAATAACATATCTACCTCTCAGTCTCCAATAGTAAAATAGTAGTCAAACATTTTAATTCAGACCACTATGGTCAGAGTGTTAAGTTTTATATTGAACGAGGTCATAATGAGTTATTAGAATTTACATACAGACCCATAACCAATAAACCAATGAACGTATTTTATATCAAAGTAGAAATAAATTATATGATCTGTACTCCGAAAGAGAATCTAAACTAAATGATGAAAAATTCATCACATAATGTCAGGAATTACGGAAAATTGTTTAAACAAGTATGCTACAAAGCAAAATCTAATTTTCCTAAGAATAAAATTATCAACTCTTCAAATAAAGTTAAAACCACTTGGAAGCTTATCAATAATGATAGGCAGTAACCCGTAGTAAACAGATAAAGTTAAAAATTAATATGAATATCTTAGTCAAAGATCAATCAAAGTCAATGATATTGCCAATGCTTTTGAAAGTTCTTTTTTTATAATATTCCGAAAACTATAACACATTTATTAAACTCATCTACTTTTAAGGCTGTGGAACTATTATAGGCATCCGTTGATGCATGAGCTGAAGTCTTCTACTTTACTCATGAAACTGCTGGCTGCATAGTGAAAACATTTAAATATCTCAACATCAAATACAAAAAAAAGGATCTTTGGAATATCTCAATAGGTAATATTATATGTTAATGATATTGCCCCCCCTTCTGGCTTTCATTTTTAACAGCTGTGTCGATGTTGGGATCTTCCCGGATCTCATAAGTATGGCAAGCTTGTCTCTCTTCATAAATCTGGTATTCAATTTGATCTTGAAAATTATCGGCCTATCTTAGTTCTTCCGTAATGAGTAAAATCTTTGAAAAAAAAATATTTTAACACAACTTTTAATAATTTTGATCCCACTTCTGAGCTATTAATCCCACTTCTGAGCTATTAGAGGGGTATTTATAGGTTACTAAGTAAAATTACGTAAGACCACTCAAAAAATATATGAATCACTTTTACACAGTTTATTACAAATTAGTGTCTAACCTTAAAACAGTCTCCATCAGCACACCACTACAACACTTTTCACTTTTAGAGGTCTAGTCGCTACGACGCGCAGAAAACAGAATGTTGTGCTGAAGTCGCGAGTCGTTATATTAGGTTAGGTTTGACAACCGGAAACGACTCAGTACTACAGCTAACCATTCACTTAGTTTTAATAAATTAAGCGATACATTTAAAATTAATTAACTATTGTATAAATAATAACATAAATACTGAATATTTATGGTTACATTATATACATTTTATTGCAACAAAATCTTTCCAACCTAATTTATTTTTAAATGATATCGTTTTCCAACTATTTAAAATGATTCATTATCGGAATAAAATAACTTAGTACAATGGATTCATTATAAATTCTGCACTTAATTAATAGTTATCCTTACAGTAAGTGATACTTACGAGTTCAATATCGGATTTCTTTCTTGGCGAGAGAGATTAGGCCTTAATTCACCACGCTGGCCAAGTGCGGGTTGGTGAATGTCACATGTCCTTCAAACTATTTAAAATTCGCAGAACATGCCTGTTTCCTCACGATGTTTGCCTTCAACTTTAGAGCACGTGTTTAAAGCGCACATAAAATAACACATAGAACCCATGACCTTCGGAATAAAAGTCGAGTGTCCTCCCACTTAGCCAACACGGCTTTTTTTTACTACGAGTTGCAATTTGATCTTAAAATAAAACTCAAGACAATTTTTATTTCGTTTGTAATGATTGGCTAACGATAAATGGACAAAACGAGTAACAGAATGGGTACCCCTGGAAGGACAAAGGAAACAGGGAAGACCAAAAAGAAGGTGGAGCGATATTTTATCAAAAATAGGAGGACCAGCGTGGATGAGAAAAGCGAGGAATAGAGAAGTTTGGAAGAGATTAGGGGAGGCCTACGCCGCTGAGGCGACTATTGCAGAGGAAAGTGATCATGGTGAAAATTAATAATAGAATAGTAGATAGTTATTAGATAAGTAAGTTTGTCAATGTATATTATTTTGTACTGCATTAGAATAAAGGCTTTTTTATTTTTATTTTATTTTATAATGATTGGCTTGTAAGGCTGTTTGTTATAATGACTTTTGCCTGCCCACAGGTGAAAAAAATGATTGGCTTGTAAGGCTGTTTGTTATAATGACTTTTGCCTGCCCACAGGTGAAAAAAATGATTGGCTTGTCTATGACGCGTAGGTAGCTAATTTTTATATACATATAATTCGATCAGTCAGAGAGAAATAAACATTTTCAGTGCAAGTGTTGTATAACGAAATGTACAGTTTCTACATGCTTTCTCAATTTAATCAAATTTCAATCGAAAGTTATTGCATCACAATCATAATGTAGGTACGTACATAATCTGAATTTTGCCCCAACTTCAATTGTAGAACACATTCGCTTCACTCATAGGTTCAACAAATTCTATCAAATTGAATTGTGAAGTCTATTTTGGAAAATAGGCTCACTTATTTCATTTACCGCGGGAAAACTATTATTTAATACTATATATCCATTGTTTGGAGGAGGGTGCTGATACTGCAATGCAACACAGTTTTATGGCTTACGCAGTAGCTCAACGTTCCCATTGTTATTGTGTTAATTTCTAGAAAGTTTCAATTATATATCTTTATTATGTTTATGTTATTGAAACTAGAATCACCGTGGCCTGAAAACTTGTAGAAAAATAAACCGCCTTGAAGTCAGCAATACGGCTAATGACACGTCGGTCGGCAGGTATTTGTTTAGGACTGGCTAAATGGCCGGCGTTTAGCTGCTGTGTGGACTGAGACAAGAGATGTAGCGGGTTTAACTAAACCCAGACACTGGTTAACTGACGCTCTAAGCGCGGAGTTCAATTAAATAAAATCTCATAATTCTTCTGTGAGTGTGTAGTCACTGAACTTCTCTCAAACGACCGGACCGTATTCGATGAAATGTTTTGTGTGTGTTCAAGGGGATCTGGGAATGGTTTAGATTCACAATACGGTCAACTGGATATTGTTTTTTGAGACGTGGGACAGGACAACGTCTGTCGGGTCGACTAGTATTTAAATAAATCTTTCCGGCAATCTACACATAATCTAGTCCCGTGGTAAGCTCTAAGCTTGTGTTACGGGTACTAGACATCTGATATACTTAATATAATATAGATACATATATAGATATTTTTTATTATACATATTAAACACCAGACCAAGAATTATAAGGAATTGAGTTGAATTGAACCCTGCAGGTTTTGAACGCCTCAGTGGCGCGGTGGCGGAAGGTCCGCTTGCGGCGACAGAGGTGGGTTCCGATTTCCGCCGTGGGGTCAAGTGTTTGTATGTTCAAGCAACCACTTTTTCCTTGGTCTGGGTGTTTAAATGTATAATAATAAATATCTGTATATGTATGTCTGTTATAAGCATATCAGAAGTAAAAAAATCAGACTTAGTGTAAAAAATTGAAGCGAACTGGATGCGAATGTTATGTTATTATCCTTGATAATGTTTAGCTTTATTTAAATTAATTTTAAGTTGATGTGTCCATGTGTGCCCTGTGCTTCCATGGAAATAAGTGTTTTGACTTTGACTTACATGTCTAGTACCCGTAACATAAGCTTGGAGCTTACCACAGAGCTATATATTATTACTACCTTGTAAAATATCTGTCAAGCCTAGTTGAGAGTACTCGTTGGAACGTTCACCCTTTCTCTTCCCGTAGGTGCCGAAGTACCCGGACAAGGAAAAATTACAAGAAGATGGACAGAATCATTTCTTGAAACACCAAGTTTTCTTGGACTGCGCTCGCCAACCCGCCTGCTACAAGTAAGGTAAGTCCAATTTTAGACATTTTATAGCTGAATGATCAAAAATTAAAATAAAAAAATTTATCAACGACATATTTCAGGAAATTTATCAATTTACGCTAACTCTCTGTAGAATTATCAGTGGACGAATTACATAAATACATAAATAATATAATCAGTTATTTTAATCAAATACATTACTCAATTCTCCAATGGCGATAGATTAGATATAGGGCGGAAAAGGTCAACAAATTCTGATACAGTTTGCCCCATTTGAACACCAAGACTACTGAATCGATTAAAATAAATTTGTGTAGGTACCTGTGTACTCTAGAAACATATCCCTCCTAGCGCAGGCTTAAATCGCTTCCTCTAATTACTTCAAGCACCTACAGGGTGATACAGGTGCGAGATTAAATGGCCGCCGTGTATACAGGGTGTTCATTACGATATTGCGAGTATTGCCAGCGGTTTTTATTAGCTGTCATAACGTTTTGCTTTTTGATGAGAATTGAATTCCCGTGATGGCTCCTCCATTGTCGTCATTGTTTGGCCGAGCCGTTTGACGCCATTTTTTCCGCCATTTGCAATTTCATTTTGGGGACGGTGTTCGAGCGGTTTGCAAAATGGTCGGTGTGATTTCGCTTAAGTATTTGTGTGAAATGTTGTGTGTTCTTACTTTTTGAGAAAATACTTTTTTAAATTTTTATGCAGAAATATGGTTACAGATGTGTCTTAATCTTTTTATGCCTGAAATTTTTAAAATAGCTTAACCTGCAAAGTGTGTTTGATTAAAATTAAAAAAACGACATGTGGCACTCAGAGACTGCCGCGGTAAAGCTAGCTATTGCATAGCATTTTTTATCAACATAATTATGCAATTATAATTTTATTATATATTTATTTTATTTATGCATGATTTTTTGCATCACAAAGTTGATGATAATGATGAATAGAGATCATTTTTTTAACTCTATTGATTGAGGGGCGAAGAAGGGGATTACGCATGCGCAGTAACGCCGATACAACCAATGCCACCTAAAGGCCGGTTGCTGAACTAAAGAGACAAGCGTGATATTTCAAAAAGTCATTAAAAGTTCTGCTCTTTATCGATAGATGGGTAAAAAAAAACAACACTCAATATCAATTAGCGATGTCGTCAGCCCATCTCGCTGCTTGACGACCGACGTTCCTATAGGCGTTCCTTGGACGCCACTCAGTCATTGTCTTACTCCACCCAATATCTTCCACCATCGTTCGTCTTCGGATGTCGATATTGGAAACACGGTCTATAAGTTTGATGCCGAGCATGGCACGCTCCATGGCTCTTTGTGCAACTCTCATGCGGTACACAATCTCCTGCGTGAGTGTCCATGTTTCGGCACCATAAGTCATGGTAGGCAGAACACATTGGTTAAATAAACGAGACTTTAGACCTATGGAATTTCAGCAGATTTAAGATTTAAGATGTCGTCCAATTTGTTAAAAGCGGCCCAACCCAGTTGAATTCTTCGAGCGACCTCCTTAAGTTTATGTTCTTTGCCAAAAGAAAGAATATGTCCAAGATAAACATACTTTTCAACAATATCTAGCTTCTCATTTCCAACTGTTACAGTTGGGTTTTGCATGTTAGAGATGTTTCCCATTACCTTCGTCTTGGACATATTCATTTTAAGGCTCACTAACAGAGAAGCATCAAAAAGATGTTTAAGCATAGATTGAAGGTCGTCGTAGTTTTCGGCACACAGGATAAGATCGTCTGCAAATCTTAAATGTGACAAGAATACACCATTCACATTAATACCTCTCGTATCCCAGTCTAGGACCTTAACGATAACCTCCAAGACAGCCGTAAAAAGTTTGGGTGAAATGATATCTCCCTGTCGTACTCCTCTTTTGATAGGCACAGGTTGAGTTAAGGCATGTGTCCTAACTTGCAGAGTGGCTGAAGTATAAAGTTCCCGGAGAAGATTTATGTACCGTGAGTCAACATTGCAGCGACTAAGAGCGTGGAACACGGCCCAATGTTCGACACTGTCGAAAGCCTTCTCATAGTCGACGAAGGCCAATCAACAAAGCTAATCAACGGTACAAGAAAATGTCAAACTATACAACCCCAAACCTCGAATTTTCGCTAGCGCGATCTAGAGCTAGCCCTTTTTAGCGTAGCGAAATCTAGTTATAAAATAAAAAAAGTATTACTGTTGTGCCGGTCGGAGTGTTAGGTTTCTTTCGTTACCGAATTTCTGGATTCGGTCTACACGCTCAAGGCCCGCGATATAAGCTATGCAATAGCTTAATAAAAACTTCTAGCTAACTATGCTGAGCTTTTATCTCTGCAGTTAATTTATAATTGTATGCGTACTAAAATGCAAGTAAAAACACGAAAAAAGTAAACCAAACTCTGTCGAACTAAAACCTATTTGAAATTTTGTTGTTTTTCCGGACCACCAAGTATTTAAATTTAAAACTCCACAATAACCCCTTTACAACTCGAATGGCATAAATACAATTCGAATTCAAAAGTCGATCCGAACGCATCTATTTTATGACACAATTCTACATTCAAAAGTTTTCGTTATCTGTGCAATGTAACTTTCCCGCCAATCGCAATCGAACGTCAATGTCTGCGGTGAAGAAATTAAAAGTTTGTCAGTTCGCCTCGAGGTGTGGGAGCGAGCGGTCGTCTGCTAGTTTGATTACTGCTATGTCAGGAAATTCAACTTGATACAAGAGTTGAGTTGCTTTTTAATTTCTGCAGCTTTGATTTTCTATCTCAAACTTATTTTACCTCGAACCGAAAAAGAGGGGTGTTATAATTTATTTGTTTCTGTCTGTGGCACCATAGCTCCCGAACGGATGAAGCGATTTCAATTTAAGTCGTTTTATTTTTATGAAAGGCGACTTTTGCAACTTTAGGCGATACTAATTAAGCAAATAATTATACTAAAGGGGGGTCTCAAATAAAAACGCATAACGTATACATTACAACATAATAATATGATTTTGATTTTATATCTTTAAGGGAACTAAGGTTTTGAGATCGGGTTTTTTTATTGAATTTTAAATTCGGATTATTTATAAAATTAAATAAGAAATTATTTCAGGTGTTTTCATGTATTCGCTTATTTTTATTTTGAATTTGCTGCCTAGTTAGTGTAATCTACACATCGTAAGAATTTAAGCCGTAGGAATCCATTATTAGGCAGTCTCATAGATTCCCAGCTGGAAGCGGTTAGCATCCACCGTAAACCTGCGTCATTAATCTAGTCATCCATCACTCCGTCTGAATTGAAGTCCTTCGATATATTATATACATACTGTCGTTCGCAGTTTCCTTTCGAGAACTTATATCAACATGCATCATGTTCTACGTGTTTATATATAAAGAAGTGGCTCTCTACATAAATAATTATCTTATTGGGCGTTTGATTGGGAAAGTGACACAAACTTTTAGGAAAAAAAAAACAAAAACTTAGATTACTGAGGAGTAATGTATTTTTTATTTTTCTGATTAACATAAAAAATAAAATAGAAAAACACACACTCATATAATATAACACACACCAGTTAACAGTTACAGTATTAAGATGATGGTACACGCAGAGAAAAATCTGGCTACCAATACAAGAAAAAACCCTACTGCAACTAGAACTTCTGTTTGCAGTCGTGACAGCAAGACCCACGAGTTTACTTTACAAAAAACATTCTGTTATTATATCTACCAGAGATTTATTAATGACAACAAGATGTTTAGTGCAACTGACCAAGCAATGTAATACTCACTACAAGGTAAATAACGCGCCTGTTACAGTACCCATGTAAATGTAACCATACGTAGTAGTAGAGATGACCGGACTGATTGTATGAACTACTAAGCAATCTAGTAAACATTAACTATTCGTATCGTAACACTAACTTTTTAGTATTGTTATGTTAACTTTATGTTTTTGTAACATGCACAATACACATTGTAATGGTAGCATTCTAGGTATTGTTACCGCTACTGTTTCGTATCGTATATACTTAATACCTACTAGCTTAGGTGGAGCCTGCAATCTAGTGCACTTGCAGCACTAACGGATCCTCTCAGGCTTTTAATGGACAAAAATACAATTTTATTTGTCTTAGTATAAGCAACCAAAACTGTATTTTCTCAATTATGAAACCCCATAGAAATCCATTTTTGGTGTTGCCAGTACACTGGATTGCGAGCGCTCCATCTAAACTCTAAAGAGCCTTCAGTAAGTGTGACGCCTTTTAATGAAAAATGCCCGTTTTTATTATAAATTCTACTTGTCTTCGATTATCTAGTTTTAACTTAAAATGAATCAAAGAAATTAAGATTAACGGCATTTTCGTTATTAGGACGTGCCACGTGCTTCGGCTCCATTATGTAGTTTGAGGTTTCCTGTAATAATAAAAAATATTAAGTAGGTAAATAGAAAAATAACATTTATTTTATAGTCATCACAATCATTCAAAATCTTGTCATAATCTTAATCAGCGCATATCTTTATTACTTCTTATACAAAAGTCAAATACAATGAAATATTTATTTATGTATGCATCAATGGTCATTTCCGTAGTTTCTATTTCCTTAAATCTTTTCTTAGCTGTACTATGCCACTTCTCTGTCACTAAATGCCAAGGTTCCGTACAGTTTGGCGCCACTGGATGTCTTCATCCGTTTCGCTTTCTGGAAAGATACATACGTATATAAATAAAAAATCATAAAACAAATAAAGTACATAGTTTCATTTAAATAAAATAAAACAAGTTACAAGTTTATTAATTAATATAGGTAATTTAGTTTATTGATTAATTCCTTAACTAGATTACTGTCTAGCATCGAGAGTGTAGATATTGTTACATTGTTTACTGAAATATACATAAATAATCTATATATATAAAAATGAATCACTATTTCCCTTGGTCACGGCATCACGCCTGAACGGCTGGACCGATTTCGCTAATTCTTTTTTGTTCTGTTCGTTATTATCAGCAGAAGGTTCTTATGAATGAAAAAATTAAGTAAATTGCCTGGACACAATTTGAATACTCATTTAAAATACAGCCTGTACCCATATAAAATACTTATTATAAATTCTAGGTAGGTACTCGCCTTTGTCAAGAATTTGCAGTTGTTCCAGTATGTCTTTAACTTCTAATAATCCATAAGATCTTTGATTATTATATTACAAATTTTTCTTCGCCCATTATTTGATAATTTGCCTTGTTCAGAGTATAAATTTAGCTGGCCTCGTCCTTCATTTGATTTTAGGAGGAGATTTTTCAATGGCTGAAATGAACACAAAATACCTATTTATTAAAAGAATTAGGCAGGAAATTATATTGAAGTTTTATTTGCACATAATGTCTGTCTGTTTTATTTTGAGATCAAGTAGTCTTTATTTGTAGTATTCATCTTACCAAACATGCATCTTCATTACAGATCGTCATATCCTGATCTCCAATAGTGGTAGCCACCTCATGCTCATTAGATGTAGCCATCTGATCCTCACTTTTGGTTGCTACGATGATGATGTTGGAATCATTTGATTGGGTAGAGGTATCATTATTACTTAGAGGGACCAGAAATTCACTATTACTATGTATTTGTTTGTGCTTGGGATTAAGCATGTCTACAAACATAGGGGCCTGCAAAATACAATTATAAGTTATTAAAAGTACATACTACTTATATAAGTGTACTACACAACACAAGCCTATGTAAAATAAATAGGCTAGTGTCGGTCAGGAACTAAGAATGAAAATTTATGAATTCCCATCACAGACCGAAAGGAAATACTAGTTCATCATCAAAAGTTTAAATCGTTCATTGCTCTTTAGTTCACACCGCTTTCCAAAGACAAAAACATGCAAGGCGTTCATACGGATCTTAAAGTTCCAAGCTCTTATGTCATTCTGTATGTTCATAAGTTAAGCTAGCCCTGCAGCTTGATAAAACCAATTTTTGTTATATCATCAGGATTGCAATAGGTAACATTTGCAAATTTTCTGATCAATACAACAATTCTAAGTTGGTTAAAATCGCCTTCTAAGATTTGTTCAAATTACTTCGCGGTGAAGCTAATAGAAGCATGTTAAAAGTAGAAGATACTTACGGGACTGCTGCTGGTAGGTGGCATTTCGCACTCTTCTGGGTTAGTTAATTTTTTCCAATTCTCCATGTTTCTCAAAAATTTGGCGTTGTCTCCAATTGGAGCGATCAATTCTTTGACTAGATTGTTGTCTAGCATCGCCAGTGTTGATATTGTTACATTGTTTACTGAAATATACATAAATAATAATATGTAAATAAAGATGCCGAAAACTGCCGGGACAACAACTATCAAAACACTTTTATTTCAACTTACCTTCAAATGTATTGATATATTGAGGTAAACCCCACTGCAGTAATAACTGCGGGATATCACCACCTTCGTCCCCATCCATCTTTGTAAACTATCACCAATTATTTAAAAAAAAACACACAAAACTGTTTTAAATAGCAAATACGAAGTAGGTAACTTGTTACTTTGTTCAGTTCAGTTTCTTGTAACTGGACTGCGCGACAATTTGCCAGTGTCGAGTTAATTAAAATTAATTACAAAGTGAAATCATGTATGTACTTTGTTGAGCGCGGTCTAAATCACAATGGCGGCTGACACTGACAGAGACAGAGAGCGCCGGCGCGGCGCCGGGGCGCAGGAGTCGCGGCTATCCAACTGTTCGTTTTGTTGTGCGAGTTTTTTTATTGTTTAGAAAAACACTATTTTATGTGGACAGAACACGATACTTAGTTATCTGAATACAACTTCGTTTGTTACTTTAAAACACACTAACGGAATAGCATAGAATAATATATTCATTGTAGTGTTTACTGTTTATGGAGTAATCTTTACTATAATATTCTGGTAAAACCAATGACACTGTTTTAAAGTAAACCAAACTAAACGAATAGTCTAATATACTTGGAACAATATGTATTGCACACAATAATATAGTTGTAATAAAAAAAAATTGTTTAGATTACAAACAAACATGTAGTCCACAATTAACGTTGTAGATCATTATTCGGAACTCGATCACTTATTACATGCGAATTTCTTTTTCTTAGTACATACAATACATTTTATGCATATTAACATAATTATTGTATAAGTTGCAATAATTATTGATGTTTTATTTCAATGATATTTTATTGTGTGCTACATTTATCAAATAATATTATGAAACATACGATTAGTACGACTGAATAATTAATCATAAAGGTAACTAGGACCAAGTATTTCAAACTGGAATTGTTGTAACCTACTTTTAACAATTAGATTAAGTACTTCTGTTTGTCACCGATTTCTCTGCGTGTATCTTGTGCAAAATATTTGTTCCGAAATATACTGATTCTTTACCTAATATGTACCGAAATATCGACGAGTCAAATAACGTAAAAGAAAGCCAGTAGCAATTGCTATCACCGGACGGGAGTATGCAAAAAGTCGCTAATTTTGCGAAACCAAAAAGCGGTAATGGTTATGCGTTGCGCAGCCAGCGCGTTTGTCTCGCGATAACGTGCGCTTACAATTAGCTAGGCCGGTTTATGCGAGAGTGCACAATTTTTTATTAATAGCAATAATAAAATATATTTCCAAATTCCGATATTGTTTTGAATGTATTTTGTACAAGGCATTTACGAATATTATTTACGTATTTTATTATTTTCAGATTCTGTGTAGGACAGTTTTGAATTGGTCGGTAATTTCGTATACAAATTAACAAAATATTATGTTTATTTTGCATCAAGAACAATTATATATTATTTTTTATTCAGTAACAAATTCGTTTGCCTTTTATTTTTTGAGATAGATAAAGGTTGAATCTTTGCTTGGTCTATAGGAGTTACTTTATGAACGGTGCGGCGGCGGCGCGGTGGCGTTATTGCGTACAGGAAGGATTTTGACACAAAATAATACAATTTCTGGATTTATTCTATTTTCTAGTGTTGTTGATTTAATTTAACACAAGACACAAGATTTAACAAAAACAATCGGAGTTAAGGTAATTTAATTACCCAAGTGCTTTATCTCAAAATAAATTTTCTGCAAAATCTAGACTCTTCATAACTCCAGCTAACTTAAAACCCTAAATTATGCCCACACTAAACACAAACACACACGTGACCAACATACAAAATGGAGCATCTTAGCCGCTGCATCCTGCAGAACCACGTCCACACTCGCAATTAGACGTGACTTGGCCATAATCGTTAATGTTTAGTACCGGACACATATTTCTGTACCTTTGTTCGGAGCAGTTTTGCAGATGCACCCTCTGTCTACGGCGATTATTCCAATCTATGGCACGCTCTCGACCAATCAGAGAGCGAGGCGAACTGTTAGTGTCGGGTTGATCAACTGTGTTCTTTTTTCGAATAGAAAGGAGGTTGGCTTTGTTTGGTCTATACAAATTTAGTCTATGAAGTCGCTCAATTCTTTTTTTAAACTTCAGTTTATGTTATTGTAAGCGATAAAGGCTCTATTTTAGCAATTTATGCTACAAATCGAGTATTATTGAACCAAGTTCAATCTAATTTGACCTTAGTTAAGTGGTAAATCTCAGTTTAGCGTGATCTCATCACGGTGATAAACTTACAACTGTTGGATTGTATGTACCTACATATTATGTAATGCATGCATTTTTAGTAAAATAAATAATTAAATATTTACGGACTCATCACACAGCATCACCCAACCCCAAACTAAGCTTGTGCTATGGGTGTTATGCGACTGACATACTACATAGATATAATATTTTTTGTACATACATACTCATTATATATAGAAGTTTATTGATCAACTATCGATTTTGCCTAATGTAAAATCATACACAAATGAACCAATCGCTGCTAAGTGTATTATTTTTCGTAAATAATGGCACCCGTAAAATAATTCACTGATATCTGATTGGTAAGTGTTTATTCATCTTATATTTACTGAACCTTAATGTTATAATAGAAAAATATTTACAATATCTATAACTCATGATCAAATAAATAAATATTAAGTCCGGAAATATTGAATTATTTTATTTTATTTAAATAGGTTAAAACATAGTTAGGCAATAAAAAACATAGTTAGTAATAGATGAATGTTTTGAAAGTAGATTCATTCTCACATCCACAAGGTTCTATTCCAAAATGAGCTTACAAAATTAATAATTCATAAAAAAGAAGAGAAGGAGACGAATGATGAGGAGAAGCAATCTACCTTCTAGGCCTTCATGCTCCATTTTAGACCACATCGTCACATCAGGTAAGATCGTGTGTCAAATGAGGGTATATAGCATTAAAAAAATTACATAATAAGCACGTTCAAAAATTACACTACAGTAGGTTCCTCAACCCTTACCACCTTATTAACAAAATGGAATCACACATTCGCGGCGAAATCCCGTCCAATTAGCGAGAAGACGTTCAATTATGCTCTCATATTGCCCCGTGATTTCTCCAGGGCAACTTTAGGGCTCAAATGAAATGTACAAAATTACATTACGACGAAATGAAAGTCGCTATGCATTTTTCTTGGAGATTGCTTGGAAATGTAGTTTGGTCGGATATTACTGTGTATCTTTTTAGTTTCTCAATTGCTGTGCTTTAAATGCAGATATGGTGTTTATTGTTGAATTTTTTATATTTCAATAAATCAATTAACCATTCAAAGTCAAAGTGAAAACATTTATTTCTTTAGAAGCACAGGGCATACTTGGACAGGTCAACATAAAATTGATAAAACAAATATTTATTTATTTATTTATTTAGTTGCATCAACAAGATAAGCATTAATACATTCAAGAATCACACACTATGATAATTATTACAAATACACAAATGCTACCTTAATAATAGACATAAACTGAGAACAATAACAACATGCAAAATAATCAATTATTATTAAAAATTAAAAATATAATAAAATTAAGTATTGATATTATTAATCAATTGAAGAATCTATAAAAAAATATATATATTCACGCCTCAACCACCAAAAATATACTAAAAATAATCAATTAAAATTAAATGAAAATAGGCAAAATTAAATAAAATGTTACATTAAAAAAAAAACAAAAATCTAAATTGTTAAATATAAAACTAGAAAAGGATAAAAAAGATAAATAAGAAATACAGTTAACAAATTTATCAGGTCAGAATTGAATCTATATTAAATTTAAAATGATACAGGCGTCCGGAGAATATATCGATTTCATGACCAGAAGCTGAGTGTTTCTTGTCGGTGTCGCTCGTGTCGGAGTCGTGTATACCATTATAAAATTTAAACATTCTGTTCATGGGAGAAAAGAGACCAATTTTAGTACGTGAGGTATACCTGACAAAAGGATTGTATCTATTCCTTCTAGGTAAAGTTCTAGGTACAGAATGTTAATTTGTGACAAGAGGTAGGCCGCATCAGTCAAGCCATTAATTAGTTTATAAAGAAACATGCTGTCCAGCAGTGATCCACGATTGCGAAGCGATTTCAAGTGGAAATGCGAAAGGCGATCGTCGTAAGATGGTAGTTTCTTTGCCAAGTTAAAGCCAAACGAGAGATGCCACAATTATCAAGGAAATAACATTATCTTGAGAGTTCACATCAATGTTTTGAATTTTTCATTTATTAAAAACCAAGAAAAGAGTAACGCAGTTTATAGTTTAGTTCGTAGTTTATTTATTTATGATAATTAACATGTTATACACCTGATTTCGCTCAATTATAATTAATCTATAATACACACAGATAAGATAGCAAAGGTCACAGACAAGACGATCAATATGAAATACAACTTATTCATTGAGCTGCTGTATAGTGGCATTGTCAACTTATCTAGGTACCTAAAATAATCCAATCCACTATAATATATTTTTTTAAGTTCCTCATAAAATAACATAACTAATATTTAATTGTTGCTGCAGTCGGCAATGTATAAAATCTGATAAATAGCACCACACTTAAAAAACAAACAGTAAACAGTAACAAGACAATACCCGCCTTGTCGCTGTGAGTGATCTTTTCCAGGCAAATTTAGAACTATTTAAATTGTCTTTAGAGATTCAGTGATTTTAAGCTTATTTGTATATTCACAGAGGACCCTCGAACCCACAACCTTCTCTGCATTCCACCAAGCCGCTGAGTCGTCATATTGCTGACAGTGAATAAATAAATTTCATTATAAAACTGGTAAACCAAAAATAAGTTGATAATCGCCTCATTATAGCACCGTGTTGTTCCAGAAGTTTCGTTATGAATATTTAGGAAACTCGCTCCAACGCGGTTTTTTGCGAAGTGAACTCTTACAGGCCAATAAATAAATAATCTGATATTATGGTGTAATGTTTGAAAACTGAGAATATAATAATTTCAGTATTTTATGGATTCATAAGGATTTTAAGTTCAAGAATCGGTATTAGTCAAGTGTGTCTAGTACTGTTACAATGGCTTAATCGTTGTCGCAGTAATTGCCATACACCATTATGAATAAACTGTTACATACACACGAATATAACTTAAATCCAAGCAATTAAGAATAAATACGATATAAAAAAAGAGAAATTAATTAAATATCTTTCAACGTTAATAGCACACGCACGCAGAAAAAATAGTCTTATACACTATTAATTTACCAAATCAATGACGCCAATTAACCAAAATGGTGTTCACTGATACCTGTGACGAGTTAATTTACGTGAATTTAATTTAATTAAAAAGCATATTTAGACCAATCTAAAGTTTAAAGAATTAATCATTTATTTGCAGAATAGGTACATAATTATTATTAGTAATGTGTATGTGGGGTAGATACTAGACAGTGTGGTAGTTATAATGTTATTAGAATGATTAATTTCATTTGATTTTCATTTTATTCATTTAAGAGATCATGTCTCATTATTTCCATACAAAGGTTGTCTGGAAGAAATTGTTTTTAGCAATGAGACCGCCCATTACGCATGCTAGGTTTAATATTACTACATATTAATATTTTTTTATTTTTGTTTATTTGGTGTGTGTAATAAAGAATTTTCTATCTATTCTATCTACCTCATAGTAAAATACACTGCTTATCATATCCGCTTATCTGCTATCACACAATAATTAATCATTTTACTAAATTAAATGATCCTAACATCATAATCTTCTTCTATATATGCCTCATAGTTTCAGACCTTCCCATATAAACCGAGACTCATACTACAACCTGTATATAATAGAAACCGACTTTATTTAGACTATATAGATTGCGAACAAGCAAAATGAAAAATGTTCCGATTCCCGCCTCATTCGATATTTGAGTGAAACAAACGATATAATGTAGGTGGTGAGTTCATCCCGCGACGTACGAATGAGGAGATCGCGCCCTCAAACAAATTGGCCACATTAATACTACCGGAAGCACGCGTGAATCTAGAACGACATTTTAGAATTATAATACTGTTTATATTAGATTTATACTGTTGAAACTTGGTTAGGACATTGTGTATTCTGTAAGGTTTTTACACGATAAAAGATAACAAAAACAATTAATTTTAGTTAGAACTGTAAATATTTTTTTATTAATTAAACCACAGATTATAATTTAATAGTATTACTAAAAATTATAACTAATAGGTTATCTATGGATAGGTCTTCAAAACTGATATTGAAGTTCTTAAAATCATGTTTCTCTAATCTGAATAGTTAGCGCGGGAGACACTTACAAAGTGGGAAAATGTCCTGTAATATCTCAAACAAGATAAAGATAAAATGAAAAATATATATGATATAGATCAAATCAAATAAAAAAAGACATTTATTTACATTAAGATACAAAAATACTTGACGCCGACCTTAGGGATTGGACAACTTTAACAGGTAAAGGGACGTCTGGAAGGCCAGGAAGGAAGGAAAAAAAAAGATACAAAAATGCTAAGCACTATGTCATACAAATACATATCATGTCTTTCTACAGTTTTGACTATTATTAACTAAGATAAACGAATATTTCTACGCTTGTCATATTATGGTAATAATAATAATAAAATTATCATTAATTACAGTATTATTACAGTTATCGCACCTTTGTAAAGCGTGTGTAGGCATGACTTGGCGCGAGATGGAGAAGCGATGCTGTCGAACGCTCGTCCGCGAGCACCGCCCGACTTCCTCCCGCTGAGGTGCAGTGGCACTGCTGACTGTACCACAAGTATTGCTACTTAAACATGTTCTTTGCTGAGTTACGTGTGATGAGAGACCTAAAGGGATTTGAATTTAAAATACCTTATTTTTGCCAAATTCATTAAAATTACAGTTTAAAACGGATTAAAAGTGTAAAAGATTAACATGGTCTCAAACAATGGTTCAAATTACGTGATTCTTTTTACGCGTCTACGTAACTTTGTAGCGAACTCGGAATTGAACCGACACCTCCGATTACACGCACCGACGCGTAATAGCGTTTATAGTTCAACCTAAATGTGTGTTTTGTATAAAACAAATAAACTAAAATGAAACCAAAACCTAGCAGCTCAAATGGCGCGAACTGTAATCTCTCACCTGTCAGCCACTGCACCTCACCGGGCGGATCTGTCAATAAGTCCAAGTGATATCGGTTTAATTCGTGTCTTCAGGAATGTTAATTAAACAGACGGACAGATCGGCTGTCTGCTGTCTATATACGGAGTTAGCGATTACTTTGTATTAGGAAGAATTGTGTTTGAAATTTATTTCAGTTAGTACACGTTAAGCAACCCTTTTTAAGTTCATACTGCTGGGACACAGGGTATACTCTCTTTGACGAGAGAGATGAGGCCTTAACTCCACCACACTGGCTAAATGCGGGTTGGTGAATGTCACATGTCCTTCGAACTCTCAGAACAAGTCCAAGTTCTCAGAACATGGCGGTTTTCACCGATGTTTAGCCTTAACCGTTAAGGCACTTGTTAAAAGCACACATTACATTTTACAAGATAAAAAATCTAGAGGTGCCCGGCGCGGTTTTGAACATACGACCTTCGACGAATGAAGCCAAGGGTTCTACTTAGTCGACACGGCATTTTAAGGCTGTTAAAAGTGCCTTGCATTAACCACAAACACTGACTCCTCAGCGGGAATCGAACCCGTTACCTCCTGTGCCGAAAGCGGACCTTCGAGTATCGCGCCAGTGATGCAGTCGGATATATTTCAATAACGGTGCTATCCATACATTTAACACAAACGTAGTGTGTGTATAAACTATTGAATATCAACACTACGTTTATGAACAATCGAATTTCACAGTAGTTCTTTGAATTTCTTTATAAAGAAAAGGTCAAATTATATTCTCAGCCTGACTTGCACAATCCCATGAAATAAGAGTTGGTGAAATCGCAATAAAACTTTTCATGGTGACTCTTTTCTGATATTTTTAATTAAAGAATGCTGATTCTTAAAAAGGGGTTGATAAAAGGGTGATAATAACATTCAATTTGTTTTAAAAACTTTAATTAAAACGATTATTTTGATTTGATTTATTCGCAGCAAATAAACAATTAGACTCTAATGATTTTTAATAAGTGATAAACCTCATTTTTGAACTAAGATGTTGGAACTAAAACTTGAAAGTTTGAAGGACATGTGACATTCACTAACCCACACTTGGCCAGCGTGGTGAGTTAAGGCCTATAATCTCTCGCCTAGAGAGAAGACCCTGTGTCCCAGCAGTGGGAACGTTAATATAGTGATGATGATGATAATGATGATGTATAAGGTCTTATGTAGGTATTTCTTATCACAGTGTTCTATGATTTTAGTGTAGACTTGTTTAAGAAGGCGATTTTACAACAGTTTCTTATTATAAGTAATAACATTGCCTTGACAGTTCGCTTCAATGATTTATACTGAGTTGAGAAGCGAATAGAACATCACAGCTTTATCAGTTATAACAATTTTGGAGTTCTTATTTATAGGTACTTAACTATTATAAGTTTTTAAATTTTTTTGTTTTCAGCTATTTTTGTTCCCTATCTCATCTGATAGTGTCGATATACTCCTAAAGATACACACTAAAGATAATAACATTAAATAACGAATTTGTGGTGTAGGATTGAGAGTTTTTCCATTCTTAATATTTTCCTTCTAACTGATTCCTAATCCTACACATTTTAATTAAGTATTTCTTAAAAATAATAAAGGGGACTTTTATTTACTTGATTTATTTTCACTTGGTTTTTTGCCTTAATAGAAATAGAAATAGAATTTCGTCTCTCATCTGTACTTCGCTGGCTGAACTCGCACTTCTAGGATTATATCGTCAGTTTTACTCAAATCAATTATTGCTAATAATCGGTAATTTTTTTCATTTTGCTCATAATTTTACCTGTTTGTCATCAATAAAAGAATTTATTAGGTCTAAATAAAAATTCTCAATCGTCTAGAGTAGACAGTTATTAACTTAGTGAATGTATCACAGCATTATTTTGACTAATCATAATTAATATATATTACAAGCACATTTTGTTCCGCAAGTAGATAAGCATTTTTGTTGAAATTTTATTTATAAATTAGAAAGAAAGAAAGAAGAAAGAAATATGTTTATTTTTAACCACAATCATACAAAAACTACAACAATTGACTACATAATTATCTTGAACTAATAATACAGATTACATTGGTAATGATTGAGGTTAAAGATCTAGGATACGGCTCAGCATAATGCTACGTGTCTTTGAGGTCAAGGAAACGAAGCGCTGGTCTTCCGCCGTTTCCTACACACAGTACAGGGTAGAACAAGGCAAACAATTGGGTGAAAAACAATAAAACATTTTCGAAAAAAATAATAATAATGTAAAAGTAGTACCTTAAATTAAATAAAAAATTACAGTCGAATAATTCGGCCAAATTTGAATACAAGCTAGCAACACTGGAACAGTGCTGCCAGCTATATCGGCCTCAAATTAGCTAATTAACATGTAATAGCCTCCTTGTTCAGGCCTGTTTACTAAATATTGTCCAATTTACTTACAGTCTAATTTTGCTTTGTTATCAAACAGAATGCCTTAGAGAATTGGGAAAAGGTTATCAAAATATTTTTATGAATAGAATAGAAAAGAAAAATCTTTATTACACACACCAATGAACATATATAATAAATAATCAATAGTAAGGTAATATTTAAACCTAGTATGCGTAATGGGCGGTCTTATTACTATAAAGACAAGGATAGTTCATAAATAAATGTTATACTGAGGTAAAATAATATGTCACAATCTCTTTGCTGACAATGCAATAAAATTTATTACAAAATGATATCAATCGAAATCAAAATTGAAATTATTAGCTTAATTGCCTCAATGGCGCGGTGGGCGAAAGACCCCTTGCGGCGCAAGAGGTAGCGGGTTCGAATCGCGCATAGGCGTTATGTGCTTGTATGTTCTGCAAGCACTTTCTCCTTGGTCTGGGTGTTTTATAATGTATATTAAAAATTTCTATATTTATGTATGTCTATTAAATTAAGTATAAATCAGATGTCTAGTACCCGTAACACAAGCTGTGTCAATTTTTTTTTTTTTTTCGATCGTTCAAAATCTGGTCCCCCGGCGGGAATCGAACCCGCAACCTCCTGCGCCTCAAGCGGACGTTCGCCCACCGAGCCACAGATTTCATCCGGAAATAACAAATAATATATATTTTTTTTAATTATTTCATAATAAAATTAATTTATGCTTCTAAAAAACATCGGCTATCCCTTTATTCGTTTTGTGTTTACTGTATGGATACAAAAAAAAGATTCTTACCAATTTTATTTCATGAGATTATTTTAGACACTCATCCTAAGGTATTTTTTAACTTAATCCAACATCACGATTCCGAAAATACTCTTAATCAAGTGAAACACAGTAGACAAGGGTATTAGAATTTAAACAGTTCCCTTAACAAAGCTGTCTTCGCAACTTGGAGAAAGCTCATTTGTTTACCTCAATACAAAGATATGATCTAAATAACATCTGAAACTCATATTAAAATGGCCCAAAATGCCGATTAAACGTAGATTCTACGATGTTACTGGAAGAGGCAGGTTTTCTTGTTCTAATAACATTGAATTTTTAATTAATTAATTTTAATGACTTGTACAGATAATCAAATAGCACTAGCTAATCTAAGTTCTAACTTAACACAATAATAATAAAATCAAGACAATGTCAAGTTATATAAAAATAATAATACACGACTAAAAATTTAAATAAAGTTAATAATTAAAATCGAAAAATAATTAAGTATTGGTTAAGGTTCTCAGGTGGGTATAAATATAATTAAAAGTAATGCAATACAAAATTTTACTGTTATGATTTTAGAAAAAGTGATTAACCTCACTTAAATTGAACAATTGAAATTGTAATAACTACTGTGTGGCATACCATGAAAAAAATGTTGAAACCTTCCAAACATGGCAGTAATACTTCAAGCCGGTCTGGCTTTCTGAAACCATATAGAACCAAAGTTGTAATTTGAAGAACTCCTGCTGAATTGTACACAAATTGAAAAATAAAAAAAAACTAATAGTATGAGTTTATAGTAAATTGTGACTGTGTTCTGTTTATTTGGCCTTAAGTTATAACAGAATACGTTAGAATCATAAGTTATTAACATTAATAAGATCAGAAAAATGTTCATGATATAGAGGTATAGTATTTTGACGCAATTCCATGCACGAAGATTACCGTTGAACTGATCACCCAGAAATCATTTAAATCATGGTAAATATCCCGTTGTTTATGTAAATTATTGTCTTATTCTGTTATTATATATCTATTGACGTCTTATTTTATCTGGTATCGAATAGTCCCAGTTAATCCGGTCGATATGAGAGCCTGACAAAGAGATCGCAGATACAGTACAACTGACGATTTGCGCAAGGAACCCGGAATTGTGGATATGGTAGAATAGTTATTTACTAAAAAAAAATTGTAAAAGTATTATTGAAACCATTTAAAAACTATATTGCTGGAAAAATCACACAGCAACATCTAGATATCGCACGGTAAGTCTTAAGTTTGTGTTACGGGTACGTGAATGTCACATGTTCTTCAAACTCTTTAAAGTTCTCAGAACATGCCGGTTTCCTCACGAAGAGGTGCGTGGCGGAGTTTGAACCCACGACCTGCGGAATGAAAGTCGAGGCATAGCCAACACGGCAAAAAACACCCAGACTTATTGACAACTAGCTGACCCCAGCAAACGTTGTTTTGCAAAATGAAAAATTGATGTAGCTGATTCTCCAGACCTACTGTATACGCATATAAAATTTGGTAAAAATCGGTAAAGCAGTTTCGGAGGAGTACGGTAACTAACATTGTGACATGAAAATTTTATATACTTTTGATAGATATGATCTTTGACGTTAGGAACACACCTACATTGCTTAGACAACAGTGAGTGCTTGTAATTTAATATGAACTTTATACCATAGCAATAAAGCTTAAATTGACTACGTTTTAGTTACAAATCATTTGTATGGGAAAAAGAAAAGGGCTATTTTTAGGGTTTTTCTAGCAATCATTCAAATTTTTCTCGCCGTAAAAACCATCCTTGAACTTCAACGAACATTTAAAAAAAAGATTTGGCCAAATTGGTCCAGGCGTTGTTGAGTTATGCGCTTACCAACACATTTTGCGATTCATTTTTATATTAATAGATACATAAACTTCATATTTTTTTGTGTGTAAGAAACACTAAGCCAAAATCTCGTAGGGCTGCTACAATTATACCGTAGCTTGCTACGACGTAGCTTGCTACGACGTAGCAAATGTGCTACGTTGCTACGATCAGTGGTTTGATTTTACACACCAATTTATGTATTTACTTGTAGAATAGCAATTTTCTTTTCGCTATAATTACATTCATCATGATCCTAGAAGACTGACGACAGCAGAGCATGGAGACGCATAACAAAAATTGGAGAGGCTTATAACCTGCAATGGGCTAATGCTGTTAAAGATGAAAAGATAAATGGATTCGAAAAAAATCCATTTAAATTAGTCAGACAATAGCAAAATGCCTGATTGTCAGATAGACATCCTATCTTTCATGTGATGGGTTATTGTTAGTTTCCCATGAAACAAATGAAATACACATACATATAAAAACGGCTTACTCCAGATATGCACTGCGACAACCCCCTGCGATCCCTTTCACAGGGGGTAGTCACAGCGCAGTAGAAATATTTTTCCAAAAATGCTTTGGCCATCCCCTTCGAGTGACAGCAGGGCTGTTTTGAAAAAAAAAATATCCAACTATCCCCTATTTCATTTTGTTGAGTACAATCAACATTAATGCGCCGTCCTCATCTACACTCGAAGCAAACAAATTAAAAATTAAGGTAAATAACCGTTATTAAGACAGATAACTGAAAGATCTCTGAATATAAAATGCCGCATCCGTCCATTCACTCCTCCGCGTTGTTTATCAAGAGGCCCTTACATCCCATTAAGTCGAGCCGAACAAATTCCATTCCAACTTGAGCCGAGCACCTTCAAGTAAATTAACAGCTGCAAGCCCCTCCAGGTAGCGGAGGTATAGCTGTAGATAACACGCTCTCATCTATTTTAGATATAATAGGTAGATTGTTTAACCTATTTTCGAAAAACATCTACATTGAGTAGATTAAGCCATTTCACCATTAGCTATAAACGCGATCAGATCAGGCTGAACTCGTTTTGTCGCCTAATTGTGATGAAATTGTAATTGAACGTTAGTGTGTCGATGGTTGAAAATCGAAATTATTTCATCTGAGCATGCATATTTTTATACATAAACAGCATCAAAGTAAAAAAAAAAATACTTTCATAGATGCATAGGGCAGACAGGCAGACAGACTTAGACAAGTCAAAATGCTTTAAAGGTAATTAAATTTTAATTTTAATCGCGGAAGCAAATAACAAATAAAATATACTAAAAAGCAAATCATGGAAATAAATGTCTTCTCAGTTCGCAACAACCAAGCTAAGTTGTATCTTGTAAGTCTTATAAATTGAACTAGCTGTTTCAAAAAGTCAAAAAACGCCCATAGACAAACCATATTTTCATAAAGCCTAATTTTCTTTAGTCAGTATCCATGCCTACAACATTAAAATCCAGCAAATAACGTGGATGTTAGCTGTATTTATGGCACAACAGTAACTTACATAAGCGAAAACTAACAATAAAAATAACAAATGCCCCACTGCTGGACGAGATTAATAACTATGAAATATGGCCAGATAAATTTATAACGCTTGGTTTGTTACGAGTTAGGGCTTCTAGAGGGCGCTTCAGACAGCTAGGAGGAATCTTTTGGAGGAGATAACTTTCGCAATTATTTTCGTAAATATCGCGAAAATGGTACGATTGCTGACTTTAACGGCTAATAATGGTTTTTGTAGCAATTATAATACACGAAGTCAACATTTTTTGTGGGGCAGGAGTTCAAGTCAACTTTTAAGTTGCATTTTATGTTGAAGGAAAAATATAATTATACAAGCTTTAGGACCCACGGCCTTGTTTCTAGAAAAATACAAAATAATGTCCATTATAACATTAACAGAACTCAGCGGACGTTTACACTCTATAAGGAACTATTTTCCGTATTTCAAGTTTGTAGGCGTTAGTATCTGAGATTTCGTGATAAGTCAGAATTAGGAATATGATATGTACCTACAATTGATACGGTGCGGGAAAGTCTTGTAATAACATTCAATAAACATAACTATATTCAAAGTTCCATTCAATTTCATAATAACAGATCTATACCTACATTGTTGAAGTAAATCAACCCCAACCCTTCACGAAACAAGTATCAAAATCGAATCATCGATCGCGACCTCTACAAATCAAACACAGCATCTTAGGGCTGAGTTATTTGCCCAAGTTATCGGCCCACCGTTTATCATACAAATGTCACATTTAATAATAATTAATGATAATTGCCTTCGAGCTTAGAACAAAGGCGATTGGCCGAGAGTAAGTTATTTCAGTTTAACTTGGAATTTGAGTACAGAACTGTATCTTGCGCCTGGCTTCTGAGCTCGGATACGGAAGTTGTGGAGTCGAATTAATGAAATAATATTATACGAGAAAAATTAAAATTTCGTTTTATGCTATGTTTTTATTACTTAATAGATTGGGCAGATGCTCTGATTATACACAGCTTATTTAGGACTAACAAAGAGGCTTCCTTTTATCCTGATAAAATAAACAACACAACTACAAATAAATAACTACAATATACAGTTCAATCTACAAAACGAAACGATAGCTTTTATCGTTATCATAATTATATATACAACAGTTTGTAATAAAACACATCAAGTGATCCCTAACATTTTATTGTACTTAAATGAAAGGTATTTTGTCATTCTTTATCAAAGGCTCTTTACCAATTATGTTTATACGCACACACTCAAAATATAACCCACACTCGTAGATTGATTAAATATGTTGTAACAAACCAGCGAGCGGCTCATTGTTCTGTCACCCACAGGAAAAGTTTAGCACGAACACCTCTCCAATTTCCCTGTTCTGCGTATTCTTAATCACTTAGCATTGGTTCGCGCGACAAGGTAAACAATATGAGTGGGAACTTGAACTATAATTCACGCCACCACTTAAGTATCTAAGAACTATCAGTAGGCAAAGTGCGCATTGTTTGACTGAGCGCCTTTATTGTTCTGTACGTGTGTTTAGGATGTTGGTCTTGGAGTTGTACTTATGTGTTCCTGCCATAGATATGTATACAATGTATACGTCGGCCATTTAGTGTGCTTACTGCGAGCTCGAGTTTTGTTCAGTTTGGGGCTATACAGTCCACTTTTGGACGTATTAAGAATTATTAGACTATGATATAACTGTTATGCATATTTAAATGTACTGAAAATGTTTAATAGCGAGAAATACTTTTCACGTCTTAAATTATAGTGTATGTCAATGTATTCAGCCGTGCAAATATTAAGTCAAAACTCTATTTAAGTTGTCTTTGTAAGCATTTTAAATACATTTGTTTTTACCAGACTTATCACCTATGTAGGTACAGTTAGTAACTTATCCAATATAGCAATACTTGTAACTTTTTAATTAAATAATAACTGACTTAGAAAGAAAAGCTAAATAATAATAAAGTTATATTATTTCATAATTATCATGTAATAAACTCAGTTAGTTTTAAGTTATTTGTACCCGTCTAATTTTTTTAAAGTTTGTCTGACCTAATAAATCATTTTAATGATTTAAGTAATTTATTAAATTTTTAAGTAACTTCTTAAAAACATTGTATTTCTTTTTTTTTAAATTATCGTACATGTTATCGTCCGCCAACTAGATGGACGGAGGATCTTTGAGGGAGGCCTATGTCCAGCAGTGGAAGTCTTACGGCTGAGATGATGATGATGATGATGACATGATTCCGATTTGGTTCTTCTTTGATTTTTATTTAATTTAATTATATTATCTTTACATAGTAGGTAATTCATAAATTTTATCTTCCATTATTCAGATTAGATTTTACTTCACATTTAATCAAAATACACGAACCACAACACGAAAGATCATTTCGATTAGATTTTTCTTCACATTAAGGGTCAAAATACACGAACCAGAACAGTTTTGTGGTGTGGTTGTCGGCCGTGTGGGAAAGCCCTTAATTTGGCTTTTTCTCCAAATTTTCTTAAACAATTCACTTTAACCCTGAAACAGCAGCTGGCCAGAAACACAGAATATTCAACTAGCGAAACAGCCGTATCTATCACAGGTTACGGTAATCATAATAAATACTAGAATGGTACTTAACCGCGCGCGTCACTCCTGAGTTATGCCATCTACCCGCGCTAAGCCAAGCATTAGCATAAATTTAAAATATTATTTACTGTTTGTTATGATTATTATGGTTAAAGTTGGAGAGGTTTTGGTTAAATTCTTATAAAAAATATTTTTAAGGTAATAAAGGAATTAATTGGATTAACGTAGTTTTATCTCAATTTGACCTTTTTGTGCCATTTTTAGATTATGATATATACTCGTATTATATTTTATAATTTGCATTCTTGTTCTAAAGTTAAATATAAAGGGATCGAAGACGGGCATTGCGATTTATTGCTTGACGTGTGAAGCATCAAAGTTCCGAAAAATATTAATCTCTTATATATAAAATTCTCGTGTCACATTTTTCGTTCAAGTACTCCTCCGAAACGGCTTGACCGATTCTCATGAAATTTTGTGAGCATATTGAGTAGGTCTGAGAAAAGCCAACATCTATTTTTCATTTTGCAAAACAACGTTTGCTGGGGTCAGCTAGTATTAAATAAAAATCATTTAAAATACTCTCTTTAATTCCTGCTCCAAAAACATAGTTTAAAAATAGATTCTATCTAACTGTTCCTTCGTACTAAGTAGAGGAGGGCTAAGATTATGTCTGCAAATATACTCGAGTGGGGTCTCAAATGGAAGCGCATCACTTGCACATTACAAAAAAGGTGTGTGTGCGATACACACACGATAGAAGTGAAACTTCAGTAAATCGACGAAAGAATAAAAAAAAGTGTGTGTGTGTCAGCTACGACGCACGATTGGAGTCTACTACTTACGAACTATAATTATGATATAATATCGAATAGAAAAAAGGGTAAATTAACGCATCTGCTAAAATGATAAGAGAAACAAACATATATCTGTAATTATTCAGTTTATTTATATTACTTCATTAAAGCGTATGACATAAAGTATGTTGCAAAATAATATAAATAAAATACAGCAATACCTCTTTGCGCGATACTTCGTAGTCTCAACTACGAAGTATCGCGCAAAGAAATTTAAATAAAGCATTGTATTTGTGTCTCTTACCATTTCCGTTTCATCTTTTTGCATCCGGTTTGAAATCACTACGATTCTATAGAAGTTTCACTTCAAAAAAGTTTTTATACTTTTAAAGGGACTAAGGCCAATCGGTTAATAGATTACGTTAGATTATGATGTGACTACATTCTTTAGCTTAAAAAAAATCGTAAAATTTATTTTGATGAAATCGTAGGAAGCCTCTGGCTAAAGTAAAGTATATATTTATTGCATGAAATACATGACATATATCTGTTACATAGGTCTTATAATGTAATCAATTTGTATCAATGTAATTCTACCGTAAGGCGTACAATGTCATTTACAATATTAGTGTTTACTTACTTACTATATTATTATTCTAATACTATACTTATAATAAATTATTACTTAAGGCTTAGTCAGATTAATTTTATATATTACAAATATATTTAAGGTTTGTATGAAATAAAATAAAACTTATCTTAGATCTAGTCAAATCATGTAATAATTGAACATTGAAAATACGCTTCACTGTTTTAAACACTATTTTAAGAAGCGTAAAGAATAATATAGGTGTTCCATTTTCTCTTAAAATTAATACAACGCTACTTATTTCTAAGGTTACAGACTACCTACTTAAAATTAAAGTAAGATAATTAGTTATATAACAAAATTCAAAGTTATGGTAAGTATAATCTTGTTATCCTAAAGTATACCTACCCCGAAAGGCGTTAGAATTAAAAACTACATCGCACTTCCACCGTGTTGATGATCCTGTTAAGGGCTAGATGACACTAAATGACCGTAATTATACCCAGTTAAGGGGGAGTAATCGCCTCCGCGGCTGTTTTTGGCGAATTTACAGGCATCTCCCGTTTCATTGTTTATTAAAGTTTTTTTATTGTTATTGCTGGGGCTAATTGGTGGATCGGTTGCTGGTTACATCTGGTTTGAAGTGGTGTTGGAGTGATTATTAGATTTGGGTGGAGTGATAGAATGCTGACCTTATGGGGTGCTTGTACGTTGTAGTGGATAAAATGTATAGTTTTTGAGTAAGTGATGTTGTAGGAGTTTTGTTTACGTCTCGGCTAGAAAAGGATTTATTTCGCGTATTTATCAATTGAAATAAAATAAAACTTTATCAGTTTCTAACATTATTTAAATTAAAGAAAGAAAGTAGTATTGGTGGTCAGTTGTAGGTAAATATAGTTAAATAAAATTTCATTTTAATAATCATAATCGCCATCAAGGTCTGAAATCGTTTAAAGTACCTTTTAAGGCTTTAAATAGTTTTTTTTAGTTTCAAGACATTATAATGTATGTAATTAAAAAAACCAAAATAAAACAATTTCATACTAGAAATATGTATGTACCTCACGTATAGAGGTATAAAAAAAATTTAAGTAATTCAGTCCAGCACCCAGCCGAATCGCACCTGATCAAGTCCATTTACAGCACCTGGCATTATTCAACAACAGCCTAGTTCTTGTTGCTAATATGAATATTTGTTACAGAACAGGTATATCCAACCCTGAATCATAGTTTTCTTCAACAAAATTTCCTTTGTCTCCCTAAACCAGTCCCTTCTATCTTTCCATCCATTTCCCAGCACACATCATAAACCAATACCAAGCGTTTTCACCTCTCGTAAATATGGACAAGAAAAGCAAAACGTATGGGCTGTATCGGGCCAAAGCCGGGACAAATCTGGCGGATGGCGGCTGATCGACAAATCCACTAGATTACTTGCTGATACGACCTCATGTTTATGAGACAAGCGGACTGGACGCTGCGCTAGGGTTAACATGCCTAGAGATAAAATTGCATAGATATTTAATGTATGTGTTATAGATTTTTTTATGTCAGGTAAGCCTTCATCATCATCATCATCATCATCTCAGCCGTAAGACGTCCACTGCTGGACATTGCCTCCCTCAAAAATCTCCAGTAGTTTCCACCGTGAGCCGGCAGCCTTCACCAGATCGTCCGTCGATCTAGTTTGTGGACGTCCTACGCTGCGCTTGCCTATCCGTGGTCTCCATTCGATAGGTAAGCCTTCATTTGACCACAATCTTACCTGATGTGACGATGTGGTCTAAGATGAAAGTGACGATGTGGTCTAAGATGGATCATGAAGACCTAGATGGTAGATGGCTTCTCCGGAACACATTACGAAACACGAAAAAATCGCTTCACGCACTGGCCCAGCCCGGAGGGTGGTGACAAGCTGCGGCCGAGGCCTACCACCAGAGACTGTTCTTAGCACCACCCGCAGGTCACGTGTAAGGATTCAGAGGGTTATCAGTATCACTAACGGAAGATATGGCGCTCGAACAATTAATATGACTGTTTGAGGGCAAAAACAGTGTTATTAATAATAACACTGTTTTTGTATAATAACTTATTATAGACAAACGTACTGTCTTCAAACTGCCATCATTGTTTTAAAGTTTTATGTAACCTCAATTGAAGCTGAAGAAATAATTAAATTATGTTTTAATAAGTAACTAAGTTAAATTTAGCAGCACGTGGCTTTGAATCAACCCATAAATGACTGATATACTATTTTTGCATGACTGTATAAATTCATCATCATCACCCTTTTAACGTTCCCACTGCTGGGACACAGGGACTTCTCTCTTGACGAGAGAGATTAGGCCTTAATTCACCACGCTGGCCAAGTGCGGGTTGGTGTATGTCACATGTCCTTCAAACTCTTAAAGTTATCAGAACATGCCGGTTTCCTCACGATGTTTGCCTTCACCGTTAAAGCACGTGTTTAAAGCGCACATAAATATCTCAAGAAAAATCCAGGGGTGCGTGGCGGGGTTTGAACCCACGACCATCGGAATGAAAGTCGAGTGTCCTCCCACTTAGCCAACACGGCGTTTAAATTAAATCAATTCAATTTCATATAATTGGACTCTGCGCTTGAGACGTCAATTTGCCAGTGTCAAGTTAAGTAAAATTATAAAGTGAAAAAGATGTTACTCAGTTGAACGCCATTTTGCGTCCCTAATAAACTCGACAGTCCATGTATAAATTAAAACCTTATTATTATTTTGAAGATTGTGACACATGACACGGATAATGAAGATTTGACTCGACGCCTATCAATGCACTCGAGGCACCATCTCGGATAAACCAATCAAAAACATCACATATTGATGGTACAAATTTAAATATTATAGTAGTTACTACCAAAATGTTGTCCATTTTTTGTTCCACCTATTAAATATTTCCAAATAGATTTCCTATATTCCCCATACCAATAATACTCGTAATTGACTCACTCCAATCGCCAAACAATACCAACCTAATGAAACTCAAACAAATCAAACTAACTCCCACCATAACAATACCAACCGAATCCCATTCAGAAACTTCCACAATAGTAATAAAATAAAATAAAAATGTAAATAGTTGGCAGCCCTGGCCGAGATAGAAGCAAGGTAGTCCGAATAATATTTTGGCTTCAGAACGACTGGAATCCAGAAGTTTTAATAGTACGGCCATGTTTATGTTATAGGATCGGAGCCTGTCCTTAAACTGTGTTGAGATACGGCCGAGGAGAGCCGGGGCTGATTGAAGTTTTTTCGTTTAGATTTTGGATTCTCTGGAGTTTTGGGAATTTGTGCTTGTTTGGGATTGTTTTAAATCCCGTGGTTCATTCAGGTGTACGATTTATAGAACATATTTAGCTGACCCTAGCAAACGTTGTTTTTCAATATGAAAAATAGATAGTAACCGATTCTTAGAACTAATGAATACGCATATAAAATTTGGTAATAATTGTGACATGGAAGTTTTATATATAGGGTAAATGCTGGACATTCATTTGAGTGTAGTAACCGTAGTTTATAAATCTAGTAACAGTAGCTTATAAAGAAAGAATAGCAATTTATAATTAGAATAAATAATTATTGCTAGTTAATATACCATAGCTATCAATCCACATCCGATGTCCGCACCTATGTATATTATTTAATTATCTTGTACTTGGTAATCGACAAATAAGTAAATGCGTCTAGAGTAGTCAAAATAATCTGAGGAACTCTAAATTAAAGTGATACCGAGTAACATAAACAGTTGATCATTATACTCGTATGATCTTAATATTGTATGCGCCCAAAGTGGTCAAAATATCTCATTTCTATTATTTCGTATTTATTATATAATTGAAGAGTACCTAATAGATTTATTTTTTTTCTATCTTTTTTATAATCTATTCGCATAATTTTCCCATTTTTGGGCATGTATTTTTTTCCGTGATTAAAATTGTGTGACTTATCAAAATTTACGTGTCACATTAATCCTATTCGTAAATTTTGACATATTTTTCTTTGATAATAGCATAGTTTCATTACATATTATATATAATCTATGTTTTGTGCACATCTAAAAAAACTAATAGAATTAAAGTAGTTTCGCCATTTTTGGTTACTAGTCTAGGTGTAAATGACCTAACGCATGTAAAATGTATGCTATAAATATTTAAACACTGTATTGAAAAAATATTTTTCTTATTTAATAGGTAGGTAACAGCAATTTGCAAGGAGATAGTCGAAAAAATATATTTCATTTAAAGAATATAAAAATATTATATGCTAAACTAATTATCCACTATCAGAATAGTTTGTTTAAAAACCCTATCATACCGTAATACCCTTAACACAGCAGAGCCCGGGCCCACCGGCCGAGGGTGCTTGTGACCCGGCCCGGACATATTTAAGCTATTTTATTTATTTTGAGATACAAAAGGCCTTATCGGCGGATATATAGCTTTTGGTGCTGTACATACTAGGATGCTAATAGATTTGATGTATCGTGGGTAGACATTTAATTTTAGCTTTTTACTAAAATTAAACAGGATAGGGTTAATTTTTTACTAGGCTTTTGGTAAACTGTGGATTTTTATTTAAATTACGTTGCCACATTAGCAAATAAATAAAAATAAAGTTCAAATTGGAATATTGAGTTAAAGTTTTAATACAATTGTAAAAAAAGACTTTGTTTTCAGTGTAAAAAAATATTTTATATATTATGTTTTAAATACACACATAAAACTAATGAAATAATATATTGAAACTAAAAATAATAATGCTATTAATGTTTAGGCACAATTAATTATTGTCTAAGCTTATCCGTAATATTCGTACATTGCCTGTAAGGCTTTCACTCATTGAATTCATACATTGCATTAAAATAAACGTTCCAACGCCCACAAAGTATTTCGTTACATTAAAAATAAATATAGTCGTTTTTTTAAACTGAAAAGTAGTCAGCATCCGTCATTTATACTCCCAGCTATATGAATGCAAACTTAAAAAAAAAACTATTCTCAAACTACCTACATAAAACAAGAAAAGGTAACAAACATATTAAGTAATTTAACTTACTATAATAACTTATTAATTCATTAATTATCCTATAGTATGTATACTATAAGATATTATTTGATTAATTATAATTTCTTATTAATTACTGTAATCGGTGTAAGCCGTGGTGATGAATCTTATATATAAAACTAGCGGCCCGCCGCGGCGTCGCACGGGTAAAAAAAGTTCCCGGCAATTTTTCCTTATTTGCTCACCGTTTAGACCTACCCTGGACTACGACAAACATTTTAAAACCAAAATCAGCTCAATCGGCCCAGCCGTTCTCGAGTTTTAATCAGACTAACGAACAACAATTAATTTTTATTTATATAGATAGAATATAGATAATCACGCTTTTAACAAAAATAATAAAAATAAAAAAAATACAAAAATAATAATTAAGTACTTCAAACTCGTGTCAGAAAAAAATGATTGAAAACTATGTTGAATATTGAACTTTCGAGACATAGACAATAGCTACAAGAGTATAATATAACCACCACGTATGAATAGCTTATCAAGAAAATTCATAGACAACCTATAAAATGAATATTGAACTTTCGAGACATAGACAATAGTTCAAAGAGTATTATTACCACCACGTATGAAAAATCATAGACAACCTATAAACAGACATTTATTTTACACTTTTGTTAACCTGTAGATAATAACAGACAAATAATTAGCAATAAATTGAAATTGCGACTATAATTTGAGATTTAAACTATCCTATCTCTCAAGTTGGATCGAACTGCACATGGTGTGCGAATTTTATTATAATCGGTTAAGTGGTTTAGGAGTCCATCGAGGACAAACATTGTGACACGAGATTTATATATATTAAGATTATCATGTCACAATGTTCGTTCCCGTACTCCTCCGAAACGGCTTGTCTGAAACTTATAATAGTTAAAGTTATAAGTTGAAATAACTACAAAATTGTAATAACTGATAAAGCTTTGTTGTTCTATTCGCTTCTCAACTCAGTATAAAACATTGAAGCGAACTGTTAAGACAATGTTATTTCCTTGATATTTTGTCCATATAGGCCATGTGCTTCTAAGGAAATAAACGTTTTGACTTTGACTTTGTCCGATTCTCATAAAATTTTGTGAGCATATTGAAAAAGTTTTAGAATCGACCAACATCTATTTTTCTTTTTGCAAAACAACGTTTGCTGGGGTCAGCTATAAAATCAACAGCGACATGAATGCAAACTGTCAAAGAACACGATCTGCAAGCCTACTTTTAGCAACAAGAGGTAACAAACACATTTACTTTCGCATTTATAATATAAGTTGTGAGTGTATCCCCTAGTGTGTACGAGGCACATATGGCCCTCAATAAACAAGGCTTCTCGTGGCTCGCTATCTGACGTTGATGCCGCGCGGGTAGTTTTAAACACGCGGTAATTATTACCGGTTCCGTTGTTTTCGCCGATAATACGTAATGAGCTTGCCAAAATAAGCCAAATATGGCCGTGCGCTGCGTGGCTACGGCTGTTTTCAACAATATACATATTTTCGTGTATACATTTTTAGGGAACTATTGTAGTTTGCCCGTCCTATCTGTGTGCCCAGGCAGGGTTAATTTTGGTTTGGGTCATTTTTATTAGAGTTTACTGTTAAAGGTTTAAAATATTATTTGTTTGTGTGACTACTGTGAATAATATTTTGTTGTTTGTTCATATTTATACAATTAATTTCTGGTAATAATAATCAATATGCAAAATAAGTCACATTCCTTATCTTATTCTTTAAAATTTAAATTTGGTGATATTAAGAAACTAGTGGCCCGCCCCGGCTTCGCACGGGTTTTCATTCAATTTTTTTTCCGGCAATTATTCGATTTTTTCTCGCGTTTTAAACCTTCCCTAGACCTCCACAAACATTTCAAGACTATGATAAGATAAATCCGTTCAGCCGTTCTCGAGTTTTAATCAGACTAACGAACAACAATTCATTTTTATTTATATAGAAAGATATGAAAATAAGTCTCTTTGCCTATCAACTTCTGATTTCTGTGTTTTAAAATTTTGTAAGTGAATAATAGTATCCAATTGCTAAGTCAACTAAGTTAACAAGATATATATATATATATATTGTTGAATTGCACGCGCTTATGTATGCAACTCGTGTTTCGATTAGATTTATTTGTTGTCAAAGGAACTGAAAGGATGTCTTGCCAAGGCAATATAGAGGCTGACAAACTTGCGAGGGAAGGATCGAGAAGAACTCCCACAAACCGTGACAAAACTCTTTGTAAGCCCTCTACAGCAGAGGTCAGACAAAGTCTAAAGCATTACTCCGTAAAGGAACATCAAAAACTATGGGAGCGCAGATCAGACTGCAAACATACTAAACTGTTATATGAATTCAATGACAGGAAAACAACGAACACGTTACTCAACATGCGACGTGAAGACCTCCGCACGATGGTTGAAGTCATTACTGGTCACTGCGAGTTCAATCATCATCTTCACAAGACCGGAGCTACAGACAGCAGTCTGTGTCGCGGCTGCTTTGAGGAAGAGGAGACGGTGGAACATGTAGTGATCCACTGCAAAGCCACAGAAGAGATAAGAAAGGAGACGGGGTTGAGGCGTCTCATGGACGCGAAGACCCCATCTACATCCGCAGACTTGCTCAAACAATTAGTTACAACACCGAAAGTCCTACTCCGCTACATCAGGGAGTTGGGCTGGTTGGGGCCTGGTTAGGCAGGGGGACAATGCACAATACACTCCTAGGCGAGATGTCAGTGCAGATCTTAGTTCCTCCACTTAGAATTAGAATTAGAATTAGAATTTGTTGTCAAAACTTAGTTGATTGTGAATAAAATAAAATTACTATTTACAAACTGAATTTAATTGCATTTTATTGAAAGCCTAGCTGCTATATTATGGTGTGGGCTTAACCCTCCGTGCTGCAGTGTATGTTATAAGAAGCGCGGGGTCGGGCCCAGCGGTGGGCATTAGTCACCGGTGTACAACAGTTACTGGCGCCGTAAATCGACATATCCCTATTGCCAAGACGTAGGACGGCCCACCACAGGGGCAGGGATCCTGGACACTGTTCTATCACTTTATAGAAACGCATCTAGATTAAAATTTGTAAGGCGATCGAAATGATTAAGGAAATAGATTAACTAATTCTTATATTATAAATGCGAAAGGAACTCTGTCTATCTCTGTCTCTGTTCCTCTTTAGCAAAAACTACTGAACCGATTTAAATGAAATTTGGTACACAGATTCTCTAGAGACTCCTAGAAAATCCATTAGAATGCTTTTAACACCATGGGGCACTACTTGCTTACAAATAAAGAGGTGATGTTACGATGAGAAACTAATTACGCATAACCAAAACATTATATTATGTTAAATTAAAACATTACAAATAAAAAAGATGTACATGCGTTACAACTTTAATTTTACACACCTACTAATAGTTAATAGTCCACACATAGTCCTCCCTCAAAGATTTCTAGTAATTTTGCCTGGCAGCCGCCTGCATACACATATTATGGATATCCCAAAATACGTAACTATTGCCTTTTGCCAACTGTTGAGATCAACAAAAAATGGCTCTTTGAATGTTTCTTTTCAATCTTCAAAGAAGTATTCTTTTTTTAACATCCGTCAAAAAGAGGGGTGTTATAAGTTTGACGTGTCTGTCTGTCTGGGACATCATAGCTTTTTAGTTTTTTTTGTATGAAAGGTGAGTTTCGCCCGAGTGTTCTTAGACATGTTTGATGCAAATCGGTTGATCCGTTTAAAAGTAATGAAGGTGGTGGGGAAGGAAAACCGAAAATCTGCAAATATACTCGAGTGGGGTCTCAAAGCGCATCACGTGCACATTACAAAATAGCATGACTTTTTACTTTAAAGGGAACTAAAGTTCTGGCATAATTTTAAAGTTAGATAATATTGAAAGCGTGTGAATTATATTTATAAATAAGAGCAAGGGTAACCAACCCCTGGATCACTCACTAACACCCTTATTGATAGCGATCTCGTGTCCCTGAGATATTGCGCGCCTATTCGAGCTACAAATTAGTGCTGATCTGTTACGAAAGTGAAAAACGACCTCTGAAGATGTTAATTGACTTTGTTGTCGATTTGAAGGTGAGAAAGAGTTATTATGTATATCAATTTGTTTGTTCAAATTTATTATTGTAGGTACTTATTAATTCGTTTCTCAGTTTATATTCTTCTTCTTCTCGTTTCTCTTGCGAGTAGAAATCTTAATATATATAAATCTCGTGCACGAGATTTATATATATTAAGATTTCTACTCTAACATTGTGACATGTCACAATGTTTGTCCTCAATGGACTCCTAAACCACTTAACCGATTATAATAAAATTCGCACACCATGTGGAGTTCGATCCAACTTGAGAGATAAGATGGTTTTTACGGCGAGAAAAATTCTAATAATTTCCGGGAAAATTTTATACCCGTGCGACGCCGGGGCGGGCCGCTAGTATGTTTATATATTAAACTTAGGTGCTAAGGTAAGTTATAGAGACATACGGTTGAATAGGACATGCCAGTAGTAAATTTGTGTGAAGTGGATTAAAACGCAATAAAGCTAAATCTACAATATACAGGGTGGAATATATCGATGGGTTCTGGAATAATGATGTGGTAAAATGTAATATTTGTTTATTCTTTTTAAACCCAAATATCTTAGAAACCATATAACTTAGAGATTTGATACTTTAACAATTTTAATTTGTTAGTTTTTACTCTTTCGCTTGACATGCGTTCATTGATCCTGGCGTTCATTGATGGCCATCATTTTTCGATTTTACGAAGGCTCTAATTTCCGAATGAGTCAATTTAATTTCAAAAATAAATGATTTTAACTAGTTTATCCAAAGAGCCTTTGGTTTTTGATACACCCGTTATACTCCATCTAGCTAAAATATATTGTGTTAGTGTTTTAAAATTAAATTGTTTTTGATTTTGTAAATTTAAGAAGTTTATTTTTGTATGCGAACTGACCTTTTCATAAAATTATTTAAAAACACTTAGAATTTAAGTACAGTATTATTTCCAGCCTAATAATAATATTATATTATTTTATTATACACCAAAATAAAACAATACAATAAAGAGTTAAAGCTTAATAAATTATTCGTAATGGGCGTTCTTAATGCCTAATTAAACAACTATTGACAAAATCCACTTAACTAGCCGCCGTCATCCAATCAGCATATACCGTTTACACGTCTACCCAATGATGATGTCTCCAGCCGTCCACCAATCATCGGGTCGGTCGCACGATCCACATACAGACGTGTGGATTACCGGTATTTACTGCAAATTACCCGGGAATTGATGGTCGATGACCGGCTAATACTGCCATTATATTAAATCAAGACCACCACCTGGACAATGCCGGGTGATTTAGTATCTTCTCGTTGTTCGGATTGATGGAGAGCACTGTTATTGGGAGTACACAGCACTTGGCTGTCGGTCGGTTAAACTTATAATAGTTACCTATAAATAATAACTCCAAAATTGTAATAACTACAAAATTGTAATAACTGATAAAGCTGTGTTGTTCTATTCGCTTCTCAACTCAGTATAAAAACATTGAAGCGAACTGTCAAGACAATGTTATTTCCTTGATATTTGTTCATCAAAAAGCAACCTATCTTAAAAAGGGGGCTCTGATACACATAAGTATATACAATAATTTTATAAAGTTAATTGTACAAATTCTGAATAAAGAAAATACGAATAAAAACAAAATACGAATTCTGAAATAAGTGAATTTAGTACAAATTCTGAAAAATAATCATAATGCAATGCAATGGTTTGTTATGTCAAATGTTATAATAGCTTCCTTATATGACAAACATTTTTTTTTATTGTAAATGTAAAACTTATAATAGTTACCCATAACTATGAACTCCAAAATTGTAATAACTACAAAATTGTAATAACTGATAAAGCTGTGTTGTTCTATTCGCTTCTCAACTCAGTATAAAAACATTGAAGTGAACTGTCAAGACAATGTTATTTCCTTGATATTTGTTATTTAAGCAATTTAGTTTTATTAATTTTAAGTTGACCTGTCCATGTAGGCTATGTGCTTCTAAGGAAATAAACGTTTTGACTTTGACTTTGACTTTTAAGACCAGATTAGGAATTTATCGACTGTGAGAACCAACGAAGAAATTCTTCCAAAAAATCGAAAGCATTCGAGATGTGATGCTGTCGAAGAATGCTGCGAATGAGTTAGATGGATGATGATGATGATGATGATGGCCTCCTTGACGTGTCCGTCAACGGCGGAAAAGAAATTTTTTAACCCCCAACAAAAAAGAGGTGTGTTATAAGTTTCACGTGTCTGTCTGTCTGTCTGTGTGTCTGTCTGTCTGTCTGGGACATCATAGCTCCCGAACGGATGGAGCGATTTTAATTTAGTTTTTTTCTGTATGAAAGGTGAGCCTGGCGTGAGTGTTCTTAGACATGTTTCATGAAAATCGGTTGTGCCGTTTAAAAGTTATGGGGGTTAGTGTGCGGAACGAAAATCTGCAAATAAAGCGCATCACGTGCACATTACAAAATATAATGGTGTTTTACTTTTAAGGAATTGACTGAAGACTTTTGGAATCGGAGATTTTTCCTAAATTCTTAATCTAGATTTATAGCATGTTTTTTCCACTTTCTATCAAACACAAATGTCTATATAGTTAGGGGTTAGTTAACTATTTCGCATAAGGGAGTAAAGCTCGAACGCGTAATGTGCAGTAGCATAAAACGTACCATAATCAATTCCTTGCCAAATTCAAACTAACTCTAATCCCACAAACCGCCTAAACGCTTAAATTCCTGGCTAATTCTCCAAAACTCCATCCGTAGTGCAATAAACAGATCAAAGGAAAGCCGATAAGAAAGATCCCAAGCAAATCTTGCACACAAAGACAATAATTCGATATTAAGCCGAGCTCTCACCTGACTAACATGGTTAGGTTTCGTGTACACTGGAATACACACGGCGTTTTAGAGGTTATTTTAATATGTATTAGTATATTTTTTACTAAATTACTATTATTTTATAAACTGTTGTCGTTACAAATAATTAATATGACATATTTACAAAGTATTAAAAGGAGCTGCTTTCTCTGTCTGCTGAGATATTTCTAGTAAACGATTGTTATGAGGTTTTCTTATATTTTTTAACCCCCGACCAAAAAAGAGGGGTGTTATAAGTTTGACGTGTCTGCGGATGGAGCGATTTCAATTTAGTTTTTTTTTTGTATGAAAGGTGAGTTTAGCCCGGGTGTTTTTAGACATGTTTCATGAAAATCGGTTGAGCCGTTCAAAAGTTATGGGGGTTAGAATGGGGAAGGAAAAACCGAAAATTCGCAAAAATACTCGAGTGGGGTACCTAGTGAAAGCGCATCACGAGCACATTACAAAATATTATGGTGTTTTAATTTTAAGGAAATTAAGGCATTGGAATCGGGGGTTTTTCTTAAATTATAAATTAAGATTTATATTATTTATAGAAAGCTATGTTATACTATTTATTTATAAATTTGCAACTGTGTAATTTTACTATCAATACTTTTTTCATAAAAGAAAGAAAATTTTAATAAATCTTTAAACCTACTCCTACGCCTACACTACTATCAACGTTGATTTCTTAAATATAACTGGTTTGCAAATACATAATTATGTACTTACAATGTTTAGGTAAGTATTAGAAGTTTTTATTACCACTAGTATTTTTTAAATTTGATTATAAAATATTTCCAAATAACCTACTTCTAAACAATACAATTTTTAATCAAAAGATGATTGCGAATTAAAAACTATCTATTTATAACTAGTGGCCCGCCCCGGCTTCGCACGGGTTTTTATTCAATTTTTTTTCCCGGTAAGTATTCGATTTTTTCCCGCCTTTTAAACCTTCCCTAGACCTCCACGAACATTACAGGACTATGATAAGATAAATCCGTTCAGCCGTTCTCGAGTTTTAATCCGACTAACGAACAACAATTCATTATTATATAGATTTCCGCTAAAAAAATAAAATAGAACGTTAAGCCCATGTGTGTTCCGCCTAGGTGGCACTAACAGCGCGCACGGCAGCCGCGCCGATCCAGCTTAATCCGGCCGGAACCGGTGCAATCCGGTGCACAAACTTTGTTCTGTCACGCTTGCTTTGCGGTTGGCGCGTACCACTTACGGAGCGTTAATTTGGTGGCGCATCGGTTATATGGGGAAGTGCTTTGATTGATTCTCACCTGAATTTGTATTATAGGATTAAGATGAGTTTTCTCTAAGCTATTGTAATCATTTTGATAAAATAGATCAGTTTACTCGCTCTTAAAATAAGAAATAGAAACATTTTAAATAAAGTGCAAACAGAAATTGCAGTGACTGGTCACACATCCAATTAATGATAGGGTGGAAAGTTACTAAAATATGTACCTACCACTGATTATAACCACCACACACACAAACATTATATATATCTACCACTGGTTCTACAGAATATCCAGCAAAAACATTGGCGGAAAGTAGATATATTAATTCCATAGATTACGGGACTCCAAAAAAATAGAATCAGTGATTTGGTTTCTATAATGAAGATTACGTAATAGTGCAACAGTTGTTAACACAGTTTTACCTACTAACACACATTCTATTTTTTGCAAACTCAGCTGCACAGCATGTTTATATTATACTACTTACCTAGGTTATTTTAATTAGTCACAATTTTTTTTGTTATATAATATGTTTTCAGAAATACTGCTTATTAGTTTATTTATCTAGCCTATTGTTTATGTCTTTTAGCCTGAGATACAGGATTACCCTAGTTCAGGCTTATGTATTCCATACCTATTTTAAACATTTTTATACCTATAGTTATAGTGTAGTATATATAATATAAGTGAATTTTGTTAATATTTGAATAAAATTTATTTTTATTATTATAAAAAATAACTACCTGTATTGATATTTAGGGTAATATAATAAAGGTACAGTATTGAATGTTATCACTAACATCGTGTTAATAAAGCTTCTTTAGTCGTCTGAGTAGACCGCATTTCCCTGCAATCTCTGAAACCCATTTTAAGAATGTTCTAGGCAAATCTAACATCGCTTGCATAAAACAACAACATAATTCCCGCCGTGAACAACTAATCCTAGCTGGAGCCACCACAGTCACAATAGCACAATAAGCGCGGCCTTACTCGGCCCATTGCGCGCCGATATACGTCCTCGGCGCTCGAAGGGTTAAAAAGTCTACAGGCAAACCCATCTTTACGGGACTTGGACAAATGCAGCGTTGTTTATTCGTTTGGGCAAGTTTATGCAGAATGAAGCGGAAGTATTGTGCATGGATTTTAGATGGTTCTAAGGTATCTCTTTATGGGAGTTGAGTTGAACGTGAAAAAATGCAGCGTTTGTTTATTCGTTTGGGCAAGTTTATGCAAAACAAAGCGGAAGTATTTTTAGATAGTTCTCATGGGACGATTTAGTCGTTGTTCCTTTACAGTAGCACTTTACAGACAAAACGCCTAGGCCGATATTTATGATTCATACGTCGATCGATTTCTCTTTGTCCGGTGAGTATCCTTAAGCATACACGTCAGTGAAAGTTCTATAATGCAACTATTGGCCGCAATATTGTAAAATTACTAGCTGACCCCAGCAAACGTTGTTTTGCAAAATGAAAAATAGATGTTGGCCGATTCTCATAGATACCGGATAAGCACAAAAAAAATTCATCAAAATCGGTCAAGCCGTTTCAGAGGAGTATGGTAACGAAATCTGTGACACGAGAATTTTATATATAAGAAAAATCATGTTAACAAACTATGACTTGTAGAGTACCGTTCAATGAGTATTTAAAAATAATTTAGTTTTATTTTAACATTGTTCGATCCGTGACCGTTTACGTAACAGCTATTCTCACTTTATTAAGTTAAGTCGGTGTTGCGTATATTTTTCTTTCAGCTATGTAATTTAAACTCCATATAATGTTTAATCAGTAACTTAACAGCCAAAGAATATCCATTTGTTAAAAGAAGATAAAATAAAATAATATATTACTCCGTGCTAACTCAAATTCTATGACTATACAAGGTGCACCCAAACAAATCACGAAGGCTTATTCTTGATTTCGGAGGTGGTGTTGTCCGGTATAATGCGGCCGAGTAGCGGTGTCCATTCTTCATTAGACAAAGCCATTGTCTTGCGCCCATTCATTTGCGATTGTTCAGACAGACCGGGGTATTCCGTGGCTTACTACATATGCAAATTACTTGATATTTTGCAGAGGTATTCGTATTTACCTGTTTGTTTTAGTTAAAGAATAAATGGTCATAATTTACGGTCGGTCTCGCTGCTGCTGTATTTGCTAATAACTACAACCTGAGTGTTTCAAGACAAGAGGTAATAGGTACCTTCTGGATAGAGGCTTGCCATCAGGATTGTGGACAAACAAAAATCGATCTCTTATAAAAAAACATGTTGATATATAGCAATTGAAGCAAACAGTCAAGGCAATACTATTTGCATGCTTGATTTTACATTCTACACTATTTTACATATACGAAACCAATTATGAAATCTAATCTACAAAAGCACCCCTTTTTACGTTTTTCATTTGACCACAATCTTACCTGATGTAAAGTGACGATGTGGTCTAAGATGGAGCATGAAGGCTTAGAAGATGGCTTCTCTGGACCACATTACGAAACACGAAAAAATTGCTTCACGCACTGGCCCAGCCCAAAGGGTGGTGACAAGCCGCGGCCGAAGCCTACCACCAGAGACTGTTCCCACTGATTGGACTCGGGGACTTATCTTTATACGAGAGAGATTTGGCCTCAATTCACTTCGCTGGACCAGTGCGGGTTGGTTAATGTCACGTGTCCTTTAAACTTTTCCAAATTCTCAGAACTCGCCAGATTCCTAACGATGCCTTATAACTTTTTAAATTATCATTGTTTTTAACAATATAATAAAAACATAACAACAAATGCTCTATTAAAATAAAAAAAAACATGAAACCTGGATTACACACGTGACGATTATAATACGAAATGACATTCCGATGTTTCAATCAATCCCGTTTTCAAAATGAATAGTGTAGTTCGCGTTAGTTGTAACAACGCCTTTAATTTCCATCCTAATAAACATTACAGCTCCAGAATACCTTTCTTGGACATGATCCCTGTCAACAAATCCACAATAGTGGGCCGCGTCACAATGCGAGATTAATGGGCCCTGTACAGTTCACTATCGGATCCCGGACAAGCGTCAATTAGGACAACTTTGCCTAATGTCACTAATGTAATGTGGAGTGGCAAAATTAATTGTTGTATGCACGTGACTTGTTTTACTGTGATGCTTTAGCACGACACGACAATAGATGAAAAATCAATAAAGAACAGTAAATATAATTTTCATAAATGAAATGAAATAAATGTTATTTGAGACACAATACATATAAATAGAAGTAGAATTAATTAGTAAAGTCGCATAAAATGTCCCAAAAAGGCTTCCAGCTCAGCATTTGTTTACTTGTATGCAACAAGACAACGCTGATCTTCCGTTGGAAGCCATAAGCACTCCTATTTATCCTATTGTGACCACAATATCACCTGATGTAAAGTGTGAGAATCGTTTCACGCACTTGGCCCAGCCCGGAGGGTGATGACAAGCCGCCGACGAAGCCTACCACCACAGATTGTTCGGAGGGCACGTGTAAGGATTCAGAGGGTTAACACTTACGGACGTGAACAGAAAAAACCTCCAAAAACGTTCCAACTGATTGGACACGGGGGCTTATTTTTTGACAAGAGACTACCACGCTGGCCCGGCGGGTTGCTGAATTTCCTTCAAACTCTTCCAAGTTCTCAGAACATGCCGGATTCCTCACGATGTTTTGCCTTTGGCACTAATGTAATGTGACTTACGTGCGATAATAGTCATTAATAGTCATTTTATTGATAATATTATTATACGTCACAATGACATTTTGTTTACAATGGTTTTTTTTTGTACTAATAATGTCAAAACAATAAATCATCAAATTCAATTACTTAATAAATATGTCAAATTGCAAATACTTAGTCAATAACACACGATCACTAATTAATTTTGCCACTTTTTAACAGCAATTCTTTACGACAAGGTATTATCATTTGAGACGTAAGATTTTCCACAGCCGGACATTTGGCTACTATCATATGTTTTTTTTCATTTTCGTCCTCTTTTTTGTCTACCTACTACTATTAGTGCCCCTCGGTGTTATCCGCGTTATAATAAATACCACGCAATATGTTCACAAATATTTCCCCGCGGTTAAAAGAAGCCTATAACCTTATCCGGACCATCCAACAAGAGCAACTAGCCCACTGGTAAGCTCTAAGATGGCATACGAGAAAAAATAATTAAAAGCTGTGTTTTTTACGCTTCGCATCAAATGATCCATTAGACATCTAACCTTGAATTTACGAATTTTGTTTATTTTTACTCGTATGTATGTCTCTATAAGTATCGGAGTGCCAATTTTCGCATACGCCAACTTTTTCAGTTATCAATACGGTATAAGCGGTGAGCCGACTTTTGGAAAATTCAATCCAATTCATCGCTTTTCAAAGACTTTCGCATTCAGCACACTTTATTTAATTTTATTTAAAGATTTGCGTTTTGACGAGTATTCAGTTCCGTCTATTGTATTTTCGCGGGCTGTCATAGCAGTTGACAAAACTGAATCTTCTTTTTTAAAGTCGGTTAAATTTCCCCAAGAAACTGAGCTTTTAACGCGAGCCTCATAGTCATGAGTGAGCGGTAATTAGGGACCATAAACATGTCCCGGTAATTCGGTCCCAGGTGGCCGCGCTGTACGGAGCTTGTGAGCAGTGGACGTTGGCAGTGTGCGTTATGACTAGGCTTACGATTACTAGGAAAGCGAGTAGTGTATCTATCCTAGGACACTTACCAGGAGAATTAGTAGGTTTTCTGTGACAGCTTTATTGGCATGGTGGGTTCGATTCCCGCTGAGGTTCTCAAGCACTTTCTACGAGGTCTGGGTGTTTAATATGAATAATACAAAATACCTTATGTTCCTATGTCTATTATATAAACAACAAGCAGTCCACGGCTCCGCACGGATATTATCAGATGACCAGAGACTAGAATGTAAGGTACTTATTTCATTTATATTCTCTTTGGTAACAACCTCAACTAAGGAGTAACTCTTGTCTTACTATCCCTAATTTGCGGTTACAAATTAAAAAGTTATTCGACCTCAGATCAATAAAATCTTTGCTTTGCCATTACGTAAACCCTTTAGCATATCTTTTGTTTTCAGGTTTTTTTACACCTCGGGTTATAATGATTCAAGATTTTTTACGAACCCTATTACTTTTGAAAATAAAACATAGACTATGTTACTCGGGCATAGTGTAGCTTTCCATTGGTGATATAATTTTTCAGATCCGTTCTGTAGTTTCAGAGACTATTACATTGACATCATTATCATAATTTCAGCCGTAGGACGTCCACTGCTGGACATAGGCCTCCCTCAAGTACTTCCAGTAACTTCGGTCGGTAGCAGCTTGTAGCCACCGCGAGCTCGCTACCTTTAACAGGTCGTCCGTCCATCTAGTTGGTGGACGTCCTACTCTGTGTTAACCAAACAAACAAATCCTACCTCTTTATAATATAAGTATAGATAAGATGTCCAGTACCCGTAACACAAGCATAATACGGGGCTAGATTTTATTGTGTGGATTTTTCATCTAGATTTCTAACTTCCGTAGTTTTATTGGTATATGGTACAATGCAGCTACCTCGAACCAAAAACCTCGAGTTTTCGGTAGTCTTTTTAATAAGTCTAACTTAATAAGTCTGAGAACTTGAAAAGCTTAGTTTCCAGCTTCTAGCGGACTTTTTAATGATTTGAACGGCATTAGCCATTAAACCTCACTGATCCTAAAGCTACAAGTAACGACCTTTCTATTAGTTGTATAGTAGCCGCAAGTGAGTGATGGTCCCCGTGACGTAATTAGGACCACAGTACCACGGGACCACGGGATATTAATCAATGGCCCACTCAGGGGCTCATTGTGTCAATCTGCCAGTTTTTGCCGCGGCCCGCTTGAGCCGACTGTCTTTGTTTTCAGACAATGCTGTGATATGTTTGGTTGACTGCGGGTTTTTTGGGTTTGTTTTCTTTGCGCATAAGGATTTTGCTTTACTGTTTGTTACAATAACTAATCTGATCAATACTCGTAGTAGAAGGAAGGTGAAATGTTGCGTTTGAGTATAGAAACCGTTGAAGAAAACCGTTTCATTAAAAAAGGTGTGTGTGCCATTCACACACGATAGTAGTGGAACTTCAGTAAATCGACAAAAGAATAAGAAGAATAAAAAAAAACAAAAAAAAAAACCATGCAAAAAGATTTTGTTCGGGCGGTCACCCATCCAAGTACTGGCGTCGCGCAAAGTTGCTTAACCTTGTTAGCGTTTAAGATTGGCTTACCCGACAGGTAAGCCAATCTTATTTCCACTTCCGTTGCATCCGGTTTCAAATCACAACGATTCTAAAGAAGTTTCACTTCAATTAAAAATAATTCAGTTTTTTATAACTAGATGTTGCTACGCTAAAAAGACTACTGAAAACTCGAGGTTTTTGGTTCGAGGTAGCTGCATTGTACCATATACCAATAAACCTACGGAAGCAAATTGAGTGGTATCATTTTCAAGCAGAAGAGCTGATCCAAACTGGTTGGGATCTTCCCCGACGTTCGAGCTGAAGGTGCTGATAATCCATGGGCTGTGGAAGCAGTTTAACATGTCCTAGTATCTTTAAGGCCCCGGCGCCAACAGAGGTAATAAAATCTATATTGACATATCTTAGTGTCAATCACTTTACACAGTGACATTTTTATTTAAAGAGAAAGTCACTTTTTTAATTAGGTATATGATACTGCATACTTAACAGAAGTACCTACCCCCATTTTCGTTCCCCCAATGCTGGGACACATGGAATTATTTCTAGACTTGACTGGATTAGGACATAATTCACCACACTGGCCAAGTGCGGTTTGGTCAATGTCACGTGTCTTTGAACTCGTCTAAGTTCGAATTCACTGTTAAAGCACGTTGTTTAAAGCACGCACACATTTTTCAGGAAGAAAAATCAAGTGGCGATTGAACCCACGACCTTGAAAGTTGAGTGAGCAATACGGCCGGTACTTATACTACACCAGCGGACTAACATGATGAGTTTTATTTTTTATATGCCACGAGTGTATAAAAATCATAGCTATTTCAATAGCTATGATTTCTAGGCTGATTTGCTATATTCAATAATTTGTTAACCCAAATAAGTGTATGTGTATTATATGCGTACGTAGTAATGGTATATAGCAAAACAAACAGTTCAACCCCTCCACTTTATTTTCCAACTTTAAACTACCAGAGCTCAGACACAACATTTCTAAGACAAGACCACATCGCCGACCCGCTCCCTGACATGGGGTGACGTCACTAAGCCGACCTGACTCGTGACGTCATCTCGTAAGCCTGACGTGTGACGGCAGGTTGAAAAGTTAAGAGCCACTGTGTTATCTAAAGGATGACCACAAGGGGTAATGTTTTTGTTTTGAAGTAGCTTTCCGGTGTTTTTATTCGGCGAGGGATAGTGTGTTTGACCCGTGCGTGGCCGTATTCAGAAAAATATTTAACTCAAACGTATAGAAGGTAAATTTGATAAACCCAAATTAGTGCTGAATTTGTTTAATAACAGTTCAAAAAAAACTTTTCACCCTTGAAAAGGGTGAACGCTCTGAAGCGTGCTAGTTATCCTACTAATATTATAAACACGAAAGTGAGTGAGGATGTAAGTATATTAGTAGCACTTTTACGCAAAAAAAAAACCAAATGGTTTTTTATGAAACTTTACAATAATATAACTTATCAGAATAACACATAGGCTACTTCTTACCGCGGTCAAATACCACATTTCGAGGGTAAATCAATTATTGCATTCTCTCTTCATTGCTCGTTTCAATTTTTCACGGACATAGCAGATTTTCCAGTATAGGCACAAAAGCTGCTAGAAATCTTATACTACGCAGGAAAAGCCGCGAGGCACGGCTAGCACTTACCATAATATAATTTAAAATGTATACTCACTCTAAACCATCAAAACAGCAGGTTAACGCTATTTTGAACGCATCCCGTCTTCGCGACGTGAATTTTTAACACATTACCATATCAGCGGCGGGCCGTAAATCAGGCGACTCAACGCCGTAGACGCGGCCACGACAGGATATCTGGTACACTTTGAGCCTGGCTGCTTTAGTTTTTATATACTACAAAGGTAAAACAACAACAACTACTAGTGCACACGTTCGATGCTTATATTATTTAATTATTCTTTTTTATTTACAATTAAATTAGTCTTGAGCAGCTGAAAAGAAGTTCGGAGAATTCACAATCAATTCTAGACATTGCTTGAAGTTTACTATAACCCTACTTAGTTACCTAAATTATCCGCTGATAAATGCGCACTAGCACTCTTTTGTATTGAGCATTAAGTCCATTGTTGTATCTTGGTTATATTAATTATTACTAGCGGCCCGCCCCGGCGTCGCACGGGTATAAAATTTTCCCGGAAATTATTCGAATTTTTCTCGCCGTAAAAACCATCCTATCTCTCAAGTTGGATCGAACTGCACATGGTGTGCGTATTTTATTAAAATCGGTTAAGTGGTTTAGGAGTCCATTGAGGACAAACATTGTGACACGAGATTTATATATATTAAGATTATTATTATTTAGCTATCAGTTCTCATCTATCATAGTCTGGGTGGTTAAAATGTATAATAAAAATATCAATATAGTCACAATAAATTCTGTTCACGTTTCAATATTAAGTATGTATATCAGATGTCTAGGTATTGTCCGAAACACAAGGTTAGCGCTTAACACGGGGCTCGATGTTGGTGTGTGGATTGTCCGGCAATATTTACAAATAAAATAATCTGATTCTTTACTTTTAAGGAAACTAAGGCTTTGGATTTTGAAACATTTTAATTTAGATGATTCTAGTTCACGTTTCATCATAAAAACGCGCCGCCTCCTGGTGCGCAGGTTGCGGACCAGCTCCAACACCGTTCTAGTAATGATAGCTGGGAGGATGGACTGCCCTTACACCAGGCATTGTTGTGAACGCCACCGCCACCAGCCATGCTTTTTAGTTCATAAGGTTTATTTTTCATTTATGAGTACTTTGCTTGAAATAAATAATTTTTTTACTGGATAGTAAAACCGTAAGAAAAAGTCCGTGGAATAAAACGAATAGTGTATACTACCTTTCTCTTTCTCCTTCTTTCTTTAAATACGAAAGTATTAGTTTATAAGCCACATGAGAGCCAAACACTCGTCGTTTTAGTTTTTGTACGAAAGCTAAGGTCACTGTAGCCGAAATCAGCCGAAATAGGTGTTATTATATTATATTATATTATATATAATATCTATTAGTTTATTTATAAACTAGCTGTGCCCTGCGGTGCTACCCGCGTTATAATGGATGAAGTACTCTTAACCAACAACATATTTATTTGAATAAAGATTAATATTATTATGTTGATACAACTTAAACAAATTTTTCGACCAAATTAGGTACCATAAAAACGGTTTTTGCGAGTTAATCTTAAAAGATAGACATATACTATCGCGGACTGTTTTTTAGATCATGAAAAGAGCTATTATTCTTTAATACATATTTTTTATGTATCTTGAACCGTTTTCACGGCGCACGCAACGGAAGGCTTCAAAGATGAACAATTTATCCCGTTTTTTTTTCACATTTACCACTATATCTTTGCTCCTATTGTTCGTAGCGTGATGTTATATAGCCTATAGCCTTCCTCGATAACTGGACTATCCAACACAAAAAGAATTATTCAATTCGAACCAGTAGTTTCGGAGATTAGCGCGTTCAAACAAACAAACAAACAAACTCTTCAGTTTTATAATATTAGTATAGATATAAAATATGTTACATTGGTTACCTAATATTGTGTGTACATACTTAACTCTTTGTAAGGTTTTCTAGGTTATCTTTCTTGCTGTTTTGAGGGATTCATACGGAAAAATTGAGAAAAACTACGAAACTTCGTAGCAAATTGAGCACGATTTTTTTTTACTAATTGTGTCGTTTCTACATTAGCCGAAGGAACTTTGTTCTTACCTGGTGTCCCAAGACACCACATCTTTTTTTTATTTATAAAACTGACATCGCACTTAACAATATGAGAGTAAGTGGTACAGCCGTGCTACCGAGGCTGGGGGCTACATATTTGTGGAGCGTTAAGCGACGCACCTGGCGTACTCAGACTTGTTTATGTGTATGGTCATTTTTGCATTAGAATCCTTTGTGTGTATGGTAGGTATGTTGTACGTACGTCAGCTGGGTGCCGTGTTAATTATGAATACTGTACATTTTCTCTTTAAAATGGTGTTTTAAGTTATTGTGTTCACATAAGCACCCTTATTTTACGTTACTATAGCTGGGACACAGGGACTTCTCTCTCGACGAGGGAGATATTGCCATATTTCACCTCGTTGGCCAAAGCCAAGCCAAAGCCAAGAGCGGGTTCATCATCATCATCACCACCCTATTAACGTTCCCACTGCTGGGACACAGGGACTTCTCTCTTGACGAGAGGGAATAGGCCTTAATTCACCACGCTGGCAAAGTGCTGGTTGGACACATGTCCTTCAAACTCTTTTAAAGTTATCAGAACATGCCGGTTTCCTCATGATGTTTTGCCTTCACCGTCAAAGCAGGTGTTTTAAAACGCACGTAGGTTCAATTTGAAAGAAGAAAAATCCAGAGGTGCGTGGCGTGGTTTGAACCCACGACCTTCGGAATGAAAGTCGAGTAACTCCCACTTAGCCAACACGGCTTCTAGCTTCTTCTTAGAGCGGGTCAAATGTCCTTCAAGTTCTTGAAAGTTCTCTGAACATGCCGGTTTCCTCGCGATGTTTACCGTTACCGTTTAAACACGTACGTATATTATTTTACTTTCATAATAACTTATTATTATATTACATTATACGTGACCAATACCCGTTTTCAAAATTTGAGGAACGTGTTTAAAGTTAAGTTATTCTGAATCTCTTAACATAATGCTTGAGAGATTTTAAAGAGTAAATATAGGGTTGGTCAATTTTGTTAACATTTTTTTTACTAAAGGTAAAACAACTTTAATAAGCGATCTCTTCCAGGCAACCGTTGGAGGAAAATTAGCTTTTATGAAATAAGTTTTAATAATAATTACTGTCTTAAACTTAAAACTAGACTTATTTATTACACACATATATACAAATTAACAAAAACAGAATAGAGCATACAAAAACAAAAGAAAATAAATATAAACAATCATAACTAACTTAAAATTAAGAAATGACGGAGTGTCATGCTTATGTGATTAAAACTATCATAAAAAATAGTAAGCAAGGGTAATAGTATACATTTAGTTGTATTTGTGAAAGTGCGGAATTACTTTAGCAATGCCATACCACAAAGTATTATACGTCCTTGAATATATAAATTCATCATCTTTATTATCTTCGAAATGAAGTTGTCAGCCGATCATGCGAGACCTTGGCCATAGAATAAATCAAAAACCCCCAAACAGTGATCAGGCGAGTTAAATCACATTGGCTTATCAATTTATGGGCCCCCAGTATCCAAGTTGTGCTGCATGTGCACGCCTCAACTGGCCAAGTTTGTTCATAAATTAAAACGTAGATGTTCACTATTGTACATATTCTATAACGCTAATAACGGGGGTTTCGGAGGCAACATGTGTACCGCATGGAAACTGCAAAGGGGGTGGAAAGAAAGAGTGTATAACATTACTTTTTAAATTATCATGTTTTTTATCAATATTTTGACTGGTAACCATGATTTGACGGTTTTTGAGTTTATCGATATTTCGACGCTGTTGCAAGCGCCATGATCACGGAAACAACTGAATTGTCTTTGTCAAAAATGCGATCATACGTATTTTATTGTTAAAGTATATTTTTTTTGTCACTGATAAGAAGTGGAACCATCTTACATTTATTTTCTGTTTCTAATGGTTGATGTTATGGTAATTTGAATTGTGTAGAAGATTTCAAATTTGGAAAGAATGAAGGATTCTTGCAATAGATATTGAAATTTTAAAAACAACTTTTGGTTTGTAAAATATGAATGTGTTATTGTGTATAACTCGGGTCGCGGGCACCGGCATAATAATAAAACAAATCACAAATTGAGAAACTTCTCTTTTATAAGTCGGTTAGCTTCTTTTTTCGTTGAAAGTTGTGTGAGAAGCACTAGGCTGTGACATTATTTACCTAACAATTTTTTTATATCCCAATGAAGGTTAAGCTGCGATGTCGTGGCCCGCACTACGCCAGTATCGAATAGACGTAGCCGTATGTAAATGGGCGATATTGGTTCGACTATGTTCATTAATTAATTACGCTTGTACTTGCCTCTTGGGCCGTAAATTCTCTTGATTCAACAATATTTGGGGACGAATTATTGAGATATTCATACATTGTTTTGATATAAAAAATTTAGTATTTTTAGGTTTTTAGTATTTTATTATTTAAGGTAATATCCATGTCAACAAGAAAATAGTGCGCGAGAAACATGAACAATGGGTCTTTAGCGGGATTCGAACCAGTGGTGAAGTGAAATTCTACGTAAATTTTAGTACTTGTAGTAACTACTCAGAATATTACGAAAAGAGTAGATAATAATTTAAGTATATCATTGTAATTTAATTTTAATAAGTTTTTTTTATGATAGGTATATACAGCTTCTTTAAACCTAAAACTAGTTATCTTTAACTTAAATCTCCTATTGCTTATTTAATACAGAAAAATTCGGTGCAAATAAGCCTGCCTCTAATTATTTATCTCATGTTGAGAATCACATTTCTCCCTTCGGGAAATCTAGGTATCTTATAATTATTTGAGTTTGTCAGAGAATTTTGTGTGCAACTCGGCCCACAGAAAATCCATCCCCCAGGCTCATACGAGACCGTATGGTGAGTGTAGCTTGACACATTTATTGTGACGGATGTCTTCAAGCTGTCACACATTGATCTGTGTGTGACAGCTTGAAGACATCCGCCACAATAAATAAAGACGCGGCTACACGGCTAGATTGGCGCGTGAGACATGCCAGTGCTTTGATGCGGGCTGTGTCGTCACTATTGATGTAAGTACATAATATTGGACACAAACAGATAGCCTGTAGACATCCGTCACAATAAATAAAGACGCGGCCACACGGCTAGATTGGCGCGTGTAACGTGCCAGTGCTCTAATGCGGACTGTGTTCGCACGACGCCGCGTCAGCCTCTATTGATGGCTTCTTGTAGTATATAGATACTGGATGAGACAATACTAATCCATTGCTTTATATTTAGTACTATGTTTACACACACAGAAATACCTTTTTAATAATAGAATCATTGAACTAAACTTACGGAGGAAAAAGGTTTTGGTAGTGAATTTGAGTGTATTTTTAGTTCTCGAGCTAAGTTTAATATTGTTCTCAATTTATATCGAATATGTTCAGAAATATGAAAGAGAGAAACCAGTCCACAAATACTTGCAGAAAAAAATATCGATAACTAGTGGCTTGTGCTCTGTTTTGCTTAGGGCCTGTTTCACCATGTCCAAATAAAATAAAATAATGGATAAAATATAGAAATAGCTATTTTTTTTTAATTTAATGCAGAAAAACATTAAGACACATCCTTAACCTTCGAACGCAAGAATTCCAACCTGCGCATCCGTAAAAGCGCCCCGAAATAAAAAAAAATAGCTTAGCTTAAAAAGTGTACCTAAACATTGTCACATTTTATTGACATAACAAACCATTGCATTGCATTATTCAGAATTTGTACTAAATTCACTTAATTCAGAATTCGTATTTTCTTTATTCAGAATTTGTACAATTAACTTTATAAAATTATTGTATACATATACTTATGTGTATCAGAGCGCCCTTTTTAAGATAGGTTGCTTTTTGATGTTTAAAAAAATAGAATCTGAAATATCGCACACAATAATGCCACATCCAGTAGTACAACTTCCGTAACTAGCAGGTTGATCTTAGCCAATGACGTACAGTTAACTGCTAGTACTAACCGGATTAATTTGTGGGCGTGCGCGAACACCGGCCGAGTGATAGAGGACCTCCTCAATTTGTTCGGTTATATCGGTCTAGAGTAGTCGCAAGTTGATTATTGAGACGTGATTTGAAACTGTACCTTATAAATTGCATTGTACGAGTATGGAAACTGACTGCCTCAGTGGCGCCGTGGGCAAAGGTTACAGCGCAAGATGTAGGGGATGTAGGGTTTCGATTCGACGAGGGGTGTTTGTTTGTTCTGCAAGCACTTTCTTCTTGGCCCAAACCAGTGAAACCAAAGAAAGTACAATACATGTTTAATATATTTAACTTTTTCTATATAAAAGACATATATATTTCCTAGACCTGTGGTAAGCTCTAAGCTTGTGTTACGGGTACTAGACTTCATAAAAGACATATTACTCGTGTATTAAGTACATTATATATTTAATTACCTGTATATCTTTCATCTGCAACAATTTAAAAATTCAATTGTAAATAGCCTAATTTCAATGATTGTGTAACAATTTATTTTTTTATTTATTTTTTAAAGTAATTTGCTTTAAATTTGTTAAGATCACTTTTACATACTTTTTAATTAAGATAATGACAAAGACATTATGATGAACACAATAATATAGCTTCAAATTATGTAGGTTTGAGTTTGTCCCAGCGGATCCCAGCGTTAATAGGGTGAAGATATACCAAGAAAATTTTAGAAGTATTATGTACGTACTCAAAAGTGACATAATAGAATGAGAAAAAAAAAATAACCTTTTATTTTTTTTGGGAATTGCATTTCATTCCTACCCTATAAAAAATCTACAGTAGACACTATCCAAAAACACCGGGCACTTGTGAAGTCGACAGTGCGGAGGCGATTGCAGTAAATCACGGTGCGCCTACGCATTAGGCGCACCTGTGTACACTGTACCTACTGTCGTACTGCGGTACTGCTTGATTTATCTACTGTGTCTGCTTCTACGGGCCAACTAGGCCTCTTCGCAGACTATGTTGATGACAATTTTGTTTATACTGGTAATGTTCGAGCACTAAGCTATACTAATATTATAGAGATGAAGAGTTTGTTTGTTTAAACGCACTGATCTCAAGACTTACTATTCCGATTTGAATAGTTCGTCCGCTGCATTTTTTTTTATTATGTTAGATAAGTCATTATTTGACAACAATCTCACCTGATGTAAAGTGACGATGTGGTCTAAGATGGGGCATGAAGACCTAGAAGGTAATGGCAGTTAGATATAGCTTGCCTATTTATAGTGGATGGCTATAGGCTTTTTAAAAATAAATGCTTGAAAATACGATGTTTCGTATGATGAAATGTAGTTGGGTGGAAAATTCAATTGAATAGCTAGGTAGCTATGGGCACATTGTATTTCGTTCTTCAAGCTCAAATCTTTGAAATAGGTCATAATTAAAGGAACATAAAATAAAAAAATTCAATGAATGCATCTTTTATTTATTGAACGACAATCTTAGAAGTGAGAAGTTGAAATTTGAATTTGATTTTGAGTTCAATTTATTATCACAAATAAATATTCACATTTATTAGCCAACAGAAGCGCAATCCTTAAAAAATACAACAATAGAGATGTTATTTAATTTTTCTTCGGTCAATTGATGATTAAGAGTATAAAATGAAATTTAATTAGATATGTAATTAATCAGTAATATATCTTGTTCTGTGTGATTAGTCCGGAAATATTTGCTTATATATAACTAAATGCTATAATAACATTGAAAATTGTTGCATTTGACTTTAAGGTTTATTTAATCCAGTTAAATATTATGAATCCTATGGGTAATAGGAATATACTTCATAATATCAAAAAACATTTTATGTTGAATTCATGTAAAAATATTTTGAATTTATTAACCGATAAAACGTCAAGCCGAGAGCCGTCAGTGTATCGATCAAGTATCGGTAGGTGGCGCCTTTGTCAGCACTATCGGCCGCCATTTTAGATTGAAGTGTCAAATCTATGTCCAGTGACGAGCTTATTGAAAATATAAACGGATGGTAAGAAAGGGTGGAGATGGATTTTCTGAGAAATGCTTATAAGGTAGGTAACTGGTAGGTACTAAGTTTTTCAGTAAAATTTATGTTTCTTGCATAGTTATTTTCATCAGTTTTAAAAACCGCATTTATTATATATTTCTAATTATTTTATTTGTAGTGTTGTTTATTTCCATCAGTTTGTGTTTTTTTTTGCGTAAACCTTTAACGGAGATAAATGTAAAAAATTGATTAATGCTCCTATGGACGGTTATCATATAGAAATCTTTCTTTATTTATAAAATATATACTTTATTTCGGTTAACAATCTCAGATTAGAACGTGATTACCTTTTAGTAATTCAAAATAATAATTGACTTAAAAGTATAATAAATATTACAAACGAATATAAATAAATGAGTTAAGATAATTTAAAAATCAGGGAAATAAAAATACTGACCTATCTGAAAAACACTAAAGCATTTGTTTTTTTAGTAAAAATATTGTATACTTTCTATTTTCGTTATTGTTCTCATAGTGGTAAATAATACGGTATTTTTCGATGAATAATATTCATTCCAAGACAGAATATGTCAACTGTCTATCTTTTATGTCTAGTGGTTCGTGTGATTTCATGAGATGCAGCCCCGTGACAGACAGATAGACGGACGATGATTAGATATTAGATAAGTTATTACAGTTCTGTTCTCACCCTGAATAAATGAAATACCTAAGAACACATAAAGAATACATACAGTAGCAACTATTTAGTTGTCAAACTGTCATTATGCTTTTTTATGGTTTTTGGTATTGCCCGCATTTTATGGAATTAGTTTGCATTAAAATTAGCCAAAGTTACTCCATTACTCCCAGACATTAACTACATGCTTGTGAAAGTCCCGTCAAAAACGGTCGAGCCGGTGCATGTCCTGTGTAAAAATCTTATAATCAATTATGTACCCTGCAAGTAAAACACAGTTATAACAATAAATAAGAAACTCAAATTTTATTAAGGAATTTGAATAGATTACACTGAATATATTTTAAACAGAAATATTTTAATACCTATTGATTCACTACAGTCGATTGATTAGGTACAGACATAGCACTTAAAATGATGGAGATACCTTTTTTGTACCCAGTGCAAGTTGCGTGCAAAGTAATAAATATTTCAAACAATAACTCCGCTAATAAAGCCTAGTCCACACTAAGCCGTGGTCACCGGCTATCAAAAATTGTAATTGATTTTTTCACGGGCAATGCGTCAAGCGACGCAAATGGCTTACGTCGGCCATATTGAATTAGTGCGTGGACGACAACGGTGTCGCGCGCACTAGAGTCTCGTGGAGAGTGTAAATTGTAAAAATATTATTAATCTAAATTTAAAATATAAGAAAAGCCTCCGATTACTATTCCTTAATTTCCTTAAACATAAAACAACATAATATTATGTAATGTGGACGCGATGCGATTTCATTTGATACCGCACACTAGTATATTTGCAGATTCATTACCCACTCTCACTCCCATAACTTTTAAACGGCTCAACCGATTTTCATAAAACATGTTTAGGAACACACGGGCCAGACTCACCTTTCATACAAAAAAAACTAAATTGAAATCGCTCTATCCGTTCGGGAGCTATGGTACTACAGACAGACAGACACCTCAAACTTATAACACCCCTCTTTTTTGGTCGGGGGTTAAAAAGATTTACAAAGTGAAGTAGGTAGTATTATTTAGGATCTAAACTGTATCGCTGCTTTTAAATATGGCATTTTATTAAGTGTCTTTTTTATTTTATTTCGTCACTTAATTAATAATGAATTATAATAAGGAAATATGCGCAAAATTTTTATAAATTTTATTTATTAATTATACAATTTAGAACATTTTAACAAAATAAATCAATTATCATTTTGGTATTTTTAAAATAAAGTTATTCTACTGTTTGTTCAACTAAATATTACCTACTAATACATAGCCTTCGATAGATTAATTAAAGAACTTGAGTGCGAAGTCACGTAAGATATAAAATTTTTCCTTGATGAATTTATGTATCATTAAAATAAATAAATAAATAAATATTTCCGAACAATCCACACAACAATATCTAGCCCCGTGGTAAGCTCTTAGCTTGTGTTACGGGTACTAGACATCTGATATACATAATATAATATACATACATACATAGATATTTTTTATTATACATATTAAACACCCAGACCAAGGAGAAAGTGCTTGCAGAACATACAAACACTTGACCCTTCAGCGGGAATCGAACCCGCTACCTCTTGCGCCGCAAACGGACTCTCGCTCACCGCGCCACTGAGGAAGTCCCTGACTGCCTCAGCGAGTGACTGAGTCAGTGAGGCGCATTGAGCGAAAACATATTTTATTTCTTAATAATCTTGACTCTTGGTGTCGAGTAAAGACTATTAAGTCGAGCGAGAAAGACCTCTATCGCCAGTTACACGATATTTCTACTAACGTTTCCACCTGGGCGACTCCACGTCATCGCTGTTCCGCGCCAAAATTCACTCATAAAATTAATTAAAAAACACTTCACGCGGGTGATTCCGCACAAATTGACGGAGCGAACCTGTGACGTCACTAATGGAGCCGCACTGTTACTTTTTAATTTTTTTTTCCGCCGATAACCGCGTTAGTTATTTTAGGGTAGTCGTAATTTTTTGATGGGGATAGAAAAACAATTAGTTATCGGAAATTCGATTAATATTTACTTTGTTTTTTTTAGAACGACGAGTTTGGACGTTTCTTTGGATTTACCTCTAATCTATAGTTAAATAATTATAAAACTTTGCCTAAAGTTTATTTCATGTTTTATCCTTTACACTGGCGAGTTGTTAAGATTACTTTGCTGGAGATAGCCACTTACTTGTAATAGATGGTATTTTTTTTATGAGAGATAGTTCTATGTTTGTTCACAATCGCACCTTATGGTATATCTCGATGTGGACAGATTCACTCTTGTCTTGAAGACACTCAGGTTGTAGTAATTAGAAAATACAGCAGCAGTGAGCGAATTCCAGACCTTTGCCGTGCGAATTATAAAGGTGGATGAGAATAGCATATTATAACTCATATAAATAAATATATTTATATCTTTTTTCATTAATTGTATGTTCTGCATTCACTTTTTATTAATGTGCTCTTCTTGTGGGTGTTTTCCATGAATAATAAAACAATCTATTTAATTACATAGGTATACATTATACATCAATAATTTTTCGACCACCAAATTAATTAACCGATGGACTGCTCCATTCAAAGTGCGGTCAGTCTCATCGTCAGCGCCACCGTATTTCGGCCACTTCGGGCCATATTTCGGCCACATCGGGCCATATCTCGGCAACTTTACCGTCTCAACTAGCCGCTGACCGCCGTCCGGCTAATTAAACTTCCGGTGGCCATGTCATCGATATAACATAGAACTTTATACTGCTGTTTTGACTATATTAAACACAAGTTTGATTAAGAACCTATTTAACAATGTAATTGTTTTTTTATTTAATAATAATATGACAGCACCATTTGTAAGGTATACCCAGACCAAGACCATAACATAAATAAATTAAACAAAATGGCTTAATTTTGTAAGTGTCTATAATTGAATTAACTCTGAAATATAGTACAAGTATATAAAATAATTTATAACATCAGCTGTTGAGCTACATGTAATTAATAACAATTGTTAAAAAGTGATCGCCTTATAATAAAAAAAGTTTAATTTAACACTTAAGATCTGGACCTATGATGCATTTGATTAACAACTTACACACATACATATATAAACAAAATCAATATTGCATTAAACATGACAGAGAACAATACCAAGGTACAGGTGATTTCAAAACACTTATCTCTAGGCAAGAATCTGTCTGTCTGACCACTGAGCATTGCGCAAGGTACCTTCCATATTATACCGCTCTAGTTATACCTAGGAAGGTTGATAAAGCAGTAAACATGACTGCCCTGCCCTGCCTCCTTCAGTCCTGTACTCATAAATTGACAAACTGCCCAACTCCGAATAAGGCCCTGCTTCCGGTCAGTGGACGGCGACACACGAGACATTAAACTGATCGTTAACGTGAAGATTTTGAGATGAGAATTGCAAACTCTTTGAAATAAAACTCTTCAATATCCATGCGTGTTCTGATGAAATAAATTATTTTCTCTAATGTTTGTTTGGACGCGCATAGTCTATCGTGAACCGGCAAAGGTAAGTGCAAGTCTTACAAAACTAAGCTTAGTAAAAAATTTAATAAATTAAATAGGTACCACGTAGTTGAAAATGCCTAAAACATTTACCCCCATTGAATATGGTATGGGGTTTTTAGGGTTAGTAAAGAGAAGTACATATTGGATAACAACCTATTCTTTTAGGAATTAAGAAGCGGTGCGGTGACAGCGGAGGGGTCAAGTGTTTTTATGTTCCGCAAGCACTTTCTTCTTGGTCTGGGTGGTTAATATTTGCTATAAAAATATCTATGAACGCATGTCTCTTCCGGTGGAAGTCTCTCGTTTCGGAGGCCAAGACCCACTATGGGTCGCTAAGCCATAATCGTTAGTTAACACATGTCCAATTTATTAAGGACATCAGATATCTATGTAGTACCCCTAACACAAGCTGAAAGCTTACCACGGGCTAGATGTTGTTGTGTGGATTGTCAGGAAATATTTATCTATTTATTTATTCCTAGAACCTTCCTTCCCTTTCCTTGATAAGGCAAAACCTGTAAAACGTTCAAATTGATGACACCAGGTAGCAGCACCGTCAATGTGCACGTTCCCTGTACACCTCCCGTATGTCTCCAGGGGTCCTCAAGTGATTTAGCGTGTAAACTTGCGCGTCCTGCGGCCCGCGCCTAATGAACCATGCATTTCTATTTGTTTAGAGGTAATTAACTGGGTGTGGATGCAGTCTAGTTCTCTGGACACCTTCGCTTGAATGGAAAGATGGTTGTTGGGGTAGAAAACTTCGGTACGAACAGTATCGGACTAAGAATACCTGCAAGATAAAAAGATTTCTTGCCTTATGCTGCGGGCTCACTGTGGTTGAAATAAAACCAACCTATAAATAATTGGTCATCTGATAATTTGTCAGTCATTCAGGTAGGCTTATGTCCAGCATTAGACGACCTACAGCTGTAAGTATGAGAATAATGATCAGACTGAAATGAGTTTAACTATTTGATAAATAAATCATAATTAGTTATGGATAATAAAAATAAGATATACCTAGGTGTTCTAAAAAATGTACTAACCTACCATGTTTAGTTAATTTGCCTAATTAACTAAGAGGAAAATAAATATTACACAGTTTTTATTTACGTATTTATTTATTAGAATTAAAACTTACAATAAACTTATTAATTTATCTGCTACTTCAATAAATAAAATAAAATTGATTAATCTTTACATCCTTCATATTGATTAAAAATAAATTAAAATTAATAACTGAATCAAAATACATTAAAAACAATTTTACTATCATGCACATAATCTAACCTACCTAACGTAAACAGTCTTAATATAAAATCATAATAATATTGCAAATTGTCTTATTAAAAATTAAAATACAAAATCACCTTATGTACTTGAATTGTACTATTTAAATTTGTGTTGAATAAAAATAACAGTAACAGAATGCATAAAGCTTTTAATACACAAATTAAAATTAATAGTCTTTATCTTTAATGGAAAACAAATCACCATCGGAATTTAAATTGATTAACATTATTAATTTACGAAATAAAAATCACGTACTTTTGTACCTACCAATACCTAAACAATAATACTATCACCAACAAAAGCCTGCCCACTCCAGAACTCCGCCAAATCTCGAAATCTCTCACAACACTCCCTCTTCCGTCTCGGACTCCTCTTCAGCGCAGGACTCTTCAAGAGGGACGTGAACCTCTTCACAAGAGTAGTCACCGACTCCCGAGTCATCTCATCGTCATCATCATCATCATTAAATGTAGCTAGACTCGCCATAGTCATGCTCAATTGTTGAAAAGCTTCATCTATGTAATTGTCTATATCATCACTATCGCATTTCTCCTTCTCAGCACTTGTCATTTTCGGACTTTCATTATTATCATTGGTGTCATCAAATGACAGGTCAGCCGTTGATATGCTGCAGTTGACGACGGCAGGTAATTTGACTTTTTTCTTTCTGTTTCTTATAGTACTTGTAGCGGAAGACAGCTTTTCTACGGATTTGAAGATATCGTCTATTCGGTCGCAGATTTCTTCTACAGACGCTGCGGATATTATCTGCCCGTTGAGGTAGTAGAATTGCTTTTCTGGTACTTCTTCTATGGTGACCTAGAATGGATAAAATATAACTTATTTCACTGATTTCGTTATACTGAAACTAACAATAATATAGTCGGATTGGGTGACAATTTGTAGGATAACGTAGACATATTCCGCCTTACCACGAAAATACCTTAGACACGTGCTTAACAGTTGTTTAGCAAAAGTGATATAAAAATACGTTGTATGTTGTTTGTGCTAAGGCGAATTATTTTTAAAGCATTAAAATTCTTATAACTATGACCACCCTTCTGTGCTTCTGATTGTCTTTGAACCTTTTACGCTTTAACCGCTAAACCATTCTCGATGAAAATTTGTACAGAAATTGCTATATTAAAAACAGAAATTGAATACTCTTAATATCTGGTATTACGCAGTTACATTTTAATGGACCATAAGGTTGGAATCGATAAAAGTTATTGCACAATTTTAACATAAAAAGCTTAAGTACTTATACTACGACAAAAGATTTTTATTTTTACCTTTTCTAAATCCTGCAAAAAGTCTTTATAATCCAGTTTCCCAGAATTCCTTGACAGCCGTCTGCCGATTTTCCTCCGAACCTTCTTGAACAAGAATGACGAATCAAACGTGGTCTTCCGCAAGTCCAAACAACTGAAGATAGGTTTCAGGTTCGATGGTGCTGCGTCTTCTTCCGTTTCCAGGTCTACCGGCACCCATTCTTCTTCCAACTTCATCCATTCTTCGTTTATGGACAGAATGGCGTCGTAGTCTAACAGCTTTTTTGACATTTTGAAAAGTTCAAACTGATTTTATTATTTAAAACTGGTTTTGAAGCCACTTCTCTCAATTTGAGCACTCACACTATAGTATTTTTTGGATATTACAGTAGATAGATTCACAGTTGTACAATAAAGTTTCAAACACGTGTTTGCACTCGAAGTTGTAGTTTGCGACTGACAAGTTTCGGGATATTTTGTCAATATATGCGGCGCGCACGCATTGTCATCGGTAATGAGTTTGTCGTCTCTTTCTCTTGCGGTATTTTGCTAATGAGTTGGGGATTATAGAACATATTTTGTGAGGATGGATATAGGGTAGTTGACTAATTGGTTGGAAGATAAAAGGTAACTGATAAAAGGTAACTGTCCATAGAGTATTATAAATTAGGGTATATTGTTTTGGAAATATATACTAAGTAGTAATTGGTAATATTTTTTGTTTCATAATTCCTAAATATGATGAACAAAGCAATTAGCTGGCTCCCTAAACTTTAAAGATTATCTTTACCTACCAAATAATTATTTTCCCTATTCATTATATTTTAAAAACAAAAGGTCTGGGTGTTGTTGTGTTGTTCTTATGAAGATAAAAAAAGACCTGTCCTGTCTGTTGAGGAACTCAACTCATCATCATCATTATAAAGATTTTAATTTTAGTTAAAATTTATATTGTAAATATACCTAAAATCACATTATTAGTAGTCACATTATTGATAGAAAATCTGATTAAAGTTATATACATAAGTAGTTAATTATTGTTAAAAACCGTGTGTTCAATAATTTTATAGGACATACGCTTTAAAATAATTGAATTAGGTCACAATGTCAAATATAAAAAAATCATTTTCAATTGGTGATGAACAAAATACAATTTCTATCAAATCTTTAAAAAAAACTATTAGCTAAAGAAGGTCTGCTGAACAAGCTTTGAGAACTACCATGGAATATTCAGTAATATTCCATGGTAGTTCTCAAAGCTTGTTCAGATTGATTGATACAGAAACATAATGATGTTTAATACTTTCAATCAAGAATCACTGAGTTTAAGATATAGGTACCTAGTTTTTTTTATTATTGGGCTTTCTTTTGACTACAGTCTAGCCAGGAGGCAGAGACGAGGTCAGCGATGGAACAAGTTTGCTCAAAAAAACCCATTCACTCGGGTCGTGGTCGGGATATAGATAAATAGTTTATCTTCGGTATATCTTAATCCGTTGAGTTATTTTTGCAATAACGTCGTAATTAAAGCGTAACGTTCATAATAAACATGGCACCCTTTGCGCTCAACGACTGAAGTAATTACCTTTCAGATTATGAGCTTTATGATGTACGGCATAGAGTCGTTATTGCAGTGTGTTGCGCTCACAGTCATCCTCATTTTATGGTAATTTAATGTTTGTTTGTTGATTAGCTGTTTGTCTGTCATTCATAATACTGGCATGGCTAGCTTTTGTAGTTTGTGTTATGGGATAAATGCGTTTATCTATACTATAACTATTACTTTATTTAACTGTAATATTATAAAGAGATACAGTTTGAGAGATTGTGAGAATGTTTGTGATATTGTAGGAGTTGTAGGAGGTAATCTCCGGATATTCTGAACAGATTTAAATGGAATTTGGTGCACAGATTCTCTAAAAAAAAATATTTTTACTAACTTTCTTGAAAAGTGACATGCTTGTTACCGCAGAAAAATATATGATACCGCGATAAAATCCATTAAACGCTGGTACGCTGGTTCTGCTAGTTTCCCTATAAAGTTTAATGTTAGAAGATTACAAGAACATTTTACCGGGCATGTTGAAACTGGCCCTCACTGAGATAAATTTAGATGGGTAGGTAAATTAGTAATTAGTGGATACTTTGAACTTTCTGTCTTTAAATTGAGTGAGATCAAATTGTAATTTTTCCATGGTTGCACTAGGTTCAATAAAACTCCATATGTAGTAGTACAAAATGGTGGAATCGATTTATAAAGTCACTTTCAGTCCTTGCGTCCGTCGTCTCACCCGCCGAGATTCTGTCACCATTTCGCTACAACACAGTATCCTCCCATGATTCACAGACAGGAAAACGTTCATAATAAGCATACAGCATCCACTCAACGCAAGCCAACAATCCGTGAAGGAATAAACCAATAAAACTGAAATATAAATAAAAGTAACTGCCCCGTCATAAATAATGCTTCAAGTACGTACTTGTAGTACATATATCATGTATATTGTAGCCTGTATATCAGGAGCTCAGGGTGTCTTGTCACAGCTGAGTTATGGCGTCACAGAACATAAAATATACAACAAAAACTGTTGTTCTTCCAACAGTTTTGGCCCATATTAAGAATGAGCACAAACAGAATGTGGATTTGGAACAAGGTGCGGTTGGATCGTGGAGTCGCTGTTGATGCTACATTATTTTGTTTGGATGCTTTTGTGTACTTATTACTGACAGCACAGCTAAAATTATTGGTACCTATTGGTATTGGTATTTTATTTGTCGTAGGTAACACTATGTACACTTGACTTCGTTCACTCTATTTAACTAAATATTAAATTATCTTAATTAAAAAAGTATATTACAAAATAATAATAATAATAAGCACTCTGCAAGTCACAGACAAGACATCAATAACATAAAAGTCATATTATAAAATCCAAAAATAAAGAGCACATTTTGTTAAAAGTAGCATTGACAAACATAAAATAAAGTAAGTGATACAAAAAAAAAATAGAAGTAAAATAATGTCATAATAATTAATAAATGGAGCTGCTGTACAGGGGCATTGTCAAATTTTGCTAAAATACAAATAAATTTAATTAAATAATTTAATTTTTAACATGTCATGTGAAGATAGCTAGTAATTAATTCATATTGATGATGACTTGAAATAGGAAGTGTATCTCGAACTTGACATGCGTCTTGGTTATAAGCAAGTTTTCCGATTGTTATGAAATATTACAGCCATAATGCCGTGTGACTTCATGACATGTGTAGTTAGTTATATTGTCATATGATACTCTTACTTTATCTGAAGGATCAAAAGACAATATATAAATCATTAATTGTAACAAATATTACAGTTTAATCAGAATTTTGGCCTATGTAGTTATTCATTAAATTATGAATCGTATTGTAATAGGATATTCGTTTTTAAAACGTATTGTCGGCTAAATTTCAGTCTGCCATTTTGAAGTGAAGAGTTTGTTGTAAAGCAGTTATGTATAATAAAAAACACTCATTCGACATTAAATTTCGCTATGGTGTAGTCCATTTAATGAGAAAAGCTATGGGCGTATTTACGAAAATGCATAATAGACGATCAACCCGTGTAACTTTTTAATAAGTACGCATTAAAGGTGAAGGCTCTGATAAACATAGTGCGCAGATCTTCTATTCGTCTCCACGGAAGTCCTGTCCGGGCCGGAGTCCCGATACGAGGCCAGTTCACGGGGTAATTCGTTATTTTTATTGTTTTTTGTTATTATGATTCTGTCCCCCGGCTTACGGCGTGATACACGGCCGGCGTTGGATGCATTTAATTGCCTTGGACGATTTAACCCGACGATAAATAATAAGATTAAGGTGCCTAGGTTTTGTTTAAATTTTGTGTTTCAATTGTCTGGTTAGAACGGGTAAGTTATGGTAATTGGTGTAAGCTGCTATAATTTCTTGTGTGTGAATTAATTTAATTTATTGTTAATTAAAAGCAACAAAATTAGCAAAATAATACCTTTTTTTTTAATTATTTTTGTGCAAGCAACACGTTACTCTTTATATTAAAATTACTTATTCGATTTAGGTAAAATCATTGGACTGTAGGTAGAATCTTTAATGAGTAAATATTTATTCGGGCTGCTTGCGGACAATGAACAAATTCCACAACTACCCTATTTGTGTTTCTAATTATTTTATATATTATTATTGTTAAAACTATGCTATAATATTGTTACATACAAATTTAATGGCTATCTTGTAACTGCGTTTAATCAAAGAGCGTAAATAAGTTATTTTATTATGTTGTTCTATTGTCTTAAGCTAGATAATACTTAGTATAAGTTTTGCATTGTTTAATTTAAGGAAGTGAGCGTTTCGCTATAAATAAGAAAAACATGTATTCTCTGTTAAGTGAACTGTATTGTTCTTCTGAGAATAAATATCTTTAAACATAAACATAAATATTTATTCAGAAATGTGTCGAAAACAAATTACAGAGGCTAAGATAAATATTATTTAAGTATTTACCACCCGTATATAGTTATTTTATAGTACAATATATATTTTTTTCTAATTTACCTACAAAGAACTCATTACATTATATTATATTTCTGTAATTTTTAAGCACATCAAATATAAAAATAAAAAATTAAAAATAAAACTCAGACAATATTAATGTGAAGCTATATAACGACGTATTGATATAAACATTGACTATTTTATTCTTTTCTTTAATTAGGAATTTAACAAGTTTGATTTTAAAGTTTAATGATTTTGTTTGAGTTTATATAGGTGGTGGAGTATTATTCCAGCATATTGTAGCTGCACAGCGGAAACTACCACGTAATGCTGCAAATGCGTAATGAATGTATCTATAATAATGCTTTCAAATCCGTACAGCCATACGGCTGTGCCAAAATGAGGATGATTGTCAGCGTCATTTTACGACTTGCAATAATAGCGTCAATGAGCCACGCCTCTTATAATACAGGTTGTTTTGAAATTCAACATTTCCAACCCAGATCAAATTTCATCCCTAGAAACCCTAGAAGACATTGGATTGTAGATGTAGTACAGTCAGCAGAAGTAGGTGATCACAACAACATTTCAAAACATCTTCTAGTGTGACATGTCAGATGTAACAAGCTCTATTTATCCCTATACCTAAGTGTTTATTTTTATAACATATAAATGTGAATGTAAGTTTGTTTGTTAGGCTTTCACGCGAAAACTACTGAACCGATTTATATGAAATTTGGTACACAGAATCTCTAGAGACTGAGAAAGTTTAGTCTTAAAGTTAGCCCGACTTAAAAATATTTATTGCTTAATCAATTAAATAGGAAGGTTCCAAGATATGGAACACCAAAGTTCCGAAGTGAGGTTTGTGACTGGGAAATTTATTACAAATTTCTCAAAAGCATTACGTCATGCAAACTTTCTAAAGGTTTTTTGTAAGACAAATGTTTTTTACAATAATCTAAATAACGGAGTAAATTATTTTATTTAGTCATTTACCCTATTGGGTTGAAAACAAAATAATCTTGGGGCTACTTAAATAACTTTATATACCTAATTGTCGTCTCCTTCCCTTTGTTATATCTGAGCAGTAGTAGGTACAAGTATTTTATGTCAAAACCAATTAATAGATTCACACCTCACCATTTTCTACGGTGTTACTAATATCACTTTAGAAATTCAACAATTTTTATTATATATCATAATTTTATTACTGATAAATTCATTCATTCGCTGATTACAGCACGAATGTTATATTTTGATCAACATTCTTGATACCTACGAGAAAGCAAGCTAACTTCATTATTTGGGTAAATAGGTAAACCTAATAATCGTAGAGTTTTATCTTAAATTCTTTATTGCACACAGAAACATTATACAAATATTAGTTATAACATAGGTCATGTACAAAGGCGAGCTTAACCCTATTAGAGTTTTTTTTAACCTTATAGAAAATTTGTTTACATAATACGTAAGTACAAGAATATGAATTTGAGTTTAAAAGAGTCAACTTCAAGACAAGAATGAAAGTGACACCAAGCCTAAGTGAACATTGTTTTATTGAGTTGTTGTGACATCAATCGGGCCCCTAAAAACACATCTCCCTCAAATTTATCGACTTTTTAAAAGGTGCATTAATTCAGCACATCCATCCAAATTAAACACCCTGTATCGTTGATGCCGTAATGGTGTCCGTTATTTTCATATTATTAATTTACGATAATGTCCAGAAATCTGACAATAAATCCGCGATATTACGTTTGCGCGATTAAAACTGTATTTTGATGGTAATCGTCTCGTTATCGGTAGCTAATTTACAAATTTAAAATAATTATGGCTTCATTTGTTTAAGAATATTAAAACATGAAACTGGAAGCACCATGAATGTTTCAAGTATGTATGTATTATTGTATGTTTGGATAATGCAAGTTATAATGTCGAAAGTGAGTTTTCCGGGGTTACAATACAAAATAATACAAAAAATACTATATTGTTCAACAAAACATAACAATAGTTACAACAATCACATATGAGGAAGAAGTATAAGGGGCGGCCTTATTGCTATGGGTTATGAGACTATGAGTTGTGTCAGTTTAAAATAAAAACGACAATAATCTATCTGCCTAGAATACCAATTCTCCTCACAAAATATCATAATTCTTACAGTAAATTCAAATGTCTTTTTATGCGAAATTCTGAGAACGATATTAATAAATCTAAAGTTGCCAAGGATACAAGACTACGCCCAAGCTTTTATTTATCGGACTATTATATCAACAAATTATCACCAAAATGCGCATAACCCAACTGGGACACGGCCTTGGATCAAGTTATGAAAAACAGCTGATAAACTAGTTCAGCTTTGTCTTAAACTAAGATGTTTTTTTTTTTATTTTGCGAGATTTGATTTGATACAAGAATTGGGAAATAAAAAAGTAAATACAATACGATACATCTTGTAAATTTTCATAAAAGTCGATTCATGATGGAAAAATCACTCAGGTAAAAAATTATCATCATCATAATCATCAGTCTGTCAACCATACCTCATATAACATTATATGTAATAATAATATAATATGTGCTTATAATGTGTATATAATATAAAGTATCTATTATATACACTACCTTTGTACTTTTTAACAATTGTATGATTCCACCTTCACCTTCTTTGAGATTTATTTAATCTGTAATAGAAGGCCTCGCTCTTCTTTAACTAATTAGTAGGTACAAGCACATTAATTATTTTAATTAAGAAATAAATACAATGCAATTTCTATTAACTTTTGTGAGGCAAGTCTTAAGTGAGCGAGTGTGACATTGTGTGGTGCATGTGTGTGTGCATGTGTTATCTCGGCACTAACTTATTCTTCTTATGCTATAACTCTTCATACAGTCTATTCCTATTTTCTTGGTCTTCCTCTTCACACTGATATGCAACGAATGTATTACCTACAGCTCTTTTCGTCGCCAATTACTTTCAACATTTCACATGATATGCAACCCGTAGCAAAAAAACTCTCGATCCGTTTAAATGCCTGCTTTTAATAAAAATATAGGAAAATTGTCACGTTCTCATTTTAGTTTTTCCCTTCCGTAATCACAGCTCAAAAACTAGCGGTATTCTGTCATAAATCAGACATAACAGCGGGGTAGAAACTGATTAAATTCATACCGAAATGATGGGTTATTTTGTAAATTATGGCGGCGGCTGCTTACCGATTACGCTGAAATTGTACGATGGGGTATTATACCATAAATAATTGTGGTGCAATGAGATGTTTTAGTTTTTGATTTAAAATATAAACAAAGATAAGTATGATGATTGATTCTTAAACCATGGGTTCCGTGCATTTTAACTGTTTATACATGTATTTCAATGAAACGAAACAGATACCTACTTAATTAAAATAATAGAATAAAAACAATAGTGTAAAAAGTTGCACCCATCCAAGCACTTACCATGATCAAAGTAATAAATTTTATACGTTAAAGGTACAGACGATGTAAAAAAGAAAATAAAAGAAAAATTACCGATTTATGACATTTAAAAAAAAACAGCTTCTTGGATCTTGTACAAATTAAAAAAAAATCTTTGTGGAAGTTTCTGTTATTGCCTTGTATTAGAAGTTACAATATATCCCCTACGGATATATTTTACCACCAAACATTATCGGTTTCGCAACCTCCTGCCCTTAACATGATGATGAAACCTGCCCTGCCCGGTGATGATGTATCAGGCAATGTTGTAATAGCCGTCCGAATTACAGCACCCTGCTGACCACTACCTTCACGAATATCACCTACAAGACAGCAGCATCTCTAGTAATCTTTATCTAATTATAAAAAAACGCATCGCTATGACTTTGTGCTATAATAACCGCATTAGCACATTAGCGGCCGTTAATCACAGTAATTCGGCGCGCGCATCCTTCCGATTATTATCACTAAATCATATTTAGTGCTCATTATCGCCCGTGCGATATTATTGAGTGTTCGATAAATAATCACCGGCCAGAGATTCTAATTTCGCACGTATTTTACAATGGCAATGGGTCGGGCTATTAGTCGCGCAGATTTATTATGTAGCTGCATTACTTTATGCGAAATATGCTGTTGTTGTGTTAATAACTACGTAACTGAACGAATGGTTGAATGAGTGAGTGAGTGAACGGTTTGTTGTATGGAACATAGAATTACAAAGTAGTTATAGCGCTGTGAAAATGTGTATAGGGTAAAAACTGGTAAATTATGACTATGTATTGCCTTCACCGTTAAAGCACATATGGATTGTGTAGTTTTGATTATTTTGGACGATATAATTACATGAGTGACAAGTTAAATGATGCGGTTTGTCTTGGATCAACGCTAATAACTTTACAAATATTTTTGTCACTTAAATTTTTGTGTTTAATGTTACTGTACAAATTAAGTACAAATTATTATTACAGGCTAAGATTAATTAAGTTGAGTTGCATTGCTCATAAATAATATATACTTTAATTTTGATATTGATAAGTGTATTTTCTATTTATTAACAAAGAAATAAATAGAAATCCACTTTATGATGTCTATGCCTGCTGGTTACCACACGATATCATCTTTTGGGAAACAAATCATCCGAAGATTGGCAATGTCACTGTTCTGAACCAGTTTGAAAAACGTAGGATTTTTTTTATTTATGACCATGCATAACTAATTACAGTGTACGAATTACTTAGTGCAACTATGATATAAGAATTGACATACCCCAAAGTTTGCCCCCATATTTGGTTATTTAAAAAAAAAACATTATTTATTGATACAAGAAAAGTTAAATTTAAATTATATTATATTTAATTAAGTAACTGATTTATAAATTTATATTTGAACCCAGATTTACAAGGCCATTAAACTTTAAAAAAATAAAATCGGGATAAAATTCACTTGCGTATAACTGCAAGTAAATAACTATGACAAAAAATATTTTTGAATTCATAAACCATACAAGCAATCATAGGATAATCGCATACAAAACTATTATCTCATAAAGTACAGGCGCGTTATAAATTCGTTCTAATCGCGCGCCGCAGCCGAATCACGCGGCCCGTCGCGCGCGATGACGGTTTTACGATGCTATTAATGCTAATATCGAATGCGATATGAGCGGCGATCGCGCTTGATGTGTATCGCTTTTGTGCGCGAGATTACTTGAGTGACGTTTGAGTACGGAAAATTCGATGTTTGAATTTTTAAATTTAAATGTTAATATCAGTTTCCAATAATTGTTAATCCATTATTTTGTATGATTATCCAAACATATTGATTAACTGACAAGTGAATTAGGTAAGTCTATCAATTTATGCCAGTTTCGTTAAACCAAAATCAACTGACATCGCCGATCTCCAACCCGTGGAAGCAATAATAAACTAGTCATTTTAGAAATTTTAAAGCCAATCTGCATAATGAGCTGATTTTTTATTTTTTTTTGTACTACATACGTGGCAGACTAGTATGTGGCCCATCTGATGGGAAGTAGCTACCGCAGCCTATGGACGCCTGCAACATCAGAGATATTACCTGCGCGCTGCCGACCCCGTAAATGCTTCAAGATACCCTTTTTGAAATAACCCATACTATAGTTCGCGGAAGGAAGTTCCTCTTAAACCTGACAGTCCGCGAACTAAACGGCTCCAAGGTATGTGGATGAAATCTCTGCCGATGGCGAGCGTGTGCGGTGTGATTGTAGGTATTCACCTTAATAACGGCGTTGTGATGAACATGTTAAAAGTCGAAATTGATAACGTGCCATATCTTACGCTCTTTCAGTGCTCTGCTCCAGAAACAGTCCATTTCTTGTAATAATTTTAACGACGTTTTAACCTTCATAATTCATTCAACTTTTCTTATAAATATGGACTATCGTGTTGTCTGAAATAAAACCCTTTTTTTATATAAATTTTTTAGCCTACACGATATAAATTTCGTTTTTTACATCTTCATTAAAATGCCGTTAAAAGGTTAATTCTAAAAATTATTTAAATCGGTTAAGTAGATCCAGAGATTACCCCTACAACGTCACAAACATTCTCACAATCTCACAAACTTTACCTCTTATAATATATTTTTTTAATTAGGTATAGATCTGTTTTTGTCCACAATCTCACCTGATGGTAAGTGTCGATGTGGACGAAGATGGATCACATAGATCTAGAAGGTACCTATTCACTCTTATCTTGAAGATAATCAGGTTGTGGTTATTAGGAAATACAGCAGCTGTGAGCAAATTCCAGACCTTTGATAGATAGCTCGTTCCGTGAACCTATCTTTATAACATTTAAGTAGGACCAACTTGACATTCAGTCATCAATTTACTTTGGTTGTATGCAGCCTGCGTCCATAAACTCTTACCAAAACAATCCCCCAGTTAGTGGACGTCCTACTGATTAGCTACAATTAAACCAAACTCAGTCTTAACAATGCCCGACTACGTAATGGATACCAAAACACTTCCACATGTGCTAAATCCGGGCGATATACAGGGTGACCATGCGCAATATACAGGGTGCGGCAATATAGCACGCACGAAGTAATAGGTGCAGCCCAGATATTGGCAATGCACGGCGCAGATTTAAGATGGCGGCTGTCGACTTGCCTTGTTTTAATTGGTCAGTTTGTTTTGGAAATGTATGGAGATGTGAATACCGCTGAGGGTTTAAGGCAACACTTTTTATCTAAAGCAAGCGATTGTGATTAAGGTCATAAAGTGGGATCATCAGGCAAGCATCGCGTAAGACGTCTATAGCGTTAAGGACAGATGCAGACCACTCTCGATTAAAATAACTGTAAAACGTTGAGGGAGGTTTATGTCCAGGTAAGTAGCAGCAGCAACTTTGAATCAAGTTGAAAAAGTTTCTTTATAGATTTTCACTGAATCACACAATAATGCCCAATTAAAAGTTATTCTTAAATTTGATATTACGATACAAACTTATAAAATAAACGTTGTAAAAAAAATCTTTTGCTTTAGATAATTTAACAAAAAGTTTCTCTTTAAGGTTGTTATTTAACAAGATACAGTGTGACAACCGGTCGAAAAATGGCTACGCGACGGCCCTTGTCTAAGTTTTGTAAACCAAACTATGGAAATAAATGATTTTGTATCTTGTATCCTTGACTTGAAACTTGACCTTGCAAACCCAGGCATATCAAATTGCGTCTTTTTAATAACGCAAGCTCAAGTCCAAAAATTGACATAGGACCAGTAGCGGTACCATCCCCTCTACACGTTGCCTGCAGCAGGCTACAGACCGCAGCGCGCGAGTTACGGCGCGCGGCTGCGTGCGGACAGCCGTCCGGCCGTATTGCGCGCACTTTACCGATACTGTGTGACAACCACTGCAACACGGTCCCTGTTTGTATTGCGGGTGGCTTTTTATGGATGTCTTGTTTTGAAGTCTTTGTAATTTTGTTTTATTCAATTTAAAAGTGTGTATAGCTTATTATAAAATATACGCAACAATCGATAAAAAATAAAAAGATAAAAGATACTTTATTTGCAAAAAACATGTGTAACAAAGATGACAAAATAAAATAACATATAATTCAGACATGTTTGACCATTATTAGGTGTGCAAATGTTTTTAAAATAATAACATGCGACTAAAGAAAATTAACAATTAAAAAATGAAGCTATTATATTAATTTAATTAGAATTAAATTTATCATTTAAAAATTCGTCAATATTATAGTAACACTTGTCAACAAGCATCTGTTTAAGTTTCTTTTTGAACAAGTTAATATTAGATTGTTTATATGTCATAGGTATTTTATTATAAATTATGGGAGCCATGCATACTACACTTTTTCTGAGCAAAGCCGTTCTTGATGGATATCTACATAACCTATTATTATCACGTCTATTGCGCACTAGCGATATTTCGATTTTTGCTTTATTTTCTTAATATTACTACAGATTATATAGACACTTTGACATACATAAAACTAATGAAAATTGTATAATTTGTCTATGTAAATTAATAAAATTATGACAATTTAAAATCAAATAAGTATCTACTTATATAATATAAATTAAACCTTTAAATATAGTAAAAGATCCAAACATAAATCGACCACCAACGAGCTAACAATAGAATGAAAGATATTTTATAACAAATTCAGTTTAAGTGTCTATTCTAGGTTAATAATCATTTTATCTAAAATAATAGTAGGTAAGTATGTCTTTTTTTTGGACTCAAGTCAAGAGAAGTCCTTCATCAAATCAGGAGTAAGAGATATTCTCCAGTATGAAATTAAAAAAGTTATACATTAATTCACGATTATTTGCAAAGTGAAAAAGTAGTTTACATTTATTGAAGAGATAGATCTATGTTTGTAACAATCTTACCAGATTGTAATTTTTAAGAAAGGTTTTTTGTTTTATGAATCCATAAAACAAACCCAAAATACGAAATAATCACAGAGAAGACATTAAACAATAACGCCCACCGTGTCGAAATGCCCAAAATCATATCAATAAAATAAATCGCCAGTACCATTACTAAATATAAAGCGAACGGCCGCAGACCGCGTTGGTTCTAATTATCGATAATTACGCGCGATGCAGTTTTAATTCGCGACTGTACCGCCCGGTGGGCGCGCGCCCTAATGACGGTGTGAGCGCGTTTTGATAATGTTGATCAGAGATGGCGCTGATGGTTGTTTTATAGTGTAGGTAGATCATTGATATATGATTTGTTTAATAATCACGCATTGAATGAAACTCTAGAGTTCTCAGAACATGCCGGTTTCCTCACGATATTTTGCCTTTACCGTTAAAGCACGTGTTTTCAAAGCGCACATTTTTATGAAGATAAATCCAGATGTGCGTGGCGGGGTTTGAACCCGCGACCTTCGGAATTAAAATAGGGTGTGCTCCCACTTAGCCAACACGCTTTTTTCGCAAAAGTTCTCGAATGGTCAACAAACAATTTCAAACGAATTTAATGTATTGTCTACTACAGTTGCATTATTGACTAAGGTGAAGACAGGAATAAAGATTTAATCGGTTCACAGAAAATAACTTCATCCTACAAAAATATATGCGTTACTATTTCATAATAAAATAATACTACTTTTAACCGTTCTCATAAAAAAAACACTATTATATTCAATGAAATTCTTCTTCTTAATCGGTACACTCTTGCCAGAGCGGTCGTGGTCATCATTGGAAGTTTCCACTTGTCACACTGACAGCTGCTCGACTGGCGCATTCGTATAAGGGGTACGTCGTCTATTGCTGCCTTTATTTGATCTGCCCACCTCATGGGCGACCTGCCTCGCGCACGAAATTCAATGAAATAACTGTAACCAAATCTCTTACATCTTTAATAATTATTAAATTTTACAGAAAACATAACGTGCACTGATTGTTTTATCAAAAATATGTTATATAAAGCAGTTTGCATGAATCCTCATAAAATAAATAAACAAAGGTAACAGCAATCCGCAACATTAACATAACTTTATTGTTAAGCGACCTCTGAATTGTTCGTTAGGCTGTACTCACACTTCGCTGAATACTACCGATAATTAAAAAAAAGAGCTTTCACGGAGCGCCTGGAAGATATAAAATATCGAAATAATATCAACAAGTCATATCCGGTTTTAATCCGGGCTATACTCAGATGTTCCATAATAAAAAAAAACAGTTAATTTCACTAGACAGTTTCAAAAACTTATAAATTTGACGTAATTTAATTACCATAATATTTTAACATAATGATACCTATTGATGTGAGTAAAATAGAAAGTGTGTTGCTTTCAATGGGTGAATAAGATAAATAAAAAAAATCCAGACAATTCTAACAACATCTAGCCCCGTGGTAAGCTCTAAGCTTGTGTTACGGGTACTAGATATCTGATATACTTATTATTATTATTATTTTTTATGTTAGATAAGCCTTCATTTGACCACCATCTCACCTGATGTAAAGTGAAGATGTGGTCTAAGATGGAGCATAAAGACTTAGAAGGTGGCTTTTCCGGGCCACATTACGAAACACGAAAAATCGCTTCACGCACTGGCCCAGCCCGGAGGGTGGTGACAAGCCGCGGCCGAAGCCTTCCACCAGAGACTGTTCTTAGCACCACCCGGAGGTCACGTGTAAGGATTCCGAGGGTTACCACTTACGGACGTGAACAGACAAAACCTCCAAAATTATAATAGGCATACATAGAAATGCTTGCAGAACAGCCACCTCCTGCGCCGCTAGCCGCTAGATAAGAAGCAGGCATAAGAAATATGATACTTATTCTCTTACTATTTGTATTCATATTATCCCTGATCTTGGTAATGCAAACTTTTATGTGTTTCATTACTCATTATTTAACCAAAATTTGTTTCAACAAATATATTTGGAACTATCACCATAATGTAAACAAATATACTACTGGTCCGATGTGAATAATTCTGCTGCTGTTAGATACTTTACTTTTTAACATTAAACACGAGCAACGCCGTAACGCTAGTTTTTTTTCATAACTTTTGAGTACATTATACCACGCCCTAACCACTATCGATATATTGCGGAATTAAAAATCCATAAACAGTATATATTTACGATAATCACCGCCACCGCGTCCCGCGCGTTTAACATCCGCTTAAACTGTTCAACTGTTTCACTGTTTCAACTGACTATTGCCTTTTGATGACTCTGTTTCATTGTATTTATGTTTTGGGGATTAAATGAATTTGGACGGTTTTGGTGAACAATTTTATTAGTGGGCTTAATGTGAAAGGTGGAATCAGGGTGTTTTTATTGGGTATTTAGTTTGAAAAAGAGGCTGAATTGCAGTTGGATTCGCTCGTGTCAACAAAAAAAATATATCATTGAAAAAAAAAATGTTTACATATAAATGTCTTTATCTAAGTACTTTCTGATGAACCAGACTTTCATTTAAGTTAATTTAATTCTAAACCAAAACAAAGGAATAGCTTTTTTAATTTATTAATTAATTATAATCTTGAAAATATGAATTGCAAGCAACTTTGTAGGTACACACTGAAATCATTATTATAACTGAAAATGTACAATAAACCATTAAAGCTTATTAATTTAACCTAAAGTTAGAAACTGAATTATATTTAAGTATGTATCTACATGGCCTTTTTTACCAATATAGTTGTTTTATATGACATTCCAGAGAAATCGATCGAACTTCCAAAAATGTTTTAGTATTAAAGATGAATAAAATCAAAATTTTTAAGGTTTCTCGCTTTCCCGATCCATTTACCCACTGAGCGACCGCTTAGCGACAGAGCATTGTTCTTTTAATAATTATAAAAATTAAAGGTTCTTCATTTAAAAGCCGTGTTGGCTAAGTGGGAGTACACTCGACTTTCATTCCGAAGGTCGTGGATTCAAACCCCGTCACGCACCCCTGTATTTTTCATCTTGCGAAATTTATGTGCACTACTCGTGTTTTAACCGTGAAGGCAAACATCGTGAGGAAACCCGCATGTTCTGAGAACTTTAAAAGAGTGTGAAGGACATGTTACATTCACCAACCCGCACTTGGCCAGCGTGGTGAATTAAGGCCTAATCTCTCTCGTTAAGAGAGAAGTCCCTGTGTCCCAGCAGTAGGAATATTAATAGGGTGATGATGATGATTTAAACATCATAATGTAACCATACAGTCACAAAACCACACATCCACCCAAACATGTCACAAAGCGCAAAATAGCTGCACACGGAGCGTATCAGCTAACTTTATTGTCAGAAATGGCTGACGTCGAGCGCTCAAACTAGTTATAACATCCAAATTCGCAGCCATCAATACGCAGCACCGATAAAGTACGCGCCCTACGACGGCCGTGGCGAATAAAGTACCGCAATAGTGGCAGAGTGGGCCGAAAACGGCTGGTTCATCCTGCCAGATTTTTAACGCTTAATGTTTCTTTTATACATGCTGTAACACGATCGACGGATCAACTAATCTACTAATACAACGAAAGGTCACCTAAATACCTATCGATATAACCCCCATGTATGTTTCCAATTTTTATACTCGTTTTAAAATATAATTTCGTTCTTTTTTTGCATTGAGAAAAAACATACTAAAATCCTGATTTATCACAAGCAATCGGGTTGACATCGATTCTAATCGGTTGTCTGGAAGAAATTGTTTTAAGCAACAAGACCGCCCATTACGCATTCTAGGTTTAGTTTTAATTTCTTATTGTATTGCTTCTTTGTTTGGTGTGTAATAAAGTATTTTCTATTATATTGCTATTGTATTCTAATCATGTTAATCGAGTTTGTCCTACTCACTCACTACAGACTCACTGGTCTGCGAATGTTCTATTTGGTGCCAGTGTAGCATACACTGCTGCGACATAAAGTGCCAATGGGCAGGCCATGTAGCGCGTAGAACAGATGGCCGTTGGAAATGAAATGAAATGAAATCGTTTATTTGCGAGAATACATCATTAATAATACATGTCAGATCTTAAATAATAGTTTATGTCACTGTATTCAGCCTGCAAGCAGGCGTGCAAATATTTTGTCAAAATTATATTAAAGATGTCATAATAAAAAATTACATACATTTATCATCATAATTCAAATACTCATTCACATTAAAGAAACATTTGTCAAGCAACCAACTACATAATCTGTTCTTAAAAATAAATCCATTCAATTGTTTTAATGATTCGGGCATAGAATAATAAATTACATTCGGGTAATTTATTATAAATTAATATATACATGTTATAAACATTTCTTTTATATAAATCCCTATTGCATTGTGGTTTGTACAGCAAATTTTTAAATTTATGCCTTTTCTGTCGCCGGAAAGTTCTTGAATGGAGACCACGAATCGGCAAACGGAGAGTAGGACGTCCACCAACTAGATGGACGGACGACTTGGTGAAGGTAGCGGGCTCGCGGTGGTTACAAGCTGCTAGCGACCGAAATCACTGGAAGTCTTTGAAAGAGGCCTATGTTCAGCAGTAGACGTCCTACGGCTGAAATGATGATGATGATGATGTAGCATACACACGTCGACTGCACCCGTCCGATACCGGTCATTCGGCGTGCTGTGCACACGACGCGCACGCTGCTCAAAAATATAATGCATAATTTATTTTTAATTTAACATTTTATGTACCTTTATTTTATGTACCTTTAATTATTTTTTACTAAAACTTTTTGCTATAAACCTGAATATATTGGCGAGGCACATTTTGCGGGCAGCCCCGAACGCGCCTCACTTCACTTCATGAACTGGGCGGAGAGTCGTTAACGTCGACCGGCTCGCCCGCCGCCATATTCCACAAAGATCTGTTGCATTTTAACGTGAAAACCTTTCTTTTACTCAATACCTCGTGCTCCAGCGACCTCCATCCTCAACATCTAACTTATTACTAATCTAACAGTGACATTTAAGTGAGTGAGCTATCGTGATTTCCCTGTGGCAATACCCGTCGCCTGCGCCGGCCCGATACCGGTCAATCGGGCCACTGTCCATCAGCGGGATCTCGTAAACTAAGGCTTAACTGGGAATTTGTTCACATCTAGTTTGTTTCACCGGATTTGCGTGATGTGCTGAATTTAGGTTAGGATTGACACTGTTTGAATCACATTGGTTTCGCAGTATATTGTTATTGTCTATGCAATTTTTTTAAAGTTGTATTAATATTTTAAGAATCAATCGTATATTATTTTTTTAATATAATAATAATTCCAATATTGCAGGAAATACAGCAATATTTAGTAAAAATGAAAATAAACAAGTTGGTTTATATTTATATATGTTGGAGGGTTGTTAAGCTGTATGGTTCTTGAATGGAGTCAGCATATCAGCAGCCGTAGCGTTGGACGCCCAAAACAAAATTAATGTGGTTGCAAGCAACTTTCGACTTAATTTACTAAAACTAACCTGAATGATTACTTATAATGATTTTCATGATAATCATTAGTCATTTTTGCTGTCAATGAATTTGATTCAACTGGCTTTTTATCTTGCCCATTAAAACGAAGTACCTAAATGAAAATATTTAGTAAATTCAATACAAACAATATTAATTTTAAAACTGTGTTAAATCAACTAGTCTACGAGTTTCGTAGCAAGTTACCGTAGCGCAGTAGCGCGTAGCTCTACGCCGTAGCCCCGTAGAGCCCGCTGATTAAAGAAAACATCAGAAATCGTAAAATTTAATATCTCTGGTTTATTATAACAAGAAAAGACGACAAATTAGTAATAATAAGAGACAAATAACGGGCGGAGTTGGATACTACGTTCAAATCAAGCCAGCATACACATTAAATGTAATAGCTTAGCTGCGCCTCGAGATGATAACGGGGACTTAGTGTGGATAAGACCGACTCTGTATCGGACATTGTCAAGTAAGTGAGAAAGCAACTGTTTTATTAAAAATATAGTTCTTTACTTGTAATATTTAAATAAATAATTGATTATTAAATTTGATTTGTCATGATTTTGTTAAATAATGTATGAAATATATCAGTTAGAATTTTGTTATATATTTATCTATACTTATTATTTATTTCAGTCCCCTGCCGCGTCTGTCTGCCACCTTTAACCCTTAGTAAACTAAAAAAAAACAATTTATTGTACAGTTTTCAGCAAATTATAGAGTGATTCATGGCTAGAGTGCATCCCAGAGTTAGAACGTGACAACTTACAAAGACCTATCTGTATATATTTCCTCATAATGAAAAAAATCTACGGAGTATGTGTATACAATACAATACAGGCTTGCCTCAAATTGTAACGTGAGTATTGGTAAATAAATAATTTTGTATTTGTATTTTTTTTGTATCTAAAGTTCTTTGCACTATGGAGTATCAAAAGTGGCTGATGTTATGTTATAAAATGTAGACATTAAGACAAGCAAGCCGTCTACCCGTACAGTCCAAAATTGTTTCAAACACCTTGATTGTGATTGGATTAAGTTGAGGTGATGCCGTGTCTAAACAGTAAAGAAATATTTAATTACCTCAAACACCTTGATCGTGAGGGCTTATCCACTAGTTTCCCACAGCACAGAACACAGCACCAACAAATTCCTAGCTCATTTGTTTTTTATTCATCCAGGCGCGGTGTAATCGAAAGTATAAATTCGTTTTAACTGCGCGCCGGCCGATAACGCGCCCCTTGTTAACGCGTAATAAGAAAAATAAACTTAAATTATATTTAGACTGAAATATCAAAGTTTTATGCAGGTGGGATTATAGTGGAAGTTGCTGTGGTGAACTTAACTTGCTTATTTTTCAACTGAAACTTCTGAATTTCTATATGTGACGGTAGTAGTCACTTTTGTTACGTTTTGTTTATGGATGTTTTTTGCTGAAATAAGTTATTGTAATTTTTTTTATTTATTTTAATATTTTATCGAGTATGATAAAAAAAACTATAATAATTATAGATTTATTTACAATACTATATATACATATTGAATGCCCATCAACATCACATAAAAACAGGAAATTGTGTAAGTTTAACCAGAAAATGTAAATTCTTGTCACTTTCAGGATATAAATACAGTTTAAGTTGATTTTCAGTTGACAGTTCAACTTAAAAAAGTTTAGATTTTGACTTGAATAGATGAAGTATCAACTACATCTACTCAATCTGCAATGCAATAAAAAAGCACTATTTGTAATAGTTAATTACTAAAAATTTCTTATGTCAAACAAGTTTCGACTGCATTTTTTAAGCATTAAGAGTTGATATAGTAGAAAAGTTACTCGCGTCAAGTACTTTAAACCAACTGTAGTTCAAGAAAAGCCTCTTACAGCGCTGAAAGTTAAAAAATAATTAATGCTTTCGTAAATATTCATACCTCGGGTGGAGTTAGAGTTAACCCTCCACAGATGGGAAACACACGGGCGAATATTTGGACTAGTACACATACTTCTTCTTCCTCTTTTTCTTTCCAGTAAATACCAACTTCTAGAAATTCTAGGGAATATGCCCACTAGCTAACAACAACAAAAATACAACAACTCAACTTAATTTACACAATTATAACATTGGTAGATATCCTGTATTAAGTAAGTCAGTGTGTTTAACGATTTTTTCGTTTATCGTAATGTGGTACGGAGACCCGCGGAGTACATTCTAGGTCTTCATAACCCATCTTAGACCACATCGTCACTAACATCAGGTGAGATTAAAATAAATAAATAAATATGTCCTGACAATCGCACACGTTACATATTATATAGTAAATAAGCTAATTTAGCATTTATTTTTCCTCGCGTTTGTTGATTAAGTGAAAGCGTGTGTGTGTGTGTGTGTGTGTCAGTTAATCTCATTTAATTTATTTAACAGTACTTCTGTTTCATCAGAACTAGCGTAATTCATTATGATTTGCAACAGTTTTCGCTTCGCTTCCCGTGTGTTTCCAAAAGTGAAGGGTTCGTCGAAACGACTCCGATTTAATTTAAGTCGGCGTTATCGCAGCAGACCATTGTTTTTCTTTCTTGAATTTTACGGTCAATTTGACGTGATTCCCTTTTTTACGATTAATTTGAATTTAATTAGTTCGGCGCATTGTTTCATGGCTTGTGGAAAATGTGAGTTTTCTTTATAGATTTCAATAGGTGCTTGGGTTCAAGATGTTTATTTTTATGTCTGAATTAGTTTTTAATAAAGTATGACATCGAGAACGCTCACAGCGAGAAGGCCGCCTATTGTTCTACGATGTTTTGTCTTGGTACTGTTTACTGTTTGTATTAAATTTGCGTTGTACAATAAAGAGTTATCTATTTACAAGTGAAAATTACTATTCATTATCAACTTTATCTATTTTATATCGCACATTGAAAATAAAACGGCATAATACAAATTACCCATTATCTGCAGTAATTTAAGTTAGGTATATATTTTTTTTATTATTTTTATAATATGAATCTTGACAATAAATAGAGAACAAGCAATGTTATGAGTTTAATATGAAACTATAACAATCACTTTTTCAACTAGCGGCACGCCCCGGCTTCGCACGGGTAATTTTTTTTAATAAAAAGTATCCTATGTTACTTCTAATACCTTCAAGATCGGTTCAGTAGTTTTTGCGTGAAAGCGTAACAAACAAACTTACATTCGCATTTATAATATAAGTATGATTTGGTGAATTCGTTTGCAGTTATAGATTCCAGATGTCAAAAACCCAGTTTTTGGTATAATTATTTTTATTTTATTATTTATTAGACACACAAAACACTACATTTACGACTAAACTATTTATATCTAAACCTAAGATCTATGTTGCAACATAACTATATGTGTGTGTGATGTGCACTACAAAAAATTATATGAACAATGGTTAATACATAATGAACCAATAAAAAAGAAGTTCTAAATATTATTGAGCGTGTGTGATGGAATGATCATTGAAGAGGAGGTCTATACCTCCTCTTCAATGATCATTCCATCACAAACCACTAATCATCCAAAACAAAAAGCACTATAGCGCTATCGCTATAGTGCTTTTTGTTTTCAATGTGCGATATTATTTGGTATTGGCACAAAATATTCTCATTCTATTTTATTTCACCTTTCTATCAGTCGTCTCGGCTCTTACTCCTTTCTTACACATGTCATCCTTCACTCAATTTTTAGATGCACAGAAGTGCTTAAGCAGAGGAGGTAGAAATGCTTCAGAACAAGTTAAGAGAATAGAAACCTATTATTGATGCTGAGTTGCAATTTTATAGAAGAGTATTTCATGTACAATAAAATATCTATATTCTAACCCAATGCATGCAAATGCATAGCGATAGCAAAAGAGTGGTTTAGACGATATCTATTCCAGTGAAATGTTACACATTTTAAAGCTTATTCTTGATCCTAGCTATGGCTATAAGGCTATAAGTATTTTATGAGCAACCTTTTATTTTCTTCAAAAAATTTAAGAAAAACCCCCGTTTTAAATGGTTAAATTTACTTAGAAGTAAAACATAATAATATTTTGTAATGTGCACGCGATGCGCTTTGATTTGAGATCTCACTCGTGTATATTTGCAGATTTTCGATTTTCCTTTCCCACTCTCACCCCCCATTACTTTTAAATGGCACAACCGATTTTCATGAAACATCTAAAAACACTAGCGTCAAACTCACCTTTCTTACAAAAAAAAAAAACTAAATTGAAATCGCTCCATCCGTTCGGCAGGTATGATGTCCCAGACAGACAGGCACGTCGAACTTATTTTCTTGTCGGGGGTTAATAATAGTCATTTCACTACCACACGGCTGTGGCTCTTGATGAATACCAACACATTTATGATGCAAATAAAGCTAAGAATCTCATATCAAAGATTACAATGTCACCCAGTCGTTACAGAAACGCCTTGTTCCGTTAACCCCGTTGTAAACCGTTAGTAAGGAAGATTAACGTGAATTAAGTCGTTACTGCCGCTGCCCTTATTCCGTCTCGGGCTTCAAGGAAGGATTACAAAAGACGGTTAGTTAGTTTTACTTAAGGTTCTTTGGTTACCTTTGCCAATATTTTTGCTACTTTATCCACGCCGACACAATACAATACAATACAAAAATTATTTATTGTAACATCACAATATAGGAACATACATAGGAGATACATATTTAATACAGTGACACAATGGGCGACCTTATCACTAATAGCGATCTCTTCCAGGCAACCTTTGGATGGATCAGAAATTTGATAATAAGAGAGAGCAGTGGCGTTTACACAGACACTTACGAGTATATAGTTTAATAGAAGAGAAATTGAAGATCGTAGAAAATCTGGTCCTCGGTGGGAAGCGAACCAGTAACCTCTTGCGCCTAAGGCGAACCTTCGCCCACCGAGCCACAAAGGTCCCCAAATATTTTAATGTTTAGAGTACGGCGCATATTTTTACATCAGCTTATTATCGCGTCGCTTTGCTATTCAACGTATATTTTAGTTAACAAACGTTTTATTTCGAAGCAAAATATGATTGATTAAAACAAAAACACCAGACACTCTCCACAAAAATTCCCAGCAAAGCCAGAAGCATCTAAAAAAGTATCTATACATCGTAAGATATTGGCGTATGTTGACATATTTACGGCCTCTTCGACTATTAAGTGGTGATTTAGTGAACGCATATCTGGATGGATACGTTTTTATCGGTGGCCATATATCCAGCAGGCTTTCCCTTTATTATGTGAGCATTGTGAGGGTTAGATAGGAGCAGCCTCAGTATCTGATGAGGACTGCTACTTATTTTAGCCTTTTATTCCTAGGTATCTGAAAGCTGCTGGATTTTTGGAAAGATAAGTGGCCAATTGCTCTTGATAGTTATCGTTGGAAGGAATTAGGAGGCTTTGTCATTCATGTTTATGGTTGATTATTTTAATATTATGTTTGAAGATATTTATTTTTCAAAAGAATTACGAGTATAGGTATTACTTACAGAGAAAATTTAGCCCTCCATGCTGGGCCAGTGCGTGAAATGATTTTGTCGTGTTTCGTAATGTGGTCCGGAGAAGCCATATAACTTCTAGGTCTTCATGACCCATGGTAGACCACATCGTCACTTTACATCAGGTGAGTTTGTGGTCAAATAAAGCTTATAAAACATAAAAAAAATAATTAAGCTAATTAAATATAAACGATGGCCTTACGACTAAGTTATACAAGATTGTAAGTTTAAAATAAAGTTAAACAATATTTTTTTTTATAAATATTTTGTTACTTGCAATGGTTAACATATTCGTATTCTTTCGTCGATATTTCGACACATGAGATGAAATCACGGATCAGTTAATGTCGTGATGGCGCTTACAACGTCAAAATATCGGAAATCTTCAATTCATTGTATGTTATCCGTTTCAAGTTTTGATGTTATTAAAAACCTTGATAATTTAAAATGTATATATTTTAAAGTAATTTGAAAGACACCGTAGTTAGAACAACTCGCACCTAGCACAGATAAAAATAGATTTATTAATATGTAGAATATGTAATTACTTGTAGTGTATAATTTTTAAAATTAAGTTAAGCTGAAAACAGTATTAAAATTTTGCTGAATTGTTCTAAATATGTATTAAGGCGTATATACAGAACAAAGGAATCAACTCATTACGTACTATGTAACAGTGCTTTTCGGTTCAGCGTAAGCACGGCAACCATTCCAGTTGCAGTAAGTTTGCGGTACCGACCTAATTTATATGAAAACAATCGAACGTATGCAACATTCGTCAACAACGGTTTTTCTCGGTCCAACGCTCAAATTGAAAGATTCACCCCTATAGATTATTAATTTATAAAAAATAAATATTTCCGGACAATCCACACAACAACATCTAGCCCCGTGGTAAGCTCTTAGATTGTGTTACGGGTACTAGATATCTGATATACTTAATATAATAGACATACATACATAGATATTTTTACTATAGGTACATATTAAACACCAAGGACCAAGGAGAAAGTGCTTGCAGAACATACAAACACTTGACCCCTGGGCGGGAATCGAACCCGCTACCTCTTGCGCCACTGAGGCAGACATTTATATAAAATATAGGTATTTAATCAGAACCTTAGCAGCTATCCGCTCAGTTAAAACATCTCGCGTACACGATGCTTGCAAGAAGCCTTCGAACATGCTTGGAGTACTTGTCACAGCTCAGTTTAACAAATATGCTACATTACCCATGTCATTGAACCTACCTTAAACAACTAACCTCTAAAAAGTCTTGAAAACTTATCAAAGCCATTAATATTCCTGAATAGCACCTTGGCCCTGTAACCCCATAGCGCTCCTGAGGCGTGTCGATATAATCCGGCGCGCAACAGACCCGCCGTTACGGCGCTCGTCTGTTAATGCCTTAATCTTGAGATGGTGGACTATGGTTGGCGGTTTAGGGTGGATACGACTTCTGTTTAATCATTTTATATAAATAATTGTAGTTAAGAAGGTACAACGGAATAAAAACGAGGCTTAACGTTACAAAAATACAATCCTGGCCTACCCGTCTGTTGTGCCTATGTCGTTTATAGCCACTTTAACAAACAGTTCAAACGTTTTTCCCGACTTGACAGTACAAGGTTTTTAGGTTATAAGAGACCTCTTATAACCTAAAAACCTTGTACTGTCAAGTCTGCCATGCCTTGTTTCTGATCCAGAAGTCATCAACAATATATTTGCCAATTATAATACACTCTCAGCCCTGACGAGGTGAATTTCAAACTATTTTAGCGAGGGATTTCTATATATGTTCTAGTGTCCATACAGCACACCCGGACACCATTACATTCCAATCCTAGTATTAATTACCTTCTCGACAAATTCGAGTTGTGAAAAATGTTATATTCTTGAATATCGTCGTATCCACCCTTCTCTGTCAGCATCGAACATCACCTCCGAGGTGTCTCCGAGAGCTATAATTCTTAACGGCGTGCCGTCCTCGCTGAGGAATTATTATTATACGAATAAATACTCCGAATGTCACGACTAAATGTCCCCCGTAATCCAGGGGGATGGGGGACTGTTTTGTCATAGTTATAAGGTCTGTTTTAAAGTGCGCTTCGAAACAAAAGACGACTTGGTTCTTTTAGGGTGCTGTACTGCCCTTGTAGTTTTATAAGAGTTTTGACTATATTATATTATATATATTGACATATGTCTGACTGTCTTATTTAATTTGATTCAATGAATCAATAATTTTTTACAAACCACAGAAAGTATTACATAATTAACGCAGATTGTGTTGATTATGTGAATTTATATTCTAGTACAAATCTCTCTCTATTGGACTAGTCTCTAATAATAGGCATTATTACAATATATAAAAGATATTCTGTTCAGTTAGATTCATAACCAATATTTTTTATTGTTTGAAAGTTTGTAAACATTATTTAGTTTAATTTGATAACTACGCGCGTGTAACTCTATTAATTATACTTAATACTAGCTTTATATTATAACATTTTCAGCGTACAGGTCTAATTAAATTATGATAAATAGTTTTAATAAATATGAACAAATGAACAGCGCACTTGCGTGAATTAAAACAATAATTACAGAACAAACGGCTCGTTTTACCGCAATCAAACACAGAGTTGCGCATTATGAGGGCGGGTGAACGGGCAACTTTTAGTCGGCCGACACACTCAATTATTTTTAAGCCTCAGACTCGCACAGAGCCGATATTCTATGTTCGTGCACATTATTTTTTTGTGTGTTTATGTCAATATCATTAGAAGGGTAAAATAAAGGCATTTTGTATTTTTTTAATAATATTGTTTTCTGCTCATGGAAACACTTTTAATAGTCTACAAAAATATCCTACATTAATATGCTTTTATACATATTTATAGTTTAAATCCAAAATTATTTTTTTGTTATAGACAAATATATTTTAACATTCGTTGTTATGTTATGTTGCATTTTAATAAAGTTTATTGTATTTTTTTTAAACTTTATTGTATGTATTAATTTTAAAAATTGATCATCTCAGCTAAGCAATAGAATACAGTTATCATATTGATTCATTTCTATGGTAATGATTTCTGATACTTATTTAATGGTATCAATGCGAGCGAAGCCGCGGGTAAAAGCTAATAAGTAATAAATATCGCTAATAACATCAATTATACAATTTAGTTAAAGATAATCAAACTTAGCATTATGATCTGATCATTGTAATCTGTTAAGATTCTAATATTTAATATCTTTGTGAGTAAAAACTTCTGTAGAAGTGGGTGTGCATTATGTTGAGTACATCACATGTCTTTTACACTTTCAAACCATCGCGAGTTAAATTATTCATATTGAAAACGGGGTTTACTCACGTAAGTTATGACAATATTCAAAATCAATCAATCAACAATCAAACATTTAAAAATATTGTCATAGTTTGCTTTAACGGTGAATGCAAACATCGTGAGGAAACCGGCATGTTCTGAGAGCTTAAAAAAAGTTTGAAGGACATGTGACATTCGCCAACCCGCACTTGGCCGTGGTGAATTAATCTATCTCGCTAAGAGAGCTGTCCTTGTGTCCCAGCCGTGGGAACGTTATATGATGATGAAAACCATAATTAAAAAAAAACTCAAGCAATATATAAACAAGGTAGAACGCAACCCAACTGTCGGTCGTCTGCCGCCCGCCCAAAATTATTAATTAACAACAAAAATGCGTGTATTTATTGTGCGAGTGCCGCAAACGTCACGGCAACACGCCGCCCGTCAGTTACCGCAAAAACTAGATAAAACCGGATTACAATCTATAGTGAGGGGCCACTCCAAAATGTTTTGCAGTTACTGAATTATCATTTCAGTTGTAGAACGTTTGATGAGTACAGTGACGAAACTAAACACATCTTTAGTTTTTGATTAAAAAAAAATCACTATGTCTACCAACGTATGTTACCTAAGTTTAATAATTTTCCATAGCGTATTCTCCATTTTCATGAAGTTTAGGAAAGATGACTGTATAAAAACAATTAGAATAACAGTTAGATAAAAAAAAAACATATCATCTTTTATCCTTGTTTGCGTAGTGCATAAAAGTTAATCACAAGGAACTTTGATGCTCTATATCATGACATTTTTTTAATTAAATTGATAAAGTGTAAGTAGGTATCTGGTATTTTTGGACAGACTAACAGATGGACTAACCGAATAACTATTTTTTATGTAGTTATCATGTCTAATGTTGTTGAGGCTAAAGTGGAGGTTACGACCAATATTATACATAATACAGCTTCAAAAAAGACCAGGGGCTTGCTTAACTTAAAAAAATAACAAAAGTTTACTAACTTAGACATACTGTGGCCGCAAAGAGACAACTAAGGCTTGATTGGTGTTATAATAGGAGCAGTTAAAAGGTGAAAACCATAAACAAGACCAGGCTGTACGACTATTTGTACATAAAAGTTGTACCTACATAATGTATTCATTAAAAATAAACACTAAGGTAATCTAATAATATTATATAAGTATTTATATTTATATAAAATATATATATCTGAAATGAATGATGTCCCGATAATAATAATTAATTAATGAGATGATAATTAATTCTAATGTATAAAGTGTTCTCATTAAGTGATTTTTTTGTAGATTATTTTGAGATTACTAAACGTTCTTAAACCTGATATAGTGTTTATTTTTAATGAATAAATTGTAGATCCACTTCAAGTTATTAATATATTGACATACGGTTCTATGAATGAATATACCTTAGAGAAACTTCATTGCTAAAACATTAACAAAAACAAATAAAGGAATATATTATATATTTGAAAAATTTATGAATTATTATGGAAAGCCGTTTTATAACCATGGCATGACTTTACTAGTAGTTGTATAATGCTATGCGATATTTTAAATTCCTTTTATTAAAAGGTCAACAAAGTATTTTAGTATGTGGTTTGATACCAAATACATAAATCACTTACACTCAAAAACATACATCGTATGTTTTTCCACAGGTATCTACTTAAATTCTTTTCCTTAAATATTATTGTTATTCAAATAAGTTTTAAGTTTTTGTGCAATAATAGACACTTCTATTTATTACGAAATTTAAAATGGGTGGGATGCAATATCATGTTTGACTTATCATTTTAAATGACTTATAATACACGACCATGTAAAAATTTTTTCTTCGAAAAAATATTGCATCCATAAAAATTTTATATGGTCGTGCATTATATTTAACAGTCGTTTAGGGAGAATGAACTAGTTACCGAGTAGCATTTTAAATCGCAGAATAGAATCGAATAAATCAAAATCAAGGCCCACCCCTATCGATTCCGATAATGAAAACAAAGCGGTTGACAATACAAAATGGCGGCATACCATTATATTATCGCAGACAATAAAATCGGTCGCGTTCTAAATTCCGCCAAAATTTATTTATTTATTGCTTTTATAATACGTCCGAGTATATTTCACGGGCTGTCATAATGTTGGGCGATAATGCAAAATTTGCGATATTGAAAAGGTGTGGAGTGGATTTTTATTAAATTTTGCTAATTAGCAGTTTTTAAATCATGACGTTTGTCGGGTTTCTCGTTGGAGTTTCTCATGGTATTGCCTCGTTTTATATTTAAATATCGATAAAATCTTAATTTATTTACCTAAAGTTTTATGATATTTCCGTACTTACTACTATTACGAGTTTACTATTATTTCATGTATTTTAGTTCTTAAGCATTGTTCTGTTGTATTGTATTTTTTTGTGTTTCAATAAAGAGTATTGTATTGTATTGTACGAAAACTATAATAGATTGATGTGTTAGCATTAGTTTTTCGTTTGTTCTTGTTCTCTTAGACATTTGTATATAATAGAAAGATATCTAATTCCACAATATACTGTACAAGTAGAGATTTTGAATGAAACAATGGAGGCTAATATCATAAAATTAGGAGTTCTATGAATCCAGCGCCGAAGTGTGCTAGTATGAGAGGCGTCAAAATAATTCTCCTAACGATTGATTCATTCGCGGCATAAAAGTCGCAATTTATGAATCAAGAGTCGACTCCACAGCGCCCCTGTGCCTTCAATGCCGCCAGCGCCGAAGTGTGCTAGTATGAGAGGCGTCACAATAATTCTCCCACATGACAATGCTTTAATGTGCGTTTGATTCATTCGCGGCACAAATGAGGTTATCATTTGCAGGACGCATCGTTATAATGAATTTCGCCATTGTCGCTGCTGTTTTGTGCGTTTATTATCGTAATGCGATGGACGTAAAGAGTTCTGAATGTTACATTGGATTGGTTTTGTTTTAATGATTACTATTCAAATTAATTTTATTAAGTTTGTTGTCACTGCTACAGTATAAGGCAAAAGGTAAGGACAAGTAGGTAACTATGATAGTTTTAGATGACGCATATCCCTCCTCTCAACAATCAAATTAAACGATATATTCCTAAAGTACCTATGAGTTTGTTTTCAGATCTTGCGACGATGAAGCATTGCAAGATTGTTAAGGTATACTTATAACTGGCTGGCCCAATACGATTGTTTTAATTCGAAAATCTTCCTCTTGAATTCTACCAATTGCAGAAATCGCATTAAGATCCGTCCAATATTTTTGGAGTTAATCCCGAACATGAAGACAGTCAGACGTGGCGGGGAGTTTTAATTTATAAAAATATATAGATATCCGTAAATAATGAGTCCATATTGGCATGTGAAGTGAAGAAGTTCTATGCACAACCGTAAATACAGTTTTAACCTTCATTAGCCCTACCACGAGTTGCTACTTACGACTATTGGAGATAACATGTTGTAATCTCATGCATTAACAGATTTTCACTACTAAAATTTTATCTTTATCTGTGAAATGTATGGGATTACAACATGTTGTAATCTCCAAGTCGTAATTGGCAACTCGTGGTAAAGCTACATTCCCATCCACCTTCATGAAATTTTATCCAACATTCAACTTATTTCCGATATGAGCCATAAGGCCTATCTCCACATACGGCCTATCTCCAAACGGCCGGCTCCATCATTACGCATCCTATTAATTCTCGGCAGCGTCAGAGCTGACGCGACGCGAACTTATCCGGCCTCTTTCCCGGACACCTTGAGGCCATTAAGGCCTAATGACTGCCTGTAAATTGGCCGTAACTCAGGGTGGGCCGTAAATAACGGACAGTTGATAAGGGCGCTGAGTTGTCCCGCGCCTCGTCTTAGTTTAGCATGTGCGATTTATGGGATTTTATTGTTTTTGAAACATTTTGGTTTGAGGGCAGTTCTGACTGTCTTCGTTGGCCTCAGTGGGTCTTACGCCGAAATGTATAGCGAGCTGACGCACTTGGTAAACTGGATATCATGAGCGAGGATTTGCTAAATAACGTTTTACATCTTAATACGGTTGATGATAATGCAATCGTTAAAAACAAACATAATAATCTAATTAATAGATAGAGTGACTGAATGGAAAGGTTATTTATATACTTTTTGCATCACAATACGTCTTTTTAATGATGCCGTGAAGCATCACTAGTACCAATAAATTGGGTGTAAGCGTGGCTATGCCAAATGAAGTTTTATATATCTATAATTTGTGCACAAAAAAACAATGTACAGTGGAGGACTTAATACTAGGAGCATTCTCGACCAGTTATCCTGAGCGTGCAAGAAAATAAATGAATTTTGCGGTTGATAATGATGATGATGGGTAATTAGAGCAACGTGTCGGCATCTGGCGTGCGCAGGCGCCGACTGACAGGACTCAGTCAGCTTGAGAGCCACCAGTCGTGCAATATTACTCACTTGGATGTGCCGTAGGAAGGAACAGACGTGGCACAGAAAATAATTAAAGTAAAGTAAAGTAAAAAATTCTTTATTTGACATAAAATGAGGTACAGTATCAAAACTAAGGTCCCATAGGCTCCCGAACTAATTAAAAACTGTATTTCAGGAGCCAGTGGCATCTCCTATATTGACTTATTATTATTACAAATTATGTCAACAACTAAAAGAATCAAACAAAATTTTTAATACAAATAGGAAAAAAATCATTTTTTATTATTAAATTAATATAGTCCAATGAAAAAAGAAAATGATACAATAAGTTCTCAGCAAATATATGAAAATGTGTAAATTTCTACTAGTATTATATAGATATTTATATAGGTATGTACATATAGTAAAGTAGTTTCTTTAATATAATATAATTATAGTATAAGGTATAATAGATTACATCTATAGCAAAAATATATAAAGTTAAATACTCCGATTAATTCAGATATTATTGAAGAAAACAAATTTAAGGTGATATTATTTCACAAAGTTTTCTAAGACTATATTAATTATATTTTATCTTTTACTGCAGACTGTAGAAAAATGAAAGATTTTTTTTGATAAAAAATGATAGTTTTGTTGTTGTGGGACCTTTTGTATAAAATATTTGTCATATCAATTTTTACCCCTATGTCAACATTTTTGTATTAAACGATATCCGATATTTTTATTGGATTTCTTATTAATAAAGTAGCAATCCAGCTGCTCAAAGATATCTTAACGTTACGTTGACGTTTCTAAGATTTGATTTGTAAAACCACACAATGGAAATAAATGATTTTGTATCCTGATAGAAAATCAAATCATTCAACTTAAATACTGAACGGCCTGCACTTAAATATTTTTAGTTTTTAAATACAGACACGCAAGTTATTTCTGTGCCATAGTCTGTCTGGCCGACATAACGTCTACTCGACAAGCATCGACGAACGATTCATTCGCGCGATGACGAATTGTTGAGCTCGCGAACGTAAACATTCGACACAACTGTGCAGGGCTGTGACCATGCTATTGTATTCTACAGGATAATTGAATAAATATTTGAATTAGATTAGCTTAAAGCAATGCACGCACGCAATAAGCCATATTTGCAATATTTATGCCTTTTCAAGAAAGTATTGACTGATATACATTTTGTTTGGTAAAGGTCTGTAAGAAATCGTTTCGATATTCACAAAGCCTTTGATCTATATTACTGTTTTCAATTTCTAATGATTATTTCTACTGTTTGTAAAGCGTTATCTAATTATATTTCTATATTTTTTCACATTTTAAAGTGTTTTTTTTAAAGCATCAAATAATTTATATAACTATTAATTTTATAATAAAATACGCATGGACCATAATCTACCTACAATTGGCAACATTTTCATCTATTTAAAAATGCTGTATATTTATTTATGTAGTAAGCACACGCATGGCCACCCTACCGCGTCTCCGTTTTCTTGATTTAAACCCTACAACAAAATATGTACTGTTTTACGCGCAGCTACCGATGGATTTATTATTTGAATCGCGTGATTCACACATACGCATTACCTATACACATAAATATTAGTATATTGCTTAGTATTTATGGCAGTTTCTAATAATTTATTATCACTTTTAAAGTACCTAACGTTTTGCTGCAATTTGGCGGGCATAAAAGTGTGGTTTGTACCCTTTACCAGAAACTAAGTTTAAAAAAGAAAACATAAAGATAAAACACGTTTATTTAGCCATGTGCATTAACACACGTATTACAAATATATGCGAGAAAATGAAGACTTGACAAAAACGGCGTCAACTCAGCATTTGCTAAGACAGGTAGGTACTCTGCCATAGCGCTGGTCTTCCGTGGTGACTCGGCTTGCGAGATGCGGCTACTGCGTCACTCTCATTAACATTATAATAGTAACTTTAAAAAATATTACACTATGTTGTTTCCTGACAAAAGAACGCCAAACAATTTATACCTTAATATACTTTGAATGTTGTTGATGACTTTTTGTCATTCAACGTTAAAGGAAAATTAAATTTATACCTAATGCTGAGACCTAATGACTTTTTCTTGTTTCTTTTTCGACCGAATGGCAGAATGCTGATTTTAGCATTTTATGAATATATTTTACTAATAGTCCACGGTTTTCAATCTACGAAGCAAAACTGTAGTAAACCAGTTGGGGGTTTTGTTTGTTCACGTCCGTAAGTGGTAACACTCTGAATCCTTACACGTGACCTCCGGGTGGTGCTAAGCTCTCTGGTGGGAGGCTTCGGCCGCGGCTTGTCACCACCCTCCGGGCTGGGCCAGTGCGTGAAGCGATTTTTTCGTGTTTCTTAATGTGGCCCGAAGAAGCCACCTACTTCTAGGTCTTCATGTCCCATCTTAGACCACATCGTCACTTTACATCAGGTGAGATTGTGGTCAAATGAAGGCTTATCGAGCATAATATTTCAATTTCAATTTCATTTATTAACCATAATAATACAACTGGGCGTTATACATGGCAAGTCAAGTTTTACAATTTATCCACAATTAATAAAAATCACACAAGTTAAAATATTAAATTAAATAAAAAAAACATACAATAATTTGAAAATAGCATAAAATAAATACCTAATCAAAATAAACTTGTTTTTATCAGTCTAGTGTAAATACAATGTCAATGAAAATGTTAATTATAAATAAATGTCCTAATAAAAATGTCAATACAAATACTAAATGTCATATAATTTTAAGCAAAATGTGATTTAATAATATTAATATTCATAAATTCATTTACATTATAAAAAGCATGGTTTAAGAAGAATAATTTTATTTTATTTTTAAAATTTTGAAAATTGTCAAGACATGTAATATTGATTGGCAATTTATTATAAAATTTAATTTTGGTACTTTCTCCCTGTTTTCTAACCTTGGCAAGATGTGTGTTTGGTACAACTAGTTTGTCTATATTTCGAAGATTATAATTATGTGTATCTTTCTTTTTTAAATATGAGTCTTTGTTACCATGTATTTCCAGTAGACTTTTATAAATGTAGAGAGATATGACTGTCATTATCCTATACTTCTCAAAGAATTTCTTAACGGATGTTCTCCTATGTAACCCACATACGATTCTTACAGCTCTTTTCTGACAAATAAGCACCTTATTAATCAGAGAACTGTTTCCCCATACGGTTATTGCGTAACTTAAAGTTGAATGAACATAAGCAAAGTAGACCGATAATAAAGTTTTTTTCGTAACCACTGATTTCAGTTTTAAGAGCGCATAGTTGGCACTAGCTAGTTTTTTACAGGTTTTTTCAATGTGTAATTCGTGGCTCATTGTGTGGTCAACTGTGTAACCAAGGAAAACATGGGACATAGACCCTTCAGATTGAATTGTTCGTCTTGCTTTGTACCGCATAATAATACTTTTGCTTGCGTTTAATACAATACCATTTGTTTCAAACCATTTTTCAAGTATTTGGATTGCATATTCAATTTTCTCGTCTACTTTCGCTACTGTCTTGTCTTTGACCCCTATATGGGTGTCATCGGCAAAAAGATTTATGAACGCCCATTCAGGTATACAGTTTGGCAGATCATTGACGTAAATAAGAAAAAGAACCGGTCCTAGGATTGAGCCCTGTGGTACCCCTACCTTTATATGTCCGATATTCGAATTAATGTTATTAATATTTACGATTTGAGTCCTATTAGTTATGTAATCCGTCATTATATTTAGTTCTTTATCTTCAAATCCATAGTATTTTAATTTCTCAAGTAAAATGTCATGTCTAAGGCAGTCGAAAGCCTTAGACAGGTCGCAAAACACACTCGCACATTTATAACGTTCGTCCAATGCCCTAAGTACATAATAGCTGACATTTCTAATTGCTGATTCAGTGGACTTGTTCTGTCTAAATCCGTATTGAGCTACTGTAAATAAATTATTCCCTTCAAAGTAACTTACTATCCTATTTTTAAGTATAGTTTCTAGTATTTTAGATATCGTTGGGAGTATACATACGGGTCTGTAATTATTAATTTGATCATGTTCGCCCTTTTTATGTAACGGAATCACCCTCCCGTTTTTTAGTACGTCCGGGAATATCCCCTCTACAATACATTGGTTAATAACGTCACATATTAATTTTAATAAATTTGGATTTTTTAGCAAAATAAACTTTAATTGTTTTGTATTCATATCGTAAATGTCAACAGATGTCTTACTTTTCATTTTTTTAATAATTAATGTCAGTTCCGTAAATGTCAATAAGTTAAATTTTATTTTAGTCAAGGGTTTTGGTGTTTCATGCAGATATACCTTACATTTATCTACATTAATATCACAATTGGTCGTCAAATTCTTTGTAATGTCTATAAAAAAATCATTGAATTTGTTAGCTATAGCAATAGGGTCAGAAATATTTTGATTCAGTTCGTTTTTTATCATATCGATGTTGTTATGTCTACTTTTTTTCCTATTTGTATGTTCATTAATTATTTTCCACGTTTCCTGTATTCTATTTTTTGATTTGCTTATTCTATGTGTATACCTCTGTTTACTCGCTGATTTAAATACTTTTCTTAATATTTTTTTATACTTTTTTATTTTAGTTCGTAAATCCTGATTTGGTTGTAATTCTTCCAGTAATTCCATTTTTGCGAGCTTCTCTTTCGAAATCTGAATACCTGGAGTTGTCCACTTTATAACCCGTGTTGTAGATCTGAATTGTTTCTTTTTTGCGAATGCTATATTATAATAATGTACTATAGCATTCATCAGCACTGTCATCTTATTATTAGCATTGTCTGATTTCTCAATATCACTTTTAAGTTTTGTGTAATCCTGATTCAACAAGTAATTAAAATAATTATAATTTTGTAATGAAAATGTCCTAACGTATTTGCAAATGCTTTTTACCGGTTTCTTTTGAGGGTCAGTTTTGAATGATAATTTTATTGCGTTGTGCTCGGAGATTTTTGAATCAAGAACACTTCCCACCACATCATCAAAATTTACAATAAAATTGTCAATACAGGTCGAACTTGTACCTGTTTTGGTGGTTTTGGTCCTAGTTGGTTTATTTAAAATAAAATTGCATTTAAAATTGTCTAATATATGCCTAAATTTTTTTGTCAGATTCGTTTCTTTCAATATATCTATATTGAAATCACCCGCTATAATAATTTTTTTCCCTTCTTTGCATAGTCTATGAAGTAATTTCGTCATAATATCAAAAAATAATGTTGTGTCTCTGCCTGCCCTATAAACACAAACTACAATAATTTTATGCTGGAGTATCTCAATTGCCGAAACTTCGCAATTCATTTCGAAAGATAAACGATTTACATCTCTTCTGACCTTAAAATGTATCCCTTCTTTAGTAAAGATAGCCGTTCCTCCATGCTCGAATACGGTTCTGTTGAAGTACGTGGCAAGCTCGAAACCCTCTATATGTATACTCTGGACCTGATGGTCATATGCCCATGTCTCTGTTACACACAATATGTCACATTGATTTTCCGCTAGCAAAATTTCTAGTTCTAAACATTTATTATGAATACTCTGTACGTTTGAGTGAATTACATTTATTATCGATTTACCTGCTGAGTTTGAGTATGATGAAAATTTGAAGATATATTCTCCACCAATTTGTCATTAGTACATATGCTATCATCTACCTTTATAAAAGTCAATGCTGAAAATATTTTAAAATTAACCTTACCCTTTACGAATCTCTCTAATTCTGTCGCTAATAGATGCCTTGTCTTTCCTATACTACTTCTTTGCCAATTTATGTCAATATACGCCATGTTTTCATTCAATGTCACCAGATTAAATATTTTATTATTTAATATATAAATGTCATTGTCTTTAAGATTATTATTATATAAAAACCCTGTCATTACAATATTAAATTTACGTTTTGGCATATTTATTATCTTTGAAATTAGTTTGATAAAAGTATTGTGATGTGAGTATCTATTTAAGTATCTTGATATAATTATAACTAGTGTATCTCCTTTCATTAGATCTTTCGTTTTTTCTTCAACATTATTCAAAATTTCTTCTGCATTTGCTCCCGGTTTGCAGTGATTGTAAATATTTACATTGCTTCCAACGTTGTTCAATTGAAGTCCCAAGTTTTTGCCCATTTCGTCGGATAATATCATTGTTAGTGGATTTTTTTCAAGCAATTCATTCATTTCAGATCTTGATTCTGTTTTTTCCTCGACTCTCTCATGTATATCATTATTTACTTTAACACACGATGGACTTGATGAACATGGTTTATTAAATTCCTTTTTATATTCCAGTTCTAAAATTTTAAAGTTAAGTTTATCTTGCTGTTTCTTTAGTAGTGTACATCTTTTTTGCAGTTTTTTTGATTTTTTTCTTAATTGTCTAATCGTCTTTATGATTTTCCGTCTCGTATTTTTTCGTTTGGGTTTCTTTGTATTTAGTTTCTTTATCTCTTTTGCTTTATTTATATTTAGATTTTTGATATCAATACAGTTATCCTTATTTTTCTCTTTTTCTATACGCAGCCATTCTGAAAGTTGATAGATCTGTTTTTGAAGGTCCTCTATTTTTCCTTCGTGAACTGAAGATGATGATTGACTTCTCGGTGACATGAAGGTGCATTCATCCTGTATACATAATCTTGGCTTTTTCCTTTTCCTACCGACCACTGGAGTGGCAAAAGCTTCATTTGTGTCGACTTTTTTATATATTTCAATTATCTTATTACATTTTTCTAATTCTTTTTTATGTTTCTTGTTCTCCTGTAATAATTTATCGACCTCGTGGTTGGCCGATACAAGGCAGTTTTCCAAGACCGCCACTTTTTCTTGGAGTAAAGTTATCGAAACAGTTTGGTCTAGCAATGCATCAGGCAAACTATTTCTTGTCATATCTAATATTGAAGAATCCGAAAGATTACTCATTGAATTAGCTCTACGGTTTTGTCTAACTCTGAATGTGATGTTTTCAAAGTCCATATTATCACAATTATCGGTGGTCATGGTGTTTGTAATTATTTTAAATTAAAACTAATCGATTCTCAATCGATTACTAATCCAGTTCTTGGTAGGAATTATTTGTATATTGCTGGCAACATTTATCCTGTCAGTCTGACATTTGCTTGATGCATGACATACATTGTTGTCCAATCAGCTGGTTTCAATTTGTTAACAGAATACAATGTACCGCAAAATGTTTTCAAAATTTCGGAAAATAGTGGCTTTTTGGTGGTTTAAAAGTAAATTCAAAATCTTTACCGACCTTTTTGTGTTCCAACGATGTGAATAATTCAGTGTTCTCTTGCTCCAAATAACGAAAATTCACCATCCAAATGTTCCTTGTTGTGCCAGCTTTGGGATGTGATGCTTTTTCCAGGTATCCAGTGGAAATTATAATTAAACGCCGATATAATGTCTAAGAGCTCCGCCAGTCAATGTTTACAAGTTGCAGGAGGGAGGGGGAAAAAAAATAATAAACCAAAATACTTTGAAATCTACACAAAATAATGTCCAGATGTAAATATTCTAAAAAATTAAGTCACTATCAGGTTTGGCGGTTTATTCCAGGACTTAACAGCAACGATACCGAAACAGCCAACAATTAAAAACCTAATTCAGTCCGAGCTCCATGCCAAGTAGTAAAGTAAAACTCGGACAATGCCACATTAAGCTGCACCTGACGTACAGAATTCGGACGGGGCCGTATCTAGCGGCGCAATATCGCGGGATCGGACTCTTAGCACCCGCCTATAAATACGCGCCTAAATACCTGGCTGGTGTTAAGGAGAAGCGTTTCTGGGTAGAACTTTTACACCCATAAAAAATAGTCTTTAGTTGTTTCATACCGGAATGTCCTATGGTACGGTATGAATCGCCCGTTTCGCAACGTAGTCCGAAAAGCTCAAGTACGCAGTCGTTTCAAACCACGCTATGTAATTTAATAGCGGCGAAAATTAAAAAAAATATATTTGAAAAATCATTGCCAGTTGTCTAATTTATTTATTTATAAGGAAGGCCTACAGCTAACACATCCGAGTAACGGAGACAGGGGATTTATAAAAATATGTAGGATTCTTTGTTTTATATTCGATGGAAAATTGGGACGTAATCTACTTCTTTTTTGTATAAAAGAATAGGTAAAAATAAAATTGAAGCTGATTCCTTGGCCCGGTTATTTACCATGTACACTATTGCAAATAATCGTATAATTAATTGATATGGGTTATTAAATAAATAAAAAAACAAGCTAGACTTGTTTAATTTTAACTTTTAACCATACTAGAACTTGAATCCGTCAAATCTTGGCATGTTCCCATTTCAAGTTTGAATAAAATGTTTAATTGTATTATTATTTTTTTAATGCTCGATAAGTCTTTATTTGACCACAATCTCACCTGATTTAAAGTGACGATGTGGTCTAAGATGGGACATGAAGACCTAGAAGGTAGATGGCTTCTCCGGGACACATTACGAAACACGAAAAAATCGCTTCACGCACTGGCCCAGCCCGGAGGGTGGTGACAAGCCGCGGCGAAGCCTACCACCAGAGAATTATTTAATTATCTAAGCACTAATGAACCAGCCTACCCTTAACGCTGCAGTGGCTACTTGCAAAAACTCCACACCACACACTACGGGAGGCTTAGCGACTAAACAGATATTAAAGTCAACAGCCACCAGCCTTGTTTTACGAACTAAACTAAATTCTAAACTATTCGAGTTTTTAGTCTAATGTTGCCAACAATGGAACAAAGGATATTTTTATGGTCCCACTGCGTTAACTTTAGGCTTAAGATGTAATATTGTTTTGGGTTTGTCTCGTCGTTCGGTTGTTTGGGCTGTGGTGGATTTTAATGTCTTCTAAGCTAATGCTGGAAGAAATTGTGGTTTTATACGTTAAGTTTTTCAAAATCTACAATATGGAAAAAAATAATAATTAAAACGTTATAAGCTAATGGTAGTTTTGTGACAGACAAATAAATATTTCCGGACCAACAAGACTAACAAATAATTATTGTAAAGTTTCAGAACAAAACTGAGCTAGAGTTTCTAATCGCTTCTTGGTCTAGTGTCAAAAAAGCGAAGCGACCAGATACAATCAACTTATTTCCTATTTATCTTAAAATACCTACATAATAATGTTCAACTTGTTTTTTATTTTTGACGTTTCGAAGATTTGTAAAAATGGAAATAGATGATTTTATATCTTGTATTATACATATTAAACACCCAGAAAATGAGAGTGCTTGCAGAACCTCTCGGCGGGGAACGAACCCGCTACCTCTAATATCACATAATAAAACAAACTACCTGTAGCCTTATCACACGTTGCTACTTAAGACTATTAGAGAATACAATTCGGTGTTACTGACTGACAGATTCTTCTAAGATTCACAACTAAGATTTTATCTTTATCTGTCAAATGTATGTACGTTATTACAACATGTTGTAGGTAATCTCCAACAGTCGTAAGTGACAACTCGTGGTAGGTCTACTGGACACACCAGATATTGTACAGTGTAATTGCTTTGTGCAATCTTTGCGAGTTAATTGAAGATATATAATTTAGTCGGGCTATAAAGTATACAAACAAGTATGCTATTATATTATTTGCGTAATAATGATTATTGTTTGAGTAGAATTTCATCTCACGCAATCAACAACCGCGCAACCGTATACAGTTTACACAATTAGAAAACTTAAAAAAAAATGTATGTGCGCTTTAAAAAACACGTGCTTTATCATCGGTGAAGGCAAAACATCGTGAGGAAACAGGCATGTTCTGAGAACTTTAAAGAGTTTGAAGGACATGTGTGTCATTCACCAACCCGCACTTCGCCAGCGTGGTGAATAAGGCCTAATCTCTCTCGCCAAGAGAGAAGTCCCTGTGTCCCAGCAGTGGGAACGTTAACAGGGTGATGATGAAGAAAAATAAGTAAACTAACACTTTTTAACATGCTATTGGAGTGGTGACCCATCCAAGTACTGTCCTCGCGCAACGTCGTTTAACTTTATAAAAATTACGTTTTTTGTATGGGAGCTCCCTTATATATTTATTTATAAATAGTGCTACTTTCTTTAGTTTTTAATTTAATTGATTAGTTGTGTGTTTTACATCATCCCTTAAAATTTCAACTCTCTATCTATCACAGTTCTTGAAATGCATCCTGGTGACAGAAAGACAGACGGAAGATGAAATCGAAAAGGATCCCGTTTTGCCCTTTGGGTACGGACCCCTAAAAATCACCCTAGCAGAATGTGGCGTAGTTCTGCCTGCATTATTTGGATTATCTCAAAAGAAAATTTTATTTTCCAAAGTAAAATGGAACGTTATATACTCGCTTAATTATGTAATACAATTTTTTTATTTACACTTTATTTAAAATTAAGTTGAAAAAGTTGGCTTATTTCTATAACCAAACTGCTTAACTAAACTTAATTCACGTAGAAGCTAAGAGATGGCAGCACAAGTCTCATTTCAAAGCTTTCACCTGTTTTGTTGAAGACTCCAACTTTATGATAAGTAACTAGGTAGGTATTTATTTCTCCGTTTTATTGTATAAATTTAATAATTTCATGATGTAGTAAATTTTGTAATCAATAAATAATGCATAGATTATTAATCTGTAGTCTAATGAGTAACATTGTAAATTATTTTTATTAATGTAACATGGAGTAAAATAAGTATTATAAAGCATACAAGCAATGTTTTTATCAAAATGTTTCATAGTTAATCGTAATAATTAACATATTTCTCTTTATCACCAATTATAAATATTAAATTAATTATATATATTAGACACATAATAAAACAAACACGGCGCTTATTAGGTACCCATTTGGTGAATATTTGGAGTAATTAATAATAATTAATTAATATTAATATTGTGAAATTGAGGTTAAGAATAACAGCAAAAGCAAAGTTGATACCAACTTTAAAAATAAAAAAACAATACTTGATGATTGTTGGGGTACAGTGGCAATGACGAACTACCATAAAAAATGTTTTATATATTTTAATTATTAATCGTATAAAATAAAATGATCCTAGAGAACATAGGTAGACTAAACAAAGCACTAATCTGGTCCACTCCTACACCATAGGTTTCAGAGTCATTCACAAATTCTCGTTTTAAGAGACGCCTTAGTGCGGCGCGCTGACGAACGCGACCGAGCCCGTCGTAAAGAGCGCCGGCTTTGCTAACCGTACCTGGGCCGTTTCAAACGGTACGGTGCGCAGAAAACTTGCCATAGACTGGTGTATTGTCTGCTTTTTATAATATATACAATAAAGAAGCTGTGTTGGCTAAGTGGGAGGACACTCGACTTTCATTCCGAAGCTCGTGGGTTCAACCCACGCACCTCTGGATTTTTCTTCTTGAGACATTTATGTGCGCGTTATACACGTGCTTTGACGGTAAAGGCAAACATCGAGAGGAAACCGGCATGTTTTGAGAACTTTAAAGAGTTTGAAGGACATGTGACATTCACCATCCCGCACTTGGCCAGCGTGGTGAATTAAGGCCTTATCTCTCTCGGCTAGAGAGAAGTCAATGTGTCCCAGCAGTGGGAACGTTAATAGGGTGATAATGATGATGGTGATATTTTATTCTAAATACATACATATATAGGAAACACTCAGACACGAAACCAGAAATAGTATATCGTACAAAATTTGATCCCACATTGAATAGAACCCGCAACCTTTTGCGCCGCACTCGGACCTTTGCCCACCGAGCAACAGAGGTCGTCACAATAATTATTATTTCCTCAGATCGATCCGTCATAATCTATCACTCGATTTATTCATCTAAGACCAATTACGGATAGATTCGTTGAAGACCGATCCATTATTATATACAGATAGTTGCTAATGCACGGTGACTGTAAGTCATTTCCGACTTAAATATTGGATATCAAACAGGGAGGCTAATGTTCAGTTAACTTGTTACTGAAATCGTGATGATGAATGAAATATTATAAGGTAAAATTAAAAATCCTTATCATTTTACAATTTCGTAAAAGTCAATGACGAGCAAATCCGATGGGTTACCATAAGCACCCCTATTTACGTCCCACTGCTGAGACACAAGGGCTTTTGTATTCTCAAAACAAGGCGGTCTCCTCACGATGTTTGCAATCACCGTCAAAGCACGTGTATAGCGCATATACATTTTTAATGAAGAAAAATCCATAGGTGCGTGGCGGGTTTGAACACACGACCTTCGGAATAATAGTCGAGTGTGCCCCCACTTAGCCAACACAGCTTTTTTTAGGTAGGCCGATAGATTATTTTAGTTTAAGAAAGAGAAACAAAAAGTTGCTTCAAGGACTGTATTAGAACACAAAGTCTAAGAAGAATTATCAAATTACTAGAAAGTAAAATAAACATTTAATATTATTATTTTGAACAGTATTATTCTGCGAACGGTACTCGAATCTGCGGGAGCACAGTATCGGAGATATCAAAAAGCTTACGGCCGTTAGGGCACTCGATTAAACCCCTTGTTTGCATCCAGCCGACGCTGCTGACCGTACACACTAACACTTTATGGTAATTAATTTTTTTGCCAACGCTACTCGCTGTTTGGTTTGGATAGATGAATGTGTTTGATTTTGAGCATCTGTTTAGAAGTGATCAGTTTTGGTGTTTTGTCCGTGTTGTCCGTTTTGTTCGCTTAGGTTGCATAGTTATGTCTTTTATAATGACAACTAGCTGAGAGATGAAAAATAGATTATAGCCGATTCTCAGACCTACTGAATACGCATATAAAATTTGGTAAAAATTGGCAAGTCCGTTTCGGAGGAGTCCGGTTACTAACATTATGACATGGAAATTTTATATATTAGATAATAAATCTTTTATTTCAGGAATCTAAGGCCCATATAATCATATACCTTACAAACTAACATACATACAAATATGAATTTTATATACTAAAATACCATTGTGTCTGATGACCCCATGATGAATAATAAAAACTTGATACAATCTGTCACTTTTCAGTTTTTTTTTGGTTATGGTTTAATAAGGGTGGGAAAAATCTACGGGAACTGCAGAGGGACTATCTTAAATGGCATTTAGTTGGCTTATTTCCTAAGGTACAAATCATCAATATTGTATATTTTGTTGTGTGAGTTGTCTTGTTAAATTATTTATTTTACTAAAATATTTTCTATAACTACCACAGCCACAGCACTTATCAACAAAACACACAACAAAAATTGTACAAACTACTGCAGCTGAGCTGTCGCCGATGGTGATATTTTAAACTCGAAAACATAATGTAAGCTTAACTTCTAATTAAAAAATCTTTGAACGCGTCGTTTGAGCGTTCAGTTTAACTTTTCCGTGAGAAATTATCGTTTCTGTAACAAAAGGAGTAGACGCTAACCAGCGTCACGTCTACGGAACTCTGTACATGTGTGTACCTACTCGTTAGGGTTCCGTAACGTTCATGACAGTGTTCATAAAACCTGTAAAATTTGAAGTCTTTATTAATAATAAACTATATTTTGTTAGAAAAATCATAATACGCATTCGTGCACAAGACAATGAATTTGTGTTATTATTATTTTTTATCTTGAATGGAAATAAACGGTCATTGATGGCGAATATTCCACTATAAATAAAATTTAGGCCGGAAACTAAACATAAATTCAATTATCTAAACTACTCTCTTCTACGTCTAATGAATTTCAGATATAAATATGATTCATTCATTCGCTAATAGATGGCGTTACGGTTTATGAAAACGTTACGGTCTCAGATTTAAGAAAATTATTAGTCCTTATTATAGATCAAAATAAAAGATCAAAGTACTACTTAGAAGGTTTTTCTGTATTCTTTCCCCCTTTATTGTAAAAACAGAGTTTTATAGCATTGTCTGAAATCATAGCGCATTTTACTTTGATCTACTCATGAACTCTTGTTTGAACGGAAACGTGTAAGGTACCTACAATAAACCTTAACCTTAAAGTTAATTATCAAGAAATAAGATTCTTTCTTATTTATTTCCAGTGCTTGATTTAACAAATCTTAGGAACTTAAAAATAAAATACAAAAAACACAAACAAATTGAACATACTTAAAGATAAATAGTAATTCATTTTAACGTTTCTGGTGGCTACGTTTTATGCACTAGAGCAAAAAAGCGATTAGAAATTAGAAGCTTAATTTTAAAGTATACAGGACCATAGCATTAAACCTAAACATTAGCACAACATAAAAAGTTTCCTTTGAGCCGTAACGTCGGCCACACAAAGCCGGCGATTACATAGAAAAACGCGTCAAACGCTTAAAAGTTACTACCCTCCCACAGGGCGTACAGCGGGGTACAGAAATGCAAATATGAAATATGAAAATGAAGATGGCATATAATAAAAGTGATATAGGAGGCTCTGTAGGGTCGTTCTCCTTCGTCTCGTCAGTCCACCGTCCATCATGGGCGGGCGGCGGAGCGGGGGCAGATTTATTATTTGAATGGTGACGCGCTATGTTTTATGCGAGGTTTCGAGGACTTTTGGACAATGTGCTAAGTTTGAGGCTTGATTTTTGTTTTTGGTTTGTGGTATGGCAGTTGTGTGTGGGACTAGTTAGTGTATTTGGGGCAGATTTTGTTTTGCTGAGCGTGTAAAACTTATAAATTATTTGGAAAGAGAGATACAACACGTTCTTACAAATATTTATTTTTAGCATTATCATATATTGTTCTGACAGTAGAACGTTTAATAAACTACAATAAAATATTCTTTCTACTTAGCGTCAGTTCAGACAAGACGAGATAGGCGCGCCTTGAAGAGGCCAAAGGCGCTGATCCTTGCGTCGACACGCCCGGCCGTATTTGTTTTGATATCATGACAGGAAATGTACAATTTAAGGTCTCGATAACCACATAGGCAAACACGTAATCATACATAATGCCTATTTTTGCCGCGGAAATCATACAGGTAAAAAAATACCTCTATCTTTCACCACGTACACAATATAGTCTATAATTAAGTACCGCGGAAATCATTCTGCAACAAAAAAATCCTCTATCGCATTATTATCTTTGAACTTTGTTAATACGCTAATAAATACCATTATATTTATCATTATCACCGGCCATGAATGTGTGAAGCTATTCAAAAATGCCAGCCCCACTCGTGCATCAAAACCAAAACAAGAACCAAAAAGAAGATAACCGACCAATCACCTGATTGCAATACTCCAAGTCAGCTCTCATTAACCCTACACACACCTACCCTCGCTCGTGTACACAACAAAATTATAAAAGGGTAAATAAAACAGTAAGCTTACACAAGTCATAAATTTGATTTATAGAGATTAAAAAAGGCGCTTTAGAAACGGCTCGAACGAAAATTTTCGGTGGGACGAATCGGGAGACGAATGTATGGTTTGCAGAAAAATCGGGTATATTGACGGTTTCATGTAGAATTGGAATGTGGCATGAAACATTGATAAGAAACTGTCTTATTGCAGTGTTAATCATTCACTTATTTTTATTTTTTACCAACACACACAATATTACCATCGATAAAGACGTATAATAAGACTGAGTAAACCACTTTAATTTGCGATATTTTCAGCGTATATTTATTTTTTATTAAATTTAAAAGTCGCACTTTAACCTTAAGAGTACTTTTTTGTCTCGTGGTGACTAAACCAATTAGCCTTAAATTAAATTGAGACATTAACAATGCTGTCCAATACAACATTAAAAAAAAACACTATTTTGCTAATAATATTTTTTTCAAAAAAAAGCATGAATAGGTACCTACTCAACTGTAATATTTCTATATATCTGGTTAAATAATAATACAAAATTAAATATAATTTTCGAGTAAGCTTATCAACACACAATATATATTTTAACACAGTTGAAAGAAAACTTACTAACTTTTCGCCTCGTTTTGCGAGCAGTACTCGTGTCAGCGCGCTGTCGAAGCGGCCCCGTCAGAGGGGCGAGAGGGAGACGTAAGAAAATTTACAGGCACCGCCGTATTTCACCCGCTTTTTCTGCTAATCTACCCTCTTAATGTGTCGCTTTGTTTACCTGCGCTGCTGACCGTACAGCCGTACTGCTTGCTAGCAATCATTGCTGCTGTTTTTTAGCTATATATTTTAGTGCTTTGTAAGTGCTTTTTTTAGTAATTTAAATTACAATAATAATTTATATTCATTGTCAGGGAATAAGAATGGAAATAAGTCTTTGACCTTTAGATCTAAGTGGTTGTAATTTAAAAAAATAAGAAAACCTTTCTTGAGACTCAACATGTTAAATTTTATTTTAATTATATTTAATAAACCGGTCGCGGATGATTTGGTGAAGGCTGCGGTTTCACGGTGGATGCAGTCCTCTTCCAATTTAAACGAAACAACTGTCAAGCGTAGGCGTCTTTTGACTAAAATTATAAAAACTTTGATCAACAAAAACAATAATTGGTATTATAAATATAATAAGGTAATTATAATAAAGGTATTAAATAAAAAAACTTCCATTTTTAATTATGATCTACTTAAAATCTGTTGGTATACCTCTACATAATAATTATAATAATAAAAACCTTTATTTTGACACTGATTGTACATTGATAACTTAACCTACTAACTCAGTTGAGTCTATGACACCGATGACATTGTCTGTTTGCCCCGCTCTGGCAAAGGCACACATTCTAACCTATTAAAACGAATTGCATAAAAATACTAGTAGATACTTAAAAGTTATCGCAAAGTCAGCAAGTTAATAGGAAAAATTAACACATAACTTTGAAAGTATCCGTTGGTAAAGTTCTACCATCACAGATACAGGCAAGTTACGGCCGCAGCTTAGATTTCGATTTGGCAAGAGCTCAGATAATACAGTTTTTGCGCAAATACAAAACTGTAAACGGATATTCACTGCTGACTGCATTAGACAGTTATGAGATTTCACATATAATTTGTTTTGAAACTGTGCATGTGTGCGCCGAGCTGATGTTGTGTTTCTCTTTAGGGTGTGGGGAAAGTCGGCCAGATTGTCTATGTTTCATTTTTTTAATCAAAAAGCCATGCTATATTTCCGTAGAGACATATGGACAGGTCAGACAAGGACAGATAAGGACAGGAAAGATACTTAAAGATTATAATTATATTTCGTATATCAATCAAATAATAAAATAAACGGTTAAAAAATCACTCGCGAACTAGGATATTTGCATTTTTTTTTAATTAATTAATTTCTAAAACAAGTTTTATTACAAACATGCTGAGTTGAGGGTCTTTTTACTTTAACTATGTTTAATGTGTCCGAAATAAAATGTGCTTTCTTTCTTTTCTAAAAAGACAATCCACTTTTAAAAAAATACCATCATCAAAATAAAATACTAATACTTAAAAAAAAAATATACCGCTGCTGAAAAGTTTATTGCTTAACATTTTTCATTTAAATAATTCTATATAAAAATAATTATTTTTTCGCCGTTTTAAAATAAATAAACTAACCATAAAATCCTACAGAATATCCAAAAGTACTTAAGTTTAAAAAAATTTTATTAAAAACTTCAGCTTCCACAATCGTCACCCGCAAATACCACGACCCAATTCCGCACCACAGAAATACGACAAATCGTCACTCGCGACGTCACAGTTTCTAACTCGAATCATAAAGTATCTAATAAACATCGAGCAAACACTTCAGAACTGACGTGAGCCGTATTAACGCTGCTAGGTTATGTAATGAGGGGTCGGGGGGTCTGGGGGGTTATAATCGACCCCCCGATGCAGACGGATCAGTGGTGCACAATCCGGGCGATAGAATTTTATGAGACCCCCGGATGCAGCGGTAAGCAGTAGTCATAAATAGCAGGGAGGGGTAGCGGCACTGGATGTGGCTTCGGGCTTTATTTGTTCCGGGGTTAACCTTTTTATTAATTAGGAACACCAACTAGAAAATATGCATGACCTCCGGATGGTGCTAAGAACAGTCTCTGGTGGTAGGCTCCGGCCGCGGCTTGTCACCACCCTCCAGGCTGGGCCAGTGCGTGAAACGGTTTCTTCGTGTTTCGTAATTTGGTCCGGAGAAGCCATCTATATTTTATAAATTCTAGATTTTATAAAAATATATTTGAACAAGTCATAATGATAAAAAAATCACATAAGCTGTGAAACATTAAGCCTATGGCGCAAATATACTGGCCCTTTCTATCCAGCAGTGTAGTGTAGGTCTTAATGTCCCATCTTAGACCACATCGTCACTTTACATCAAGTGTCAAAACAAGTGTCAGTGATCAAAGGAAGGCTTATCTAGCTTAAAACATTAAGATACATAGTATATGCGTGCCCAAACGAAGTGCAATATACATAGATAATGCACTTTTTAACAGCGTTTTTGTTCTAACGAAAAAGGTCAGGTAAATTACATACCGTTTTTATATAGAAAAAGTTACCTACTGAAATGAATGATTTTGTATCTTGTATTATTTACAATTGCCGTGCGAATGATAAAATTCGATAAGGATAAGAAATCATTTAATTGCAGCTAAACACAAATTAAATTACAACTATAATAAGTAAGTCATGGTCAAACAAATAGATTGTCTTCAGCACTGCAAAATGGACATTACTCAGCATAAGGTAGGCTATAAGAAGTATGTAACCCACGCTGGTCTTCCGTAAGAACCGCATCTGTGACAGACCTGAATGCCACATCTAGTAAAGTTCGCGCCTCGTCGGTGCACATTAATGCACTACGACTGTACGTAACTATTACGGGGTGAGTTGTGGATTTGTTTTGCCGGTCCGATAGTCGGAAAATATGAAAATGAGTTTCAAGTTCCCTGAAGAAGATACGTACATCCATTTTTATGGAATAAGCCGGTTTTCTCCGGTTTTTATCGGATTTTCGGGCAACTGGCCGTTTTGGATATTTATTTTGTTTGTATAAAGTTTTTGTTCTGCGATATGTTAACAGTTGCTATTTTATAATTTAGATGTGAGATCGTGGATTGGTAGGAGCTGTGTTCAAATTCCGTTATCATAATCGAATTTATATTTGATTTATCATTAGATCATTTGACTGGATGTAAGTAAATTTTAGTTTATTGTATATACTTAAATCTTTTCAAAATATGCAAACTCATTATTCAAATATATTTGAACAAGTCATAATGATAAAAAAATCACATAAGCTGTGAAACATTAAGCCTATGGCGCAAAAATAACTAGCTCTCTCTATCCAGCAGTGTAATTTTCAGCTGACATTATGACAATGAAATGATACCTAGAACCTGAGTACACACTACAATAACTATGTCTGATATTTAAGTCAACCAATGTTAAAACTGCAGTCAATGAATTGAGCATTGAGTGTCTTCAGGTCAACAGTGAATAGGAACCTTCTTGATCTTTGTGATCCATCTTCGTCCAATTTAACACATGATCTATGTCCTATGCTGCGTTTGCTGATCCGTGGCCTCCAGTCGGCAACCTTTCGGCCCATCTTTCAACCCTGAGCTTGGTCATAAGGCATAAGGTGAAATTTGTTTTGTTTTTTTGAGGATTTGTAATTCGCTCCCAGCTGCTGTTTTCCTGGTACCAATAACCTATGTATTTAGAAGTCAATAATGAATACCTTTTTAAAGTACCTTTTTGATCTTTGTGATCTATCCTCGTCATCAACACTAACCATCAGGTTAGATTGTAGACGAACAAAAATAATCAGAAATAAATAGAAAAATACAAACCAAAAGAATTTAAAAAACAACTCACACAAAAAGTAATCACAGACCTAATTCTGAATATCTGTTTCCCCAAAATATTTCAGCAAAAATCCAACAGATCGGCATTCAGTAACCAAGCCCTCAAAGGATGCTATCTCCTCACGTGCGGCTTCAGGTGTCCTAAATGCACCTATTCCCAAAATCTACTAATATCTCAAGAGCGACTGTCCCGTCCAAGCTTTGCATCTTTACCAGCTTATTGCACATAACCGTGGACCTTACTGCTTGGAAGTAAGGCGAGATTTAGCTTGGCAGGGCGGGGGTCTAAAGTGGCGAAGATAGCGTGACCGCCGGTGAAATATGCAGAATCGTATTGAGAAGACTTATATAAAGCAGTAGTAGCTGTGCGCGAGGCATGCACGTGCGGTTAGTGCGCGTTGTTGGACACGGCACGAAATGACGGATGTCCGATATCACATAAAATCCATAAAAGGCATGATGAATAGGTATTCTAGTTAGTCCGCCTGATAACCCGTCCAAAAACACTGGACACTGGATTTGATCATACGTATTTTGCGCTGACATTTTTATTTTTGTATATTTTTGTGATTGGACATGATAGTTTTAGTACCAAAAACCAGCTGTAATTGTGACGTATAATTTTATTATCAATAAATTACTATTAATGGCACCTATTTTTTCACTTTATCCATTAATAATGAAGTAGTGTCAATATAATTATGGATTGTCAAAGTTCCGGCTTGCGACGTACGAAGCGTGACGTTGATCGAATTTTCAATTGACTGTAATTTCCTAATTTTTCATTTACAAAAAAATATGTTTACAATTTTTTGTAAATAATCAAAATGATAACTAATTATGTTTTAGTTGAGTTCTTATTATGCCACAAAATCACGTTTATCGACAACTAACAACTCAGTAATTCTGGTGCAATGGAAACCCTCCCCGCAGCATTCAGCTGCTTCAGTCCTGGGGGGCGACGTGTGTCCTCTCAAAGTGACCGCTATTAAACATGGAGTAAGTATGGTGCTAAGGCGCTAGCACTTCAAATGAACCTGTCCCCTAGCAAAGGCAAAGTGATTGTAGCAAAGTGCACGATTGGTAGGTACTTGGAATACTTCCTTTGTGTATAATCTAAGAATTAACCTTTAAGTACCTACCTTTGGTCCCACAGACTCAGTTCAGTGTTTGAAATTTCTTGAAACCTTTTGCCTGTTCACGTCCGTAAGTGGTAACCCTCTGAATCCTTACACGTGACCTCCGGGTGGTGCTAAGAACAGTCTCTGGTGGTAGGCTTCGGCCGCGGCTTGTCACCACCCTCCGGGCTGGGCCAGTGCGTGAAGCGATTTTTTCGTGTTTCTTAATGTGGTCCGGAGAAGCCATCTTCTAGGCCTTCATGCTCCATCTTAGACCACATCGTCACTTTACATCAGGTGAGATTGTGGTCAAATAAAGGCTTATCAATAATAAAAAAAAAAACCTATGTTATCGTTGTTGTATCCTGTATTCTATCCGTCCATCAGTATCCCAAAAGTGGTTTTGACGTTGCCCGCAATTTCAGCAAGTTTTGACGATTATAAGATTTGTTGTTATTCTAACGTTTTCGAGCATATTATTCTTAGAGTAGCTACGCATTTTTGTAAACATAACAATTAACCAGCTAAAACGGACCACTTCAATTGAAAATTCCAGTGTTCCTATACAAATATCTCGGTTCTCAGTCAAAAATAGTTCTTTACCCAAATTCGGTAAAAACTAAGAAATACGAAAATGAGTTACATCTGTCCCTCAACACTCCAATACAGAACAGCATACAAATGAAATACTAGACCTGTAAGTAAGCCTGCATGCAAAAATTTGGAACTTTGTGTTATGTAGGTTTTCAGAAAACGTCTAATTATTATTTTTCAATCAATAAATAATGCAATCACTTATTAAAAACCAAAGAAAATATAGGGAGGAGATACTCGCTGGATACTCTCTGGTTACATAATAGTTATATCGTTTAATCAGCTATTTATCTATGATTCTAGATTGTTTTTGAGGGAAAAAAGTACTTTTAATAAGTCGTTTTTTAGTAAAGGTCGATGTCAGTAATAATTATTAAATGATGTGTTTAATAATTATTACTGATTAATAATTTATTTAATCTGTACCGTTAGTCTAAATACTCTAAAGAAACAAAATATTTTAAATTTCAAAAAAGTAAAATATTTAAGGTATTCTACTAATACTATGAAGGTCCACTGAACTTACAAGGTTACCACCATACATACTTGGTTCTTGGATTACTACCTTTGTGGATAATTAAAGAACGTTTGAGGATAACAGAGTTCGTTTGAAACTTCTAGTTCCAGAAAAGTGAGTTAAATAAATTAAAAAGAAATGATAACAAGTAAATTGTTCTGATTATTTTAAGAAGTGAACATATTCCAAAAGCTTCTCCCATCAGCCTTTGATCCCATCAGTAAGTATGAGAAGCTTATTCATCCAAAAGTGAATTATTTTAATATATATAAATCTCGTGTCACAATGTTTGTCCTCAATGTACTCCTAAACCACTTAACCGATTATAATAAAATTCGCACACCATGTGCAGTTCGATCCAACTTGAGAGATAGGATAGTTTAAATCTCAAATTATAGTCGCAATTTTAATTTATTGCTAATTATTTGTCTGTTATTATCTACAGGTTAACAAAAGTGTAAAATAAATGTCATTTATTTACACCACATAGGTTGTCTATGATTTTTCTTGATTCATAGGTACGTGGTGGTAATATACTATGATTTTTCTTGATAAGCTATCTTGATAAGGAAAAATTGCCGGGAACTTTTTTTACCCGTGCGACGCTGGGGCGGGCCGCTAGTCTTAATATATATAAATCTCGTGTCACAATGTTTGTTCTCAATGGACTCCTAAACCACTTAACCGATTATAATAAAATTCGCACACCATGTGCAGTTCGATCCAACTTGAGAGATAGGATGGTTTTTACGGCGAGAAAAATTCGAATAATTTCCAGGAAAATTTTATATCCGTGCGACGCCGGGGCGGGCCGCTAGTTTTCTTATATTTTTTTAAAATAATTCAAAAATTATTTTAAGTGCCCATATATACTCCTATATTCCCTATGACTAAAACATAAACATCGCTCAAAGTTCACGTTCAAAAACGCTCTCTCAAGTCCAGCAAAAGGAAACAAACAAACTGAACTCAATCCAATATGACGTGGACATTACCGTCAAAGCTCGTTTCCAATATAAAATAAACAAGAGTGCGCGATTACAGCGGCCGCAGATGTCGGCGTAGTTCGGTGGCCAGTGTCACTTCACCGCCACCTTTGAAAGAATATTTCTTAATATAGGTAATAATAAAATTAGTTTATTTTCTCACACAAACCTTATTGATAATAGACAAAATTAGAAATAGGGTAACATTTTATATAGGTTTGTGGGAGACTGGTGCCTGAGGTAGGTATATCACCTGTATTTCAGGGCACCAGGGTCTCACTCGCGAACAAAATATGTAGAACATTCTACTAGGAAAATATCATTCGATTAACAAGACATTAACTAATTTTACTGAATCAAACTTACACTAACTAGACTAAGACTACGCTTAAATATCATTTTCTATATTTAGAATATTCTTAATTAGTGTAGCAAAAATTAAGACGAAGTAACGTAGCTTATACCAATTTGTCGAGCTTGGGCCAACGCGAGCGTGGGCAAATGAATACAAGGCAAGTGCTACTGCCACTACTGCTCAAAATAAGCCGAGTTGCCTAAGTAGGAGCACACTCGATTTTCAGTTCGAAAATCGTGGGTTAAACACACGCCTCGCACTTCACTTTTCTAAAAAATGATGTGCGTTCTCTACAGCAAAGGCAAAACATCGTGAGTAAGCCGGCATGTTCTGAGAATTTTGAAGAGTTTGAAGAACATGTGACATTCAACAATCCGCACTTGGCCAGCGTGGTGAATTAAGACCTAACCGGTTAGGGGTTTCGTTCCCGCCGGAATGCATTGCCGGATCTGAATTTGTGATCTACAATTTCTGGTTCCGGGTCTATTTGTTTTTCTTTGTATCATTATGTTCTTTGTATCATAGAAGAATAAATCTAATTAAAAATCCATATTTTTTCTGCCAAAGACGCTGCATCCTATTTAGTTATCTTAAAGTCCAATATATTAAAATCCTAAACACATGACAGTTGGTTCGGCCCGAGTGGCACAGCGCGAGGGGTGGCGATCGATGGCGTTTGACCCCTTCACCTGCACCCTGTCCGTCTGTCCGTCTTGAAATCCGCTGCAGCCGGCTTAAGGGTTGCTCTTCCTTGTAAATATTTTAAAGATATCGTAATGTATTTTTTTTATCGTTTATTGGTATCGACAACGAACAATATGGAGGTAATATTAGGTTCCAACCGAATTAATTGGTAATTTTTGAAAAAGATTTTTTGTTTCCAGCAGTGCTTGTCTTGCGGTTGAAATGATGATGATGATGGTGGGGCATTATTAAACTGGTGTTAGAATGTTGCTCTGCAACTCTTCCCGTGTGAATTGAAACAACTGGCTATGAGAAATTTATTAGGAGATGGGCAGTGTCTTCTGAGCACACAACACCAAAATACTGATTTTACCAAGCGTGGTGTTAGCCTCCGAATATATTCTCAAGTCTTTAGACCAACTCCCCTAAGATAGAGGGAGATGGAAAAAATAGGTATGTCATGAGGAGTTAAGCTAATGTCTTTATTGTAAAATGCCGAGGCTTAAAATTTACGAAAATCATATGACAATAAAGTTTTCCGGCCCATTGCCGCTTAAAACTAGCAGTTTGAGCCCCGACATCGGTAATGATTGTGAGGAAACGAAGCGTTTCATAACGAATGCGGTTGGTTCTCTGGTAACCTTAGATACGATATAAGCCTCCTGTTTCTCTGTCCTTACGTTTACACAAATGTGGTATCGTAAGAGATTCTTCTTCCATTTGTTGCTCTCATTTGTGTCCAGTTTTAGAACGTTCTACGTGTCTTAAGTACCTTGGCTTACATTTAGATCAAAATTTATCTTTTTGGCAGCATATTGACAGTCTGTGTGGCAGAATTAGAAAGCTTATTCATATAATGAAGTTGCTACGCGATGGTGCGAATAGAGACACGCTCATGTTAGTGTATTCTGCTCTCTGCGTGTCTGTCATTGATTACTGTATCCCCGCTTGGGGCGGTGCTGCAAAGACGTTTATGATTCGCCTTGAACGTGCTCACCGATCTGTCTTGAAGGTCATGTTTCGGAAGCCTTACCGGTATCCAACGGCTGATTTACATTCAGAGACGGAAACACTGACTGTTCGTCAACTTTATATATCTAGAGTAGTTATGTCATACCACAAGACATTCTCCGGTATAAAATCTCAATGCAGCCGTCGAGTTAAAGTTAAAGTCCCAGCAACAAAGTCTGCCTTTGCTAAGCGTTTTAAAAAGTTTTCCTTTCCCTTTATCTACCGTTGCGCCTTAAATAACTGTAATCTGTCTTGTTCCCTTTATGGTGTCAAAGAAAAGATCAGGAAATGGCTTCTCACTCTAGATTACGACTCCACCGAAAAACTTTTAACTATTGTTAGATAATTTAAAAAACAATAATAATAATAATTTAACGTAAATTCAATTCCCAGCTTCCTAATTTATTCCCTTCCCTTTCCTTTATTGAGTGTTTTTCCTACATAAATATAAATTAATTAAATTGTATTGATGATGTTGAATGTAATCTTAGGTTATATTATAATAATTTCTCCTATTTTGTCTCCTTTGTTTAACATGCACTTTTTCTATACCCGGTTAATTCCAATTTGTAATAGGTCTCCCGCAATACAGGCTTGCCTCGTGCGGGGACCGCTGCTAAGTGAAATTGTAATGTGTGAGTTGTTAAATAAATATTTTTGTATTTTTTTTTGTATAATTACCTTAAGTTTAGATTTCTGAGCCTCGGTTAGTGAGCAAGTCTGATCACTATAGGTTTGGATGGGCAGGGTAAACATGTCAAGAAGTTTACGCTTAAGCTTCATCATCATCATCATCACCCTATTAACGTTCCCACTGCTGGGACACAGGGACTTCTCTCTTGACGAGAGAGATTAGGCCTTAATTCACCACGCTGGCCAAGTGCGGGTTGGTGAATGTCACATTTCCTTCAAACTCTTTTAAAGTTCTCAGAACATGCCGGTTTCCTCACGATGTTTGCCTTCACCGTTAAAGCACGTGTTTAAAGCGCACATAAATTTCTCAAGAAGAAAAATCCAGAGGTGCGTGGCGGGGTTTGAACCCACGACCTTCGGAATGAAAGTCGAGTGTCCTCCCACTTAGCCAACACGGCTTTTTTTACGCTTAAGCTTGGAAGGTTGCATTTATCTACGCCTTCATGGACCAAAAGCATTTCCAATTTAAGTAATATTTTTTATTCCTTTCATATCATACACCAATAAAGCTGTATTTATATATGATATAAAAGGAATAATGCTGTGTATCTGAAATGTAACTAAAAATTATTTGTGCATATCTGTTATATACCTTAAAAGAAAATATCTTCTCCTCCGAACAATTTAGTTTAATATCTCATCAATCACGAAGAAAAGGAAATGAAGATTCCATTTGGAAGGAGCTGCATAGTATCATAAACAGGCTGCAGCCCTACCTGGAACGAATCACCTCTTAACTTTCAACAATAACTGTATTTTACCACCCTTGGCGATGGGGCGCGCTAACGGGCTGCCACTCCAAGAAAAATTGCAATACAATACTCCTTATTGAAACACCTATATTATGAAACAACAGAACAATGCTTAAAAACTAAAATACATGTAGATAATAGTGTAACAATGGGAAACAAATTCTTTATAATTATGATAGTTTTGTACTAGCACAGAAGGTACTCGTAAAGTCCTAAAATCTTCGATACTTATGTCATACTTTGATATAATATGAAGACGTTTCCGCTGTCAATTCGCTTTGGTCTTATGAACTACTTAATAAACTTTAATGGACTAGAATAATCTTTGATTTGGCAATAAATTACACACTGAACAATATATAATCCTTTTGTATATTTATGGGCGAAGCGTTAAGGCTTTCTTTCCACTCAATCTCAGAAACTGCCTCATCACTTAAACTCGGAACAATTACAAACTTTAAATTTGGCGAATAGATTCCATACAATAGATTCCATACAAGATGTTGACATTCACTAAGAACGGAAGTAACAGAAAATACCTATATCCCTAAAGGAGTAAAACGGGGTTGAACCTCCACTTGTATGAAGTAATATGCCCCGCTAGTTGATTAAACACATCGCTTTGTGAGAAAGGGATAACACTGGGAGCGATCCGAAACATATCGCTCTTTCTAAATATGTTGTAATGTCGCAACGGGGCTCATGTAAGGGTATATATAAAACTAAACACCTAAATTGTAACCTCATGAAACAGCGAATAAATAAATACGAATGAATATGTTTCTCGCAGTAGCAGCACTGCGGCGGGTGCCCGCCGTGGGGGGTGACTGCAATCCGCCACCTTTGTCCGTCAGCCCGTCTTCACTCAATGCTCTTTACATCGAACTCACGTTCGTTTCCTTTTATTTTCTCGTGCAGATCGATTGGAGACAATACGCTGCGTCTGTGCTGTAATGAAGTTTCGTTTGGTTAGGACTTGTTTTACAAGTTTTGTTGTAGGTCTTATGTGTGACTTGGCCGGTTACATTCGTCTGCTTTGTACTATATTTACATTTATTTATTACTTGATTGTCATGCCACGGCGTTACCCGTGATTTTGTATTTTCTCGCGGTAAGAAGTAGCCTATATAATATTCCTCGATAAATAGCCTCATTATTTTTTCAAAAGGGGCCAGTATTTACAGAGATCAGTGCGTTCTAACAAAAAAAATCTGCAGCTTTATAATATTAGTTAGATGCATCACATGGGACATGTGACATGATATTATCTTGTTTACCTGAAAAAAAAACATTATTAATCAAGGTTTTGTTTAAGTTACATACATAAAGATCAGATATATGTATCATATGTGTGTATTTACAAAAAAAAATTCTTTGTAAATATATGTGAATGTATGTTGTAATTTTTATTTTTTTCCACCCGGAGGTCACGTGTAAGGATTGAGAGGGTTACCACTTACGGACGTGAACAGACAAAACCTCCAAGATATTAACTATTTTCTATTCTATTCTATTCTATGTAGTATAACAGTCATCTAACTTAGTACAAGCTCTGCTTAGTTTGGTTAGGTGATGCTGCGATGATAAGTCCGGAGAAAAAAAAAATTGGTTGCCTGTAAAGTCGGTATACGGGCGAAAGTTTTACGAGTGGTAAAATAATTTTAATGTGAATATTCATTCGTTTAGTAGGAAGAAGGATGAAATAATAGTAACAATTTTAAAGATTTATTTATACAAAGAATTATATTTAAAACATTAATTTATACAAAGAATCTCGCACTGAATTTCATATTAACAAAATTTTATTTTACCTTTACACATACATACGTATTGATACGTACGGACGCGTGCCTTTCACTTTTTATGTCTGTCTCTCTCGCTCTTAGGCGGGCTAACCATGCCCGAGTGGAAGGGACGCGTGCCTCTCACTCGCTCTCATTGTGAGCGCATAACGTGAGCGGAGCGTAACGCAGTTTCCTGAAGTGTCACCCGGCAAACCAATTTATAAGACGTTGTCACGTCAAAAATTTGATTGGATTTCTAAATGACATCAAATAGTTACCATGCATTGTCATCTAAATAAATCGAGTATACAAAATTTTAGCGCAATAGGTTGAAGATAATTGGTTCAAAATTAGGTAATAACACATGTCCCATACTAATAATACTAACAGAACAACTTTAATAAAAGCTTGTTAAAATGACATAGTATTAAGATAAGAAATAAGTTTAAAAAGCAACAGTAGTAGTTTTAGACGCGACCTATATTTAGTTTCTAAGATAGTGCGTACGAATAAACATACAATCACTTGAACTATGTGATATTAGCATAGAGTACACATCCCTCAATGTGAACATCATTATCATTTCACACATTAGCCTTCCTATTAAATTTCTAGCTGTTTTGGTTGTAAAAAGTTGCGGGTGTAGTTTCACAGTGCCAATATCCAAACCATTAGTTAATCCAGTTATATCTACTTTGATCCGCGTTCTTTACCAAATCATGGGTAAGTGGTGTTTCTTTTCCATCGTTATTCAAAAACTAGGCACTAATATACCAACATATCAACCAAAAGTTTACAAAAACGTCTGCAAAAGTAACATCTCACAAAGACTAGTGGAACAAAACCCTCATTAGCGGCCGTATTAAGGCTTTCTTACAGCAGCTAATCTTAAACAAAAGCGAGCCGCGGGCCGCTATTGTTTGTTTTAATTTTTACGCCTGCGTGCCGGTTGAAGACTACTGACTCCACAGTATACAGTAGGATGCATTTTTATACTTGTAAGAGGAGGGTTTTTATTTATCCGATCCGATATCGGTCCGGTTGATCCGATTTTTGTCTGACGTCGTAACGGTGAATTTAAAATATGTGAAATTGTATACTTGTCACCCACTACCAACCGTTAATTTAATTACTGTAAATCTATGAAGAAGGCCTTTGCCTTGCAGTAGATGTTCTCAAGATGATGATAATACCTTTATTTTACATTGTTAGACCGGATAGAGAGAACAAAATGCGGTGGCTTACGGCTTCCAACGCCAATATCGGATCGGACAATGTGAGAACGCTATTACAGAGGATTTAATATAAGACATTTTGACAGTGCTGATATTTTTATGTTTCGGGTCGTCTGGTATCTATCAGATATTGTGCGATCTACAATAATTGTGATTCTGTGTTAAAACAAGTAAATATTAAAATGCATATCTTTCCTAATCAGCGCCTTAGGCGCCGGCTAAAGAAGATTGCTATGAAGATGAGAACTTCTTAAATCTCTAAACTAATGACTGATCTCGTCTTGCTGCGTGTCTTGGATGTTTAAGTGTAGATTATCCAGCAATATTTCTAAATTTTATCACCCCCTGTAAAGTAATGTTTATGCTGAGTTGTGACCTTTTTGGAACTAGATACATTTAAATATTCTGTAATCGTTAGATCAATAATAATAATTAATTGTCACTATTTCTATGCATGTGTTTATGTTTTTATTTCTGAATAAATTATTGTGTGGATGAGAACTTCGAGGGAGAGAGAGAAGTGGAAATCTTTGGAGGAGGCCTATATCGAAGGACAAGCTGGGGAGAGAAATACCGTTCCATGTAAAATACGTAATAATTAAGAATAAACGCTCATATAATAAAATCAGTAATAAAGGCTGATATTAATTTTATTAAATGATTTTATATTTGTATATAATCATTCAACTGGAGCGCGGTTCACATTTTGTGAAGTCAGCCTAAAAGTAATTCCACAAACTTGGGTAATTTTCCCCAACTCTCATCCCGGTGACGGTTGTCAAAAAGGTGACATCACATGCGCTCATCAGACTGCTTCAGGCGGAACAATGGATGTTGCAGCCAGCAGCTAGCCCGGGCTTCAATCCGACGGAATGGTAATCAGGAACTTTCGTTTTTGTTTAACATTTATTTACAGACAGTCAGACTATGTCATAAATCTATGACAGTTTGGTGAAGTTTTCTTCTAGACGTTTCTGAGTTACTGTACAAACACGTTTTGAGCCAGTGGCTTTTGAGCGTGCTCGAAATACGCATAGGGTAGATGACAAAAAAAATAGTTTGTCATTTAGGTTAATTAATGAAGTCAAAATCAAATCAATACATTTATTTTTAAGGAAAAGCACGGGGCTTGCATGGACAGGTCAGCTTAACATTAAAAAATCTAAATTGTTTATACAATACTGCCTCAGTGGCGCGGTGGGCGAGAGTACGCTTGCGGCGCAAGAGGTAGCGGGTTCGATTCCCGCCGAGGGGTCATGTGTTTGTATGTTCTGCAAGCACATTCTCCTTGGTCTGGGTGTTTAATATGTATAATAAAAAATATCTATGCATGTATTAAGTATATCAGATGTCTAGTACCCGTAACACAAGCTAAAAGCTTACCACGGGGCTAGATGTTGTTGTGTGGATTGTCCGGAAATAATTATTTATTAATTATTTACAATAACAAATAACATTGTCTTGGCAGTTCGCATCAATGTTTTAAACTGAGTTTTTACAATATTGTATTTTTTTAATTTTAGATTTCTTATTATAGGTAACTAATAAAAATTGTACCCGTATTTTTTATTTTTGTGGCAAACAAAAGCTCAAGATATTTTCATGATTGAAGTTTGCATTTGGGTGTTTGTACTAAGCACCGCAGTCACAAGCCTTCCACTACGGAACTTTGATGCTCAATATCTTTGCAATTTCTTTTTAAATTTACACATAGGTGTCCAGTATTTTTGGTTGGGCTGACCGATAAACTAAATAGAATAGCAATTTTTGATGTAGTCATCATGCCTATTAATTAACTATGTTTCAATTCAACACGCACAGCTTGCCACTAGGTAGCGAAAGTCTGTAGTTCTATTTGTAGCCAGTATTCACATACTACAGAAATAAAAAAAAAGACATAATATTTTGAAAGTTGGTGGCAAACAGCTCTGGATAGGGATTGTTGGTGGGAGTTGGGGGAGGGCTTTGCCCAGCAGTGGGACAATATAGGCTAGCAAATTAATATTTTGAGACCCGTGAGTGCTGTTGACATATTTTTAGATAAAAAAAGAAATAGAACCGTTCGAAATTTTATGCAACCACTTAGTCAGCCATTATTTTAAACATTATCTAAATTAATTTCGTCATTTACTAAAATTGAGTTTTTTTTATGTTTACCCAAAAAGTATTTAATCATGCTGTAAAATCCCATTTGTAATCTAAAATACCTCAACATATTTGACCCTGTAGTTTGTTCGGGAAAAAGCTTCAGGAAATTCCTTTGTTCAGAAAGCTGATATAATTTTACCATATAATAGGCGTACCCGATTTTATTAAAACATCACAAAAACGAGTAAAAATACCACAAACAAATATAAAAGTCACTGAAAATGACAAGCTTTAACCCGAAAAATATGAAAAAATGTAACAACTAAATTTTAAATCTACCTTTTAAAGCCTAGAGGGACGTCAAATCGCGCGCATAACGGAAATTATCCACTGTGAGTCCTGCATTTTTCCATTTGTGTCACTGTGACATATGTGTCATTGTGTCATTTGTGTCATTCTCATTGCGTGTCGACAAAGGATGCTTGAGGGAAGTGCTGATGTGCGTTTATTAGCAATGTCATTATGATAACTTGATTGCGTTGTGGGGCTGACATGAAAACTTTTACTCTGAATATGAGTCGTATTTTTGTTTGTTTGTGACGTTTTTTAAGAATGTACTGTTCTCAAACGGTACTAGGTAGCTGACCCCGACAAAAAATGTTTTGCAAAATGAAAAATAGATAGTAGTCGATTCTCAGACCTACTGAATACGCATTATAAAATTTGGTAAAAATCGGCTTCGGAATGGTTTCGGAGGCGTACGGTTACTAACATTGTGACATGGAAATTGTATATATTAGATTATAAAATTATTATACTTATATTGTAAAGAGTTTGGCAACACCGTAAAGCATAATAAATTAACTTATATTATTTTAACTTATCTTTTTTTAAACATAATGTCGAAATCGGTACCATTTTAAAGTTTTGTTCCTATTGCATTTTGTCTTCCGGTTTCAGTTTTGTGCCCTGTTCTGTTCTAGATAGAATGGTCCGGGCTGGGTAGGTATGTAACCGACCTAACATTTCCCTAACACGCTGTAAGCCTAGTTGGTTAGAGTTAGACGAATTGTCAATGGTCCAGATACATTATATTTATTAAGTTTAAAAAAAAGTTGATAACACTATTCAAACTCTTAGTTTTACCGCATCTTATAATACAATAATAAGCTAGCCTTTTTGTTCCATAATAAGTACAATTAAAGTATTAAAATAAATAAGAATTACAGAGCTCTGTCCTTATACCAAAAAATAGTAGAACCTATTGCATCTTTGGTTTTTCAAAACTCAAATAAACTCTTCACGCCCCAAATATGAAAAACACTTCACTGTATCAGTGCAAATGTCGCCCCATCTTATTACACAAAAATACAGTCCTCAGCATGTTCCGAGGCTATGTCCAGGGGAGGAGCGGGCGGCGCCACCCCCGGGCTTTAATTATCGGTCACTAAATTAAGCTGGGACCGGATACGCTGCCTTGCACTTTCTGAACGTGTTTTGTAGAACGCTGGAAGGGTTGAGGCTATTCCAAACGTACAAAGTTTGTCTTGAGATTTCACATATGGTTTTTTACTGTCGTATTTTGTTTAATTAAAATAGTTTTTTGAACTAAAAGTGATGAATTTGAAAGGGAATTTGTTTCGTACTTGTCAAAGTACATTTCTATGAAATGTTTTTTTTTTGTGAATATTGGTGTTATGGTGTTGGGGTAAAGAATAATAAATAGTGTAGCCAACGATAATCAAATTTTACAGTGAAATATTTATTTGTGATGCGGTACTTAAGTTTTTTTACAGAGAGTCCATAACATCATCAGCATTATCATCATTCTCATCGTTTTGTTGTAATGACATTGAACGAGAAAAGTTAGTATTTTAATAAGTTTTATAACTCTCCCAGCTGTTTTCCTTCAGTCAGTCCAAACCTCTCAAGCAGCAGTTTCTCACACCAAAATAGCAGCAGACCTCCAAGAGACCCTATCACTTAAAGCCCCGGAAGACTTAGCAGTACCATTTTCGTCGCGAGGCTAACGATTTCCAAGTGAGCTGCCACATAAATCAGGGCGCCTGATTGATACATGGCCACGGGTTGACGCCCATCGAGTAATTTAGTGCCGCCCGCCCACCACCAGATAGCGAGACTTTTGTTTTGCATTAATACCAAGGAAAAAGTTAAAGAAGCCTGATGCCAAGAACCTGGTATCGTAAATCAAGACGTCAATCTCCTTCAGGCAATGATTGGTGGCATTTGTGTGTTCGTGTTTAATATATATATTACATCATCATCACCCTATTCTCTCTCTCTCTCTCTCTAAGTTCTCAGAACATGCCGGAAAATGCCTAAGTTGGCTAAGTGGGAGCACACTCGACTATCATTCCGAATCATTCGGTCATGGGTTCAAACCACGCCACAAACCTAAGCATTTTTCTTCTTCAAAACACTTGCTTTAACGGTGAAGGCATACATAGCGAGGAATAAATATACGTAACTGGCCAATTTACTCATTTTCAAAAACAAATATTTTAAGAAATTGGTGAGAACTGACGTTGTCATACAGTTTTGGGTGAATTTTAGGCTGTCAGCACACCTGCCGATCCGGTCCGGCCGAAAAATGATGACCATGGCAGAGAAGATATCCTAATTTCAAATAATCAATTTTATTTATAACATTTTATATTTAAAATTAAGTATAAGTACGATAGTACGAACCTAAAGAAAAGACAAATATTCTTGTTTATTATAATGGTTTGAATATGTTTGGTTTCATAATTACACTAAGCTAATAAACGCACACCAAGACTTTAAGATTTTATCTTAATAATCATGATAATTATAAGCCGAGTTTGCTTAGTTTAATTCCGAAAGTCGAATTTACCGCCGCGCCTCTCTGGACATTTCTTCTGGATAAATGTATGCGTCCTGTAAACACGCGATTTAAAGGTGAAGGTAAACTTCGTGAGGAATGCCACGTTCTGTGAACTTTGAAGAGTTTGAGGAACATGTGACATTCCCAACCCTGCCTTGTCCAGGTGAATCCTTATGCTTATCGTCAAAAAAGAAGTCCCTGTGTCCCAGCCGTGGGAATGGAAATAGAAGACCACCAACAAGATGGACAGATGACTTGGTGAAACTTGCTGGCTCACGGTGGATGCAAGTGGCGACCGATCTGAAAAATTGGTCGTCTTTGAGAAAGGCTTGTGTCCAGCAGTGGGCGTCTAATGGCTGAAATGATGATGATGATGATGATGAGTTACTAGTCTAACCTAAATTACTAGGTTCAGTACATTACAGAATGCAGTGGTGGTTTGTACGTAGAAGGGGGTAAGTTAGCGACGCATACGTATATGCCTATGTCCGTCTATAATAATGATATAATCCGAGGAAACATGACGTCAAGAAACCTCCAACTTAGAGAAATTAATCAATTTAAAATATTTGTGCACAATCTACACAGCAACATCTAGCCCTGTAGTAAGCTAAGCTTGCGTTACGGGTGCTAGTCATCTGATATTAATATATCAGACATACATATATAAAAAGATATTTTTATCATACATATATTAAAAACCCAGACCAAGGAGAAAGTGCTTGCAGAACATACAAATACTTGACCTTGGCGGAAATCAAACTGCGCCACCGAGGCAGTCAATGGGCATACGTACTGTTTTGTACATGTTTAGTTGTATTTAATTATTTTGTACCTTTTATATATTTTTACTTTAATTTACTAGTGGAATACAGCAAATTCGTTCGCACTTTTGTGTCTCTCTGTCCTCATACCTAAGGGATGGATACTCTTAATATCTAGATAAAATCCTTTCTTAGCGAACATCTACTCTTTAAAAGAAACCTACCTGCAAAATTTCAAGTTTCTATTGTTCAAATTCATGTAATAAATTTCGAACGAAAATGTACAATATTTTAAATTAAAAGGTACCTAACTAGGTATAAACTTCTACAAAATAAATTTGAATAAAAGTAAAAAATATTTTAACGCCAAGCTCCTATTGACAACAAAATCCACCTGCAAGGTACAATCGCGCATAAAAACCCCACCAAAAAATATGAATAAAAATGCAAATCTTAATTCAAGTGTCCCGATTAGCCGCCTTGAGGGTACCGTCGCGAGATAAAGTACAGTGAGGTACAGTCGGAGATAAGCGGCTTTCATTACTGGCGCGTCGCGTCTGAATGGATGGCGACATCAACAAATCTAGCCGCTTGAGTTATTTGTAGCGGAGGAGGTTATGTCAGCGACTGTACGCCGTTTCGCTTTTCGCTTTGTTGGGGTGATTTCTAGGGATGTCGACTGTCTTTTGTTGTATTGTTCTGAGGATTGATGGGAATTTGCTAAAATACTGGCTATGGAAGAGCCTAGAACAAAAATATGGTGGATTTATATAATGAGGCTTATGGTATCATGATTATAATGAAAGATTAGGTTCTCTTACGATGCCGGTCACCAGAATTTTTATAGTCATTGAGATAGGCCTAAGCCATGTTGGCTACGTGCGAGCACATTCGACTTTAAATCCGATGGTCGTGGGCTCAAACCCCGTCGCAAAGATCCCCTCTAGATTTTTCTGCTTGAAATTGTATGTGCGCTTTAAACACGTGCTTTAACAGTAAAGGCAAACATCGTGAGAAAACCGGCATGTTCTGAGAACTTTGAAGACTTGAAGGACATGTGACATTCAGCAACCCGCACTGGGGCAGCGTGGTGAATTAAGGCAATAATCTCTCTCGAAGGATAAGTCCCTGTGTCCCAGCAGTGGGAACGTAAATGGGATGCTTATGTCTATTTGTATGAGGTAAGGTAAATCAAAGATATAAATTATGACAGTCTCAAACAATTTCAGTTAAGTTTAAAAAACAAATTAATCTTATTTTTTTTTATGTTTTTAATAAGTGATAAACTTCACTTTGCAGGTTAAACCTTTTTTAAAATTTTATGCAGAAAAAATTAAGACACATCTGTAATCTTACGATCCCGGATTGAGTAGGTCTGAGAATCGGCCAACATCTATTTTTAACCGACTTCAAAAAAAAGGAGGTTTCTCAATTCGACCGTATATATATATATATATATATATATATATATTTTTATATTTGTCCGCGGATAATTTTGTCGTTTATGAACCGATTTTGATTATTCTTTTTTTGTTGGAAAGGGAGTATCCCAAGGGTGGTCCCATGGTAAGGAAACCTGGATCAGGTGGTGGAATCCTGAAGACAGTGAGGGAAACTCTTGAAAAAATTGTCTTTCCGACTCGTGTGGTCCTTAATATTATTCAATATAATTAATTTTAAAGCCCTTTTATTAATGAGGGTCTGGTGTTGATCTGATGATGGAGGGAAAGGCGGTCGAGGGAACTCCTCAACGATTTACAGCAAGTACTTTGTGTTTGGGACCGATTAACTTATATTACTGAGACCGTTCATCTAAATGGGTTTTGACTGATATTAGGGGTCTGATGATGAAAATGAAGGACAGTCAAAGGTATATTTTAGTAGAGTAATCACTAAAAATCGTGAAATAAAACTTTTTTGCCAAAAATTAAACCAACTTTAAATACTACAAAAAACTTAATGTAGTAACAAATACATTTTTACCTACACTTTACACAATATCAATAGATATGTCAAAATAACATACTAATTAACAGCATATATGACCCAAATGGAAATGCGTACCTATATCCGCGAATGGACCGATAATTTAGAGTTAATTTCCTACTAATACCTTATGGCTTGAGTTGTGAAAAAGATTGATGTTAGGTACCTCTAATATATCTAGAGGTAGTTATTGTTATAATTGACACCGATTTCAAAATTATTAAATACTTAATTATTTAATTGTTTGTTGAAGTGAAACTTCTATAGAATCGTAGTGATTTCAAACCGGATGCAAAAAGATGAAACGGAAATGGTAAGAGACACAAATACAATGCTTTATTTAAATTTCTTTGCGCGATACTTCGAGGTATTGCTGTATTTTATTTATATTATTTTGTAACATACTTTATGTAATACGCTTTATTGAAGTTATATAAATAATCTGAATAATTACAGATATGTTTGTTTCTCTTATCATTTTAGCAGATGCGTTAATTTACCCTTTTTTTCTATTCGATATATATCATAATTATAGTTCGTAAGTAGTAGACTCCAATCGTGCGTCGTAGCTGACACACACACACACTTTTTTTTATTCTTCTTATTCTTTCGTCGATTTACTGAAGTTTCACTTCTATCGTGTGTGAATCGCACACACACCTTTTTTTTTCTTTTAATTATCACTTATAATGTCGAAATGATTTGTAAAGTTAATTTATTCTTTAATTTTCAGTTTCCGTTTTGAAGTTGGTTTAATTTTTGGCAAAAAAAGTTTTATTTATTTTGCAAAACAACGTTTGCGGGGTGTCAGCTAGTAAATAATAAATTTAGTAAGTACAATTATATTTAGAAAATCAATTATCAATTATCTAAAATAATTTAAGGCAAAAGGGACAATCTCAGCTTGATGCCGACAACGTGTTGAACTTGTGCGGCGGTGATTATCAGAAAATCCCATACGACTGTTATTGTTTCATGATGTTTACTATTTTACTATCATTTTTCTTTCTTTTTTTTTGCTAGCTAATATACTACTTATTATAACATTAATCAACAAGTCAAGTTAAAAATGGGTCAAGTCCAACTCCAAGATATGCAACAAAATTATTTACTTATTATTTGCAACCTTTTAACCCAGTAATGATACCTAATTAAATTAATTTATTTCGTTATATTTTAACAATTTCCCTTTTCACACAAGGTACTTATCGTAAAGTATTTAAAGAATCACCATTACCAAAATAACATGATAATAAATACCACGCCCAATAAAATCACCGATTTATCACTCCCAATAATTCGTCGATAAGTGTCAATGGAGGCGAAAAATGGAAAGTAACATTATCTGCACAGTAAATCGTGTTGCGTCGCGTCGCGTCGCGTCGCTCGTAAAGTAAGGTGCCTGTTTTCGCTGTCGTTATCTTTAGCCACAGGGCGAGGGAATTCATTCTTATAGAAAATGACGAGCTTGCTTTACGGCTCGTCCCATTTAAACGGACTTGGTGTTTTAAACCCATTGTTATATGACAGTTGTATAATATACTATAGCGTGATTGTAGATCATCGGACAGCGTTTAAAAAATTATGTATGGGCTTTTCGTCGCAAAAGATCTTGTTTTAATTGCTTCAAGACCCGAAACGTGGTGCTTCCAAAAAGGCCTTGTAATTATGCTAACATTTGCTCAAACAACTGGCTATAGCTATGCTTGGGGTTTTACCCACTACCTGCCACTGAGACTTAGACTTAGACTTAGACTATGCACTAAGGATATTGGGTCATTAGATTCAAATATTAAAACTTTCGCATTTATAATAATTATTTGATTTGGCCATAGTTTCCCAGGTTTATATGATTTTTAAAAGCCGTGTTGGCTAAAAGCCTTGTTGGCTAAGTGGGAGCACACTAGACTTCATTCCGAAGGTCGCGGGTTCAAACCCTGCCAAGCACCTCTGGATTTTTCTTCTTGAAAAATGAATGTGCGCTTTAAAACACGTGCTTTAACGGTGAAGGCAAAACATCTTGAGGAAACCGGCATGTTCTGAGAACTTGGAGAGTTTGAAGGACATGTGACATTCACCAACCCGCACTTAGCCAGCGTGGTGATTTAAGTCCTAATCTCTCTCGTCAAGAGAGAAGTCCCTGTGTCCCAGCAATGAAAACGTAAATAGGGTGATGATGATGATGTAACCCACGCTGGTCTTCCATCAAGAAGTCCCTGTGTCCCAGCAGTCCCACACGTTAAGGGTGATGATGATGGTGATGATGATGATAATATGATTTCTTGTCTATTCCACGGCAGCAGTGCAAACAGACGGAACTTGGCAGACTTTCCGGATCGTGACGAGAATGAAGAAATCATGTTGAATTATTGCACTAACATCCTGTGCTATTTAATTAATTAATATTTCACAGATAATTTAGTTTATTCCTGGACCGGAGAATTTTATAAGAACTAGCTGCCCGCCCGCGGCTTCGCCCGCGTACTAATAAAATTACCCGGGACAATAAGTAGCTTTTATCTTTTACTGGAAAAAATCTGGCAAATAATTATATTTTCCCGCGAAAAGCGGTATTTTACCGCGGTAAAAAGTAGACTAATTGTTATTCTGACATGTAATCTATAATACTTTTAGTTTCATTGAAATCTATCCAGTGGTTTTGCCGTGAAAGGGCAAACACGCTTACTTACTTCTCTCTCTCTCTCTCTCTCTCCTACTTACATCCTCACGAACATGTATCGGTTATTTTATCATAAGCCAAGAAAAAAACACAAAAGCGCTTATCCAATAAAACTCACACAAATTAGAAACAAATTTCCCTTCCACTGTCATTGTACAGAACAACCATTTTCAAAAAAAGGTTCAATTTACGGTAATGATAAAACCACACGTCATTCCCACTCATGGGTAATACACAAAGAGTATCTCCACGATTAGTACATGTCTTACACACAAAGAAACAAAGAACAAAAGTAGCACAAAGTAGAATTATAATTACCGTGCGCCCCGGGCCCGCACAACCTTTGTGATTTAAATATATTTTTTATATTATTATCTTATCTTTTAATTTGACCAATGATAGATTCAATTGAAGTTTTTGAGTTGTTAATTCAATTGAAATGAAAGAAGCAACAAAGTTAATTTAACAAATATTATATACTTACCTTAGTAGTAATTCGTTACTGAAGTATTCGTTACCTCTTTCGACCAGTAGGTATGTTTATTCAATCACATCAGCGTTAAAAAATAACTGTCACTAAAAGCCTCATAATATATAATTTATTTGTATTATTTTTAAACAGTGGCAACTACAGATTACCAGTATTTAAAACATAACAAACCATTATGATGTTTAAACATAAAAAAAAAAACATTTATACTAGGGGATATTGCAAAATTTAGAAAAATAATTAATAACAGTAACTGTAACGCTGTAAGTACTAGCCAATGTCTTAAAATATTAAAAATAAACTATTTATTATGAAGCTTACATCTACCATAGATCGACAGTTTTACCTAAATTATATCATAATATAATTTACATGCTTTATTTACATAAAATAAGGGCCCTAAAAACATTACATTCAAATACATAAATGGAACCATATTCACCGCAAAAATAAAAAGCCAACAAACCATCAATGACGGCTGTCACTGTCAATATTGACAGACTGCACTTTCCCGCAAGATAGCAGCACTGTCGCGTCAACTGACAGTCTGTCAGATACGCCGCGCAAATAAAGGGTTCATAAAAACCGCATCCGACGATGAGTATCAAACTTGACGTGGTTTAGAGATGGGGTATTTTTTTTTTGGATTTAACCGGAAAGGATTTAAAAGAAGGATGTTTGAATCTATATAATAATTAGTTTTTTTTTGCATAGTATAAAATTTGTCGTGTTTTTTAAATGTATGTTAGATTACGTATGCAATGTTAGCTTTAAATATATTTAAACCTTATTTTAATAATTATACACAATTGTTTTAATCAACTAGACCTACCTACTTTACTTGTTTTTGAAACATTTTATACAAAAATATTATTTTACACAGACCTAGAACCAGAAATTTGTACATCTTACTAAATCTTTTTTACCAGCGAAATTTAACCAACATCCTGCAAAATATGTTCCATTACCTATATTTATTTTTAAGTAAGATGTCAGAAAGACAATTTTTGTTCCTATGATATTACGAATTAGATTTATTATTATAATAAAACCTACATTCGGTAGATTTTATTCGTTTTATTTTTCGATATTTATTATTTTGTTTGTGTGTGTTTATATGACATAGCCAAGCGAATTAGCTCGCTAAAGTGGCAATGGGCAGGCCATGTAGCGCGCAGAACAGATGGCCGTTGGGGCCGGAAAGTTCTTGAATGCACAATTTCACGAATCGGCAAACGCAGAGTAGGACGTCAACCAACTAGATGGACGGACGACCTGGTGAAGGTAGCGGGCTCGCGGTGGTTACAAGCTGCTACCGACCGAAGTCACTGGAAGTCTTTGAGGGAGGCCTATGTCCAGCAGTGGACGTCCTGCGGCTGAAATTATGATGATGATGAGTGTTCAACATGGGCCAACAGAGGGTAATTCTTGTGTTTATGATTAAAACCGAAAAAATTGTAGCACAACTCAGCTTACCAGGGAGCCAGACGTTGCTGTGATAATTGTCCATATCCTGCAAATCTGTTTATATTATAAACTATAATACCGATGAAAACTATCTACCCACGTTTCTTACATGTCCCAAGTCTAGTGAATACACCTGACTGGTCAACTCTATTTATCCGTACTCTAAAAGCCCGGGCCGAGCTTTTTGAACGAGCGACAATTCAGTACAAATTGTGGCTCTAGGCGTCCTCACATATTACCGGTGCTTTTGCAAGCTTTAGTTAAGTTTTTGCATACCTTTAACAAGAAAGCCTTTTACTGATGTCAATAAGCAAATACGAAATATTATAAATCATAAAATTAATTGTTTATATGTGTGGTTATTTGCTGTTAAAGTGTTTTTTTAAGTTTATCGGTTACCATCTTATTAATTACAAAGTTGTTTAAATTAAGGCGTTTCGGCTGTCCGCGTGGTATGGCTTGATATTTGATAGTTGGCTGATATTTACAAAACTATAAACAAAAAAAACTTGAAGATAGTAGTTCCTCCCTGGTATTCTTCAAATAATATTAGGTCCTTACATATGAAATTGGCGTTTTTCGTACAGGCCACTTTAATCACAAATTTCTCCTCTTTGGTAAGGAATTCCAAATTCAAATTTGTACAGCTATAGACTCATGTATTTGTGCTTCGATGATCGTCATTCATTTGTTTTTTTTCTTCTGTTTTTTTCTGTTTGCGTCACTCATTTTACAAAATGGAAAACTTAAAATATCGCATTATTTACGAGTACGAGTTCCGCCGTGGCACTAGTGCTGCGGAAACAACTCGAAGGGTGAATGATGTGTATGGCGGTCGTGTTGCAAAAGAAAACACAGTTCGTTTTTGGTTCCAACGTTTTCGTTCTGGAAATTTCGACTTGCAGAACAAGCCCCGTGGACGGCCTGAGACTCAAGTTGATAATGAAGAGTTGAAGGCTATTGTGGAAGCGGATCCATCGCAAACCACGTCCGAGTTAGCTGCAGGCTGCGGTGTTAGTGATAAAACTGTTTTAATTCACTTGAAGCAAATTGGGAAGATTAAAAAGCTTGAAAGGTGGGTACCTCACGAATTGACTGAAGCAAACCGGCAAACGCGCGTCGACTGCTGCGTTACATTACTAAACCGGCACAATAATGAAGGTATTTTAAACCGAATCATTACCTGTGATGAAAAATGGGTTCTTTACGATAATCGGAAGCGCTCAGCGCAATGGTTGGATCCTGGCCAGCCAGCCAAATCCTGCCCCAAGCGAAAATTAACCCCAAAAAAGTTACTTGTAAGCGTTTGGTGGACTAGTGCCGGTATTGTTCATTACAGTTTTCTCAAATCTGGCCAGACTATTACGGCTGATGTCTATTGTCAGCAATTGCAAACCATGATGGAAAAGCTAGCGGCTAAACAACCTAGGCTGGTCAATCGCTCCACGCCACTGCTGCTTCACGACAACGCTAGACCACACACTGCGCAACAGACGGCTACTAAATTAGAAGAGCTTCAATTGGAAAGTCTAAGACATCCTCCGTACTCCCCGGACCTTGCTCCAACAGATTACCATTTTTTTCGAAATTTGGATAACTTCTTGCAAGGGAAAAAATTCAACTCCGATGGGGCAGTCCAAATCGCCTTCAAAGATTTTATTGATTCCCGTCCGACTGGTTTTTTTAGTAAAGGGATCAATGAACTACCTATAAGATGGCAAAAGTGCATAGAAAATAATGGTTCATACTTTGATTAATTAAATATATTATATTAAAAAATATTCGACTTTTTGTTCCTCCCATACAAAACGCCAATTTCATATGTAAGGACCTAATATAATGAATAATGTAAAGTTCTCAATACTTTTATGCCACTGATCAGGAAAAATGTTTTTTGCTGAATGTCCTAAAAAAGTATTACAATTATGAATTTTATTGTAAACTCTTTATCTTATATTTTCTTTACGGTGCAAGCCTTCGCTCATCGCTCTATTCGAACAATAAATTAACGAAGAATAAAGCGATGAAGCTAAAAAACTCTCGTATGGAGGCCGCTAATCAACAAGGGCAGATTAGGACTTCCAGCATCAAGATGGAACTTGGTCAAAACTCACGATAGATACAATTAGTTACCAACCGAAAATACATTATATACAATATATATATATACAAAATTATATCAAGTTTCCTTTAAGTCGTAGGGACGTAGGAACAATTTTTTGTTCATCCATTGCTGGGTTCAAACAATTTTTTGTTTAGATGAAAATGACTCGTAGCCCCGCAATGTATTGCACAGTCCTTATTCGCATATCGACATTGACAAGGTTAATTCAATTATCAGTCTTTTTTCGGAAATAAATAAAAGCGGTTGTTTGTTCGGGATAGTTGGAGACGGGGGTTTTTTTTTTAGTTTTAGTCTAATATTTTCCCTCTGGATGGGATATTTTGGTGACGAATTAATGGATTTATCGGATCAAACCGATTGGGGACTATTTTGAACGCAGTCCATACATGGTTATTTCTATCAACATGCCATTTTAAATTAAGGTAGCTTATTTATTGACAGGGAATGTTATCTACGTTTTAGAAATCCAAAGTTTAATTTCATAAACGAATTTAGAATTTTAGCTAGGGAATAAAATAATTTGTTATGCATTTTTATTATCATATTATTTTCATTTTATTTCTTGACATTTAAGGACAATTATTCTGAGTCTGAAAGCCGTGTTGGCTAAGTGGGAGGATACTCGACTTTCATTCCGAAGGTCGTGGGTTCAAACCCCGCCACGCACCTCTGGATTTTTCTTCTTGAGAAATTTATGTGCGCTATAAACACGTGCTTTAACGGTGAAGGCAACATCGTGAGGAAACCGGCATGTTCTGAGAACTCTAAAAGAGTTTGAAGGACATGTGACATTCACCAACCCGCACTTGGCCAGCATGGTGAATTAAGGCCTAATCTCTCTCGTCAAGAGAGAAGTCCCTGTGTCCCAGCAGTGGGAACGTTAATAGGGTGATGATGATGATGATGATTCTGAGTTATTATTATTATTCTCCTTATTATTATTTTGACATTTTCATTCATTTAACATGACATAACAAGCATATGAATTAAATAATAATTTGCACGTCTCGACAGGCAGAATGTAGTGGAACTAATATTGACATAAAATAAGATCTATTGTAGGTACCTACATTTAAGCAAATAAATGTTTTCTATTTTCTTTAAGACATAAAATATTTTACAATTTTGTGTAATTTATAGATTGGTATTTCAATTAGTTATTTTATGACTAAGCGTCAACTCGGATAATTTATTGAGTCCAAGTTTCTTTCTCGAGCTTTCGATATTCATTAAAATTTTTGTGAAAACAGCTCGGATATATAAAAATGAGTAGATTTGAGAACGTTTGCACAAATATCGTAAGAAAGTATCTACATAATTATATCGTATCTAAATTAATTTATATTTATAAATCTAAATTTATAATTTGAGAAATAACCCTGATTGCAATGCCTTAATTTCCTTAAAAGTAAAACACCATAATATTTTGTAATATGTATATTTGCAGATTTTCGGTTTTCCTTCCCCTCTCTAACCCCCATAACTTTTTAACTGCACATCCGATTTTCATGAAACATGTCTTAGAACGCTCGCACCAGACTCACGATTCATAAAAAAAACTAAATTAAAATAGCTTCATCCGTTCGGGAGCTATGATGTCCCAGACAGACAGACCGACAGACACGTCAAACTTATAACACCCCTCTTTTTTGGTCGGAGGCTAAAATGTTTGTATATATGTATACATAAGTATAAGCGTCTAGCGTAGTCGTAGTATTTGAAAAGACTATTTGGTTTTATGTTTTTCTGATTATTTTAACGTTGACTGTACTTCTATTTCTACATATATCTATGTTATCAAAATGAGTGATACATTTGATATCATCTCATTGTTACCTATCTATCATTTTACAAAACGTTACTCAGAATACAATTTGCAACATGCAGTTAGGTAAAAAGAGATGCTCTATCAAGTTATCAATCATAGACAATGATACTTTTGCAACTCTCAAAATGGTCCATTGTTAAGCCTTTTCCAAATCTCAAATTGTTATACTTAACAATCAGTTCTCTCACGGCCATGTGTCAAATTGAATCTAAGGTGAATACGAAAAATGAAAATTATAGGTTGTTTTTGTTTACTCAAAACTGACAACTCTATTGGATGGTTCATTGTGTTGTTTAAGTATGTTAAAAAAATCAAACTGGTGACCCTGAGTGTAATAAGCATGATGACTACTTAAAAAAAAGTTGTTATTTTTAGTTAGTCTGCTATCCCGTCTTAAAATACTGGACTGTGTGTCTGTCTATCTGTCTGTCTGTCTGTCTGGGACATCATAGCTCCCGAACGGATGGGGCGATTTCAATTTAGTTTATTTTTGTATGAAAGGTGAGGCACGGGTGTTCTTAGACATGTTTCATGATAATCTATTGTAAAGTTATGGGGGTGAGAGTGGGCAAGGAAAACCATAAATCTGCAAATATACTCGAGTGGGGTATGAAATGAAAGCGCATCGCGTGCACATTACAAAATATTATGGTGTTTTACTTTTAAGGAAATAAAGGAATTGGAATCGCGGGTTTATCTTAAATTTTAAATTTAGATTTACTATGTTTCTGTTAAACTGCCAAAATACACATAGACTCAAATTTTAAAAAAAATGAATGACTTCTCTCAATCTTAAAAAATGAATGTGCGCTTTAAAACACGTGCTTTAACGGTGAAGGCAAAACATCGTTAGGAAACCGGTATGTTCTGAGAACTTGGAGAGTTTGAAGGACATGTGGCATTCACCAACCCGCACTTAGCCAGCGTGGTGAATTAAGTCCTAATCTCTCTCGTCAAGAGAGAAGTCCCTGTGTCCCAGCAATGAATACGTAATGAATAGGGTGATGATGATGATGTAACCCACGCTGGTCTTCCATCAAGAAGTCCCTGTGTCCCAGCAGTCCCACACGTTAAGGGTGATGATGATGGTGATGATGATGATAATATGATTTCTTGTCTATTCCACGGCAGCAGTGCAAACAGACGGAACTTGGCAGACTTTCCGGATCGTGACGAGAATGAAGAAATCATGTTGAATTATTGCACTAACATCCTGTGCTATTTAATTAATTAATATTTCACAGATAATTTAGTTTATAACTGGACCGGAGAATTTTATAAGAACTAACTGACCGTCCGCGGCTTCGCCCGCGTACTAATTAAATTACCCGGGACAATAAGTAGCTTTACTCAAAACTCAATACTCAATTCATTTATTGCTGTTTACACATTGGTTGACTTAAATATAAGACATAGTTTTTATCTTTTACTGGAAAAAATCTGGCAAATAATTATATTTTCCCGCGAAAAGCGGTATTTACCGCGGTAAAAAGTAGACTAATTGTTATTCTGATATGTAATCTATAATAATTTTAGTTTCATTGAAATCCATCCAGTGGTTTTGCCGTGAAAGGGCAAACACGCTTACTTACTTCTCTCTCTCTCTCTCTCCCACTTACATCCTCACGAACATGTATCTAATCGGTTATTTTATCATAAGCCAAGAAAAAAACACAAAAGCGCTTATCAAATAAAACTCACACAAATTAGAAACAAATTTCCCTTCCACTGTCATTGTACAGAACAACCATTTTCAAAAAAGGTTCAATTTACGGTAATGATAAAACCACACGTCATTCCCACTCATGGGTAATACACAAAGAGTATCTCCACGATTAGTACATGTCTTACACACAAAGAAACAAAGAACAAAAGTAGCACAAAGTAGAATTATAATTACCGTGCGCCCCGGGCCCGCACAACCTTTGTGATTTAAATATATTTTTTATATTATTATCTTATCTTTTAATTTGACCAATGATAGATTCAATCCGTTGTTAATTCAATTGAAATGGAAGAAGCAACAAAGTTAATTTAATAAATATTATATACTTACCTTAGTGGTAATTCGTTACTGAAGTATTCGTTAACTCTTTCGACCAGTATGTTTTTTTCAATCACATCAGCGTTAAAAAAAACTGTCACTAAAAGCCTCATAATATATAATTTATTTGTATTAGTTTTTAAACAGTGGCTACTACAGATTTCCTGTATTTAAAACATAAACCATTATGATGATTCAACATAAAAAAAAAAACATTTATACTAGGGGATATTGCAATCTTTAGAAAAATAATTAAAAATAGTAACTGTAACGCTGTAAGTACTAGCCAATGTCTTAAAATATTAAAAATAAACTATTTATTATGAAGCTTACATCTACCATAGATCGACAGTTTTACCTAAATTATATCATAATATAATTTACATGCTTTATTTACATAAAATAAGAGCCCTAAAAACATTACATTCAAATACATAAATGGAACCATATTCACCGCAAAAATAAAAAGCCAACAAACCATCAATGACGGCTGTCACTGTCAATATTGACGACCGCAAGATAGCAGCACTGTCGCGTCAACTGACAGTCTGTCAGATACGCCGCGCAAATAAAGGGTTCATAAAAACCGCATCCGACGATGAGTATCAAACTTGACGTGGTTTAGAGATGGGGTATTTTTTTTTGGTTTTAACCGGAAAGGATTTAAAAGAAGGATGTTTGAATTTTGATAATCATTAGTTTTTTTTTTTGCATAGTATAAAATTTGTCGTGGTTTTTAAATGTATGTTAGATTACGTATGCAATGTTGGCTTAAAATATATTTAAACCTTATTTTAATAATTATACACAATTGTTTTAATCAACTAAACCTACCTACTTTACTTGTTTTTGAAACATTTTATACAAAAATATTATTTTACACAGACCTAGAACCAGAAATTTGTAGGTACATCTTACTAAATCTTTTTTACCAGCGAAATTTAACCAACATCCTGCAAAATATGTTCCATTATATTTATTTTTGAGTAAAATGTCAGAAAGACAATTTTTGTTCCTATGATATTACGAATTATATTTATTATAATAAAACCTACATTCGGTATATTTTATTCGTTTTATTTTTCGATACCTATTTATTATTTTGTTTGTGTGTGTTTATAATGACATAGCCAAGCGAATTAGTTCGCTAAAGTGGCAATGGGCAGGCCATGTAGCGCGCAGAACAGATGGCCGTTGGGGCCGGAAAGTTCTTGAGTGCACAATTCCACGAATCGGCAAACGCAGAGTAGGACGTCCACCAACTATATGGACGGACGACCTGGTGAAGGTAGCGGGCTCGCGGTGGTTACAAGCTGCTACCGACCGAAGTCACTGGAAGTCTTTGAGGGAGGCCTATGTCCAGCAGTGGACGTCCTACGGCTAAAATTATGATGATGATGATGATGAGCGTTCAACAATGGGCCAACAGAGGGTAATTCTTGTGTTTATGATTAAAACCGAAAATATTGTAGCACAACTCAGCTTACCAGGGGGCCAGACGTTGCTGTGATAATTGTCCATATCCTGCAAATCTGTTTATATTATAAACTATAAAACCGATGAAAACTATCTACCTACGTTTCTTACATGTCCCAAGTCTAGTGAATACACCTGACTGGTCAACTCTATTTATCCGTACTCTAAAAGCCCGGGCCGAGCTTTTTGCACGAGCGACAATTCAGTACAAATTGTGGCTCTAGGCGTCCTCACATATTACCGGTGCTTTTGCAAGCTTTAGTTAAGTTTTTGCATACCTTTAACAAGAAAGCCTTTTACTGATGTCAATAAGCAAATGCGAAATATTATAAATCATAAAATTAATTGTTTCTAGGTGTGTTTATTTGCTGTTAAAGTGTTTTTTTAAGTTTATCGGTTACCATCATAATAATTACAAAGTTTTTTAAATTAAGGCGTTTCGGCTGTCCGCTTGGTATGGCTTGATATTTGATAGTTGGCTGATATTTACAAAACTATAAAAAAAATCTTGAAGATAGTAGTTCCTCCCTGGTATTCTTAAAATAATATAATGAATAATGTAAAGTTCTCAATACTTTTATGCCACTGATCAGGAAAAATGTTTTTTGCTGAATGTCCTAAAAAAGTATTACAATTATGAATTTTATTGTAAACTCTTTATCTTATATTTTCTTTACGGTGCAAGCCTTCGCTCATCGCTCTATTCGAACAATAAATTAACGAAGAATAAAGCGATGAAGCTAAAAAACTCTCGTATGGAGGCCGCTAATCAACAAGGGCAGATTAGGACTTCCAGCATCAAGATGGAACTTGGTCAAAACTCACGATAGATACAATTAGTTACCAACCGAAAATACATTATATAAAATATATATTTATACAAAATTATATCAAGTTTCCTTTAAGTCGTAGGGACGTAGGAACAATTTTCATCCACTGCTGGGTTCAAACAATTTTTTGTTTTAATGAAAATGACTCGTTACCCCGCAATGTATTGCACAGTCCTTATTCGCATATCGACATTGACAAGGTTAATTCAATTATCAGTCTTTTTTCGGAAATAAATAAAAGCGGTTGTTTGTTCGGGATAGTTGGAGACGGGGTTTTTTTTTAGTTTTAGTCTAATATTTTCCCTCTGGATGGGATATTTTGGTGACGAATTAATGGATTTATCGGATCAAACCGATTGGGGACTATTTTGAACGCAGTCCATACATGGTTATTTCTATCAACATGCCATTTTAAATTAAGGTAGCTTATTTATTGACAGGGAATGTTATCTACGTTTTAGAATGCCAAAGTTTAATTTCATAAACGAATTTAGAATTTTAGCTAGGGAATAAAATAATTTGTTATGCATTTTTATTATTATATTATTTTCATTTTATTTCTTGACAATTATTCTGAGTTATTATAATTATTCTCCTTATTATTATTTTGACATTTTCATTCATATAACATGACATAACAAGCATATGAATTAAATAATAATTTGCACGTCTCGACAGGCAGAATGTAGTGGAACTAATATTGACATAAAATAAGATCTATTGTAGGTACCTACATTTAAGCAAATAAATGTTTTCTATTTTCTTTAAGACATAAAATATTTTACAATTTTGTGTAATTTATAGATTGGTATTTCAATTAGTTATTTTCTGACTGTAGTGGTCAAGTTTCAATTACTTTTGGCTAAGCGTCAACTCGGATAATTTATTGAGTCCAAGTTTCTTTCTCGAGCTTTCGATATTCATTAAAATTTTTGTGAAAACAGCTCGGATATATAAAAATGAGTAGATTTGAGAACGTTTGCACAAATATCGTAAGAAAGTATCTACATAATTATATCGTATCTAAATTAATTTATATTTATAAATCTAAATTTAAAATTTAAGAAATAACCCTGATTGCAATGCCTTAATTTCCTTAAAAGTAAAACGCCATAATATTTTGTAATATGTATATTTGCAGATTTTCGGTTTTCCTTCCCCTATCTAACCCCCATAACTTTTTAACTGCACATCCGATTTTCATGAAACATGTCTTAGAACGCTCGCACCAGACTCACGATTCATAAAAAAAACTAAATTAAAATAGCTTCATCCGTTCGGGAGCTATGATGTCCCAGACAGACAGACCGACAGACACGTCAAACTTATAACACCCCTCTTTTTTGGTCGGAGGCTAAAATGTTTGTATATATGTATACATAAGTATAAGCGTCTAGCGTAGTCGTAGTATTTGAAAAGACTATTTGGTTTTATGTTTTTCTGATTATTTTAACGTTGACTGTACTTCTATTTCTACATATATCTATGTTATCAAAATGAGTGATACATTTGATATCATCTCATTGTTACCTATCTATCATTTTACAAAACGTTACTCAGAATACAATTTGCAACATGCAGTTAGGTAAAAAGAGATGCTCTATCAAGTTATCAATCATAGACAATGATACTTTTGCAACTCTCAAAATGGTCCATTGTTAAGCCTTTTCCAAATCTCAAATTGTTATACTTAACAATCAGTTCTCTCACGGCCATGTGTCAAATTGAATCTAAGGTGAATACGAAAAATGAAAATTATAGGTTGTTTTTGTTTACTCAAAACTGACAACTCTATTGGATGGTTCATTGTGTTGTTTAAGTATGTTAAAAAAATCAAACTGGTGACCCTGAGTGTAATAAGCATGATGACTACTTAAAAAAAAGTTGTTATTTTTAGTTAGTCTGCTATCCCGTCTTAAAATACTGGACTGTGTGTCTGTCTATCTGTCTGTCTGTCTGTCTGGGACATCATAGCTCCCGAACGGATGGGGCGATTTCAATTTAGTTTATTTTTGTATGAAAGGTGAGGCACGGGTGTTCTTAGACATGTTTCATGATAATCTATTGTAAAGTTATGGGGGTGAGAGTGGGCAAGGAAAACCATAAATCTGCAAATATACTCGAGTGGGGTATGAAATGAAAGCGCATCGCGTGCACATTACAAAATATTATGGTGTTTTACTTTTAAGGAAATAAAGGAATTGGAATCGGGGGTTTATCATAAATTTTAAATTTATATTTATTATGTTTCTATTAAACTGCCACAATACACATAGACTCAAATTAAAAAAAAACTCAATACATACCTAAATATTACCAAACATTCATAAAAAAATACTTTACAAATTTTAGTCCCGGTTATAACCTAACCCAACACAGAACTGACAAGTTCTAAGAAAATAATAAAGTTTATTAAGTAATAATCTTTTTGTACGAAATAATATTATACCTTTAGGAACATTGAATAAGACCGATGTTCAAAAAAAATTACAAACAAATCTAGCCCCGTGGTAATCGCTTTGTTTCGTAATAGTACACCCCTAACATGTAGATATTAGCCCCCGGGCTAGGGCGCGACGCGTCATTCGCATGACGCCCCGCGGCCTAGCAGGCTCGGACCAAACTTGTCAATTGGTTATGGTATCAAAGGACTTTTTTTTAATAAAAATAGTATTTGCTTAACGGTACTGATTGTCTTTGAAAGAACAGGGAGCGCGCGCGGTTTCGCGTTTTCCTTATTTTGCCTGCTGATGACTACAAAAAATATATTAAATTATTTAGATAATGACAAAATATTGCATTTCGATTATGATTATTTTCCCATGGAAACGAAAGCCTAGACGATGCAGTGCATTAAGTAAGGAAACGTTTTCGTGCGATATGTAATAAATTTATACGACTAAAGCCGGAATTTTCCCTGAGTAAATACTTTATGCTATATATATATAATATTTATAAAAAAATATCTTATATAAGTTAATCATAATGTCTAGTACCCGTAACACAAGCTTAGAGCTTACCACGGGGCTAGATGTTGTAGTGTGAAATTACTATATTTATTTATTTATTTATCCAAATCATTGGAGCGTAAAGAGTTAGTATATATATATATAGGTTAGTTTTATAAACGGACGAAACTGCAGATCATAAATTAGCTTCTCTGCTTCACAATTTCATGGGCAAGTTCTGAGTTTATGACACGGAAACTAGACATCTGACTTAAAGGAGGAGGTTTTGTCTGTTTTGGAGGTTTTGTCTGTTCACGTCCGTAAGTGGTAACCCTCTGAATCCTTACACGTGAGCTCCGGGTGGTGCTAAAAACAGTCTCTGGTGGTAGGCTTCGGCCGCGGCTTGTCACCACCCTCCGGGCTGGGCCAGTGCGTGAAGCGATTTTTTCGTGTTTCGCAATGTGGCCCGAAGAAGCCATCTCCTAGGCCTTCATGTCCCATCTTAGACCACATCGTCACTTTACATCAAGTGAGATTGTGGTCAAATGAAGGCTTATCAATATCCTTGCAATACTTTCTGACCTTTGCAGTTCTCAGTAGTTTAACAAGTGAAGTAACACTTCCCTTGACCTCTTGCACTACAATTTGACCAGACTTGTCCATTTATAAAACTCGCCTAAATGACGTTTGCCTTGTCAAATGGGCTCAATTTGAAAGCAGTCTTGCAGAAATTATTTTAAAAACCATTAAAATATTGAAAAACGAAACTTGGAACATACAATGATCATGCAATATACTTAACGAGCTAGATATTCTTCAAAATAAACGAAATAGCACAAGTTGTAAGAACCTTAAAGTTTGACAAACTTGGACTTTACATATATAGAAATTAAACCATAAACTTGTCAACAATTATAACTATAACGCAACGATTTTATGTAACATATTTACTTATTGCCTTTAGAAGTAAAACTCTCTTATCGGCCGCTCAAGTTCTAACTATAGAACAGAAACTGATATTGAAATCGGAAGTCTAGAATGGATTGGAATCTACTTTGAATACAAAAAGTACCTACCACTCGTTACATACCGGTATACGCTGGCCCGCCAAAAACCCCTGCAGCACGCAACCAGCAAAAAAAAAAAGCCGTGTTAGCTAAGTTGGAGGACACTCGACTTTCATCCCGAAGGTCGTGTGTTCAAACCCCGCCACGCACCTCTGGATTTTTTTTTCTTGAGAAATTTATGTGCTATTTAAACACGTGCTTTAACGGTGAAGGCTAACATCGTGAGGAAACCGGCATGTTCTGAAAACTTTAAAAGAGTTTGAAGGACATGTGACATTCACGAACCCGCACTTGGCCAGCGTGGTGAATTAAGGCCTAATCTCTTTCGTCAAGAGAGAAGTCCCTGTGTCCCAGCAGTGGGAACGTTAATAGGGTGATGATGATGAAGCAACCAGCCGTCATCCCGGCTAGGTACCAGACTGTGGCTAGGTACGAGCAACCCTATTGCCCCTACTGGATGGACTCAAATGTTGAATACAAAGTTGCTTAATATGGTTTCAACCCACCATATTAAGCAACTTTGTAGTCCTCAAGTGATCTGAGAGGGATTACACCAATTAAAAAATAAATTTCATTAAACGGAAAGACCCAGTTACCGGCTTTTTAATTTTGGATTATTTGTAAAGTATGTGGAAATCCTTAACTGTAGGTAATTAAAAAAATAAATATTTCCAGACAATTCACACATCATCTGCTAGCCCCGTGGTAAGCTCTAAGCTTTGTTACGGGTACTAGATATCTGATATACTTAAAATATAATAGTCATAAATTATATAGATATTTTATTATACATATTAGCCACCCAGACCAAAGAGATCGTGCTTACAGAACATACAAACACTTTCACCCTCGGCGGGAATCGAACCCGCTACCTCTTGCGCAAAAAAAAAGTAAAGTAAGTTTGACAAAAAAGTATAATATTAATTACTTAGCATACCGATTGATCAGATCCATCATTGATCTAGTGGGGTGTGTTTTTCCCAGCAAGTCATGTTTCGTGCTGGATGGCTCGATGTTTTGGTTCAATCTATCCATGTTCGGTTGTATACTGTATTGTATTCAAAATGTATTGCTACACCACAATATAGGAACATTGGTAAATACATCGTTGGTTCCCTGCGACACAGCCGCAATCCAAAAATGTCCAAAATCGTTTTTATTGCATAAATGCTCCTAAAATTGACCGGTTTATGCGTTGCAGCGAAGACACCCATGCTTTTATCCATAGTTTTCACAAAAACACACAAGCGCCCTTTCGGTTTTACCTAATTTACTAGGTTAGTTCGGAGAGACACGGCCATTTTTTTAGTTGCGACCAGGACGTCATCGTCGCTTATGTGGTAAAGGGCCACATTCCGAACAATTTCTAGGTTTTGTAATGAAAATTATAATCGAAAGTGCCGTATTTTGAGATATGGCTGCTTTGATCTAAAAATTCAGGTGAGTATCAAAATATTTTATATACTAAGGGGCCTTATTTTGTGTTGCGACCGCTTTAATTATAAATTCTAGTAAGTATGTAATAATATTTTTGAATGTGACCGCTTTGAATATAAAATAAAAGGCAAAGTCCTTTCTGTTCTTCTAATCAAAAGAGCTGTTTTTGAAATGCGACTGTGTTTTATATAATACTAGCGGCCCGCCCCGGCGTCGCACGGGTATAACATTTTCCCGGAAATTATTCGAATTTTTTTCGCCGTAAAAACCATCCTAAGACTCCAACGAACATTTAAAAAAAAGTTGAGTTATGCGCTTAGCAACACATTTTGCGATTCATTTTATATAGAAGATTAATGTTTAAAATGAAAAAAGTTGTTGTAGTGACATAACTATAGTTGGGCATATGCTACCGCGGAGTTTTTTGTAGACATTATGATGTTCTTCAATATTGTTGTAGGTACATTATTTTGTTCTATCGCTAATAGTTTCGGCAGCGCATTCGACGACGACATTTTAAGACTCATTTTTCTACACCTTCGGTTACATTGTTCAAATTTTACCAAGGATCTTTTCAAAATGAAATGTAGCCTATGTCAAATTGAAAGAATGTAGCATTCTATTGGTAAAAGAATTGTTAAAATCGGGCCAGTACTTTTCGAGCCTATTCATTACAAACATACAAAAATAGGTACAAATCTTTCCTCTTTATAATATTAGTGTATATGTAGATTATTATTTTCCGAATACCAATCTAACTTAAAATATTATGATATTTACTATTAATATTTAATTTTGGATGATTGTTGTAGGTACTTAATATTGAGTATTTATTTTATGTAAAGAAAGTGGCGTGATTCTTGTGCTGCTTCACTTTGCTCTCGTGATTGAGAAGCACGAAATCGAGCCATACTTTCGCGGCGCTGTTCACGTGCAATTTCTTGTTCTTCTTCATTCCTTACTTTTGCAGTATTTGGTATTCTTCTTGCATTACGGCTTTGTCGGGAAAGATTCGATCGTTTTGCTCGCGGCATTATTAATTAAACTTCACTTCACTTCAATTCACCTATAAATTTATTTCAATCATTTGCGTTTTGTTATTCCAAGTCAGATTCTTTTTTGTTATAACACGTTTTATAGTGACTGACGTTTCATGTCAAGTCACACGGGAACGCTGTCGAACGGGATGAAAAGTATCTTATGGCCGTCTCCTGGCTCTAAGCTACCTCCATACCAACTGTTGAACGGGATGAAAAGTATCTTATGTCCGTCTCCTGGCTCTAAGCTACCTCCATACCAATTTTCACCCAAATCTGTTCTACCGTTCTTGAGTTATAAGTGGTGTAACTAACGCGACTTTCTTTTATAGATATAGATTACTGTCATTATGAGGAATAACTTTTAAAGCTAAAATGGCTATTCCAAAAACTAGCTTCAACCGGCAGCTTTGTACACGTTGTTCTTGGACAAAAAGCAGCCAATGTGAATTTCCTGGTCCATATCTATAATATGCGAAGTTAATGCCTGATCACTACTCGGTGTTTATTGCTTTGAATAGGTGACAAACATCCCATAAATCCAAAATACTTACTATTTTTTTTTAAATCAGTGGGATTGGCTGTTGGTAAGGCTTTCACGTTTTAACTTTTCTTCGTAGCTTTTTTATCACAATGTAAAGATGTAAAATAATGCCTAGATAGGAAATTATAGATAGAAACTACGACCTTACACTTTGTGGTTTAAGTAGGGTGTTGGTGGTGGCGGTTTCTTTATTTGTATAATATTTTACAGGACGGAAAGCAGAACTCAAAGAATCCTTAACATGGTAGCAGAAAACCAAGCTTTGCACTCATCATCATCAACATACCTAACTTTGTTGTGGAAGAAAGCGTTTGCGAAAATGATTCAAGTGCAACAGATTTTTCATCAGATGATAGCGTCAAAGATCCCAATTTCCAATTAATTTCAAAGATAAAATTTATGAATCAATCTCTGATGTAGCTATTTTACCAAAACCGCTCTGGATCCTCCTACCCTATCCTGGATCTGGATGGGCCTATTAAGAGCTCCAACATTATCAACTAAAACAAAAAGCCACCGAAGGTCGGAAACTAACGTTCAGCAATATGCCCCAGCTACTCAGTGTTGATTCTCAGCAACACAGCACTATTCAGGAAGAACCCACATACCCTAATACTGACATCTGATATTAATAACCATACTCTTAGCTTCGATTCTCCGGCTGCCATTATTGATTGTGCACCCCTAGCGATGATTTACCTAGTGTGGAATCGATAACTATTGATGAGGTTGTGCCCCGGAGATCACGAAAAAGAAAAACGTAAGCACGATGATACATTTCAGTTTCGAAAAATAGGAAATATAAAAATATATTCAATAAGTACATAGCTAATTTAAATATAAATCGGACTTAGTGCCTAATAATAATAATAGTTTGTAATAATAACTTACGTAACTTAAAATAATAACATGACTGACTAGGCAATAAAAAGATGGTCACATTGCTCTATCATTACAATTACGAGTACAAGAATAAGTACGTAGTTTAGAGTTATTATCTTTGTCTCTAGTATTTACCTTAGTTACAAAATATTACTTGTAACACAGAAAATTAATTTTTGTATAATTGCTAAGCATTTGAAAACAAAGTTGATTCATATCTTTTAACTAATGGTTAGGTAAAAATACTCATTCTCAAAGTAAGAAGTATTTTATAATTATACATAAGAAATAAGACTTGTTATTAAGACTGGTTGATTGGCTAAGCCAAGTTTTTTAGTAATTTCTATCTAATTTTATTGATTACAATTTTTCTTTTCTGATAAGTATTTAAACAAGATCTTAAATTGTAATTAATGATCTTAAAAGTATAATTTAATTAAAGTTTGAAAAGTCGTTACTATTTGAAAATAATGTCTAAAAGACTTAGAAGTAAAAATTTAATGATACAAGTATTTCATAGTGTAGCATGCTATTCCTTTCTTTGATTACATTTTAATTTTTCAGTAGAAAATGTTTATTTTTTTAAATAAACCATTTAGATTTCGTCAGTTGCGTCGTTTTATTCAATAATTTCATCAACAAACCTTAATATTTTTTATATTCTAAACGGACTTATCTTGCTTTATACGTGTTTGTGTTAAAGCTACTCTTAAATTAATAATACATACTGGTTAAGGGGCAAAAGACGCAGATAACGTTACACTTTAATCATATAATATAAAACCATAACCATCCGAAAAATTAAAAAAACCTGTTGCAAAAACTTTGACAGGCTCTACTGAAAAAACAGAAATTTTGGAATGCGGCTGTGTCGCAGGGAACCAGCGAATATTACATTCAGTAACACAATGGGCTTAATACTTAATTTACAGCATTTTAATTTCTTTATTGCACACCAATACTAACAAACTAACTTTATTAGTTCTAACATTATAAGTTGTACAATCGGCTACTTTATCGCTAAAAGTAATCTCTTCCAGGCATCACTTAGGTAACTCTACACTACATAGGTTAAACAATTTCAATATAAGCTTAAAAAGATTATGACACAACCGTAACCTTCCGTCCGCATCCGTTTCCTGCGTACGTTTCAATCTTTTTCTGCTTATATTAACTCACCTCAGGTAATAAGGTCAGGTAAGCGGTAACCGGTTACCGCTTGGGGATTAACGAGTAATGAATGTATTGTATTTTGTGAGTACACACCTACTTAATATCGATAGGTTACACGCCACGGAATTAATTAACGCGAATTAAAGGAGAGCGGAATGAAAGGCCAAAAACCTCAGCGTAAGGTTAAAGCACAAATGATTGTACTGACATCTCATTAGCTTAGCGGGAACAATACGCCTGAGGCGGGATTTCTGGGAGCGCAAGGTGGCGGCGGAAGCGGAAGATAAGTTGGGTATTACGTTATCTCTGTACAAGCTTACAGCTTTTAAGTGAATTTACATAGCTGATTATGATTATGATATATAAAGAATATGATTGGCTCAGTAGTAGTGTGGTGGAAGGTGATTCAATTCGTATTCAAATCAGTGTTTATTTGTTCTGCAAGTAAATTTTATTTGTAATTTTCTGTGTTTAGTATCTAGTATTTAAAAAGTATAGTATTTAAACACAAGCTTAAAGTTGACCACTGGCGCTGATTTATTTGTCAGATTGTATAATATGCCGTTTTACATTACAGCTAGCTGTTTTATAAAACATTTTTTTAATAATAGCGGTTATAACAACTATTATTTAATATAGCGGTGCACGTTTAGCCGCATTGTACAGAATATTATTATAGGTAAGTTTATGTATAACCAAGCCTGAAGCGAGCGGCCATCGAAGCGCCAGTAGTCCTGGTATTATAAAATTAATTGTTAAAAAGTAATTTTCAATGATATTGCACTATGGCTAGCTGTGTTGAATAACGTATGCATTCAATCCGGCTCATCGTTGAACCACCGCTGTACAAATTGAGTTTTAATAAAACTCTGTTCATCCGTAAGACTTCCAAAAAGTTATAAAATAAATTACGCGTTGAATAACCAGGTTCAGTCCAACCTAAATTCCCATCAAATTATATTATAATTATCTTCAAGCAAAGATAATAAACACAATATTATAATTCCGCTCAGCAAATTCATCCAAGAAACCGCTCCCGCTACCTCTTATCCCTCACACCCAGTTATAAAGCCGAGTACACACTACACCACACATCTGTATTTTTGCCGATCAAAGGCCCCGTGCGTCTGACGTCCGTTTGAACCGGTAATCAAATTAGCAAGACTTCCTTTTCTATATTTTATAATGTGTCTATCAGCCGCATTTGTTCTTTTAAATTAATATTTCTTTGAAATTGTTTGAGCGGGATTTTCTTTGTATTGATATGCGGGATTTGTTTTGTTTACGGAATAGAATGTTGGGTTAAAGTCATTATGTGAAGGGATATTTATGCTTTATTTTAACTTTTTCGGCTTCCACCGCTTGAGTCATATTTAGACTCAGCTCTTAAAGGCTTTTACTGTTTAAGAAACAATAGCATTTATTTTCAATGTTTGATTTTACAAATCTTAGAACGAGAATAAAATACATAAAACATAAACAAATTGAAAATAGGTACTTAAAAATAAATAGGAAATAAATTTATCGTATCTGGTCTCATCGCTTTTTTACGCAAGAGCAAAGAAACGATTAGAAACTTTAGACTTTAAAGTAAAGTAAAGTAAAAAACATTTATTTCCGACTACAGACACACAATAATAAAGAAATACAAAATAAAACAGTTACAATATAATACAGAGAATATAAGTTGCAAAAAAATATACAGTTGCACATTGTGTGTGCTGCAGTACGTATGACTTTCATTTTTGTTCTGAAACTTTACAATAATTTATTTGTTAGTCTTGTTTTTAATTTGTTGTTGGTGCAGATTTGGACACAAACAGTTTTGTCGTCAAGGTAATCCGATATTTTTAATAAGCTTTTTATAATTATTGTCAAATAAATTTCCAAATAAATACCTTTTTTTTTCCTTTACTGGAAAATCGGTATTGGCAAAACTCAATATTATAAATTGTTATGTACTTGGTAGAATTATTATATACTAGGATTATATACTAAGTCTTTGTTTATTTTTCGTGTATTTTGTGTGGTGTGCAATAAAGTGATATCTATCTGAGGTTTCCATACAAATTTCTTAACATAAAGGGAATCTGAAACACTGAAAATTATGTCATGTAAGGAGCAATAAGTATCTATGTACGTGTTTTAAAAAAATATATTATAGCAACAAATGAATTTATTTTCCTCTCCCTAGAATAGTATGTGTGTATGCAAAAAAAAAGTAATAAAGTACAGTTTTCTGTATTTTTTTTATAATTTAAATTATATTTAAATATAAATTAGGCTTTGTGTTATTCTGTTTATGTGAGCTATATTATTGTGAGCTATATATTAGCTTCGCAACTCAGTGTAAAAAATTGAAGCGAACTGTCAAGACCGTGTTGTTTCCTTGATTATTCTTAGTTTTTATTTAAATTAGTTTTAAATTGACCTGTCCGTGTATGCATATGCGTCTAAGGAAATAAACGTTTTGACTTTGACATTGACTTTGTGAAGCTACATTAAAGTACAATAGTAGTTTTGCGTGAGAGAGCAAAAAACACACTTACTTACTTCCATCCTCAAACATTTTCGCGTTTTTAATATTAGAAGTATGATGATATCGAACCTCAGTTACCGATAATTAGCAATGGCAGCCCCATAGCAAATCCCATCCAAATAAACCAACGCAGCCATTCCCCATAAAGCCCACGTGACACACCCGAATGCGCACTACCTCCATCGTAAGCCCCTTTAAGCCCTAAATTTTGTTGCTTACTGATTTAATGACGTCACATGCTCCCTCTATCGAATGTCAACTGGCATCGTTTAAAACTACCACCGCAATCCTAACGTAACCACCAAACACAAACAAGCGAAGATCAATTCTATTGTATACGCTTTAGGTTGGTTTTCTACTGCTGTGCTAGTGGGATTTGTGGGTGATTGCGTGGAGTAGACTACATAGGTTAGATATTTGAGTCACGAATCCATTTTATGACTAATTCCATAACTTTGTATGTGAATTTCGGGATCAGGTATGGATCGGGCGTGTTTACACTGGTATCTGGGATCTCGCCTCGGGGTCTGATTTAATAGTGTGCTCGCGTCCTAAGATTGATAGAGTTTGATAAAAAGTTTAATAAATTGGATGGAAAATTGAGCTGATTACTCTTATCGGATCCGATGGGAGATCAGGAAACGTGGTGAGATGATGACGAAGATAGTGAAACTGATATTGTTTGTATGAAAGTTTTAAGGGGATATTTACCATAATTTTTGATTGATTTATGTTTATAAGAATTATAGTCTTAAAAGTTTTGCACAGTTTTGTAAATAAAAGGTGTTTCAGTTATTTTGTCTAAAGCGTAGTACTTTTTGGTAGATAAAATCACACCCATACCTCTCAAGGTTACGAATATAAATAATAATTTAAGGCTGTCCGACAAAAATCCTTAACGATTTATTTTGACAAATGCGCTACAAAATTAAAAATCGTAGAACAAAAAATTCTAGCCATGAGCTCACACCTATTGAACCTCTTCCGCATCACATACCAAATTTAAATCAGCCTGTATATTTAAAAAAAACTCTGTCTATTCAACCGTTTGTCTTCACAAACTTAGCAGACTTACCAGAACCAAAACCTAAACCTAGCAGAATTTTTGCTAAAGGTATTAGTTATATATTATACGACATTTTTGTAAGCGTGAGTAAATACATCATGATACATAGAAAAATATGTTTTTGCTCATTTACTAAAAAAAATTATCACATTTCTTACCGAGAAAATCTATAACGAGGATCAAGCCGCGGACGATTAGTTGTTATAATAATAACAAAAACATTCGCATTTACTGCAAGTTAATGGCAACCCATGCGATTATAATAAATGTATCATAACTAAAATTATGTTATTAAACAATATTGCAAAAGCATTGCCTCAAGCGAAATAAATTACACAAACAAAAATAACAATAACAATAAATTAATTACCATATTGTCACCCGCATTATATAAATTAATTAATTTGTTTGAAATAGTTATGCTAATTTTATTGCAATAAAAGCTCAAGGCAATGGAAAAACATTTGCAAAATACTTTTTGGAAAGTTTAATTCAGCGATGACTCTATTCATATAGTGGGCATAAGTATGTCTGAGCAGGTAGCCAATTCGAATATCGCTTAAAGACAGCTTTATTGTTAGTCCTGTAAGGTATCGGTATAGGTCTCGGAGAAAACCTTGCAACATTCATTTGCCTCCTTTTTTGTTGTGGGCAACTCACAACATGATTAAATACATTACAGTTTTGTACTAATCAGTTACGTCACAATCCGGCATACTAACGCCAATTTTTTTTTAGATATTCTAAAAAATCGTCTATAATTTTTAATTGTGTGTAAGTTTTTTCGGCTTATAATATATTTACATTAAATCAAGCAACAATTTGTTTCATATTTTAATAATATTACCTAAACGATTTATTTCCGAATTATAACATTAATAAAAATAAAAGCGACTTTTACATTACACTAAAATGACAGTACTTTGTCACTTTAACACCTAGTACAGGTGATCCAAAAAACTGCAACAAAATTGACAGAAGCTATGTTATGAAATGTATGTCAAAACTGACAGGTTGATTGCACAGAAGGTATAATTCATATAATTCATTTGTGCAATGCTATTTAAGATTTTTATGGATCACTTAAATTAAATTAGTACCTTCTAAAGTGAATGTATCTTCAACAACGTGTTATTATTGGCGTATGAGATATTTTTGTACGATGGTGACATGTTGTCTTGATGATTTTTGGCAGATTTTTGTCTTGTTTTTGATAGGATTTTTCGATATTCAGATCGGCTTGGCGCTCTAGACAAATACCTTTAAAATTGAATCTATTATTTGTAAGTACATAATAAATCCTTAATAACTTTATAAATAATTCATAATAATATCCTTATGAAACCTGTTAATAGTAAAGTTTATTCTATTTAAAGAAGAATTACGTATACTCATTATTACATCAAAACATTTTAATTATATAGATTAATGACAAATATATTTATTTATGTTAACCTTCAAATGGTCGGCTGCCATTAACGGCAGCAGTCGCGCGTTACCGAAAAGACATATGGACCTTTAGAAACACAAATGAATTAAAAGTCAAAACTAATTAAAAAATAATAATAATAAAGATAAATAGTTTTTTAAAATAGTTTAAACTTAAAAGTGAGGTTTAAATCTTATTAAGTTTCTCTGATTAAGTTATAACATAATTTGTCGAAAAAAAAAACAAAAACTAAGATATAATCAAAATTATAACATTAATTAATGAACATAATTTTTTACCATATACCTCTAATATTACCGTCACCGCAGGGGCCTTGGTTACCTAGCCGATTCCATTCTATTCCTTTCCTGTCCATCCAAGGTCGCTCACAGCGATAAGGCCGCCCTTTTTGTACTCCGATGTATTGTCTTGTTACTGTTTATTGTTTATATTATATTTGTGGTGTACTTAAAGAGTTCTCTATCTACATATCTATCTAGCCGATTTGAAACATCTCGTTGGAAAATATCTGCAGAAAAACAGGCTCAGTGGAGAAGCATGTGCAAGAAAAGGTACCTATATGTGTTCGAAGAAGAAAGAAGACTAGAACTGGACCTTAATCGTGACCTTCTCAAATCCAAACATAAACTATGCGTATTATGCGATCGCACGTTTGTTGGTAAAAAAAAACTTTTTTTTTTTTAATATAAGACACAGTCATGTCATGAGAGCTTAACACATGTCGTTTTAGTTTTTGTGTAACGAAAGTTATGGTCACTGTAGCCGAAATCGGTTAGGTGTATTATATATTTATATACATATCTAGCCGATTTCGGTGACAGTGACCTGAGATTTCGTAAAAAAAAAAGTACTTCTAAACTTTTTTATGCTCGGCAAATCAATGACAAGCTTAGTAGCTTGTCATTGAAAATCCATAGTCACCTAGTCACCTAGTGGGATGGAAAATCCATGCGACAAGAAATAATGATATTAAGAACGAAAATGTATCGAGTATCGCTTGAAGGTTAAAATAATAACACACCTTAAATTATACAAATGCATTTTCCATTTATTAATGATTTAAAATAATATCTTCAATATAATAATCATATTTTTTTTGCCACAATTGTACCTTCAATAAGTAACCTTCAATCCCTGCCGAACCTAAGGTAACCTGGAACATAATCGTTCACTAAAATTTGATACTTCATTTTGTCATTGTGTACTTGTATTATTTTGTAGTATAATGTTATATGTGGAAGGGGAATAGGGAGGCCTCTGCCCAGCAGTGAGACGACATGGCTGAAAAAAGTGTTAAAAATAGTGTAAAAAATATTTTGCAATGTAGCTATATTTATTGTAAACTTCTGGATTTACTAACGTAAGGAACTAGATTTGATAAACTTTCGGACTTAGTTGAAAGTAGATCAAACATTTGAATGATAAAATCATAATAAAAAACGGAATGACCGTTTCGTAAACATCCGATTGAAACAAAAGCTAACCTTGCAATAAGCAGTTACTCCGGTCAATCTCAAGTACTCATGTTGTAATACGCAATTTAAAATGCACTTCAAGTGCATTCGTTACTCAATGGAATATGAAAGTACCTATTGTAATAACACCTCTAGTTTTTTTTTCTTCTCGAAAAAATATGTGCGTTTTAAACACATCGTGGATGCAAACATCGTGAGGAAACCGACATGTTCTGAGAACTTTGAAGAGTTTGAGGAACTTGTGTCATTCACCCGCACTTGGCCAGCGTGAATGAAATCCTAATCTCTCTCGTCAACGGAGAAGTCCCTGTGTCCCAGCAGTGGGAACGTAATAAGGGATGCTATGTGTATTGTATCTATCTTATATCACATTTTAAAGTATGAGTTACACTCATACTAAACATATGGTACCTTGTACAGTTTATACACTTTTTGCTATAAAAATATATTTTTAAGAGTGCTTAAAGAAGCTCAAAGCTGCTGCTGAGGTCAGAGCGGTCACCCATCCAAGTATTAGTCAAGCGCAACGTTGCTAAACTTATATAAATCACATTTGTTGTATGGGAGCTTACTTTAAATTTATTTATAGGTATGTGTTTTTAGTATTTTTTGTTATAGCGGCAGCAGAATAACATCATCCCTTAAAACTTCAACTCTCCATCTATCACGGTTCTTGACCTGTCCTTGCAGGCCATGTGCTTCTAAGGAAATAAACGTTTTGACTTTGACTTTGACTTCTTGAGATACAGCCTGATGACATACATATAGACAGGTGACTAAGTTTCAGTAGGGACTAGTGCCCGATTTTACCTATTGAGTATAATAATATGCGATTTTCTCGTGTTTCATAATGTGGTCCGGAGAAGCCATCTACCATCTAGGTCTTCATGCCCCATCTTAGACCACATTGTCACTTTACATCTGTGGTGAGATTGTGTTCAAATGAAGGCTTATATAGCATTAAAAAAATTATAATCATAACAATTTGTCGTCAAATATCACAAACGAAATACGAAAACCCAAAAATTCTTAAACCCAATTATAGTAAGTAATTAAATTTTAAGCAGAGCAATAATTATTATAAAACGTTTACTTTAATTGCATTTTTGTGCCGAGATTACATAAATATTGAAACTCACCCGTATCATAATGACAATAAATTCCATCTTAACAACGTCAAAAGGTTAGGTCTTAACCTTTGCCTCAGTTACAAATAATCATAAAATTCAATGCAGCATTTGCGTAATTTGATTTTTTGGGATTGTCTCTTGAAGAACTCGGTCGGAACTCCCACTTAAACATCTTATGTCTATTTAAGGGTTTTTTTCGACCACTTTAACATTTACAGGATGTTCTAGGTCAATAAAACATTCTTATTACTAAAATACCTTAAAGCATTTGGCTTTCAAATCTCCTGTCTCAGCATTTTGCCTCTGCTCAGGGCGAACAGAGGCGCTGGTTATTATTAAATTTAATGTATTTAAAAACATTTGCAGTTTCAGACTTCGATTGACCAACCATCCACTGACATGACAGAAAACGTCAAACGAGTATCGTAAACAAAACAGCCTGTATACTTAAACTTACCAAAACCTACCCTAATAGTGCAGTAATTTCGCGGATGCTGGGATCGAGCCGTCAAGACGTCACGAGAGAGGTTACGTCAGCGGCCGAAGCGGATGCGCGTTTGGACATCTTCAATTGCTGAGTGAAACTGGAGACTTTTAGTGTCTGAGATATTGAGTAGTTGTCTGGTAGAGAAAGTTTTGATGCTAAAATACAGTTTTTTTTTGCGAAGATTGTAACGGATTCATAATCTTCATCTTCCTGATCTTAGCCCAAATTAAGTAGGGTCGGAACCTCATGTAACGGATTATTATATACAATATATAATATTTTTTTAATTATTTTCTGGACAATCCACGCATTAACATCTAGCCCCGTGGTTACAAGACATCTGATATAATAAATGTTTATTTCAAAAAATACGAGTAAATTAAGCAATGGTTAGTTATACCCCTGGGGTTATACCAATACGTGTACCTATTAACCACCCAGACATAGGAAAAAGTGCGTGCAGAACATACAACACTGAACCACACAGCGGGAATCGAACTAGCTTCCTGTTGCGCCGTAAGCGGACTTTCACCCACCACACCAGTCAATCGGCTTTGAGTGAGCTATATAAAGACCAAGAGATCAATAAAAAATTACAAGTTGTAAAAATAAATAACATTGCATAATTATTTGTCCGATCATAAAAAATCCATTTGTATAGTAAAATTAAATTATCCTGCTGATTATTTCTATATCTATATACATTATATCCTCATTTTGTAACGCAAAATAAAAATTATTTTATTTATTTATTTATTTATTTATTATGTATATTCTATATCGCTGCCTTCTCGCGTCAGGCGCAGGACAGAGCTAAATGGCTGGACTGCCTTAACATTAACCCCGCCTTAAAAAAATTCAACAAAATGTAGTAAATATCACACAAGAACAACATAATAAGTAAAACAAAGATCACGTATATTTTTTTCACATTTAATACTAGTATTTCGGTGTATCATTTTAATTCGTAACTTCTGAAATAAAACCTCTTTGGATTTGTATGTGTTTAAACAATATATTCCACAAACATTATCGTGGATGACATTAAAATTCTAATTGCGGAAACATTACCCTAATTTAAATAAATCTCCTTGTGTAATACATGGACTACATACATACATGTTCTACAATTCTATATAGACATGTGTGTACGTGTGCTGGTAACTAGACCATTACTTATGTAACTTTATAATATTTCTAAACGGAGAGTCAGCGCACGTTCACTAACTTAGCGGAAGCGCACGCGATAGCGGAAGCGAGACCGAAAGACTTGCAATAGCTTGAAAATTAGAACCGTATTGTATAGTGCTTTATTAAGTGCCTGTCCCTAAACATACAAAGTGTCTAGGTGTAATCTTTTCTTCTTGACTCATATTTGAATAACATTGTCCTAACTTTTAGATGCTTTAATGGAATGTTTAAAGAATTATTCGACACAAACCAACCTACGTCTACAGTTATTGTCAAGCTAAGTATTTCTTTTTATATGATTGGTGGAACTTCCTAGTAGCAAAATAGCAGAAGATTATCGCCGGTTAAAAGGTTTAATTATGCGAAAAACTTCAGTCTTTATATTTTGTATTCCAAATAAACTTACAATATTATTTAGGTACTCTACTTTTGCTATATTAATACATTGTATTTATTGTCAAATGAGCAACAGCAGTGTCTCATAATAATTTGAAAACTGTTATCAATATTGTAAAGTCAGTCTCAAGCTAAAAGTCAAATAAATTCGCAAAATGTAGTCCATTTATTAACAAAATATGGTTTAATTATTACCAGAAATATATGTTAATCTATTATATATGTATTTCTGTATTGACAACTCTTATCAAATCGCTCTCGCTTACGCTCATCAACATATCCACAGTCCCTCATACTTAAAAGTAAGTCAGTGCCATTGACCGCGTTGGATGCACAGAATATCCAACAGTCACTATGGACTGCTTTCCGAATTTTTATGGTGTTTTTATGGTAAGCAGTCTGCAATAGTTATGTTGCTGATTTTAGGGTCATGGTCGTGTGTGTTTGTTTGTAACATCATCACAATTCTATAGTAATTTTCTCCTTCCACTCTTTTACTTGACATTAATTTGCATATTAGCCTTATTAGGGTTCTATAGCCAAACGACGAAAAACGGAACCCTTATAGATTTGTCAAGTCTGTCTGTCTGTACGTCGTATGTCATAGCCAATTTATTCGGAAACTATAAGAACTATATTGTTAAAACTTGGAAATAATAATGTATTCTACTTATCAAATAAATACCAAAATAAAATATTTATAAAAAATTAATAGTTTTTGGGGATACTAAGAACTGAAACTCAAAAACATTGTTTTAGTTATTCTAATATACAATAATTCATTAATTTATGTGGGCTATCTATAACTTTGTCTTCTAAAATAATATTGAGGTTTCTAACATATTTTTTTTGCTTGTTATTATTTTAGTGTTTCTTTTTATAACATCAGTATAGATGATGAAATTCATCCCTTAATACAAAGGGAAACGAGACTTTATGCTTTTACTTCGAATCGAGACGTGAGAATCGAGCTACTAAGGGTGGTCGGGGTAGTGCTAAGAACAGTCTCTGGTGGTAGGCTTCGGCCGCGGCTTGTCACCACCCTCCGGGCTGGGCCAGTGCGTGAAGCGATTTTTTCGTGTTTCGTAATGTGGCCTGTAGAAGCCATCTAACTTCTAGGTCTTCATGTCCCATCTTAGACCACATCGTCACTTTACATCAGGTGAGATTGTGGTCAAATGAAGGCTTATCTAAAATATAAAAGAACAAGTCGTGCAACGAATCTGACGATTGACCTTATCCTGCAATGCTACTGGAGTAATGTGAATCGGGCATTAGTCATAAAAGCTAAGCTACTGATTGTGATCACAATCAAGTCTTTTTAGGACAACAAACTTATTATACACTATTAAAATACACTATAAAAAGGTACTATTAAAATTTGCCACAAATTAAGTAACTGTGCAGTCGCCACGCACTAAATCGCACTATCTTATGTATTGGGAAATACATTGTAGACATATACAAGGTGTGCTAGAATAGACGACCTCTGACGACCTCTGTGGCTCGGTGGGCGAACGTCCGCTTGAGGCGCAGGAGGTTGCGGGTTCGATTCCCGCCGGGGGACCAGATTTTGTACGATCTACAATTTCTGGTTTCGGGTCTGGGTGTTATCTATGTATCATTAATTCATAATGTATGTATTTACAAAAAAAAATGTATCTATGTAGTATATCAGTCACCTAACACCCATAGTACAAGCTCTGCTTAGTTTGGGTTAAGTGATGCTGTGTGAGTAGTCCGGAAATATATATTTTTTTGTTTTATAGATGTAGGTTTGTACCAATTAATACTTCAATTGGCATATTAAAGGATCTGACATTATTTTCATTCTTTATAAAAGCCATTTTCACTATGAAAGGGGATTGAATTTGAATTTGCTAGGCCTGGCTTTGTTAAATTTAACAAATAAAATTTTTTTAGATACATTAACCCAGTGTGCAGTTGTGTATTGCAGCAAATATTCGTGTATGAAATACCCGAATTTTAACGAATACCTACAGTATTAGCATTTTTTGTATTACCACATTACCTCTATAATATCGTACGATTATTGACCATAGGGTAGATGACTAAAATTAATAATAGTAAAATATATACCCAGTTTTTTTATCATTCTTGCAAACGAATAATCTAGACGATATAGTGCATTGAAGTTTCCAAATTTTTTACTTTCTTTTTGGGTAGGTAATATAAAAGAAGTACCTGCATACTTAATATTTTTTATTTTCAGTTTAATTAAATTAAAGTTGACCTGTTCATGTATGCCCTATGCTTCAAATGAATTAAATGTTCTGACTTTGATACGTGTTTTAGCTTATACAGTTTTGGGGCACCTTGTACACGATGGCCGGTGCATTGCATTGATCTTCGAGATAATGTATGCGGAGTATATAAAATATTGCATTGTGTAATTTTTGGTTTGCTAATCGGTGGTTTTTTTATTTTCCTAAATATTATGGAAACCACAGTTAGTTTAGTGAAGGTTTAAATGGTCAAGGGTTCAAGGTTATTTAGTTGAGACAGAAAATACAGTAGTCAAAATATATGGTGTTTCTACGTTCATCTATGTTGATCGAGAGTCAAGGTACAAGGTAATTAATAAATATTTCCGGACAATCCACACAACAACATTTAGCCCCGTGGTAACCTCTAAGCTTGAGTTACGGGTACTAGACATCTGATAAACTTAATATAATAGACGTACATAAATAGTTATATTATTAGCCAGAAAAAAGAGGTCTTATGAATACGATCGAATGTGATTTAGATTTAAGTCGACACATAATATATTTTTCATTGATGTTACTTTATCGTGATCTAAATATACATTTCTCTACAAAAAACATATAATAATCTCATCTGAATCGTACAGACTTTATAAAGATAACAAGTATTACTTCAGAGATCAACTTATTAAGAACCAGTCTCAAAAAGAAAGGATTGAATCAATCTTTACATAACGAGTGATAGGTGAACGGATGCGCTGGCAGGTCAGACATTAAGTGGGCTACTTCTAGTATATATATATTATGTACTGTTATATATTATGTTACCTACACTGATATTTAGCCGAAGAGATTGTTTGATTGAGTGGGACGTTTTAATCATAATGATAATAAAAAAGCACAAGAGGCGCAAGAGGTAGCGGGTTCGATTCCCGCCGAGGGGTCAGGTGTTTGTATGTTCTGCAAGCACTTTCTCCTTGGTCTGGGTGTTTAATATGTATAATAAAAAATATCTATGTATGTATGTATATTATATTAAGTATATCAGATGTCTAGTACCCGTAACACAAGCTAAGAGCTTACCACGGGGCTAGATGTTGTTGTGTGGATTGTCCGGAAATATTTATTTATTATTTTATGATTACTAGAGCGTAATTATAAATATTTTATTATTAAATTAAAATGTATTTAAAAAGGAAGGATTCCGACTACTATTGAGTAAGAAAACTAAAATATTATAAATTAACTAAAATGAGTACTAAAAAGACTCACATTCTATACACTCACATATAATTTTCTATATTAAACTGGTCAAACGGCGCCGCCATACAAAATAATGGTTCTTTAATTATTTGTTTTCGTTAATTATTATAATTGCTTGCTTATTATTAGTTTGACACTAATATACCAATATAATTATTTTATTCGCATCTCATACTCTAGGCAGTTAAGACAAACTAATTATGGATGTATTTTAAATTTATCAAGCCTCTATATTAAAATAAGTTAAGGAATGATGATTCAAAAGAGAACATAAAATCAAAGCGATTAGGCCGCCCTTTGTACCTAGTTTTTTATTTAATTATTAAGTTTTTTGTTAAGTTTACTTTTTTTTGTGTGGTATATACAATTAAGTGTTTTCTATTGAATAAAATTGTAGGCATTATAAAGAAATATATCGATTTAACAAAATGATTAGCAATGCACAGAATGGAATTCAAAATCGATTAAGTGGGTGTGTTTATATCATCTCTAAATAATTTAATCCAATCAAAAGTTTTAGTAATAGCGATAAAAACGTTTATAGATGTTGTGTAAGAATCGTAATGGCCTACTACAGTCGATTATAGCTTTAAAATCGATTATTTTAAACACTTGATTTCGTAAAGTTTTACTCCTTAAGTAAGAATGTCTCTATTTATGCTTTTGTTCTTAATATTCTTAGGGAGGTACCCATTCCATTAAAACAATGCAACCACGAAGGTTGCACCATTCATTCATTTATTTATTCATCCACCTTAGGGACTAATAGTACACTTGGTTTCGTTAGAGGTTGTACATGTTAATTCTATCAGGTGTTTTGTCAAATCTTCAGAATATTCATTATCCTACCTATGGTTATAAAAAACGTAACAGCCTTCAGGGGATTAATTCTCGCCTATATGATATTTATCGAATACGAATGAACGAATGTGAATGAACAATTTAATTCTTATATTAAGGCAGGAGATTTAATAAATGTGATCATAAACTAATTCATTATGATATGTTGATGGTCACAAGGTAGATACTGGACAAAAGCATTAAAAAAAAATCAAAAAATATTCGCTCAATTCCAGCAGTGGACGTCGTACGGGTGAAATGATGGCTAAATGTTTCTAAGGTAAAATAATTAACATATACTATTTTCATCGTCATTATGCCATCAAGTGAAGCTGTGAAGCGCCGTGGCAATGACCTTTTGACATTGACAGGTGCAGCAAATGTCATAATGCACAGGGCTGCCAGCTTACGATATATAGCCTTATTGAATTTATAGAATATTGTAGTTTGAACTTGAGTGTTATTCGAAGAGATTTAAATAAGGTTTAATTCTTTATGGTTTTTGGGCATTGGGCAAGGTTTTATTGGAATTCAGATGAATAGGAAAGAAGGTGTATTGAAATTCAGACTTAAAGTTACGTAAGACAGATAATAAATGCTTAAATCTCTTCTTACTGGGTCGTTCCGTTCTTGGGAGATCTGCTATTTAATAATTAGAGAGTGATAGGTAACACTTTTTGCACTCAAGAAATATTTGACATATTTTCCGCGTCATATTTGAATATCTATAGCATCATTTTAGACCAGCAATATTTATGATAATATTTGTATTGGAATGTTTTTGTTGTAATAAAGAACATTATAAAGGTTTATTTAGGTGCGTTTAAGGGCAATGACTCAAAATACTAGAATTAAGGATCAAGACTAAAATACGACAGAATATAATTTTAGTTTTGTGAAATATAGCAAAACTTTATTTAGAATATATAGCTTATATATACGCTACGGCATTGCCTGTGTTTTTGGATTTCAAAAACAGTTAAAAGTAAACAAACAAACTCTTAAGTTTAATATTAGTATAGATTCGTTGTTCAAGTAAACGAAAGTATATATCTATATATGCATATTGGTAGAATCAGTGCGTCCGACAGAAACACGTAACATATTTATGCGCGCGCGCATCCCACTGCACTTTCTCTTATCCACTCCTTTAGTTTTGCATAATGGCGGTCATAATCCTTGATATCGATTAAGTCTTAGCCATATCGATTAATTCTTCGCCATTTATGATTGGCAGCTCGTAACATTAAGTACTTATTAGGTGGTTTTGACACATTATTAAGTGAGGATAGACAGTTTAGGCATCATCATCATCACCCTATTAACGTTCCCACTGCCGGGATTATCTATTATTATTTATTATTATTATAATAATTCTAAATGATATAGGTTTTACTTTTTTTGTTTTGTCCAGTAATATATATACATATATATATATATATATATATATTATTATTAATTGGATTTATAAATTTAAACTCTAAAGAGTTTTTATCGACAATTGGGATTCCAAATCGATAAATCGTAGAACAAGAATTACTCGTCATGAGCACAGTGAAATAAAGAGATATTATGTATTGCACTCAAATCACATTAAAAAAATAGATCTATGCTATACACATCTTTTGCTTCTATAAACCAAGTTTGAAACTCCCTGTATTGTTTAGGTCTTTTGGAAATACAATAACTCGAAGAAACTCACATAACACTTTCACTTTTATAATAATAAGTATTATCATAAATATTTAATTGGCTATTAAGGGTTAATATCTCCTGGGATATGTGATTGTACTTTCGTCTCGTTTGTATAAATTGACAAATGCCGGACAACCATTAAATTTATTGACTTAGTGAGTAACACTCAGATTGACTTATGTCAGCTATAAATATATCTATTATAAAGGTAAAGAGTTTGTTTGTTTGAACGTGCTAGTATCAAGAACTAGTGGAACATTTGAATTAAAAAAAATTAAATGTGGAAAACTGTACACGGGATCCTTTACGTAGTTTAAGTCTATTTCATAATTATCACATTTATTAAAAAAAAGACGTGTGGCACTCGGAGACTGCCGCGGTAAAGTTATTGCATAGCATTTTTTATCAACTTATGCAATTATAATTATATATTTATTTTATTTATGCAGTATTTTTTTTCTTTGATATTAATTCAACACTGTGAGCGTGGCCGATACAACCGATACCTAAAGGCGGGTTGCTGAACTAAAGAGACAAGCGTGATATTTCAAAAAGTCATTAAAAGATCTGCTATCGATAGATGGAAAAGCTAAAAAAAGTATCACCGCTGTTCCGGTCGGAGTGGGGGTGTTAAGTTTTCTTCGTTTCGGAATTTCTGGATTCGCTCTCCGCGTTCAAGACCCGCGATAGAAAGTAAGCAATACCTTAAAAATACAGTTTTCTTATCATATATTTAAAAATAATCGTATTTTTCAATTCACTACATTATTATAGAAGCTCCTTTTATTTTTAATTAAAAAAAAACTTAGAGCTGAGTATTAACAGAATATACTAAGACTAGTACAAACTTTAGAAATGAGATAGTATAATCACCGTAAAATAAAACTATGTTCGCAATACTTCACTAAAACGCTCGAAAACCCACTGTATAAAACCAACTCCCCTTTGGTAAATAGTCAACTAAACCTATATTAGTCGTTAACTATCCATAAAAATGTCGATAGCATTCGTTCTTGTCACCCACTTTGATATTTTGTGTTGCAAAGAGACAAAATTCATGCAAACTTAGACAGCTTTGCTATATTTATATTTTTCAATAGAAAGCTAGTTATATAAAGTATAGGTAATTATTTATTACTTTTATATTGTTTTTAATTGTGAACAGTTAGCGACGCATACTGATTACTACTATAAAACTATATTATATTGATATAGTATTTTATAAGTTAGTAACAACCCTAAGTTTATATTGAGTCTAAGTTTGCTCACGCGATGACATTGGCTGAACTTGTACTATTTGAACCTAGTTTTTGTAACTTGGCATTTGCACGCGGAAATAAATTACATCATTAATTAGTGCTACGAAGAATTGTCTATATTTTAAGTTAAAGTTTCACTATAATTCAAAAGAATAGTCAGTCTAAAAAGCATAATGGGAAAATGGGAAATAGATCTCACTCGTGGCTCCAATAGGGTAGAAGACTAAACCCTAAAATTATTTTCACGGTCATCTAGGATGTGATCAAAATTTACACCTATTTTGATTTTTTGCTTGGAAACGCAAAATCAAGACAAAAAAGTGCATTGAAGTTTCATGTGACGTAAAAAAGTTTTACCTTTGTGCTATTTGAATGAAATGTACCTATACATCGGAAGCACCACTATGCAACTTTAATGTCTATTGCAACTACAATTAAATTACTAATATTCCGATTTATTTGGCAATAAACTGATTAGATTAACTATTCTACTACTAAACTTATGTGTACAGTATTTTTTTATGGACTAACAAACGAACTAAACAGAATATAAATTTTTAACCCCCCACCAAAAAAGAGGGGGTTATAAGTTTGACGTGTCTGTCTGTCTGTCTATCTGTGTGTCTGTCTGTCTGTCAGGGTTATCATAACTCCCGAACGGATGGAGTTATTTATCTTTTTTTTGTATGAAAGGTGAGTTTGGCACGAGTGCTTTTAGACATGTTTCATGTAAATCGGTTGTGCCGTTTAAAAGTTATGAGTGGGGAAGAAAAACCGAAAATCTGCAATGATGCAAATCTGCAGTGGTATCAAATGAAAGCGCATCGCGTGCACATAACAAAATATTATGGTATTTTGCTTTTAAGGAAATTAAGGCATTGGAATCGGGGGTTATTATTAAATTTTAAATTTAGGTTTATTTATGTAGTCATTATGCCTGGACTACAAAAAATAGCATATGAAAGAGCTACACTATAAAAAAAAAGTGTATAATTAAAAAAAAATAACGGTCTATTACTTATTTCTATTTATAATTCTATTTATAATCATCTACCCTATTTATAATTACCTATTATCCGAAATCTCATCCGTAAACATTATTTGTAATTCAAGTTACATGACGTACCTATGCGTACAATAAATATCGAAAGTGAATCAACACAACACCTGCCGCAGAATGACTGACAGACTCCGGTTCCGTTTACCCATTAATCATCTTCATATTTCATCTGTCAAACAGCGTCAATTACTCTTGAACTTAAGGTCAATGCTTAAGCAGTTTTAAATAGTAAAAAGAGAGTTTAAATATTACACGTGTTTATCTAGAGGATTCTTATCTAGAGTTAAATAAGTTAGTGATAATTTAGATTTAGACTATATAGGTTAGGTAGGTAATTAGGACTTTAATAGTAAAAAAAAGTCAGCTTTTTATGATTTATTTATTGCGTTATAACATCAAATTTCTACTAACACTGTCTGTGGAGGTTTTGTCTGCTCACATCCGTAAGTGGTAACCCTCTGTATCCTTACACGTGACCTGCGGGTGGTGCTAAAAACAGTCTCTGGTGGTAGGCTTCGGCCGCGGCTTGTTGCCCGGAGAAGCCATTTACATTCTAGGTCTTCATGCCCCATCTTAGACAACATCGTCACTTTACATCAGGTGAGATTGTGGACAGATGAAAGCTTATCCAGAATAAAAAAAAATTAAGAAAAATGCATTCATTGCTATACTGGGCCGGACGCAATACTTCGCGGGGATATACGAATGGCCTTGTATTGAGAACATAGCAACATTAGACACTTTTACCTAATTATAAATCATTATGTGTTATTCCATAATGCAACACTTTTCTATCAATTATGTATATTAAGTTTGTTACATAAGATCTGCAAATCGCGACCTCGAATCAGATTCACAAAGTCATAAATTTACATATTATTACAATACCTTTGAATAACTTGAAAAGCTTGTAAAGTAATTGTTGTAGGTAATCAGTAATTAAATCTATGGTTGTAATGGGAACTAAATTATATGGTTTTACGTTGAGTAGTTAGCGGTTGGTTAATTTATTGTTTTTAATTTGTTTTGTTGATAAATTACTAATCTTTTGAGGTTTTTTGGCTCTAAAATACAAAGATAATGGATTCAAGGTCTTAAATCCTAAAGTCGGATTTGGCGCGGGAAATAGTTTCTAAAAAAGGGGCAAAAATTAGTTTTCAGAAAATAAATACATTGTTAAATATCTGTATTCTACCATTTTAATAGTTATTATCATCGTCACAAATCAGATTGTAAACAAAAAAGGTACTTATACTAAGTTAAATTAACTTACTTTAGTATGAAGATCGACACAGACTTTTCTGACTGATAGTAAAAATAAATTGATTTTAACAATATTAAAAAATATATCAGTGGAATTGTTGTTATATTAGTGACTGCTTCAGAAGCGCGGTGGGCGCGGGTCCGCTTGCGGCGCAAGAGGTAGCGGGTTCGATTCCCGCCGAGGGTGAAAGTGTTTGTATGTTCTGCAGGCACGATCTCCTTGGTCTGGGTGTTTAATATGTATAATAAAAAATATCTATATATGTATGACTATTATATTAAGTATATCAGATGTCTAGTACCCGTAACACAAGTTTAGAGCTTACCACGGGGCTAGATATTGTTGTGTGAATTGTCTGGAAATATTTATTTATTTATTATTTATAATTAGAAAATTACTAATGTAAGTACTACGAGTATATTTATTATATATTTTGTTATAGAGCTAACACCTAATGGTTTATTCCAGAATAACATTCCAATTCGCCCCTGCGCAGAGGACGGGGAGTATTCCCTTTATTTAAAATATCCGTATGAACTACAAACATTTCAGAGGTAGATAGATACTTACCCATTTATTTCTAAAATCAGAAAACTCACTCCTAGCATAATATTTATTTTTTGGTATTTTCCAGTCTCGATATTTCAATCATACATTATGCAGCAAATTAACTATAAAATCATCATTAGTTTTAGTATCTATTTATTGTTTTTTTATTTTTTTTATTATTGAATGATTCAACGTGTCCAAAATGATTGTGAACAAAAGGTCAGGTAGTGTCGGGTATTATAATGGTTAAACTCGTGATTAAACTAAGGGATAATATTACTGTTTCACTTCTAAGTACTACCGATGCAAATTATAGATTATAAAATATCCTCGTAAATAAATTCATTACATTGTTACACCCCGTTAAAAAATTTTGTAAACCAGAAATAATGTTATTCCATATAAAGATTATAGCATTACTTTTCTGTATATAAGTTTCAATTATATTGACAAATTTCTGTCAAATTCAAATGTAAAAGACAAGTCTTAACTTGACAGTTAGACAGCAAAATATATTCCTTTCCCTACGCCCTCTGCCGAACGTTGAGGTCAGACATAACTTTTTTAAATATCATGGTTTTTAACAATATTATGACTTAAAAAGGCTACGATACCATGATTTGAGTGTCAAAATATCGAAAAAAAAGTCAAATCATGGTATGTTACCCGTTTTAAGTCATAATACAGAAAACAGTTACCTTACATTTTTGAAAAATGTAAAATTAAGAACTTTACGCTTTTTCAATCAATCACTATAGCAAGTAATATCTTTAGTTTTAAATAAAACTGGTTTGAAGTTCCTTTCAAATGAAATTTATTCATAGATTTTAATTATTCATCTTCAATATTTTAGTTTAGTTAAAATGTGTTTATCTACGGTCAGATTTATTACTTTGACCTTTGAATATTGCAAAATCAGCTGTTTATAAAAAATTAAGATGATGAGCGACCTCTTACTCAATAATTATTAATTACAGACGTATCGAAACTATATTGAAATTGTGGAAAAATAAAGGATTCCATTAACAAGTTCACATAATACACAGCTTTTATCCCCAAAACTACAATTGACACAAATAAGACAAAAAAAAAATGTTTTTATTAATAAAAATATTGTTATAAAATACCGTTATTACATTCATGTATAAAAACGTGTTTCTAAGGAGTTCTATGCCCAACAACGGCAAACATTATGTGAATGAAGTTAAATCGCTAACGTTGGTGTATTTTTAAGATACATAAAAAGGTAAATTTAAAGCTTCGGCCTGCGCGACCAAAGCGACTGCGAAGCGGGAACATCTGCCGCGAGGTGGACGCTACCTACACTTTACTATGGCTCTTTGCACACCTACGCAACAACAAGAGGGTACTTTTGCCGTTGCAGTCGCGTCCCACCTCCCGCGTTGCTGACGCTTATGTTTATCCGTAGATTAAGCTTTGAAATACCGTATAGGTATTAAAGTTATGTTATTTTTAGTTGTCATCGAAACCTAATTTGTACAGATTGCGTCGCTAACTGGTAACCCCCTTGCTACTAGGACTACTTATATGTAGAATGGGTTACCAGTAAGTGGCGCATAATGTTCATCCAAATATTTCTACGAACTTTCACTACGCTACAAAAGCTTTAAAATTTTAAAGATATAATATTAATGTCTATTTTATTTGCAAACCTTCTCAAAAGTAACAAAATGTTTGAATTTCAATTTAAATAGCTAAACTTAATTAACAATATAATATTATTTAGGGCATAGCGAGATTCCTATAACACAGGTATATTTTTTACCAGTCGACCCGACAGACGTTGTCCTGTCCCACGTCTCAAAAAACAATATCCAGTTGACCGTATTGTGAATCTAAACCATTCCCAGATCCCCTTGAACACACACAAAAAATTTCATCAAAATCGGTCCAGTCGTTTGAGAGAAGTTCAGTGACATACACACTCATAGAAGAATTATATATATAAAGATTTAGTAGAGGATCTCAAACCTTAGAAATTGTTGTTGTTACAAACCTTGTTATGAAATAACATAGCAGTTACTGGCTTGATATCCTTGATTTTCCATTGAGATTTATTGAAGTTACATCAATACATTGGTAATAAATATACTCAACTCATCAGAAAATGGCTGCAAAACGATATTAAAGCTTAACTTATATTTATTGTTCAAAACACAGGCTCTGAATAGAATAGCTATAGAAATACATATATACTTTGGTGCATCGACCATGCACAAAAATATGTAGTATATCAGTCACCCAGCACCCATAGTACAAGCTCTGCTTAGTTTGGGGTTAGATGACGCTGTGTGATTATTCCGGAGATTTATTATATCATATCAACACATTAGTACCTACCTAAGGACTTCCCTAGTAAATATTTTACTAGTCATAAAACAAAGTGGTAAAAGTTATCGATACAAGATTATGTAAATGGCGATAAAGTGCGAAAATATTTATCATTACTATAATATTATACCTACTCGTGAAATTTGTGTGTATTTTTAATCTTGTATTGCCCTACCACGCATTGACACATGGTATACTTTTCACTCGGAAAGGCATGTTTTTTGAGTGATATTCAGTAAATGCGGGAATAATGTGTAACGCTGTTAGAAATAAATTATTATTTTTTTTACTCGAGCAATAACTGTTATTTATATAAGTAGGAAACTTTCTAATTTACACAAAAGGAGAATCTCACATCTTTTCCCAAAGATGGCAATACCTACCGAATTAAATTAAGACTATAAAGTTCCAAACTACCTATTCAATTCCAAATTATAACCAAATCAATGGATCGTCCAAAACAAATACCATCAAACACATTTGCATACAATCCCAACGATTCAATTGACCCTAACCTAACCTTAAACAAAAATAGTCCATTTTTAACCCACCATCGTCCTCGTTAGTCCAGTGAGATATCTTAAAGTAAAAGTCGGCAGAGCCCCCCGTATATAAGGCTAAGCGTTCTCTCAGCTGGCATCACACCTTCACAGCCCGTAGAACAATCAACATGGCCAAGTGGACCATCGTAAGTTACATGGAGTGCAGTGCAGTGACAGTGAACGGGTCAAAAAGTGGTCTAGTGAAATAGTTCTAAATTGCAAGGTCCTTCAAACGGACCATCGGCTTCAACGGAATAAGTGAACTGAAGGATTCGAAATTCGTATTCCAAATCCAATTTTGAGTGCTAAATTTTTTTTATCTCGACACGGTTTCATAATATCTTTTTTAATTCGGAAGTAAAGTCGATTGTTCCAAAAAAAAAGTTTTCTAAAAAGCGGCTATTTAACATTCTATATATTTTTAATCTTTAACGTGTTTGAATTTCAAACTCGAGTGAAGCGAAAAATAACGCATTGACTTAACATTGATCTGTCAAAGTCATGCATTCGATCGATTTTTGATAAATAACGATCTATGTTGTAACCAGTGATTGTTGATGGACCGCTTCGATTCTCGAATTCATATCGCAAATCATTGAATGTCTGACCACTTTCACGCAAATCCTTTCTCCGTCACTGCACAGATTATTGCCATTAGATAATTAGGCTCGATTGGTGTTTGGAACTTCATAATCTCGTCAGCAGTTTTCATAAAATCTCATTTAAAAAGACGAAACTATTAAAAAAAAATATTTTAATAAAGCTGTCTGAAACAATTGCCTCTGAATCGCTGCAATAAATAATACCTACCTATTTTTCAATAAAACTTGCTTGAGACCTCAATGCTCTAGTCAAATTTTAAACTAACAGACTGCATATAAATAATACATACTGAATACATAATATACGTATTAGTTACTATTAAATCATCACAAAAGTAAAATAACTGTCGCATTATTATAAAGTCACTTTTACAAGATCAATATTATTAATTTGTTATTTCGAAAAAGACAAATAACAAAGGCTTCATAATAAATTGACAACTCAGAATAAAATATCAATATTCGAAATTTGTTAAGACAAATGACAAACATTCGAAATATAAATTTTTAAAACGATTCTTGTATCCGCAGGTCGCCCTCGCTCTCATCGGCTGCGCCGTCGCCGAGCCCCCCTCCGGGTACTCCTATGCGCCCGCCATCCTCTCTCACGGCGGCTCATCCCTCAGCAGCGGGGGTCACTACCACGCCGTCCCCGTCGGCCACCAATCCTCCGAGGGCTACAACGTAGACCCCCACCTCCTAGAGAAGATCAAGCACATCATCCTTAAAGACGAGATCCAAAACGAAGCCTACCAAAACGCCCACGGTTCCCAAGGAATCTCTCACGGAATCTCCTCCCACTACGGACCCCCCGCCCCCGTCTACGGAGTCCCCCACGACAGGATCGTCGGAATCGAACTCGGACACATCCAACAGGGACTCCAAGTGGCTCAGTACCACCAGGCTGAGGAGGATTACTCGTCCGGCTACGCTGGTGGCTACTCCAGCGGCTACTCCAGCGGATACTCCGGCCAGGGCGGCTACTCCGGCGGCCACGGAGCTTCAGTCTCCTACTCCGCTCCCTCCGTGTCCTACTCCGCTCCGGCTTCGTACTCCACCATCGGAGCTCCCTCCGGATCTTACGGAGTTCCCTCTATCTCGTCCTCTTATGGCGCGCCCCACCATTAAGTCATCAAAGTCATGTGATCGCAACTAGATGTAATGTGTATTATATTGTTGTAAGTTTCTGTAAATAAAGTTTCTATTTTTATATAGATGGTGTATTTTTTTACTCTCTTTATTGTACTATATTGACTGATTTAACTATAGCCCAGGACTGCTACTCAGATGTGCAATTTAAGATTTGCAATGGTAAAATGGTTCAAAGTCATTAAAATTTAAGGTCATAAATATGCAACAATATCTGATAACTTATGAATATTAATTCAACATCTATGATGTAATTATCTAGTTTCTAAAGGCTGAATCATTCCCTTTACAAAATTCACACTTTACAACTTGCAATTTAGCATCACGTAACAAATTATATCATTCTGGGAAATCGTAAAAAGAAATCGTACACTCAAAACCAACTTATTAAGTGGTCATCACTTTTTCTGAGTGCCATAAGTGATCAATATTACCACTTATTGGAAAAGGCTCACTTATTGAGTGTTCGATTTCACGTCTTCTCTTAGATTTGAATAGAACTCTAATATAATATTAACAAAAGCATGCCAAATTCGTAATCAAGTAAACTTAAATTAAAAATAATAGCAACCTTAACAAATAAAAATGTATTAATCAAGTAAATGCACAGAAATACATATTATACCTCTATAATAGTAGTAACACAAACATACAATGGAAAGTGACATGATCCATCGACAGTGAAGGTAAAATCTTGACCATTGTTTTACCTCACTTTTACTTTCAATCCAAGCTGGTTTCAAAATTACCATAACACAGTCATATCGATACGCGATAGTCATATATGGCTAGACAGTCCAAATAAACTTGAACTACATAAATTGCGTAATGTTAAGTGAATGTGTGGAATTTCGTAAATCGTGTTTGTATAAAGTCATGATTAAAAACGATACTTTAAACAGGTTTTTTTTTCAAAACCGTTGAATTTCTTATATACATAGTACATTTAAATATTCACTAGGAACGGACACTTTAGTTACTAAGATTTATATTTATATGTATGCTAGTCTGTAAGGTCTATGTTTATAAGGGCCTGAGATGCCTGAAATAAATGATTTATTATTATTATAATTTTAAATGAGGTTTTCTTTCAATTTTAGAAGCATTTCATAATCTTTATTCATTAATGTTAGAGTAATGAGGAAATATCTTTACAATGTATAAGAATAAAGACTTCCGCTGTTTCCTTAGATCTATACATACCTACTACAACTCAACAAATTTTATCGTCCAAGGCATAGCAGTGAACGTGTTTAGCAACTTCATAATAATAAAGAAATAAATATTATTGTTCAATTCAAACAGCATCATCTAATACCAAATGAAGCACAGCTTTTACTATAAGCGTTAGGTAACTGAAATACATTAAAAATATATTTTCATAATAAAGAAAAAGAGATTGTTTGTGTGCTTCAATGAGTTAATCTCAGGAATTTTGTGTCTGGTTTAAATATTTTTTGACATTTTTAACATAATATAACCCATTTAAAAACTTCAATATGCAAACTTCAAAACATAGGCAACGCTGTGGTGTAAAATAGTGTTATTGAACTTTTTAAATTACCAGGTTTCTAACAAAATTATGACTTAAAATGGACAAGACACGGTCAGTGTAGTGTGTCGTGATCGAGTTGCGTTCGAGAATGAAACAAGTGGTAGTAGCACTAGTGCGTGTCAACCTCGCAATAAAATACTCAGAAAGAGGGTAGACCGTTTCGTTTGTGAATAACCGTCTGCCCAAATCGCAAAGACAATGACAATTCAGTTGTTTCCGTGATCATGGCGCTTGCAACAGCGTCGAAATATCGGAAAACTCAAAAACCGTCGGTTCATGTTATGTTTTAAGTCATAATTGTGTTATTTAGTATATAATTGTAATAAATTACACTCGTAGATAAAAAATATTAATAAAGTAAGTGTGTAATAAATCGTTTTCTATTCTAAACAGAAGTGATGATTTTACGAAAAAATAAAAATTGTTTGTATTTGAAAATGCGATTACCTAGGCGAAACTTGTTTACTGAACAGAAAAATTGTTATGTCATTGTTATTGAGCATTGAAGTTTCATGAATTTCGTGGATGACTCGGATATTACAGCAGTGTTATGTTATCCCGTGCGGTTTAGGTGTGAAGCAGTATTTGCACAACCGTTGGATCACCTACTTTTGGAGCCTGGCAGCCTAACTGACCGCAAATGTAAGAGCAAGGAAACGTAATGCAACCTACTTAGAGAATTCACACATTTATTTTTACAAGCTGAGAAATTCGTAATTTCATCATTGTTTTTTGTCTAATCAAGTTTTGTGAGAAATTTTATGCTATAAAAGTCCGAGTCATAAAATGTATTAACATTTCATAACTAAGCCTGATACTATAAAATAAATCATTACCGAGTTGAGTAATATTGAGGAAAGATGGAAGATAAATTAATATTATTCAAGAAAGTAGGATGTCATGCATGTCTTTCTTGTTGATATATATTTTTTTTATTTTTCGCGATAATATTAAGGTGGTCTTTAACCACGAGAATTTTGAAAATGAGCTTTTTCCTTCATACAAACGTAATTTGTTTGTTGCATATTTATTATATTATTGTAAATTTAGATTTGCGCCTTCAAACAATCAAACGGATTTTTTTAATAAGAATCTTACTATATTACAAAATGTGTGGAGTATATCAGTCTACTAACATTTATTACAAGCTCAACTTACTCTAGGGTCCAAAACACTTTTTTTTTAACAAATAAATACTAATTTTAATTTTGAAACTTTCATAACAAAAACTTTCAATTGATGCTTATAAACAGAGGCTATAAATGAAGTACCTAACATAAGACTTTTGCAAAAAAAAAACTTCAAAATCCACACGCAACATCAAACCCCATCGTAAGCTCTAAGCTAAATAAACAAAGTCAAAGTCAAAACGTTTAAATTAAATTTAAGAAACAAAAATTATTTTGGAAATTCTAAAACTTTAAAACTTCCAAATATGTCAACATAAAATTACATGACTAATCACAGATACATAATCATAATCATAATTAACTAATAGACGACCTCTCATCCGGTCACGTAGCATAATCCATGCACTTGCACTTTCTCCGTCCGAATCTGATCTGTCGTAATCTTGCGCAGGCTCACTGGGCTGCATCTCGTCTAGAATAATAAGTGATCTAGATTCGTATTGAAATGTAGATGAGGTCAAGATGTAAATGTCAGTTTTTAGCACATCTCTTACGCCGTGATTTGCAGTCGGAAAACTTGTAGGTACAATAACAATACTATTGTTGTAATTTATTTTATAATAAATAAATAAGTCCCCCGGCGGGAATCGAACCCGCAACCTCCTGCGCCACCGAGCCACAGAGGTCGTCAATATATAAGAGATGTGTATCGTTTGTTGGTAATCCTAAAAAAAATAGTTTTTATTGAGTTTAGATCGCCACTTGTGTATGTTGTAACATTTGTATTGGCATGTTTAATAAATGTTCTTATCTCGAAATAACTGCTTCATGTTTTTTTTTGGGATTTAAGGCTTCTTCGCTAAATTGGTCAAAAGAGTCCTTAGAGTATCTATACTTCCATAAATACACTAAGAGTACAGCATTTTTGTTGCAACGTATTTTATATCTACTTTAATCTTCATATATATAAATCTTCTGTAAGTGTGTTAGTCAATGAACTCCTCCTATAGGGCTGGAGCGATTTTGATGATTTTTTTTTTGTGTGTTTTAAGGTGGATTCACGGTGGTGCGAAGCGGGGCTGGTACGCTAATTTTATATCTATTTTTGAATATCATCATGTCACTGTTAAATAGTTATTATAACAGTGATATTTTCAAATATGAAAGATTTCCGGCTTAAACGGACCACGCCGTTCTAATGAGGGTTGGTGGTGACCCTTGGTGACCCTCGTGGACGATATCAAAACGATCATTAAGTCTTCAGCAAAATCACGTATATACAATATTTAAGGCACATAACTTTCAAGTCACAATGCATACACAATTCAAAAAACTATGTCTTATATTTAAGTCAACCAATGTGTAAACAGCAATAAATGAATTGAGTATTGAGAATTGAGTATTGAGACACATATTAGACGCCTGGTATAGCTATTCTTCGTCGGTCACACTCTTGACAGAGTGGTCGTGGTCATCATTTCAGGTGTTGGTGGCAAGCTTCACAATACGCCGCCACTCTCCTCTGATGGCCGCCTTCCTGGTGCATTCATGCAGTGATGATGAGCCATTTATCGCCTCTTTTATCTGGTCGGTCCATCTCATAGGGATCTTCCTCGTGGCTGGTGCCTCAACCTTCCCCTGGACCACAAGTCGCTCGATATCCACCTCTCCTCCTCCTGGTATAGGTACCACTTTGTAAATCTTGCCATCTTGCCTAAAACAACCTTTCCATCCTGAACTAACCGGAACTGAGCACATGCAGGTTTAGTTCGTACATAAATCTATTGATCTATAGGTGCGCGTGATTTAAGCGTGAATGCTTATGCGCAATTCAATTCAATTCAATTCATTTATTTCACTTTTGGGACATTAAGAACACTTAGTTACGTCAATAAATTATTACATACATTATTATTTAGGAACTAATTAAAATTAAAATAATCAATTAATAGTGCAGCTGAACAGTCGCTTTGTCAAAGTATGAAGAAGCAGCTGTAAAGAGGCCTTGTCAAATTTGTCCTACACAATCTAGAATAAACAATAAGCAAGCAAGTTACATAATTCCATGTAACAATTTGAAGCAGACGCTTTATGAAGTACTAGCAGTACTCAGTGCTATCCGCGTCTAATGGATTTTCCCGTTGTATCACATATTTCACCGCGGTAAAAAGCAGCTATTTAGTATTTTTTTAGTTTAAGTTTCACTTGACCACAATCTCACCTGATGTAAAGTGCCGATGTGGTGTAAGATGGGGCATGAAGACTTAGAAGGTAGATGACTTCTCCAGACCACATTACGAAACATCAAAAAATCGTTTAGTAGTCGTCTAGTAGTTTTTAATCTTTACAGAATACTGGTTATTATCATTATTTTTTGTAGGTATTTTTTCGTTTTGTGATAAAATTATCACAAAAATCTAAATAGATACAATATTATGTAATGAATGGAAAAATAACATAAGAGCATGTGTGTATTATGAATGTAGATACTCTTTTTTAATCACTTATTATATTATACTTCATGCAATGAACAAACAACAGTTTCCAATGAAATATAAAAGACACAATCTGTAATGTTTTGTATTGAAACAATATGTTGATGTCTTCTTATGTTTTATTTATATGGTTTCTCACAGTACATACTTAATTATATAATTAATATCAGGAGCTACATTGTGACCGTGTCCCGGCCATAGATGAAGTGTGTGGGGCACTATCAACGTCACCGGTTACTTGTTGACAGGTGCGTTCCAATTCACATTATGCTACACAATCAATGGATATTAAACTAAGTTATTAGTTTCGAAAGTCATATCGAAGGCATTTCAAAGATGATTAATCAGTTTATTTAGTTATAAATCTCTCGCCTTATCATCATCATTTCGGCTATAAGACGCCCTCAGCCACAGCCGTAAGCGACAAATTATTTCGATCGGATGCTAATTGTATCCACCGGAGCCAGCAACTTTGGCCAAGTCCGTCTCGTTCGATTCGAGAACTTTTCGGCCCAACGAACATCTGTTCCCCATGCCATGTGGCCTGTCCACCCTCACTTTAAAGAGCTAATCCGTTTGGCTATGTCGGTGACCCGCGTTCTTCTTCGGATATTCTCATTTCTGTTTCGCTCCCAAAAGCAAAGCTCTCTCATTAGCTCTTAGAGCGACTCTGAGCTGTGATTAATCTATCTATATAATTAAAATTCAATTATGCAGAAATCTCAAATCTAAAATGGTATTAAGAAAGTTGCCATCCTAGCGGAATGTTCCGCTAGATATGTCGTAATATATTGTGAATTAAGAAATTAAATGCTGTTTTGGAATATATTTGCATGTTTATATATTTGTCATCGGCAACCCACAGTGACAGACAATGCGTTCCGTTTCGGTTACATGTTAAAACATTTATTTCCAAATGAAATTTTGTAATCTTTTCTCTCTCTTGTCTGGAATAAATTGCTTTAAGCAATAAGACCGCCCATTACGCATTCTAGGTTTAGTTTTAATTTCTTATTGTATTGTTTCTTTGTTTGGTGTGTAATAAAGTATTTTCTATTATATTCTATTAAATTGTCACATTAAATGGTGTAACTGGATGGCCAAGTACCTAAACCTATTTTTATTAAACCTATTTTATTAAACCTATTATTATGGATACCTAAACCTATTAATATCTTACTCCCAATTGGTCTCCATTCATATTATTTAGGACCATCACGTGATTCTTTTGAGGTGGAACTGAATGGCACCTGAATGAATAGCTCCTGACATGTCCACTTAGAGCACTCTCATCTCTCACTTCTACAACAAATATCATCGGACAATCAACCCCGTGGTAAGCTCTAAGTATGTGTTACGGGTACTAGACATCTGATATAGGTACTTAATATTATAGACATACATTATATAAATTTTATATTTTATATCATCTGGCGAGAACACATCGCATACCTCCATATCCTCTCGTGGTGTTGAAATCTCATCAAAATATGTTGTACATTTCTTGAGGTAAGTCATTTTATACATTTGGACAAGAATCTTGTCCGAATGTATAAAATGACTTACCTAGTATAGCAACCATTGTTATAATAAGGTGAAATAAATAAATCTGAAATCTGTCCCGTTATGATGTTAAAGGCCTGTTTAACCATCTCCTAGATAAGTTAGAAAATGATAAAAAAAATTTCTCTCAGTCACGTGTGACAAAACGATATTCTCTTGACACAACTAACCATTGCTTATTTTACTTGGATTTTGTCTTATGTCCAATAATGAATATTCTACGACTAAAGCAACATATATCCTTAAATAGTGATAATCTGTATCAATCTTAGGGTCGAAGGTCCGACGCGACGTTTCCAAACATATAGACGGCGCCATAATTAAGTTTATGAAATAATGCTAATAATATTTAAATGAGAATTCATTACATAAATCCGCTTATTATCATGCATTGTGTCTGATATCTTCCGTTCTATTGTTGTTTTTATAACGGGGTCACAGAAAAATTAAATAACTTCAATTGGATCGTAAATTGTATAATGAATTGAAGTTTTTTGCAATCTAATTGTATAATCTTTACATAGTTAAAAAAGACGCTTTTGATATCTGTTTGCTTTGATCTTCTGTGTAAACTAAACGAATTTAAAGTGAAAGGTTGACATGTAAGGCATGGTTATTACATAAAAAACTGTATTCTGTTTAGTCCATCTGTAAGCCCTTCCAAAAATAATCATCAATCAATTTAATAGGAAATTTATTATTCAAAGTTCCGGAGTGAAGGTTTATGACGTTTAAAGTTAGTATAAATTGCCCGAAACGTTACGTCACGCAAAACTTCAATGCATTGTATTGTTTATTTAAAGTTTAACTTTAGTAATTTACCCAATTGGTATTTTTTATTAAAACCATCAGTATGTTCAAGTTTCAAACCCTTTGTATGTACGTAAGTTATGTGTACGTTTCGTAGTGTTGCATGAAGAGTACAGAAATAATTATTTACATTACAAATGTTAATTTTCTATTAGATTGGAATGTTAAGATTGCATATTATCTTCTCAATGGAAACTTTATTAAACCTTTCCCTTGGATATCTCTTTCCGTTGCTGAAAACTGCATTAAAATTCTTTGAGTAGTAGTAAACAGTTGGCGGAAGATATTTCATTTTAGGAAGCTACCTTTTACCTATTCTAAGATCAGACATTTTGCTGCATTAAAATTATAAGTGGAAACTAGTTTTACATAAACATTAACACTATTGACCCAGGCATATCTGTTACATATTGCATAATGATATAATGTCTATGTCTATGCGTCTGTGATACCCACATGTCGAATATTCTTCAAACACCGTAAATCAAACTTAAAATTATGGTCTATGGTTACAAAAAATATTGTGGAATATTTACAAAATGGCGATTAGCATGTTTTGTATTATGAAATTTGGTTTTTACATGATTTATGGAGTGAAGACATATTCGATCCAAGCTGCCGCCATTGGCTCAGTGGGCAAAGATTTGCCTCCGGCACAAGATAAATATAATTTTTTTAATAAATAATGCCGGACAACCCACACAACAATATCTAGCCCCGCGGTTTGCTCTAAGCTTGTGTTATAGGTAGTAGACATCTGATATACGTAACATAATAGACGTTTAAAGATATTTTTATTATACACCCACAATATACATAAAACCTACACCAAAGAGCAAGTGCTGTTAAAATATCGATGATATATATGGTCTCATGGCGGGAATCAAACACACAACATCTTTTAATATAATGGTATTGATGTTGTGGGTTTGATTCCAAGAGACCATGTACAGTCACACTAAGATAATAAAAACTTGCCTCCCAAAAAAAATTTTGAAATTTCACTGCATTTCATTATCACATAGGTACCATACCTATGTGATTCATGGAATGTGCTTGTACCTATCAAATATATAAGGAAGAGCGAGGCCTTATATAACAGATCCATACTAATATTATAAATACGAACGCAGCTCGTACAGCGAGCTATATCTATGTAGTATATCAGTCATCTAGCATCCATAGTACAAGCTCGGCTTAGTTTGGAGCTAGGTGATGCTGTGTGATTAGTCCGGAGATATTTATTTATTACATTTCAAGCTAGAAATCGAATTTTATTGAACTGAGTTCCAACCTATGAAAAATGACAATTCCATGTGATCTGAGTTAGAAGGTAAAAAGACGTTTAGAGATCAGATCAGGTCTGATCTCGTCGCTGTTGGTGAAATCGGGAAAATCCATTCTACCAAATATCTATGCCGTCAATCATTGATTTATTTTTATATATTTTATTTATTTATTTAATCAAAACGGCCAATTACAGTAATTAATAAGACATCAGTAATATACAAATTAAAATATAAACACAAAAACGCATTGATTATAACAAAATAATTATTGTCTAATAAATAACAATAAATTCATTCAAAGCGTATTAAGATATACAATTTTAAAAATCTATACTAATATTATAAAGCTGAAGAGTTTGTTTGTTTGTTTGTTTGTTTGAACGCGCTAATCTCAGAAACTACTGGTTCGAATTGAATAATTCTTTTTGTGTTGGATAGTCCAGTTATCGAGGAAGGCTATAGGCTATATAACATCACGCTACGACCAATAGGAGCAAAGATATAGTGGTAAATGTGTAAAAAACGGGAGAAATTGTTCATCTTTGAAGCCTTCCATTGCGTGCGCCGTGAAAACGGTTCAAGATACACAAAAAATATGTATTAAAGAATAATAGCTCTTTTAATGATCTAAAAAACAATCCGCGATAGTATATGTCTATCTTTTAAGATTAACTCACAAAAACCGTTTTTATGGTACCTAATTTGGTCGAAATAATTTGTTAAGTTGTATCAACATAATAATATTAATCTTTATTCAAATAAATATGTTGTTGGTTAAGAGTACTTCATCCATAATAACGCGGGTAGCACCGCAGGGCACAGCTAGTAATTAATAATAGTTAAGTATTACAATAATGTCACTCTAATATAATAATGAATGTAGTGTAGAAATGTACAATACAAGAAATGTATTGTATGCATTTCTACACAAATAAAATACATGATCAATCGATTGGTCTGATGTCACCCTAGACCCATATTAGTATGGTTTGGCCTGCAATATTTACTATTTATATATTTAAAGAACCAGTATTTAACTCTATATGCATTCCGCTATTAGCTCTCGCCGTAAATGAGATAGAATTAGCCATCACCTCACAAGCCGAATAAGTATCCCGTTATTGCTCAAAACTGAGACGCAACGGATTACGTAAAGCAACCTGCTTAGTTGCAAAACAAGGGCCAGCTAAATGGACTTACTTTGTACATATGTATTCTAAATATCGTGTAAACTTTCGACTTAAGGTTTATAAGGCTAAGTAAACGAGTAAGTATTTTCTAGCCTTAATTTACTAACAAATGGTTGCACCCACGGGCGGAGATGGGGCAAAGTTTTTATGCATGAGTAATCCATTGTCCATACCTACTAATAGTCATCATCATCACCCTATTAATGTGCCCACTGGGACGCCGGGACTTCTCTCTTGACAAGAGAGATTAGACCTTAATTCACCGCGCTGGCCAAGTGCGAGTTGGTGAATGTCACATGTCCTTCTCAGAACATGCCAGTTTCCTCACGATGTTTGCTTTCACCAATGCACGCACTCACGCAAAAACACGTGTTTAAAATCGCTCATACATTTTCCATGAAGACAAATCCAGAGATTTGAACTCACGACCTTCGGAATAAGAGTCGAGTGTCCTCCCACTTAGCAAACACGGCTTTTATAAATGATCTATCGTAAATTAATATTTTGATTGTTTTTTTTTTAAATTTTGATGATTATTTATAACTGTTGACAGACAGTTGTTATTAGAAGAAAAAAAATAACTTTTGAATGTGTTGGAACCAGGTCTGTAAGTTAAATTGTGTGTATTTAATACATAAATATCTCGTAACAATGATTTGACTTAATAGTCTAAATAAACTTAGTAGTAGAAACAATAAGACTTTCTCATACCTTATTAGTAATAATAAAGTGTACACGATTGTACCGTGTCATTTTACACTTGTACCATTATCTATGTACATTCAACAGCAAAAGTAAGTGATCAAAATCAACGTTTCAATAAATTTCCTAGTGTTAAAGGTGCCAGATGCCACAAGTTATACGTGTCAGTATCAAATTTAAAATTAAGTTTTAAATAGTCAAAACAAAATGATCATATTATAACCAAGGATCGAAATAAATGTGATCACGTTATTTGATCCTTTACTTTAAATAAACTACAATCGTCAGTCAACTTTGATTTTATTTATTGTATAGATTATTTTAGGACCCTATTGCATCAGTTTTTTTTGCTGTTGACTGTACGTTCTAGAAACTTGTAGTCAAGATCGTCAAGAGAAAAAGTGATTTCAATATTCTTGCAAATTGTAGAATTTTTAAAGGTTTTGTCTGTTCACGTCCGTAAGTGGTAACCCTCTGAATCCTTACACGTGATCTCCGGGTGGTGCTCAGAACAGTCTCTGGTGGTAGGCTTCGGTACGTGAAACGATTTTTTCGTGTTTCGTAATGTGGCCCCGAGAAGCCATCTTGGTTTTCATGCTCCATCTTAGACCACATCGTCACTTAACATCAATTGAGATTGTCATCAAATGAAAGCTTAATAAAATTAAAAAAATATATATGATTAAATGTTAAATATAAAATAAATAATTAAGTGATGAAGGCGAATGTTTGGTGTGAAAAGTGATTTATAGAAAAATGTGTCATGTAACTTTTCCAAATCGGTCTAGAAGTTCCCTAGTCGCGTTCAAGTACATAAAAAATATATCTGTGGATATATAGAACGTTCAATAATATATGCCCGTAATGGGATGAAGTTATCATTAAACTATAACCTATATTAGAAATAAACAATATATATTAAAACACGTTTCTCCCGACTATCTTAATTCTAATCGATCAGAGCTTGTCTAATAGTAAATCTGCTGACCGTACACTTACACAAAGGAACATGGGGAAAAGGAAAGATGACTAAAAAACTAATTCGACGTCTATGTAGTTATTTAAAAAATTGTACATGCATTTTTCTTCCAAATGAAAAATGAAGACGGATACAGTGCAACGAAAATGAACTTTTGCGTAACGCTTTCGATTTATACTAAATTTGTACGTCACAAACCCCTACTCTTGGAATTTTCTTATTCAATTGATAAAGCGAAATATATGTGTCCAGTTATATAAAACGGGATAACAGATGGACAAAATACATCCTGTTATATTTACATAGGTATGGACAAAACAGGATACCTATTTTTTTATGTAGTCATCAAGCCAAGTGCCAAACACTTGTGTTCTCGACGATCCTATGTCTAATAGTCCATGTACCTACCACGGTACAGTCAAACTCACTCTAACGGCTGAGAGCTTACGTTCTCTGCTGACCGATACACTTCCTATTAAGTTAAGAATTTTCAGAAGCGGCATTTAATATTTTGTAGGTGTTTTTTTATTATTCAAGTGGTATAATATAATGCTTTGTTAAGTTGATGTTTTTTGATACTTGTTTTCTATAAAATCTTCACAATTATTTTATAAATATATTTTACACGCCTCGATATGGCCAGAGAGAAAAAATAAAATAAAAATAATCTAAATACTATAACTAAACTTATTCTATAACTACCTATATAATATATAACATTTAAATCATCAAATACCTAGATAACTACCAATAAGTATATACATTTACTAGATAATTAGAAATAGGTTTTCTTAGTATGAAAAATAAAACTTATCTTTTAGCTTATTCATTTTAAGGGTTAGTAGTTACAATTATTAAAATAAAAATTTATACAAAATATTTGGATTCTTAAACAACATTAATAGATACACAAAATGAATTTTAAATTTCACTGTTCCTACATGTTATGTTAACTTGTAGGAGAACATTTAAATTTAAATATATTTTTATATTTTATGCCAACTCTACTGTTTCTCATCTCTGCATGCGTTAGAGTGATGGATCTTGCGCGGGCGCATAAAGCCCGCCTCGACAGTAACCAGTTAATGTCGGACAGACGTTTCGTACTATTAAAGAAAATGTACTCTGCTTAATTGTATTTGAAAGTTTGTAATTTTGTAGTGATAACTTCTTAGCTTTGTCACGTAAAGCTTTTAGCTATATTTTTCGTAGAGATAACGCCCTCTTCTTTTTCAGTGGAATAAATGAAAAACGAGTATTCAATTTATATTGTGAACGGCCTGTCAATTTACAACTAACAGCACTTTTACATTCATTCATACAATGTTATGCAAAATTAATCATAGGAACTTAATATTGAGAGGCCTATGTCCCAAAGATGATCTACGGCTGTAATGTTGCTGATGATAATGATACAATGTTTTTATACATACATTAAATCCCGTTTTCTGGCAACGGCACTACCAGCCGCACTACCAGTAGTGTCGTTGCCAAATGAACGACACTACTAAAAAAAAATAACAAACTAAAGTAGAGCTTATTTAAAAACCCCTTTCATCAAAGTTGAATGAAGTAACCTTGTAACGGAGCAACATAAATATTATAAAAAACTTTCAAATTCTGAACTTCAATCAATCGTTCAAAATTAATGTTTATGCAATAATGACAATATTAGAAAAAAATGTAATTTGGCTTATCAATCATTTAAATTAATCAATTGTAATTTACTCAATTAGTATTATAAAAAACTGAACGACATTGTAAGATTTTGTCGGCGGTATTTAGTATTCTACTTTGACTTTATGTAAGGTTTATAGGTGGTTAAAAGAACGTTTGATAAAAAATGTTAAATCGGTTTAACAACAGTTAAATAAAAACTATTCACACTTGTTTATCTCTTCAATAGTCGCAAAATAATACATAACTAGTTTTATTGTGTATTTTGGATAATTTAGTTTTTATAAGCCAAAAATAGTTTTTAAAGGTAGGCCCTCGAATTATTAAATACTTTTATTCTTTAGACGGACCTTCATTTGACTAAAATCTCACCTGATGTAAAGTGACGATGTGGTCTAAGATGGAGCATTAAGACCTAGAAGGTAGATGGCTTCTCCGGGCCACATTACGAACCACGCACTGGCCCAGCCCGGAGGGTGGTGACAAGCCGCGGCCGAAGCCTACCACCAGAGACTGTTCTTAGCACCGCCCGGAGGTCACGTGTAAGGATTCAGAGGGTTAAAACTAACGGACGTAAACAGACAAAACCTCCAAAATCAGATCCTCTAATTCAAATGTTTCTCCCAAATATCAAATGACTGTGTAGTCTGCGATTATGCTAATAGGCAGATTTGTACTACATGGCCAGTCGTGTGGATTGCGCTTAATTTGCCGTATCATTTGGAGTATTAGCCGAATGTGTAGACGAGCCATCTTTCTTGTGGTCGATTTACTAAGCGATGGAGTTTAGTGGAGTTCTTTATTGGTGAAACATAATGTTACGTATTTAATTTAACTAACCTTGTAGGTCTTAACATAATTAACTAACGTCTGTGACTTGCAGAGTGCTTATTTTTAATACTTGTTTAAAATATAATTAAATAATACTTAGTTACATATATAATATGTAGATTGAAATGAAATGAAGTGTACAGATACAGTATTATAGTAGTACAGTTATATATATGTTTATGATTTACGATAAATTAGAGGTAAAAGCTTGTTCAAAATAAATAAACAGGATTCAACGCAAAAGATTAAGAAACATTTAAAAGTTTTTTGGTTTTTACAAAGTACATTCGCACAACAGAGGACCGTTAGGGCCGAAGATGTCTTCGAAGAATGAAGTACAGCGTCCATAAGAACTGGCTGCGAATTCAAAGTCGATGCAAGCCACTAAAAAAACAACTAAAAATAAATATAACATTATATAATTTTACTTTTTGCCTATTAAGTATCACACGTCTTAAAATAAATAAATATGATTCAGAAATTCCTAACTCGCTTCATCGACAGAAGCTTCTTAGAAACAAACTTTCACTAATAATTAAGGTCTAGACACACCAAACCATAGATTCGTGCTACATTATAGTTCATCGCTGTAAATCACAAATTGCGGAGAGTGGAGCCATTTCCTTATTAAGTTCACAGTTATATAAATGGTCAAGAACAAGGAAACACTTATAGGACCATCCAAACTGTATTGTCTATAATTTTAACTGATAATTCTTAATTGACATAACTTTAATAAATAATTATTCAAGTAGATTTAACTCTTTTGCAGTGCCCTTGCAGTAATAAGACCTATGCTGTATAAATAAATGTATGGAAATAAATAAATAAGAATTAAAATGGTAGGTATGAATAGTTACAAAAATATCTTGAAATTTTAACTTTTCTCTAAACATTATTTTCTGTCATTTTTGATTATTATACTTTGGAAGACTTACCCTTAATAATATTATAAATCTGAAAGTTACACGGTTTATCCGTCTCACTTCACGCAAAAATTACTTAACCGATTTAGATGAAATTTAGTACCAGAAGTAGACATAGGCATAGAAAAAATAATAATAATGTTTTTATTTGAAAAAAAAAATCAGTTTTACTAACTCACTAGATCACACAAACACACAACAAAACCAATAACCAACTGATAACACATTATGCTATTTAATTCTGTCCAAATATAGGGTAAAAACAAAAAAGTTTTGTATGAGTGGCACAAGCTTTCCCACGGTATGGTATTTTCCCTTTGTAAAACTACTATAAATTACTCATTTAAATATCAGATATTATAATTGACTGCCTCAGTGGCGCGGTGGGCGAGCATCCGCTTGCGGCGCAAGGGTTCGATTCCCGCCGAGGGTCAAGAGTTTGTATGTTCTGTAAACACTTTCTCCTTGGTCTGGGTATTTAATATGTATAAATATCTATGTATGTATGTCTATTATATTAAGTATATCAGATGTCTAGTACCCGTAACACAAGCTAAGAGCTTACCACGGGGGCTAGATGTTGTTGTGTGGATTGTCCGGAAATATTTATTTATTTATTTATAATATAGATTAGACTACAGAAATATGATACAGTTGTCAATATTTTGTTAAAAAACAACACAAAAACAACTTTAACAACTTAACTTTAAGCATATTCATAAATAGATTTTTTGAAGTAATAAATACCGCTCGGCATTATCGCTTTTAGGTTATATCTAAAAAAAACTCAATAAATCATATTTCTGTATGGTACAAATTATCTTCCTTCTAGCAGCTATTATAAAAGTTAGTAATAATCGCTGCTCGTTCAAAAGATGTGAACGAGCTTCTCATAATTCATAATAATAATTGTTTTAAATAACAGCATTTTTATTTTAAAAAAACTTAGTCATAGTTTGGAAAACTCAAGTCTGAATCAGTTATTTTATAATTTAAAATAATTTGAGGAACTTTAGATCACTCGCTCGACATAGATAATTAGTTATGCCCTTTTTCAATTAAATAATAGTTATTTGTTATATTATGAGTGGTTGAGCTTTTAAACTCGGTTCTCAAATTTAATGACCGAGCAAGCAAAGGATTCTAAAATTAAATAACGAGAAAGTGATTTAAAAATTTGAGTGAATAAAATGAGCACAAAGTGTCAAATCTTTGCAATCGAGTGCAACACGTAACTTTTCACCTCACCTTAAACTAAATTTAATTAAATTACAGCTCAATCGGAAATTGAGAAGTTAGTCAAAATGTAACATGTAAAACCTCAGATCAAGAAACTTTTACTTAATCTTTGGGAGACACGAAATAAATAATTAAAATAGAAACAAAAGGAGGTATTAACTCTGATGTTCCATACATCAAAAATATGTATAAAATCGCCACCATGAAGGTACAAGTAAATAGGTTTTATTAAATTTTGTAATCACAAACTTCATGCACACTACGTTCTTAATTCGAAATTAACTGCTTCTAAAAACAGCTTTTGCTTTCCTATATCAATGAGTATAAATACTCTTTGTGAGGTTGTATACAGATAGTTTTTTTTTGGAATTCCCCCTATGGGGCTGAATAACAATTGTCTTCTCCGTTAACATTTCTGACAACACAATATCAAATACTGCATTGCCAGCCAGCCTGCTAAGCGTGTAGTGATTGCTATTGCTCTATTTATCTTTAAAGGAGGGTAAAGTGCAGTAGTCTATGGGTAAGAGTGAGTTTAGTTGAGTCTATAGTCAAAGTTAATTTATGAGTTACAAACTTGCGACAAACATACGGACAAATGATATCAACACGTGCCAAGCATGCCAGTCAAGCTGAGACGTGGGAGATTATTGCCAGTTTTATAGCTGTGGAGCAACTAGCAACACTATTGTAGATATATCGCAACTGGCAACACAGGACAACGCATGCAAATGGTAAATTTATATTAATTGGGTTCCGCACCGTGGGCTGACTATTTTCAAATTATTTTCTTTGCCTTTAGAAGATATTTTATATATAAACCTTGGAGCCGTTTAGATTAAGCACTTCCTCTTTTTTTTTCTTATAAATGAGAAGCCTTCATTTGACCACAATCTCACCTGATGTAAAGTGAAGATGTGGTCTATGATGGGGCATGAAGACCTAGAAGATGGCTTCTCCGGACCACATTACGAAACACGAACAAATCGCTTCACGCACTGGCCCAGCCCGGAGGGTGGTGACAAGCCGCGGCCGAAGCCTACCACCAGAGACTGTTCTTAGCACCACCCGGAGATCACGTGTAAGGATTCAGAGGGTCACCACTTACGGACGTGAATAGACAAACCTCCACTTTTTTTAAACATTCATGTTCATGTGGATGTAATTGTAAACATAAAGCTCTCATGTGCCGTTAGATTAGAGATTGGACAGTTAGAATGTTAATTTGGCATTACAATTAAAAATCTCATAAAATTATCGGCGTTGAAGTCATCAAAATCGTACAAGAAATTCACTGTACCACTGAGACAGACCAGATAATAACTTGTATCCAATTCGTCTGCACTTAAAGATTTGCATCAACTTTAGCGTTTGATCCAATTAATATTACGCAATACCAGCGCTTATGCGTTTGGAAGTAGGTCTACATCTCTATGCATCACCAAATCGGGCTTAGGTCGAAACAATAAAGATATTATCGGCCATTGTGACCAGTTGCGTAAGAGTGAAACTTGCTTACTGGATCTGGTATGTCCCAGTTGTCCCCTCAACCTGGTTCAAAGGGGACAACTGCGACACACTGAGATCCAGTTGGTAAGTTTGTGTTTTTGAATCCTTACCAACTTACCAACGACATTAAAAAAAAACCTTTTTTTTCAAACAAAAATAAAAAATATATCGTAAAATCAGAAAAATATAATTCCAGTGAATATTATATAGATACATATTAAAAAATATAAGATTGTATTTAATGTTGGTTATTTTATCTCGGTTGGAAGCAACTTGCGTTGGCGACATTTCTTACAGAAACATTAGAACAAATTACAAAAGGATACATTAAAAATAGGGTTTTTTTGATTTCATACATCTTTTAGATTAAAAACAAATTATCTCTAATCTGTTATGTCCAATATTTTAAAAGCCTAAAATGTGTATTGTCCCTCTTAAATTTATTTAGAGTCGATGACTTTAACCAAAAAAATCTTAGCTTACCGTTGGATTATCTCCCAACTATTTAAACGCCACGGCGTTTCCCTTGTTTTTAAATTTTCCCGCAAAAACAACTTATTCCCCGCGGTAAAAAGTAGCCTTTCCCGATAAATGTGCTATGTGCCACTGAAAAATTTTTTCAAATCGCACCTATAGTTTCTGAGATTAGCGCGTTTTAACAAACAAACGCGCGTCCTTCAGTTTAAAATATGAATATAGATAATACCAAAACTCTTATTTTCAACTATCTTACGAGTAGTCTAATATTCATTTTTAATTCAACACCAAAAATCCAATAACATCACACACCGTTAACACATTATCAGAATCAATTCAAATTGACATATAAGTGAGAATTAAGTTACGCGAAATAAAGGCAAGTTCACACGATGACGTAACCGTGCCACAGCTTAATTTATATACGCGATGCGCTTACGCAACCAAAGTGAATGCTGACCGCAGGTAGGTGAGATGAGACCTTGCTACTGTGCTTTTACTTATGGATATACTTTACTTGTTGTTTTTCGACTATATGTTAATAATGTTGGAGGTTTTGGGTAATTGAGAGCACATTCGACTTTAATTCCGAAGGTCGTAGGTTCAAATCTTGCTGGCACCACTGGAATTTTCTTCCTGGTTAAAGTTAAAAAATATAATAAATAAATATATTCACGGACAACATCTAGCGCCGTGGTAAGCTCTAAGCTTGTGTTACGGGTACTAGACATCTGATATGCTTAATATAATAGACATACATATATATAGATATTTTTATTATTATATATATAAAACACCCAGACCAAGGAGGAAGTGCTTGCAGAACACACAAACACTTTCACCCTCGGCGGGAATCGAACCCGCTACCTCTAGCGCGCAAGCACGCCACTGAGGCAGTCTGTTATATACTGTTGTCTGTATATGTTAATATGTTGGAGGTTTTGGGTAATTGGGAGCACATTCGACTTCAATTCCGAAGGTCGTAGGTTCAAATCTTGCTGGCACCACTGGATTTTTCTTCCTGGTTATAGTTAGAAGGTCATCTGACATTCACTAACCCGCACTCGGTCAAGAGGCCCTGTGTCCCTGTAGTGGGAACATATATTTTTTTTAATATATATGAAACATCCTTTTAAGTTAAGTACTTATATTAGGAGAATTCGCTCTTCTAAAATGCATTAACACTTAAAATTAACTTTAATTCAGTGAAATAAACATTGAAATAGGTTAAGTTTAATCTTAATTTAAGTACCTATACAATTTAAAAGTTAAGCTAAGTTCATTTAAAAATAATGTTATAAAATATATTTTCAGGTAGGATTGAAATTGTTTGTTGACAAACCGAAATGTTCCATACATTTCGGTTTGTCAACCGTTTTTTTGTTGTATGGTACAAATTATAAAATTTAAACGTTAAAAGTTGTTTAGTGACGTGTAGTGAGTGTCAGTGTAATGTATGAAGTGGAATGTAGAAGTGTGTAATGTATGTAAGTAAATAATAAATAGGGTGGATTATGCTAACTTAGGCAGGCTCAAATTATCTAAAAAAAAGAATATGGAAAAATCATCAAAACACCAATACACTTCACTACAATTTTGTAACTATGTGTTGTGTTAATTAACTTAAAAACAAATTGTGTTCAAATGTTAATGTTTTAATGACTACAGCATAAATAAGCGATTAGAATCACTGACTCATTTTTGAAAAAGCCGTGTTGGCTAAGTGGGAACACATTCGACTTTCATTATAAAGGTCGTTGGTTCAAAATCCGCCACACTGGATTATTCTTCTTGAAAAATTGATGTGCGCTTTAAAACACGTGCTTTAACGTTGAAGTTAAACATCGTGAGGACACCGGCATGTTCTAAGAACTCTAAGGAGTTTGATGGATATGTGGCATTCACCGACCAGCACTTGGCCAGCGTGGTGAATTAAGGTGAATCTCTCGCCAAGAGAGAAGTTCCTGTGTCCCAGCTGTGGGAACTTTATTAGGGTGATATTAAGACTCATTTTTGATCTGGTTTTTTGACAAAAAAAATATGTTGTTACATTTTTTTTGTTTGGTCTAAATTCTGGCTCTTACTTACCACGCTTGGCAAGCTGCGTCGTTTCCAAGTTAACATTGAATAACCAGCCAAGTGCGAGTTGGAGTTACACACGAACGTTTCCGTATTATAATGGCAGAACAAATTATTTTTGATGTACACGTACACGTGTTCCGGGGAAAAAAATACGTCGTGTGAAATTGCCAATTTTGTCATTAAAATTTGTTTTTTTTTTTTTTTTTTTTTTCTCGGGGCCACATTACGAAACTCGAAAAAATCGCAATATTATTATTATTTATCGAATATAATCATGATTATGACGATTATGATAAAGCGGTATTTTAAGAACATTTAATAGAGTGCTAGCTGTTTTGTACGCGTATTAATAGTTTTTTCCCCGGGGCAAGAAGTAGCTACTCTCTTTTACTGGGAAACAGCCATGTAAATGCCAAATGGCGAAGTTTCATCAAAATCCATTTAGTAGTTTTTGCCTGAAAAAGCCATAAACACACACCTCCAACCACCTCCTCAAAAACTTTCGAGTTTACAAGATTAGGAATGAGTTCAAAAGTGTTTTAATTTAAAAGGGGAAAAATATATGGATCATTTAATATTCTCATCAGAATCAGAAAGTCACATAAATGATTATATACCTACATCGTTCATAATGGGGTTAAAACTTCCCGAATACTCTCCACGCTTGGCAGGCAGGTAGGCGAGTGCATCTTCTTCTTAGTTTCCCTTAAGGGTTTTACGACGCCCACGGAAGGAGATGGGGGCAACATTCTTACGCAAGTGCCCAAGGCGATTCTTAATTAATATAATTGATCGTAATTTACAATCCTGCTATATCTCATTACTCAACATCTTAATTAATAAAACAATAAGTAAAACAACCAAAACTGATTCAAGGAACTGCCAAAAATTACTTCCGAAGAAACCCATTATATTATCACGAAATCGCTTACAAAGTATTGAAGTATTTCTGTCTGTTATAAAGAAATAATTGGATAATTATATGTTTACGGACGCTGCAAAAAGGCGAATTTAAGAGATTGATTGTTCAAAAAATTTTAAGACGAACTGATAAATAATTATATATATAAAAATATTTTCCGGACTACTCACACAGTATCACGTGACCCAAAACTAAGCAGAGCTTGTAAATACCATCCATCCATAATGATACATAGAAAACACCCAGACCCGAAACCAGAAATTGTAGATCGTACAAAATCTGGTCCCCCGGCGGGAATCGAACCCGCCACCTCCTGCGCCTCAGGCGGACCTTCGCCCACCGAGCCACAGAGGTCAACAAACCGAGTATATGAATTCCTTTTTTAGGGTTCTGTAGCCATATAGCAAAAAACGTATTTCTTGTATTCGTCATGTGTGTCTGTCCGTTTGTATGTCACGGCTACATTACTATTACAATTGGAAATTGGTAAGTAGATTGTTTTCTCTGAACTGAATTCAGATTTTCTCAGAAAAATAAAAAATTAAATATTTTCACAGTATGTATTCTCCTTAAAAATTATATTGAGATAAAAATTATATTCATATATTTTATATTTCTAATCCAGTTTGCCCGAGAGAGACTTGCAAAGTGATAAAATGTTGACAAGAAGCATTTACAACGTTCCAGTGAAGCAAGCAAGTCAGTTAGTGTGCGCGTTTACAACGCTCCAGTGAAACAAGATAGTAACTCACGACGAGAACAGTTACAGCTAATTTTCGTTTTGTAACGCACTCAACTAGTCTCTTAGATTTGTTTCTTGTCATCGCTCTTATTGCATTCTATATTTATTATTAATAAAACTCATCTGTTGTCTGGCGATAACTGTAATCGTAAATTTTGTCTACATAACACAGACCTCAATGGCTGGGTTGGCAAAGTCCGCCTGGGGCCAGGAGGGTGCGGGTACTATTCCCGGAGGATCAGTTTTGAATGGTCTACTGACTTATATTTACTAAAAAAAAAAAAACTATTGTACTTGTTACCAATGGTAAAAGCTCTGCCCAGTTTGGAGTGAGGTGGTGCTCTGTGCGAACAGTAGGTACAAAAATATTTTATTTTTGGAGTTTACTCCTTAAGAAACGATTTGAGTTATAAAGCCCGGTACGGAAATTTTATGAGGAGTAAAATCAAAAAGTGTAACACGAAAGTTGAGGCGTTACGTAGAAAGAGACAAACATATATATCTGTAGGATTGAACGTGTAAAAGAATGAGATGGAATACATTACACAGCGTATCTCATTCTCGGGGTCTCCTCTTTGCGCGATACTTCGTAGTTGAGACTATGAAGTATCGCGCAAAGAGGTATTGCTGTATTTTATTTATATTATTTTGTAACATACTTTATGTAATACGCTTTATTGAAGTAATATAAGTAATCCGAATAATTACAGATATATGTTTGTTTCTCTTATCATTTTAGCAGATGCGTTCATTTACCCTTTTTTTCTATTCGATATATATATCATAATTATAGTTCGTAAGGAGAAAACTCCAATCGTGCGTCGTAGCTGACAACTTTTTTTTCACTCTATTTTCAATACAACGCATATAAAAAATGTAAGGTTTATAGAAGTTGTCTTTAGATTCAAAAATATCGGACGATATTTGTTAGTTAACTTTAATAGTTAATAGTAATAGTTAACCGTGAGAAACTAAATTTATTTTAGACTTATTCTAAAAATCTTGCTGAGACGCGGTGTCGGTGGATTTTCGGCCCCAAACATCATGTTATAATGTAATAAGTAGAATAGCAACCAAACGCTAAATATATTATCTTGGCACTCGATAAAGCAAAAAATAGCTGTTCATTATATTTGGACGAACTAACAGACATATCAGAATATTTTTATTCTATTTATTTAAAACACTTTATTTGTACGGGTACAAGAACGTGGGCTTAAGCCCACGGCATTAATGCCTAAGAATTTTCTACCCGTCAACCTGTAATGGTTTAAATTGAATTTTTAATCATAATATGTTAATTTTGTATTTGTAATCTAACAAAACTTACGTTTTGTACAAACCATATTACTCATTAATAATAAAACTGTCGAGTTACGAAAGGTTTAACAATGTGTAGGCATTCATCTCTATTCTTACATCTCAACAATAGTTGCAAGAACAAAGGACCATTTAGACTGGAAGGCGCGTTTGATTGTTTTAGTAATTTGATACTTGAACTAGATTTCATTGGAACGCAGGCTTAGGCTCGGCTATTTAGTACACTGGGCCTGCTCTGTGGGCGCGGTTGACCTAATACAAGTTTTGAATCGGTCAACTTCATGAGCTCTTAGGAGTCTGGGGTGTTGTACTTTCGGGCATATGGAAAAAAATTAACCAATTTAATACTATTTAAAGACTTATTTTGTTAACAAATTGCCGAAAAGCGTCACTCACGTCATATTTCGGCATTCAAAGAGTGAACGCAAGGTGAAACGAAATGTTTCGGGTAAATGCTTACTCGCACTTACCTACTACCTAGACGTAATAGACTGAGAACTTCTTTACAATCAGCGAGTAAAATTATTCAATGATTATTTTATGAATATTTTATTTTCATGTAAAGCTATTTAGTTTGTCAATTTTTTTAATGACAGACCAACCAAGATTGCACTATGTTTTAACTGTTGACTAATTTACTCGGAGATTGTAAATCGAGCTCTAAACCATACCAAGCAGATTCGTTAGCAGATATATGAAATTCTTGATTAATAATCCCACCATTTTTGTTTTTGAAAGGAGCAATAACCACCAACGCACATACCCCATTCTTTTAACTTCAAAATATCCCCAACGCTTGTAAAAAAACAGCAGATTTTTTCTGTTACCTGTGTATTCCCAAAGCCACGTAAAAAGGTCCGTAAATAAGCAGCATCCTTATTATTTAACATCTCCGTCTGTCCGTCCGAACTCGCACCGATATATCAACATTAGTGCTGTCCTGTGTTGAGGACCAGGCATGGGACCACAGAGCTAAGTCACTGGAAGCGACACTGATATAAAAGTTGAGTGCTTTAGTCGAGATGTTTTAGTCGATTTTTAACGCAAAAAGACTAGGAGGACATTCAATCAATCAATAATTTATTAATAACCAAAGAAAGTATAACTCACTCAATTTGATCGTATTTCCTTCGACCTTTTTATTTCTTATATTTTTCGGCCGATAAACCAATTTTGATGATTTGTTTGCTGTAGCATGCAAGTTGTTTCCAGATATGAAAGCTGGGTTGTTCTAATCGCTTCTCAACTCAATGTAAAAATTTAAGCGAACTGTCAAGACAATGTTATTTCAATGATATTTTTCGATTTTGACTTTGATTCAAATTTATTATTGAAAAATTGTCTTCATTTTAAACCCGTACCCGCAGCCCCAGTTTTATATAAATATACTAGCAGACCCCACAGCAAACGTTGTTTTGCAAAATGAAAAATTAGATAGTAGCCGATTCTCAGACCTACTGAATATGCATATAAAATTTCATAATAATCGGTTAAGACGTTTCGGGGGAGTAAGGCAACTAACACTGTGACAGTTGGATTTTATATTTAAGATTAGATAGATAAATATTTCCGGACACTCGGTTGTTTTTTTTGTTACAAATTGACATGTGTAGCAAAGATAACAATTCTAAGGCAACAAACACACAAAAATAACAGTCAAATTGATAACTTTCAATTTTAAAATGATTATATATTGTGAAGCAAGATTAATTTAATCGTATGGTTCTAAAATTAATTTCACTGAATATCATCTAAACACAAATTTTATAATAAAATTTTGTGGTAATTAATACGTCCTTCTGTAAGATTTTGTAATTTATTTTTAAATATATGTTACACAATGAGAATGTAAGATCTCCTTTGTTAATGACATTAGCAATATTGCTTGATTGTTTAAGGGACCGGTCTAGTAAGCAGTCAAAACACTTTTGTTTACGAATCAAGCTCAGGTTATCTTTAACCTGTGCTTGATTCGTAAATAAAAGAGAGAGATACCTCCGGACTGACCACAGAATAAAACCTAACTCCAAACTAAGCAGAGCTTGTACTATCGGTGACTGATATCGATCAATCATAATCATCATCAATATAATTATAATAAAAATACTAGGTATATGCGTATTTTTTATATTCACCAACCTGCCTTGGCAAGCTTGGTGAATTAAAGCCTTATCTCTCTCGTCAAGAGAGAAGTCCTCTTCCCAGCAGTGGGAACGTTAGGAAGGTATTGATGAATATATATTTTTTGAAAATGCATACATATGATACATAGAAAACACCCAGAGCCGAAACCAATTTGAATTTTTAATTCGCCAGTGTTTAGACTTAGGAATAACCTCAATAATAGTTTTTTTAGTAGTTTTTAGTAGTTTTTTTTTATATTCCGTTAGTTACTAGATATATATGTATTTTTAGTTTGTTTTTATTTGTATAGAAAGTATTTAATTAATGTGTTATGTGACTTGCGAACTGTTTGTTGTCCATTTTCTTTTCTTTGTATTGTTTTTAATTTATTTATATGTGAAAACTTTTAAAAGGCCTTCAGTGTGCACATATGTGTATCTTTATTGTTTATATTACATACTAGCTAGCTGTAAGTTTTCCTAAAATCTTAAAATAATAAATAAAATAATAATAATAAAATGCAACATTCACAATTCGATTAAAATTAAAACATGAGGCCATGTAGAGGCTATTCCATTGTCTGTAGCGCGGCGCCGCCCCGTGGGACGTCAAAAATGAAGATTTAGTCCCCCGGCGCGTCATACGTTAGCCCTAATGAAAACACGAGCCGAGCTGTTGGACACCTCTCTTAGATACATTATTACTTTAAGCCCTTGAAGAACTTACAACATAAACCTATTTTGATATATCTAGGATACTGGCTGGAAATTTTCTGACTGTGACTTTGAGATCACAATTATAAAAATGCGAATGTAACTCTACTCTGTCAGTCTGTCACGCAAAAAACTACTGTACCGATTTGAATACTTTTACTTAAATATTATTTCGCAGGAAAATGGATTTATGCGACGGGTAACACCGCGGGGCACTGCTAGTACTACCTCTAATACTTTTAATTCTATGCATTTTTCGGATGCTTATTATACAATATATATTTTTTTTTTTTAGTAGACCGAGATTTCAAGATTTGAAAAACAAATAGTGGTAATAAAGAATGTTGTTTTTTAGTTTTCAGAGAACGTCAAAACGTTAAACTTAATAATTACTCGGGACCAACTATAATAAAAAAAAAAAAAACTAGATCTGAACTATGAGCTCAAGATTAAAATTAATTTAAATTTAAACCAAACAGAACTTACACTACGGGTGTAACTATAAATGAATATATAAATGTGTAACTTAGATTAAGATAGGTAGAAATATAATCCAAATATGCTTTGATATTTTCAAAATAACTTTTTTTCCAATTTAAGAATCTCCGTCATCATCATCCTGCCACCACCACCAAGCCCTTGTCCCACATTAAGTGGGGTTGTAACATCGTGTACTATTCTTCCATTTTCTTCTATCACACGTCATCGCAACACTCACTCCTTTCAATATCATATTTCCAAATTGTTAACTTTAACTTGACCTACCCAAGTGATTTCTGGATATCATAAAATACATTTTATACGATACATCGTATCCTAGCTGGCCCGTTCTGTCTTTGTTGGAATACTAAACCTTCCTCGTGAATTACTCTACCTGTGATGATGGAAACCACATAAAGATTTGTTTAATATTTTTTGAGTTTATCGCGAAAATGGGGACAGAAATACAAGTGGGGAAACTATATTTTATAGCAAGTATAGTAATAGTAACAGTATTAAGATGGTGATGTAAAAGAAAGTCTCACGTCAGATTCACAATCGGTCTCGCTCATCTCCGCCCAAGCCGAGCGCTAGTAGACGTAATTCTGATTAGGCAGATTTATAGGGCGGGCGGATCGTCGTGTGTGGATTGATGGCGAACCCGATGCGAATGGAAAACCACACTTGAGTTCTCAATTTCCGTTTTTGCAGCGGATTATTATAATGACGATTAAATTAATTAATATTTTTGTTCTAAGCTTACACAAGAAAGTTGTGTTTTTCAAATGGTTTTACAATGGGATTATGCAAGAAAATATTTTCGGTTTTAAGTATAATGGATGTTAAATTATTGTTTTATTGTTGCCTGGGTTGTATGTTATACAAACTTGTTCAATCAAATGTAAGTGGATCATCAAAGACAGTACAGTACAGGGCACGACTTGCGAATCGATACGAAAATTGGCATGTTATTCATGTCAAATCGAGAAAATGTCTCGATATTTATCGATTTGATCTGTATTAGTATTCGTACAAGTACGAAAATCACTTAATACACAAAAATTTTATATTTTTTTACCTAAGTCTTCACGTCATCAGAAGGAGTTTATTATAATAAAATAAATACCCCCTTGATGTTGGAACGAAGCGAAGCATTCTGAAAATGTGATTTGAATTGCTACTAGACACAACTTTAGAAAATAAATTATTAATGCGAAAGATTGTGAGAATGTATGCTTTCATATTAGAATGACCCATAGACCACTCTTCACCGCAGGAATCTATTATTACGAGGCTAAGCCACGGGCGGAAAGCTAGTATCATAATTTAATACTGCAAGTATCAATATGAAGCGACCGACGATACCACTTCAAAGCCCAGACACCGAAACCAGACCATAACTCCCATTAAAAGCCTTCAATAAAACAGTACCACTATCCATTTTTGCTATCTTCCTTCATAAACAGGGATCAGAAGCCTTACCCTTTCGCTATAAATCTGGTGACCCCCCGGGGTAGGGGGAGTAGGGGGGGGGGGGGTCGGGGGAGTGGGGGGAACCGCGAGGTGGTTTTGAATGGAGATTGAGCCAATTAAAGTAATCGCCGTAACAGTCGGCGCTGCCTTGGATTAGTTCTGCGGCGGAGGGCTGTGGAGTCGCCTTTTACTTCCGGTGAAAGTTTTTAGGAATATTTGGATGTACAGTATGCGTAACTGGTAATCCATTCTGCATACTACTGTACAAATATATTTTTATGTAACGAATAACCCCACTTATTATGAAATTACCTAAAATAAAGAGGGGTTTTTAATCACACTTTTTATCCTCCTCGGTCACTTCAAAATATTTTACAATTTAATTATTTTTTTTTATAAAATATTATTATTACCATAAAATATAGATGTAAAACATACATAAAAATTAACATGTATCACTAAAGTGGATTTTTTAAGTATGTTGCATGACTGGGTTGTCTTGTAAATATTCAATAAAAGTTGGTTTACTTCTTAGTAAAGTTTCGGTTCTGACACAATAATCACAAAGAAAAAAATTTGTCATAGAATCCAAATGGCACGTTTTCTATTATCATTAAATAATTTCTTTGAATAATACCTTGCGATTTTTGCCGCCAAAATCTGACATAAATCGTTCACGCCGTTAACACAATGTCATCGTTTTCACAAGCTTCTGTAGGTCAATCAAATCAAACGTCAAATTTGATTGCTCATTCCCAGGTTACGATTGGGATGAAACTTTACCAGCTTTGGAGGTTGTGTCTGTTCACATCCGTAAGTGGTAACCCTCTGAATCCTTACACGTGACCTCCGGGTGGTGCTAAGAACAGTCTGGTGGTAGGCTTCGGCCGCGGCTTGTCACCACCCTCCGGGCTGGGCCAGTGCGTGAAGCGATTTTTTCGTGTTTCGTAATGTGGTCCGGAAAAGCCATCTTCTAGGTTTCTAGGTCTTCATGTCCCATCTTAGACCACATCGTCACTTTACATCAGGTGAGATTGTGGTCAAATGAAGGATTATCAACCAAAAAAAAAAAAAAAAGAATGTCAATCACGCGAAATTTTAATGCACCGATCATCTTAATTTTTCGTTTGCAAGATAAAAAAAAAATAAAGGTACACTTTTTTAAGTACTATTATTTTTTCTAGGCATCGACCCTATTGTAAGTACATCTGTGCTAGTTCAATATTTTTGTAACATTCACACATCACGCAATATTCTAATTCTTATAGCCCCGGTCGGCTCCACGGCTCCCGTCTAAGGATTAGTATCATACAATACAAGCAAGGACTGAATCCTTTTATTTATTGCTATTTATTATTATTGCATTCCGCGTTCATTCCTCTCTAATATTGTCTTGATATAAATTCCGCTTAGCGTTTCGGAAGCTTGTTTTAAATATTATTGCTAATTAGCCATATTAGGATCGCGGAATCTTTGACTTTGTTTACACAGTTTTAAAGTTAAAGAAATATAACAGAGAGTTTTTATATAAATAACTAGATATCAGTTTCAATTGAATGACATAAAGATAAATAATGATAATGAAAATCGATAGTATAAACTTATTTTAATGATTTTCACGTTAAGTTTGTTCTTTTAATAATAATACACTACTCAACAATGTCTAGGGAACAAGCAATAATACTTCAATTTTTGTGTGAAAACTCGTAAAAACGTACTGGTCACTAAAATTTATAAATTAAGGCTGGAAGAGGAATAAATCATTTGTTCGAAATTCAAATTTTTTTTACAAAAGCGCGTAAGCTTTCAAAATAAGACGTAAAAACCGAACTTGGTCGCAGAATAAGGGGTCTGCTAGCATAAAGTTGTTGTGATTTTTGTCATGTATCGATTTTTTTTCTTGTGAAAAACCATTACCGTTGACTTTTTCGATATTTTTGAAACTCTAAGCGTTATGTCACGTCGTCATTTATCGCGGGAAGAGATGATTAGGGCTGTGGGTATGTTGGAAGCTAGACGCAGTCAACGCGATATCGCGGCCGCTGTTCACACACAGCCAAGCGTAATTTGCCGATTATGGGCACGCTACATGGCTACAGGAGATGTAGCCGAACGTCACCACGGAAGATACACCCATAGATATCCATACTACCCAGAGACAAGATAGATTTCTGCAAATTGCTGCAAGAAGGCATCCCCAGGTTACAGCTCGCCAGTTGGTTGGAAGACTAGTCCCAGCACCAATTGGTTATCAGTGACCAAACTGCCAGGAGAAGATTACATGAAGTCAATCTCCGCGCTCGCAGACCATTAAGAGTTCCAGCTTTGCGACGTGGAAATCGAGGGCGTCGATTATTGTAGGCTTATACACATTTGCGATGGACCGACAATCAGTGGGCACGTGTTCTCTTTTCCGATGAGTCTCGCTTCGGATTTCATCCTGATTCAAGGAGAGTGCGTGTTTAGCGTGTTTCTGGTCGCCAAAGTAGACTTCGAAATCCTCAGGAAGTTCATCCTTATCAAGGCGGAACGATCATGGTGTGGGCTGGAATTCGCCTGGGTGGGAGGACTGATCTCGTTCGCATACGAGGCAATTTGAACGCAGAGCAATACATTGAACAGATAGAGCATCCTATGGTCACCCCCCACCACCAGCAGTTTGGCCAAGATTTCGTGTTCATGCAGGATAATGCATGCCCACACACCGCAAGACAGGTGATGAATGTGTTCAGCGAGCACAATATCACGGTATTAGAGTGGCCTGCTCAGTCCGCCGATCTCAATCCAATTGAGCATGCATGGGATTTAGTCGGAAGAAGAGCTTTCAGTGATTTTCCTCAAAATTGTTTCACGGGAGAAGAACTTTTTTCGCATCTCTCCAGAATATGGAGCCTTATTCCACAGGCGACAATTGATAACTTGATACTCAGCATGCCACGCCGATGTAGAGCCGTGGCTAATGCCCTGGGGGGTACAACGGATTATTAAACAGCTGCAAATAATGTTTTTTCATTTAATTTCCACGTAAGCGTCATATGTTTTTTGTAATTTGGAGCTTATTTTTTTTTTGGTTTACGCACTCTTTGAGTTTTTTTAATGAAACCTTAATTTTTTACATGAACGCTTTTTATTTAATTGTATAACTGAAATCAAGAATAAATTTCGCTTCTTTTGATGTATAACATCTGGGACAAAAAAAAGTTGAATTAAAAGTATACACTAAAATATCCTTGTTCCCTAGACTTTGTTGAGTAGTGTATAAACAACTTTACTTAATTAAAAATAAAATTCTCACTATTCTTAGTGCCTATTTCACTATCTCCAAGTAAATTAGTCAATATTTAAGTATAGAGCAATCTTGGTCAGTCAGTCACTGGCAGTTGTCATGAAATTAGTTAATTTAATAGATTTTTTATCAAATTTTGAATGTTTAGCTCTATATTTTAATCTATGACTAATTTACCTCTCAGAAGGTAAAACAGGCCCTTAGAGAGCTGATTCAAATTCAAGCTTGATACACCCAGACGTAAGGGGTACTTCGGGCTTCAGTTTCGATACCGCTTTTGTTCTAGCAATGCTAAACTCGGTTTTGCTATTTTTGCACATAAGGATTATACTGTAAGGTATGTATCAATCGTAATGTATCGCAACTGGTTATTTAGTTTGTGTGAGTGATACATAAGGTATTTTTTGTAGCTCAAGGTAATATTACTTTTTTTATAGAAATTCAGTTTTCATTATATAAGTTGTTCGAGGTAGGAACCTTCCTATATGTGGACAGCCTACTTTGATCACTGTCTCGCTGACTGTTAAACGATAAAACTTACTTTTGATAAACTCGCAGCGGTTAGAATATCATAGATTGTAACTGGGTACCAGACGAGAAAAAATTCTAAGTTTGTAAATGGATACATAATTCGGCTTCATAAGCGAATTTAAGGAAACTAATAATTTAAAGAAATATTTTTATGACTTTTCATACATTTTTTTTTCATGATAAAGAGAATTGTTTAATTTTATGTGTACCTTATTTGTTTGTACTCTCACATTTATTGTGAAGAAGTGAACGCTATGGTACTTGTCTATCACACACAATTATTACAAACAATTAAATTTGATAAGTTTTTACAGAATAACTAAAAACCAAAAAAAATTATAGCAAATAATATCATGTCACCCTCACATGCCTCATCAGCTCATCACTAACATAATTACTTGAAATATAACAAACATTATGATATAACCCATTTCTTTCCTGTTTATCCAAAGGTTGCCTGGAAGAGATCGCTCACAGCGATAAGTCAGCCCTTTATACCCCGATCTAATGTCTTGTTATTGTTTGCAGTTTGTATTGTATTTGTAGTGTACATTGTACAATAAAGAGTTATCTAACTATCTATCTAACCTTTAAAACTATCATGGTTATCAACACTATATAGATTTATAACTCTAAAGATAATCAATCATGGTAAATATGTTATAAATCTAAATAGCATTATGATATACTTAATGTATAAAAGGACGATTCACACATATCAGTGAGCCCACAGTTCCGGCACAGTACCGCATCAGTGATAATTATTCTTTCAAACATTTTCTATGGACTGACACTGACGGTACTGAGACGACACTGACACGGACAAGTGTGAATACATCCATAGAAAATGTTTGAAAGAATAATTATCACTGATACGGTACTGTGCCGGAACTGTGGGCTCACTGATATGTGTGAATCGTCCTAAACCTTCTTTAAAGTAAAGTAGGAGATGTTTAACCCCTCAGCCGGCGGAGTAGTTAGAACGGTCCCGCCCCGCGGGAGTGTTCCATCAATCCGACTGATGGAGATTTACCGAACATAACTACGCAAACGTTGATTTTAGCTTTACGTGCAACGTTTTGTTTTGATTTTTCACTCATTTCGAACCAAAGATATTCAATATTTTTATTTCTTTCTAACAAACTAACAACGTCTAAAAATGTGGTTATGATTTGGTGTGTCAAAATTACTCAAATATTTTTGAGTATTAATTATGAAAGTTTCCTTATTTTTTCACTACAAACTCATTTTAATGGTTCTTTCATTATCTTTTTTAAACAGGAAGGCAATCCTTGCGCCTATGATATTATTACGAGTTCAATATATAAACTTAAATCGGTATAATTTTGTCTATGATTGTTCAACAATAATAATAATTGGCATTCAGAGGGCAATACTCGTTCTTAAAATTATAATGAATCGTAAGGAAACCGATAAGAATGTAACGATTTTAGGTTTGCACCCACAACCTTTGTAATGAAATTCGACTCAGCCAAAACGCCTTTTAAGATGCACAGACAAATAGATCCTTATAAATAATACCAACATACGCCGGTGCATCTCGCAAGTTATTGATCAAAACCCAGATCTGAAGTTGATTTATTAAGAAGAATGTGTGTGCGCAAGAATTAGAGGCGCTTTCATTGCGATTTATGGAGCAATTTCACCGCAGTCGTGATGGATGCTCGAATCTCTCAGTGACATGGATCATTGCTTCAATGCATTTTATAAAGTGCATGTAATGGGATAGCACGGCGTCTACAGGGCAAGTCGTTTTAGGAGGCTATTCCTTTATGTGACTAACTTGTCTAGGACGCTGGTCGTTCAATTCGAAGCTCGTTTACATTCAAAGTCAAAGTCAAAACGGCCTACATAGACAGGTCAACGTAAAATTAGTAAAAGTTAATTGTTTAAAAAAATAATATCAAGGAAATAACAATGTCTTGACAGGTCGCTTCAATGTTTTATACTGAGTTTAGAAGCGAATAGAACAACACAGCCTTATCAGTTATTACAATTTTGTAGTTATTAAAATTTTGGTTCTTATAAATAGGTAACTATTATAAGTTTAACATTTACAATGAAAAAATAATTAAGTATTTTTTCATTGTAAATGTTAAACTTATAATAGTTACCTATTATAAGTTTAACATTTACTACTTTAATGAAAAAATACTTGTCATTATAAGGTAGCTATTATATCAGTCCTGGTCAACCAGAATTATTGAGCCTGTCAACGTGGAACTAAGGAATGTCTATCCAAGCAGCATCATTATTTATATGATCATTTATAGAATAATTCGCTTTTTTCATTAGACTTCTCTTAATAAATAATTTAAATTTTGTAATAGGAAGCTCTGTTACATTATGAGGAAGCTTATTATAAAAACGTACAGAGTTTCCCATAAATGATATGCCTAGTTTTTTGAGTCTGTAGGTAGGAATTAGTCATTTTTCCTTACTTCTCGTGTTAATACAATATACATACGTCACTTTTCTTAAAAACATATGCTTGTTATTGTGTTTGGGTTAAGTTCTCAAAAATTATTAACTGCTTCGTGTTTACTATTAACGGGATGGTATGGATTCGTCTCGTTTACAGGTCCAACTATTCTAAAAAGAAACTTGTCCAAAAAAAACTTTGGGCTACTTCAAACAACGATTGTGAATTATAATCATTTCAAAACTTTAACGAACCTATATTCGCAGATTTTATTTGAAGAACACTATGTTTAAAGTCTGTCATATTTAGGCGAGTCAGCTCAGCTATTTAGACGAGTTGATAAGTAGACGATTAGCGATGTAGACGAGTAGAGTGAATGATCGGTTGATTCTGTAGACGAGCCTTTTTTTAGACGAATCAATACTATCCCATTAGTTCGTCACAAAATGCGTAAATTGAAAGCACCCTGGGAATTGAAAGAATAACACAACTTGGTGTTAGCCTTAACTATTACAATACTTTAGGTATCTTGTCAACTTCGTCGGCATAGACTCAAATGATTTGTAATATAGATTTATGAGTTTTTATTATAGACACAGTATAATGAGGCAGAAAATAAAAGAAAAGCATGATGGCTGTGGGGGAAAACATCGACTATCCTTTATTTTATTTTTTAAATGTATGCGTCCTTTAAACTGTGGAACTGTGTGTGTGTGCTTGTATAAGAAACAACTCTGTTGAATCACTCTTGCTGTAATAAAGTTAAAAACAAGAAAAACCTCTTCTATCACTGGTGAAACCGGCCACACTTTGAAGAGGAGTTACGGAGACATTGTCTGCACATATTCTGGATGCCCGGCAAGTCGAAATACCACTCATATTGTACCATATAACTTTGAAAATACCGTTTGAAACTCACTCACACAAAGATATTGAACTTTTTGGACTTCTTTTCTACCAATAGAATAGCAGAAGCATTTTGAAAATACCTGCGAATTCAGCGTAAAACTTTTTTGAAACAACAATAACAAAACGAAGCAACAGCTGACATTTGACAGACGATGAAGTGACATTGACATCTCTAGGCAAGGAAAGCGTGTCTGACAAAAATAATGTTGCCAGCTTGAAACGAAACTCTTTGGTAAAACTTACCTACAGCTTTGTTTTAGCTATAAATCCTTAAAATTGGTATAGCTATAATCCTTGTATGCTAATGAACGTATCTATTGCTGCTTAATAGGTACCTTTCTGAAAGTTGTATGTCCTCAGTGGGATATTGCGAAAGAGTTTTCCGGTACCGAAATAACTGAGACGCCTTATAAAATCCTGATAGCAAGTCACTTAAGCAAGTAGCTTCAAATAATTATAAAGCATAATATCCTTACTCCTCACAGCTTAATTAATAATGCCTAATTTGGTTCAACGCACTCCGACGAAGGGAAAGCAAAAGGAAACTGAGACCCAAGGCCCAAGTCAGTCTGACACGGAACAGGAAACAGACCGTAACATAAATCGACGTGTTAAACGAAGAGCTATACGTAGCCCAGAGCTCGTAAACTCGTTTAAACTGGAAGGAACGCTGAATACCTTCCAACAGCAGATCTCTGAGCACATGACCCAGTTATTCACGTCATTCCAAAAAGACCAAGACGCCAAATTTGCGGCACTTATGACGGATATTCACGCTATTAAACAAGAGGTACAAGAGATTAAAATATACAACGAAGAAACAGATAACAAGCTGAAAGCTCTGGATTTATGCTGTGAAAACATCTCTGAAAACTCTAAAAAGTTGGAGCAGGACATCAAAATGAACTCCGATAAAACAATGTCACTGGAAAATAAGCTAGAATTTCTAGACCGGCAGCTTAGCCAGTATAAAATTGAGATACGAAACATCCCATACGAAGAACGAGAATCAGCTCAGGATCTGAAATCAAAAGTTCAACAAATACTAAAACTATTAAACATAGAAACTATACTGACGGATGTTCGCAGTTTAAAGAGATTGTCGGGTAAACCAGGCTCACAGCGGTCTATCATCATGGAAGTACCCAGCCTGGAAGCAAAGAAGACTCTCCTTCAAGCGGTACGTCAATTTAACAAAAAAAATGCAACCAATAAACTCAGCACCTCGCACATGCTAATGCCTGGTTTGCCTAAACCAATATATGTCAGCGAATGTTTGACAAACAAAACAAAAATGTTGTTCTATAAGGCGAGGGAATTAGCAAAACAACATAATTATGCGCACTGTTGGACCTCAAATGGGCAGATATGCTTGCGCAAAGAAGATGGCGCCAAAATAATCTTCATAAAACATGAAGACCAGCTCCAAGCCCTGTCCGCATGACTAAGTTGGCTACCGATCCTATATTTATATAAGTTTAAACCCGTGTATCGGGTATTCGTATTTAGTAAAGTAAGTTGTGTTCTAGTGTTTCTCGTATTATATATCTACGTTGTGTTTTCATGTTTTTATAAGTTTTATATTGGTTTGTATCATTTGGCCCCAAACTCTATAACCATTAGCCGCTCGCTTGAGACAATTATTAATGAAATGCATAGTCTTCCCAAACATTCGTCCACACCTAAAACGCATGAAATAATCGCAAGTTCAACTCATGGAAACATCAGATACACTTCAGTTATTCATTACAACTGCCTTGTCAACACTACACACAAAAACTATATCCTTACACAACATAATTATCAACTTATTCTATTACACTGTATGTATATTCGCAGTGTATCTTTAAAATATAATAAGTTATTCTTAAAATGACCAGAAATATTGAAATTTTGTGTGATAGTATAGATGAGGTTTCTGTTTCTGCGGCTTTTAAATGTGAACCCGAAGACTGTTCATCATATTTAATTAAAAAACATAATCATATTACAATTCTCACTCAAAATATACGCAGCATCTCGAAAAATTTCGCTGAATTTTTATTGTTTTTAAAACGACTAAACACGCTTCCAGACGTGATTGTGCTAACCGAATGTTGGCTGTCTAAATGTTTTAATCACCCTAGCATAGATGGTTACACTTCAAGCCACACAACTAAAAATATGTTTCAAAATGATGGTGTCGTTGTATATGTAAAGTCAAATATTGAATCGCTGTCATACGAACCCGAATTCCTGCATGCAAACTGCCTTATTAGTACAATCAACAATAATATTGCTATAATATCACTGTATCGTTCTCCATCTTATGCAAACATAGACAGTTTTTTAGACTCGTTAAATAAACTATTAACCAAACTAGCTCGATTCCAAAATATTGTAATGATAGGAGACATAAACATTAATATCACAGAGGGTTTCGAAAATAAAAAATCTGATGAGTACACAAATTTACTAGCCTACCATGGACTTTTACCAACACATACATACGCTACTAGAATCACAAGCTGTCTGGATCATGTATTTCTAAAGACAAATAAAAATGGTATAACTCTTGTATTCGAAAGTAGTCTAACTGATCACTATCCAGTGCTCTTAGCACTGCAAAATTACGAAAAGAAAATAAACTCACAAACAAAAACAAAAATAGACTTTAAAGCAATAAAAAAAGATATAGCTAATGAAAATTTCAACTCTGTATTGTCCATCACTGATTGTAATCGCGCTACGGATAAATTTATAGATATTCTAAAACATATAATTAACAAAAACACCCAGATATGTCATATATCCCGCCGTAAGTCACCCCTAAAACCATGGGTAACGCCCGGACTGATAAGGTGTATGAGACACCGTGACAAACTTCATAAAAAATCGCGTAAGTCACCGAAAAACAGAAATGACGAGTTAATCTATAAGAGGTACAGAAACTTTTTCAATTCACTTATGAAAAAACTAAAATCAGCATATGAGCGAACGCAATTTGAGCAGGCAAGTGGGGATGTTAGGAAAACTTGGAGGGTCATCAATGAAATCACAAACTTTAAGTCAAAGAAGTCTCTACCACAGGACCTTATACAAGGAACAGACACGTACTCTACACTAAATAATGTGAACTATTACTTTGCCAACGTGGGTAGAGACCTAGCCAGTAAAATTGACACAAATCTAATAAATACAAATAAGCATACAAGATCTTCTCCCTCTACCGCAAACTCCTTTGGACTAGTTGATATTGAACCATCAGAGATACTGTCGATTATAAATTCACTTAAAAGCAACTGCTCCATAGGATGGGATAACATTTCATCGCGAATAATAAAAGAAAATAAACAGGTTTTGGTGCAGCCTATAGCACACTTGTGTCAACTTAGTTTCTCAACATCTATATTTCCTAGCTCTTTTAAAAAATCAATCATATTGCCAATATATAAATCAGGTGACAAAAAAACATGTAGCAATTACAGGCCTATCTCAATTTTACCCGCGCTTTCCAAAATATTAGAAAAAGCTCTCAATACTAGATTGATTAAGTATCTTGAAGAAAATAAGCTGATCTCAAACAATCAGTTTGGTTTTCGAAAAGGCAAATCGACGGCTGATGCAGTAGCGGAGTTAAATGACTTTGTAGTAGACTCCATGGATAACGGTGCCAAATGCTTAGGTATCTTCATAGACCTAGCAAAAGCCTTTGACACCGTTTCAATACCGCTACTCATTGAGAAACTAGAAAGTCTGGGAATACGAGGACAGCAGTTAAAACTTTTTGAGAGTTACCTGAGTGACAGAACGCAGTCAGTGAGGATTGGAAATCACTCTAGCTCGGAACTACCAGTGACTTTTGGGATACCACAAGGTTCGATTATCGGCCCGACTCTTTTCTTGGTAAATATGAATCAAATCTGTGACCTTGACATAAAAGGCTGCAAAATAATAACATTTGCAGATGATACAGTTCTATTATTCCGGGAAAAGAGTTGGCGAAAACTATATGAACTCTCCCAGTCAGGTTTTGATGTAGTATCTAAATGCCTCTACCGAAATATACTGACACTAAACGCTACAAAAACAAATTTTATGACTTTTTCTCTCCGCAAACCAGGTCAACCAATAAGCTCTTACCCGGCTCTACGTGGTCACTCTATGCAGTGTCTTCAAACAAAAATTGCTAATTGTGCCTGCCCCATAATAGGAAAGTGTGAAACAACTAAATACTTAGGTGTGACGGTTGACCAACATATGACATATACACCACATATAAATTCTATTGCAGCCAGAGTCAGGAAACTGATTGCTGTTTTCAAAGGCATTAGGCACGTAGCTATGGAAAACCAACTCAAGGCCACGTATTACGCACTTTGTCAAAGCCTACTGTTATATTGTGTTGTGGCTTGGGGCGGAGCTGCTAAAACACCTTTGCTAACACTGGAGAGAGCCCAGAGAGCAGTGCTTAAGGTGGCTTTTTCTAAACCTTACAGATACCCAACTACCCAACTTTATAAGGATTGCAACATTCTTTCAGTAAGAAAACTTTTTATTCAACAAATTATCCTAAAACAGCATAGACAGCCAACAAATCTCGATGTAACTAATAAAAGACGTAAAGATAAAGTTTTTAAAACCAATTCGTGTCATACAAGCTTTGCACACCACCACTCAAAATTTTTATCCACGTATCTTTACAACAAAATTAATAAAATTACAGCTTTACAACAAAAATCTTTATATAAATGTCGAATGACTGTCACGAGTTATTTACAAGATATTGATTATGAACAAGCTGAGCAACTTTTAAAAATTGCATCATAGATATATGGGCTAAATGTTACAAACTAATAGATTAGGTTAACAAAACCAAATTAAAAGTAATTATGTAAATAAAATAATTAATATTAGTACCTAAGTAGCGAGTTAAATAGTAATAGTGATTAGTATTAGCCTTAGTATGTACCTACGTTGTCAGTCAGTCTAGATTGCACCTACTTAAACACAGCTGCTACTTTATTATAATTAATAGCTGCTTTTTATATTAAATGATGTTTGTATGTAACCTGAGAAGACCAAGATATGTTCTCCCCTCGCGTCTAAACACAAGCATAATGCTTAGTTAGAGCGAGCAGCCGTCTTGTACTCCCAAAGGTTTTACAAACAAGTACTCACATGTTTAATTATGTAGTTTCTAAGACCTATATGTAGCAAGTACTTTGTAAACCTTATTCTTTGAATAAATATATTTTTATTATTATTATTATTAAACACTTGCTCTAACTGTGAAGGCAAGATTTAGAGAGTATTGAACGAAATGCGTGATATTCACCAACCCACACTTTGCCAGCGTGGTGAATCGAGGCTTAAACTCTGTTATCATGGGAGAAGTCCTTGTGTCCCAGCTGTAAGAACGTAAATAGATGTGATTATGGGCCAGAAAATAAAGAAACTTGATTAAGAATCTCGGCCAATCTAACTATCATACTTCACCAACTGTAAAATAAATAACATTATCCATTATTAGTATCAAACCGACATCTCCTCTATATACAATCTATAATTCTAAACTTCACTTAATAACTTTTCCCAACAAGAATTAATGATTGAAATATCGCTTAGAATTCACGTCTGCAATAAAATTCCCACCCAAAATTTTTCAATAACCCAACCCAAATATTTTCCATTGAGTCTTGCCATAAATAACTCTAAATCATGCTTTATAAAACTCATAATTTAAATTTAAAACAGCGTCCGCGAAGTTTCATAGCTCTGCCATAAATCCGCAGGTCTGTTTATTCATAACTCTGTCTAATTGAAATATAAACGGGAGGCTGGATTGCTGGTGAGTTGTGATGACTGAATACCGAGATACACTCGCACTTTACACTGGAATTGCTCGAAACTTAATATAAAAGACAATACAATTATAAACATAAAACGGATTTCATACCATGATTAGACTGTTTTTGATTGGTTTAAGATGCTATTAAGATACCTAACCATGCAAAGGAATTTTACTAATAACAATAAGTTGTAATAAGTGACTGATATACTACATAGATACTTTTTTTTTGTAAATAAAAACTTTTCATACATAGAAAATATATATTGTGATATTTGCTGGAAATTGTGTCGTGTTTGTTTATGGAAAATGATAAATTGATAGCCAATTTTCTGCCATAATTGCTCATTTTGATGACCTTTCTAACGTTTGTATTATTAACGATGGAAATAAAAATTGTTTTACAGTTTCTAGCACTACGGTGTAAATCTATTTATTTCATATATTCAGTTAATTCTACCCTTTTCGCCCCATCCTGCTTCTAATTAAATATAATCGCTTATATCTGTTCAAAAATAATTTCCAAGTTCTCAGAAATAACTAAAAGCACCCAATTTTTCCTGAGTATTTCACCCAAACAACACAAATAGGTCCACAAACCTAACTCACAATTACGTGTACTGAATTACGAGCAGTATGGAAGATATCAAAAAAGAATTGCGACTGATTACATCCAAGATAATTCACGGAAAAACAAACACCCACAAGAAAAATCAGTTTAATGTTATTACTACACATCAAATGGCGTTTAAAACCATCATCGAGGCGATTAATCTGTCAACGCGTGCTGCCATCTATCAGTGGTGGCGCGCAAAGGTGTAATGTCGGGTAGTGATTGATAGATGGCGTTGGCTACGTGCGCGAGAGTGCCTCGAGATTTTTGTGTTTATGTTTCACCTGATTTGTGAAGAAATGGTGTATTTTGGAACGAGCTTTAATAGATAAATGGTGTTTAAATTTTAAATAAATTGGTTCAATATTGACAGTGTTTGACGTAGTTCAAAAACTTTTATAAAAAGACATTTCATTAAAATTATTGCTTTTTGTTAATACTTAACTGCTAGAACAGTTGTTAGGTAACTTATTTATCACGGAAATAACATAATTATAAATTAACTATTAATTCTTCTGTGAGTGTGTATGTCACTGAACTTCTCTCAAACGACTGGAACGCTTTTGATGAAATTTTTTGTGTGTGTTCAAGGGGATCTGGGAATGGTTTAGATTTACAATTTTGGAAAAAAATTGAATAAAAACCCGTGCGAAGCCGGGCGGGCCACTAGTACCTATATATAAGGAAAGTTTACTATTATAGATATATAGCTAATTAGAAGAGCTGCTACTTAAAAAAATGACGACCAGTTGCTTTGAAACGGTACCACTACGGAGCCGAATCAGTGTGATTGACGTATGTCGTAAGGACGGTTAATTGTTTTCGTACAAAGTGCACAATGATGCAGCCACGGTGCGGCGTTTGCAGTACTTCCATTCACACAGCACACACATAAACAAATAATATTTTTTATTGTTTTGGCGTGACAATTTAATTTGAATCTTGCAAAATCAACCCCTATAATAAGTTAAAAAAATTAACTTAGAAAAAAATGAAATCTACTCAGTGTGTTTTCATTCAGATTTATTATGAATTTAACCTGAATTCATTTAACAAAACAAAGCAAGTGTGCTTTTATTTTTTTTAACCACGTCTTTAAACGCTGCTACTCATTTCATACAGTGTTTCAACAATATCGAGCGATATGCCTACATATTATATGCGCTTAAGCTACAAACATAAAGTCCAGTAATCATAATCATAAAAGCTCAATAAATCAAAACTTACATAGCGTGTCTCCCGAGCCATCACAATCAAGGCAATACTTCAACGTCTTCCCAAACTGCTAATTAATAAAACTTAAGCTATAAATATAGTAAGCTGTTAGCAAAAACTGCCGTCATAAACCTGTCTCGAATGAAGCACTGCCTTTGTACAGCCGTTAATCTAATAAAAGAGAAACGCCATTTTCGATCTTCGGATTGGATCGTAGAGTTAGTTTTTCTATAAATCTTTTCGGTGATTGTCGTCGAGAAGCACCTATTTTGTGAGATATTGTCTTTGGACAATGTGGAAATTATTTAGCTTTGGAAAATTTTCATAGAGGTTGTATAATATAGGGTTTGGGTGGTGATTTTGACTTGGGGATTTAGCTAAAGCTTTGGAAATTGAGGAGACTGGAGGGATAAATAATATAATATAACGGTCATATCGATAGCCGTTTCGTGTGGACAATATGACCACATTATAAAAAGTTTAATCATTTTTCGCATTCACGTTTGGAAAAACCCATAAACTATGAAAATGTACAATATTGTGTTCGAGCAGGCCTTAAAGGAAGATCATTTTCCATTGCCATGAATCTAAAATCGAATATTTGACTCCTCTTGTCTTTCAAATATCTTAGTTAATAAACCAGTTTTTATGAAACTTAACTAAGAACACTTGACTAACTCACCTTTCAAATTGAGAAAAAAACTAATCAGTATCGGTTAATTCGTTCGAAATGAAAAAGGGACCAGAACAGCCGCCGGATATATTTCATATTAACGCCATTAACAAAGTGTTTGCAAAACGTGGGGACCATAATGGTTCTAAGGGCCTGCTCTATTATGATGTCATGTAAATCTAAGTTTTTTTTTTAATCTGCGTTTTAGTGTAAATTACTCAAGCTGAAAGCCTACCACGGGATTAAATGTTACTTTGTGGCTGGTCCAGAATCTACCTCGTTAAATAAGTGATCCGTTAATGGCAGAATGAATCTAAATGCTTAAATAGGGTTGAACAAAGTTTGTTATGGAGACAGCCCATGTCCCTCAGCACCTACGGGCCGCATATTATTTGAATGATGGGCTTATGATGACGGTTTCCAAGATCGATGGGTCGGTTGGACCATCCTTCAATGTACTTGGTTAGAACATATTTAAAAGATTGTTGAAGATAAAACAATATTAGGAGATGATTCTCCGTAAATAAATAAATTTCAAATAAATTTATTTTTCGTTACTACTACACAAATCACTCAGTAAAATATTCAGCGCAGGCAATTTTTTTGATTTAAAGAAAAAATATATAGGTAGGTTATGTTTGTTTGTTTGATCGAAAAAATAATTAAAGATGAGACCAATTAATAATACATCCTTAACATTAACAAATCGGAGAGCAGTCTGTTATTTTCCGTATTATAAAGAATCGTAAAATTGAAAGTATTTTGTGCATGTTCGAACCGTTTTGGATCTTCGGAATGAATATCCGTCAGTTTCTAATATATTTGAATTTCTGAAAAATGTACGCCAAATAACCAATGTATTCTCTCGTTTCGTAACAAATACAAGAAAATGGGTCACCAACATAGCCAAACGAAGTACTTCATCATTAAATCTTGATGGCGCATGAGAAAATAGTGATGCTAGGAACAAACGCGACTGACGTACCGTTATCTAGTTACATTTATTTTGTAAGCAATTAATCAGGAATCAACACCCTTTCACGGACGCTCCTCAGTTATTTATGGACCGATACCCGATCAAGTAAACCGAACGGTCATCAACTCGCGTAACTCACCGCAATCATAACCGATCTGAGATGCTGTTGATTTACGTCTTTCCGCTAAGATTAGCTCAAATTGAGGACCAGCTTGGTAGGTTATCAAAGACCTAAAGCCTGTTATTTTTTTTAGGGATGCCTTGATCCATCAGTGAATTTATACCATAAAACTTATACCATGCTATAATTCTATCGGAAGCTTGTGTACGGCTGTGTCCTGTTCTAAGAAAGGGGACGACGAATTGATACTATGTATAATAAAAATATCTATACATGTATGTCTAATATATTAAGTATATAATAAATAAATATAACTTACCACGGGGCTAGATGTTGTTGTGTGGATTGTCCGGGAATATTTGTTTATTTATACGGTGTTGGTAAAACCTTGTTTACAATTGATTTTGTACAAACAAAAATCTAACGTCCATAAAAAAAGCCGTGTTGGCTAAGGTGGAGGACACTTGACTTTCATTCCGAAGGTCGTGGGTTCAAACGCCGCCACGCACCTCTGGCTTTTCTTACTTGAGAAATTTATGTACGCCCTAGACACGTGCTTTAACGGTGAAAGCAAACATCGTGAGAAAACCGGCATGTTCTGATAACTTTAAAAGAGTGTGAAGGACATGTGACATTCACCAACCCGCACTTTGCCAGCGTGGTGAATTAAGGCCTAATCTCTCTCGTCAAGAGAAAACTCACTGTCTCCCAGCAGTGGGAACATCCATAAGGTGATGATAATGATGATGATGATAAAAAACCGTTTCTGAAAACAGGCTGGTCTAAACTGAAATTATTGGGAATGTTTGAAGACGCCTATGCCCAGTAGAGTGGACGTAATACAGTTGAGATAAAGATGAAAAGACATTTTAGAACATACCTGGTTACCTAATTTGCAAGTCCTATATTAAAAATAGTCCAGCTGCAGCACCCGAATGGCACCTGCACACGAGTTTGAGAGTGTGCTTGTAAGTAATAGATTGTTCGACTAATGAGTTTCACAGTGTAACCGGCACGCTCCCATCCCCGTCCCGGTATCGAATCGGATCGGTGTCGGAAGGTCCGTTATCGCTCCGATCTCACGTCGCTTCGGCGACTCGTTAATTTCTGCGGATGTCACAAACCGAACTAAAGATAGGAATGTACCAAGCGCAAGTTATTCATCCTTCATAAGTTTTATGAAATTAACTTAGGTTAATGATAAGAGCGCTCGGCAACCTGAATAAACACGGTTAAATAAGTTTCATAAAGGTGTTGTTACAATTAAATTTACCGTGAGAATTACACTGGGTATATTAAAATAATAAAAAAATAACATTTTTTTGGGTGACGCATACTGCAACACAATGAGCATGCAGCGAACTCCACCTCGGACCCAATCCATAAGCGAAAGCGAGAATGCAAGCGGGTCGGTTCCGAATCTGCCAACTTTTGTGGAAGACTCCTACAAGAATATTAATATTAGAAAACGCAAGGAAAGGACTGAGGAATATGACTACAAAAGACAGTTTGAACATTTTCGTAACGAAATTATGGATTTTCTAAAAGATTTTGGTAAAACCCAGACTGAAAATATAACGCAGATAAAACAGGAAGTTACAGAAATTAAAAATGAATTAAAAACAATCCAGACAGTTTCAGAAATTTTTTCTCAAAAAATTGATTTCATAACAAACGAAATTCAAAATATAAAATTATCAAATAGCGAAACTCAAGATAAAATAAAAAAACTGGAAAATGAAATATGTACAATAAAATGCCAAAATGTGGAACGCTCATCACTTGGACCACAACCCTCTACTACGAACGAATATATTATTGCCGAAGTTAGAGATCGCAACGAAAGGGAAAAGAATGTTATTATTGCGGGTATTTCTGAAATAAACGACAAAAATATAAAACAAAGACGTATTTATGACACTGACCAAGTTAAAAAGGTGATTATTTCTTTGGGCGAAAACTGTCCGAATCCAACAAAATGTATGCGTTTGGGAAAATATGTGCCAAACAAAAACCGGCTTATGAAAGTGTGTTTTCTAGATTCTACCACCCCAAAATTCCTTCTACGAAACAAAATGAAACTGCCTGAACATATGAAATTATTCGCCGACTATACACCGACACAAAAACAGCAGTGGCAAGCATTAAAAAATGAATTAAAAGATAGAACAGAGAGCGGAGAAAAAGATCTTATTATAAAATACATTAAAGGTGTGCCAAGAATTATTATAAATACTCAACAAGCTGATACAAAAAACTAACAGAAATACATACATACCCATTAGAGAGGAACAGTATGCTAAGTCATCGAACAATAAGCAGTTACACTGAAATACCACTACATCCACAATCACTACGTTTTTACTACGCAAATTTAAGAAGCATTTGCACCGACACTAAGTTTGATGAAATTAAATGTATAGTAAAGTCGATACCTAAGACAACTCATGTACTCATTTTCACGGAGACTTGGATAAAATCGGAAACCGAAGCAAACCAATACAGAATACCGAACTACACACATGTTTATAACTACCGGAAGTCGGATGGAGGTACCAAGAAAGATACTACTAAGTTAGAGAAAACAAGAGGCGGCGGCGTATCAATATATATACACAAAAGTATCAATTTCGACATCACTGAAAATCTAGTAGAAGACAATAACCATTATTTGTGGATAAAAATAGATAAGTTATCACTGAATATAGGAGCTATTTACAAACCAGGCGAAACTAACATCAAACAATTTTTAAATAGATTTTCCCCACAATTAGAGTCAAGAAAAAGAGCAATTATTTTTGGTGATTTTGACCTCCTCAGTTCAGATAGAATAGTAAAGCAATATAGATATGTAATTAAAGAAACAGGTTATGAAATTATTAATAAAATAAAAGAAAAGTTCAGCACTCGTGTGACAGATAAAACTAAAACTATAATTGATCACGTGTATTCTAATATTATCAATCACTCAATCAGTATGTCTATAATTAATTCATCAATCTCTGATCACAAACATATTTATTTGGAATTGGGGAAAATTGTACTTGAACCGCCAAAGAAGATAAAATACAAAGCTTTAGACTACGATAAACTTTACAATAGTGTACTACAAACAAAACATACAAACGAAATCAATATTTATCAAAACTTAGAACTATTTTTATTAGATCATATTAGAGATAACAGAGTGGAAAAAGTAAAAATACAAAACCAACCACAAGACGATTGGATAAATAAGAAAATAATAAACGCTATTAACATTAGAAATACTCTATGGCAGGAAACAAAAATTAAACCAAAAGACACAAATGTTATGGATGATTTTATTAAGGAACAAAAACATGTAAGAAAACTTATTACAAATGAAAAACAACAATATTACTATTCTAAATTTCTTAAAACTTATAACGATCCAAAAAAAATGTGGGAAACTATAAATAGCTTAGCTTTAAATAAAACAAAAGAAAATATTACTCTTCCTAAATTAAAAATAAATGATAAGCTTATTACTAATGGACATGATATATGTAATAATTTTAATATATTTTTCACTTCAATAGGAGCCAATCTTGCAAATGAGATACCTATCAAATATCATATTAATAACAATAACATATTGATGTATGAACCAAATTTCATTCATGAGGAAACTCTGAGTACATTCCAACCGTGCACCAACGATGAAATTTCTAAAATAATTGATCAATTAGACAGCAATACTAGCACTGGTTTAGACGGAATCAGTACAAAAGCGGTGAAATGTCTAAAGAATTTAATTCAAGGTAATTTGGTGGATTCTTCTAATTTATGTTTGTCAAGTGGCACTTTTCCAGATTCTCTAAAAATAGCTAAAATCACTCCATTGTACAAATCTGGTGATAAAACCAACACAAATAATTACAGGCCAGTGTCTGTTCTACCAGTGCTCTCTAAAGTTTTGGAACGAATTTGGAGACGCGCGGGAACCCTGTGCCTTCGATACCACAGGGCCGCCTTGGGGATTAACAGATGGGTAAAAATAATAAGGATGGAAGGGAAAGCGTGCACTGACCTGCAAGCGAAGGACTTCCAGCCAGGTTCCACGTTCCTTGCGGGGGTGGGGCAGCCCAGCAACTCAGGGCGCCCTCAAGCACATCCACACTGTCACCACACACGGCTATATCGTCTCGCATAAAATGAGCGGTAGAAGACCAAATATTACGTCCAGGATCACAATGATATTACGGCGAAATCAAACAGCGGAATTATAATGTTCCATATGGCGGGAAATTGGAGATGAAAATCGATCACGCTCTCGATTAGTGTCCACTCCACGCGACTGCCCACGGTCAAGTCTTGTTCTTCAGTTGCCATTTTTCTTCTTGTTGTCGCGCCAGCGCATTGACAGTGACACTAGCACGCTTATGTCAGGGAAAGGAGAAATTGGATAGGATTATGGATAGATGGCGTTACCATTTCCTCCCCCCCTTGATGTGTCAGCATAAAGACACAATCGTAAGTGAGACTAGAAATTTCTAATATCCCTAGCGGAATGGCAGAGACTAGGATGAGCCTAATATCTCTGAACTCATTATAAGTAACAGCGGTTGAAAAGGACAACTGAATGCGGGATCATTATAATGTGCGGTACAATATATAAAACTGCGGGAAAATTACTTAATGAAGCGGTGTTACGTGTATTGATAAATAAACCGTAAGAACTTAAAACTAAGGCTTAAATATATATCTTAATGTTTATTGTTGCGGTAGCGGGCATATGCGAACGGTTGGCCGAAGCAACACCGACCCTTTCGCGGTTCTAATAGTACACGTACGGATAACTCCGTCCTTAGAGGGATGAACCTTTTCTACGATGGCTAATGGCCAGGCTAAACTAGGCACGTTATCTTCTATCACGACTGCAATAGTACCCGGAGTGATAGGCGTGGAAATTGTATTCCACTTTTGTCTAGCCTGCAAACTATGTAGATATTCCATCCTCCACCTTCGCCAAAATGACTGAACTAATTTATCCAGTAGCGAATGCCTTTGCAGTAGACTGATGCTTTCAGGTTCTACGTTAGGCGCGGGCAAAGAATACAACGGCGCGGTATGTAAAAAATGACTAGGTGTAAGTGCGGTAGGTTCAGCGGGGTCGGAACTTAGCACTGTTAGCGGCCGCGAATTAAGTAAACACTCAACTTGTGTGAGTACAGTGCAAAGCTCTTCATATGAAAGAATCTGCTGACCGATTACTCGGCGCAGATGCGTTTTTACTACCTTAATCATACTTTCCCAAGCCCCTCCCTTATGAGGTGACATAGGAGTTATAAAGAACCAACTAATGCGGCTGTCAGCCAACTCTCTTTTAAAACTTTCGCGGTATTCATTATTTAAGAATTTGTATAAGTCGCGTAAATAGGCATCAGCGCCTTTAAAGTTCGTTGCATTGTCTGAGTACATTACTTGGACAGGGCCTCGACGTGCGAGGAAACGTTTAAGAGCGGCTATGAAACTAGGCGTACTAAGGTCGGTTGTGACTTCAATATGCACGGCCCTAGTGGTCAGACAAGTGAATAAACATATGTAGGCCTTTTCAGCATGCACTCCACGACGGCGTACTGGGGTGTAAGCGATAGGTCCTGCGTAATCGCAGCCTGTTTGTGCGAACGCTTTTACAGCTTGGCGAGCGCGAATTTCAGGTAGGTCTGACATGAGCGGGTAAGTTGGACGCGGATTTGCTTTAAAACATTTATTGCACAAGTGGAATCTTTGTCTCACGAGGCGGCGAGCGGATAAAATCCAAAACCTTTGAAGAAGTGACATTAATAATTCCGGACCTGCGTGTAGGTATTTTAAATGATAATAATCAATTAGCAAGTTGACAATATGGTCACTGCGCGGTAAAATCAGCGGGTGAATATTTGTGTAATTCAAGCCTGAATTAACAAGACGACCACCTACTCGGATAAGTCCGTTTTCGTCTATAAACGGCCTTAATTTATTAATAGCGCGTGAGCACGACTCATCTTTCTGTAGGCTATTAAATTCTTCTGCAAAATATTTTCTTTGCAGGGCGAGTATTATTTTATTCTCTACAAACTGAAGCTGGTCAGCCGTAACTGCGGGTGTTCCTTTACGTTGCAATAACTTAGCAAACGTAAAGACATATACAAGAATTCGCATTAGTTTAGTCCACGACGAAATGCGTAAAGCGAGATTGTAAATTACGCAATCATTAGATGGTAAACAAACCGTAGCGTGCGATAATACCTTTTGCTCAGGCATCTCCTCAATAGGCTGGCCATCGAGGGAGCGGAGGGGCCACTGGCATGGATCGAGCGCGATCCAGGGGGGTCCGTGCATCCATAGTGGATGTAACATTAATTTTCGTGGCGTAAGGCCACGCGACAGACAATCTGCGGGATTCTCTGTGCCTGCGACGTGATAAAAGTGGTCAGGCGGAATATTATCCGTCACCTGAACCACGCGGTTGGCAACAAACGTGTGCCATCGATGCGGTGAGCTTTTTATCCAATACAAAGCTACTTTGGAATCTGTAAACGCGTATGTTTGTATTGGGATTTGATCTGAGTAATTGTCTAGCACCGTGCGCAACAACCTAGAAAGTAGGACTATTCCAAGACGAGTTGACGTCTTATCATTACGTACAACACCGTGGTGCGGTATAACGTACATAGGCGATGAGTCATTAGGTAGACCTGGAGGCGCGGGTGAAATATATTTTTTATCCAAGTATTCCTTAATGACGTCATCGTACGCGGACCTTAGGCTTAAAGAAGCTTCTAACTTCTTCTCGAGACACAGAAAGCGTCGTCGGGCGGTTTCATAAGATTTGCCTAAAGAAAAAACATCCTTACTAAACGGTAGGCCTACAGTATATCTACCGGAAGCGGGGTCGCGGGTTGTAGTATGTTTATAAAATTCCTCACATTCTATGTCAGCGGAACATAGAACGCTTGGCGCGGTAGCGGAAGGAAGCTCGTCCAGTTCCCAGAATTTCTGAACGAGATCATGTACATTTTTTAGACTATTCTCCTGCACTAGACAGCAGGTCATAGTCTCGCGGGAAAATAAAGTAGGCGCTGAACCTATAACGACACATCCTAATACTGTACGTAAATAATGCGGGGTGCGAGTAAAGTCGGGCGCGACGTTTGGTAATAACAAATGCGCAAACAGCGGAGCGCCTAATAACATATTTATTTCACCAGGTTCTCCAAACAACTCGTCGGCTAGCGGTAACCCGTGTAAATGCGATAAGGATCTCTTATCTATAACTGCACTCGGTAATGAGTCAGTAATGCGATCGACAACAAGCGGCGAAATATTAAACTTAATATTTTTATTAAAACGAGAATAAAAATCTAAGCCAATTGAACTAGAATTTATTGTGTTTTGCGTTCCTCCAAAACCTTTTATTATTGTACTCCCGGCATGATTTACTTTTATATTTAACAGGTCACAAGTATCTTTCGTAATGAAATGAGACTGTGACGCGCTATCTAACAAGGCTCTGATATGATGTTTAACTCCGTCAGTATCGTAAACAACGACCTGAGCGGTAGCTAGTAAAACCGTGGTACATTGCTCGTTCCGTACTGGGGAGTGAGACGCGGGCAGGTTTGATGCTGCGATGGAGGTCGCGCACAGCGATACGTCCGAGCGCCCAGGCTGAGATAACGACTGCGCGGGCGGCGCGACGGTCGCAGCCCGGGAGACGCTTGGATGGCGTGTGGGTTCGATTCTCGACCCGAAATGCAATAAACTATGATGTCGCGATTTACACGAGCGGCAAGTCGTGTTTGACTTACACAGAGCGACCCTATGCTTTATGCTAAGGCAGTTTATACATGAATTATTTTCCTTAACATAATTAAAACGTTCCATGGGGGTCATTTTATGAAACGGCGGGCATTTGAATAAATGATGATGAACAATATTAGTACATAGACATTTATCAGCGGTATCTGGGGAATTCACGGAATTCGCGGAAACAGCGGCGGCAACGGCGGGTGAAGTGTTTACGTAAGCGTGTAGCTGCGGTGCACCTTTATTATAATTATTATTAATTTGTTTTGTAAGAGTTCGCGGAGTACCTTTACGCGGGCCTGGACCCGGTGCGGGGGCGGGGGCGGAGCTCGTTCGCTCGAACACCTTCGCGCGATTTTTTATGAATGACTCGAGTGTATAAAATGTAGGTATATCGGACCCTAAACTCAACTCAAAGGCGTGAACAGTACTACGATCTAATTTTCTTAAAGCTATGTGAACTAGAATTAACTCATCTAATCTTTCTATCTTTAAGTTATTCAATGCGCGGACTGTGTTGATAAATTGTTCATGAAACAAATCAAAGCTCTCTGTAGATGCGGTGCTTATAGGCGAGAAATCGAACAGCTGATTTAAATAAGAAGTTGCTACCATTCGCTTATCTTCATATTTGTCAACAAGCGTTTGCCAAATGAGTTCGTAATTTTCTGGACAGTGCGTTATACCTATACACACTGACTCGGCCTTACCCGTCAACCTACCAACTAAATAATATAATTTCTCGGCATTGGTGAGGGATGGATTCTCATGTACAGCGGTTTTAAAACAAGAGTAAAATATAGGCCATTTCCTTATATCTCCTGCGAAAGTGATTAACTCAATAGGTGGCAACCTATGCGGCAATTTATTAAAAACAACAGAAGGTTGTGTTGTATTGATAACAGCTGACGGAACAGAATGCTTATCATACAATCTTTTTATGCGGCTGTATAGTTGCTCAAATGCAACCATACATTTATAATCTGGTACGGCGGTTGGATCGACCTTTAATAACTGTAAATTATAGTCGTCCAGTAATTTTAAGAAATCACTGCGTAAAATATCAATATTAGCACATTCAGAGAGAAAAGATTCCTTATTCGAAGCACTTACGTCTATATTCGAAGAAGAATCATACATGTTTTGAATTAACTCAAAGATAGCTTCCCTTTTAGCTTGCAATATTAACAGCTGGGAATCATTTGTTTCGATAGGGTTTTTTGACCTAGTATTAGCCATTGTAGAAATTATAAAATAACTGCGGTGCGTAAGAAATGAAAGATAGGCCTTATGTTATAATAGTTATATAAAATATAACGAAGTAGATTCGTATTTACAGCGCGTTCGTATAACAAGCGTAATAACCTATCTAACGCGGGCGCGGGGGGAATACTTGCGTCGGCAAACCGGTGCGATACTCGTACTCGTATAACAATGCCGGGCAACAATGGCGTGTTCTACCAAATAAGCAGGGGGTAGTGCTAAATAATTATGAAGGCAGACAGAAAATTTATAAACTGCGTAATTGCGGTAAATTTATCAATACGTATATGCGTAAACACCATATAATGTTAAAGTTATGGAACATTAAATATAAAAACAGCGGGTTGTAATGATATGACCAGGTCCAACTGCAATAGATGCGTGCTGGATGCGGTTAGTCTCAATGACAAAAAAGGTCAATCACTCGAATCACGTAATGTAATTCGATTATACAGCGAAAATATAACTTGTTAGACCAATAACTTAGGTATTCTAACAAGCTATGCGGGGGAAATAAATTATATGTAGGTATCTAAGGTTCGTTTGAACCACAAATTTGTATCTTGAATAAATAAGTAATGTGGGGATAAATCCTTCTCAATGAGAAACCACACTTTAGGGACAAATCCGTCTCGAATAGGACCACACTTATGGAGACGCGCGGGAACCCTGTGCCTTCGATACCACAGGGCCGCCTTGGGGATTAACAGATGGGTAAAAATAATAAGGATGGAAGGGAAAGCGTGCACTGACCTGCAAGCGAAGGACTTCCAGCCAGGTTCCACGTTCCTTGCGGGGGTGGGGCAGCCCAGCAACTCAGGGCGCCCTCAAGCACATCCACACTGTCACCACACACGGCTATATCGTCTCGCATAAAATGAGCGGTAGAAGACCAAATATTACGTCCAGGATCACAATGATATTACGGCGAAATCAAACAGCGGAATTATAATGTTCCATATGGCGGGAAATTGGAGATGAAAATCGATCACGCTCTCGATTAGTGTCCACTCCACGCGACTGCCCACGGTCAAGTCTTGTTCTTCAGTTGCCATTTTTCTTCTTGTTGTCGCGCCAGCGCATTGACAGTGACACTAGCACGCTTATGTCAGGGAAAGGAGAAATTGGATAGGATTATGGATAGATGGCGTTACCAGAATTCTTTACAACCGCCTAAATAAATACTTAATTAAGAAAGAATTTCTTGTCGAACAACAATATGGTTTTCGTCAAAAATCAAGTACCTTAACTGCAGCTATAGACCTCATCACTAAAATTAAGACAAACATTGATCAAAAGAACTACGCTCTCGGAATTTTTGTAGACCTAAAGAAAGCTTTTGATACAGTTTGCCACCAGAAACTTTTGCAGAAATTGAATAACATAGGTGTAACGGGTGTAGCTCTGGAAATGTTTAAATCTTATTTAACGAATCGTCGACAGGTTGTGAAAATAGAAAATTTTACTAGCTCTTTAGAAGACATATCTTACGGTATACCACAGGGCTCCATATTGGGACCGTTGTTATTTTTAATATACATTAATAATATCACTAAAATTGGCTTAATCGGACAATTAACTCTGTATGCGGATGATACATGTCTATTTTATTTTGATCAAAATTTACAAAAAATTGCCGAAGATGCTCAAAAAGATTTAAACATCCTAAATGAATGGTTGAAATATAATTTGCTAACAGTAAACACATCTAAAACATCTTTTATGATTTTCAAGGCTAAGAACAAAAAACTGACAGATATTCCATATCTTATGATCAATAATGATCGTCTTACACAGTCTCACACTGAAAGGTATTTAGGGTTGTGGATCGATGACAAACTTACTTGGACACCACATATAGAACATTTGCAAAATAAACTCACATCAATTCTAGGAGCTGTCCGTAAAGTTGCAAACTGTATCCCAGACAAGGTCCGCACTATTATTTATAACTCACTTGTGAAATCACAACTAGAATACCTCATTGAGGTTTGGGGTTCGGCAGCAACAACTAATCTGAACACTCTCCAAAGAACGCAAAATAAAATTATCAAAACTATATACCGCTATAACTATCTGGCACCTACAAAATACATATATTTAAAAACGAAATATTTAAACATTAGACAACTATACATTTATAAAACTTGCATCTTATTAAAAAAATTATCAAAAAACGAAATTCATTCAAATATTCAAATAAAACTTAAAGAAAATATGTATAACTTGAGGAATAACATTAAAATTAACATTGCAAAAAGTAGAACAAATTATGGTAAAAAAACAATAATCTCAGAAGGCGCAAATTTTTTTAATAAGTTACCAAAAGAAATCAAACAGATAGAAAAAATACCCAAGTTTAAAAATAGCTTAATAACGTACGTTAGAACCTTATAAAATGTAGAATATACTTTAGAAAACATAATCGCTCTTTAAAGTTTTAATATTAAAATTTTAATTATAAGATTAGCATAAGTACATACACATATTTAAGGATTAGATATAATTTTATAAGTCCAGAGGCTAAACTCTATAGAATAAGTAAAAATATGTAATCTCATTATAAATGAACTGTAATAGTTTTTATGAGAAATAAATATCTTTGAACCTAATATCAGTCGGCTGCCTCCCTTGGGTACTGTAGAAGTCGACCAGGTGTATACATTGGCTTTAGCGTCTTTTTGGAAAAGAATAACTAATACTTACTGGGCCAAACGTCTGCTAAAAGTTCTGAATATAGCAACAAACCATGTTAAATTTATGAAGAAAGGTTATGGATATTCTACCGCGGAATAGAGACCAGATAAATAAATTAAAGTTGCCCGACTATCCACAGTGCAACATAGCAATTATATCAACATTATTTCTCAAAAGCAAAACTTTAAAATTAAAATTTACTTAATTTTGGCAGATCAAGATTCCTCTCACACAGATATATTTTACATATAAGAGGAACGCAAACCTTGAATAAATGTTTTAGTATTTTTTTTTGTACTTAAACGGTCTTGTGATAAGCTTGTGTTACGCCTCGCAAGCTGAACATGGTCCACTGCACCACAAAAGCAGTATTGAGAGATTTATCGCGCTTAACTTTAATTCTGCTCTCAGTGTATCGCAACCCGCTGCCATTCCGAAGTTAATGTCCCAAAGTTGGCGCCCAAATTTTAATAATAATATATCTTTGTAATTTATTCGATTCGCGTCTTTGGAGATGAGCGTTTGTTACGATTCATCGTGTTTTCGATAAATTTATCATTATGGGTCTTTCACAAAGTATGGTATAAAACTCGAATTACATTTCGTAGTTTTTTAGTTTTTTTTTTCTACTAGGCTATTTAGGACACTTGTCTCATTTAAATTAGGTATATAATAAACCAAAGTTTGTGAGGATATAAATGTGTAGGTATGTGTGTTTGTGGCTCTTTGTCTGAATTTTATGAAACTATACAATACTATAGAGGTATATAGCTTTACTATATTATATAGCTTACATTTCAGAATAACACATAGGCTTCTTTTTACCGACAATTAATTATTACGCGGGCAAAGCAGCTAGACTAGTGTACATAAAATATTACACGGTTGTCTGGAAGAAATTGCTTTTAGCAAAAAGACCGCCCATTACATCTAGGTTTAGTGTGTAATAAAGTATTTTCTATTCTATTCTATTAAATAAATAAATATTTTCGGACAATCCACACAACAACATCTAGCCGCGTGGTAAGCTCTAAGCGTATCTAGAGAAAACTAGCGATTAGTGCGAGTAGAGTAATTATTCATTTTCATATTATATTTATACAAGTTTTATATTGATAGTGCCAAATTTATTTTCTAGGTGCTTCTAGCAATATGTGCTCCTCATCATCATCATTCTCTTGCCCTTATCTTACATTACGTGGGGTCGGCACAACATGTTTTTTTCCTTCCATTTTCCTTCTGTCAACTCGTCATCTCAACACTCACTCCTTTCTTAAATTTCTTAAACTCTTTTCAATATTTGCTCCTCTGTACAATATTTTTCTTAATCTTAATAAAAAATAAATAAAGCCCGATTTGGATTATATTTGACACGAACATAGCATTTTTTTCATGCAGAAAAAGATTAAGACACTCGTTGGTGTAATTGTTAGCACGTCGGGGCGCTTTCCCAGAGAGGCAGGTTCGTCTCCTGTGTGCAAAGGTTGCGGATGTGTCTTAATCTTTTTCTGCATAAAAAAAATAGTTTAACCTAAAAAGTGAGGTATATCACTGATTTAAAATCATCAAGATTTAACGAACATAGCTGTTTTCTCAATGAATTAAAAGAGCAAGTTTCTATCGCGGGAAATCTGGGGCCACGGCAGTGCCCCCACCAATTCGAGCAAAAAAGCGGCACGGCCGTACCATCCTTTTCTCGAAGCAATTCAGGCCATTTTCGACCCCCTGTAACTTCGTTGTGGATAAAACTAGAAGACTGAAATTTTCAGTAACCATGCAGGATTGTAAAGACACGATATATTTCAAATTTCATTCAATTTGAACCAGTATTTTAAGAATTATAACGGGTCAAATTTCTTAATTTTGTCACTCATTGACTCACCGATCATCAAAATTCTAAGGCACTTCTAGCAGACCTAGAAGCTTCAAATTTGGAATATAAGTAGTGTTTGGTGTATGAATCAAGGAAAAACAAAAAAATCTAGAAAATACCGGTATAGAGGGCGCTGTCGCAACGCCACGTATATACGAAATATGTACTAAAGTAATAACAATGCGAAATATAAATAAATCCAATTTAGACCGGCAAAAAGAAAATTACATGGACATATATACAATAAGTAGAAGGTACCGAAAAGGAAAAAAGTAGAACTGTCTACAAAATACAAAAAGAAATGAGATCCCATCAAAAACAATACTTGTCAAAAAAAACAATTGTTTTATACCATTTGTTTTATATAAATATATTAAGACTTGGCCATCGCCCATCGCCTGAAAACACGTGTAAATTCAATTATTTAGTGCGATGGCCAAGTCTTAATAATATTTATATAAAACATTAAAGAATTTTGAGACGAAATTTGAAGACTTGGATTTACTTGGATCTCACAACTTTTTACCGCAGAACAACTGAGTTGCGCGACTTGGTTTTTTTGACAAGTATTGTTTTTGATGGGATCTATTATAACTCGGGCAACGCTTCGGGTTGTCAGCCTGTATACCATACTATCATTAGTTAGTTACTCACATACAAACATATGTATATAGATATCATTTCCCCACAAGCGCGAATTCAAAACACAAAACCACGACATTAGGCGGAGAGCACACTGGGCCACGGGGAAAAAGCGGGACGTTTTGCCCGGGGCGATCCGGCCCATAAATAATAAATACTAGCGGTGTGTCTGTTTCGTCTGCAGATAATGGTAATTTACGGCTGCCACCATCGGCGTCACATCTTTGGCAGTGGTTAGATCGCTTTTTGGGCAGTATTGACGTATTCCGAATATTGAGTTGAGAGTACAGTGAATAGTCTACATATGCGTATGTTTAGGCTTTATGCATGTGTTTACATTTATTAATGTTCCTTCTACTGGGACACAGAGACTTTTCTCTTGGCGAGAGAGATTAGGCCTTAATTCAACACTCTGGCCAAGTGCGGGATGGTGAATGTCACATGTCCTTCAAACTCTTCAAAGTTCTTAGAACATGTGACCTGTCCATGTAAGCAAAGGCTTCTAAGGAAATAATTTCAATGCAGTCTAAACACCTTATTTTTGTAAATTGAATTTATAATTTGTAATTTGAAAGGATATTTCGTAAAAACAAATGTCATCCAATATTGGATATAAATAGAAATCTAGGTCACATTCATATGAATGTGACCTAGATTTCTATCCGTTAATAAAACGTTTACTTTTAATTACTAATGCTTCACTCGTTATGTTTGACCCCTTAAATAATTTTGTATTAGAACGTAGTATGTAACGCCATCTATAAACTTTAAAAAGAACTATCTAATCAGCTAAGGCCCAAATGTTCATAGACCGCACTGACCTACTACACAATAGCTCCATCTACAATAAACACTCAGAACTAACTCGCTACGATCGATAGTAAAAAGGTTCTTGGGCAGCATTATGGTCGACGACCTTAATGTGCCGCCATCTTGCGCTTCGTTTACAAAATCGTGACCTAATCTTTAATTTAAAAAGAAAAGGAGGCTTTGAGGACTTAATATGAAAAAGCAAGAAAGCAGGTTATTAGATTATATCCTCTTATTTAAATTTGTTTGCGTAGGTATTTACTTAATAACAAAAATAAGACTTATAACCATGAAAACATGGCATAAAGGCAGGCGTATTTCATAAGAATTGTTAATTTTGCATAATAAAAATGAGATAAAAAATAAATAAAAATTATTATTAATAAATTTATATTAAAAACCTACAAAACGTGTTTACCACTTTACACAGAGTAATCAACGCTCAGAGAAAATGATTTACGTCAGTTGCCTCTCTCGCCGCTAGATGGCAGTAAGTGGCGGCCGGTACTTAAAGCGGCGCTGTGACCGTGTTATTTATCGCACCATTACAACAGCGGTCTAAATCATAGGACGGTGTACGTGCGCCTTAATGAATGTAAGCGGTGCCCAAAAAGTTTTTTTTTTCATAAAACTCGGAGCACTTAGGGGAATCTATTAGATGTAGGTTTGATTTATGCGGTCCTGTTTATTGTCAAGCTAATGTTACCGCATTGTATTTGTACATAACATTTTTATGTTGTAATTTTTTTTTAATAAAGTCATACATAAATTACGAAATTACGCAACTAGTAATGGTTAGAAACCATTGAGTTAGGTAATATTAATAATTATTTAATTTACCGGTAGTTTGACACTTTTTAAAGTTTACCCAATAAATGTTTATTTATTTTACTGAGGCATCAAAGAAACTCAAAGTTCGCATTGAGGGTGAAGACCGCAAGAGGAAGGAGATTTGATGCCGCTGATGGATAATTTTAAATATATAGCATTTTATCCAGCTCTGGTGGTTTACCATGATTATTTATTACTAATGTCATGTCAGTGACTGATTTATATTTTTCTAAAATGCTATGATTATAACATAGAATAAGTCTAAGTTTTTAAGGAAATAAACGTTTTGACTTCTAATAAGCCAATAAGAAACTATTTCTGATTATATGAATTTAAATTATGATAAAACTAAATAAAGTCACGTTTTTGTATATGAAAAAGTTTTATCCTATAAATATTTTTTTAATTTATATATTACTACATTACCACTTGAATAAGAAATTATGTAGGTACATAATTCTTTTTTCTTATTTATATACCCTTAATTTAAAAGGGGCCAAAGCCTATAAAGGCTTCACGCTCACCATGGGTCTGATAAAGACTCAAACGTTAGATGAAAAACCCGTGACAAACCGACAAAGAGCACACATAAATATCAATACATTATCGTCTTTAACAAAAGGTTGAAAAGTCGCATTTCGCACGTATCTCGCTATCGTCTGTTCGAACCCTTACGTTAGAGAATTATGTCTATCTTTAACTTGTAAGCGGATAGCGATTTACAATTTGAAAATAGGAGAACATTGTGAAGGTACTGACATTATGTCTATTCGAAATAAATCAAATTACGTGTTAAATTAATAAAAACGTTTGATTTAGGAAAAACATACAAAATAATTTCATTTGACCTGATACTAGTCTCACTGACAACTCTGTATTTATTTTAAAATAAATAGATAAATTAAAACTGAAACCTGTATATTGCAAAAGCATTATTTACCGGATTTACAAATATATTCAGTCACCCAGAGCCACTTTTCCCTACTTAAAATCTACATAGAATAGTTGAGGTTGGTTGATCAATTCATGCTATTTTCATTTTGATAGCTCCTGCCCTCTAGCGAACCTTAGTCTAGTTTCAACTCTCTTCATCTCTTTACTTGGTCCATCTACGCTTCTGAGGGCGAATTATCAGGAGTCGTTTTAATGATTTATGTACACAATTATTGGGTTATTCAGGTACGCTGTTTTGTGCGATCCGATCCGATATAAGTTTTGAGACAATGAAAGTAATTTAATGTTATGAAAGCTCTGACACCTACATACATACCTTTAGCTATAGATCTAGATGTGGAATCCGATCGGTATCTTGATTCATTTGATTTTAATGGTCTAAATTTATGGATGATAATTTAGAGTTTGGAGGAGTTAAATCGTGAAGTTTTGTCACTGTTCGTAAGTGGTTTGGTTGAATTATTTCGATATTTTATGTATGAAACATTCATCTTTATCTAATAATTATATATTGTATAGATAAGCACAGATTGTTAAGATCCTAACATAATGGTTAATGGTCAATCTGCTAAAAATTGAGAGAGATAATAACTTTCCGTAAGTCTACGGGTATAACGCTAAAACATTTCTCTAAAAGAACATTATTTGAGAGATGACAAAACTACCCTTAATTTTATCGAAGTTTACTCCATACTTGTTCCAATTGCATAACTTAGTTGCAGCCTCTGGGATGGCTTCCATTCCAAAACCTATCATTGTACCCGAAACTAGTCAGCATAAATCCCACAAGTATAACGGTTTTGACATATCATTGATCTATCCTGCAGGATAACCTCAACACCTAGCTCATCCCTGGAGACGTCAACTCAAACCTACATCCCTCCACCACCTTCCAACCACCGAATCTTACACCCCCGACCTTTCCATTACAGATTTTATCAATGCCCACTCTTCTGGCTTCAGTAAAACCAGCAATGTATTTTGTGTAAAACGAAATACCCTGCTATCAATACCAGTTAGTACACCTCAGTTCTGGGTTTCAAATTCAGAAGATAGTAAGATGTTTGTTTCCTCAAAGAATTGTAGACTTTTTGTATGATGAACAAGGTTCGTTTTCGTGTGATCGGTAAAGGTTGATAAAGAGAATTTTCGGTAAATGTGGAGTAGATAGTTTGAAAGACAGGTCCTATCAACAGTGACAACTACATATTGTAGACGTGTGTTTTATTTGGAGGTGTGATCTCTGCTTAGAATGCTCTGGAAATTGTCTCGGTGGATCGAATACATTACTCAAGTGTCAATTGTAAATGGCGTTTGTTGACAATTGTTCGGCTGTCAGGCATCTGTATTTGTTATTTTCATTTCGCAGGTAGAAATGTGGTGACAATGCGGTTTTGAACAATATGTTGGTTGAAAGGTTGAAATGACAATATTGACGTTTTGTATTTGATTGGAATATTATGTGCATGCAAATATTTGATGTTTGCTGTTTTAATTCATTAGGTTGAATTTTTTCCCGCTTATGTAATTATGGTAATTTTGTTCAATAAACAAGTCTGATCTCAAAACTCGCAGGACTTACCTACATAGTTTGTAATATACCATCGAGCAGCTCGTTGTAGCGTCTAGATACTCTAGTGCATCGTCACCCTTCACTTTGATCGATTTCAAAGATACCCTGCAACCGGCCTGGCAGCTACGCTGTCTATTCAGCTAATCAAACCCATACAGTATAATATGTTTTTATGATAATGAGTGAAAGATTAGAAGTTTTATATTTCCCAAAACTGACAATCTTGAAGTCTCCGATCCGAGACAGCTGTCGATAAAAAAACAAGGCTATAAATACAGTTTTATCAGATGGAGCGAGTAAATAACTCTTTTATAATAAAAATTAATAATAATGTGGAATAAATCAAGGAAGAATGGAATCGTTACCGACCGGCTGAATGATTTGTTGTAATGTGAGTGTTCGACTCGTCTGCCGATCCGATACAGGGGATATAGGTTTTGATACTTAAGTTCAGTCAATTTGATTATTATGTTTAATATTTAAATACCTACCTACTTATTTATACTGCCTTTTTTAAATTCAAATGTCTTTTAGCCATTAAGCAAAAATTAGCCGACATTACTTACGTAATAATGTCAGCTATTTTTTCGCACTATAACGGCTATATTTGAATGATTTTATACTTACTAAATAACAAAGGCGACTTTTAACGCGGTGTTTTATTAAGTTATTTAAAAACTTAAATCAATAGAGTAAATAAAATAAAATAAATGATGTTATTATATATTTTTAATTATATTAGTTAAATTATTACTGTGAAAAATTTAATTTTTATTCCTGTTTCTAAAAAGATAAATCGAGTTTATGAAGCTATAAAAATGAATGGGCAAGTACGTATACGGGATGTGGCGTAATGAGTGGATAATCTTTTAAATATTTTTTTTTTTAAATATTTAAAAATGCCTGATAACACGAAAACTATGACACTTTTACTTAATACAAATTGTCATTTTCCGAATAGTCGCGATGACCCCCAACCCTGGGTAAAGGATTAACCACTCATTACGCCACACTTTGAATTAAAAAAAAAGTTTGGGTAAGATCTCCTTTAACTTTAACCAATTTTTACAAAAATACACCAAGTATCAAAACATGTTGCAATTCTCTAATCCTTCTACTCTGTAAACCGTGGCAAAGTTAAATCACGTGTGACTTAAAGCAAGTATCAAAACTTACACATCAGCTAGTACCTAGATGCAGACTCTGAATCTGAACTACTCTACCTCAGGGGTTGCTAGGGACGCCTAAAAGATAAAAGATAATTATTGGCGGTCGAGTTATGTTTCCAAGATTATTATTTTGTGTTTGTCATCATCATCATTAGAGTCCGAAGTTGTCACCTGCTATCACTTCGGCTGTTTGTTTCTTTTCTATGCTCTATATACCTATATTTATCATTTTGTCATGACGTGTTTAGTACCTGTAACAAAACCTAATATCTTACTATGGGACAAGGTGTTGCTGAGTGGATAGTTCAACGATATTTATGAAGTCATCTCACCAAAGGAGTTTTTCTTTGATTTCCTAGGTTCGTTGCATAGAGGTAAAGATAGCGAGGGAAAAGCTGAGACACCGAGCCTTCCTCTTTACAGCTATTCAACGACTAAGCCAATTTTCAAGAACTATATTATGTTAAGTATCCCCCAGCTAAATATAAAAGTTTCTTAAACAGTATAAGCAAGCACACCAAAGATTTTTTGTTGAAGTCAAAGTCAAACTCAAAATGTTTATTTCCTTTAAATATGTAACAGGGCATACATGGATAGATCAATATTAAATTAATAAAACTAAATGTATTTAAGGCGCAAGGTAACTTTGTTTTTAAACAGAAATAACAGGAAATCTATGTGATGTAAATACGCTGAAGTTCAGTAGTGACCGCTTATGACTGATATGATGTTAACAAATGAAACACCACCTCCATTGTCACCAAACATACTTGTTGAAGTCTTGCAATTATTAACATACAACGCACAATTACCAGTGTGCAAACCGAACGCATAATGCCAGCCGTGTTGGCTAAGTGGGAGCGCACTCAACTTTCAACCCGAAGGTCGTGGGTTTAAATAAAAAAAAAAAACTTTAAAAAAAAAACAAAAAAAATGTGTAAAAAAAATATTAATAAAATTATTATAATAATAATTATAAAATGTTATGTTTAAACCCCGTGACATACATCTAAAGATTGCTTCTTGAAAAATGTATGTGCGGTCCCAGCAGTGGATTCGTAAATAGGGGTGCTTATATTGACAGCTACATAGTCACTCTTGCATCTTCCCTGCCTAAAAGCATAAGTCAGTAGACACACATATCGGTAACCTCAAAACCCATAAATCAAACAAGAAAAGAACAAAACTCCGAAACACCCTCAATACATTCGGATCCAATCAATTTACCCCATAAATATACCGGAATAGAAATTAAATAAATCAGGAAGACAAAATGTCAATGCAAGATGTAGCTCATCAAAATGCGAGCGCGGCCCGCGTCGGTCGCGCCGGCAACCTGGTGGCTTACCTTCTGCTGGTATTTATTATATTGTGCCCGGATACGAGGACGATAGGTTTAGAGTTATGTTTTAGAATAAACGAGATAAAGAAAATTCTGTTTTTGGCAAAAAAATAGACTTATACAACTTTTATTCAGATACTTACATAGATATTATGCAAAAAAGCAAAGCTTTTTAAAAGCAGTGACTTTTTTGGTAACAAGAGAACATTTTATAACCTTTACTCGTAAAAGGATGAAGTTTGGTTGAACAAGTTTATCGCAGAAACTAAGTAAATACTGAACCTATTTAAAAAAATATATACGCGTCGATTGAAAACCACCTTTTTTTTAACGTCTGCTAAAAGAAAATGTTGCATTAATGAAATAATTTATATATTATAAATCTTTCTGGGCTACATCTTAAAGAATGGTGATGATGATATGAAAATATTTTCAGAAGTTTTCAGAACGCTTAGCAGTTAAATTTATTTTTTATAATAGTTTAATGGAGTTGTGTTAAACAATTACGAATTCGTTCTAAATTCAGATTGTCAACACAGTTTAATTATAAATAAAATTGATAACAAGATACAAGATAGATATAAGATACAAAATCATTTATTTCCATTATTTGGTTTTACAAATCTTAGAAACGTCAAAAATATAATACAAAAAAATAAAATACAAACAAAGGTTTTTAAAGACATAACACATTCAGATCACATTACGTATATTTATATCACCATCTAAATTCTTACAATAAAATGATTAATTACTATTACTCTTTTTTAAAATTTTCCTAGACAACATAAAACAAAATCCATCCGATCTAGCCGATGGATCGATAAAACTGCGTAATTCCCATAAAGCGTGTGCATTGCGCCGGCGCATAAATCGCGGTATCCCTCCCATCACTGGCCATCTAATTTATAATCTCAGATAGAATCTAAGGGTAGAACAAAACGAATGCGCCTGGGCTATGGCTGCGTTTACACTGAATACCTGTGCTAATTTTAGTGCAGCTAATCATCATCGTAGGCAAGATGACTACATAAAAAAGGTATTTTGATTCGTCCGTCTGCTAGCCAGATTATTAAAAATATATATAAATAAAGTTCCGGAAGGGACTTGTGACATATATGTATATTAAATTTAGTACAATAATGAATAAATACAATATATGTAGTACCAAACTTCAATTCATTGTAAGCGCTTGATTATTTGGTTGCAAGAAAAAAAAAATTTGTTGGAATGTTTTCCAAAATTATTATTTACAACTGTAGCGCGGTATTGAGGTCCAAAAATCGGTCGGTTTGTTTTCCTTGCGGGACGAGATGGGGGACATCATTCTTACGCCGCTGTTCGAAGCGAGTTGGATTTATGAGAACAATCAAAATGTGAGGTGTGACCATGACGACAGGGTTGCACACGATTTCAAACTGATTACAATAAATTGCAGAAATTAAATTTAGATTCAAGTCATTTTGGAGGTTTTGTCTGTTCACGTCCGTAAGTGGTAACCCTCTGAATCCTTACACGTGACCTCCGGGTGGTGCTAAGAACAGTCTCTGGTGGTAGGCTTCGGCCGCGGCTTGTCACCACCCTCCGGGCTGGGCCAGTGCGTGAAGCGAATTTATCGTGTTTCGTAATGTGGTCCAGAGAAGCCATCTTCTAGGCCTTCATGCTCCATCTTAGACCACATCGTCACTTTGCATCAGGTGAGATTGTGGTCAAATGAAGGCTTATCAATAATAAAAAAAAAAAAAAAAAAAACGTCATCATCCCTCACAAAATTTCCAGTTACTTCAGTTCAAATGGCCTGCTTTTTCCGTGACCCCACAGCCTTCACTAAGTCCTCCGTAATCCGTCATACTTCTATAAGTGTTGCACGCTGAAGTGATGTAAGGTAGATTCAATTAAAAAGCATTTTGAAACATTTGCGATTTCAACGGAGTGCTATGATGAAAAAATAATTTAGATTTTAATTTAATTAAGTAATACAAGATACAAAATCATTTATATCCACTGTTTGGTTTTACAAAACTTAGACACGTCAAAAAAAAATACAAAAAACAAAAAAATCATAGGTGCTTAAATATAAATAAATTTATCGTATCTGGTAATCGTCTATCTACAATACTTGACAACACAAATGACAGTACTTTTCGATAAAAAAGAACACGACTTCCATTCATCTGATAAAAATAAGCATTTACCTAAATGTATTGAAAAAAATATATTATCTTCTAATATATGAAATTTCCATGTCACAATGTAAGTGACCATACTCCTCCGAAACTGCTTAACCGATTTTTATGAAATTTTATATGCATATTCAGTATAGGTCTGAGAATCGGCTACTATCTATATTTCATTTTGCAAAACAACGTTTACTCTGGTCAGCTAGTAAATTTATATCAACTACATTATTACTCCAACATACAAATGTAAGGAATTAAAAATATAGAATACAAAAAAAAACAACATAATTTTTTTATCGATAAATGTGGGCTAAGAAGTTTTAAGAAAATAAATTATTTATCATTAACTTATTCAATTTTTGAAGTGTCCAATCTCCCAGCTTTCTGCATAACCGCGTCCTAATAATGCGCACCCGACAATTAAGTTCCATTCGTTCATTCGTTCATTCGTTCGTGGGCTGAGCCGCGTCACTATTGATTTGTGATTGATAATTTGTATAGATCTCACCGGCCAGGATATATTAATCCTTACACACATGATGATAAAGTGTGAAATTCCGAAGCAGGATTTTATTAGGAATGTTATTAGGCGTCAGTGATTAGAATTACTAGTTCTAATAGGGTTAGGCTTAGTTTTTTGCTAGTTAGTGCTTAGTTAGTTAGTAGTTGATTTGATGGTGCAAGTTGGCGTCAATTCAGTTCCAAATTACGCTGGTGGATATAAGCCTCTTGATTGTTGATGCTTTGGTTTAAATGTAGGGCTTTTCTCCATAACGCTCTTACATACATTTAAGAGAAATTTTATTGTTAACATGAAATTATTCACTTGAACTTAATTTATTAAGTTTTAATTTTCGAATATAATTTCATTAGTGTGATTGGCAAAGCATTATAAAATAAATCTAAATTTAAAATTTAAGAAAAACCTTCGATTCCAATTCCATTTCATTAAAAGTAAAACACCATAATATTTTGTAATGTGCACGAGCTTTCATTTTGATACCCCACTCGAGTATATTTGCAGATATTCGGTTTTACTTCCCCACTCTAACCCCCATAACTTTTAAACGGCACAACCGATTTTCATGAAACATGTCTAAGAACACTCGCGCCAGACTCACCTTTCATAAAAAAAGTAAATTAAAATCGCTTCATCCGGGAGCTATGATGTCTCCGACAGATAGACAGACAGACACACATACAGACAGACAGACACGTCAAACTTATAACACCCCTCTTTTATGGTCGAGGGTTTAAAAGATAAAATTGTGATAATAAGTATGTTTTACTAAAAATCACATTTCACAAGTGTCGCGGTCACGACAGTAATATATAAATTTATCTATCTAAGTTGTCCGTCCGTAACAACCTTTGCTTAAGCGTCTTCAGTCCCATACCTTTGGTAATTTAAATAAATTAATGTGTATTAATTTGATAATGAAAAGTCAACGACTCGATAGCTCTCGTTAATTTATGGTGAAAGATTCAAGGTCAAGTGATCATTTAGTTTATTTATGGTGAAACAAACTTAAATTTATTGTACTAAGTTAAATTAATATACCTCTAAAATATAAGACAGGTTCGATGTCGATATAAAAATAAATAAAATCTCTGGTGTGTCTAAGTTTTGTCTGCCACATCCAATATGCCCCAACGCTATATCACAAAACACTTACACTTATATTATATTTTTGGCTCAATGTTTATCTAGTTAGTATTTAAAAATAAGAAAATAGAGAATATTTAAAAAACTTAAGTTGTCGTTATATAATATTTTGTTATAGAAGCTTATTACTGAAATATTTGTAAACTTACTCATAATCGAGATAAAGAACCCTCGCGTCTAAATCACAAGTCTAGAACTTAGTTAGAGCGAGGTGTCGAAACTAAGATGTAAAAAATCTAAATTTAAAATTTAAGAAAAACCCCCGATTCCAATGCCTTAAGTTCCTTAAATGTAAAACAACATAATATTATGTAATGTGGACGCGATGCGTTTTCATTTGATACCCCACACTAGTATATTTGCAGATTTTCGGTTTTGCTTCCCCACTCTCACTCCCATAACTTTTAAACGGCCCAACCGATTTTCATGAAACATGTCTAAGAACACTCGCGCAAGACTCACCTTTCATACAAAAAAAACTAAATTGAAATCGCTCCATTCGTTCGGGAGCTATGGTGACACAGACAGACAGACAGACACACAGACAGACAGACAGACAGACAGACAGACAGACAGACAGACAGACACGTCAAACTTATAACACCCCTCTTTTTTGGTCGGGGGTTAATTAGGTCTTTAATATTTCTTAATTTGCCCTAATATAAGAACCTACACTATTTTGTTTTATAAGACCTTAAGATGAATAAAGATAATTTATTTATTTATTCTTTAATTAATTTATATTTAACAACGTACAAAGTCAGTAGAAAAAATGAAAAAAAAAAATTCAAAATGAACTTCCATTGTTTGGTTTTACCAATTAAAAATTAAATAAAAACATAAATAAATTGAACATAGGTACTTAAAGACAAAACTTACTGACAAAAAGTTATTATATACAAAAGGATACGAAGATTGAATTCGGAAAATCTTTACTAAATTCAATAAAATAGTAAACTTATGCTAGGCATATATATATAAGGCTTCGGCCAAACATACGCGTCTACAACGCGGGAAACGTACCGCTGTGTGGCGCATAGTAGAGTGTGGATGCAGACTCCCCGCTCCGCAGTCGCTTTGGTCCTACGGTTTTTTGACGCTTCACATCAATGCTTTCATCATCATCACCCTATTAACGTTCCCACTGCTGGGACACAGGGACTTCTATCTTGACGAGAGAGATCAGGCCTTAATTCACCACGCTGCCCAAGTGCGCGTTGGTGAAAGTCACATGTCCTTCAAACTCTTTTAAAGTCCTCCGGGTGGTGCTAAGAACAGTCTCTGGTGGTAGGCTTCGGCCGCGGCTTGTCACCACCCTCCGGGCTGGGCCAGTGCGTGAAGCGATTTTATCGTGTTTCGTAATGTGGTCCGGAGAAGCCATCTTCTAGGCCTTCATGCTCCGTCTTAGACCACATCGTCACTTTACATCAGGTGAGATTGTGGTCAAATGAAGGCTTATCAATAATAAAAAAAAAAAGTTCTCATCTCAGAACATGCCGGTTTCCTCACGATGTTTGCCTTCACCGTTAAAGCACGTGTTTAATACATAAGTATGTAATTTTCTTTTCCTTAGCTTGATATTTAAAAGCTCTTTTTACGGCTAAGCTAACTATGTCGAGGAATACTTTAAATCCTAAACACGAAGTTTGTATCAAGATAAACGCCGATACAGTCGAACAGTGCCCCCGGCTCTCATATAGACCATCAATAAGCTCTAACAATCAAACATTCGTTATTCCGTTCCATATAAATATTATAATTGCTGGTTCAAATAAATGATTAACGTTGAATTATTGTATGGAAGGCGTTTTTATGAAATATGGCAGTATGGGCGGTAAATTTATAAAGAGTTTTTAGCTGTCGCGTAAAATTAAACAATTTTTTGATTTGGCATATAAATAGACAGAATATTTTTAGTCAGGCTTTGTCTTTGATTGAAAGTTCTATAATTGTACCGATTGTCGAAAACTATAAGTGATTAATTAGTAGTCACTACTAATATGAGGGATGATGGATTTAATCCATCAATCAACCAATTATCATGAATCAATCATTGATGGGTAATTGATTGATTGATATAATGGAATAAATTCAGTAAATTATTATATTTGTATTCAAAAAAAAATATAAAGAACCGTACCTACCCTGTATCATATCATGAGGATTATAACTTAGATAATTTAACAAACCCGTCTGTATAATAAAAAAAATTAAAGAAATGAGGTTTGTCACTTTAAGGACCTGTTTCACCATCTCAGAGTAAATAAGTCAATGGTTATAAAATAGAGCACAATATCGAGTCAACTGACAACTCTCAGTTACCGACAGACCAAAATTTATCTATAAAATAAATAAATATTTCCGAACAATCCACACCACAAAATCTAGTCCCGTGGTAAACTCTAAGCTTGTATATATATACTCTATATTTTAACCATTGACTAAGTAACTCAGAAATGGTTAAATATACCCTATGTCTTAAATCCCGATTTCTAATTTTATAACAAGCTTCAAATTTAATATTATAAAGGTGTGTGCACACGCGAGTCCTGTAGCGGGTACTCGTTACGCGGTCGTCGAGAACTTGTTAATTATAACTATGACGTGTCTAAAGGTTTGCTTTCTTAGGTGGTTTGTACATTGCCGAAATAAATAGATATTTGTATACCTTTTAATATTCGAGCTGGAGTCTCACCTAAGCTCAAAGACGTTGAATCTCAAAGAGTGGAATTCAGACCTTTGCCCTACAGGGAGACAGTCAAAGTCAAAGTCAAAACGTCTATTTCCTTAGAAGCATATGCATACATGGACAGGTCATCTTTAAGAATAATCAAGGAAATAACATTGTCTTGACAGTTCGCTTCAATTTTTTCACAGAGTTGAGAAGCGAATATAACAACTCATTTTCATCTCTTATGTTGTTCTTATAACAATATTGGTGTACAACAAGGTTGCCACATATACATTTAACATTAACAAACCAATGTCAAACATGCACAGTGCAGGCTAAACAATGATAAATTATGAATAGATAGATAGATAGATAATATCTTTATTGCACACCAATGCTTAAAAAAACAATCAATAGTAACATTTGCTGTACAATCGGCGGCCTTATCGCTAAGAGCGATCTCTTCCAGGCAACCTTTGGAATGAATGTATTTATTGTTTCTGAAACTTAAGTCTGTTTAGGTATACAATATCTATAGAAAGGTGAAGTTAGTAACTAGAGATGTTATATTAAAATAATACGATCATCATTAGCTTACGACTTTGTAAAGACCGAAGGTTCATGTTGTATGTAGGCTGCCTCTAACCGAAATAAAGTTTACGTTCAACAGCTGAAATGATGAATTTTAAATAATTATCAAACAATAAATCAATATAAATATTGAGTAGTACTAGGCTCTTCCACACTAAGCAAAGCTTGTATGAGGGTGTTTAATTAGGCATATAAATAACTAGCTGACCCTACTAGCAAACGTTGTTTTGCAAAATGAAAAATAGATGTTGGCCGATTCTCATGCTCACATATTTTCGTGAGAATCAGTCAAGCCGTTTCGGAGGAGTACGGGAACAAACATTGTGACACGAGAATTTTATATTATAAGATACCTAATTAAAAGTAAAAAAAGTATATAATACCTACATATTATATTATGTGAATAGATATTCCCATTTGTGATGTGTGAATGGATATTATGTAAATTTTAATTGCTAATTTTTGTTGTTATATGTCGTATCTTAATGTTTCATACTTATTATTTGACTTTTCTTCCAAAGGTGTGCACTTGCCCTTACTTATAAATCATAGAGTGACAGTACACAGTTCGTTAATTGCTATAAACATAGAAATTTGAAGATTTATGTCGATTTGTTCCTATAACAATGAGGCTGACTGTCCATCCGCTTGTCTCGATGTAGGTGTTATGAGTTATGTATGGAAATATAAGATTTTGGATTAGATTCAACTATTTATGTAATAGTGATATTTTATGGATCTTATGATAATTTCTTCTGTTCTTTTTAGGAAATAACTGTTTAGAATTTGATTTGTCTTAAAATTTACATGGATTAAGGGAAATAAGTGTATTCCCATACCATTCCCTTTCAAAGTTTCGCCTTTCGTCGATAAGCAGTGTTGGCTAAGAGGGAGCTCACTGGACTTTCATTCCAAAGCTCGCGTATTCAATCGTTGCCGCGCTTATGTATTTTTTATTGTGCTTTACGTTGAAGGCAAAAATCGTGAGGAAACCATCATGTTCTGAGACCTTGAAGAGATTGAAGACACTTGGCCAGCGTGGTGAATTAAATATCTCCCGTCAAAGAGAGAAGTTCCTGCTTCCCAGCAGTGGGAACGTTAATATGGTTGCTTGTGCTTATCACCCCTCATTATGACAATATAGATAAAATATAAATTACCAACATAAAACAATTAAACATGAAAAATGTATACATCCATGGTCATAAGTACCTACTACCTTAATATTAACGTGAAATAAATATGTATAGTTACAGTTACACACTTTCGCGTGTGGCCTCGGGTTTTTTACAATAACGACGTACATAACAATAATAGTTAAAAATAAACCTGAAACAAGTGTTATTTTAATAAGTGTCCGACTAATTTGAGCAATTTAAATTAATTTCAAAGACACGGATCTGTCCTCTCACTTTGCAGTTATAAATATGGTTTGAGTCTGCGGTGCTGGGACATTTTAAAGCCATATTACAGCCGACTAGCGGTCACTTGAAATGTGCGTTCTAAAAACGAAGTGTTGAATACCTTGCACAATATACCATCTTACCTTTTTTTGTTATTTATATTAAGCCTTTCATGTCCTTCTGCTTAAATAACAACAAAAGGCAAAAAAAAATGTAGATTGCCTTTTTTGATATAATGTGGCTAGATTAGCTGACAAAGGTTTGTGCTACTAGATTCTGAAATGACATTTTGGAGGCAAATATTCGCACTTGATTTTTTATTCATTATTGTATTTCATCAAAATATTCATTAGATATTTTTATAATGTGATAAGGCTAAACAATTATAAAAAAATATTTTCCGGAATGGGTCAAATAATTTATTGTAGCTACAGAAAGAGATATGAGTGCTGATGGAAAACCTGGATAAAATATGTTAGAAGAATATATGTTGTCCCGACGATCTCAAATAATGTGGAAAATTCCTGCTTCTTAATATTACCAAGTTCTACTAAGTTTCTTACGCTCATATTCACATAAACTGCTACTTCTCGCTGATATAACTGAATTTGCTAAAACACAACCAAACTAAACCATTTATGCCTTATTTTCGACTTTTATAGAGATAAGCAACGGTGAAAAGATTTTTTTTACCTAACTGTTATTAAACAGATATAGAAATAATTGAGATTTATTAAAAACGTTTTTAATTAAATCTTCTATTGACCACATAAACGTCTGACAAAATCTAAAAATTTTTTGAATAGGGTGTGTATATTGTTTGAGTAGGTATTATTATTTTAACTAGTTAATTGGCTCGAAGCCTTGGTTCCAAGCCATGGCCCTAGTCCCTCAATAAGCTCCTTTCACACGCTGTAAGTCTGCCTTTCACAGCCTCGTAACGCAGTGTCGTAAGGATATGATGCGCAAACGCAGGAACTGTGTCCATTGTTATAAGGATTTAGTTATTCAAACAAAACTAACAAAATATTTTTGGGCTGGAAAATGTGACATTGATGATTTTGATTATTCTATGCATTAGTAACAATAACAAAAAACTAAAAACTAGTTCACGTTCACTTATGATTTAACGTCTTAGTTACCGACTTCAAGTTTTTAGCAACAATTCAATTTTATTTTTGGTACTAGTTTAGGTACTATTTTTCTTGCGGCCTGATTCACTATCTCTTGATTCTGACAGATATCAGATAATCGTATTTTTCAAGCATTATATAATTTATATATATTATTTTTTAAATGTACAATGGAAACAGTGAAACCAGGTCAAAATGGAACGCGTCAAAGCAACGCACCACTCGGGTGCTACAGTATCGATTTAAAACTCGTAAACGGTCTGTTATTTCGCAAAACCATCAGAAATATTAACTAAATCGATTATTGTAATGATCAAGACCAAGCTTTAATCGATAATGAAACTCACCGGCTCGATTATTGTCCGAATTCGATGTTAAACGTAAGAATGTTAAAGTTGCCAACGATTTTGATACCGATACGGTGCTTTACGATAAATAGGCCCCGATTATGAATACTGGGTACTGAGAAATCAAGGTTTGAATGACAAGTGGAACCGTTTACTCTCAGAATTCGTATTAAATAATCATCATTTTGCTTATTTGCTGTTGCCTTCAATTTGTATTTAAGTACATGATATTTACTGGTGTAAGTATTATCGTGTTTTTTACACGTCTTATGCTTTTAGCTTTGCTGCTTTGTCAATTAGCTTAACTATAATATCACCTGATGTATCTTAAAATACCATTATGGACCCTTAAAAATAATGATGTTTATTTTTTCCAAAATCTTACTCACCTGATTTTTTGTAAAGTGGCAACGTGGTCGTGGATGAATAATCTTATTTTTTTCCACAATCTCACCTGATGTAAAGTGAAAAATTCAATTCAATTCAATCCAATTTATTTTATTCAGCTTCACATAGTAAATGTTACAGCCATAGGGAGTTAAGAGTTAGCGTAGGGTACATAGGTATGTAATAAAAAAGAAGAAAAATAGAGTGTGTACAGAAAGTGGTCTATGATAAATAAATAAATAGGTTGAAACCTATTATAGATAAGATAACGAAAAATAATGACTAAGATAAATAATGAGCATAAAGTTTGAAATCGAAGTAAAATACCATCTATACCAAAATTGTTTAAATTATCATGCTTTATTTTCTAACATGCCTATAGGTATTATACCTGCCTCAGTGGCGCGGTGGGCGAGGGCCCATTTGCAGTGCAAGAGGTAGCGGGTTCGATTCCCGCCGAGGGGTTAAGTGTTTGCATGTTCTGCAAGCACTTTTTTCTTGGTCTGGGTGCTTAATATGTAAAAAATATCTGTGTGTTTGTCTATTATATTAAGTATATGAGATTTCTAGTACCCGTACCACAAGCTTAGAGCCTACCACGGGGCTAGATGTTGTTGTGTAGATTGTCCGGAAATATTTATTTATTTATTATACCATATAATATATACACATTATACCGTAAAGGTATTCAAACATGAAACGCGTACCATACAAAAGTTTGTTCTTGACCGATTCAAGATTGAACCTATTATAACATGATTGAAAAATAACTGGATCCATTCAAACTACCTTATCAAAAATGTATTTTGCAATCAACAGCTTCCATAGAAAAAAAATACGGAAACTGTTCTGAAGAAACAATAATATAAACATCCGCGTGGAGTAGATATTTATCTCAAACACTAAAGAACAGAGACTTCACATTTTTGGTGTTAGTACATACATGTATAAAAAATGCTAAGATGTGAACCATAAGCCGTGTATAAATCTAAAGGCATCAAGAACCCCACTAAACAAGTGTTAATCCTGCGATAAGTGGAGATGAGCGACAGCCATTGATTACAGCTTCTTATCTAGTTTACAACCTTTTTTGTTTGCGCTTCGTGTTTTGACGCAAAGATTTCAAAACTGGTGTTTTGACACATTAAATCCTCTTTGAAGTTGTTTAGCTTGCTCTCTGAAGTGGCAGCGAAGGACGCAAAATGGCGTTGATCTGAGTAACATCTAGTATTTCACTTTATAATTTTATTTTACTAGACACTGGCAAATTGTCGCTTTAAGCGCAAAGTCCAATTAAAAGAAACTGAACTGAACTGAAGTGGCAGTGGGCAGGCTATATAGCACTCGGAAAAGATAATTGTTGAAGCTGCAAAGTTCTACAATCCACGGATTGGCAAGTGCAGCGTAGGACGTCCACCTAGTCAGGCCGTTTCCAGCCGAAATTGGTGGAAATCTTTGAGTGAGGCCTGTATGTCTAACCTACGGTTGATGATGATACATGAAAAAATTAAGTTTGTACTGTATGTTTATTATAATCTTAAAAAAACGCAGGATTCTTTACCAAAAAGTTATACCAAACGCTACATATACCAAACGCTATTTGAACAACAATAAACATTGTTGTCCACCAATCATAGTTTATTTTACTTCATGATATTTGTTTAAAATTAACTTACATTGAGTTTTAATAACCAGGAATCCGGATTTAAAATAAATTGAAATAATCCATTGAAATTTAACGTAATAATTACATTCTCATAATAAGTGCATACAGAACACGATCACTTTATTTTTGTAACAAACTTGATCAAAATGTGATCTCATTATGGATGGAGATTTTGTCTGTTCACATCCGTAAGTGGTAACCCTCTGTATCCTTACACGTGACCTCCGGGTGGTGCTAAGAACAGTCTCTGGTGGTAGGCTTCGGCCGCGGCTTGTCACCACCCTCCGGGCTGGGCCAGTGCATGAAGCAATTTTTTCGTGTTTCGTAATGTGGTCCGGAGAAGCCATCTTCTAGGCCTTCATGCTCCATCTTAGACCACATCGTCACTTTACATCAGGTGAGATTGTGGTCAAACGAAGGCTTATCAATAATAAAAAAATAAAAAAACATTTAGCTATGTTCCTTTTAGTATAACTTCATTTCTGATTAAATCTCGTCAAGAAAAACCGAGCATAGCCGCCTAAATATCTGGTTGAGCAATTATGAGAATATACCAGAAACCGTTATTGAACTATTTAAGTTTTCGATCATACAGTTTTAAAGCACTGGCAACACATCAAACTGGAGTTGTCAAAGTCGAAACGTTTTTTTTTTAGAATCACAGGTCATAACATGGACAGGTCAACTTAAAGTTAATTTAAATAAATACTAAAAATTATCAAGGAGATAACATTGTCTTGACTGTTCGCTTAATTTTTTTACACTTATTAGAGAATATAATATAACAAACCAGCTTTCATCTTTTTAGTTGTTATTATTTCAATATTAACAATGTTGTTACGTAACCTTTTACAAAAATAAAAGGTGAAAAAAAAACACGAACAATGGTCCGAATAAAATTCAAATAAAATTCCTGTTTACGCTTACCAACCTGGCAGTAATGTCACAAATATTGCACCTCACATGTACCAACCTAATGATAAACACGACATTTGTCATTCAAATACCGTCATTGCAATCAAATTTGGGCAATTTTCGAAAACACTTATTATCACAAAAAAAAAACTCAAAATCATACATATCCATTAATTTCTTGGAATCCTCGCTCCTTGCGATTTGACCTGAGAGTTGATTGGAGTCTCATAAGCCATTGGTCGACACTTTTGCCATAAAGTTTTATTGTTAGTTCATTTATTTTGGGGTTCCTAAGGCAGGTTTTTTGGTTTGCGAACGATAGCAACGGGGGTTTTTGTTTTAACTCTAACGGTCACAAAATACATAAACACGACTTAGACGCGTGATTGACAGTTGTTTAATATCTAAATATCTATGGATCACTTGCTAACTGTTGAATGCGTATCAAAGCCGTGTTTTGGGGTAAGGCGGTTGTACTTTATAAATAGTCCTTTCTGAACAAGGATTTGTAGGTTCCGGTTTTCCAGATTATTGCAAAATATCGTCTTTCAGTTAGGCAATTTCTTTTTTATTTTGTCATAAAAAAATTGTGAGTTGGTTCTAGATTCAAATTATTTCGAAAACATTGTAATTCATTATACAAAATAGGTATTCGAAAACTATATTGATACCAGCGGCCCGCCTCGGCGTCGCACCGGTAAAAAAAGTTCCCGGCAATTTTTCCTTATTTGCTCACCTACCCTGGACTACGACAAACATTTGAAAACCAAAATCAGCTCAATCGTCCCGGCCGTTCTCGAGTTCTAATCAGACTAACGAACAACAATTCATTTTTATTTATATAGAATATAGATAATCTCCGGTATTTCACGAACGCTTTTAACAAAAAATAAAAAATAATAATTAAGTACTTCAAACTCATGTCAGAAAAAAATGATTGAAAACTATGTTGAATATTGAACTTTCGAGACATAGACAATAGCTTAAAGAGTATATAACCACCACGTATGAATAGCTTATCAAGAAAAATCATAGGCAACCTATAAAATGAATATTTAACTTTTGAGACATAGACAATAGCTCAAAGAGTATATTACCACCACGTATGAATAGCTTATCAAGAAAAATCATAGACAACCTTTAAAAGGACATTTATTTTACACTTTTGTTAACCTGTAGATAATAACAGACAAATAATTAGCAATAAATTAAAATTGTGACTATAATTTGAGATTTAAACTATCCTATCTCCCAAGTTGGATCGAACTGCACATGGTGTGCGAATTTTATTATAATCAGTTAAGTGGTTTAGGAGTCCATTGAGGACAAACATTGTGACACGAGATTTATATATATTAAGATATAGAATATAATATAATATATATTAAGATATAAGAATATAATCACATAACCAAAATGTTTATCCCTCCTAGTTGCATCGTTCTATCATCAACACCCTAAAATAATACATTTCAGAAGTACCTATTACTTTTTCGATTCTATACAAAATTAGCCATATTTTTTTACAGTCACATTAACCAAAAGAACCCTCGCTCATTCCACATTCAGCTACGGAATTACAATCCGGGCTCGCGTCTCAACGACGTCCGACGAAGTGATTGCAATTTTATTGTAATGATATGTTCTCAAATGCTTGGATCGATCATCAGGCGAGAAAGTTGAGATACAGATAAGATAAAGTATAAGGAATTGTGTATAATAAAAAAATGGTGAAGATTTTGTCAGGATTCTAATGTAATATAATTTCATGAATTCTTCTGAGCTTCAATGGATTTGAATGTCTTGAATTAGACTTGAAAAGAAGAACCTAAACAGGTTGATTGAAACCACTTAGGATAAAATTAAATCGATGGAAATCTTATTTTTTAATTATCCTTCAAAACAATATGTATTGCACTTTAATAACTTCGTCGATTATATACCTCTACAATGCAGACTCAATACCTTTCAATAATAAAAACGCATAGTTTATTCAACGGACCCGTTCATTAATTACTTTGACGGTGACGGTAATTATTACAAAAAAAAACATAGAATATTGAAGTTATTCGACACAACCTCCAAGCAATGAGCTCCGTGGATCTCTCAATCTAAATTTAAACTCGTTGACATAAGCGTCACTCTTCTTCATGATTGAAATAGTGCTCACTGGTTTACCGATTTATTAATAAAAAGAACCACAATCTCACCTGATGTTAAGTGACGATGTGGTCTAAGATGGAGCATGAAGACCTAGAAGGTAGATGGCTTCTCCGGGCCACATTAAAAAACACGAAAAAATCGCTTCACGCACTGTCCCAGCCCGGAGGGTGGTGACAAGCCGCGGCCGAAGCCTACCACCAGGGACTGTTCTTAGCACCACCCGGAGGTCACGTGTAAGGATTCACAGGGTTAACATTTACGGACGTGAACAGACAAAACCTCCCATTTATTTTACAGTAATAAACCGTAAAGCTTGGGTTAAATCTTGGCATAATAAAGCCAGATTCAATACCTTTCATCATTGTAGATGTTTTCGCAGGAGAGACTCGTGTACCGGGTATCAGCTCTCCGTCCCATTGTCCGCCAATAGCCGCCAGCGAGTGTCATAACTGTCGGCGCGCGCGCAGCTCGGGACCGCACTCCGATCGATATAGCGGTACCATTCGCATGGACCTTATGTATTTAAGTTAGTTGTGTAGCAGTTTATAAAGGCTTTGTTCAGATTTATATGTTATATGACAAAGCGTCACTGGTTATACCCAGAGACTCTGGGTAAAAAAACAATTGCCTTCGAACTGTTAACATTTCTTTAAAGATATTGCATAATTTTTATAACCTTTTTAAATGTGCTAGGCAAAGTGTTTAGAATGGAATGTCACTTTAAAACTTAACGGTGCTCTGAAATGCTATTAGAAAAATCAAACAAAGATAATCAAGACAAAAAGTTATTAAAGTAAATCTCTCTATAAATCTCTAAATAATGTTTGATCAAATAAAATAAATAAATGGCAATAAATAATATTTATCTTATCTTATTTCATCTCAATTACAAAATTTATATGACACTGACCTTTGAAAAATCAAAACTTTTAGTGCAGAAAATTACTCGAAAGAATAATTATTAAACTCATATTTTTAAATTCCCTAAACCTTTTTTAAAAGTTATTTAACTGTTATATCTATGGAATTTACCCTTAATAAAGCTATTAATATACATAAATCTTCATTCATAATTACGCTCACGAGAGGAAACGATTTCATAGTAAACATATCATTTTATATTGAAACGATATCTTTATTTGGTGCCTGTTTGCATAGATAGGGCGAATGGACACATCAGAACACTTCAATGGTCAATGTGCATACAAAATAGTTGGTATTATTTTATGATAGAGACAACGACATTGTTTTGTTTAGATTACATCAAAATACTGTCATTTTGTTTAACATATCTGTGAATGACATTTGATAATGTAATTTCATTATAACTTACCACGAATGGACGCAAAATAGCTTTCAACTAAGTAACATCTATATAATTTTATAAAACTTTACACTGGTAAACTGACGCTTCAAGCGCAACTGTTATTAAAATAAATTTCATTCCATTGAACCTATAACTAATACCTATATATAATTTAGGTAAGATTGTGGACAAACATAGATCTATCTCCCAAAAAAAGAAAAAAAACCTACCACGGGTTAGATATTGCTGTGTGAATTGTCCATCAATGTATTTGTATATTTCTGTAAATAGGTTCCCTTAAAGATTTCCAGTTACTTCCGTTAGAAACAGCCTTCATCAAGATACAAGATACAAAATCATTTATTTCCATTTACATTGTTTTGGAGGTTTTTTCTGTTCACGTTCGTAAGTGGTAACCCTCTGAATCCTTACACGTGACCTCCGGGTGGTGCTAAGAACAGACTCTGGTGGTAGGCTTCAGCCGCGGCTTGTCACCACCCTCCGGGCTGGGCCAGTGCGTGAAGCGATTTTTTCGTGTTTCGTAATGTGGCCCGGAGTAGCCATCTTCTAGGCCTTCATGCTCCATCTTAGACCACATCGTCACTTTACATCAGGTGAGATTGTGGTCAAATGAAGCCTTATCGAGCATAAAAAAAAAATGTTTGGTTTTACAAAACTTAGACACATCCACAGTGAACTCGCAGCATAAGTATGCATTATTAAGAAGGTATACTTACTAAACCTTAGAAAGCCGTGTTGGTGTAGGAGCACACTCGACTTCCATTCCGAAGGTCGTGGGTTCAAGCCTCACCACGCACCTCTTGATTTTTCTTCTTCAAAAATGTATGTGCGCTTTAAAACAGGTGGTTTAACGGTGAAGGCAAACATCGTGAGAAACCCGGCATGTTCTGAGAACTTTAAAGAGTTAGGAGGACATGTGACATTCACCAACACGCACTTAGCCAGCGTGGTGAATAAAGGCCTAATCCCTTTGAGAGTCCCTGTGTTCCATTAATAATAATACTTAGTAATGTAATTCTTAGTATTATTTGTTATGTGGTCCGAAATAAACGTATATTTATTTACTCAGCTATCAGAGGCGAGGCGTCTCATGAATGCAGCGATCGACTGCACCCTGCATGCTGAAATGGCAAGTCAAGTCACCGAAGGTCCAACTCCGCTACTTAAGGGAGCTGGTAAGCACACACGTAAGGCAGGGGGATTATGCACATAACATTCCACATAACCTATTCCAGGTATCAGTGCAGATTTCAGTTCGTTTATATCTACCATGATACGAGTAGTCATCTTATCCTACGATTGCTGGATCGCCTTCTCCAGTCGAGATCTTAAAAGAAATAAAGTAAGTAAACACATTTTATTTAGGAGGCAAGAATATTACATATAAAACACAGATAATGTCTCAAATTATTTTGCAAATGACAAAACAACGCTGTTCTTCTGTTGAAAGCCTTCTGTTGAAAGTCAAGTTACTACACACAGCCACTTACAATTAAAACAAATAAAAATTACAAAATAAATTGTCAAAGACAGGATCTCAGCAAGGGAAATTCGGTCTATTAAAATAAGTTAAGTAAACCAGCTAAAATCACAAATATTATACACCACCCACAAAAAACGGAATCCCTAAAACAGTTCAGAATAAAACTCCCTTAGAAGTGGGTTAGGCGTCAGACAACAAATCATGGCAGGGCCCTCAAACAAATACGTGAAATATGAACACTGCCCTTTTATCGTGGACACCCAAACTTGGCGTGGTACAAGATTAAACTGACAGGATGGAAATGGAACAAAAATGAAGAAAAAGAGTTTAGGGCAGTTTTCAAAGATGATCTCTATCCTAAAAAACCTGGAAAACTAAATTAGTAGGTATCTATATAAAATTAGACAAAACTTTCCTCGATAAATATGATGAAATAGTGGTTGATTTTTTATCATCCGTCCAGGAATTGTATTCTTATATCCTGTTTGTAACTATTATTAGTTTTCTGTGCTTGAAGTTAATAACTTCATTCTAATAATCCGGACAATCTACACAACAACATTTAGCCCCGTGGTAAGCTCTAAGCTTGTGTTACGGGTGCTAGATATCTGATATACTTAATATAATATACATACATATATAGATATTTTTAATATACATATTAAACACCCAGACCAAGGAGATTATTTTGCTGTGTTTGAAGTTATTATATATTTATTTTTTTCATTTTTATTTAGATAATCACTACTGTGATGTTGGAATTTACCCAATTATTACATTATAAGCGACCAACCCACTCTTCATACCACTCGTGAAATAAACCTTAGAGTTTTCTCCTGACGACTCCTTAATTATTTATCATCATAATTCAACTAATCCTTAACAAGTTATACACCAAAACTTTCCTCTTGAATTACTCTACCTATTGCTGAAAACTGCATGAAGATCTGTTTTGTAGCTTTTGAGTAAACCCGAACATATAGACAGACAGACGCGGTGAAGGACTTTTATTTATAATATGTATAGATAAGCCTGATTTTTCAATCACAGAGTATGTATTGAAATGCAAACCACATAAAATGTGTTAAAGTTTAAACATCGAAATTAACAGGGACACTTCAATTGACACCATAGATGAAAAGATGTAAAAGGATGCACTCTATTCATCTATGTATGTTTTAATTCTAAATAAGTATTTTAATGTAGTTTTATAATGATGACGTTACACGAATAAAACAATTTTTTTAATGTTTTTCAGTAAAATATTAAGACACATCCGTAACCTTCGCTCTCAGGATCTTTCTTTATCTTTGCCGAGGGAAATTTTGCATGCTATCTATTCCAACAAACGTTGGAATAGATAGCATGCGTGCACAATAAAGTCTTAAAGACAATCCCAAAATCGCTAGGCCCGCCGTCTTCACACCACTCCTCAAGTTCACGTAAGACGTTATTTATAGGCCAGAGGCGGCCGTGTCCAAAAAGCTTAGTTGTGTCAAAAGTTGAGCGTTAAATCATCGGCCACTATCTGGGCGGCGCAGGCCGGACACTGCCCACTAGTGTTGTGTGCGACTCCATTGACTCACGTTGGAATGCCTGGTGACGCAAATGTCAATGTCAAAGTCAACTGTCTTGATCTATAAACGTAGAGCAGAAGGAGAAGAAGATTAAGTGCAAGAGGTAGTACAAAAGTGTTGTTGTGAGTACAAAAGAGGGTATCCCGGTGTTTGTATGTTTTTTGTGCATTTTTGACTTGACTTGGTCAGAGTGTTAGAGAAAATGTCTTTGTATGTCCAAGTATTGTATTAAGTATATCAGATACCTAGTACCCGGAGCACAAGCTTAGAGATAACCAAGAGACTAGATCTTTCAATATTTTATTCGTTTACAATCCATGTCATGATCTTTATTTCTACCCTTAAAAGAGAGGTTTATCACTTATTAAAAATCATTAACATCTTTATTTCTGTCGCTGACTTTGGGCTATGTAGCGTTCAGCGTTCAAAAATAAAGATATAATTATTATGTATGTAAAATGCAGCTTTATACAGAAAGTTTTATTTTTAGATATATTATTTGTTAAGATCAATCGTAATTATAGTTTTATATCTAAATGCTTGATTGAAAATAACCGGAGTACAATAAATTCTGCCGAAATAATACCGTGCGGCAGTGGAAACAGGACCAAGCTAAGTGATCCGGCACAAAATGATATATGATGACACTTTCACACATTACAATACGAATTTATTCGTGTAAATGAAAAAATAACAGTTTTCGCCGCAAAGCTGGAAATCATTAAATAACTGCATACATTTTGGTTATCGGCTGATTCAAGTCTTCAACTTGGTTGTGTCTTTAATCTAGACTATTTGATAATGATAAGCTTTTATAATTGTTTAAGGGTTACAAGTTAAAATGTGCTTTGTTTAACGATCCATATTCATTAAAAAGGTAGATTCGGACGCCCACCAACAAGATGGACAGATGACTTGGTCAAACTTGCTGGCTCACGGTGGATGCAAGTGGCGACCGATCGGAATGATTGGTCGTCTTTGAGGGAGGCTTATGTCCAGCAGTGGGCGTCTAATGGCTGAAATGATGATGATGAAAAAGGTAGATAAATAAATTAGATAAGAATGAGATGAGCTCATATTCCACCTAGGGTTCCGTTAAACATTTAAAAAAGGAAAAAAAAATGAAAAATACCCTAAAAAAAATAAAATATTTAATGTAATCTGATATTGATTAATCTTTCTTGAGAAATTTATGTGCGCTTTAAACACGTGCTTTAACGGTGAAGGCAAACATCGTGAGGAAACCGGCATGTTCTGAGAACTTTAAACAGTTTGAAGGACATGTGACATTCACCAACCCGCACTTGGCCAGCGTGGTGAATTAAGGCCTAATCTCTCTCGTCAAGAGAGAAGTCCCTGTGTCCCAGCAGTGGGAACGTTAATAGGGTGATGATGATGATGATATTGATTAAAAGCTGCCAAAGAAAAGTAGTATCCCTCAAAATTTCAACTATCTAGGCTACCTCTGTATATCACGTTCTTGAGATAAGTATGGTGACAGACGGACGGATGATGATGTCTCTGGAATAGGGTCGCGTTTTACCTTTTGGGTATAATGAACCTTAAAAATTACATTACCTAACAAAACTAATTTCAATTTTCAAATCACATAAATTATCTTTCATTAAAGTTATTATTGTAGTCTGAGTCAATTCATTGAAATATTTTTTGGCTGTGATAAATATTTAAATTACTTTTTCATATGTGTCTAATGATAATCTAGTTCATGATTTATTCTATTTATTTAAATTGAACTCATTTGTTTGGAAATTTAATTTAATTTGACATCAGATTTTTTGTAATTTGTTTATGTAAAATTTAACTAAGAAATAATATAATAATTACTTACCTAGTATGGGTACCATTGTTATAATAAGGTGAAATAAATAAATCTGATATTTAGCCGAGGGTAAAATTGTTTGTATGGTCTGCAAGCACTTTTCTCCTTGAACTGGGTGTTTAATATATATAATAAAAAATATCTATATATGTATCTATATTTTATTAAGTATATCAGATATCTATTACCCGTAACACAAGCTAAGAGCTTAATATTACGGGGCTAGATGTTGTTGTGCAGATTGTCCGGAAATATAAAATTTTTTTTTTATTAATATTTACCCTTCAGATTTCCAACTAAGACCACTTTTTTGTCAGTCGGTTAAATCCCAATAATTCAATTTTACTCGACTCGATAACCACTAGTTACGCGTGGGTTAATGAGATTACTCCTACCTGCATTATTTATTGTTAATTGTACAATATAAACAGCGGCCACCGAGATCCGATCGGTTTCATTACAAAGCTTCAATGTTGTATGGAATTAGGTGCAGCCTCTGTATGGTACATTAGAAATGGATTGTGTATTAGAGGTTCTAAATAATTAATTCTAGTAGATAAGATAATGATAATAATTATGTATTTCTCAACAGTTATTTACAAACGCAATTATTTATAAATTTTGTTTTTAAAATACATATAGCTTTCCTACTTAAATTATCATGTATATTATGTACATTGATGTATATTGTAAACTAGTGGCCCGCCCCGGCTTCGCACGGGTTTTTATTCTTTTTTTTTCCCGGCAATTATTCGATTTTTTCTCGCCTTTTAAACCTTCCCTAGACTTCCACGAACATTTAAAGACTATGATGAGATAAATCCGTTCAGTCGTTCTCGAGTTTTAATCAGACTAACGAACAACAATTCATTTTTATTTATATAGAAGATAAGTACATAATTATAATGAGTTACAGCCTAAAGATAAATGAGTAGTCCCCTTTCACACCATTCTCCTGCGTTTTTCGCAGTTTGGCCTTAACCATGCCGCAACGATCATTGATTCAATCGTAAAATTCATCATCAAGTTCGGATTGGTGAATGTCACATGTCCTTCAAACGCTTCAAAAATTTTTAAACATGTCAGTTACCTCACGATATTTTCCTCTACCGTTAAAGCCAGTGTTTAAATTTTTCAAGAAGGGAAATCCACGATAGAACAAGGTATGAAAGTCGAGTATCTTCCCATTTAGCCAAAACAGTTTATTGGAATTATCATTAAATTACGTACTATTATCATTGTACAAACAGATAACAATAGAATTCATAAAATTTTAAGTAAAAAAATATGTCTTCATATCTTGTAGTTTATAGAAACATTTAATTAAATATATGCTAGTTTTAGGTTTTATGTTAGATATTATGTAAAAACCACCGTTCATTTAATTTGTAATTTTTCTCTGTATCCACTGTTATGGGTCATATTGCTAAAAACAAATTTCTTCCAGACACCGGTGGATACAGAGAAAAATTACAAATTTAATGGACGGTGGTTTTTACATAATATGTAACATAAAACCTAAAACTCAGTAGTAGTTTTCATTTTCATATTGTATAGTTTATTTGTGTGTAATTGTTTTTTCTATTCTATAAATAAATATTTCCAGAATCACACAGCATCACCTAGCCCCAAAGTAAGCAGAGCTTGTACTATGGGTTTAGGTGACTGATATTCTATTCAATTCTATTAAAACATAGACCAAATCCCGCTCACGTCCACGAGCACACCAACAATCAGTCAAGCACGTTACATTAGTCCTCTGTCAAGCAATCTTGAGGCACTTCCGTTCCAATTTTACGAGCAATGGCTCCAAAATCTCTAAATAGCCCCATGTGCTCTAAATGTCGGCCGTACATCACATTCGCGACGGGAACATCAATCTGTCAGTCCGTTTGTCACTGTCTATTAGCTGCTATTTCTAAAACTGGGCATTAGTAGGAGGCAAATTTGATCTGATAGTAACAACTCTCGCCAACTCTCTAAGTGCCGATTTCTCTACATCAGTGTTTAAAAAAATGAAGTGAATAATATTAATTAATTAAACGCGCTAATTTCAAGAACTACTGGTGTAATTTGCAAAAATCTTTCTGTGTTGGATAGCCTAGTTACCGCGGGAAAATACGAGGTCCCCGCGGGAAATACCAAAACACGGGCAATGTGTGATCCAGGTATCAACTGATTTTTTTTTTTTTTTTTTTTATTATCGATAAGCCTTCATTTGACCACAATCTCACCTGATGTAAAGTGACGATGTGGTCTAAGATGGAGCATGAAGGCCTAGAAGATGGCTTCTCCGGGCCACATTACGAAACACGAAAAAATCGCTTCAATTTTCAATGTTGTCAAGACAAAGAACGTAAGATTCGAAATTAGTCTCATCAAAATATATCACAAAGAGAACAGACCATCCACAATTCAAGTGTCTGCAACTAGAAACATCTAGACAACTATCCATCTCTCTCCCTCTTGCGCGTCCGCCGCCTAATGAAACAGTATCATTTAGTTGTAATCACCCCTACCCACCCTGTAATTTTATCGGGTTATAAATTTGAATTTGTATAAGCGAGGCATTAACGTATGATTTATACAAGTTGACTCCGCTAAGATTTCAAAGATGAAAAACAATAAATTTCGGACCCGTAACTATTGCGTTTAATGGCAATAGGACGATGGCATTGTGTGGATAAGAGTGTTATTGTTGAACGTGGAAACATATTTTTGAGCAGACTGGAAGTCATTTAATTTTGTAATTTAATTTAAAAAAAATATAAATATTTTTATTCTAGGAGAAATTAGTAGGTATAAGTTTTTATGGGTTTTCCATTGAATTCATTACAACGTTGTATATTCGTCGAGAAAATGTTCCTCGTCAAAAAAATGGTTGATGTTTAAAAATAATTATGAATAAAAATCAAATCAATTTGAGCATTGTTATGTTGGCAAAAGACTCGAATTAGACAGACACATTCAAATTATTTAAGCTGATTTCTATTCTAAAGTCGATACACACCTTTTTTGATTTCATCATCATCTCCCTGACCTCATCCCACATCACGTGGGGTCGGCACAACATGACCTTTTCTGATTTATAGATATCAATTAATCCATAATAAACAATATGTATAGGCTCGCTTTTTTTTGTTAAAGAATATATTTTATGGAAAGGATAGTTAAATCAATATTTTAAAATATTTTAATAAGTGCTAAACCTCACTTTGTAGGTGAAACTATTTATAAATTTTATGCAGAAAAAGAATAAGACACATCCGTAACTTTCCCAGAGATGCAGGTTCGAATCCTGTGCGTGCGAAAGTTACGGATGTGTCTTATTCTTTTTCTGCATAAAATTTATAAATAAATCAATATTAACGCATCTTAGGAAATTAACTGCATTTTGGATGCAGCTCTGTAACATAGCTGTGTACAATGTACCTATGTATAATGCAAAATAAAAATAAAAACACTTTATTGTGCACCAAAATAAAACAAAAGTTACTAAATTCTCATAGGATGACGAAGTACAAAGGGAAAATAATTCATACATATTCATGAATGGCAAAACATTTAGAATTACATACAATATTTAGCAGACATGTGTAAAATATGCTCCCGTTATCAATAAATATAACTGAATAATTTATTTATTTATCAAATCACACTATAACAATGGTCCATAAAATATTGACAACTAAAAATAATATAAAAATTTGAAATCAAATTAATATTACATCATTATTTAAAATAGGTTCATAAAATATCCAGTGTTCTTAATCATGATTTGGTTACCGTAATAGTATTCGTAGTTAAACTTATTTTACAAAATTTAAATATTTATAAGTTTTTGCCTGTTGTGTAAAGTAAGCTCCTGTATACCAAATGGAGCTAAGTAATTTATTTCCCGTCTTATCCACACAACACTACCAAATACTGCGTTGACGACTTTTTACTTGGGCGAATTTATGCGTTACATTTAGGAGGAGCCGCCGTATACAAGTCGGTTAAATATTTAGCTTTCATCCTAATTTATACGGTTTATACTGAAAAAGAACGCTTTAGTTCCGCGTCGTAAATATGCTTGATTGATGCGCGGGATTGTGGGGTGGTCTGTTTGTCTGTCTAGTTGTACTCTTTGGTTAGTTGGCTTGGGGACTTGATACGGTAATGTTAGATTTGGGGGTTATGTTCATCATCATCACCCTATTAACGTTCCCACAGCTGGGACACAGAGACTTCTCTCTTGGCTAGAGAGATTAGGCCTTAATTCACCACTCTGGCTAAGTGCGGGTTAATGAATGTCATATGTCCTTCAAAGTCTTTAAAGTTCTCAGAAAATGCCAGATTCCTCACGATGCTTGCCTTCACATTTAAAGCACCTGTTTAAAGCGCACATAAATTTCTCAAGAAGAAAAATCCAGAGGTGCGTGACGGGGTTTGAACCCACGACCTTCGGAATGAAAGTCGAGTGTCCTCCCACTTAGCCTAGCTTTTTTTAGGGCTTTCACGGGTGAGATTAAGTAACTCCCAACTTTTTAAATGATAGAAATTATATTCGTAATAATGGGTTCATGTTTGTATTCTAATTGATTATATTGAACTGGGCTTTGTCAGCGTGATTATAAATTATCCAGAGGTTAAGATTGCCTTTGTTCCGGCCGAAGATTTGCTCGTGTAAACATAAACTTTACCGCGGTAAAAATGTATTTTGTCCTTTACTAGGAAAACAGTTATGTCCACGCAATATTTAAGTCTAATCAGGCTTTGCTCGCAATAATTGATTTCCATACGAAATGTAGTATTTTAAAAAGTAAACAGTAGCCTATGAGTTATTCTGATATTTAAACTATATTATTGAGAAGTTTCGTCAGAATCAATTCAGAAGTTTTTGCGTGAAGGAGTAACAAACACACTTAATTTACACTTACATCCTCACAAACTTTCGCGTTTATAATATATATTTTTTTATTATCCTATGTTGTCCCACTGCTGGGCAAAGGCCTCCCCCAACTCCCTCCAACAATCCCTGTCCAGAGCTGTTTGCCACCATCTTTCCCAAAAGTCCCGAAGGTAGTCTCGCCAACGTTTTCGTGGCCGACCTCACCTGCTACTTCCTATATTAGTAGGACAAAAACGCAATGTTTACAAGTCACGGTACTGGTCGCTACTAAAAAATCATCATCATTATCATCATCTCAGCCGTAAGACATCCACTGCTCGACATAGGCCTCCCTCAAAGATTTCCAGTGAGCCCGCAGCCTGCACCAGATCGTCCGTCCATCTAGTTGGTGGACGTACGCTGTGCTTGCCGATCCGTGGTCTCCATTCGAGAACTTTTCGGCCCCAACGACCATCTGTTATGCGTGCTATATGGCCTGCCCACTGCCACTTCAAAGAGCTAATCCGTTTGGTTGTGTCGGTGACCCGCGTTCTTCTACGAATCTCCTCATTTCTTATTCGATCCCGTAGAGAAACCCCGAGCTTAGCCCTCTCCATAGCTCTCTGAGCCTGTTCATGAGACCAATTAGTGAAACACCACGTTTCGGATCCGTATGTACTAAAACAAATACTACAATAATAAATAATATCTAATACAGTCAATATCTTAGGTATGGTACCTATGATATGATGTGATTTGTCATTCTAGTTGTCTGAAAGTATTCGCATTGTGTCAGGCGTCTATTTGGATCTGTGTCCAAAGACATAAACCTTCAGTCCCAGCAGTGGGCAGCATCAGTGGGCGTCAGTGTGGATAGGAGGATGGGATGAAAGAGTCTGTTGTGATATATTTATTAGGGTTTTTGAAAGGGCCCGACGTTTAGTGCCGAATGAATATTATTACTATTTAGTGGCTTTTATAAAGTTTATATTATGGTAGGTTAGTGTGGAGGCGTATTATATATTTTCATATTATAAATAACCAAAAACCGACCTTTATTTCTGTAGTGCTGAAAAAGAAACAAAAAAAAATTATAAAATAAAAGTTTAGATGAGGTTTATTGCCAGGTTTTGATATTTTTGTATTTTCGTTAAACGTTTTGTTGATAAATGAATGTAATATTTAGGCTTTTCAAAATGTTTATTTTAATAATTTTTTTCATGAATTAAAATATGAGAGATTTCATACCCGGTGTATCGTAACACGTATATAAATAAATAAATATAAATAAATAAATTGCAAATCCCGGAAGTTGGTTTCTCTTTTCTGAGAATGCTGTATTCCATTACTTAGTTACTTTTCTCGAAAATTTGTTTGATTGATTTGATTCGAATACATCTATTTCTAATAGGAATTAATAACATGAATAAAATCATGTGATGGGTAAGAACCACTGCACGGAATATATTTATTACAAGCAACTAAATAATGGTATACAAAATGACATGAATCCGTGTTGGCTAAGTGGGAGGACACTCGACTTTCATTCCGAAGGTGGTGTGTTCAAACCCCGCCACGCACCTCTGGTTGTTTTTTCTTGAGATATTTGTGTGCGCTTTACACACGTGCTTTGACGGTGAAGGCAAAAATCTCGAAGAAACCGGCTTGTTCTAAGTACTTCAAAGAGTTTGAAGGACATATGACATTCACCAACCCGCACTTGGCGAGCGTGGTAAATTAAGGCCCAATCTCTCTCGCCAAGAGATATGTCCCTGTGTTCCAGCAGTGGGAACGTCAATAAGGTGATGATGAAAATGACATTAGCGGTTGTTGTTTGGCAGCATTTTGATTTTTTGAAAAAAAATCTATAACTTCTATAACTAGAAAATCTATACTGATCTCCATATTATTTCCTATTTCCTATTCTATTCCATATAGCAAATAAAGTAGTGGATGTAGTATAATTATCAATCTTAGTACACCAATGTCTTATTTGTATTTCCAATTCTCTTTACCATCCTAAGGTTGCCTGGAAGTGATCGCTCTCGACTTTCATTCCGAAGGTCGTGGGTTCAAACCCCGCCACGCACCTCTAGATTTTTCTTCTTGAGAAATTTATGTGCGCTTTAAACACGTGCTTTAACGGTGAAGGCAAACATCGTGAGGAAACCGGCATGGTCTGAGAACTTTAAAAGAGTTTGAAGGGCATGTGACATTCACCAACCCGCACTTGGCCAGCGTGGTGAATTAAGGCCTAATCTCTCTCGTCAAGAGAGAAGTCCCTGTGTCCCAGCAGTGGGAACGTTAATAGGGTGATGATGATGATCGCTCTTAAGCGATAAGGCTGTTCTTTTTACTTCTTCCTCATATGGATTTTAGTAACAATTGTTATGCTTTGGTGTACAAAATAGTCTTTCTGTATTTTATAACATTAAGATGGTCGCAGATTTTGTCATTGTTCAAAGACTATCTCCACACTAACTTAGCACACCCTTCGCTACTCTCACACATATTTTCATTGAATTTTACACTCAAAGACATTTTAATGGTTCCGTATGTGACTCCATATTATGATTAACATAAAACTTATCGCGAATACTCCTTACATATTATTAAATTGATAAGCTCATTGTCGGAAGATATTAATTTACCAAATAAATATTATTGAGGAGTGAATCTCACGTTACCTGTATTGAGGAATGATTTGAATGATACTTTGGATTACAATGAGAAAAATTTAGTAAATATTTTTTAATATTTTTATAAATGATGGCTCAGATAGCTTTGCTGAAATATAGGAAAACTTAAAACTCTAATAATCATGGTAAATATGCCGTTGTTATAGTGTGAGTTAATTTTCGTAACCAATGAAAATGCTTAATTATTTTTATTGATACATTTTAATCAACGTGCATTTAATTTCGTTGAGTATTATTAAAATGTTTAATTATTATCATGTCTATCATACCTATGTACGAGTACATCAAGATTTTTACAATACTTAGCTATAATTTATTTTCATCATCATCGCCCTATTAACGTTCCCACTGCTGGGACACAGGGACTTCTCTTTTTAAGAGAGATTAGGCCTTAACCACGCTGGCCTATTGCGGGTTGGTGAATGACACATGTCCTTCAAACTCTTTAAAGTTCTCAGAACATGCCGGTTTCCTCACGATGTTCCTTCGCCTTCACCATTAAACGTTAACGTACGCGTTATTAAGAAAAAACCAGAGGTGCGTGGCGGGGTTTGAACGCACGACCTTCGGAATGGAAGTCGAGTGTGCTCTCCCACTTAGCCAACACGGCAAATTTATTTTACAATAAGTTTTTCATTATATTTTTATATCAATGACGTCCTTAATCAAATGCCACCATTAAACAGTCTCATATTGTCCAACATAGGATCCCACCAGGTCAATCCACAGTAAATTTTTACCTGGAACTAATAAAATTTTTTCATCATTTTCGACCACACTTGCTTCTGTTTACAGTTAGGTCGTAAGCTACTCGTAAATTCGGCCCGTTTCTGTACAATGTATGTATGAATGTATGAGTGTTTGTATGAGTATCGTGTTTTATGACTTTCTTAGTGCCAACGTGAAATGGGAGATATAAATGTGGATATTTTTTTTGGGATTTGGTGACAAAATGATATTTTATCGTTTTGACTTTTATTGAGTATAAAACATGATTTATTAGTATCTCTACTGGCTATACATGTATTTTTATTATTAATGATAGAAATATAAAATATATTAGATATAATTATCAAATTACGGAACTAAAATGGAGTTGGGCAGGATACTTGGCGAGACGAAATGATAATAGGTGGAGTAAGGCAATCACTGAGTGGCGTCCAAGGAACGCCTATAGGAACGTCGGTCGTCCAGCAGCGAGATGGGCTGACGACATCTATAAAGTCGCAGGACGCACCTGGATGCAATTAGCACAAGACCGTAATGAGTGGCGAGAGCAAGAGGAGGCCTATACCCAGCAGTGGGTGAAGTCAGGCTGCGGATGATGATGATGAATTATCAAAAGGACTTAAACTGTTAACCTATGTTTTATCTACCGTTGCGACTTAAAGTACGACTACATCGAAAAACTCCTAAACATCCTTAGATACATACAAAAAAAAACATTAAATTTTTGACTAAAACTCAATTCCCAGCAGCCCTAATATTTTTGTGGTAATCGAAAAAAATAATATAAAAAACATTGTGATTGACACATTGCACAATTACAATGAACGTGTGTTATTTTATTATTTGTCCTATTTTTAACCCCCGAGCAAAAATATGGGTGTTATAAGTTTGACGTGTCTGTCTGGGACATCATAGCTCCCGAACAGATGGAACGATTTCAATTAAGTTTTTTTTTTGTATAAAAGGTGAGTTTGGCCCGGGTGTTCTTAGATATGTTTCTCGAAAATCGGTTGAGCTGTTTAAAAGTTATGGGGGTGAGAGTGTGGAAAGAAAATCCATAAATCAGCAAATATACTCGAATAGGCTATCAGAGAAAGAGCATCGCATGCGCATTACTAAATATTATGGTGGATTACTTTTAAGGAAATTAAGGCATTGTAATTAGGAGTTTTTCTTAATTTGAAATTTATATCACTTTTTTTTTTTTTTATTTATTAGCCTTCATTTGACCACAATCTCACCTGATGTAAAGTGACGATGTGGTCTAAGATGGAGCATGAAGGCCTAGAAGATGGCTTCTCCGGACCACATTACGAAACACGAAAAAATCGCTTCACGCACTTCTTTATATCACTTCTTTTGTTTTCATGCACTGTTTTCTGTACCTGGTTAATACTATTTGTAACAGGTCTCCCGCAATACAGGCTTGCCTCGAAATCGAAATAACTGGAGGAAAGACTTCTAGTTATTTCGATTAGAAGTGGCCTGCATCCACCCTGCAGCCTTTACCAAATCGTCCGTCAATCTAGTTGGTGGACGTCCTACATAATCGTCGTCTTCATTCGAGAACTTTTCGGCCTAATGGCGACTATGTCTACCTACGCTGAATTATCAATTCGTGGCAGTTCACAACTTAACTAAGATGATGTCATATCACTAAAATGACCAAGTCCAGAAAACACATTAAATGAAAAAAATACAGAGATTAGTGGATGGCATTGAAGCAGATTAGATTTCATTGGAAACACATCAACAATCAAATTTCATCTTATTTTCCATTTCTATTTTTAAACTTCAAAATCACTCGCTCAAAACAAAAGAGTCCAACAAAAAGTGCCGATAATCAAAAGCAATTATCGCAGTTTGATTTATACAGATTTGTGAGTTAAAACCTCTTTTCATCCATTCAGGTTAAATTGAACGATCAAATCGGTCGGCTATTGGAAGAGCCATTGTCTATGGATGGTAAAACAATGGATCAATCGACTTGCGGTACTTACTTTAGGCTTTTCTATTTGACTAACGATTTTCAGGATTAAAGGAATGAGGCTAGTAATCATTATCATCATTATTTCTTCTCACCGAGCTGATTGAATATAAGAAGAATAAATAAAATAAATGAAAATAATTTTTATTTGAGAGACAATACATATTATTCGGGAAACTAAGACACGTCTTTTCATCGAATATACCGCAGTGCCTCAAGACGAAAGTCTTCAATCAATGTGTGTTGCCAGTGATGACATACGGATCCGAAACGTGGTGCTTCACTATTGGTCTCATAAACAGGCTCAGAGTCGCTCAAAGAGCTATGGAGAGGGCTATGCTCGGGGTTTCTCTACGGGATCGAATCAGAAATGAGGAGATTCGTAGAAGAACGCGGGTCACCGACATAGCCAAACGGATTAGTTCTTTGAAGTGGCAGTGGGCAGGCCACATAGCACGAAGAACAGATGGTCGTTGGGGCCGAAAGGTTCTCGAATGGAGACCACGGATCGGCAAGCGCAGCGTAGGACGTCCACCAACTAGATGGACGGACGATCTGGTGAAGGCTGCGGGCTCACGGTGGATGCAGGCCGCTGCCAGCCGAAACCACTGGAGATCTTTGAGGGAGGCCTATGTCCAGCAGTAGACGTCTTACGGCTGAGATGATGATGACATATTATTTAGAATTAGCATGAATTAGTTAACTCACGTAAAGTGTCCCAAAAAAGCTTCCAGCTCAGCATTTGTTGACTTTTATGTAACAAGACAACGCTGATCTTCCGTTGGAAGCCCTTGGAGTCACAGCGTGCTATTAAATAAACAAAATAATTTAGAAATTGAAACTTGTCGAAACAATATAAATAAAGAACTATATAACACTCAAATCATAAGCCAACAAACAACAAATAAATAAGTTACACTCTTATAGAGGTACACATAATCAGTATTATAACTAAATTAACAACTCAACAACAAAAATAAACAAAATAATATAAGACCAATCATCATTATCATCAAAGTCCTTTATTTAACTTTATATAGGACCAAGCTAAATAATACCTACATTTCACTAAAAATTTCATCAACATCATAACATCGTTGGTACCGCTCTCATGTCATAGTGTTGATACTAAAATAGACAATAAATGAGTGAAATAAATTTTATCCATTTTGCTTTTTCGGTGAATGTGTGGTCTAACGTTTCGATCCCGTAGCGAAACAAACCTAGCCCTTTTCATAAATCCTATAGCATAAGGACACATTCTGGATATAAAGGTAAGTCTATTTCAGATATTGGGCAATTACTACTTCCCTGTACTTAGCTGTGCCTCTTTTTTTTTTAATCTATACTAATATATAAAGCTGAAGAGTTTGTTTGTTTGTTTGTTTGTTTGTTTGAACGCGCTAATCTCCGAAACTACTGGTTCGAATTGAATAATTCTTTTTGTGTTGGATAGTTCAGTTATCGAGGAAGGCTATAGGCTATATAACATCACGCTACGACCAATAGGAGCAAAGATATAGTGGTAAATGTGTAAAAAACGGGAGAAATTGTTCATCTTTGAAGCCTTCCGTTGCGTGCGCCGTGAAAACGGTTAAAGATACACAAAAAATATGTATCAAAGAATAATAGCTCTTTTAATGATCTAAAAAACAGTCCGCGATAGTATATGTCTATCTTTTAAGATTAACTCACAAAAACCGTTTTTATGGTACCTAATTTGGTCGAAATAATTTGTTTAAGTTGTATCAACATAATAATATTAATCTTTATTCAAATAAATATGTTGTTGGTTAAGTGTACTTCATCCATTATAACGCGGGTAGCACCGCAGGGCACAGCTAGTCTATACTAATATTATAAATTTGAAGAGTTTGTTTGTTTGTTTGAACGCGCTAATCTCCGAAACTACTGGTTCGAATTGAATAATTATTTTTGTGTTGGATAGTCCAGTTATCGAGGAAGGCTATAGGCAACATAACATCACGCTACGACCAATAGGAGCAAAGATATAGTGGTAAATGTGTAAAAAACGGGAGAAATTGTTCATCTTTGAAGCCTTCCGTTGCGTGCGCCGTGAAAACGGTTAAAGATACACAAAAAATATGTATTAAAGAATAATAGCTCTTTTAATGATCTAAAAAACAGTCCGCGATAGTATATGTCTATCTTTTAAGATTAACTCACAAAAACCGTTTTTATGGTACCTAATTTGGTCGAAATAATTTGTTTAAGTTGTATCAACATAATAATATTAATCTTTATTCAAATAAATATGTTGTTGGTTAAGAGTACTTCATCCATTATAACGCGGGAAGCACCGCAGGGCACAGCTAGTTATTGATAAGCCTTCTTTTGACCACAAATACACCTGATGTAAAGTGAAGATGTGGTCTAAGATGGGGCATGAAGGCCTAGAAGATGGCTTCTCCGGGCCACATTACGAAACACGAAAAAATCGCTTCACGCACTGGCCCTGCCCGGAGGGTGGTGACAAGCCGAGGCCGAAGCCTCCCACCAGAGACTGTAACAATACAATGCAACAACACTCTAGTACACACAAGAAAATAGAAATACAACAGCACGTAAAAAACAAATGTACAATGGGCAGCCTTAAAGCCAAAAAGCAACACAAGTACTTGTAGAGTGTACCTACATAATGGATGAGAGGACGCAATTACCCGAACGCTGCCCATCCGAGCTGGATTCAATGATTAGACTCTTTCCTTCCTATTTTTTTAAAACATAATCAACTATATTGATTGATGTAGTAACATTTATGTTAGTTGATAATTATACCAGCTGCATATTATGGGGTCACCCAGAAAATTATTCTTTCTGGCTACACGTCAGCAACTCTGAATGCAGGACTTGATGCGATACATTATTGCCTGAAATCGTCCTGCTTTGTGTTGAGGTCGCAATTAGTTCAAAGAGCCATAGCAATGTTGTTGGTAGTTGTTGTTGTTGCAAAGATGCTCCCGCTGTGCAATCGCTTTGGTCGATGGTCTTACAAACACTTTATACACGTGTAAAACTCATGTCCATACCTGTTTTCGTCCCTCAACTGTCATCATCACCCTATTAACGTTCCCACTGCTGGGACAACTCCCACAACCTTAATGAAAGATTATTCACAACATTAGCAGGAGCTAGACGCTAATATTTCCAGCTTACCAAAACACAAAGCTAAAATCCAGATGCATTTAAATCCTTAGGATGACCATGCCTTGGGGATGTATTTATTATTTGGGATACGTCCCGCTAATGATTAGTTATGCGGAAAGTTTGGCCACTCTACGTAATTCTGATTGATGGTAATGTCCCAGCTCTCGATGTTGGGGTATTTTAATGATTTATCATATATGTATTTGCTGGTAATTTTGGACTTTGTTGGACAATGTGGGTGTTTTAAGTTGTATTGTCAAGCTTAACGTATATAGCATACGAGTAAATGAAGGCTTGTCTATAATATACGTTTCTTTGCTTAAATAAAGTTTTGATTTTGGTCTGTAAGTGTCTCTTACTCTTTATATTAGTTACTTTATCAACATTGAACCGTTTCACAGTTTAAGGTTAAATTTGGTTTGGATTGAATTGTACGGATTAGGTTTTGGATGGCCATTAATCGGTCTAGCTAGATTTTATTCAAAAACACCGATCAAAGCTCGGTCACCCAGGTGAGTTTAGTTGAGGTATTAAAGCATATTTTAATTAGATAAAAATAAAATAAAAGCATAAATTTAAAGCTTAAGTTCCAATGTAAACACTTACACTTACAAATTAAAAAACAAACAAATTTAAACGCATAACAAATATTTGAAGCCCAGCAAATTAGTCAAGTTTTAACTATAGTTAAATCCAACCGCAAAATGTGATTGGCGCCAAATCCTCTTGTAGTAGAGTGGTGTTTTTAACAATTTTTCGTGGAACTTATTCATGGCTAAATTTTGCAGCTAGCTTTAGAATCTTTGAAGGTTTCGTGTAAAATGACATTCGCTGCTCTTCCCTCATTGACGCAGTAATGCGTATGTCTAGCAGTGGCCGAATTACGGCTAAAATGCTCGTGAAGAATCTTAGCTACATTGAACATTCATCACATGAGTAAAAAGCGTGAGTTAAGGCACTTGTAGATAACGCGCAGATGCGCCGGCGGCGGTGGCAGCACTTAGCGTCTGCGTTTGATGCGCTTACGCAGGGGAGGTTAAATGGTATGTTGATTTCAACCGGCTTAGAAAAAGGGAGGACTTTTTCACCGTCCGTGACGTTTTCGTGTGTTTATTTACATTCGTATTCGGATTTGAATGATTTTTTTATTTAATATAGACGCTGTTGCTTGCTATTTGTTATTTTTATTTGATTGGAAACGGTTTAATTGTTCTCAAGTTAAAAAACTACTTGATGGATTTTTTTTTCTTTTATTGGGTTTGTTTGGTAACTGAACATGTAATACCGGTTAATTTTTTGTTAAAATTAAACTTATTTAAATAAATAATACAAAAATAGCGATTAGACAAAATAAGTGTTCAAATTTCACTGACAAATATTAAGTTTATTCAAACTATTATAAAATTAAATGTCATCCTATTCATTTCAAAAATACAATCGTACCAAAAGGTTAAATTAAATACTCTCAAAAGTGAAACAATACCCAATCTGTCAGTCTGTCACAGTGAAACCTGCTCCAATTTCACGGTCAATTATAAGGCGTGTGTACACGAGGCGGCGTTCGGCGTTCGGCGACAGCAGGCACCGCGCAGGAAGACATTAATCACCAAATTAGTTGACATATGTAAAAAATGTGTTCTGATTTTGAGTAGTACCATGTGTAAATTAGTTATTATGGATTTGGCTAAACTAAAAGTTAGTAAAGGTGCAATTAATGCGTTTGCTCAAATTCAACTATGGTTAAGATTTATATATTTTTTTTTAATTTTTATGCAGAAAAAACCAAGACACATCCGTAATCTTCGCGTTTTTTTACCTGCAAAGTGATCACTTATTAAAAACATTAAAAATATGGTTAAGATAGTTTACAAAAATTTGGTTTGTTTCGCCATAACTTATTTTATGTTTTACATTGTCACGAATAATCAATGAAATTCTCATGACACGATTAATGTGATTAATGCTTTTTTTTTTGTGAATGGGTCAAAACTTTTTATTGAGCTTGTATTGTCAATGGACGAGAAAGGATCACAGATGTCAAGAAGGATAGGTACACTGGGTTCCAAAAATAACAGGTCAGTCACATACACGAATATCTTCCAAACGTATGCTTTCCTAATGTAACGAAGACTGGTCAATTGAGAAGTTATTATAAAGTTAAAACTAAAAAAACAAATATGTGAACATTCTCAAAATTAAAAAAAAACTAAGGTAAGTCATTCTGTCACTGACACTGATAGATAATGTTATAGCATTAAGCTCACCTTTTTAACTCCCGACCAAAAAAGAGGGGTGTTATAAGTTTGACTTGTCTGTCTGTCTGTCTGGGACATCTCCCGAACGGATGGAGCGATTTCAATTGAGCTTGGCGCGAGTGTTCTTAGACATGTTTCATGAAAATCGGTTGTGCCGTTTAAAAGTTATGGGGGTGAGAGTGGGAAAGGAAAACCGAAATTAAAGCATTGGAATCGGGGGTTTTTCCTAAAGTTTAAATTAAGATTTATTTACCACAACTGTGCATATAAAGAATTAAATAAGTTAATTATTTGCAAGTACAAGTTGAAGCAAAACTAAAAAGTCTTTATTCTGTTTGTTGATCAAACTTTACAGTTCTGGAGATATTTACTATTAGTTAATTTTCCTTTAATTGTTATACTTCGAAAATAGTCGTCTCCATAACTCGTTGAGCGATATAAGACCTTTATAAATTATATTAAAATAAAATAGCCTTTATTTCCAAGACTTATAACAATCTAAACTAAGCTAAGACATGGCCCCTCTTGGGTGTGGGCCTCCTCCAACTGTCTGTGATAAGACCTTTAATGAACCATAACATATTTAATAATAAGACTAGTACTTTAAAGCACATGTAACGATTCCCACAACCCTGAGCCACTTCAGAGCTCAAAAAAACCCTTAAAACCGTTTCAATCAGGCTTCCCCATCCATCGCACGTCACAAATCAACTAGACACATGCTTTCCGGAGTCGAACGCACGGCGCGGCGCCGCGCGATTTATTGGCGCCGCTACAGGGTAATGTCGTTAGCGGCGGAAAAACAGTGTGTAGGGGGCTTTAATTGTTTTTCTTAGTTTTCATTCAACGTACTATTATTACTGAGATATTTGAACTATATCTCCAAAATGGTCAAAAGTTAATGGTACTCTGAAATATTTGGTGTAATAAAATCCTGTACAATTATAGGGCCACAGCAGCACCTAGCCTAGTCCACAAATAGCTCATTTTAGTATTTTTCGCAGGTGCCATTCGTCGATATAAATTTATTCTTCACAATAAAGCAGAATAATTAATTAAACTGAATATAATTATGTTGTTGTCCAGTTACAGCAACCTAATCCAATTACTTCACCTGTCAATATTTTTGACACAATAGCTTAGTCCTTGCTTTATGACCTTGGTGATGAAAATGATGAAAATGATGATGACGACGAACTGAATATGAGAACAAACGATGGTATGTTTTTTATGACACAACTTTTTAATGACATTGTAATTTTACCCATGCAGTGTAGAAGCTACTGGTAACCTGTACTTACGCGCGTCAACCCATTAATGCTCGCAAGTCGATCATTCCCCATCATTGTGGTTTTTGAAAATTAATTCTTAATAAATCATAAATCTTTTATTGTTTGCAAATCTGATGATACATAGTTAGGTCTTATAACTAGTTAGAGCTCAACAGAAATTTTGAAAAGAAGTTGGAGAGGTCATTGCTCTGTAGAAATACACCAAAAACACTTTATAAATTTAAAATAAAGGATATACACATAATATGAGTATTCTAATTAACACTTTTTAATCTCATTTCAATTCACATTTCAGCTACTGTTAACCTGTAAGCGCGTTAACCCATCAAGGCTCGCGGGTCGATCGTACCCCAATATTATTCATTGTGTTTTTAACACCCGCGCCAGAAGGCAGCGGCGAGCGCCTCAGCTATGTCGTAAAAACTGGGATAAAACTGCTGTGGAGACGATTTACTTGTACAATAATATTATTTAAAATTATTAAAAAGTTTTATTTTACATTAATTTTTTAGTTAATATGGTTACGCTTTAAGACACTGGACTGTCTTAAATAAAATGTTACAGAGGACATCATTTTTAATTTTGGCCATGGAATATTTTTCGTATTCAAATATATCAATCACACTAGTAGTAAAAACCTCTTCCTACAACCTAATTATACTGATACTTTGGGTTCCAGTGAGGTTTATAGGAAAAACTGCCCAATCGTAAATGCTAGCACTTTTAAACAGAAACGAAAATAATACGGTCTCTCAAATGTACGACCGATATACCAATATATTTGAGAGACCGTATTATTTCTTACTTCGGCATGCTTTGGCAAGGCTCGTTTACATTTACTGATGTATGAAAGCCTAGCTACCTATATTTATGTTTTTCTTCTATAAAGGAGCAACTCCACAGAACCCCTGTCCCGCGCCGGCACAGCCATCTCCTGACTTGTTAATGCCGCCAGCCTACTATCTTAGCATATTGCAACACTCTAAATAACCCCATTATTCCGACCATCGTCCAAATACAGAAACCTTCAAGAAAATATTTGATGGCAGCGGAGGCAAATTGAATTTATTATTTAAGTGTAATCAGGGGGGCTTCGTGAATATTTATGAATCGGCCATTGACGAATATGAAAGTGGGGGAAACGGGTAAAAATTTGAAGTTTTTTTTCGCGAGAACGTCATCTTGGGACAGGTTGGGGAGATTGTTGTGGTTCAGAGGTACCTGTTTGACATCCGTTTAGTTTTAGTGCTTTAATAATGGGTAGAGGTGAAGACAGTTCTACGTGTGCTTACATCTACATAATGTTAACAGTAGTAAGATTATTAATATTGACTACTTTTTTGTAGGTTCTGTTTATTTTTTTAGATTTTTTGAACTCTTAAAATTAACTCAAAGAGCCGCGGGCGGACAGCTAGTAGCACACACATGTTGGGGCTCAGCCCTAGCAGATTAGTTTAGTGGAAAAGGTCAGGCCTTTTCCTATCCCATTAATATTATGAACGTGAAAGTTTGTGAGGATGTATGTGTGTTAGTGTTTGTTGAACACACGCAACGCAATACTCTTTACCGCGGGAAAATACTGCTTTTCGTTAAAATCAATTATTACGAGCAAAGCCCAATTCGGATCAAATTTGGAGATAGATAGATAACTCTTTATTGTACACCACAAATAAAATACAAACTGCAAACAAAAACAACTGCTTTCGTAAAGGAAAGGACAAAAGCGTCTTTTTACCGAGGGATAATCAGCTAGTAGCACATAAATGTTGGGGCTGAAAAGTGGAAGGATACCGAGAATCGACAGGCTAAGCGTCGGATGGCCAAGAACAAGATTTAGAGAAGGTTTGGATTGACCGCAGTTGAAATAATTGTATGTACAACTTCATTGTAGTCCCATCCCATCATTAAAACCCAATGAGCATCCCTATCTACATTCCCACGGCTGAGAAACTGCTGCTGACTTCTCTCTTGACGCGAGAATTTAGGCCGTACCGTTGTACCGAGAGTACAATAAAAAAAATGTATTTTTGTAGATAATGTTACCATGTATATAATCACGTGAACAATGTTTATACCCTATGACCTCCAAGCGACAGGACATATTCACGAACAACTGATTGTCGTGACCTTTTGAGCTTAAAAACTATTTAGAGGTATCGATATCTATGTTGATTTCTCACGTTTTCATTACAACGCCGTTATAAACGTATATTAAAAATTTAGTTCAGTAGGAGTTTCTCAGCTCAGTGGAATAGTTAAAACCAAAAATTATTACTATCAAAACTATTATCATCGTACCATTGCCACGTAAAAGGTGTCTTGTACTAATACCCGAAAGACAAACTTACAATTTACCACGGAACTAGGCAAAATGGAATATTGCATTGTCGCGTGATTGAGATTGACATGCGTGCAAATATCAGATCAGAGTTAAAGGATTTCATACAGAACTTAATCATCCGAACCGAAATCCATATAGTTCACAAGGCCAACCTAAGCCAGTGACAGACTGAGCTCACGATCACGCTATCACCCACTTAAAAGAACGGCCCATTCCGCCCAGCCCTGTTCCTAAATAAAGCCAAGTATTTCAAACAGTACAAAGGCAGTTTATTGGCGCCCAACACGGGCCACTTCAAACAGAAAAATACGACCTCGACTCAAAGGGTGGAATGGAAGGCATCTTAGAATTAAACAGCTACAGTACCCCTACAATGACGCAAATAAATTCACTTTATTCTCACCCCAGACTTGATTCTCTGAGTGATCCGACCGGCTCTTTTTGTTTTTCTTTCCGCAGTCTGCGATAGGCTATAAATTTTTTGAGTGTCTCCTTTTAAGTAGGTATGTGTGTACGCTGTTATTTATTGCTTATAATTACGTTTTGTCTGTAAATTTCGGGGAGGGCGGGCTGTTTTTCCTTGGGGGATAATAGACTGTGGATACTGTTTTTATTTTACGCGTAAATCAATTATGTTGTTTCATTCAATATAAAGGGTGTCACATTATTAGCACATTACCTATCATAAACTATTGTAAAAGGTCAAGCTAGATTGCCTTTTCTTGTTGTTCTCGGAGCAGCACAGTCAGAGCTATTAGGGACAGACGTGTACCTATCCGGTACTACCGACCTTAGGTAGTTATTGATAATGCAATACAATGCATTGGCAGTTTATTGATGACCTTCTTGTGAATAACATCAGGACAGGGAGCAACAAACTCTTGAAAATCATGTACATGTATATTCACAATAATATTTTGTTTCTTGATAAAATAAGTAATGATTGGTTGGTGTTAGGTTTGCTGAGTACGGTAGATCAGGAAAAGCTCCCTGCTCCCTGTCTGTCGACTGACTGTAGTACAATCTTGGGTCCGCGTTAGCTTATGTTGTTTAGTTCAAAATTAGTTATTTTCTCCATCATTGTCTTCGCACTGTACTATGAAGAATTAGCCTTATGGACAGCGTGAAGCAGGCAGGTAAAGTTTGTGAGTTGTTGATAAATAAAAGTTTTGCAATAACCATCTCGGAACGAGTATAAGCAAGTAATAGAATCTAGAACAGCTTACATGAAAGGCGTTTTATTGTCTCAACAGTAGTATCTTTCCAAATCCCAGTGATCAAGCTCGGCGACTATTTACCTTCAAGTGGCTGTCAAAGAAGCCGCGGCCGTCATGTTGACTCGCATGCGCGCTGTTTGCCGAGGGCTCGAGTGGCGGTGCCTGTGATTATTAAGAGCTGATAAAAGTATAGTGATGCAAGGGATATGGGCATAGCCAAATGGTAAGTTGAACGTTTAAAAGTTTGTCTCAAAGAAATGGAGAGAAGAGGGATTGTGATGACAAAGTTACCTTAAGTTCAAATAAGTCAGGCGAGGTGATGATAGGTGGAGCGCAGTGACAGCTGATGGTGGCCAAGATTGGGTAAACAAAGCAACGGACGTCGTAGTGAGTTAAGTCCATTATATGGTACTCATACGTCGCGGGTAGTAGTGAAGGTGTTTAGCACCGGACCGGACTGTTGTGTATGGCACTAATTCTAATCAAGATCTGTCAAAAATCTCACTTTTGTTTGCGAGTGCAGCCATGTTATGTATATGTGAGTTATGTTGCATTTTCTGTAAGCATGTGGTGGCTACTTCTAGAAGAAGGAGCACTTATGTCTACTGTATTCTTAAATTTAAGAAATGTATGAAGTTCTTCGTTTTACTCAACATACGGGTTCTGACGGGGAACAACATTATCACGCCGGTGTTTACGATATCCAACAACGATTTTCAACAGATTTTCTAATGTTCTTTTGCCTCTAGATGCCAAGACCACTACACAACCCAATCCTTTGCGTATGTCTAAGTAACCATTACAATAATAGCAACAGTATGTCACGAAGGACTGACAAGCGTGGTGTCATCTTGATTTAATGCCTATCACATCTGTGCGCCACATTATGCCCATAATCTATGGCTTTAGCGCCTGGGGGTAAAATAATGATGGGTTTGTGGCCTAGAAACATGAAAAATAGTAACTGCTTAAAGAATTGCACAATATACGAAAAAATATTTTTGTATGCCAGTACTCTGGTTGGTAACAAAAAAGTTGAGATACCAAAGACTTTGAATACTTTTTTATTGCAACTCATAAAGATTATGTTGAATTTCGAATGAAGAGTCATTATTAGCTCTTTGATACTGGACCTCTTTTTACGATATTTTGACGTACAGTTCCTGGTGTCGTCTAGAGTTAGATATTATCTGTGGTAAAGATGAAAATACAATATGGCGGGAATGGGACTTTTATGAAAACAGAATAGTGAACTTGTTTATGGATTATAAAGTTATTTGATTATTATTTATAACATAATTAAATAATTATTGAAAGTGATTTATATTCTAATAAGGTTCTAGTTAGAAAACAAAAAGAAATAGGATTTAGAGGAATTTATTCCAGTGAACTTGTGTTTTCCCCAAAGACTATAGTTTTTGGCAAGAATTTGTTAAAAAGTGCTTTCTAAAGCAATTAAGAAGTCAGTATTGAACAATTATAATCTCCAATAATCTGCAAGTGTCTTTACACTGCGGTAGCCACACCGTCCGCTTGTCTGTTAACCCAGTTCCTTCTATAAAAATAGTTTAATATACCTAATTGATGATAGGTATATTATTTACCTAACATGACAGGTTACGTATTATACCTAATCACCCCTATTTACATTCCCACTGCTGGGACACAGGGACATCTCTCTTGAAGAGAGAGATTAGGCCCTAATTGCCAAGCGCGGGTTGGTGAATTTCACATATCCTTCTTACTCTTCAAAGTTCTCAGAACATGCCGGTTTCCTTACGATTAATATATATCCATTAAAATATTAAAATATTTCTAGAACAATCGAACCCGCAAAAAAACCTTCTGCTTCACTAAATCATATTATTAGTACAATATTGTATTGATTTTCTGCTCACCCCCCCATCATATGAGGAGCATTTACAGCTCAATAGCATGTTATGTAATGTTTTTAATTCCCTCCATCCTCTAATACATCAGCGTGATTTACGCGCGCCGCACAAAGTTGCGATTTATTGCCGCGCGCCATCTTGTGAAGTTTCTCCTGATTGAGTCGAGGACGGACAAACACACCAACTTTTATATTGATAGCTGGGTACTGACGTTTGACGTCTTTGCGGGGTAGCGGATAAAGTTAAAAATATGTTTTTAACTTTATTTTGCCTTTGATTGTTGCATGTTAATTTAGGGTTCCGAGCCGGGTTAAACAAGACCCTATTAATAAGAATTTGTTGTCTTTCTGTCTGTCTGTCACCAGGCCGTCTGTCAAATCTCAAGAACCGTTATAGATAGACAGTGAAATTTTAAGGGATGGTGTATTTCTTTGCCTCTATAACAAAACATTCTATACGAACAAATATTTTCTCCAATACAACAAGTTAAACTATATACCGCGAGGTAGGTAAGTACTTTGATGGGTACTCGATGACGGCATCTATTTAATTTAAGTTTCAGATGATTATTATATAAATACTAGCTGACCCCGGCAAACCTTTTTTTTTGCAAAATGAAAAATAGATAGTAGCCGATTCTCAGAACTACTGAATATAAAATTTGGTAAAAATCGGTAAAGCCGTTTCGGAGGAGTATGGCAACGAAGACTATGTCACGAGAATTTTATAAAGATGTTTTCGTATTACTACAAAAGTGTATTACAGGGAACTTTTGGTATTTGAGTTCATCTCATACTTGTCTTATCCAATTTATTTGCATTTCTTTAGTATAACATGAAGACCATGAATCAATTCAATTTAAGTACAGTTAAATCCGAGTGAACGCATATTTATGTGATTTATTTTTATCATAATTCCCAAATTAAATTTATTTTAAACGAATGAAACGTCAAGAGATTTAGCATTGTTTGAAGGTATTTACTTTAGTACATGATTAATACATAGTTTAAAAATAGGATAACATTTCAGTCATTTTGCAAATGTGTCTCAGTAAACTTTTAGTGTACAGAACGGATCTTTATACAAGTTTCATCAATAGGTGATTCAAGAGGAAGGTTTCGCATCTTTTGGAGGTTTTGTCTGTTCACATCCGTAAGTGGTAACCCTCTGAATCCTTACACGTGAGCTCCGGGTGGTGCTAAGAACAGTTTCTGGTGGTAGGCTTCGGCCGCGGCTTGTCTGGGTTGGGCCAGTGCGTGAAGCGATTTTTTCGTGTTTCGTAATGTGGTCCGGAGAAGCCATCTTCTAGGCCTTCATGCTCCATCTTAGACCACATCGTCACTTTACATCAGGTAAGATTGTGGTCAAATAAAGGCTTATCAATAATAATTTAAAAAATAAACTAAGAAAGCTGACACGGGCTTTCTTAGATGCGAAAACCTTCCTCCTTAATCACCTATTGCTGAAACTCGTATATAGATCCTTAAATATTAGGTATTAAATCAGTTCAAAAGTTTCCAGGAAATAATCGTAAATCCAAACGTAGAAGATAAATAAAACACGATCAAAACTAAGCAACTAGATAGCATTGACGCCATAAAAATATCAATGTTCAAATAAATTTTGATTTATTCCACACTCTCTTATGAAGTGTGAACTCAAAAATAAATTCCTCACTAAATCATTCCGTACCTCAATCTCGAGTTGCAGTCGAACCAAAACGGACAAAACAGGAAACGTCCAATAAATCAACAACTGACGATAGACAATACGACGTAGCAAAAAAAACTCACGAAATTCGCAAAAAGAATTACAAGCAATAACATGCAGTAGTGTTAATATTACCGTGGGTTACTCGATAAGCGATTGTAGTTCTTAGGTGGTTGGGATAAGGTGGTTGTCATAGGCAGATGTAAGTATGGCAGTGATTTAGCCCTATCGGCCGTCAACCTGATTAATGTGGCTAGTAAATCAGCGGATTACGACAATGCGAGAAATGACGAGTCGCGGCCGGATCGCAAACGATACTGTCGACGGTGCAAGTTATAGAAGACTGTGGATTATTATTAAGGTAATATTTTGATATTTTGAGAGTATGTGTGTGAGCCGTGTTGATGGTTTGTTAAATTAGTGTATTATGTACCGTATTGTCGGGAAAAATCATGAGAAAAAAATAAGTATTAATAAAGCTAGATTTCGTTTTAAATTTCGTTACATTGTAAAAGACTGCTACTTTGCCATTTGTTTACAGACGAATTAACAACAAGTTGTACGATTTAATTCCGCTTTAAGCCTACATACGACATGAGTATTGTACCATTTTTACCAAAAGATTGCCATTTTAAGACAACATCGCGTTTTTGTAAGCACGTTTGTAAAACAATTTCATGATCTTAGCATAAGTACCCCTTATTTACGTTTCCACTGCTGATACACCAGGACTTCTCTCTTAACGAGTGAGATTTTTCCTTAATTCACCACGCTGGCAAAGTGCATGTAGGTGTATGTTCTTCAAACTCTTCAAAGTTCCCAGAACATGCCAGTTTCCCCACGATGTTTGCCTAAATTGAATTTATGATATTAGTTATTGCTTAACTCTAATACTCATATTTTTCAACGGCAAACTTCTAACAACATCTCTCGTTAAACGCTACCGTTCTCAACTTGCTCCAAGACATCGCTCGTATCGAATTATTGAGTAAACACGCAGTGTAATCGCGAATCGTTTCATTTAGAATGTAAGGGCATCGAGAAATATCGCCAATATTTCTAATATTCACCGGCGATATACAGTAATAGGATTTGCAGAAAAAATTGCAGCTTTTGTAGTTAAAGATTCCGCATCTGCAAGGATAAGCTAGACTAGTTTTTAAACATCTGCCTTGGAATTTGCTTTTTGATTATAAGGTTGACGTCGTTTTTTTGCGTTTTGACATAGCATTACCTAGGTAAATATATAGCCATTATTAAAAAAAAAAAATACCACTTAGATAGGATTCAAATGAAGCTCACATTTGAAAGTTATTTTTTTTAACAGGTTCATTATTCTCCAGAACAACGAATTCATAAACTTTATTAACCTTATAAACTTAAGGTAGTTACTATCTTCGTTGAACCGTTGGGCATGCACTGATCAGATTATTTTATTTGTAGTCAATAGGGTAATTAACAAAAAAAGTTAAATAGTAAGTTACATTTAAAAAAAAGTCGTATACAGTAGGTACTTGTATTAATTCTTGTAAACGAAAACTCAAGACATTACAGTGCATTGAAGATTCAATAATAATAAAAAACTCTTTATGACACACTAAGATAAAACAATACAAAAATGGACTTAATGCTAAATACAAAATGCGTAATGGGAGGCCTTATTGCTTAAAACAATTTCTTCCAGACAACCTTTGGATGGAGAGGAAAATGAAGACGTAATAAATTTATAAATTTATATGAAGACGTAATAAATTTATAAATTTATATGAAGACGTACTAAATTTATAAATTTATATGAAGACGTACTAAATTTATAAATTTATATGAAGACGTACTAAATTTATTCGTCACAATCCCCATTCCGGAACTTGTTGCTACGTTATTTAGTGGTCCAGTATTTTGGAAGGGCTAATAGACGGACTAAATAGAATACCTAGTTTTTATGTAGTCATAGTGCCTATTGTTAATAATACTCGGTACCTACGCTTGGCTATTATGGTAGGAAAACTACCATGTCGAAAAAGTTTTTTCAATATTGTACAAAATGTTAAATACAAAAAAGGGGTTATAGACATACCATCATGTAGGTAGGTAGTTAAATTTTACATTGTACTTTATATAATTTATTACATTCAAACAATTTCCCAGAAAACCACAAAACCAATTAAATTTGCAACGTTCAAATCAAATTACAAAAAACGCTATAAATTCCGCAAATAAAGCGTCAAATCAATAAATCATTGCAAAATAATTCAAAAACCTAAAAAGTGTACAAGAATATGCGTTAGTTGGCAGCGTCGCCGTCACGTGACAAATTGATTTATGTCGTAGGGGCAATCGTCTCGCCTGACTCGAAACTTTGAGTTTTACCCGCTTTTAAACTTTCACTGTAACTTGTGGATTGCGATATGAGATTACGCACTAGAATTATTTGCTGATAAGTTATTACGAGCAAAAAAGTAATGGTAATTTTGATATTTATTTAATTTTTTTAGTAACAGTTAGATCAGAAAATTTCAAATAGGAAGTCGAAATAAATAAAGTTTGATTAATTCACTTTTCAAGTTATCGTGAGTTTCACTATTTATTTGTAAATCGGGATTTACTCACGGGATTTTAGTCCTTTCTTTCAACGTTACGTTTTTGGTTTTTGAAGTGAAACTTCTTTAGAATCGTTGTGATTTGAAACCGGATGCAACGGGAATGGAATGGATTGGCTTACCTGTCGGGTAAGCCAATCTTAAACGCTAACAAGGTTAAGCAACTTTGCGCTACGCCAGTACTTGGATGGGTGACCGCCCCAACAAATTTTGTTTTTTTTTTTATTTTTCTTATTATTTTGTCGATTTACTGAAGTTTCACTTCTATCGTGTGTGAATCGCACACACACCTTTTTTTTTAGTAAGTAATAAGTTTTTTGTTTTTATTTATTTAAGTCCTCACTGAACCGATCCGGAAGGAGTTGTAGCTCGCGCCAACGCTCACTCTTCCTGATGAAGAACTTCTCTTGATTATTTGATTTGCTGTCGGAAACGTAGAAAGAAAGGAATACAATATATGAATACGTGAGTAAATCCCGGTTTTTATATTGCAAGTTTGATTAGATGATAATTTTACTAAATACCATTGAGACTTCTATTCAGTAATGTTTTGCTAGATAAGCTTTCATATGACCACAATCGCAACTGATGTAAAGTGACGATGCGGTCTAAGATGGGGCATGAATACCTAGAAGGTTTCTCCGGCACACAATTACGAAACACGAAAAAATCGTTTCCCGGCAAATTAGGTAAGCTATAGTCGGATTTGAAATAAGTTTAAGAATATTATTATTAGGTAGTACTACAGTAACAACAAGTATGTATTTGTTTTATTAAATTCCATTATTGTACGAGTATTATCTTTTCATTCATATATCTTTTCACATTCAAATATTTTTACTTATTCATTATCAATGGAGAGCATGGAAAGCATTAATGGCGGTGATATTATATTATCATTAAATGGAATCTAAGTAATTATCCTTTTATCTTATTAATTACAAAAATTATTTTCGATTAAAAAATGCCCACTCATCTGACAGCTATTTAAAATATGACTTCAAATCATCAAGATATTGCAATATTTGCTGACTAATTTTTTATAATTTTTTCCTTTTCCAAATTTTCTTAGTACCCAACTTTGTGAGCTTAGTAAGTCTAAATATTGCCGTATTTTGAGAGCAAACTACAACATCTTTGAGTTAGAAACTTTTTGATGTAAGCGCCATATTTATTTTTCGTTAAAAATTAATGAATTGCCTCAGTGGCGCGGTGGGCAAAGATCCGCTTGCGGCGCAGAAGGATGCGAGTTCGATTCCCGCCGAGGGGTCAAGTGTTTGTATGTTCTGCAAGCACTTTCTCTTTGGTCTGGGTCGCTATGTACGAGTATGATAAAAATATCTAATGTATGTCTATTTTTAAGTAAGTATATTAGATGTCTAGTATCCGTAACACAAGCTTAGAGCTATTTGAAAGGGTATCGAATCATCTTCGTATGAGAAAAACACGGATGAATCGCCACCTAAGTCCAGACAACCACGGGGCTAGATGTTGTTTGATGGGTCAATTGTCCGTAAATATTTATTTGATTTTATTAATTTTTAATTTCGACACATTGAATACAAATGAAGCCTTTTTGATGAGATGGCCTTTTATGAGATAGGATAGGAAAAAGGGAGGTTGTTGTCCAGCTAGTGGAGTATGAAAGTATTTATTTATTTTTATTTATTTATTTATTTATTTAATTAATTAGCACGACTTAAAAGTATAAAAAAAAAAATATTTGAGCCAGGAAGCTTGGCTCAAATGCCTTGTTTACGTCCTTAAACATTACGTTAGTATCAAATTTAATTAACTTAGGTATTTAAGTATTAACTAAAGGTAAATAATGTACCTAACGCGAAGACGGTTGAAATCATAACTAGTCACAGAGCTTGTGATCCAGTAGTGCAACGGAAAAAAATAATTAATTATTATTATTATTTAATTAATTTCGACAATACATCGTTTTTTTTTAATATTATGTTTTTTTACAAATTGTGTCGATTCTACATTTTTTGTTCCTACCTGCCACATCTTTTTTATTTAATTAAACAATGAAATGAATATATGAGGATTATAGTTCGTATCGGGTTAAGTATTTATCAAGTAATCATTTTATTACGTCGCTATTAATAGCATAAGTGACAAACTTATCAATGAGGAATCTATGATTTACGATACCTACCTACATTAGAGTTCAGGTAATCTTTGGCTTAAGATAAAGTGATAACTAGAAACAATATCGTGTGGAAAATTTCATAAATGTTACAATAATTACATATGTCTTCGAGTATTTCAATTATTGAACAATTATGAGAATACTGGAAAACGATTTATCTACTTCAGAAAAAGGAATTTTATTGTAATCTCAGTTGTAAAGGGGAGGCCTATTTCTCAGGACAACCTGACCAATAGACTGGTTGTTGAATAGTGTTTTTTTGTAAATGTATTATGTAGATAATTTACTACAAAATACTTTAACATATTTTTTAAAGATATAGATGTTTCTCAACTTTTTTTTACCATTTAATTGTGAGAACTAAATAGTTTTATAACTTTGTTTTATATATTAATTATTGTTGTTAATTAAGTGTTTAGATAGCTAAGCTCAGTACACGGGAGTCGCTGAAAACCAGAGCAGTCGCAGCAAATGCTGAGTCGAAGACCCTTTTGTTTTATTTTTAACCCCCGACCAAAAAAGAGGGGTGTTATAAGTTTGACGTGTGTCTGTCTGTCTGTCTGGGACATCATAGCTCCCGAACGGATGGAGCGATTTCAATTGAGTTTTTTTTTTTGTATGAAAGGTGAGTTTGGCCTGGGTGTTCTTATACATGTTTCATGAAAATCGGTTAGGCCGTTTAAAAGTTATGGGGGTGAGAGTGAGGAAGGAAAACCGAAAATCTGCAAATATTCTAGTGTGGGGTATCAAATGAAAGAGCATCGCGTGTACATTACCAAATATTATGGTGTTTTACTTTTAAGGGAATTAAGGCATTGGACTCGGGGGATTTTCTTAAATTTTAAATTTAGATTTTACATTTAGTATTTTTAACATAGTTTTGTATTGCAGATGTACCATGAATAAAACTTTCCTTATTTTTATTTGAAATAAGGATACAAAACTATAACATTAATTATTAAACTTTTTAAATTATCATAGTTTTTAACACATACCACGAGTTGTTTCCGTGATCATGGCGCTTGCAACAGCGTCAAAATATCGGAACACTCAAACACCGTCCTTACATGGTATGATACCCGTTTTAAGTCATAATATTTAATTATAATATTTATTGTGTATTGTCTTTGTAGAAGTATGTTGGTCAGCGACAAAGGTTTTTATTATTGAAATAAAATGTAAAGATATATTTTAAGACTATTACGAATTATTTTAGCCACGGCCGGCGCTGCCCGTGTAAAAGGAGCCTTAGCCTTCCTCGATAAATGGGCTATCTGACACTGAATTTTTCAAATCGCAACAGTAGTTTCTTAGATTTGTACGTTTAAACAAACTAAAAAGTCTTCAGCTTTATAATTTAAGTACCTATTATATTGCGCTATATTAATAACAATATAATAAATTATAGTGTTATTAGACACTCGACTTTCATTCCGAAGGTCGTGGTTCCCCAACACATACTTTTGGATTTTTCTTGTTATATAATTTATGTGAACTTTAAACACTTTAACGGTGAAGGTAAACATCGTGAGAGCTTTAAAGAGTTTGAGGGACATGTGACATTCATTAACCCGCACTTGGCCAGCGTGGTGAATTAAGGCCTAATCTCTCTCGCCAAGAGAGAAGCCTCTGTGTCCCAGCTGTGTGAACGTTAAAAGGGTGATGATGATGATATTAATAACAATCGTAGATGTCACGGGGATGTCAAAACATCTTTAAATTTTAACAAACTGTTAAAAAAGCGAGAGATGTTGCTATAGTCCACTAATATATTATAACTAATATTGTCCAGGGATGAAAGTCATGTGACGAAAAGAGCATTCCATATGTATGTTGATGGATATGTGGGATAAGGTAGGCCAAAGAAAAGATGGATGGACTGTGTGAAGAATGACATGTGTAAGAAAGGAGTGAGTGTTGAGACGACGAGTGACAGAGGAATATAGAAGGAAAAAACATGTTTTACCAAACGCAAGTTAGTTGGGATAAGGGCAAGAGAATGATGATGATAACTGGAATTGAATATATACAAAATCATGTACCAACACCATGTAGACGAAAAAAAAACACCACTTAAAACTTTACAGCCGCCAAACTTACATATCAACTAATTTAAACGACCATGTAAACTTTTTGGAGCAATTGTCACCTCAAGTTTTATAGTCTATAAAATCCATAGACAATAAAACGTTGGATTTAGAGGCACACGTCCAATCAGGAGCCGCCTGGTTTATTATCTGCCCCGTGAGAATTACGTCACCAATCCTAACTGATGTAACTCGTAAACTAGATAAATAATGTGACCCCTTCTTATAGAGTGCATTTTGTCAGTATCTCGTTTTATTATGCGATTAACGGCTGAGGGCGGAATCTTATGGTTAATGTACACTCTAACGTTTTAAATATCATAAACATCTGAGATATTATTGCCGTCAATATTTAGTTTTGGGAAGGAAAATATCTACAAATATACAATATACAATACATAATTTTGAAAATAAGTATTTGTAGGCCATATTAACGTGCTTCAACGGTGATGGCTAATATCGTGAAGAAACCGGCATGTTATGAGAACTTTTAAGAGTATGAAGGACATGTGATATTCTCCAACCGCACTTGGCCAGCGTGGTGAATTGAGGCCTCTCTCGCTAAGAGAAAAGTCCCTGTGTCCCAGTAGTGGGAACACTAATAGAGTGATGATGATGATGCCATATTATAATTTAAAAAGACGAACAAAAATTTAATTAAATGGAGAACATTCCCAAGTTCTCCTTTTCTATTTGATTGGATGGTGTTGTGTCAGTCAGAGGTCATTTAGTTTCTGACTTTATTGTCACTGAATTAATAAGTCAGATAAGCCAAAAGACATATTTACCATGTCTTTGTGAATCAATAAATTATTATTATTAAAAACTCTTCTTTGAGGCACACATTATGAAGTCAAGTTTCGTCTTTTTAATTTTGCCTCAATAACAATCTCAAAAATATTTAAATCAGGAAAATGCACAATAGTTATTACTTTTATCATTCTCTTTATATGTATAGGTACCAAAATAACTAAAATAAACAGATCCATCATCAAGTCAAAGTGCCAAAAACGCTTTCCATTTCCACCGTGAAGCTTACATAAAAACTCCGAACCGAAAACTAAGCTAACCCATCATCCGCCCAACAGAATTCAGATACCTAATTTGCTACCTTTTTCAAGGATAACCCCAAAATACCCGCCCGCTCAACCAATATCTGATAATGGACATACCCTCTCGTAAACAATAGTTTTGCATTGTTTTTCGTACATTGATCGCTGCCGTCCCCACGCCAATCTAGATCGCAAAATGCGATAGAACGTGCTCATAATATCTGCCACGCTGCCATCTAACTTAACGAAACATATTATACCCAAGTACCATGTCATAAAATAGTCCAAATTACAGGACCGATATCCAAAAACAATGCCCTGATCGACCGAAAAACGCAAATGATTATGAACTGTACGTCACAGGACTACAGCTCAGAGTCGCTGGTATCCGAAGCGCATGCAACTATACGAGTGTATAAGTTTTTTCAATTATAAAAGACTTAATTTATTTGGTAGCGCCCGTACAACTTTCAACTCTATCTCTGTGATGCTTAGGTCGCTTTTGGATTTAGCGCAACCTTCACGTATAACCTTGCAAAATCGAAAAGGTTATCCACGAAAATGTTAATATAATAGTTGCTTCAGTACTACGGGTTTGTTGGCGTGAAAGCATAAATCAATTTTATAGCCCCATCTAAATCAAAAGCGTTTTAATGGGCGGCCCACGTCATATCATAGCGTAGTATGATAATTTACTGCTACTATGTGACGAATGTTAGAAATAAAGGTCCCTCTTGCCCCCTCGCCCCCTCCCCCTCGTAGGGATTAGTTTTATGCCCTAAACCGACGTCGTAAATATGTCAGCCCTATCTGGGGAGTGTGTCATGAGAGATAATTTTTGGATTTATTAAGTTGCCCGTCGGTTCTTTGCATGGTCGTGTTACCGAAATGCGGGATATTTTGAATTTGGAATTCGCTCGATGCAGGTGGTGTATCTATTTGTCTTTAAACTTTGCCTCGTCTAGCGCTATCTGGCTATCTGCGCTGATAGGAAGCGCTTCTCGAATGTTTGAATAGTGAACCAAACTGTTATCTGGTTGTTATGAAATAATTACAAGCGATTTGACAGTAAAGTACCTAAACTATCTGAATTTATTGATGGCGGTAACATATTTTGTAACGTAATTGTTGTAACAGCTGTTTTACTATAACGCAGGCCCTGAAGTAAAATTATACAAATAACATATCATAAAAAAACAAAATGTATAGCTAATTCGAAATTAACATGTCAAAATAAAAACGTACGTTAAATTTACGACAAAACATAAATTTCGTTAATAACTTTCAAGTGATGAATAGCGTCAATTATGTAACAGAAATACTACCTTGTTTTACTTGGCGTTTTTAACGAATTAATATAATAAAATAATACGACAGATTTCGAAGAAATAATTAAGTTAGGTCAGACACTCAGAGTACCTATGTCATTCAATATGATCTGTAGTTGCCTCAGTTTGATAGCCACTCCGTTACCATAACAAGTAGTGTGTATATACAGTCAAAATATCAAACAGTCTTTTTCTATTCTTTTTTTGTCCACAATCTCACCTGATGGTAAGTGTCGATGTGGACGAGGATGGATCACAAAGATCTAGAAGGTACCTATTCACTCTTGACTTGAAGATACTCAGATTGTAGGTGTTAGGAAACACAGCAGCAGGGAGCGAATTCCAAATCCTTGCAGTGCAACTATGAAGGTGGATGAGAATCGCTTGGTGGGAGTGGATGGGATATCCACTAAGTAAGGATGGTAATTCGCTGTGCGTCTGCCTGTCCTGGAGTGGAAGGGAGATGGTGGAATTAGGTCATGAAGATGATTATGATGTTAAGCTTATGCACCGGCGTTGGAATGTTGAGCTAGAATCTATTTCCGTAGGTCCCTTAGGACCTGGATGATGTCACCGGAAGCAGTCGTCTTCTTGGAAAAAACATGCTATTTTCCAACAACAACTGCCCTAGTCAAGGTTATCAAGGCTTAAGTGGAATAAATTGTATCTATACTACAGTTGAATGGAGAAAGAAATACGTTGACAGTATTATTTTCATAATGTTTCTTCAATCGTCAAACTTGCCCGACACACCCACACAAACATTGATAAAGTCATACATACAAACTCGCAGTAAAGTTATTAAATCCATAAAACAGCGTTTTTATAGTTACTGTTTTGTACAAAAGTCTGCTTGACTGGCACACGGGCATAATAAAATGAAATGAAACAATCCAATGATTTATTTTATACCTGTGGTCGGTGTTATGCAACGCGGCGTCAGCGGTATTGCTAATGAGACTTGCTTTTGTGAATGCATCGCTGAATTTTAAAACAAAGGAGAAGACGCGTCTGTTATGACATCACACGTTATTTAAATATGAATATCGCATTTATTATTCGTTTAAACACCAAAAAAATGTATTGTCTTAATTAAAAAAAAACATTTTGTGCCATCTCAAAACTTGTCAAAATATCAAAAGTAATTATTTCTTATGTTATGTTCGTGTGACGATGTTACAAAGTCATCTGATGTACTTACATCACGTATAAAACACATACAATGTCACTTATTTCATTTAGCACAGATGTGAAACTGCTTGTTAAAAAGCTCTCCAAGTATGCATCTCCCTAGCGACGGCAAAATGTCATAAGTGCAATCGTAACTCAGGCAAAAACACGCCTTTTATTGAACTTTATGATCGAAGGGTGAAACAAAGGCATCAACTTTATTGTTATGTTTGTTTTGAGACGAGATGGAAGGAACATCCAGAACACATTTGTTATTTATGAAATAATGTGTAAATAGTTTCGAGGTAGGTTTATAAAATGTAGGAGATTTTGTATGTATTCGATAAACTTCACACTTTTCTATTCATGGCTTTATAATTCACCGTAGTATGAAGGTATTAACAGTCGCCATTGATATTTTATAAATAAACTTTACGAAATAACTTATTCTACGCTCATATAATGTTTATATAATAAAATAACCATTATTATAATTAAAACTTGAAACTTAAGTACCATTATTTGCAGGTATTTTGATTTAACCTGCTTAAATTTTGAATAAGTACCATTGTTAAAAACGATGACAATTTAAAATGTTTTAACAATTGTCTCCCTCAATTCTACCGTAGATTTTAACTACATATAAAATCGCATAGATCTCAAGTTTGTAAACTGCAGGTACACAAATCGTGAATATGTAACCCATACATTCTTGCCTTTGTGTTGCAGACCATCGTCCAGCAATCGACAGGCTAGTATTATTTATTTCAACTGAAATGACACAATGACGGGACTGATCTATATCCTCTAGTCTGGTGAATCCGGAGCTTCTGCGTGGAGTGGAACGTAGCTCGTTTTTTTACTGAAGTGATTGGAAATGCTTAAATTGCTCACAATAAATTGATAACTTTTTAAATTGTAGTGAAATATAAGAACAAAAAAAATCGTTCTTCGAATTCGTTCATCAGCATCTCAAATAAAGGTACCTTTAATTTTTTTTGTATTGTAGTCTGTAAATAAATTAGAATAAAAACATACCAATAATTCATTAGGTACCTAATCACTGAATATTACACCTATTTTGTCTTATTATAAATTATACTATGAGTTACACAACCCAAATTTGTGTTGCTTGAATACACGAATACGGGTGCACAGATTTTGTACGATCTACAATTTTGGGTCTGGGATGTTTTTTTATGTATTACAAAAAAAAATTATATTATGAAGTAGAGGGTGTTAGATGACTGATAGTCACCATACCCATAGTACAAGCTCTGCTTAGTTTTGGGTTAAGTGATGTGTGATTAGTCCGGAAATATTTATTTATTTAGTTTGTACAATAACAGATTACTTTCTACGCAAAATAGTAGTGCAACTGTGGAGCATAATTCATAAAAGCATTGTATTTTTAACCGACTTCAAAAAAGAAGGAGGTTTCTCAATTCGACCGTAGGTATATATATTTTTTTCTTACACCAAGTCATCGACACCCTAATACAAAGTAGCATAAACACAAATTTTACATCTTTCAATTGTGTCCGCAGTGACAAATGACAAACGTCCACTGCATTCGCCCTTTGTGTGAAAAATCGGACGCGTAACGTAGCGTTATCAGGATTAATAGGCAGAGATTTACATGGTGGTTATTGAAAAAGTTGTAATGACGTCCACGATGCGGGCATTCGGAATGGACACGTGTTTATTATGGTATATAAAAACTAAGTATATTTTGATTATTATAAAATGCTGCTGATTTGGGCTTTGGCAAGTTTAGGCAAGGACCAAACCATTTTGTCTTTAGATTTGGTTTTATTTTATTTATACCTACATAATGCAGGCATGCTCTATAAATTAAGCAAATGTATATCAGATGTCTAATATCCAAAAATTCAAGCTTAGAGCTTAACCACTGGGATAATAAGATGCTGTGTGATACGTCCGACAATATTTTTTTATTTTAACATGATAAAATGGCAGTTTCTAAGAATTAAATAATAATTTATAGTCAAAGAGGCACGAAGATAACGACGATAAGTATATATCGTTTCGTAAACGTCATACCTTAGGTTCATAATTTTTAGTGTGTTACTTTATTTGGTTGCATTTAAGACAGAAAAAAAAGCCATCATGAAACAGCAGAAAGAAAATTTTGCATATAACTATAATGTATAGCCATAAAAGCGTGGGTGTTAGATTTCTTAACAGATATTTTTAAGTATAACATAACGACACATATGTATATAAAAACAATGGTCGATCACCAAAATCAATAAGCTATAACTACAACCGAACAATACTAAAAGCAGACAACGAAAAACATTCAGCTTCCATCATCACCAATCATCCATACATCCAGGCGGCCGTAAACCCACCCCTAAGCAGCACTAAATTACAGCCACCACCAGCTCCATAACTTACCCCCACCCCTCCTTCATATTTCCATCACACGTTGCTGGGAAAAATACAGATTCATTATCAAGGCGATACGTCGGGGTAGACGGGGGTGGGAGTGATTCATAACCTATAAATCAATGGCGTAGGGTGCAGTAATAGGCCAAATATTGTTGATTAGGGTGGGCTGTGTTTTATGAACCTAATTTTTACGAACTCGGATGAAAGGAACGGTTGAAGTTTTGTTTGGAAATTGTGAAAAGTGTTTTTTAATGTTGGAAGGTTTTGTTTAGATTTGATTGGCTTAATTATTTTCCATAATATCTTTTTTTTATGTTCGATAAGTCTTCATTTGACCACAATCTCACCTGATTTAAAGTGATGATGTGGTCTAAGACGGGACATGAAGACCTAGAAGGTAGATGGCTTCTCCGGGCCACATTACGAAACACGAAAAAATCGCTTCACGCACTGTTCCAGCCCGGAGGGTGGTCTCTGTTCTCTTCTTGTTTAAAAGCCACACTTATTGGTTTCTGAAATAGTCAAGATCATAGATCATTCGAACATTTGGTACAATAGTTGCATTCTTTTACTGATAGAATTTTGAATAGCTTATTCTGTATGGCATTTTCATTGTATGTACTCTTTAAAAACGTATGTTTTCTATTTAATGTTCTCTCACTCGCTTTACGCTAGGTTTAGTAAGTTTTTTGTTTGCTTTTTCAAAATATTGACAATTATAGATAGAAAATCGTTAAATGGACAAGTTTTAATGAGCCTGGTCAAATTTAGTTGTCCTCGTCATGAAACTCGTAATACGGGGAGCCAGAGTGGACCACGGGCTTCGATATTTCTGTGGGGATTGTCCAACAATTTAGATAGAGTAATCTTTTGAAGGAAATTATTAAAAAAATTTAAACAGTTGATATGAATGTCGAGAAAAAATATGCATGTTTTGATTAAAACAACTTTGGTCAAATTTACAACCCTGGTCGACTACTATTAACAATTTATTTCCAGTTAGGTATGATTTAACAATCAAAACTACCTGGCGTTATTCGTAATTCAAATATCAAAATAGTAAATATTGATACGTCAAAATCTTAACCCATTCACGTCACAGCTTTCATACATTCCAGCTACAAATTAAAAGAGCTGTAAGCACAAAATTGACATTTTATTGAATAGCCAGCGCGCTTGAGTGACGGCCGTCAGCGATAGCGTCGAACTGACAATTGACGAAGGATCCTCGATCGACAATCGCAGATACTGCCTTCTGCCGCGTGATAGACGCGAAACGAGATAGGGTTCTGTCTTATTTAATTTTAGAATTGTTTTTGACGTTAAATGCCGAACTGTGATTGACGACAAATGTTTTTTTTTATGTTTGGTAAATAAAAGGTATTAATAAATATATTTATATGCCCGTCTGTTTCATATAATCCGAGAAACATTTTTAGTTACGTCAATGATACATTTCAATGGTTAGTTGTGTCTCGCTGTGTCATAATGTCATAATAATATGTGACTGAGTGAAATTGCTGTTTATTTTTTATTTGCATGTTTTGAGATGGTAAGTATTAAAATTAAAAAAAAAGAAAGACTTTAGTACTCCGGGCTATTAATTATCAAATGGCGGATATTGAATGAATTATATTATTTGCGTCATCATGATTACAAGTAAATCATAATATTACTCATAGAATATCTCGGATTATGATGTTTTTGAAGCAAATTAGAATCGTCCTCCTAATCGAAAATACCGATCGATTATTTTTATTCGTCAAATAGCTTCGAATAAGATAAATAACTAAGAAGGTGGATTGTGCACTGGGTTAAGTAAAGGAACATATTTCCTTGTCTGACCAAACTCAACATTCACCACTTTCTATTTTTAGCCACTGTAATAGGGTAGGTTGCTTTTTCTTGCAAACGAAAAATGATGACGATACTACCAGTGCACAGAAGTTTTGCGTGGGGTGTCGATTTCGTACGATTTGTAATGAATATAAACGTCAAAAGCCCCACATCAAAACATTGATCCTGTAAATCATGGCACATTTTAATGAATAACCAATAATAAATGTACCTGTTTTTTCTGTAGGCTTCTAGCCTTTTGTTTTTTTTATGGACAAAATAGATCTTTGTTTGTCCACAATCTCACCTAATGATACTCAGTTGGTAGGTAACAGGAGGTTTTTGTACATGTGCCTCAAAGTTAATTCGTCACATTTTTGTAAACTCCATACATTGAAAGTAAATTCGTGATATAAGATACTCGGCAGTTGTAGGTATCAGGATATAAGATACTCAGATGTACATACAAAACGATAAACTAAAAGTTAAGATGTTAATTTTTTTTTTATGTACGATAGATCCTTCTTTGTCCACAATCTCAGTTTATGGTTAGTGTAGATGTGGACGAGGATGGATCACCAATATTTGGGAGGTACCTATTCTCTCTGGTCCTGGTTCAACTAAGGTATCAGGAAATACATTGCATGCATGCAAGTTTCTTAGAATTTAAAAAATTCAAAAATTAATAGCTTAATTTCGATGACATCTGATTTAACAATTGTGTAGGCATGTGTATTTAACTTGATATTTTTAAACTAGATCAATGATTTATCAATTTAAATTATTGGCAATTGAATTAATTAAAATGATTCATTGAATTGCAAAAATGCGCTTCGAATTATCAATCGCTTATTTATAGATACGCAAGAAACAACAACAGAATTCCCTGATTGTGCATTTGGGAAAATAATAAGTCTTATTTATACCTACTTCACTCGTAGGATGACTAATAAATTCACAGCTGTTATTCGCAACTGAATTCTGACAAGAGTTTACAAGTCGAACCTGCTGACAACATTACAACCTCTCATCACTTCCTTATTTTTATTCCAACTTTCCGGTCAACTCTGAATGAAATATCCCCGAAATACATTTTAGGATGCCATAAATCCACAAAAGAATGCTCTCAAATTTATCATTATCATTAAAAAGTCTCTTTCGAAAGCGATAGATAAAAACATCAACGGAATCGCCAGTCACGCCGGCATCATTTCGAAACGAAAAAAACCAACAGAAGTGAACAATAAAAGATCTTTCGCGCGCGCCGCTTCTGACATTTGTCAATCATCCCCTCTGTCAGCTGTCATGCTGTCAATGACAATTAATGACGTCGCATTCAAAGTTTTATGGGTTTTATTGCTTGGATTGTACGAGGAAATGATTAATGCAATCACTAATGCAAATCCTGTCGTGGCTAGCACGCACTCGTCATTGTGTGAGTACAGTTTCTGTATAAAATTGATTTATTGTAGTTTTTTCAGTTACTGCTTTCTGCTTGCGAGCTAACGACTGTGGGCGGTGTTGCAGAATTAATGCGAAATAGGGATTTTTTGGGAATTCCTAAATGGCTACTATTGTGTATGGCCAGAGATTCATTTGATATCACCATGTTTGAGTGTGAATCACTAATGCCGTGAATGAGTAATGGTTTGTATGGGTGGAAAGAATCTGATCGCCATAAATTAATGTTATGGATTTTGACCAAAATAACAAATACCTACCTACCTTAAATATTTTACAAGATTTCTAATGTCAATTTTAAAAGGAAATCTTAGAGCCTTAAATTAATATATAAATTTGTCAATTGTTGTTGTTCTAACATCTTAAGTTTTTCTCAATATATATAAGCGTGTAAATAAAATATCCAAAGTCTTATAAAGCTATTTATGTTTTTTTTTTCTATTTGAAAGGTTTTTGGAAATTGGAAACCTGCTCTACATAATCATAAGCAAAGGTGCATGTTATAAGAGAAGACGATTTATTTTTTGTTTAGAAATAATTAGTTACCTTGAAGTCGATATAACTATCAGAAATAAGATAATTACGAAGTTACTTAAATAATGTTCCTTTACTGAAAATACTGCTGATTGCAAGTCACCAACCTGATTTTTATAGTAATAAAACTACCTAACAATAACAAAATACTTATGTTTAAACAAAAGGGAAAACCTTATATTGTAAAACTCATTCAAGGATTATTGTTTGAACATTTATTGAACGACAGCAATAGCAAAAACTGCCGAGGTTTTCTGATAAAACTGATAAACCTGTTTCTGTTTAAAACAATTTTAATATCGCAAGCGCAAGTTAGTTGATACACATTCGACGTTTCAGGCTTCGTATTGTTTTTATGGTATATTGTATTTATATTAAATACAGTTCTCTTCGCAAAACTCCCACCGCTAACTTCCCACAACTTGCACCGCTTCAATGTCACAATTTCATTACATTCACGTTCGCCGACCGTCACTGTCACGTCACGTCACTGTCGCGTCACGTCAGGCGCCCGTCATTTACCTGCCAAGTTTGGGAGTGACAGTTTGTTAATTAGACTGTAACATAACGTACTGTAGGTTTTTGTCTTAGTTTCGATTATTTTTCAATAAGATCTTGTTACTGTATTTTAGGAAAAGGGTTTTTGGTCTCGTAGCTCCGCAAGTGGCCTGGTTCGTTTATACTGGTTTTAGATCAGTACTTAAAAGTGACCCGGCAGTTTGCTTGTCTCCTGATTCACAGTGTGTATATTTCAAAGTTTAACAGTTATTTCATGAATTCCGGCTTAAACTAATTTATCTGGGCATCTACTTGTCAGACGTCTTACCAAACTGCGAACTTCATTAAAAAAAATCATAACAATTTTGAGGGAGGTCTATCAGCAGACATCTCATAGAATGGAAAAAAAAGGATCCTCTCTTAGCACATTTGTTTATGTTTTTGTCCATACATTCTAGACTACGCTTTCGATGTAGCCTCATAGAGTACAATCACTTAGAGCTGTAACCTTGACATTACTTACATTACTCTGAAACTTTATATTTTCTTTCAAACGCAAAATCAAGAAGTTCCAGTGCACTGAAGCTTTGCGTGACGTCACTAACTTGACGAATTTTGTGCGATTTGTACTAAATTTCACAGTATGTACAAGCCCCCACTTTTGAACTTTGATGCTCTGTAGATACAAATTTGATGCTCTGTAGATACAGATTTGATGCTCTGTAGATACAGATTTGATGCTCTGTAGATACAGATTTGATGCTCTGTAGATACGCCTCCTGCCAAAAAGTCGTAAAGACTGCGTTAATTATGTAATACTTTCTTTGGTTTTTAATAAATGATTGATTGATTGAAATTGATAAAGGAAAACATACTAGTCCAGTATTTTGTATTTCAAAACAGAATAACACATTTTTTCATATTGTTTTCAGGCCTATTCCACGTGTAGTTAACTTAGTAACCACCAACAGTACCATTTCTATTACTAAAAAAATGGAAACTTGACTTTTTTCAGATACAAGATAATTTATTTCCATTGTTTGGTTTTACAAATCTTAGTCTATTAGATTCGATTAGATTAGATAACACTTTATGGCACACCACACAAAATACACAAAAAATAAACATAGACTTAGTATATAATCATAATGTTGGAGTACAATGGGCGGCCTTATCGCTATGAGCGATCTCTTACAGGCAACCTTTGGAGTGACAGGGTCAAGAGTAACAAAAAAGACAGTGGTGTTATAGGAAGGAAACATATAACTATATCTTATATATTTAACTAGCTGTGCCCTGCGGTGCTACCCGCGTTATAATGAATGAAGTACTCTTAACCAACAACATATTTATTTGAATAAAGATTAATATTATTATGTTGATACAACTTAAACAAATTATTTCGACCAAATTTTGTACCATAAAAACGGTTTTTGTAAGTTAATCTTAAAAGATAGACATATACTATCGCGGACTGTTTTTTAGATCATTAAAAGAGCTATTATTCTTTAATACATATTTTTTGTGTATCTTGAACCGTTTTCACGGCGCACGCAACGGAAGGCTTCAAAGATGAACAATTTCTCCCGTTTTTTACACATTTACCACTATATCTTTGCTCCTATAGCCTTCCTCGATAACTGCACTATCCAACACAAAAAGAATTATTCAATTCGAACCAGTAGTTTCGGAGATTAGCGCGTTCTAACAAACAAACTAACAAACAAACAAACAAACAAACTCTTCAGCTTTATATATTAGTATAGATATACATTATACATAATAATACCTGTTTTATAACAATACAATACTTACATAAGAAAGAGACGAATGGTAATGCAAGTAACTTAAAGAGATTTTAGACGAATAAACTTAATAAATATTCTATTATATTGTATTATTGTCTATTATAATAGTAGGTATATTGTTTCAATTTAGTGCATCGAAATAGCAACCGCTCCGTAGCCCTGCATGTTCGCCACTTGTTACTAACCAAACTGACCTCTATGAGGGCTCTGTGCAATTTCAACTGGACCCTATTATAAGACTGTGTCCGCTACCTATCCGTCAGTCCGTGCGGCGGTGCGTTTGTTACCGAAGGGGGATACAGAGTACTACTAGATATTGAATGCGAGAAATAACGTTTATCACTAACCTTAGGCGAAGCCGTGGTTGTAAAGGCTTCAATGGTAGCCTATACAATATTACTAAAGAACTAAGTTATGGAGCAAGTCTCCTTTTCAGCGGGCTCTACGCACTCTCAATAGCTTCTGCAGTGCGCGCGAGGATGTTGACTTGTAATATCAGAAAAAAATTTAATAGTGCCGTGTCCCAGTACATAGATCAAATAAACAGAGTCAATTAGAATTGAGCAATATATTTGAAAATATGTAATTTAATTTTTATGTACCTATTATTTTCCATTGTCGCATTGGTTTTGTACTGTAATGGCAATGTAAAAGTGTAAATAAATAAATAAAAAAGAAAAAAATATATATTTACGCATTATTTCATTCATTCGACTGGCTTAGTGGCTCGGTGGGCGAAGGTTCGCTTGCGGTGCAGGAGGTAGCGGGTTCGATTCCAGGATTCGATTGGGTCAAGTTTTTGTATGTTCTGCAAGCACTTTTTCCATGGCCTGGGTGTTTAATATGCATAATAAAAAATATCTATGTATCTATTATGTATTTAGTTTATCAGATGTCTAGTACCCGTAACACAAGCTTTAGAGCTTACCACGGGACTAAATGTTGTCTAGGGCTAGGATTATCCGGAAATATTCATTTAATAATCGTATTTAAACATGAACTATAATTAAATTAATAAAAAGCTTATAAATTAGTACATATAAATAGTTACTAGTTATAAATTCATATTAAGATATTAAAAACACTTTTTTATTTTATTTTATAATCTTTAAATGAAAATCATACATAATGAAGTTGCAGCTATGTCACCTCTACTTCTATGTACTGTAGGTACCTAGGACAAACAAACAAACCCTTGCGCGACCTTGTTCTCGCGTCACTCGCGCTGTCCTTGACATGTACAGTACACTCTGATCCCACGGCTCCCAGCGGCGCAGCTAGGCGGCTCCACTTGTGTGATCCACTGCTAGAGTTGTGTGGACACTATTACTATACGTAAAACAAATAGATAAATCTTCATAGGTATGTTTGCTTCAGCTGCATCATTTAGATATTTATTAGAGGTTTTGTCTGTTCATGTCCGTAAGTGGTAACCCTCTGAATCCTTACACGTGGGTGGTGCTAAGAACAGTCTCTGGTGGTAGGCTTTGGCCGCGGCTTTTCACCACCCTCAGGGCTGGGCCAGTGCGTGAAGCGATTTTTTCGTGTTTCGTAATGTGGTCCGGAGAAGCCATCTATCTACCTACTAGGTCTTCATGCCCCCATCTTAGACCACATCTTCACTTTACATCAGGTGAGATTGTGGACAAATGACGGCTTATCCATCATAAAAAAAATAATTACGTAAGTTCCCTTTAACATCCACTAAAGTCAGGAATGCGCAGTCGCTTGTTGTGATGTATGCCTCTATAACCTATACGATGTATCTTAACTTAGATAGATATAATGCTTATATCATTTGTAACGTGTACCTATTGGACAGAATAAATCGAGATTTAGAAGAGCTAACACCTTTTCATTTGGGCGCCTCAGCGCGCCGTCCACCGAACCTTATATGGCGACCTTGCCAGGATGATCGGATTCGCGCTACGTTGCAAAAATGGACTTATCATTTTAATAAGTATTACAATGAATGCAGAACAGTGCGTATATAATATTATGGTTTTAAAAGTTAAACATGGGTAAATCATACTCAAAAGTGGAGGTCATCGTTCCCCAAAATGCGATCGATCGAATAGTGCGGACATCGAACAGCATCGATTTTGGGAGTAAAAATGGGATTGACAAATTTTGACTTTGAAGAGAAACAACAGTTGGTTCCGGCGTCGTCGAGAGATTGGAGGAGTCCACGGAGACTACGGGTGTCAACATTATATGAGATCCCATCGGATACTACTACTACTAATACAACTGCGATGCGTCGTGTCGCGCTCTTCAATAATTTTTTTTTAAGTCGTAATGCGTAAGGATAAACTCAATTAGTGTTGTGAAAGTGCAGTGCGTGCGGAAATAAATAGTGCCTCGCGATGAACCTTATTAAAGCGGTAAACGTAAGTGTTAGAAATAAAGTAAAGCGCACGTCGGTATGAATAATACATTATATTTTTTTTAAAGGTGTCAATTAATTATTAAATTATTTCGGTTCAATTATACCTACTTTTGAATAATTATAATATCAGTTGGTATTAGTATTGTTAATGGAGAAAGTACTTATAAACTATTATTCATGCCTACAAGAGATAAGATCTTATAATAATCGGCCCTAAAATGAGGAGTGAATCAGAGACTATTCGTTCTAAGAATTCGTTCTTTGCTTCTTCTAGCAAAAGTTTGCTTTAAGAAAGAATTATCAGAATTGAAGTGTAAAGAGTTATGTAATGAGTGAATAGCGTAAATAGTTTTTCAGATTAAAAAAAAAAAAAAAAAAAGTTTATATAAGGGTATTTCTGATTTATGTGCTGAGTCAAATAGAAATCTAATAAAAGTAACAATAAAAGGAATCTAATAGTCGAATAAAAGTAGATAATATGGAGACTTTTAACCTTATGACCGCTGTGTCCTTACTTCCAGTTATGAATGATAAGGAAAATGTTACAAAGCAGCTAATTTCGGCAATTGAATTTTACGAATCTATGTTGAAAGAGGAATCGAAACCCTTTCTTGTGCAATTTGTACTAAAAACCAGATTATCAGAAAGTGCTACTTTGAGATTATCACAGAAATATGACACCGTTCAATTGCTTGTTGATGATATGCGCAAACATTTGATAACAAAAACATCTTTTACGGCTCTACAACAGAAGCTATTAGGGTGTACACAAAATCAAAAAAGTATTGAAGAATACGGTAATGAAATTGAAGAGTTATTCGTTGGGTTGACTGTATCTCAAGCTGATGGTGATTCAGGAAAATATTCAATTTTGAAGCCATTAAACGAAAAATCTGCTATATGGAGGTTTGCAAGCGGTTTGCGGAACAGTCACCTCAGTACCGTTATCACAGCTAGGAATTACGACAGCTTAAAGGATGCAATACGTGGAGCTAAGGATGAGCAGATCTCCATAACAACTTCGGAAAGCGTCATGCAATTTCAGCGAAAGGCTTACCCTTTCAATAATTCTTACAGTTACAGAGGAAGAGATAGTCACGGTTCGATTCGTTACAATAACCATAACTCGTACCGAGATCAGAATAACAGTCAGCGTGGTCACCCTACTCACGGGAACAACCACGGTACTTGGCATGCAGCGAGATCGAATAACGCGTCAAGAGGTAGGTACAATAATAATAATCGAAGCTATAGAGGTCAGAATAATTATTATAATTCGAGCATGTACCACATGAGTTCGAACGGGCAGCAGGCAAATACTGCAAATACTGGTTCATCTACCAGCAATGGTACCACTAACGATACGCTCACCCAAGAACAGAGCCCTTCGATTCAGTTTTTCGATAATAAGCAAGATGGTTCATTGAATCATTTTCAGATTTGCTATTACAACAATTACAATTCAATTCAATTATCACTCGGTCACAGCGCGTGCAATTGGTTGGTAGATACGGGAGCATCACTTTGCGCCGTGAGACATGACACCTTACTCAAATGGAACATTCCATTCCATATAGGACAACTTAAGATAAACGGGGTGTGTGGTGAACTTTGTTCGATTGGATATGCTGATTTGAGATTGACTTTTATGGATAAGGAATTTGTACACAGGTTTCATGTGTTCGATGGACTATGTTGTCAGAGTGAAGGTATATTAGGCTTAGACTTTTTAAGGAAATACAAAGGAATAATCGATTTAGAGTTAAATACCTTAAAATTATACAATAATGACAGTGAAGTATGTTTGATATTACAACCAGGTAAAAGCGGAAGTAAATATATTAATCTAGCGCCTAGATCGGAAACGATTCACTTTGTGTCAACACACTTGAAGGAGGATTGCGTAGTCTCTCCAACAGAATTATGCGAAGGAGTAATTTTAGCAGGTTCTATTGCTCGACCTGTCAATGGAAAAATACCAATTAAAATTTTGAATACGCGAGAGGAACAAATTAACCTGAGTTTTTTTAATCAAGAACTAAAGAAATTAAGCGAATATGATTTATTGCATTTTGATAAACCGGAAATAAATGCCAATAGAGTAAAGAAATTATTAACAGAATTGAATTTAAGTTATTTAAACAGCGAAGAACAATTAGAAATTGAAAAAATATGTGCTAAATTTTCAGATATTTTTTATTTAGAAGGAGATTTGTTATCTAAATGCAATATTTATGAGCAATCAATTCATTTAAAGCCAAATTCTGTGCCTGTCTACAAAAAACAATACAGGTTACCAAAAGTTCAATGTAATGAGTTAGAGAAACAGATTGAGAGAATGCTGAAGGAAGACATCATTGAAGAAACTATGAGTGAATGGTCGAGTCCTATCTTATTAGTACCAAAAAAATCGGACAATAACGAAAAAAAATTTAGGTTGGTGATTGACTATAGGAAATTAAATGAAACAGTCTCGGACGATCGTTTTCCACTACCTAACATCGTAGAAATACTAGATTCACTTTCGGGAGCAATCTATTTCTCTCATTTAGATTTACAGAACGGATATCATCAAATTGAGTTGAATCCAGAAAGTAGGAAATGTACTGCGTTCACGTTTAAAAAACAGTACCAAATGAAACGTATGCCAGTAGGTCTTAAAACATCAGCTAGTGCATTTTCGAGAGCAATGACAGTAGCGTTATCTGGACTAAATTACGAAAAGTGTTTAGTTTATCTAGATGATTTGATTTGTTTCGGTAGAAATTTAGAAAGCCATAACAAGAATCTAATTGATATTTTTATTAGACTGAGAAAAGTTAATTTAAAATTAAATCCTAAAAAGTGTAATTTTATGCAAAAGGAACTTTTGTACTTAGGTCACGTAGTGAGTGCGGATGGTGTGAAACCAGATCCGGCTAAAGTACGAGCCATTCAAAATTATCCTACACCTAGGTCTTGTGATGATGTAAAGCGATTTGTAGCTTTTGCTAATTATTATCGACGTTTTATTTATAACTTTGCTGAAATAGCAATACCATTAAATAAATTATCAAAAAAAAATGTAGAGTTTATTTGGACAAACGAGTGTGAAAAGGCATTCCAGTTATTGAAACATAAGCTGGTATCACCTTCAGTCTTGCAGTACCCGGATTTTTCAGAGGAAAATGAGTTTAAACTTTATACAGACGCTTCGGGCATAGCAATAGGCTCTGTTTTATGCAATGCAGATAATAGACCCGTAGCATATGCAAGTCGTAGCTTAAACAAAGCAGAACATAACTATCCAACTATAGAGAAGGAAATGCTAGCAATAGTTTGGTCAGTAAAATATTTCCGACCATATTTATTTGGACGAAAATTTCGAATATTTACGGATCACCGACCTTTAGTTTATTTATTCAATATGAACAACCCGTCCAGTAGATTAACTAAATTTCGATTGATATTAGAAGAATATGACTTTGTGATCGAGTATATTAAAGGAAAAGACAATGTAGCTGCAGATGCCTTATCTAGAGTGATTGTAACGTCAGAGGAGTTGAAAGAGATGAATAAACGAATATTAAATGTAATGACGAGAAAACAGACAAAAGAGAGTGAAAGAGTAAAAGAAAATGATACAAAAATATCTGACACGTCTATTGATTTCCAGCCTAATCAACCGAAAGTCGTAGAGTTATTAAACAAACCGTCAGATTCTGTCGAGTTAGTAATTATTTCAAAGCAAGAGATGAATAAAATAAATGAAAATGAATATTTTTCATTTGCGTATGATAGCAAAAAATATATTTTATATACTACATGCCCAGACTTACTATCATGTACAGCGCGAGACGCCTACATGAGTCAGCTGGAGCACATATGTAGAGAAAAAAATATTCAAGAATTAACTTTAATAAAGCATGCAAGTAATGAAAAATATGTAAAATGGTTAACCAAAGAGGTAAATAAAATAAAGTGGATCCGTTTGCCACAATTTTTTATAATAAGAGGACAAATAAGAGTATTTTCTAAAGACGATAAAAGAGTTATTATGAACGATTATCACATTTTACCCACGAGTGGTCATGCAGGTATCAGAAGAATGTTAAATAACATCAAAAAATCCTATTATTGGCCAGGAATGGTGAACGAAGTAACGGAATTCGTGAATAAATGCAAAAAGTGCCAAATGCAAAAGCATTCAGTGCCAATTAGAGAGCCTATGGTTGTAACCACTACGGCCATGAGCGCCTTCGATAAAATATTTTTAGACATAGTCGGGCCTTTAGATAAGGATTATTATAATATGGTATATATTCTAACTATTCAGTGTGAGCTTAGTAAGTATGTCGTAGCTATACCATTAGAACGTAAGGACGCTGTTTCCGTAGCAAAAGCATTTGTAGAAAATTTTATTTTACAATATGGAGTCCCTCGAGAAATAGCATCTGATAGAGGTTCAGAATTTATAGCATCAACAATGAGCGAAGTTTGCAAATTACTTAACATCAAACAATTATTTTCAACCGCATACCATCATGAAACAATAGGAGCTTTGGAAAATTCTCATAAAAATCTCAATGCTTATTTACGTATACAGACTGATAACGATCCTACTAAATGGAGTACGTGGGTTCCGTATTGGTGTTTTGCTTACAATACAAGTGTTCATACATCAACAAAATTCTCGCCTTTTGAATTGGTTTTTGGTAAAAATTGCAATCTGCCTAGTAATTTAACTACAAACATAGAACCATTGTATAATTCAGACAGCTACCCGTTAGAGTTAAAATTTAGACTACAAAAATGTCACGAACAAGCAAGGAAAAACTTGTTGTTATCTAAAGAAATAAGAAAATGTAATTATGATAAACAAATTAACCCAATTGTCTTCAGAGCAAATGACTATGTTTTATTAAAAAATGAAAATAATTCAAAATTACAGAATGTTTATAATGGACCATACTTAGTTGTAGAAGATATTTCACCAAATGTTCGTATACTTAAAGACAATAAAATTGAAATTGTTCATAAAAATAGAACAAAATTGTTTAAAAATTCAGAGTAAGTACATAGTTATTATTAACTTACTTTAAGTTTATTTAATCATCAATGTTTAATCAAATTTATTTGTATTTTTTATAACTTAATATTATAAATTTTACATGTACAAAAAAAAAATTGAGTACATCATTTTTTTTTTCTTCTGGGAAAGGAGATGTGATGTATGCCTCTATAACCTATACGATGTATCTTAACTTAGATAGATATAATGCTTATATCATTTGTAACGTGTACCTATTGGACAGAATAAATCGAGATTTAGAAGAGCTAACACCTTTTCATTTGGGCGCCTCAGCGCGCCGTCCACCGAACCTTATATGGCGACCTTGCCAGGATCCTTGCTTCTGATCCTTGATTAAAACGGTTGAAACGTATCGGATTATTCTTACAAGTAGTTTATGGTCGGTCGTGTATGGTTTGCAAATTGTACAGTTATAAATTTTAATGATTTTTACTAAGCGATAAACCTCACTTTTAAGGTTAAGTTATTTTTATGCAGAAAAATATTAGGACACACCTTCGCACACAGGATTCGAACCTGCGTCTCTGGGATAGAACCCCGACGTTCTACTAATACCGTACAATTACATACTTCGAAAAATCTTTTACTGTCAATTGCCATTTAACATTAAAAATACTTCATTAATTTAAATCCCTTTCCATTTATTTTATTACTAATTTTCTGCTTAAACGAACACACAACATATAGTACATAATTTTATTTAAATATTTTTACTTCCAGCGATAGGCATAAGTTCTTCCAACAGTGCACCCGACCTAAATAACTAGTCTCCCCTCAAAGGATGTCTTATCCACACTAACCTGTCACGCGCCAGTGCGTCAGACCGACAATTGATTTATCAGTCAACTCGTCAGTGCGCATACGCATATGCCGCTGTATTAGTCTGTCAGCATACACTAGAGGACAGAGGGTATAATTTCCTTATAAGTAACCTTATTTAATTTACTACTTTAATTGACTGAACTGAACTTTGATTTAAAAAAAACTGACAAAACTACAAGTGGTTTAAAAGTGAAGGCAAACATCGTGAGGAAACCGGCATGTTCTGAGAACTTTAAAGAGTTTGAAGGACATGTAGTATTCACCAACCCGCACTTGACCAGCGTGGTGAATTAAGGCCTTTTCTCAGCAGCAGTGGGTTCGTAATTGGTGATGATGATGACTTCAATTTACAAACAAGTTGTAGTTTCCTAAGATCTAATTTTTTAATGCTAGATAAGCATTTATTTGACCACAATCTCACCTGATGGAACGTGACGATGTGGTCTAAGATGGGGCATAAAAATCTAGAAGGTCCGGGTGGCTCACCTGGACCACATTACGAAACATGAAAAAATCGTTTCACGCACTGGGCCCAGCTCGGAGGGTGGTGACAAGACGCGGCCTACCACCAGAGACTGTTCTTAGCACCAACCGGAGGTCACGTTTAAAAAATTGTCATTATTTATTCAAATCTCTCAAAGAAAACCTTTTATGACTCTGTGTGTTGTTTTCACGGGCTTTAACCAATATTTATATTTTTATATATAGATTTTCGATATTTTTAAAGGATGTCCTATCCACACTAACCTGTCACGCGCCAGTGCGTCAAACTGACAATTGATTTATGTCAGTCAACTCGTCAGTGCGCGTACGCATCTGCCGCTGTATTAGTCTGTTGGCATAGACTAGAGGACAGAGGGTCTAATGTCTTTATTATTGACTCCTAACTCCTTTAAGTTGCAGGTTGTTTACATTCGTTCTTTTTAATCCAAAAAATTCGTTTTTTTAGATGTCATTAGTTTTATGTAAATTTGTTTAAGAATTATGCGCAGTAGTTTCTTTAGGCTTGTATTTGACCGACAACAAAATATTAAGAGTTTGAAGTTGCAACTATGTCACCTCTACTTCTGTGTACCTAGGACAAACAAACAAACCCTTGCGCGACCTTGTTCTCGCGTCACTCGCGCTGTAGCCTTGACATGTACACTCTGATCCCACCCTAATCTCTAACGTCAAGAGAGAAGTCCCTGAGTCCCAGCAGTGGGAATGTTAATAGGGATGATGATGATAAATATAACTGGTAGAACTTTAGCAAAATTTCTTAATATACCTCTATGTAGTGTTTATCTATACTTATATTATAAAGCAGAAGAGATTTTTCGTTTGTTACAGGTCCATTTTTTTAAATTAAAGAAAGGCTATGTAGGCTATATTTCACAAAAACTTAAAGCTCCTTATCATCATCATGTGTGTGATTACAATACAATAATAGAGTATGCCTTTGCCATCATAGTCCACAACGAAAACGAACAACATCATTCTTATCTGTATCTTTATCTTTGCCACAAAAACGAGCAACTCGGGAAACCGAGCAATATTTCATGAAAACTGAAATAGCCTGCGCGGGAGTTTTAGCGAAAAAAGACACGTCTATAAGCCCTTCTAACTTGATAGCAAACATCTGTGCAGTTGAACCGGTGACCCACTCCTACGCATGGAACACTTTGCATGCCTGTATTCGGATATTTTGTCATACTGACAAAACTGCTGGTTTAAAAACAAAGGTCAAACGACCTAGGTTAAAAAAAAACTAGGTTAAACAACCTAGGTGGTTTATTTTTAAGTTGAATAAAGATAATTTTTATTTTGTATCTTTCATTTATTATCAAATGCCCAATCCAAAAATAAGAATTGTCACTTTCCCTAGCCTAGTTTTACCTATAACAAATATTAGTGTGCTGAAAAATAAACAGAGGAAATTTAATCCCAAAAAATCTAACTACCCATTGAAAAATATCACTAATTAATCACCAATTGTGGCAGACCATATAGATAATTAAGAATCATCCCGAAATAACTCTGCAGTCGCTTAAGCCGTAAGGAGCAGTGGACACTGACCTCAAATAGTCATAGTGTATGAGTCGTAAAAATACTCATAATGATTATAAATTGATTTATTGTGACGTGTTCTGGTAACACTTTGGTAACGTCGTGAGAACATTTTTATGAGACGAAAACTACACTGTATGATGTTTCAAGATTTTTATAACTTATAGATTAAATCGGTAGTTAATCGAAATGTTTGTGTAATTTAATTCGTATTTAGCTTTTTTTATCTGATTTTGATAGGGACGTTGTAAGCAGGACATATCAAAAACTAATGGCAAACGGAAATTATTTCAGTAAGATAGCTAATTTATCGATTGTATTCTATTCCCGGCTTTGTACGGGTAATTAATTATAAAATGATTGTTTGGGAAAAAGAAAAGAGCTGTTTTTAGGGTTTTTCCGGCAGTTATTAGGATTTTTCTCACCCTAAAAACCATCCATGGACACTCACAAACATAAAGAAAAAAAAATTGGTTAACGCGTTGTTGAGTTATGCGCTAACCAACACATTTTGCGATTCATTTTTATAGTATATTATTATCAATCCGCAGTGTTTTCTAAAAGGTAAGAGAGCAAATTCGAAACATATAAACTACAAAATATTTTTTTAGTCTTCAAGTTCCAAAGATATTCTAAGTCATAATATTGGGCATGATTTTTGCAGAATTTTTAATTTTACAGTCATCATCATCACCCCATTAACGTTCCCACTGCTGGGACACATTGACTGCTCTCTTGGTGAGAGAGATTAGGCCTTAATTCACCACGCTGGCCAAGTGCGGGTTGGTGAATGAATTTGACAGTATTGTGGAATAAATACTGCATCAAAGTGAAAAAATTAACTCTCTTATATAAAAATCCTTAACAATGAATTATTAAAATTAACTTAACTATTATTCGTACGAAAATCGACAAACAACAAAATACTTTGACCAAGTAAATCGTGTTTTTAAAGCCATTTATGATTTTCCATTAATTTTCACCCCATTGGTCAATTGCGTTATTTTCATAAATATAATCGAATACTCAGTCAAAGTAATCTTTATTTCTCGATTCATTGCTCACTCGATTCGTAATCGATACAGTTGTAAATTGAAACCGAATGAGTTGAGTCCCTGTAATGGACGGCTGCTTGCTTTTGTATAAAACAAACTTCAATGGACACGGCGTAAGGTATAAGCTTTTTGACTGTCTTCCTATTTCTTATTAAAAAAAGTGAATAAAGAAATCTGTAAAAAATCTTAAAGGTAGTTAAGATTAATTATGATTGGCTAACGGCCTGTTTTACCATCTCTGGGTAAAATTAGACAAAAGTCAAAATATAGAACTATTTCACATGTGACAAAGTGAGACAGCTCTTGACATAACTATCCATTGCTTAGTTTACAGTATATTATCAAATTTAAATCAAAATTTATAAGATTTGTAAAATCAAACAATGGAATTAATGATTTTGTATCTTGTGAACATAAACTTATCTGAAAGGTAAATCATGGAATATTGTCTTGATATTTTCTAAAACAACGATGTTGATGATAATGTTGATATCAGCTTTTAGCCCTTTTTGTTGTAATTAAATTTTTAGTATTTGTGGTTATTTATTATGCATATATTACTACTACTTTAAAAAATATTTTACTTAACACAAGCTTAGAGCTTACCACGGGGCTAAATGTTGTTGTGTGAAAAGTTCAGAAATATTATTATTATTTGAAAAATAATACCAAATTGAAATCATCCATATTATAAGTAAAATTGCGGGAATATTTTATTTAAAACAAAGCCCACTTGTAGTCACCAACATGTCCCAACTTGCGCCGCCGGCCGCACCCCGTTCCGAGCACACGTCAGTCACTACCCATCAATCACTGTTCAACGCGACTGTACCACTCATATTTCACCACCCCTTCGCCCTTATATATAAGGTTCCCTCCCCATAAGGTTCATAGAATGAACCTTATGGGGAGGGGTCCCCATAAGGTTCATTCTAGTCGGGTAGTTTTTCAATCGATTAAGTGCGGCTTAATGAGTAGTCATGAGGTATGGTTCTGAAAGCTTGCTACGGTACATTTAACTCGTAGGTTCTGTAAAGCTTTGTGCTTTGAGCTAGATTCAAAAGTAGCTTGCAAACAGTAACTAGGTGTATTCTTTTGTGATAAGTTTTGTAAAGGTGCTCCCTCATCAGGGGAATGCGTGTGTTCAAAATATAAAAATAATCTAAAGTCTTTATTGGAAACAGGAATTAGATGGTATACGGTACAATTTAAGAGATCACTCCCGCCTATCGCAGTAGTTTGTAGTAGTTCCTTGAAGTACGACTTAAAATTTAAAGATATAAAAAAAATTTAAGAAATGTATGGGTATGTTTACAATTAAAATTAAAACAGTGTGTAAAATTAAAACAATGTATTAAAGCATTCGACTTTTAGCATTACATTACAATACTACTTCCCTCACCTGTTAATAAATTAATTATTTCTTATTTTTCTTACCGAGAGCGAATGCGTGTAATGTAAAATTAAAGATCCGACTTTGAATATTACATTACAATAGTACCTCCCTCAAAGTCAAAGTCAAAACGTTTATTTCCTAAGAATATGCATACATGGACAGGTCAACTTAAAGAAATCCTCACTGATGTAATATAACGGTACAACTGAATGCTCCCGGTGAGGGAGCACCTTTAAGTTTAATTTTATAGTAATGCATTGTTTAAGTTCATTCGAAATTATGTTCTTTGCGGAATAATAATATATAATTTTATCTGTGGCTGAAGTACCTACGGAAGCAAATTAAATTAAATAATAAACCCAGGCATCCACATAAATTATCTTTTGCTACTGGGTAGCAGTCTTCGCAAAAAAAACAGGTAATTTGGGAGTTCTTTCATTAATTACTTTTTGAATCAATTTATTGTTATTTATTAGAAAATAATTATATTGTTTTAATCAATGTTTTTATCGTGTTGATGTTTTAATTTTGTATATTATGTCTTATTAATTACTGTAATTAATTGGTGTAAGCCGTGGTGATAAAATAAAAAAATATGCTTTCTAAAAAAATATTTTCATAACTTTTATACCGATGTATTTATTTGGTAATCCATAAAACAATAAATACTTACTCATAAGTAAAGAGACATGTTAAATAATAAACCATGTACAAATCTGTCTAACTAATTTTAATACAACAACCACGCGGCCACCTGTCAAGTCAATGTCATTCGCTGATTGACGTTTGACAGCTGTCAAACACATTCACGTCGATGACGCACTGTTTGTTTTGGGTTGCTGTAATTTTATTGTTTTAGCATTTGTATTTCTATATATATTACAAATACTCTAGATTCAATTGATATAATATTAGGAACTATTATTTTGCCTTGGGTAATAAAGTCTTAATTGAATTTACGTAACTCTGTATTAATTATATAATAGCCGTGTGGCAAAGCGCGACGCCCTAGCACAAGTACCTTTATACTTAAAACAGGGTACTTACATAGATTAAGTTACCGAAATTAACCGTTCTTTCAGCAAAAAATAACATACACTAAAGTTAAATTGATTTTTTAAGGAAACGACTTTTTTACAACTTACATTATTCCGTTTCATTTAGTTATGAAACTGTGTTTCTGTGTTAACTAACACCCGAAACTTATAAACATATTATCATTTGAAACGGCTACCATGATTTGACGGATTTTTGAGTTTTCCGATATTTTGACGCTGTTGCAAGCGCCAAGTAGCCCCACCACGATAACATATTGTAATCCCATACATTTGACAGACAAAGACAACATTTTAGTTATGAAAAATCTGTCAAATGCATGGGAATGTTGTTATCTCCAACAGTCATAAGTGGCAAATAGTGGTAGGGGCTAATAATATTTCACCAAAACCGAGTAAAGTTAGATTAATGGTAAAAATATAAGGTTTTTCGCTCGGTCACATGCGACATTGACATAACTAGCCATTGACACGTATTATTGGAAAAACAAACGATTTCTTAGTTTACTCTGATTTCGTGAAATAAGCCCCTATAAATACAATTTGAACCATACATTGTGTATTGTATAACTACTTTTAATTACTGTCCTGAAACAAACTTCAAAGGCACACAGACGATAACTAACTAGCACCATCTATCTACTTCTGTTACTTATTGTGTTGCTAAAAACAAATCTCCAAAGTACCCGGGCTCTACTGTGTAAGCACTTACTAGATGATATCGCAAAATTTATATTATTTTCGTACCTATACAAAAATAAGGCAGCCGTAGGTCATACAACTGCGTTCTACTGTGTTCTGGTAAACCAAGATAAATTATACAGAAGATGTGAAACAACGTCTGTAGTATACAAGATGTTTCCTTTATGGTATATACTCCGGAAAGGGGTGAAGGGCACGCAACAGGCCAACATATTTTGTTCTACAAAAAAATAATCGGTTCGGAAAAAAATATCAATGTGAATCAGAAAATACCTCGCGATAAAGTCTTCTTACCGTATCGCGATTATTTGTTTCAGAGTACCCCAACTCGAAAATACCCGCCACTTCATACGACCGTCAACGTCACAGATTGATGGACGTCTGTCCCTCACTGCCCACTACCCACAGGCAGGGTAGTGGGCAGTGGGGCTGCCCATCCGTCATCGTCAGGCTGCAGGTGTTTTTACACACCGAAAAGGATTTATTGAATGCTGTGATTTAAAATGTGCGTGGAATTTTAAAAACAGTTGGGGTAATGTAGGTGTGGAGCGAAAATAGTCGATAAAAAGGGTAGGGTAGGCAAGAATATACCACTAATATTAGGCTTTCTGTTAATAAAATTTGACATAGTCGATTGAGGATTATTCCCAAATGGCAAGAGCAGGTTAAAACTCAGTCTTCAAATTTCCACCGAATAAGTTACTTTTAACTCCCAAGAAAAAAATTCTCAATTCAAAGCGATTTCCTGCATTGTTATCTCAAAATTTACTTAGCTGTGAACATTTTTTGCCCATAAATTTATTTAAGAATTGGCCTAGTGTGTAAGTTCTTGAGTTATATTCGATAAATGCATATATTGTTAATTTTTTTTTACTTAACAACGAAACTAAATAAAACAAAAAGCCTAAGGTAAATTGCACACTAAAAAAACTTTTAAATATCACTTTAAACTGGCATCACTTTTATCATTTACTTCATACTTTTACCAAAATTAAACTATAGCAATCGCCCTACCTATATATAGCTAACAAACAATAACCTCACAAGAAAAGGAATCCCGAAGAAACAATATTTGCAATAGAACCGTCCAATATTTCATCAAAAACACAATACCATTCAAAATCAGAATTTATAACCGTGCAAATTTATTGCACCAAATCGCATATAATTTGATTAATGAGGGCGTCAGTTGTGTCACGTTTGTGCCGTTTTTGCCCGTCTTTGTCTGGTTTGTGACGCGCTATGTAGTAATGGACATGTGTCCCGCCATCCATCAGGGACAGATGTGGAGTGGACGCTCGAGTCGATACTCGGGTGATATTAGACTTACGGGGATATCATCGCTGTTTTAGAATAGGGTTGCGTTGTCAATTTGGTTTGTTTGAATATGGAATGTAGTGTTTCGTTGTCACGTGGTTTTGTTTTTAAACTGGTATATTTGATTTTTATGGTTTTGTATTGAAACTCGTTGCCTCGTTGTTTTAACATTTGTGCAACGGCAATGTGACAAAACTTTCAAAGATGCTTAATTTTCCCCTAATTCCTTCATCAATTATCATCATTATTTAACTACTTCTCACACATCTTAATATGTATGTAAGTAAATTTTTGATATGCCTTATACACAGCCCTTAAATGTTTATGATGTTTTATTACAATAAAGAAAACTGAAACTGATTCTTATCAAATTATACATCAAAACCTTCCTTTTGAACTACTGCTAAAATTTAATGAAGAACTAGGTTGTAGCTTTTGAGTATATCCCGAACATAAAGACAGACAGATGCTGTGGAGGAATTTAATTTCTATATAGATTTTGTTTGAAAATTTAAAGTCTATTGACTTTGTCCTCTCAACATTCTTTCAAAACAAAATTAGAGTAAACTAATTGGCAAGAGGACCTCGTTTGAAGTCGATAGATACTTGGTGATATTCGACTTACATATAGGGTACAGATAAGGCCATGAAAACACAACCCCATCTTTCTGATAACTGAATCAAGGTCACAGTACAAACAAGTATCGTCAGGCCATAATGGGCCCGTGGGACGCCCCTCTCGGACGTCAGGCGTCCATCTGTCACGAGCGGACATCCATCCGTCATGCGGAGTGCACTCGCCTCAACGACTGCTCAGTTTCACGAATGCTATAAACCATAAAGAAGAAGACTGCTCACTAAAATTCAGGTGTTTTGAGACTGTATTTTTTTTGTGGTACATAGCATCCTGAAACACACCACGCTGACCAAGCGGGTTGGTGAATGTCACATGTCCTTCAAACTTTTTTTTATGTAAGAAAAGCCTTCATTTCACCATAATCTCACCTGATGTTAAGTGACGAAGTGGTCTAAGATGGGGCATGAAGACCTAGAAGATGGCTTCTCCGGACCACATTACGAAACACAAAAAAAATCGTTTAACGCACTGGCCCAGCCCGGAGGGTGGTGACAAGTGGTCTCAGAACATGCCGGTGTCCTCACGGTTTTCCTTCATCATTAAAGCACGTTTGTTAAAGTGCACATACATTTGACATGTGATACTCACCAACCCGCACTTTGCCAGCGTGGTGAATTACGGCCTAATCTCACTCGTTAAGAGAGAAGTCCCTGTGTCTCAGCAGTGGGATCATTAATATGGTGTTGATGATGATCATAATAGTAAACTGAATCAAGATCATAATATAAGCAAATATCGTTTAATAAAGGGCCCGTCAGACTCAGGCCCCATTCTCGGACGTCAGGCGTCCATCTGTCAGGAGCGGACAGCCATCCGTCACGCGGAGCGCACTCGCCTCAATGGCTGTTGAATTCAGACGTTTTGAGACTGTCTTGTTGGTGGATTGTGTAGTGTTAGTGGCTTGATCGAAAGTTTGCTACATTTTGACTTTGAAATGAAATGAATGAAATAAAATATATTTATTTTGGTACATAAACAAACAACAGCATAGTAGACAGGATAAACAGACACAAGAAAAATAACATAAAAAAACACAAACAGATAATTGATGTGATGTGCTGCCATGTACCAAAAAAGGATTGGATTTGACCAATTGTCATGAACATTTACTACTACCAACTAATTTAACTCTTAAAGGTACCTCATATCGTCAAAGTCAAGTCTCAAGACGTGACGATATGAGGTACCTTTAAGGGTCAAACTTGACTTGGTAAAATGAGCAAAAATTGTAAAAATAATACGTGTTAAACCATATTTTTGACGAATACGAGACTAATTATTTAACTATGGAGAGGAAATATGTTTTGGTATTTAGCGCTACTCTGTGAGCGAATTTTGATAATCTTTTCAGTTTTTCATTAAGCGCTGGTGCTTCTTATACTGTCATATGATAGGAGTTTGGTGTTTAGCTCACCACCAATCACCGCATTCGGTAAACTTCAATGGGGTTTTTGAAGTGAAACTTCTATAGAATCGTAGTGATTTCAAACCGGATGCAAAAAGATGAAACGGAAATGGTAAGAGACACAAATACAATGCTTTATTTAAATTGAGACTACGAAGTATCGCGCAAAGAGGTATTGCTGTATTTTATTTATATTATTTTGTAACATACTTTATGTAATACGCTTTATTGAAGTAATATAAATAATCCGAATAATTACAGATATAATAATATGTTTGTTTCTCTTATCATTTTGATATGCGTTCATTTACCCTTTTTTTCTATTCGATATATATCATAATTATAGTTCGTAAGTAGTAGACTCCAATCGTGCGTCGTAGCTGACACACACACACTGTTTTTTTATTCTTCTTATTCTTTCGTCCATTTACTGAAGTTTCACTTCTATCGTGTGTGAATCGTACACACACCTTTTTTTTTCTATTAAGACTCCATGCATTAAATTATATTTAAGTCACAAAATTATTCTCATGAAACTAAATTTCATCATTACCCTTTAATCTAATGTAGATAATTGTTATAGCAAAATAGCTTTAAAAGAAAGAATTAAAGATTTTTTTATATATATTTCTTACATATATTTCAAATATCAAACATTTTTAAAAGCTTATTGTAAACCTTAAACATTCATCTCACCAGGAAAACTCAATCCAACCAAATTACCCCGAAATCCCAAAAAAAACACTTACCACCCTGAAAAGGAGACAAATGACGGGCCGTGCGCCCCATCAATCCCCTATTACCCGACTGCGGAGAGGAGGACATCATTGCGATCAAATCTGCTCCTTTGCTCTCCGCTCAACGACGGGTCGCTGACCTATAATATGTTAGGTGATGGAGTTGACGAGTTGAGTAGAGAGGGGTAAGTTGGTTGACTTTCAATCAATAAATTTGCTAAATATGTCTCTATCGATTCATCTATATCTATACTAATCATTTATTTGACTGCCTCAGTGGCGCGGTAGCGGAAGAGGTAGCGGGTTCGATTCTCGCCGAGGGGTCACGTGTTTGTATGTTCTGCAAGCACTTTCTTCTTGGTCTGGGTGTTTAATATGTATAATAAAAAATATCTATGTACGTATGTATATTATATTAAGTATATCAGATGTCTAGTACCCGTAACTCAAGCTAAGAGCTTACCACGGGGCTAGATGTTGCTGTGTGGATTGTCAGGAAATATTTATTTATTTATTTTATTTATTTTATTTATTTTATTTATTTTATTTATTTTATTTATTTTATTTATTTTATTTATTTTATTTATTTTATTTATTTTATTTATTTTATTTATTTTATTTATTTTATTTATTTTATTTATTTTATTTATTTTATTTATTTTATTTATTTTATTTATTTTATTTATTTTATTTATTTTATTTATTTTATTTATTTTATTTATTTTATTTATTTTATTTATTTTATTTATTTTATTTATTTTATTTATTTTATTTATTTTATTTATTTTATTTATTTTATTTATTTTATTTATTTTATTTATTTTATTTATTAATATTTATATATTTTTTACTGTAGCCGAAATCGGCTAGGTGTGTACTAATACGAGTATTATAAAACTAGAGTTTGTTTAAAAGCGATTTCTAAGGAATAAAAGTTCAGTTATAAAAATTATTTATTATTAAAATTTATTTATTTTACAACATTGTTTCCACTAAAAACTTTCTCCTTGGTCTGGGTGTTTAATATATGTATAAATAAAAATACCTATATTAATGACTGTTATATTAAGTATATCAGATGTCTAGTATCCGTAACACAAGCTTAGAGCTTACCGCGGGGCTAATTGATGTTGTGTGGATTGATCGAATATATTTATATTAATTATTTATTTTATTGGTTCGTTTAGTTAATTGCTCACTCAAAACTTTAAGAAATTCATATTAATTATAACTTATACCAATTTATTTTACAAACAATCATAACATAAAAGTAATTATTAAAACTTAGAAACTCAACACTTCACTACCAAAAAGCTTTTATTAGGTCCTAACATATGAAATTGGCGTTTTTCGTACTGGCCACTTTAATCACAAATTTCTCCTCTTTGGTAAGGAATTCCAAATTCAAATTTGTACAGCTATAGACTCATGTATTTGTGCTTCGATGATCGTCATTCATTTGTTTTTTTTCTTCTGTTTTTTTCTGTTTGCGTCACTCATTTTACAAAATGGAAAACTTAAAATATCGCATTATTTACGAGTACGAGTTCCGCCGTGGCACTAGTGCTGCGGAAACAACTCGAAGGGTGAATGATGTGTATGGCGGTCGTGTTGCAAAAGAAAACATAGTTCGTTTTTGGTTCCAACGTTTTCGTTCTGGAAATTTCGACTTGCAGAACAAGCCCCGTGGACGGCCTGAGACTCAAGTTGATAATGAAGAGTTGAAGGCTATTGTGGAAGCGGATCCATCGCAAACCACGTCCGAGTTAGCTGCAGGCTGCGGTGTTAGTGATAAAACTGTTTTAATTCACTTGAAGCAAATTGGGAAGATTAAAAAGCTTGAAAGGTGGGTACCTCACGAATTGACTGAAGCAAACCGGCAAACGCGCGTCGACTGCTGCGTTACATTACTAAACGGGCACAATAATGAAGGTATTTTAAACCGAATCATTACCTGTGATGAAAAATGGGTTCTTTACGATAATCGGAAGCGCTCAGCGCAATGGTTGGATCCTGGCCAGCCAGCCAAATCCTGCCCCAAGAGAAAATTAACCCCAAAAAAGTTACTTGTAAGCGTTTGGTGGACTAGTGCCGGTATTGTTCATTACAGTTTTCTCAAATCTGGCCAGACTATTACGGCTGATGTCTATTGTCAGCAATTGCAAACCATGATGGAAAAGCTAGCGGCTAAACAACCTAGGCTGGTCAATCGCTCCACGCCACTGCTGCTTCACGACAACGCTAGACCACACACTGCGCAACAGACGGCTACTAAATTAGAAGAGCTTCAATTGGAAAGTCTAAGACATCCTCCGTACTCCCCGGACCTTGCTCCAACAGATTACCATTTTTTTCGAAATTTGGATAACTTCTTGCAAGGGAAAAAATTCAACTCCGATGGGGCAGTCCAAATCGCCTTCAAAGATTTTATTGATTCCCGTCCGACTGGTTTTTTTAGTAAAGGGATCAATGAACTACCTATAAGATGGCAAAAGTGCATAGAAAATAATGGTTCATACTTTGATTAATTAAATATATTATATTAAAAAATATTCGACTTTTTGTTCCTCCCATACAAAACGCCAATTTCATATGTAAGGACCTAATATAAAGTTTAGGTTAGCCAAAGGTGTACTCTCGTAAATTATAACAAAATTATTATTTTAATAATTATCCTCAATCACAAATCAATACCCACAGACGACCATTAATCAATAAATGCATTCGGCATTAATGTCCCCACCCCACCTACTTCGAGATTAAACCATCCCACCCATTCCTCATAAATAAAAATAGAAAAATTTGGTATGGAACTATTTCAACAAGAAAAAAAAGATTATGGTAAATATGGTATAGAAAAAATTGCGAATGGAAAATCATGGTAATAGAAAAAAAAACTATACGGTAATAAGCTATTGGCAAAATATACAACGTACTTAAAAAATAATGTGGTCCGGAGAAGCCATCTTCTAGGCCTTCATGCTCCATGTTAGACCACATCTTTACTTTACATCAGGTGAGATTGTAGTCAAATGAAGGCTTATCAATAATAAAAAAAAAACATCATTTCAATCAATCAAATGCTGGAAATCCTAGTAGGATATTATAAACGCAAAAGTTTGTAAGTATGTAAGTGTGTTTGTGTCTCTTTCACGCAAAAACTACTGAATTAATTATGATGAAACTCTGCAATAATATAGCTTACACATATCAGAATAACACATTCACACACACTTTGATACAAAGTTTGTTTGTATTTTGCTTAAATACTATGCGGTTAAATTTTAAGAAAATACATAATTGCAGTACAACTGCTGTCAGCCGAAATTACTGGAGATCTTTGAGGGAAGCTTTTATCTTGCAGTGATTGTCCTAAGACTGCAATGATGATGATGATTACAATGTAAAAACAGCAACGCAACATCCTGTGCAGCAACTCAAGCACATCTAAAACAGATCTCATATTCCTAAATAACGAGAACAGGGCGTCCCCTAATAAATAAAATATCAAACAAAAACTGCAATTAACAAAAAAACATGGAATTATTTCATTTGGTGCCATAAAAGATGATTAACAGCGAATATACAATAAATCATGGTATCCATCTCGCTTCGTCGTAAATCGCGGCCCGGGGCCAACCTCCCCGTCTTGTGCCCCAGACTGTTTTATGTTTTTCAAAATAAGTTTTATTGTGTTTACGATGCAAACGTTAATTGAAAAACACTGTTTGAAAAAAAGTGCTTTTAGAAAATTAGAAAATTGTTTGATGGGAAACTTGAAATATTATGGCATGTCGATGATGGGAGGCATGCTGTTGTTGCAACAACATGTAATACCATACATTTGACATACATAATGATAAAATTTTAGTTATAAAAAATCTGTCAAATATAATATGATATTACAACATGTTGTAAATTTGGTAGCGTGCACTTTTCCCTAGATCTCATTTATTATCTATATGTTTATTTACGAAGTTTGTCTTTCTTCAACTAATTTCTGTTGAAGTAAAATATTTTAAAGGGGTGAAACATCGCTTCGTCATTCCGAACAACTAAGGTTGAAATACCAACTAACCCCTCGCATAGTATAAGTACTATGCGACTCAAGACACACTTATAACAGATCTCATATTCCTAAATAACCTGCCTGAACTATTTTTATAAAAGAGATCGATAGAGACATAATATAATATTATGACTGCTAATGCAGTCAGCAGTTAAAACAGGTTAACAAATTTAGTAGACAATTGTGTTTGTAACATTATCTATGTCTACTAAAAAAGTTTATAACTTTGCTTGTACTAGCTTATTTCAGAAACTACTAAAAGTATAAAATTATATTTTATTGTTAATTTAATAGATAAACCTACCGCTGCCTCGGAAAAATACGTTATTCTCCTGGTAAAATCCAATAAAAGTTAAAATAAAATCGTTCCTTGACTCTTTCATACTTCTACTGTAAATTACAATGATCTGCCAAAATAGTAGACATTTTAAAATTGCGAAAAAGTATAAAAAATTTAAACAAGTTAAGCAAATTAAAAAATATAGCTTTAAATTAATAAAACTATGAAACATCAACAATATTAATAACAATATTCGTGCAACATTGTTTAAAATATTAACAACTATTCATCTCCATAAATTGCGGGGTAATGGGGGTAGGGCTGGGTAAGAGGGTTGTGGTATTCATTAATTTGATGATATAAAACAAAACGTCATTTTAATTAGTCGCCATTATGAGACGGTGACAGACAGCCTCGGGAAGTAGGTCGGGGGTGGCTGGAAACATACGGGGAGTTAATTGTAGCCGTACGTACAACTATTTATAATTATAATATAAGTTTTTGGTTTAGTGAGTTTGAGTTCCCACTTGGATACAGGTTTTCAGCTTACAACCCTTAGCGTCAAACCTTACGGCATACCTCATGGTTATTATTATTATAATTTAATTGTGTGAAAAATCATTGTATTAATTTTATTTTATTACTATGGGAAATCGTTAACGTTAACTATTTAGTTTAAGTCACTTTACACAGGAATTTGTATAAATAAATCTAAATTTAAAATTTAAGATTAACCCCCGATTCCAATGCCTTAATTTTCTTAATGGTAAAACTACAAAATATTATGTAATGTGGACGCGATGCGATTTTATTTGATACCCCTATATACACTAGTATATTTGCAGATTTTTGGTTTTCCTTACCCACTCTCATCCCCATAACTTTTAAACGGCAAAATCGATTTTCATGAAACATGTCTAAGAACACTCGCGCCAAAAAAAACTAAATTGAAATCGCTCTATCCGTTCGGGAGCTATGGTGCCACAGACAGACGGACAGACAGACAGACAGACAGACAGTCAAACTTATAACACCCCTCTTTTTTGGTCGGGGGTCAAAAAATAAAATATTTCAGGGTATTGTTTTATAAAAACACCACTGCGACTTATTAAGAAGATAAATATAAATCTTCTTAATAAGTCGCAATGTTACAGTAAAAATTTTCAAAAATCATTACGAAAATGTATATCATTTACTGCAAAACCCTAATAAAAATCACCTAACGCATTCATTTCCAAACGGGAAATCCCTCCGTGATTTCCCTCACCTGTGGCGACGCGGCTCGTTTGACTGACAGCCCCACTCTACCCTTTCGCCGCCATCACAACCATTGCTTGCTTTAAATATTTCTTGATATCAAACCTCGAATAAACCAAGCAATGGATGTCAAAGTGTAGTTCTCTCTCGCGTCGTATTAAGGCGATGAATGATGTCATTATTGTGATTAAGGCGAGGACTCACGGCTGAACTGTGAGTGATTCGGAGGGACGGATTAAGATGCGGTTGTGTACAGTTTTAAGGTATGCTGATTAATATTACGTGTGGGTGACTTGGGTTGTGATATGTCAAGGAAAATTATGGGTTTATCGAGTGGGTTCACTGTATTTTATAATATTTCTTTCATCATGTTGGTAACGAAACGACTACTGGATTTTTTCTAATTCAATACTTCGAAAATCAATTAATTTATTTCCTTGAAATCAATGATCTTCTAGCTATGTCAGATAAAGTTAAAATATTAAAAATATAGTATAATAGTTTCACCTACAAAGTGAGGTTTATCACTTATTAAAAATATTTAAAAATATTAAAAATATATTTAATTAATAAAAGATAAAAAATAAAACAAAAATTAGCTTGAATCAAGACAAATAATCTGAGTCTAATTCAAAATATTAACTGGTATCACATCCATCGTAACGTGTAATTTCCACCCTTGCGAAGTTCGAAAGGTTTGATAGTGTAAATTAAGTTAGTATTTTTTTGTTTGAGAAAAAGGTTGTCAAGATTCTTTAGCTGACTGACTTTCAAGACTGATTTCTTTAGCTGCTAAGTATTTCATCATCATTTCAATTGTAGGACGTCCACTGCTGATCAAAGACTTCCAGTAACTTCAGTCGGTAGCAGCCTGTAACCACCGCGAGCTCGTCACCACGTCGTCCGTCCATCTAGTTAATGGACGTCCTACTCTGCGTTTGCCGATTCGTGGTCACCATTCGAGAATTGTAGCAAAGACCATGTACATGGTCTGCCAATTACCACTCAAGTTAGCCTATTCTTAAAATAAATAAATATTTCCAGACAATCCACACAACAACATCTATTAATTAAAATTAATAAAATATCTGTTGTATTAAGTTTATCAGATGCCTAGTACCCGTAACCCAAGCTTATAGCTTACCACGGGGCTAGATGCTGTTGTGTGGATTGTACGGAAATGTAAATTTGTTTTATTTATTTATTGTCATTTATTTAAATGTTTGTACCTGATGATGGCGTGAATGATAATTTCTTATAGATGCCTACCCTGTCTGGGCATAGGCCTCCCATAGTTATAATGAGAACCATTGGCAGTTATATTCTTCACCTGTTTTTGGTGTGGACTGCATTTTCTTTGCTCCTTCCTCGACCTTTCCAGTTGATAGTCTGCACTCTAAGTCTGCAGTTCTCTATCGAATCAAATACGAGCTCACATAGTTTATTTTGTATAAGTATAAGACTTTTCAAATAATATTTTGACAGTTAACATTTTCTGTGTTTTAAAGTCGATAATACACGTATTTGGATCGTTAGATGATGGCAGAATAGTAAAATTGGCTTTTACGAATTATTTTAGAATTTTGCGTAGAGTTTCGGAAAATTTTCATAAATTGTTTCCTAAGAAATCTGATAGTTATCTTAATTTCATTTGTTTTTGAATACAAATGAAACAATAACACCTTCATTATGTATTTAATTAATCCCTTTGATAAAAGGTAATAAGGTTCTTAGTAAATAAAATAACCATTTAAAGTATGTAACATATATATTTCTTTGAGCTTTTAATTGCATTTTGAAATACAACATAAAATATTAAATAAGATTATTAAATTTGGTAAAATCAATATTCAACACCATTTTAAAGAATGAGCAAAAAGCTCCCGCAGGAGCCAGCGTATACATTACATTTGTCGTATGATTGTATTATCGATAAAATGATAAGATTTCCTTTAAAATTTTGACAATATTATGCAGGATATTCGCGGTACGATACAGATGTACAAGAATAATTTAAAATAATCTTCCCGACAGGTCCTCAGACTGGGGCCCGGGGAAGCCAAAACTGTACCACGAATATTCTTCTCACAATTTTCTTAAATTGATATAGTCGACCTTACATAGACTGTTTACAATATAATTAAATATAAAAGAGCCATCGCTCGCAAGTTCCGTATATACACCTCGTATAACTGTTTCAATGGCAGATACCTTCATATCTGAATGTCCTAAACGTATACGAATGTTTTCGTTCCTTCTCAAACAAACAAGAAAAATGTATATCGTTATATCACTTTTAAATAATGGTTGATCGCCAACCGAATAATGCGCTGGTATATGGTATACAAGAGTCACAGACGTAGTTTCTAGTATTATGTACTTATCACTAAATAATAAATAGCATCCTCGCATGCGCGTACCTACAGCGAATTTACACTAAGGAGATTGTAGTATTGCAGCTAGTTGAACGTTATGTACAACGCGGGGCGAACGAAACGTGAGATTGGATCCCTGAGATTGCGGGCTTCGACGGATCTCTGATTCACAAACTATCCAAAATATACAAACACAAACTAAACCCTTAAATCTGATTTACATAAAAATTAAGTAACACAAATGATATTGCAACGATTTTGTATAAATACTGACGGCGGCGCGGACGCCGACTCCTCACACGCGCAAGGCGATTGCAATCGAACATTACAAAAAGTAATTTTACATTATTTTAAGAATTATTAGCAAAAAATATACATTTACAAAGAGATCGAATCGAACTTTTATGACTTAATGTGACTTATATTTACAATTTATCGAAATGGAATTACAGTAGTGTGGAAGATAAGCCCAGACTCAACAACCGATCACCTATAGGCAATATTTTCAAAATATTCTCTTACTCTAAACGAACGTTAAGACGTTTGGCGTATACTTAAGTCGCTAGTCGTAATTACACTAACCGAACTATGCGGTGAACACTAACGATAATCACCTAAATAATTAAATTGGCAAAGAGTTTCGAAATACTTAGCGTCGCCGCGGCGACCTAACCCTAGCAAGGTTCAACGTAGCGGATATGGTGCGATCACAGGCGGCCTACACGTACTTGCTGGACAGCTGCTTGGCCAGCTCCGTGTACTTGAGGAACTTGGAGTGCGGGCTCTCGTCGAAGGGCGCCGGCGGGCTGCGCGGGTCCCGCGGCGAGCCCGCGCCGGAGCCCGAGCCCCGCGGGCCCGCGCCGGAGCCCGGCGACGCCGCGCCCGCCGCGCGCAGCGGCACCGCCTCCGGCAGCGCGCCGTCCTTCACGAAGTGCATCTTCGACAGGTGGTGCCGGTACGCGCCCTTCGACACGAACGGCGTGTCGCACAGCGCGCACTTCATGATCGAGTCCTGCACCACGGCGTCGTTGCACGCCCAGCTGAACGTGAGGATGCTGGGCGGCCCGCCGCCCGCGGGCGACGGCGCGGGCGCCTGCGCGCGGGCCGGGCTGTTCTCCGTCTTGTCGCACAGCTTCTGCAGCGCCGCCAGCGGGTGACTGCCGCCGCGGCGCGACGACCCCGCCTCGCCCGGCGCCGCGACGCCGGCCAGCGAGTCGAACATGGAGGAGAGCGCGCCGAGGCTCGAGGCGGCCTTCCTGTCGGCGCCGGGCGTGGCCCCGGAGCGGTCGCTGGCCGGGCTGCGCGGGCTGCGCGGGCTGCGCGGGCTGGCGGCGGGGCTGGGGCGCGCGCTCTCGCGCTTGGCCGCGGGCGGCTTGAGGTCCTCCTCGGCGGTGCTGGCGGGGCGCGGCGGCTCGTCGTCGTCCTCGAGCTCGGTCTTGACGCGCACGGCGGACCCGCTGAGGTCGACGCCGTTCTCGCGGTCGTCCTCCTCGATCTCCTTCTTTATCCGCACCTCGGCGGGGCGGTCCTCGGAGGCGGGCGTCCGCGAGCCGCGCGTGTCGGGCGTGGTCCGCGGCGTCATGTGGTACGCGTCCAGCTTCCGGTCGGGGGTGAGCGACTCGACCCTGCTGCCGCCGCGCTCCGACATCGAGCTGGACTCGCTGCCGCTGCGCTCGCGCCGCCCGTAGCCCTGCTGGTGGTAGCTGCGGAGCATGCTCATCGTCTGCGGGTCGACCAGCGGCTTGGTGTAGTCTACGCTCTCGTCTATGCCCAGTCTCTTTAGGATGCTGGAGCCGATCGGCGCGTGCGGGGCGGCTCCGGGCATGCCTGGCATGGCGTGCCGCGATCGAGTGTCGAAGCTTTTCTCTATCAATTGTTCTATGGCGTTGAGGACCGACGGCGAGGAGCTCTTGTCGTTGCTGGCGTTGGGGTCTTTGGAGCTGGGGGAGGAGTCGTTGGCGGACGAGGGCGAGCGGTGGTGGCCGGAGCCGGGGGACGGCAGCTCCTCGTTGATGCTCTTGCGGCCGTCGCGGCCGGTGGGGGTCACGTGGCCCGGCACATCGGGCGGGATGATGTTGTTCGATAGAAGTGCGCTTTTCAGAAAGTTTCTTTGACTATTGGACATGGGCGCACCTATGCATTGTCTAATATGCTCGACGAAAACGGCCGTTTCTATTTTGTCACCGCATTTTTCGCAAGTGATTCTGCTACCGGTACCGAAATCTCTAATCGGCTTTCCCATGGGGACTCCGTTACCCTCTCCATTTTTGAACTCGTGTTGTGCTCTTTCCAGTTCGAGAAGTTTACGAACTGGAAGTGACTTCTTTCGTTTCTCTCGCGTTTGGCGTCTTCTACCGCCACTCTCAGTGATAGATCGCATTATGTGTTCTTTGTAATGTGCATTCTTAACCATATGATTGCTCAATTCTTTCAGTGAGCTAAATGCTTGGTCGCACACCTTGCAAGTGAGGACAGCGCTGACGTGGCTGCTGGTGCTAGTGGGAGGAGCGGCATTGCTGGCGCCGCCGGGACCGCTAGAACTGCCCCCACCCTTCCCTTCATCTGAAGATTTCCAAGAGATAATCTGTTCCTGTGATATGATGTTGGTGTAGTGCTGGGTGCGCTGCATGTGGCTCGTCATTTCCGCCAGCGTACGGAAACTTTCGGCGCACCACATGCACTTCAATATCTGACGCGTTTGCTCCGCGCCCTTGCCTAACCACACGTCTTGACCTCGGACTAACTTTCTGGGGATCGGCATATTTTCCTTGATCAACATGTTCAGATCATTCTGGTTCGGTTTAGATGAACCACTCGAGGATAATGAGTGTTGAGACGGTGTGGAAGGGGAACTAGACGGTGGGTGCAGAGAGGAAGGCAGCGGAGCGCCCGTGGAGGTCGGCACTGGGACGTTGACGCCGCAGTGCTTAGCTTCTTTCATGTGAACGGTTAATTCAGCTAAGGAATTGAAACTCTTTTTGCACCAAACGCATTTAAGGACGTCTTTTGTTTGATCAGCGCCTTTGTTGAGCCAGTGAGATTGCCAAGCGGAATGCCTGGCGGCGGCATTAGGAGCCAGGCCCGCACCGAGAGCAGCATTTTGTACAGAGCGGAAGAGCTCCTCTCCACCCAGGCGACTCAGTTCGCTCATCTTTTCCAACGCTTTAGTCGCATCACTGGGTGTTGGACCGCCATGTTTCATTTTACCATTCCAGTCTCCAGGCACGCCACCCTTGGGGGAGAGCTGCTGGCTGGCGGCGGCCACGGCGGCTGCGAAGTAAGGCAAATGTGGTGCGACGGGCGTGGTCCACGGTGAGGGGTTCGGTTTGAACTCGGAAGGCCTAGAGCTCTTCCTGATGGGGACTGGGGAAGGTGAGTCAGCCGGGCCCCTCTTTCTAGTGCCAGCGGATAAGTCGAGTGGGGCATCGTCGCTCTTGCTAAGATTGACAGCGTCATCGTTGTCCTCGACGTCATCGTCTTCGGGTTGCGGTGACTCGCTGCGTCTCCTGCTGAAGTCGAGGATGGCGTCGGAGCGGTCGGGGTCGGTGAGGTCCTCGTGGCAGGACATGAGCAGGCGCTGCTGCGCGGCGGCGGCGGCGGCGCCGAGGTAGGCGGCGACGGCGGCGGAGTGCGGCGGCAGCAGCGCGGCGGGCAGCGCGGCGGTCAGCGCGGCGGGCAGCGGGAAGCCCATGGCGCCGGCGCTGCGCCCCGAGTACACCGAGTCATTGGACGGACAGCGCGGGGCTCCGGACGACTCCCGCGACAGACATCTCGGGCTCTCCCTGCGGACAAACACAAACGTTAACGTCAGATGTCCACTAATTCGATTACGCCTCCCGCTTTCCATCAGGCTCGCCCCCCTTGTCGTGAACGTATTCAAATGCCGATAACCGGCATTTGAATATCGACAGTAAACAAAACGAATGCACGTTTTTTATTGCTCCTCTAATAGATTAATGACTCGTTTGAATAATAAATATTCGCTAATAAGTTGAGTCATTTGAATGTTGAAAAGCTATAAAATGCTGACAGCATTAGTGTTTCGATAAGGCTCTCTAATGGATAGACAGAAATTCCAAATATCGTATTTTTTTTTTGGAGTGTCCTACTTTAAGTCCTTTGTTATGTCAGTGGAGTTGTCTCTGAGACGATTTAAAGCTTTCGAATTAGAATTTAGGATTCAGGTATTTCAAGATATTCGATATGTCCAGTCTTGTATTTGTTACCTACAAAATCTTTAGCTCGTAATAAGCAATATCAGGTTATGCTATATTATCAAGTATTTGAAGATATGAATCTCTTTAATGGAGTAGATAAATTATTGCGGCTATAAAACCATCAACAAGCAATGTTGGTGTTTTCAGTTAAAGGAATATTATAAATGCAGTAGCAGTTAGCGCATAAATTAAGAAATCTAAGTATACATTCACAATGGTAATATAATTATTAGCAGGAGTAAAAGTCCTAAAACTGCATTTATTATGTATTACTTATTGATATTATGATACGGCTCCATTATAAGAACTGTGCGAAATCAAGAAGTGATAGTAAGCTCCAAAAATATAAGAATATGAATTCATCACTAAATTTTAAATGCACAAGTAGGTGGCGAGATAGTATTTTGAAATGAATAACATCAAATCCGATTCTTTGCAAAGTATTTTAGTCATATTCATTTATTCGTTGATTCATGTGGTTACAAATGGTGTTAAGTTTTATATATACCCTGACATGAGCCCCGTTGGGACATTACAACTGATACAAAAGTAGTCTTAGACTATTATTCAGAATACAACCAAATAAAACCAATACTAAAAACTAAATTTATTATTCACGAAATAAAATGTAAAATGTAAACGTTGAATTTTAAAAATTGTTCACGTTTCTATAAAAATTTAGACTTCATTAATAGGTAGATAATTCGATAGAATAAAACCTACTGAAAACAAGTTTAAAATGGAATAAAGTAACTTAACTTACTTTAGTTATTATTCTAATAGTTACTTATTAGAATTTAAAATCCGAGTACTTGCTAATATTATTCTGTTTGTATGTGTATCTAATATTGTATCGGCAGTGAATACTTGAAGTAGAATTTCAGAACTTGGAAAAATTTCAAGAAGTGAGTTTCTACCCATGATTGATGAAGTGTGCTGACAAACATCGCCACGGAAGAATAAATACAAACAATAAAATACAAATACAATAGGAATATCACAAAAACAAAAAATACACTTGATCAAATAAAAAAACCTACCTCACGTGGTCCGTCTCGACGATCATTCTTGATAAAAACTTCTCAAAATAGTCCAGTTTGTATGAGCGAAAGAGCGCTCCGATCCATCAATACAACACTTTTCATTAGAAACACTGATAAAAGGACAACAATGACTTTGACTTCCCAATAGTTGAATGTTTACTTGTCGCGAAAGACGCGGCGACGCCGGCGGTCGGGAGGGAAGTGCGGGCCTGCGGCGGCGGCGGCGGTCCCGCGTGGAATGAGACGCCGCGTGATTTACGACCCGCCTGCAGCGCCCCCGCCCCGCGCCGCCCCGAGTGCGAGCGGGACGGCCGTCCGCGCCGCGGCCGCGCCCGCGCGCCAGACAGAGACGGCTGTACGTATCAACTTCGAGGGGTGGCGCTGCGTAATGCAAGCGTGCGTGCGATGCGCGGTGGACATGCAGTGACGGGCGATCGTTCCGATGACAGGCGACTGACGGCGACATCCACATAGCTGACTCACTTCGACAGCGAAGAACTCGAGCGGCGAAAACGGATAGGTGCGAAACTTACTAAATCAGAGTTCGTCTAATAAGTAGTATTTATGGGAGAGTTGTTTGCTCGCGGCGGGCGCACTAAAGGAGTCCCGGCTTAGAAGATTACCCGCCGGGTTGACGGCGTTGACAAGGAAATGGCGCGTTAACAAAACGCCGAGATGAGTCCTTTTAACAAGTCAGGGACAGACAGGGGACGAGGACGGATTTACGCGTATCATGAACAGATTTCCTGCTTTTACAAAGAATACACTCAGGTTTTATTTTCAGGTTGGGAAACTTTGGGGACATAACGCCACCGTGAAATATTTTAAACACACGAGCCTCAAATTCATAAAACAAAATGAAGAACATTAAACATAGGATAATACTTACTAGGTAAGCAGGTGTAAGAAAATAATGACAAAAATATTAAATTGACCCACCTAGCACAATCTAACATAGAAAGGAAAATTTCAAATATAGGTATTGTTTTCAAAACAAAAGCCAAAACTGTAGGAACAACATTTGCAATACATCACGGTAAAGTAAGGTCATAATCAGTTATTTCATAAAGTATTGTCGACGGGTACGGGCCCAATCAATCTCGCTGTTTATGAGACAGCCGCTGTCCTCCTCACCTTCAAGGGGAGTCATAAACAACGGATTTTCCAGGTTTATTGCCGTGATTATAATGCAGAAATGCGATAATTTTTACTACTGTTGCTGAGAATAGGCCTGATAAGGTCGATTCAAACTGTGAACGTAGATAGTGAGTTGTATACCTAAACAAAAAAAAGATCTCTGCCTAATGATGTACTGAAATCAAAGACATGGAAAATGGAGAGAAAATAACACATTTGAGTTCTAATATTACCTAATTGATACAATTTTTTAAATGTTAAAATAGAAATAATCTCTATTAAATTATTAAGTAAGTTTAAATATTATAAGCACGAGATGATAATTAAAATAATTCGGGGAATTTACTTCCATAAAGGTTTTCGATAAATATAACGCAAACTTTATGGAAGTTTATCAAATGTCAGCAAGGTAACGTTATTTTGGCAGTCAAATAAATGATTGGTTAATTTTCGTTGTGATTACATCAGAAAAGAGGACTTAGTATTCAGTGCTCTGTTTAAGATCCTCACTTATAGTTTAATTAAATAATTCTTCCTTTCTGAACGAAATAACAAAATATTGTATTAATAAATGTCTAAAATTCTACAATACATAGCATAAATAATAATAAATCAGAACCCCAGTGTGTCCCTACCTTTAACTTTATGGACATTAAAGTTTTGTTTTTCATGCGGGCCGGTCACCCGATACTGAATTAATTTGCAGAAAGAACTTGAATTTTAAACCTGGGCCAGATGTCATCAAAGATATAAAAAAATATAACGCTGTTACCACAAAAATCTGATATTTTTGATGAGTCTTAAATTTGTATGATATCTAAGATAAATTGTATGGATTAAGTTAAAGGCTGATAAATAACACCGGTCTGATTATGCAAATGGAAGGAAATGATGCGTCATACCCGCATATTTACCTCATTGGCCGTAGCTTGCACAGCTTGAAAGGTGATTGAAAGCTGATTCATATTATTCTTGGATGCAAAAGCAATAAATGGATTGACACCAATGACGTGAAGTTTTACCTAAAAAGGATAACTTTAAACTTGTTTCCAACAAACATAGAACCTATACCTCTTTCTTTTTATCAAGAATTCAATATTTTGCCCTTTCGGTTTTGATCTCTCCTAATATTTAATCAGATTTAGTGCACATTAATTTAGCTTGAGCTGATGATGTACGCTTCCTTTTTGTATGAACGAGGATTTTATGAAAAAAAAGATACAGAATAAATATTGAAACACAACGTAGACCAATATATCGAAAAATCCAAAATCTAAACAATAGACCCTCAGGATGAAGTACTAAAGCTCGTAGACCGGCGTATGATTGATGAAGTCTCTTCACAGCAACTAATTGACATTGATGGAACAGCCAGCGAACAAGCGGAACTAACCAATCGAACACTTGCACAAAACCAACGATCTCTTATTTAAAACACAGTAGAGTTCAAAATCGATGAATCGATTATGGAATACTGTAAAGTTATGGTGGTAATGACAATCGTACCTGACATATGGACGGATGTGAGATAAGACTAGGATTTGTACTTTTGAAGGAAATGACAGATTTCTATTCTAATTAAGATTGTGTTTTAATTATCGTTTTATTGTGTGGAAAAACTGCTGTGTCATGACATTTAATGTAACATTGGCTTGAAAACTATTTAAATTAGGGTCTTTTATTTTTGTTTTGACCAATATAATGCAAAATATAAATTGTCATTTTGTAATCTTAATAGTATAAAATTAGTTTAAAGAAAAATCGACATTCAGCTCATGAGAATATTTATAAAATTTGCAAAACAAATTGTCGCATTTGAAAATTTTATATTGATTTATGAAATTTATTTTAGTTACTTGAAAGATGGTCTTATGTATGAATTATCTTTTATATGTGTATAAACAAGTGATTCAGACGGAAACACCTGGCTCCTTATCATGACGGGACAAATACGTTTGCAGCCAATAAAAATTATGATTAACGAGGACTATTTCAACATCATTTATTTTAAAGTGCAAAGAAACCTTGAATTAATTTTATTATTGGAACACATAATTATGGTTGTCACATGATAATGACACCTTTCGTAAATTAAGACAATGGCATCTTATCCAATTAATCGTAAATTTAGAAAACTATTTGTTAACCACTCTAATTTTATTGTTTTTGATTACTTATTTTAATCGACATTCTTATGAATAAGGGACATAGTGCTATCTTTTAAATCGTCTTATATATTATTGTATTTAATCCATACTTAAAAAAAATATCCTCTATCTAGACTTATAACTTTTAAGCTAAGTATAACTGTCAATGAATTTTATTAATTCTCGAAGATACTATATAATTTATTACTAGTTGAACAAATGTATCCTTTACAAATATAAGGATCGATGGACTGTCACAAAATATTTTAAGATCATTTGTGACACCTACCATAACTGTCACTATGCCATATCTATTCATTTCTCTTTTATTTACAAGTATAGAATCGTTCTCATCACCTGATTTGATCTTTATGGCTTTGGAGTTAGGGTTATTCTATGTGTCTAGTGCTGTGGTAGATGACAAGTGATCGGATGAAACAATAGCATCGTTAAACCGACCACGTGGTCCGACCACCGGCAGGTTAGTGTCAAGTGTGGGCGGTGTGTCCACTTCAACCAATGTCAATGCTTTTAAACTTACTCTTTCCTGAATTTATTAGTTTTATCTTGTGAAATTTATTGTTGTTTAAATTTTGTGTTTCTCCACTGATTTTGTAGGCTTGTTGGTGTAAATTATAGATACTTTAATTATAGTTTTAATTATTAAGCGGTTAGATAATTAGGTATCAATAGAAGTGTTACTTGCAATAATTCAAGTCAAATTATCAATTAGTACCAGAGTGTAGACCCGCATATTGAATATTTTATAATTAAACTGTAATTTTATTATGTGTGTGTTTTTGTTGTTGCAAAATAATGATATCCACTGTGTATTGATCAAAATATTTATTTTATTATACAATATGTTTTGGATATGGGATATATAAGGTGTGAATGGCACGCACCAGGTGAACATAACTATTTTGTGCTTTAACATTTTAATTTGCGGCCTTTTTTCGGAAAGTCCTCTTATTTTCTTGTATATGGGTCATAGGAGGTTAATAGAATGTTAGATAAATAAAACTTTATTCACAAACCTAAATTAGAGCTAAATCTCTTTAATGGCATTTCTATAAATTTTTACTCTTGTTTATCACTATAATAGTCGTAACAACATCTAGCCCCGTGGTAAGCTGTAAGCTTGTGTTACGGGCACTAGATATCTGATATACTTAATATAATATACATACATATATAGATATTTTTATTATACATATTAAACACCCAGACCAAGGAGAAAAGTGCTTGCAGAACATGCAAACAATTTTACCCTCGGCGGGAATCGAACCCGCTACCTCTTGCTTTGCAAGCGGACATTCGCCCACCGCGCCACCGAGGCAGTCTCTTATTGAGTTATATTAGTCAGAAATATCAGTTTTTATAATACGAGCATTTGTGCAGATTCCTATGCCTTCAAACTAATTGATTTTGTTAAGTGTATAAATTTAGATAACAAGAAGCTTACTGGCCTAAATGTTTTTGCGCAATAACATACAATATCTAATCATAAGCCTCTTATCGTTGATTCATGCTTATTATGAATGATTGAAATTGAATTAAAAATCCGAACTGTCGATTTTCATTTTTGTTATCATTTACTTGATTGATTGACTTCGGCGAGATTATCAGCACGTGTGGTTTACAGGTTTTTGAAGTTTTTACAGTAATTAGTATTACGTAAAACACTTTACTCATCGTAAGGAACTCGCTGTTAGTCTTTTTTTTCAATTTTTTGTTACACGGCGTCAGATTTTTGGACCTGTAGTGGAACACTTAGCTTCGTATCCGTAAACACTAACAACGTAACACATCAACCTATGTTGTCGGAGGTTTCGGTGACCCGTAAATGTGTTTGTTTTATTTAAGAACCTTTCTCAATGTACTTTATCATTATAATATAGCCATAATCTAACTGCAGGACATAAGCATCCTAAATTGAGTGCTATTTTGCGATCACCACCATCACCCCTATTAACGTTCCCACTGCTGGGATACAGGGACTACTCTCTTCACGAGAGAGATATTTTGCGATATTTATGGCTAATTTCTCGCAACGCCTAGGTAATTTCTCCTGACTATGAGTTACTTACATGAGGTTAAAGATAGTTTCCTTTTAATATAAGGGTTCTATAATGCTGAGTCTCACAGCGAAGACTCAGTCTAATTTGTCATCATTCAAGAAGCACTCAGTCACTTTTCAGTCCTACGATCAGATCTTATAATGTGCTACAAGACTTTAGTGATTACCTTTCAAAATTAGGGTATAAGGCAAGGCTGCGATTGATGTCCCTCTCATTTAAGAACTGATATCTCTTATCATATAGACCACCAGCTTTACGTGCATTATTTAATTATCATCATCATCAGCCTGGTTGACCACAGCTAGACATAGGCTGCCAACAAATCACCCTGTTTTGCATTCCTCATAAATTGTCTCCTAGCTGTTTTATTAGGTCTAAGATCTCACCTTTCAGCATTAGGATCCTGTATGAGCGTCGCGGGAATACTGTGCTCGATGTCACCTTCGGGCGCGGGGGACGCGCGTGCGGCGGGGGACGAGGAGCGGGACTCCCCCCTCTCTCGTTCCCCCCTCCTTTCCCCTCTATCCTTCACGTCTTCTGGGCTCGTGGCTTCTTCTGTGGACAAAGAGATAGAACAAGTTAGAAATATGATAGATAAGCTACAATCAAAATTTGAAAATGGAAGGTCATTTACGTTAGTGGTGAAGAATCTTTATACTCTGGGACGCGATGATAGTGGAATGGGATCCCATCAGATGCAAGGAAATAGCTCAATTCAAACGAAGCTCAAGCTGGGTCAAGCTAGGTCAAGCTGTCCGTCCAAAGACCTAACGGCCCGGTTAAGTCCGCTAATATCAGCGGGTTGCTGGCTGAAGGGCTATTCTTCTCAGACGGGACCAATAGATTTATTTATTTTTATTTATTTAGTTCTGTGATGAGTGGTTCGATTTGTATTGCTTTCTAGCCTTCAGTTTAAATTCTGCTCTGTTCTAGGCAGAACCGAATTGGACGAATCGGACTCTAGTCAATACTTGACCTAAGCCGTGTATTAATCAAATCAAATCAATCATTTGACTGCGGCAAAGACCCTAAGCAAATCTATGATATGGCTCCCTAATTTTCTAGCTGCCTCGTAAGATAGTAAACTTGAAATTATATTGTAATTAATTTAACGAAATAAAAAATAATTTTAATCTTACTCATAGGTACAGTAATTATCGGCGCATACTGCACGAAGCAGATTAAGTCAACCTACCAATAAGTCCAATAACTAATCATTAAAAGGATGCCCGATCAATAAAATTATCATGGAAACCAAAAAGGTCGTTCAACAAACACGATGATCATGATTGATTAGAACTAGTCGTATCAATTACCTACGGACAGCACTGATAGTAAATAACAAACCGATATGTTACTATCTATCGATAACTCACAATATCGTTCCACATCTAATTAGAGTTTTGGTATTTAATTCAGCGTGATATGCCAATCTACTGTTTACCCGATGGGTTTTTCCAATTTGAGGTAGATAGTTATCTAGGAGATAGCGTTGGTTGTTATGACAACCTGTTTGTTATAGTCATTCCATTTAATTTTAAATTATAATGTCGTGGATAAGTACAAAGTTCAATAAACCTTTCATCATCAGCACAGCCGTAGTACATACATTATCTTTGAAACATTGCCTGTGAAATAATGCGCTTGAAATTTGTTTAAAAAAAAGAAGAAGAACCCGTTATGGAACCGCGCCTAGTGAAAGGTGGATCCTTTGAAGAAGTTTGAAGAAGAAATATTTAATTATTTACTCAATAAATTGTCAAATAATTCTCGCTTGAAATACATTTAAAGGTCTCAATGTAATCGGCCATTTTTGGCGTGCAATATGTATTCACAATAAACTAAATTTAAAATTTAAGAAAAACGCCCGATTCCTAAACCTTAGTTTCCTTAAAAATAAAAAATCATATTAGTTTGTAATGTGTACCTAATGCGCTTTCGAGTATATTTGCCGATTTTCCTTCCCCACTTTTACCCCCATAACTTTTAAACGACACAACCGATTTTCATGAAATATGTCAACGAACTAGCGTAAAACACACCTTTCATACAAAAAAAAAACTTCATTGAAATTGTTTCATCCGCTCGTGAGCTGCTACGATGACTCAGACAGACAAGACAATCTTATAACACCCCTCTTTTTTGGTCGGGGGTTACAAAAGCGTCATATTTATACAAACTCTATCGGTCCTATCAAAAAACATAACCACGATTAAGACACAAGTTTGACAGTTATTTAAAATATCTATGGATCAATTGATCTACAAAACAATTAAACGCGTGTCTAAGTCGTGTCATATAGATATGCCGAACTTATTGAGCAACTAAGATCGCTGTGCATCACTATAAATGCCTTTGACTTTGCCATTAGAATTGATCACAATAACTAACTTTGCATGACCCATCTACTACCAAAAACTCAAACCACTACCCATCAATCCACACACGAACCGGCCAAACTTAACCGCTCGCATCCGCTAACCGACAAGCGACAAAAAGCGCCCGTAACCGGATAGTCCGAAAACGCAACGTACGACGCAGCGCGGCGGGCTCATTTCACTGGCCACTGGCTCGCACCGCTAATTGATTAAAACGCACCGCGTCAATCGGCGAAGATGCTAGCGCTGGTGCTGGTGGTCCAAATTATACGTCATTTCAAATAAAAACTGAAATTATAATTGACATAGCAATGTAAAAGCCTCTCAAAAATACAATAATATAGAATATAGGTACTGATTACGGTTTTATCGGTTTTTAAGGCGTTTAATCGTTTTTTTTTTGTTTAGACAAACTATAAAACAATAAAAAAATATAACTTTTAAAGCAATTACGGGAAACATACCATGTTGTAAGCGACACGATCACGGCATAAACATCATCGTCAGCATCAGTTTAACCAGGGAAACTCAAAAACCGTCAAATCATGGTATGTTACCTGTTATAAATATTAATATTATCAAAAAAATATTATATTTTGTCATTTTCCTCGTATAATTGGAAACCAGTTAATGTGGTACTAACAATTATAATAATAAATTAATGTGATTGCTCTTTCAAAGTATTCTTAAAACTATTATTAGACATTCAATTTATTTCTCAACCCATAATGAGAAGAGTACCTAGTTTAAAAAGTTTCGGTAGCAAATTTTGGGCAAATAAGAAAACTTTTATTTGCTCTGCTGATAGGTGTCAATGTAGACGAGGTTTGACCTAGAATCAATCGTGATCTCATAATCATATCAAATAATCATTAATTCGTTGTTTCATTTGGTAAAGGTAAAGGTTTTATGAATTATTTGATTTCAGTGATTTAATTCCCAGTACCTAATAACTCTTGTCTTGTTGATTGGACAACACAGATTGTAGCGATTAGGAATGACGTGGGTGTTTCACCGCGGGCTCCCGCACTAGCGGCCTCCGGCGCTGCAGAGCACCTGACATGATGCCTGTTGGCTGCGCTGTTGCCATTCAATGGACAAAGCAAAATAATGCACAAAGGCCCAATTGGGTTTCGTGGAGCCAGTTGTGTTTGACAGGGTATATCATACCCGTACCTTTGTGTTTGTTGCACTATCGTTTTAGCTTGGACTGTCCACTGCTGGGCTAAACTCGGTTTCGACAACAAAACTAAAAAAAGGTGTGTGTGCGATTCACACATGATAGAAGTGAAACTTCAGTAAATCGACAAAAGAATAAGAAGAATAAAAAAAAACAAAAAAAAATACTATGCAAAAGATTTTGTTCGGGCGGTCACCCATCCAAGTAATGGCTTCGCGCAAAGTTGCTTAACCTTGTTAGCGCTTAAGATTGGCTTACCCGACAGGCAAGCCAATCTTATTTCCATTTCCGTTGCATCCGATTTCAAATCACAACGATTCTAAAGAAGTTTCACTTCATTATAGAATAATAAATTTTATTCAAATATTAACAAAATTCACTTATAGGCATAAAAATGTTTAAAATAGGTAGATATTGAATACATGAGCCTGAACTAGGGTAATCCTGTATCTCAGGCTAAAAGACATAAACAATAGGCTAGATAAATAAACTAATAAGCAGTATTTCTGAAAACATCAATGTAACCAAATGTTTAATGTTATTCGCTGGAACGATAGAATCCTACACCAATGACTAACTAAATACTGTCCAAGAGGGAGTCTCTGATGATGAATGTTTTCTGTTGTGCCATCATGATGACCTATATATATTTCCGGACAATCCACACAACAACATATTCTAGCCCCGTGGTAAGTAATCTCTAAGCTTGTACTTGGTACTAGACATCTGATATACTTATTATAATCAGCATACACAAAAAGATATTAGTATACAAATTAAATGACAAGGAGAAAGTTCATAAAGAATATACAAACACATGGTTCCTCTGCGGAAATTGAACCCGCTACCTCATGCGCCGAAAGCGGACCTTCGACCACCGCGCCACTGAGGCTGACAACTTATGGATAAGTAAAGTGGTTTTCAAGTAAAGACCTAATCTCTCTCGTCAAGAGTCCATGTGTCCCAGTAGTGGGGACGATAATAGGGTGTTGATGATGATGAAAGTGCTTTTTCTCTATGGTTTCCATCAAACTTCTCAGAGTCGTTCGATTGGAATAATAACATTGAACAAAGCGCCATTCTCAAAAGATTTTGAAAAATACTACTATACCATAATAGTTACCATCTCCTCAGTTTAAAAACTTATATGGAATGTTTAATAAAATTTTATGAATGTATTTAAATAAATAAATAAAAATAAAAAGAAACCCGATTCCAATGCCTTAATTTCCTTAAAAGTTAAACACCATAATATTTAGTAAATGTGCACGCGATAATCTTTCATTTGATACCCCACTCGAGTTTTTTTGCAGATTTTCGGAAAACTAAATTGAAATCGCCCCATCCGTTCGGGAGCTATGATGTCCCAGACAAACAGACAGACACGTCAAACTTATATCAACCATCTTTTTTGGTCGGGGGTTAAAAAAAGTATCTATTTAGTATGTTTGGGGTTGTTATGCTGTGTGATTAGTCCGCAATATTTATTTCACTGATGAAATTTTTTAAACCTGTACCCCTTTTATTAAACTTTAAACTCACCCACATACAATGATAATGATGACGATAGCACAGATACGATAAAGCCAGGCCACAACAATAGTCGGTTTCACCCAAACTGTGAAACCGGCGCGATGACTGATTACATCGATTAAGCCTTTGTCTCGATTATTCGATTGTCTCGATTATTCGAATCAAAACCGCGAGCACTCGATTGTATCTATCACCGTAACAAATAGCTCGAATGACGATTTGACTCGATTTCTAGAGATCAATTTGGCTTTTTAGATAATCTTAGTCAAACAATCTCTATGGTTTATTAGGTTTTGGATTGAATTACGGTTTTTTAACAAAGGTTTTTTTGCAGATGTGAAAGCATTGTTCTGTTTTAAGGACAGGTCGTGGGTTCATTATGTGCTTTGTGCAGGTTTCTTGAGTCAAGTGCTGGTAAGTACACTTAATTAACTTTATATTTAATGCGAACTTTTTATTGTTTGACGGAGTGGGCAGTCTGCTAGCGACACAAAAGTCGCGGGTTCAGAAGGATCAGATAAGCATTTTTCCTCGGTATTTTTTCATTTTATTTTTAATTATTGTCAAACTTTCTTATCTTTAAAAATTAATATATGTATATATATAGTGTAATTGCTATAAAGGGCACAATATATTACAATCAGATTTCGTATTCGTCGATTTGCTATCGACTCGTCATAACTCAAACACATGGGTGATCGATTTATAGAATAGAATAGAATAGAAATCATTTATTTGCAGCTAAACACAAATTAAATTAACATAGAAATGATACAACTTATAATCATAGTCAAACAAATAATTTGTCTTCAGCACTGCAAAATGGACCTTACATATAAACGGGAAGTATGCAGTACAACCCACGCTGGTCTTATGCAAAAACCATTTCTGTGACGGTCGTGATACATAGATAAGTTACCTGAAGCCTTATAGCTGAAGGGGAATATTTTTAAAACAAAATTAAATAGTTGGCTGCTTGACAAATGTTTTTATAATGTTAGTGAATATCATGATAAATAATAGGTAATTATTTATCATTTTTTCAAATCATTTTTTTATTCAGATTCTAATTTAAATTCTATTTTTTGTTTATTATTTAATTTATTCTTTATTTTGTAGCTTCATAACATTGACATTTGATAATATTTGCATACCTGCGTGCGGGTTGAATACAACTATATCCAGTCCTTAAGTTCTTGACATCTTTAATAAACTGTATTCTGCAAATAAACATTTGATTTGATTTAGAAAATAAGTATATATTATTAATCATACTATCATCATAACCATACAATAAAGAATAAAGTAGCTTGACCCGTAAATTACGAAATTTATGACCACTAGTTTTTCGGTCCTACTATAACATAAGAGAATGATAGTTTAGTGTACACCAATATTATGAAGCTAAAGAGTTTGTTTGAACGCGCTTATCTCAGAAACGAATGGTCTCATTTGAATTATTATTTCAATGTTAAATAGCCCATTTATTGAGAATGGCTACAGGCTACATTAAAAATCTTTAAAACACTAGCAACGCCGTGGCGTGAAAGCCACGAAAACAAAAAGTATTATTCTTATTCTAATAATTAGTCATCATCATCATCACCCTATTAACGTTACCACTGCTGGGACACAGGGACTTCTCTCTTGGCGAGAGAGATTAGGATAGATTAGGCCTTAATTCACCACGCTGGCCAAGTGCGGGTTGGTGAATGTCATTATTTCCTTCAAACTCTTAAAAGTTCTCAGAACACGCCGGTTTCCTCACGATGTTTGCCTTAAAAGTTTTAAAGCGCACAAAAATTTTTCAAGATGAAAAATGCAGAGGTGCGTGGCGGGGGTTTGAACCCACGTCCTTCGGAATGAAAGTCGGGTGTGCTCCCACTTAGCCAACACGGCTTTAATAATAGTAAATAAATAAAATAGATTTTATTGCTGTTTATTTCTTACTAGCGGCCCGCCCCGGCGTCGCAACGGGTAAAAATAGTTCCCGGCAATTTTTCCTTATTTGCTCACCGTTTAGACCTACCCTGGACTACGACAAACATTTTAAAACCAAAATCAGCTCAATCGGCCCAGCCGTTCTCGAGTTTTAATCAGACTAACGAACAACAGTTCATTTTTATTTATATAGATAATATTTTTTTATAAATGCCTTCTACTTAAATACTAAAACTAACAAAACGTATTTAATTAACATAATGCTAGAATGATCGGCAACTGGTTGTGTTTGTAGACCAGCTTGTCTGTTGACAAAGGCCTCCTCTAAAGATTTCCACGCATTTCTGTTTCTAGCTAGAAGAATCCATACCGGAATGGAATAATTAGTAAGTTATGTAGTTGTATTCTAATAATCTATTGCCGGTTCTAAAGGGCACAAAAGCGGCACTATATTACAATCGCAGCTTACATCGAGCTATCGACTCGTGATCACTCAAACGCGGTATCCGTGATCGATTGTGGATACTCACCTGTCAGATAACGATAATAGCGGACGTAAGGTTCGTAGTTGCGGTGACCGGCCATTCAGTTTAAAAAGCCTATAAACTAAAACTTCAAGTTCTTAAAAAAAACTATTCTTAATTTTTTGTTTTCTTCTTGTCCCGCTTTATATAAAATGATAGTACCTATCGAAATATGGTTAAAGTGTTGAAAAAATAAATAGGAAAGTTTAATTATCAATGTATTTAAAGTCTTTGAATAATAAATGAAATAAGAGAATAAGTATTATATTAGATATAATTAATTGGAAAATATTATATTTCGAATCTAAATGTATTATTAGAATAGATAATGTACAATCATTACTCTTTTCGCTTTGCATTGATGTGTAAGTAATCTAGCAAATAAACACGGTAATCGTACTTTCTTGCTTGATATAACATCAAAATACACTAAATATTTTTCAAAATTTTCATTATTTTTTGTTGTCTTTATTAAATATTATATTTAATAAAGACAACTAGCTCTTTTTTATTTACACAGTAATCTGTCAACTATTCTAACAACTGCCATGTGACAGTGACCTCTTACAACACGAAGGCAGATTTTTGTGTCACGCTGATCATCGGCGCTGACTTTTGAAAAATATGTTTATCTTGAAGTAAATGGCCGCAAGACAGCTAAAAACCGTGTGTAACTAAATTAGTTTCGCAACGGTGTCCGCCCAATCGCTAAATAAACATTAAATTGCAAACACACGTGTATTTCTGCTAACTAATCTTTACTAGTATTATAAATGCAAAAGTAACTGTCTGTCTGTTCGTTAAAGCCAAAACTACTGAACCCATTTCTAAAAATGTGTATACCAAATTTTATTATCTTGAGCCTGAGAAAGGACATGGGATACTTTGAAATTACTCAAAAAAGAGTTGAAGTTCGGTTGTGCCATTTAAGAAATGGGGGTAATAGTGGGGAAGGTAAACGAAAATCTGCAAATATACTCGAGTGGGGTATCAAATGAAAGTGCATAGCGTGCACATTACAGCATATTATGGAGTTTTACTTTTAAGGAAATTAATTCGAGGGTTTTTCTTATATTTTTAATTTAGATTTATTTAGAAATTTATTTCAAAGAAGCATTAGAATCGAGGGTTTTTCTTAAATTTTTTATTAAGATTAATTTAAAATTAAATTGCCACACGAATTTTCCTTCATCTAATTACCTACTACAGGAGGCAACATCGGTTGACAGTTAAAAGTAAGAAAACTAATGATTCTCTCCTTGAATTAGTTTTAAAAGCCTTTTCAACGTTTAAGAAACTGTCTAACAATCAAAACTATAATCAAGCAAACAGCTTTTGTCCGGGTCGAGTTCGGGACGATCACGGGACCGGGACGAGAGGCATCGGAAATTGAACAACTGATCGAATGAAAACTTTGAATAAATTACGTCTGTCTGTTTGTTGAATAAATTGATAGCGGGGAAGTCTTTGTTGAATTGATTTGTTGACTGCGGCAATAGCTTCGATCACTGCTTTTTGTTAACAGAAATGCATTATTTTCAGCTATTTTATATTTTAAATTATGTGGATGATTTTGCAAACGTTTAGAAATGGAATTATATTTGAATCATTAAGTCAGATACAGATACAGGTACAGATTTTATGGTGTGTAATACTTTTTTACCGATTTCAATACCATTAATGAGTAGAATTGCTTTAAGCAATAAGACCGCCCATTACGCATGCTAGGTTTAATTTTACTTTTAATAATTTTGTATTTTTGTATAACATATGGTGTGGGTAATACAGAATTTTATATTCTATTCTATTAGAATAATTCAAAATGAAGGTTTGTGTGTTCTTTGACCGCGGAAAATGTTGTGTGTTGTGTTGTTGCTGCGAGAACATCCATTCAACGCTCGAAATAGATGTGATGTGTTGCGAACTTCCCATTGCTACACATTATTATCAACTCATTATTTGAATAATTTTCAAAAATAAATATTTCCGGACTACTCACACAGCATCACCTAACCCCAAACTAAGCAGAGCTTGTACTATGGGTGTTAGGAGACTGATATACTACATAGATACATTTTTTTTTGTAAATACATACATTGATACATAGAAAACACCCAGACCCGAAACCAGAGATTGTAGATCGTACAAAATCTGGTCCCCCGGCGGGAATCGAACCCGCAACCTCCGGCGCCTTAGGTAAAAAGAATTACAAAACGTTAATAATTAATTGAAATAATGAAAACAAATTGGGCAGTTCGTTATCTGATATGAATCCAATCGTCTCCTTGAGGCGACGGCTCGCGTGACCCCCCAAAACGAGGTACATGCATGCACACCAAATTAATTGGGACACCGCGAAGAATCGAATTTGAAATTGGAATATTTTATTTTGATGCTGTCATGTTGACATTGGTCTTGTTTTTAAGACAGATAACACATACGTGATTTGACTATTTTAATCATTATAGTTAACTAGCGTTGCACCCCGCTTCGCATCTTGTTGACCGTATTGTGAAACTAATACATTCTCGAACCCACAAACACACACAAAAAATTTCATCAAAATCAGTCCTGCCGTTAAGGAGGAGTTCAATGACTCAAAGTCAAAGTCAAAACGTTTATTTCCTCACATAGCCTACATGGACAGGTCAACTTAAAATTAATAAAACTAAATTGCTTAAATAACAACTAACACACGGACAGAAGATTTATATATATAAAGATGTACTTTTAATGTTAGTTTAGATATGTATAAAGTGTTTGTTGTTGTTGTGATTTTTAAATCATCTATATGAGTTGTGTGGTTAGTGAGAACTTGCGTCTCAGTTTTTATAATAGCACTAGTTTAAACCTTAGTGGTTTTTAGTGTTATTCGTTTTTCAGTAAACATGTTATTTTCATAAAAAAAAACAAAAAAAATTTATTCTCATCATATACCAGTTTCCTCGCAATGTTTGCCTCCATCGTAAAAGGTTTAGAATATTTTTTTCATGAAGTAAAATCCAGAAGTGCGCGGGTTTGTATCCACGACCATAGGAATGAAAGTCGAGCGTGCTTCTATTTAGCCAACACGGCATCAAAGAATATATAAATATAATTTTGGGCTATAATTCCTTGCTCTAAACAGCAGCATTAGATAGCAACGCACGTGCATTTAGAAAATTAGCAAATTGCCGAGATCTGAGCCACATTACGTATAATTTACGGCGCCGATAGATTATCTGCGTTGTTCATGGCCCCCATGCTCGGAGGTATGCTATTTTTATAGCTATTGACAGAAATAGTGGTAAGGAAATGTCTGAATATTTGCAGAAATAACCATAGGAGTGGTAAAGTTCTATAATCATAGGTACACACAGTTAAAACAATTTTATATTAATTTAAACAATATATCAAATATTAGTGTAAATCTACAAAGTATAATTTGTTATTAATCGGTTGAATGCATTAGTATAAGAACTACTGTTACGATTTGGAAATTATGAAAAAATCCATTTACCATTTAAATTTCAGGGAAAAGCTTATTACCGCCGGTAAATTCATTAGATTACATTAGACAACATTTTATTCTAAACCACAAACAATATACAAAAAATAAGAAACCTTAATGTATATTATAATAATGCTGGATGCTTTTTCAATATCTTCCAGGCAAAGTTTTAGATGGACATGATCAAGAGTAACGATAAAGACAGTGGTTCTTTATGTAGGTTCATAACTACGAAAAAAATTATGCAATTTTAATGCGGAAGACGTTGTGCCCAAAGTTATGTAAATTCATTCACTCACTTAAGTGAGCTGATTTCCTCACCCTATCTCACTTTAACTTATTTCTTATAACCTATAAGATTTACAAACTGCCATTATAAAACGCGTAGCAAGCTCTAAGATGCAGTGCATTTATCTGCTGTTGGTTCACCATAAGTTTAATCAGCCTTAGCCCGTCGTAAAATGCCAGATACCGTGTTTTGCGAGACGCCACTGATTGTGGGGTAAACAGAAGGATAGATATGGTAAGTGTGCGTACACCTTAAGTAGTAGATTACTGAATGAGGTTAAGCTTAGGTTTGGATAAGGAACTCGGAGATAAATATTTATTTTGCTCTCTTATAACTGCAAACAGCGTAATAGCGATGATTATAAACTAATACTCGTGTTTTTTTACTCTGGTCATAAATATTGCTATATCTTTGTAGGGAAAGCCTTAGCATCTACAAATAGATAAACCTACTGCTGAGGTTTACCTTAAATTAAACTTATCAATATACAAAAAAGGTTAAATATATGAGTGAGAGGCAACAAAGGACAGACTTGAAATTTTTGACACATTTTTATAGATTTCACAGTAAGTTAGGTGTTATTAAAGTATTTAAAGTGGAATATTAAACTAATGCTCTACAATAAATGTTTTAATAAATAAAGGTATCACATGAACTAAACTTACCTACTTGTTTTGCGAATAGTATAATTAATCGCAGTTTCAACCAGGACTTACCAAAATAAATCTTATGGCGTTAAAATAAACCTATCATTCAGAAATCAAATAGCATTATCTACGTATCAAAAGCGAGTGACGTAGCAAAGCGAGTGGCGTTGCAAAGCGAGTGGCGTAGCATAGCGAGTGGCTGCAAAGCGACCGGCGTAGCGGCTCAATCGAGTCGGGACGCGACAATGACGAATCATTCGTGATACGGCGCAACAAGTGGGGCCCATTCTGAACTTATACGTACGTAGTTAGGATAGTTAGATTTGTAGGTGAAGGTTAGCTTGAACGCAATATGGGGATAGCGAGTGGAGTTCATCATTCGCGGATTTCAAACATTTCTGTTATGTTCTGCTATAAAGATAAAGATTATTTATTATGCTAGACTATGTGTTATGTGCATGCTTTGACAAATTTGTATTCTTCCTTTGAATATAATGTTATGAAACCTTGAATATAAGTACCATTGTATTTTAAGACATAATGCAACAGCTATTTTGGTCTTTACCCTTCTCAATAAAGTGTTCAAAAAAGAAAAGCTTACATATTTCAAGACAATTTTATTTCTATTTATAAGATATTTGACTAGATTTAACCAAATTTTAGGTATAATTTGTTATACCTAAAATTGTGTTCTCCTTTAAATATTTTTTTCATTATGTTAACTTCATCTATCTACCTTAGCTAGAGGATCCATATAATTTCATGAAAATAAATTTCTTGAATTTTCCGTAACTTCCTCTAAAAAGTGGTAGTTGATCGAGTACGGAAGTTTATGATAATTTTACTGATTGCAATAAAATAGAACAAGTTCTCGGGATATGATGTTAATAGTTCAAAGTGTGCGCATCAAAGGTGCTTCAGCATGAGGTTGGTTCTTAATTAAAACCTGAATTCTGTCCTAAGTATCTAATTCCTATTTCCACTATTTCACATTTACATTCCATAAAAACCTCGATGAGAACACAGCAGTTGGATACCGATAACGCCGTAATTACACCTAATATCGATTCATCGGTATCAATCAATGTCACCAGTTAAATTAATATGGCGGAGTCGAGTGTCGTCACATCCATCAGAGCTTGATTGATTGGCGCTGTCAGTCAGCGGCATCCATCATTATTGGACGTGCTTCGAGAATGTTCTGTCGGTTGCCATAGCCGAAGCGGCCATCATCGATGTCTTTCTTCCTTTGTTCTATTTACAAAAAAACATGGATATTTCTTCCATTCTCCCTTGACGCCGGTCACGATGACACAGTGAGTGTTGTCCTTGCAAAATGACATCTTTCACACAGTCTATCCATATTTTGTTTGGCTTATTCCTTTGCCTACATATCCGTCCGCACTCACACCTTACGCCCGTAGTAGCCATACTATACTTAGGCGATCTTATTTCCATTAACTAATTTTAACTTTATTATTTGTTGGTTTATTCGGAAAATTAATAATTTATTTTAATCGACTTTAAGTTTTTTTTGACAATTCTAAACATACCCTGGTGTATCTGTGGAAATAATTGTTTTGACTTTGATATTATATTTAAGTGTATAGACCATAAGATTCATCATCATAAACATTTCGGCCATAGAACGACAACTGATGAACATAAATCTTGGTAAAAGATATCCGTTTATTTCTCATGGAAGCGGCCTGCATCGCCCTGGAAACTGTGTAAATAATATACTAATATTAGGTGACCCGGCAAACTGTGTTTTTTCCATTTACTTTAAATTCTAATTAAAACACAGGGGTTTATCGGAGCGGGGAGGAAATTTTCAGTTGTATGTATTTTAAACGCCAAATCTTCCACTCTCACGCCCACTCCGACACTTACTCACACTTCAGACGAAAACGAAAGTCGTGGCTGAATACTCAAGTGACTTTAGCCCGAGGCTGTATGGCAAATTGACTTTTGCCTGCTTACAGGGCGAATTAAAAATATACCTGCTTTTGTTAGATTTTTATTAGAGAGGATTAAAATAATCTAATTTTAACGAAAACTATTTGATTTGATTTTATTGAACATAAACCTTTTCCTAAAAATACACATTCAAACACATCAAATGAAATATCATTCAATTTCATGCAGTAATTCGGAAGTTATGCGCGTTGTTACATGTTACATACAATTCGGCGATTAATTTGTATAGACTCTGATACTAATTTTTCAATTGGCAATAAAATGCCCATTGAGAGTCTTAGTAAAATAAAAATATATAAATAAATGTTTCCGGACAATCAACACAACAACATCTAGCACCGTGGTAAGCTCTAAGCTTATGTTAAGGGTACTAGACATCTGATATCCTTAATATAACAGACAAACATTATTTAGATATTTTTTATTTAACACCCAGTAGTAGTAGTATCTTTAAATGAAATAACTATGTAATTCAGATACAGACACATAATTAGACACACATAGTTACACTTAATTAGACTTAATTTATATTGTAGAATGTGATTACATTATATATTTTTCCTGCCCATGAATGTCTAAATAATAATAAAAATGTGACCTATAATTGGACAACAAAAGAACGACGAAATTAGCATAGCGTAGGCGAATTCAAATCAGACAATTAAATATATTTATAGATAGTAAAACTAAAATTTAATTGTGGACATTAGAGTCACTTCAGTTTGCAATGTCGATAAATTTAATATTTATTGATTTGGTTGCTTCTGTCTGTTTCTAATCATGCGCAAAGTATCTTTGAAGTTAAATTCTTATCAAAAATCTTATCTTAATGTTACAAAATTAATTAATTAAATAATATTTATTGCTTTGACCCATCCAAAACTTGTTATTTTGCTAGAGAACACTACAGCAATATCAAACTAGAGGCGCCCCGCGGAGTTGCCCGCGTTTTATCGATACAATGAGGAAATTTGGCATTTTATGAGGTAAAAGTAGCCTTTGTTAAAAACTGGATCAGTCGTTTTAAAGATTAATCGGAACAAAAAGACAGACATACAAAAAAAAATTGTTTCAAATATTCTTATGCATTAAGTCATCATCATCATCTCAGCCGTAAGACGTCCACTGCTGGACATAGGCCTCCCTCAAATATCTCCAGTAATTTCGGCTGGCAGCGGCCTGCATCCACCGTGAGCCCGCAGCCTTCACCAGGTCGTCCGTCCATCTAGTTGGTGGACGTCCTACGCTGCGCTTGCCGATCCGTGGTCTCCATTCAAGAACTTTTCGGCCCCAACGACCATCTGTTTTGCGTGCTATATAGCCTGCCCACTGCCATTTCAAAGAGCTAATTCGCTTGGATATGTCGGATGCATTAAGAACAAATCGGTTATTTTAATATAAAAAGCAAACATTAATTTCACTTATTTGTAGTGTTTCCACCCAAATACATCGCACAACCGTCAATTCCCGATGAACAGTCATCATTTTCATTACCCGCTTGACGCGCGCCCATTTGTCCTAATGTAAGAACGACGCAGATACGTCGACGTCAGATCTGTCCGTCCGTCCATTGTTACAAATGTTCCCGCTCGTCTCGCTTTGGGCGCTGATTGAAATGTATTGACTGGGATTACGGGTAAGTAAGTGTAGCCACCGAAAAATTGTGAGGATTTGGAGATGGAGATATAAATATACTCTCACTTTAATTCCGAAGGTCTTGGGTTCAAACACCACTAAGAAATAATTTTATATTCTTGAAATATTATGTGCGCTTTTAACACGTGCTTTATCGGTGATGGCAAATATCGTTAGGAAACCGGTATGTTCTGAGGACTTTGAAGAGTTTGAAGGAGAAGTGACATTGACAGTTGGAAAGTGTGGTAAATTTCTATCTTTTCTCTCTCGTCACGAGCGAAGTCCCTGTGTCCTAGCATTGGGAACGTTAGTATGCCTATATAAATATTTATGACCGAATTGTTTCAAACAAATTGTATGATTTTATATCATTTTTTTTTTTTTTTTTTAATGATTTTTTCCTTAGTGTGTAAAATTTGTTATACAATTAAAATATTTCATCATAATTTTTAATTAACCTGAAATATTATTAATTAATTCTGTTGATCTAACAAAAGGTTAAACAGTCATTTTAAAATACATAAACTGAATTATTATTTAAGCGACTATGCATTATCACCAATTAGCGCATTTAATTATCAATAAACATTAATTTATTCGAAGTTTTATTATCTTCGAAGTAAGCTTTGGTAGCGAGAAAATGACATTTATGTACACGACTACAAAATTTAAAATTTATATCACAGACACAAAACTAACAAAAATATAATTAAACGTCGTTAATTCGTTACAAAATAGACGCTGTTTTTATATTAATTACTTTTTTTTCGAAAAACCAACCTCTTTTAAAATATAACAGATAAAAGAGTTTATATTTTTAAAAAAATCGTGGAATTATGAGTCCTTTTTAAACATGCTTGAAATAGACTATTATTTCAAGCATGTTTAAAAAGGATTTGTCAATTTTGAAAAATTATCTACTAAATAATATAAGGATGTGCAGTTGATATCGGCTAACGAAACAATGCTCAAATAATGCTATGCCATTGTCTGTTAATGACGATAGGTCAATAATAAATAATCATCTTTATGTCTCACTCATTAACATAAGAATGTCCACTTTCTAATGGCCTACGCATTAAATGAATTTATTTTGTAACATTTCCTTTTACAATATAATACAGTGAATTTGAATTTAAATTGTTTCCAGGTTTGGAGAGGAAAATGGGATTTATGTAGATTTATTTGATTATTATATCTTAAACTGTTTATCTAATAGCTTATTTATAAATCTATGAATACAATCCTATTATATAAAATTGTCTGATTCACAATCATAGGCTGGCGCCTTATAATATTTATTTAGATTATATTATAATATGCGAAAGTATATCAGTGTGAGTTTTGTTTCTCTCAACAGTTTTTAGTGTTAAAATTTGAATAAAAGATAAGCTCTTATTTTCTTTATCTAAAAGGAATAAGTATTCTGACGGACGATTTACTGTATTACTAAATAAATATAATATCCTCTTGATTCACTTCATCTATTGCTTCAATTCGAATTACAGTATGCAGTTACCGTTTTTAATACAAATAATGTTTTATCTAAAGCAAAGACCCCAAAAAAAATTACACTGATAATTAACTATGATAAAATATAGGTAAAAGCATCGATAAATCGCTGTAAGTAAACATATTTAGTTCCAAACGGTAGATTTATCACACGGGTCCCTTCCAAAGTGGCATCAGGGCCTGAGATGCAAGATAGCGTCGCTTCTCCTGTTACTACATGTGCTAGCTCTTGTACTGCGCGCAGAATAATACCAGTTGCGTCTCTACACTTTTTATAGGCTTCTGGGTGCCTGGTACTTTTGAAAATGACTGTGATGTTTTTATTGTGACAATAAATGAGTACGTAATGTCTTAAAACTAATGTTGAAGTAGTTTTCAGTAATAGTATCGAAAAGGTGTAGTATACATTTTTATCAGACAAATAAATAATATTTTCAAATTATTATAAAACTCTATAAAGAAAGTTTTTAATGCAAGGAATTGTAATTATAACAGTTCATCTATATTAGAGGTATAAGGCCAAAGTGTCTGTTCGTTTGACCGGTCTTATTTCAGGATGTAAAGGTCCGATTCGAATTATTCATTCACTTTTTGGTAGCATATTATTTATCGAGGAAAGTTATAGGCTATTTTTATTAGCGCAGAGAAATCAATAAAACAGGGGTAGCGCCTTGGCGTGAAAAGGCTGGTCATTATGTAAACCAAAGACAATGGACAAAAAATACAATAGAAATGAAAACAAGGGTTGATCTTCAAAATTGTCACGTAAAAACCCTAGAGAACTAACAAAACCTTTGTAAATCAAAATCACTATTGCAGTAATACTTAAAACCAAAAGCATTTCCAACCACAACGCATAAGTCAACATAACCAGCCAATGACAAGTAAAACTGCCGAAGCCTGAAACTGTATGCAAATATACAAGTCTTGGCGACATGTCAACTGCCGAAGATGCAGATAGCATAGCTGACGGTACTGATCCAATTGAACATGCAGCACCAACCACTATCACTGAAAGGGGCGGAGTCCCATTTTGACCAATGATTCCTCTGCGTTCGGACAAAACTAATTATACTGATTTATGCTCCCATTGTCCATTGTTGTACCGTGCTGTTCGTGCTTGATGGTTGGTTTAGATTTTTTGCTGATGGTAATTAGTTGTGTTTTATTGGCTTCGAGATTGTTAGATGCGTTCGACTTGTTTTGTCTTTCAATGTTGCAACGGTTATGAGTACTTTTTATCATAGCCGTCTTGCATAATTAATGCGACGTACATTCTTGCAGTGGCATCATTAATATCAAGATACTATGTTGAACTAAATTCAAATGTTACCTTATCCGAATCTAACTAGTTCATATTGATAAATAATTAATGTGAATGACAAACATATTTCAACACGACAATATGATTAAATAAAGAATAACCTGTGCGCATGCATTAATGTTAATAAGACGCACACATTATCAGATAGAAACTAGATTTAGACAATACTTGTCTTAAAATGATATTTGTATATGGTCAATTAAACCTTACTGAGGCATTTATTAATAAACACAAAGAAACAGGTAGCAACAGACATTTTACAAAATCTATTTAATTCCAAGATGTAACAGACATTGCGAGCTGTCATTCCATTGGATATCAAAATAATGTATTCGTAAAAACAAAGCAAATCAGATCTCCTTTCTGTATCTTATCTTTTTAACCCTCGGCATGCCTGGTAGGGTCCCTCAGACCCACCAACGCAGAAAAACCGTTGTATTGTAACCGAATTCGAATTTCGGGCTTTACCGCTCTCAGTAGCTGACCGTTGTGAACTCCTTGACACCAACCACTATATTTCTAAGTCTGGGGCGTGCTCCTGTTGAAGAAGGACGTGCGTATAGCTCGCACGGGCCCCACGGACCCCACCAGGCACGCGGTGTAACATTTTTATGTAAGTATTACTCGTGGTTATTACATTTAGATAAATTATAATAAACCTTGTATCTCATGGTTAAAATAAATAAAAAGTTATATGGTCAGCAAAATTGTATGTAGGTAGGTATTACTGTCTGTTTCTATTGTTTAAATACATCGATATTGATAAATTATTTGACAATGGATTGATTTTTTTAGTCCTAGTGGAATAATATAAATGTTATTCAACTTCAATAAAGGTAGGTACTGATTTTGTCTGGCGAACCCATTTTACTTATTTGAAATAATTATTTTGTCATAACGTATTTTTTTACGCTTATCATTCACTTTATGATTTTAACTGTTTGTATTTGTTATTACACCAAAATGGGAAGCCATCTTCATGATCAAGAGATATGTAATTTGTTGCTGGAGGAGTTTGATGAAGACACCATCATGTTTGACTGTAGCGATACAGAGTCTGGTGATGAAAAGGCCGTGGAGGAAGACTCTCCGTCTAATTTGGAGTCTGAAAGTGAAAATTACTGCTGAAAAAAATGAAAAAATTATCCAAGTGCTGGACTGTCCGGAAATAAAATATAATCGAAGAAGTTTCATTAAAGATTTGGGTCTGGCACTGATTAAACCACACCTACAATCAAGACACAAAAACCCTCGTCTTTCTTTGAGTCTTTGAAATAGAATAGCCAGTCGCATTGGACTTCAGGATGAACCACCAGCTAAAAAATCTGCTCCCGGTGTAAAAAGGAGATGCCACGTTTGTCCAGCAAAAAAAGATCGCAAATCACAACATATATCTGTGAGAGATGTAAGAGCCACATTTGCTTGGATCACGCAATATTCCAGTGTGCAAACTGCTTTCAAAATGAGGCTCCAGAAAACGATGTTGTAAGTGAGGACGACTAGAGATTTTATTATAGGATATAAGTTTATAGAAGTGCCTAACGTTTCCTAAAGTCTCTTTATCAGATCTCGTTTGTTTTAAGCTGATTTTGCATGTTTGTAATCATAGTAGTTTAATTTGACGTTGAAAAGAGTATAAATGTTTAATAACAGTTTTTATTAAAAAAAAACATTTGATTTTAATTTTTTTTACCTATCCCCCTTAAATATAAAGTAAATTTTAATAAATAACAATAAATTAGGATAATTGTCCACAGCATGTACCCCAAAGTTTATTTTTAAATCCGGGTCCCACAGACCCACCAGGCATACCATGTAACTTTTTACCACCAGGCATGCCGAGGGTTAATACAAAAAAGGTTTTGCTGCATTAACTCAAAACTCACAATCGTCTACTTCCAATTTTAAATGTCTAAATAGTTCTTCATGTCAAAATATAGACACTTCATCAGTTTTTGTTTGATCTCTTGATTGTGGTCTCTGAGGTCATTGTTTTAAGGTTGAATGTTGCTATTGTTTTAGTCATAGGTATTCGTTGCAGGGCCTGTGTATAGTAGTTGGCTGACGGCTGCGTGCGCGCCGCATTCACCTGTCGGGCGCGCGTGCAAGTGGGCGTGGCCAGGAATGTTCGCTTTTCGCGCTTTTTTCTTCGCTGTCAACTCCTGCTCGGAATTCGGGTGCGATATTTTCTTGGAGTGGAATCCGAAGGCTCGAGTTGAGATATTTATTTCACCGCTCGAGATTTATGCATGGTTTTGTTCTTTTTGCGCGGGATTTATTGGGATTCAATCCAGGTAATGTACGGGTTTTAGTTGTTTTAAGCGTTTGACCGTCATCAGTCTTTGGTTCTTTTTTGTTTGAATGAAATAGTAGCGTTGTTTTTTCGTTGGGTTTATCGGCCTTTTGATCGGGTTGAAGGGGAAACGAAAATTTCAATTATCACGCAAGGCTGTGGTTGGTTTGTGAATTATCATTTTTGAGGGAATTTTGAGTATTTAATCGCGTGTGCTTGCCGATAAGTATTTGGGTCAGGCGGCGCAGAATAGGCAGCAGTCGCTTGAGGTGGCGACGGACGATCACTCAAACAGAAATATTATACTAACGACATGAATGACAGCTAAAAAGGTGTAGCACGTGCAGTGCTGTGTGTGTGGTAAGGTATAATAAAAAAATAGTTATTGGTTTGAATTAAATTATAAAATATTAAAAATTATATAGAATATGTTCATAGCAAGGCCATAAGGACAAATACCTACACAGCTAAAAAGTTCAGGGTAGATCTCTAAGTCTTTAGCGAAATGTTATAAAATATCGGAAAAGATTTGACCAAAACTTAAGGCTAAGGTTATGTCAAATTAATCTTTTTTTTGTGTAAGTTTTCATAAGATATTTTTTGTGTCACTTTAACATTTCATTTAGGTAAGTAACAAGTTAGGATATATATTTTTAAGCTTGCACTAAAAACTAAACAAACGCAAAACGTCAAACAAAACGCTACCATTAGTATTACTACACATTCCCTCCACAAATACAAAACAGCGTCGAGCCGACTTCCGGCGACTCCGGCGCAAGATTGATCGCCAGCCGCAATTATGAAAAATGATTCACTGATAGCAGTCGAAGTGATAAGATGTAATATTGAATGATTTAATGGACACCAGAAAAAACAATGCCATTGTTCTAGAATATACAGCTGAGAATTGATTCATAGTAATTTTTTTTAATAAGAATCGATGTTGAATAGTTTTTTATTATATTTTGACTATATGGATAAAAGATAATTGTTTTTATTCAGGAACTATATTGTTACTAGGAAAATTAACAACAAAAGGAAGTATATTATAATAGTACACTCCTGCAATACCTAACAGTCACAATAAAATAAAAATTAATTACTAAAATCATCAATTGACCAAAAATATACATTTCTGTTTTTCTGGGTACAGCGACTTATTTCCCCCTAACTAGTTAAATACTCCTACAATTACAGATATTAAAGATACTAGATAATTTATTTCCATTGTTTGGTTTTACAAATCTTAAAAGGGATACAAGATACAAGATCATTTATTTCCATTATTTGGTTTTACAAATCTCAAAAAGGTTCAAACCTATTAATTCATCTCACAGTGATCCATAATGCGATCACTGACATTTAGCGACAAACCGTCACAGTTGAGAAGCGAAAGCTCTCAACTTGCGCCGGATCCACCATCCGTGACTTAGTGCTATTGTCGACCTGCGACTGTTGACCGCGGCCTTATAGGTACATCACTCTGTTACATTACTGGTCACTCATGTTTCTTACTTTAAAAAAAAACTTCAAACTGTGCAACTAGTTATACGGTCTCAGGAAGGAGATTTTCCTACTATGAAGACTCTTTGTTTATTGTTTAATTTAGATTATAAGTAGGTACTAACTATTACACTTTACTATTACAAAGTCATCGGGAGTAACAGACCTCTTTTTTTTTTCAGTATTAGTATAAGATAATTGTAAAAAAAAAGAATATTGTTGTGGTATTAAGGATTATTTCTAAGCAAGGATAATTATACAGTTTTAAAAGATTCTAAAAATATAAGCACAAAATAAATGAAGAACAAACTATAATTGTACAGTGAAAGAAATTGAATTGGCCTCATTATTGTAATATTACAACATTACAGTAGTCATAAACTAAATTAGAACATAAGATGAACTATTTGGGCACGCCATTCGACGTTGCAACAGATTATCATAACTGTGATTGACAGTTTTAGATCACAATATTTAGATCCGATTAGTAACTGTATGTGCGGGAACACTTGGCTACTGTCTATGTCCAAGTGTCTACGTCTAAGTGTCTAATTTAGACAGGTTGATAATAGAAATTAGTTTAAGAGATATTACTCTCTGTCAAACTATATTTCTTCTAGTCCCTTTTTAAAGTAGGTAAGAGTTACTTTGTAAGAGATCTATATTTGGTGTTGGTACAATTCCAACATAAAACCCTCATGTATGTATACCTATGTCTTTGTTTAAACAAATGGAAAACCTTAAGTTAAAGGAAATATTAAATAGACAATCTGAGACTTTCGGGATTTTACTTCGTCCATACGTAAATCAATTAAAGTAAAATAAAAGTGCAATAATAATATTAACTTTATAAATAGACAATTGTCTCAAACAAGGAGTAATTTAGTAAAAATCAGTAAATTTTACTCTATCCTAGCATTTATCAGCACCACTATTTACGTTCCCACGGCTGGGACACAGGAACTTCTCTCTTGACGAGGGAGAGACTAATTTCTAGGCCTAAGCCTAGAAATCACCACGCCAAGTGCGGGTAGGTGAATGTCACATGTCCTTCAAACTCTTCTAAGTTCTCAGAACATGTCGGTTGTTTGCTTTTATATTGCACATTATTTTTTAATAATAAAACCACAGAGCTTGGGTGCGGGGTTTGAACCTACGACTTTAGGAATTAAAGTCTAGTATGCTCTCACTGAGCCAACGTAGCGTTTCCTGGCTCTTAACAGGTTAAAATAGAAACTACTAATAATTGTATTATACTTAATGAGTTAATTGACATATTCACAGCAACATACAGCTATTGACATAAATTATTTGTACGAAAACCCTCTAACCGCGTAGTTAGGAATCGTGAGCCCACTATTATTTACCCTTTCTGTCAATAAAAGAACTGCATCCCATCTCATTATTTCGGTGTCGACGAAGCGAACAATAAGTAAGTATAAATCGTGTTCGGCTCGGCTCGACCACGTCCAATTTCGGATTCGATCGCATTACCATAACACAAGTGCGCTGGAGTGCAGGGGCAGACATACGGACACCTAACTTTGAACTTGAAATTTTGCACTTCGACGGTTTAGACTCGAATTCAATAATGTGGACAATACTGTCAACGCGAACATAATTATACACATAGGCTAAGGTCCGATTTCACCGTATCTGAGTAATGTCTCAAGTACTAAATCAGTACTTAAAGAACACATGCTATCTTAATCAATCTATTGTATAATTAAGTAAGACAAAGCTGGAAACACGGTTAGCTACGTGGGACTTTACATGTAGATTGATTAATCTATGCATCCTGCGCAAGAAAAATAATGCATCCGCAATAATTATTATTATGGAAGCTATATTAAAGATCAAAACAGATCTCATAGATATATTATTGTCTTATTATATAACATTAATGTAAAAAATATAACGTCACCTATAAGCAACCAGTATCCCTTCCAATTAAATGTATGCCATAGTATATATATTTCACAGTAATACAACCTTCAAGACCCGTCTGTTCACCGCTAAATAAAAGATAGTGGTTCCCTAGCCGTGTGTAGTCGGGCCGGACTATTTTATGTAGTATTTAGATGCGCATTAAGAGTGCAGTGATCGGGCATTACCATACGCCCAACGAATGCGTCCATACGTGTTCCATGTTATATTGCTTTTTATGTCTATACTATGTCTGTAGGCTGCTACTTGGACTGTGGATTGGGGCTGATAAATAGATTGATTTTTTATGTTTGTGAGAGCAAAAATGGTAGTAGAATATTTTGTGTAATGATTCAAAGTTGTTATTTTTTATTGACAATTAATGGTTTTTGCTGGTTGTTTGTTTGGGAGCCCATTTGGAAAATATTTTTAAGATGTTATCAGACACCTTTAAACGGTGAATATTGTAAGACAAAACCTGAATTTTTACTATGTTCATAATATAGTACTGTAACTTTATATAATCTTATTTTTGAGTGTTGAGATGACGGGTGATAGAGGGAAATGGAAGAAAAACACATGCCGACCCCACATTTGGGCAGTAAATAAAAAAATTGTAATAAACATTTTTGTTACATTTTAGTGAAACAATTATAGACAATCGTCACTACTGTGGTTATTTCTATTTATTAGTCCTACAAAATTATATTTTTCCAAATACGATGCCCCACCGGTGGAACACCATTGGGTAAACAATAAACTTCTTCCATCCAGCTGGACTAAAATTCATAAGGTCACCAACAAAATCCTCCATCACGTCCAACTAATATCCCCAACACTAAGCAGAAGGTAATTGTGTTATCCATAAACAAAACCGCCCATTACCCCCTCGCATGTCTCCGAGAATTCCATCTACCGGCAATGCCAGGAAAGGATCCCCGCTCTGGACGCTTCATGTATTACTAGTCTTGTACCAAATTTGGGTCATAGACGAATATTATAACATTATTATGCTTTAAAACTTAATTTACTAAGATTTTTAGGGAATTATGTATGAAATGGATCATGTGTGATTGACGAAAATTATATACTTTTAGGCTTTTGAAACAAAATTACTAAGATTTTAGGGTAATATTATAAAATGTACCAAATTTGTGCGCTATGGGTATTTTATTAATATTATGCTATAAAACGTAACCTTCTTAAAGTTATTCAGGGAAACAGACTGAAGAAGTCAATGTCATAATAGTCAAATTAAAAAAACTTTATGAGTGACTGTCGTGAGGCTTTGCAATTGGTTATTGCTTAGATTTTGAAAATTTATAACGACATACGACAAGTTTTTAAGAGTTTATCGTAACAAGCTGGTTAAAGATTTGTTAATATTTTAAACATTACCTTTGAAGTAAGAAATGTAAATTCATTAATATGAAAAAAAATATATATCATCACGTGACTACACAAAATTTTATGCACAGAATTCTGCGTAGCTTAAGTTTTAATGAAGTATTTTATTTACTATAGAAATAAGAATTTAAGGTTCCGTAAAATCGTTAAAAAAAATTGTAATTGAAATTAATTTATTTAATTCAAAAGTGGGGTGTTTAATATGTATAATAAAAATATCTATATATATACAGTCGTGGTCAACTAATTAGGGACACTCTTTGGTTAAACCGAATTGTGAATTTATTTTTTATTTTCCAACGAGTCTAAAGCATATTCCATATCTCTTACATGTAAGTATAATTAATAATTTATGTGCCCGATTATACAAACAATAACAACTTCTTAAACATTTAACCTCTTTACAGTATAGCTGATAGATTATCGTAGTGCTATTTGTTCAAATAATGCTGGCTGGCCATTTAATTAGGGACACTGAGATATTGCGTTCTATTTCCAAAATTTGAATCTCAATACTTTTTTACTTCTTCTCTTATTGTTTCGTGGTAGTTTTGGCGGCAATCCCGATATTTATTTTAAGTTTTGAAAAATATTTTGAAGAAAAATGGGTAAAAATAAAAGTTGCGATCCAACACTACGAAAAATTATCATGAAGTTTGTTGTCGAGCATGGTTGGCCATACCGAAGGATAGCAGAACATTTAAATTGTTCAAAAACTATGGTATACAATGCAGTGCAACATGTCAGACGCAATAACACAGATTTAAATGTGCCCAGAACAAAAAGATCGAGAAAAACAACTCCGCAAGAAGATAGAATGATAACCAGGTTAGCTAAGAAAGATCCGTTTCTAGGCTCTATTTTAATTAAACACGAAGTGTTTGGGACAGACGAAAGAGCTGGTGTCTCAGCGAGAACCGTTCGACGACGTCTGGTAGAAGCAGGGTTGTTCGGAAGAGTGGCTCGCAAAGTACCGTTGTTGAAGAAAGAACATAGAAATGCTCGTTTGGCGTTTGCACGTAAATATGGACATTGGACCTACGCCCAATGGCAACATGTATTATTCTCTGATGAGACCAAGGTTAATTTGATTTCTTCAGATGGAAGGCAATACGTACGGCGTCCAGTAAAATCGGAAATGAATCCAAGATTCACAAAAAAGCAGGTGAAACATGGCGGTGGAAACATTAAAATGTGGGGTTCATTTTCTGGACGTGGAGTGGGACCTGTGAGGAAAGTTCAGGGTAACTTAGACCAACATCAATACAAGGCAATATTAGAGGAAACGATGCTTCCCTATGCTGAGGAGCATCTCCCTATTATATGGACGTTTCAGCATGATAACGACCCGAAACATACCGCCCGTTCAGTCAAATCGTTTCTTACCAGTCAGTCAGTATCGGTGCTAGATTGGCCAGCAAATAGCCCGGACCTTAACCCAATCGAGCACCTTTGGTACGAAATCAAGAAAAAAGTAGCCACTTATCGTACCACAACTTTAGATGAACTTAATGAAGCTTTTTGTGAGGCATGGGCAAACATTCCTGTCGAAACATGCCAGAAACTGATAATGTCTATGCCACATCGGTGTCAAGCGGTAATTACTAACAAAGGTTTTGCTACTGGGTACTGATTTTACACGTAATAAAATGGAGCTGTTAAAGATATTATAATACTGCAGATTATTAGTTTTGTTTAACTCTATTTTCCATTATAGTTTACTGTCCTTAATTAAATGTCCAGCTACAGAATTATACCTTAAAATTGAATACATGGTCAACCTTTGATATTAAATACTTTTTTCTATTTATTTATTCTTTTATTTACAGCCATTTAAAGCATAATAATCGGACCAAATTATGCAAATAATAGTTACTGAGAAATCAATAGGGTTTTATATTTGTATGTACATAACCGGTTATTGTTCTTCACTATCTTGCATGTCCCTAATTAGTTGACCACGACTGTATATATGTATATTATATTAAGTATATCAGATATCTAGTACCTTAGAGCTTACCACGGGGCTAGATGTTGTTGTGTAAATTGTCCGGAAATATATATAATATACATATATATAATTCAAAAGTGGCTCAACCTAGGATCCCATAGCTACCGCCTGATAATTCTGCGGGTCCGTTGACGGGCGCATTACCGCGCGGGCTTTCATAAATATTTTATTGGTTGTGAGTATCCACTGTCCCTCATTACCGAGATCATTAGAGGCGATAAAATGCGGTCAGATGCATTCTCCGTTCGCCTTTTGTTTGAGGGATTCTTTATTTCTTAGATGTAGGTCTTGGGACGAAGTCTACACGAAATTGTGGCAAGAAAATAATATATTAGGGCAATTATTAATAAAACATGCAAAAGATAGTATTTATTTATAAGATAAGATAACATTTTATCTCGAGATATGATGTTGCTGTACGATTGTCTTGTAATAATTAATAATAATATTATAATAATAATATTATAATAATAATAAAAGTTTATTCATAATGTTAAGGTTTACAAAGCACTTATGTTTAATACAATTAGATCTTATAAAAAACTTAGGTATGTACTTATTATTAAACCTTAGTCCTTTTATCAAATGCTCTCCTCACTCTAACTATGCTTAAAGCTTGTATTAGACCCGAGGTTATTAACTATTATCCTGTTTTACAAATAAATATTAAAATACTGTAATAAAAGAAGTTAATAAAAAGAAATCTGATATTTTGGATATGAATTCCGATATATTGAAAATAAATCTAGTGACTATAAATAAATGGAATATATTCATACTTACAATAAGGGACTGTTTCTCAATCTGCAAGTAAAATTATTCAATGGTATCAACTGACGACTGTTAGTAACTGACTGATGGAGTTTGCTCTATATTTTACCCATTAACTTATATACTTAGTGATTGTGAAACAACCCCAAAAATAATATGATAATATGGTCATATGGAAGTCAGAATGCAAAAAGTTATATTATATCCGTACGAGTGTTATAAGCTTAACAGAAGTTTTTACTTTTTGTCCATAGCTTGGATCACAAATCGTGTGTGTCAGGATGGCGTGAGACATGTCTGAATAGTCACAGGTTATGCACCAAATAACTGTACCTAAACTGTACTAAACTGTACCTTTATGAAAAAAACTGTACCTCAAGCAATAAGTTATAAAATAAATTGTGATATGGACACGCCATTTTGACGTCAGCTTGACGGGCATAATCGTGTATCTCCCCAACGTGTGGGAACTATGCTTTATCTATATCTAATTGCTTGAGGTACAGTTTTTTTATATAGGTACAGTTTAGGTTCAGTTATTTGGTGCATAACCCGTGACTATTCAGACATGTCTCACGCCATCCTGACACACACCACAAATCCCCTGCGTAAGAGATTAAAGGGCCTATATGGACTGTAAGCAGTCCCAGCGTTTCCTTGGCCTACGCCGTGCCGCATTGTCCACTTGTGTCTCTAATTGATGCGATATAATATCGGCCCCATCACTACGAGTATATCACATTAACATAAAACAGCGTGCATATTTCTGCGTCGTGACGCGCATTGTTGATACCGATCGCCGGTTAGAGCCTTAAATTCGTTTAACGAGACCGTATTGTCCTTTTAATGATAATTTTGCGTACGGACGTTAGGGGTTAACTCGGTTTTGCTTTATTGGAATGATGGAAAGTTTAATATTTTGTATTTGTGGGATTGTTCGGTCATTGCTTTTTGGGGTTTTGATGTTTGAATAGTATCATACGATTTGTATGACAGATAAATACTGCATCAACATAAAATCAATATATACACAGGAATAGAGAGAAATTTAGGATAACTTTAAGAATATTTAATACTAGCTGTGCCCTGCGGTGCTACCCGCGTTATAATGGATGAAGTACTCTTAACCAACAACATATATTTATTTGAATAAAGATTAATATTATTATGTTGATACAACTTAAACAAATTATTTTGACCAAATTAGGTACCATAAAAACGGTTTTGTGAGTTAATCTTAAAAGATAGACATATACTATCGCGGACTGTTTTTTAGATCATTAAAAAAGCTATTATTCTTTAATACATATTTTTTGTGTATCTTGAACCGTTTTCACGGCGCACGCAACGGAAGGCTTCAAAGATGAACAATTTCTCCCGTTTTTTACACATTTACCGCTATATCTTTGCTCGTATTGGTCGTAGCGTGATGTTATATAGCCTATAGCCTTCCTCGATAACTGGACTATCCAACACAAAAAGAATTATTCAATTCTAACCAGTAGTTTCGGAGATTAGCGCGTTCAAACAAACAAACAAACAATCAAACAAACAAACTCTTCAGCTTTATAATATTAGTATAGATTGATTTCTATCCGATTCTACATTATTCAGCTCAACAGCTAAGCCTAAAATCCAATTAAAAAATATAAAAATTTAGCCATATCAATTATATCTCAGCAAATACTGTCGTAGTCGAAGCAGCTGTCTCGTAAACCAACGCGTAGATAAGCTCCGCAGCATCAGTGATTGAGGCGATACAAAGATGGCATCAATTAGCAGCAGCGCTATTGTCCGCATAATTAAGCTCCTATCTCACCATCGGGACCGCAAGTCTCAAAAAACAAACAACGTAAGGTCATTGTGGCCCTAATTTATGGAGTGGCCGCGCGATTGATTTGTAGGCTTAGGCATCAACGATATACATACAATGCACTGCGAGAGCTGAGAGCTGCTTAAGGGTATCGCATTGGCCGGTGGGTCTGGGCGGGTTCGGGCCATATATGCGTGCGTCGTGCTGCACATATTAAGTGAGGTACCAGGGCTGCATAAAGGTATAGGACCTGTACAAGGGAAGAGTAACGATAGGCGCGGGAGATCGTGTCCGCTGAGTTGCCTGAGGAGCGGGTGGAGATATTGAATTATCTGATGCGCCGGAGCAGTATTTCTCGGTTATCGACCGGTATTAGATCTATCGCCCCGGGCTAAGTTTAATGTAAGCGGAAGCTCACCTATTCTGTGGCGAATGGATCACGAGCGTTGATCACGACTTTTAATATGACAGATTCGATATTTTAATATCATTTTCGTGATGTGAATTGGGGGTCAAAGTGTGATGTTATGCATAGAAGGAGGCTTATTTTCTACCTATGTAATATTATGTATATTGTTTATTATTGAGCAGAATTTTATCCCATCTACAAAAGTGTTCCATTATTTGGAAGTGTGTTGCAATTTAGGGTTTACCAGAACACCAAGATGCACCAAACACCATTATAGACAAACAAAAGCTGTCAAAAAAAGAACAAATCCCTGTATCCGATCGTCGCTCGCATTAATTGGACCTGCCGATCTGAAAGCAGCAGATTTCACTTCTATAAATGGCGGGCAAGGTTTATGGTATCTGCGTCGACTCACGCGCACGCTTGTAATTGGTCCGGGCGGTGCGGTGACATTTACATGCAAGATGGTCGCTGATGCGATATGGGTAATTGACAAACGGTACAGGTGGGTTGTGATGATACTGATGATGATGAAGAGTACGATAGAAATCACGGAATTGTACTACACAGATAAAAATAGGGTTTTCAAAAAAACTTGAAAGAAATACAGGGTACCAGGCACTCTTGATAGATATGAAAGTGATATTATGGAAGATAGATTGGAAGACATTGTAGATTAGTTAAAAAGGTGACTAAGAGAAACTTTTTTAAGAGAAAATCAGAAAATGTATGCTTTGCTACCATTAATATTTTTGTATATGGAAACCTGAAATTACAGTGTAATAATTGTCTTTAAGGTAAAGAAATATAATTTTTAGATAGAGACCGAGTAGGTGTATATAATTACACCAACACAATTTACTAATAAAATTATAATCTAATATATAAAATTTTCTTGTCACAATGTTAGGTACCGTACTCCTCCGAAACGGGTTAACCGATTATTATGAAATTTAATATGCATATTCAGTAGGTCTGAGAATCGGCTACTATCTATTTTTCATTTTGCCAAACAACGTTTGCTGGGGTCAGCTTGTAATATTTTAAAACTGAAGTGTTTATTTGTACTCAAGAACTACTGGTCCGAATTGAAATCTATTTCAGTATCAGATAGACTATTTATCGCGGCATAAATCGATGTTCCCACGGAAAAATCCGAGTGCAGGGGCAACCCGGTGGTGTGTAAAGCTATTATATGATATCCATAAAACATAATGATTACCTCATTTTGATTACTTAAATAGAGTATAACTGTGAAATAGCTATGCGTGACAATTCAACGACGGACTGCAATCAGAGCACAGCAATCAAAAAACCGTTCGTAATGAACCGTGTTAGATGACGTTCATCTAAATTAATCCAATTACGGTAACTAAGCGATCGCTTCCGTCATTAGCTGGCAATAGCGGCGTTTCCGTTAAAAGGGTTATGATCGATCAAGACGAGGTCCGCCTGGCGGGCGACTGTCCTTCAATGCTCAGGGCTGGTGCAGGGTTTAGACTTCGACTATCTAGACTAGTCTTTTTTTTATGTAGCCTGGCGTGTCCCACTGCTGGGCAAAGGCCACTCCTCCCTGTCAATTGCTCTCTGCCACCAGTCGGCCCGTCAGCGAATACCTGTTCAACATTTTAAATTTTTAATAATTCAAGTATTAACCGTCATTCCGTTCCAATTTTAAGATACATATAACCATAATCTATGGGATACAAATCCACTTATAATATGTTATCATTTATAACATCAAAAATATTGTCTTGAAATGTCTAATGAAGTTGGATTCCAGTGATGTTGAAGGAAGGTTGTTTTGGTCATATCGGCTGGAAGAGCTAATTGTTTAGGGCCTTCCTATAGAAATCAAAGCCAGATATAGCCTATAGAAATCTAGACATTGCTAAGAAGGTCACTGTAGCCGAAATCGGCTAGGTGTATTATCATTATTATAGAAATCAAAGGAATTAATAAGTATATCATAAACGATAGAAGTTAAATCAAAAATCCTTATTTATTGGTGCTATTGCGACTAAATTGGTATTGCTTATTATAATTTAAATTCGTTATAGTACATGTAATAATGTTAACAAGAATTTTTAAATCGCTTTTTATAGATAACATTTTCTTTCTCCAAACATTCAAACAAGTCTGACAAATCAACTTATTTTTTTTAAAGTAAAACTAGCACAACCTTGATGCTAAGATCCCGAAGTCACGTGACAGCCCTGGATGATGAACACTCGCGGCGGACAATCGCGCGATCCATCACGTTATGACAGCCGCCGGGCGCGGGCGCTCCGCGACGCGACGCACCGTCGTCCGTGACCTATTGTTTTCAGAGTGGTATTGTAAGAAATCGCTCTATTCAGATACCTTTTTTTCACCTAAATAAGCCTTCATTTGAACACAATCTCACCTGATGTTTAGTGACAATTTGGGCTAAGATGAAGCATGAAGACCTAGAAGGTAGATGGCTTCTCCGGACCACATTACGAAACACGATAAAATCGTTGCACGCACTGTCCCAGTCGGAGGTATATAATCTCCATATCGGTGATTATAATCTTTAGTTTTAAATTTGGGTTTTTTTTCTCACTTAAATTAACTAAATAATAAACTTAATTGCATTCGTACTTAAACTACATTTCAAATATAATTTTATGTACTTAGTTTTTTGTATAAATTTGTAACTTATTCAATTGCAAAATGGAATTATTGTGATCATTTGAACTAGACTTTTATTATAAGTAAACATAATAATAAAATAACATTATCATTGGATTGAATTGCAGCTCGATTCAAAGTTAAGTAAGAGAAAGTTTAAACTTAGGTAAATTTTTGGCTCTCGACTTGAATAGATCTGTATCATATATTACAAAGACAAGACTTAATTTTATTTAATATTGAAAACTTTTTCTATATTTGACGACCTGTAAAAGCAAATATTGAATTTATCAAAATGATACATTACCGACCAATAATTTAAAAATCTTTTCTCTTATGTATATCCGTTTTTTTTTTTTGAAGAATCTCTAAATGTTTTTACTACAAAATTCTTAGTAATAAATGTATTATTATCTTAAAATTACAGACGTATATCATTTCTGGCATATCACTTAACCTGCCCAACCGTAATTACCTTATCAAGTAATTAATTAACAACTTTATTCCCAAAATAATATCATAACCCGGTTTATCGCGAAAATCGGCGCTTGCACATGATCGATCTCGCCTACACAGGCAAACATCGCACCTTAATTGGTGACCATATTTGTACACAATCCCCAAACAAGGGATACACTCACAAGAAACGCAGTAATCCTTATTATCACAACCAAAAAGTTTATAATTGAACGATTGTGGGCAAATAAGTTGAGCTGTAAGTTATTTGATAAATTAATTAACAAAATGATGGATTCTCTCGCGCTGAAGTGATTGATGATTCGTCAGTAAGTTTCGTATCGTCTGGCGCCGATTGGTCGGTCACTGCATCCATTTGGTATTATCTATCTGACATTGCCATTAAAAAAGGTCCTAATGTTTACGACAAAAAAACGGAACTCGAAATGAGCAGTCTTCGGTGACCGCGACAGCCGAGAGTCAATAAAATGCAATAATTTATTCTCATAAAGTTGATTCATATTTTTATCCGCCGTCTAAATCCTGATCAATTGGCATTTTTGCGGGCACCTCGTTCGGTAGGGTGTCCACAATAAACCTGTCACGCGGAGACAGTCCGATACCCGTCGCACTTATCTGTGGACATAACGTCCTCAACTTTACGACAACCTTGCGCTGTACATACGCATAAATTCCACACAAACGTCAAGATCGCCCGATTTTATTTTACGGATCAAGGAAATTGTATCGATATTTCAACGATAACTTTATTGTGAGCGGATAAGATACATTTTATGCGTACACTTGTTAGATTTTTATTGCGCTTGAGCGCTGCAAGTAAGAGCTATAAGATACAGAATTGATGTTGATAATTATTATTTATTGTGATAGCGTGGACTGCGGACCTTATTAGGACCTTTCTCAAGTTTTACGATTCTGTTTAAGTCAATGCCATAAACTCCTCCGCTTTAATAATTAACCTTCGCGAGATAACTTTGATATTGACATGCAAGGGTACAAAATGTGAAAAAGAAGAGTATCTAGATCCCCCGCAAATAGACGCAGAACCGGTCTCGGTACAAGTCGCCTCGTGTAATTCTAATTAGGCAATTCAAGCAGCGGGTAGCGCTAATGGCGGGCCGATGCCATAAAACAGCACAATCTGATCGTGTGAACACGCTGTCCTGTCCGCGTGTCGGGCCGGTCCGCGCGGACATGCGATGCTTTGTCACCCTATTGCCCACGCGAATTGATGGGGAAAGGTGCGATATGTTTGTGTGAGATGCACGCCGCTAGTCCGCGCGCTAAGGGATAATACATTTGAAACGATCTGAATGTTCCGGCCTGGCCTGGAACTGCGCAAATTGGAAGACTGGCGAGTAAATAACACACTTAACGCAAACAAGGAGCGGAGACCTTATGAAGGGTTGACAACAGCACGCTTGGAACTATAAATTATGATGAACAAGTTTGAAATAAATTTAAATTACTTGACGCAAGATGTGAATGACACTAATCACCATTCATAAAATACTTCAGTTTATTAATAATATAGATTAATATCTTTATTAATCATGGAGCTTGATAAAGATACCTACCTCTAGATAGATATCATGTTATAACTTAAAGTGGATAAACAATTTGGAACTGAGATACTGAACCTATAAACGCTAAAAACATTCTTTAAGAAAGGAATTCTAATGCAAACGGTCAAAAACCAAATAAACCAAGATTCGCATTCAAGACAGCCCTAAAAAAATTCACCCACACCATCACGAGGATATAATAAATTGTTGAAAAACGAAGATTGGACGTGGCAACACCGATCCACACTCTGCGGCTTATTGATGGAAGCATTTCAAACGCCATTTAGATAGTGGTGTGGCATTGACGTATTGTTATTGTTGTCGAAGGGAGTGATGCGAAAGGTACCAATGGTACTTTAGAGGTGTGAATGTTACCTCAGTGGAGTTCATTGACAGTTGGGTGTGGGAACTGCGAGATCTATAATAAACTGCAATTGAATAGTGATTGAAACTTTGTCAATTGGAAACTAATGTAGGTTTGGAATGAGCGTTAGTTAGCTTGTCTGCAGGCCAGTACGTCTTAGTCAAATAGATACATTATATTGCAATATTGCGATTGGATCAAATTTAAACATATGGTACCTGTTTGCAACTCAAAAATCTTTAGATTTTCATAATGTTTATGTATAAACCTTAAGGTACAAGAAAATATTTATGCTTATAATAAACAGTTATGATTAAAATCCGTATTTACATACAAAGATATTTCGTGTGAGATCCAACAAAACGGACATCACATTGTAACTTTTAAGTGATATAAAACCTTGGGTTATTGCACCAATAAAATCACTAATATCGACTTTGTGTACGGACTTCTGACCGTAAACCGAAACCAAACATCTATATCGGAAATAATTTAATGCCTCTCCATCGTAATTCGTAGGAACTTTTTATAGTTAAACTAATTCGATCGTAAAATCAATCGGACACATACGTACCTATTTTTGACGTAGCCGACGATAAACTACGTCAAAATACGACGTGTTAACACTTAAGCAGTCGCTAAAGGGTCTATCAGACCCAGTCGCCCATTGTTTGCATGGTAACTATTGAATCTTAAGGATTGCAACATTGCCGCTCTTAGTACCTTCCGACGTTGGATTGAGACAGCGAATAAAAGTCGCAGCAGCCAATTGACGCGCTGCGCTTGAGTGTTATGGACTTAAAAGGTGCTTATGGGTTCTTTGGACCCGGTAGCGACTATATACGTAAGTGATTTTTCATAACTTTATAACCCTTATTAATTATTTAAAATTTGTTTTTATTATAAAAAAATGGACACCAATAGGCCCTTAAGGTTATAGTATGTTGAAGAATGCTTGAACGAAGCAATAGATAATGAAGAATGCTCAGAAACAGAAATAAATTACCATGAAACAGCTTCCGAACAAGATGGCGACGAAGAAATGCAAAATACAGAGGACCTGAAGAAACTAGCTCCTCAAGGAGTCAAGTTGTGCAGAAAATTGAAAATTCCCTAAAGCAATATGTGTGAACTGCAATAACAATATTAATAACAACATTTGACTTGCAAAGTGACAAAATAAGGTATTTTTAGACTGTTGATTTTTAGAGAAGTTTTTTAGTTTTTTTTACCAAATAATGATGGGTCTCTTATTGTGATTTGGAATAAGTACATTATAGTAGTATTAGAAAAATAAAGAAACTTAATGTTATTTTCGTTATTTACTAAGATATATGATAATGATTAAAATGTGTCGTTAAAGTTAGTTGAATTTTAGTATATTTTTAGATTGCGTTTTTTTATGAATAAAAGTAATAAATATAAATGTTTAATACCATTTGTAATTTTATTTTATAATATAATTACCGTTAGAAAATATAAAATAACATTAAATTCAGTAATTATAGAAAAATCCAGCAATATTAAACCGGGTCCGGTGGACACGGTAGCGACTCCTAGCGTACCAAAACAGGGCGCGACTGCCCAAGTGTTAAATGTCTGAGAACAACAGATAAATATATTATGGAGTGTATTTTAAAGGTGAGGTCGCCTTCGGAAATTTATTTGATATGGAGTGTATCAGGATGAATAAAGGACCTCAAGAAGGTCCTTTAAGCATGCCCTTCTGTTAATGAATTTCTTTTAAAATAAAGTGAAATGTGTTTTATTTTCAATTGCTGTGATAGTCACTGGTCGTATATGATAAATTAGTGATTTTAACAGGAAATTTCCAATATACTAATTTATGCTAGAAATCCCATTTTTACAACCCTCCAGTTCAAAAACCAAATGAAGGAAAATTACCATCTAGGTTTATTGGTACTTTCAATGCCAGATCACTCACAACAGTAGAGCGAATGGTAACTTTTAAATACGCAATACAAAACATAAAATATGAAATGAGATCATTTTTAAAAGAACATAACGGGACAAAAATTGCTTAAGACCGCGAATACTGGAAGGATCTGGAAGATGCCTCAAGTTGTGTGATGTTTGATGTTTTCAAATTATAATTTTAATGCATGCAATAATAATTCATTTTTGATTTTAACATAACATGTCAAACTAATTTAACATGAAAACAACTAAAAATGTACCTATCGATAACATTATACTGGTATGTAACACTTTCTATTTTCTGTAATAACATTTTTAATATCACAATCTCTATTAAAAGCATAATGCAAAGCAAATAAGTAAGTTTCATTGTGTATATTATTATAAAAGTAGGTGTTTTATTTGTCGGCAATTATACATTTACACCCAGTGTGATTAAATGACACTGAAAATTAATATTGTCACACCAGACAGTTAAGTATCCTACATAAAATCATTTCAAATCGTTAAAAAGACGGACTATCCGATTTCCTATCGTAAAACTGTAATAAAATTCTTTTTGACTGACTTTTAATGTTCTTCTAAAATGGTAATAAAACATAAGCTGCGGAACTAAACCGTTTGCGATACAAATGAGTTTATTGTGTAAGTTTTCAACATTCCTCATAGTATAGTTTAGATCTGACATACATAATAGAATAAGTAAACAATCTACAACTTATTAAAAGCTATGATTTAAGGGAATTATTTGAAACAATATAATTAAAAAACAATTATATAGACTATCATACGGATTGATTTAACTTTAATTTTAACAAACATCTTGAATGAGCCAAAAGTCACGAGCTGTGACTAATAGTACAAATTCAATCATAAATTAAATATACCTAGAATTTACTTTGGGAAATGTTACTTTTTCAATTTTACAAACAATATTATTATGCAGTAATGATTTAAGTTCTTTAATATTTTCTTATGATTCAAGGCAAGACAAATGAATGGTAATGTATCATAATATAGGAAAAAGAGACGAAGCTATCAACATCACCAAACTCAGGATGTCGAATTTTAATCACCTGATTTGTTGAAGATTGACATAATTAAATTCAAATGCTCTTATTTATTACAGAAATGACCGACATTTTTAATGAATTCAACACAATAAATATGAATTATAACAATAAAAGCGTCATTAACGAGCAAGTTTTAGAAACGATAAGAGAACGCCATTTAAAAATTCAAATGTAATAATTTTAATAACGTTATTGACAAATATTAATCGGAATGTATATTTATGGACAATTTACTATAATTTATAAAACTCGAGATGGAAATTATACGCTGTCTATAGGTTTCTTATGGTAAGAGGCCTTGATTTTTGGTGACGATAATGGATGTTTATTATTTCTATTACATTGAAGGTGTTAAGAAATTGCTTACTGGTAGGTCTAATTCCTAAAATAAAACTTGTTTGATCATAATAACGAGATATCCATATTAATAGCATAATTATTATTATCTACAACACCTAATATATCTATGTAGATTTAATGTAATAATTAATGTGATTTAATGTGTGTTATATTTGTATGAAAAGTGGTCAAGTAAAACAAAAAGTGGTCTACTTAATTAACAAAATAAACGAAAACAAAATTCCACCCAATATAAATCAATCCGAGCAAAGAACTTAACACCCACGCATAAATCTTCAAAATTGAGTTAATTATGACGGAAGCTGAGGCTACTCAATCATGTAAAGTAAAAAATCAAAAGGTAAGCGATGGCGCCGTAAACAAAAAACTGTTTCATCTCATGAATGATGAATCTGGCGGAGAAAAAGGGCAGAAGGCGTTGAAAGGGCCGGGAGGGATAGTGGGCATCCATCACGCAGCGCTTCATGAGCCGAATGACGACTTTATCGAACATCATTATATTGTTTTTATTGCAAATTATTATTTGGAACATATTTATACTCGTATTTATTGGAATTTTTACAATCATCTTAAATTTATTCTATCTTGAAAGTCATCATTCGTTTTTGTTGCAAAGTATAAATTTGGATACATTTTAAAATACTTGGAATTATTTACAATTTTCCAAAATTTTATTTCTTTTTGAAAATAGTAATTAAATTAAAAAGGTGATAACCGTGATGGTTTCAAAAGTTATATAAAAAATAGTTGTGCTTTTTCAAGCTTGCTTGCAATTTCCTTGTTTCAAAGTTTAGAAAAAAAAAAGTTATTTCACTTGTTAAAACTTCTCTGTCTAATGTCTGCATCTGTAAAAATTTTAATATAATGTTTTATGAAAGGATAAAATTGTTCAATGAAGATGATTTCGTTATTTGTAAACTATATACAGAAAAGCTAGAGCGGGTTCAAGCCTGTAGTATCAGAAAATACATGAATTATTTGAAGATGAAGTAAAGATAAAACCGCCTATGTATCCTTATACTGATTCTACAGTTCAAGATGCTTCAACTGATGTAATAGACAATAAATTAAACGTAAAACAGGTAAATAAGCGATGATAGAGCGGTGATTACGAAACTTGCATGTCAGGAGGATAGGACCTGTCGTTATAAGGCTAGGTTAAACTGTATTTTGTGCAACTTAAACTTTATTTTCCTGTTCCAAGTTAAAAGCTAGTTGTGCTTATTTTGTTTACACTGTACTATTTTGTGGGTAAATGTATTCATAAACTTGTTAGATTATTTTGTGTGATTATGATTAAGTAGAGTTTTGAAACTCATTATATTATTGTTGAAAATCGCTTCATTCTCCAATAATACCAACCTAAACCGGATATTCAAATCATAATTAAAAACAATAAAATTTTACTGTCTATGACTTTTTATATCAAATTCCATTCTGCATCCATATATTTATATGACAAAATTAATAACCTATAAAACGTTTATCCGTATAACTTAGACATTTTATAATGATAGCTTAAAAGTATTCAGAAGGGAATTGACAATCAAAGTGACATAAAAGCGAGTTTGCTTGTCGCCTCCGATCCTTACTTAGGCCGAGCGTTTTACGGACATCAAAGAGATTCAGTTTTACGACTTATGCATATTTAATTAATTGCAACTTGCAATAATAATGTACAGGGAATATTTATTGACGCAACGTATTTCAAAATTTTATATGACATGTTATGTATCCTCGAAAGGAGTAATTAAAATGTAACGGGACCGCCGCTTTATGTGCCGCTGTCAATCAGCTTGCGAAATGTACTGTGCATATCTTATTTCATATAAAGTTAATAGCAGTGAAGAAACTCTTAATTTTTTTCTAGAGTTGTCTTTAAATTACTTTTTAGTTTTGATGTATATATTTTTTTTCCCATTCCATGAAGAAGAATATTCCAAAAATATTGTGGAATCATGATTGTACATTATACGGTAAGTAGAAATTAGTAGTTGAGTCTTAACTGATTTGGTTCTGAATCGAATATGAATGAAATATTTATTTTATAAACGACACCATAAGTTATAAAATACATTTCATCTCTGCAAAATTTAACGCAACATCCAATCAAAAGCTCAAACAAACTCGCAAAACCATCAAAAACTTCAACAAAATCTTATCATTAAAAACTCCCCTGACCGTCTGCCAAGACCCCTAATTGATAATTAGTATTCCTGACCACTGTCCAGCCTACGTGCTAGCAGGGTGTGAGGGGGGGGGAGGGGGAGGCTGCGTCAGCACGTCTACAAGACGTCTGTTATTGACATAAGATGGTAACTGGTAACCTTAGGGACGGACGTGATGTGGCTGTAATTACAAATGCACTGCAATTTAAAATAGACCTTGATGCGAATGCGGAGAGATGATAATTTAAAGTCAGATTCACGGATTTGAAGGAAGTGGTTGTGATTGACGTGTCATGTCAGATTGAAAAGGTGTTTGAGTTGAATGAATCAGGTGTGAAGGGCCTTGTGGGTTTCGCTTTGACTTTCGTAGCTTTGTTATAAATACTTTAAAGATTATTCCGGTTGTAATTTCATTATTTTTAAAGAACTTATAATTGCATTTACGTAATATTTATAATGTTTTAGTTTAGTTTGATTTGTCATGATCGCACAAAATGCATTCATTATAATTATATTTTTCGGTTTATAGAAATTTATAGGCAAAAAGAACAGTAGGAGTTATCCTACCGTCCACATGGAAAAATTATCCAGAATTCAAAACATAGGGCAAACCAATATAGTTACTTTTAATTTGGAGTATGTCATATCCTTTTCTTAAAACTATGGTGCTAAATCGATATACCTTTCAACAGCATTGCACTTCATTAAATAAAACTCTTAAACCAATAGTCCCAGCATTTAAAGACAGCAATGACTCAACAGCAAGATTTCAATCTGCAAAGCACCGATCAGTATTACCATAATTCTATATAAATAATTCATCAGTGACCTACCGCAACACGCCTCAGGCGGCCCCACCCTGTAAAAACTATGAGCAAGCGATTGGATATCGTAATGTTTATTGTTTTCTGCAGATCTAGTAATATTAACTTGGATTTGATATGACTCAGATATGTCTTGGGTATTAAAGTCTAGGTTTATTGGGTATTTGAGGTTTATTTATTGGTACAAATCTTTGGGTATTGTTTAACGGACACGCCTTTATTCTCAAATTGAGACGTATTACAATTATATTGTGTTAACAAATGAGTAAAGTTCGAACTTTAATTTATAACTGTTATAAATTAATTTCACATATTTTTCTCAGCAACTTTTTTATTAAATACAATAAAATACAATATTCTAGAAACACCAACAACATTAAAAATAATACAGAGAATTGTGCATTGTATTAAATGAAACAATTACCTTATCACTAAAAGCGATCCCTTTCAGGCAACATACATGCATAAAAAGTTTTTTAAACCCTGTTTAATCAAGTTTTCAAGGCATTCTGTTTTTTTTTTTGGTGTATATGATAATTAAAAAAATATAGTGTAGGCTTCACTATACGTACTTTCATTTATATCCCTTTATACGGAATAACTATTTTACTTTTAAGCAATGCTAAAGTCAAAGTCCCACAAAACAGCTACGGCAACATCATTGGCCCCTTTTAACCTCTCGAATTCAATTGTCTCATTATTCATCGAGAGATTGGTAATCCGAAAACAAGCCCCGACAGGGCTGCGCAGAACACTAATGAATCAGGTGCCACTGAGCATATGCAGATGCACTCGTTATACATAAATTATATAGCTGCTATTATACAGAGGTAGTGGAAGTCCAGTAATGAAGACAAAAGTAGACTTGATAATAATTACTTAGTCTAAATTAATATATATAATATAACTTTGATGTTGGCAATAATTTTCTGAAATATTAACTCTATAGAGGTAAATAATGTTAATGATATTTCAATATCAAAGATCTTTAACTTGAAATCACAAAGCTAAGAAAGTACAAAAATCTACAAAATAATATTTTTAATCAGGACTTGTTTTATAGAAAACTCTCCCTCTTAAGAAAACTTGAACAGTTTTTAAGTAAAAAATAGAGAAACAAAATCTTCCCCTAAACTATGACCATACTAACACTTTACATATATAACGTTTTTGAAGTCTAGTCTGGATAGAACTGCAAGCTCCCAGTATATCTGAATCCTAAACATATTCAAATCAGTTACATGCACCCTGATTAGATCAACTCCAAGTTTTTTAACCATTATTGCTCTGACTTAAGATTGGATAAGGTGCCGCAATTTAGTGATAAATTTTTATTTTATTCATTAATTTTTATATGCAAAATGAAAAAATGCAAAAGTCAAGAAAAATCTCCTTAATCATTAATTTAAATGTACAAATAGGTAAAGTACCTACTTTGAAAAACGGCAATATATTTTAAGTTAGTATACTGAATCATCATCGTTGTCGAGAATCCTCCTAATTTGTAATTTTATCACCTCACGTCACATTTATATACTATAAATTAATATTTAACTTATAGATGTGAATAAAATGTTCCCGCGTTTTCCTTAACAAATTCTGTAAATACAATCTAAAGATCACAGTCAATATGTCTCATATTCAATTCAGATTGCAGAATATTATTCAAGTGGCATCAACTATCTAAATAAGGGCGATTCCAGGCTTTGCGACGCACGACCTCCTAAATATTCCGCGCGATGCCTCGCCGGCGATGCTTATGAGATGCATGCAGGAGATAGCCTATTTGCCGGACTCTCCGATGCACAGGGGAGATATGGTAATCGGGAAAAAGTCGCCTGTGTCTGCTACTGTGATCGGCCCTTAAACGGTGACTGGCCCTTTACTAGTACTTCGGTTTGTGTCGGGTTGGCAGTTTCGCAGCGACTTTATAATAAGCCTGTTGATAGTTTCTGCAGCGTTTGCATAACCTCCCTTTATCGTAGATGAAAATGGCTAAATTATTGCGAAATGTAACAAAATGTCAAAAATAAATATTTTTGACAACAAGTATTTCGTTAAAAAATCTAAACTTTAGTAGAAATCGCATAAATAACAAATATTTTTTAAAGTTTCATGCGCATTTACATAAAAATATAACAAGCATAGTTAGCAACCTCTAAAACAAAACTCTGTGGCTTACACCACCAGACACCGCTAGAAAAACTTCAGTCCCAGAAAAAACTAAACAGAAACAAAATCAGAACTGTATGTAACAGAATTAGCCTCAAGTTTCCTCCGCAATCGTCCGAAGAATTACAGTGCATCTGAAATGCCGAGTTCATCAAAAGAATCCCGCGCAGACGGCCGTCCGTCGAATACAAAGGAGAGGGTGGAACCCGCGTCAGCCACGTCCTTAAACCGCTGGGACACTTGTTCTTAGACTTTTGCAGTAGAAAATATGACACAATATTGATAATCGATTATGTCCTAATCTTTAGTGATTTAAGCGCTGCACTATTTAAGATAATATTCTGTAGAATTTTGATTCTTGCAAATAGACATTTGGCTAATTTAACGTGGTTTTAATAACTAATTTGTTTAAAGAATGAAAATATCGCTAAGGAATTTGAAAAAGATGAAGAACGCTGATACCTGTCCATGTGTGAGAAATAATTAAAATATTATACCAAATAGAGTACAACTACTAATATACTTTGCATTTTTTAACTTTTTGACTTAATAATAATGAATAGATCTATAATGTAAAACGGGGTACTGCCAATACAATCTTAATATACATAAAAAAGCTGATCGGTTCCTTAGTTCCCAAAGAATTAGAGTAAGACTACATTTCGAAGTGAACTAGCCGTCTAACCTAGAATTGTCAAGAAGTATAGGGGGTGAGTTGGGTGGGACAAAAAACATTTGCTTCCACTAACGAAACAATCGCGGGCATAATTGATTTTAACGTTGACTCGACTGTGGGTTTGGTTCAGAATGTCCTCGAGAGGGTAAGTACATTTACCGTCAGGTGAATAAGCGCTTGATTTCTCACATTATGTTTTGTTAAATTCTAATATTTTAGTCCAGTAAATAAATCTATTTTTGATATAATATCATGTAAGTAAGTTAATTCTCAATTTTACCAATTTTTTTGGATATACTTTATATACGTATTATATTATGATCTTAGTATTAAATAAGATCGTTATTTTTGCCAGAAATTTTTAGAAAATGACATAGTTTGAAACTTTATGACTCAAGCTTCAAAGAAAATTGCATTAACAACACATTAAGGAAACTTTCAATTCGGATTACCAAAAGACCAAGTCAATATCACGAACAACAAACCTCGTTAATGTTTACGACTCAAAGGGGCAACCTTTTTCATTATCAAAACAAACTTACCAAAACGGTGAAATTTAAAACTGCTTACCTGAAAACAAAAACAGAGAAACATTAACAATTGCACCCTGTTAATTACGTAACCATAGATTTACGGGCTGAGGCGTCGCCAATTATGAGTCCCATAAAGCGGAGCATTAGGACCCGATGGCCCACCCTTCGAGGAGGCAATACGGAAGACCCCGCTGTATGTATGAACAGAGATATTTTACATGTAACATTCAATCTTAATAATATTGTTTAGATTTTGTTATTTCAACTAGATGGACGGACTGGTAAATACCACGAGTTTTTGGTTGGGTGCCTTTTGTGATGAATTAACTCGTACGAAAAAAATGCCATAGATTTTAAATACAAATTAAACACAATGCGTTATTAAAAAAGTAAGATTTTGTCGAAAATAATTTATCAAGAAATATATTGGCAAGAGATTGTTCCAGAACTATTTTTGACGAAATCCAAATTTCACTGTATTTATATAATTACAAGTTCAAAAATAGTCTTACTATAACATAGCATATAGGCCCAGATCAGCTAGATAATGGAATGCAGTTTACAAAGGGATTTAAATAATACCGTGCAATTTTAAATACGAAGCAATAACAGTATTGTCCGTTACAGGAGCCATCCTCGATATCTCCACTCCGTGGGTACTCCCGTACAAGTGGCTGCAAAAGGACGCTTCCCTAATCCATTTACGATATAAGAGGTATAAATCAAACTTAATACGAGCTACACGTGTTGATAACGCACACATGCATATTCCAAGATGGCGGGATAGGATTAAAAATGACGGATGTTTACGGTTTCCGGTTCCGCTGGGGATTTGATTAGAATCCATATTTGAATGTATATTGACGAACTCTGGAGTGGTCTAGATTATGTACGTATTTATATGCACGGAAACTGAATTTAAGGAATCTTTGGACACTGAAAGAAGTACTTATTAGAATGTATTTAAAATTACATTTCTTTCGCATTTCATGAGATCTTAACACCAGTTAAAACTAAGATCCACTGAGCATTTTCAAATACTTATATATTTAGACACCATGCTGAAATATTAATGATATTAATAAAAAGAGACAAACACATGATCTAAGTCGGTTTTGATTTGTCAAACAGATGCTATCGAATATAAAGATCGAAAACTGATACCAATAACCCAGAGTCTTCTGCAACATTCATACCCCATACCTTATATATACAACAACAACATACAACCGTCTCGTCCTTTTCATTAGTACATCAAAGAATCCACACACACACCAGTCAGATGAAGCGCAAATGTGTGCTAGGTGGCATGAAAATGGAATTAAGGGGGGTAAAATGCAAAGGAATCAAGGGGTGGTGGGGGGCGAAATTGTCCCAGACCGGACACTTTGAACGAATTATGACGGTCATTATTAGAACGTGGACAGAATTAAATTGCCTCCCCTGTAGGGAACCTTCCGGCTAAGTATTCCGCATAATGTTACCTGTCTGAAGGCAACACTTATCTGAGGATCGTATTGGCTTTTTTGAGTGGATTGGATTAGGTTTGGTCTTGATTTTAATGTAGTATTGTTGGGTAGTGAAACTTGATAAGACATCAAATATACTGAGAGTAGATATTTATCCTGAGGTAAATATGTTTATCGGTGTATTTAGTTATTTCTTGCAACGCACCGTTTTGAATTTTATAATTAACGATAGAAAAACAAAATAAAAAAAAACCAAGGGGTCAAGTTTATGGTAAGTATTATGGTATTTAACGATAATGATTATTTGGGTGAGCTTTAACAAAAAGCGTGAAAATATCAGAAAACTTAAAACCATGTAATTTATATTTGAAATTTAATCGTTGCAATTATTTTTGATGTAGACAAGTCACGAGTAGATAAGATTATGTATCACGTTATTATAGAAACAATTATCAAAGTCTAACATAATTCTTTTATCAATGAATAATAATTATCGCAATATTCGTACTTTGTTTTTGTCGTGACGTAGCATGATTTGGGTTTTCCCCAGTCAAAATTGATTGATGTATTATACATTATTATCGCTAATATAGATAGACAGTAGGTGCAAATAGCTTGCACCTACTACTGTCTATCTTACGTCACCCAAATTGTAACACAAGTCAAGCAATTGTAGCCCAGTAGGGCTAGGTGTTGATAGATAACTCTTTATTGTACACCACAAATATAATACAAACTGTAACAAGACAATACATCGGAGTACAAAGGGCGGCCTTATCGCTGTGAGTGATCTCCGCCAGGCAACCTTTGGATGGACAGGAAAGAAATAGAACGACATAGACAGATTACAAAGATAGGTGTTGTTATATGTATTGCCCAGCAAAAGAAAATTCTAGAGACGTTTATCTGTATGCTATTTTGAGTCCTTTCTCTGTCATGAAGACACGAGCGAAAACCAGCAGACGCAAAAAAACATCATAATCTTATCTGCTATCCAAGGTAATAATTACTTAACAGAAACAAGCCATTCAGATTATAATCACAGCAAATAATCCAACCGATAGAGTGGACAAATTTGCAGAACTAGCTCAAACATCTGGCTCACCTTATCAATGGACGCTATGCAAACAGATTAGATATTTAGCGTTATAATCCCGTGAAGCTCATGGCTATTAATGCTGGCAATAAGATATTAAAAGGATTTTTAGAGAAAGAGCAATGTGACACGTTTTGTCACTGTTGCTAGAAAAAGCCACTGTTTGAAATCAGGTCCTTTTTCCGGGGTTCCGAGGTTTCGCCAAATGGCAAAAACTTTAACGATTTTAACATAAAACTAGAAACTAATTTTTTTTTTCAATATAACCTTGTGTTGGTGGTGATTTATGAACAGGTGTTCAATTTTTTTCTACACTGAATAGTTTGCGCGAAGGTCACTTCAAAAGAGGTAAAAAGTCCCTCCTATCATTTCTAAAATGAGAATGAATGATAAAATAAATAATGTACATTAACATGCAAACATCTACAAAAATTGATTTAAACGAAATCAAGCAAATCGTTTTTTTTATACCTACGTAATAAATCGTAAATTTAAATTTCATTCTTAATGTTAAGTGACGTTGATTGAGGTTAGTACTTGGATCGGACGGACCGAAACATTTTGCACTATTTTTTATATTTATTGTATACACATTTAATATAATACGGAACCTTGGTGCATAAATCCATCTCAAACTTATCAAATTTATTAGAATTGTGGTAGCGAACAAGCAAATTTAACCAAGCCGTTCGTTTACCTTCTTGGTGCAAGTCCAACAGAGTATTATTGTACATTGAATGTTCTAGAGAAAGTCGAGTTATAGTTTCCTTTTGATTATTATTCTGTTAATCTGTAATGGGGGAAATAATGGTAATCGTTAATAATATGTTGATTGACTTAAATTGTAAAGAAACACCAAAGACTCTATTTTAAATTTTAGTATTGAGTTATTATAACTTTTGAAACTATCATGGTTATCAATATGATTTAGATTTTTAACCGATTTGTTCAACCGTGATCATGGCGCATGTAACTGTGCCGAAGTGTCGAGAAACTCGAAAGACAATCAATCATGGTAAATATCCCGTTATAAATCTAAATAATATTGAGTTATTATTTCTAATAATATTCAAAAGGTATTTATGTTATTAAATAACCTGTTTTGCCTTGTGACTTTCACCAACCCGCACTGCCAGCGTAGTGAATTGAGGTCTAATCTCTCTCGTTAAGAGAGAAGTCCCTGTGTCCCAGCAGTGGGAAAGTACTTAGTGGCGCTTAAGCTTTATAACCTGTAGGTTGAAATGATGAATCAGGTGACAGATTGTGCCATTATTAAGAATGTGGGTGATCGGTAGAATTGAATACAAAAAAGTTCAGTTAGGCTGGCAACACTTTTTAAAAAAGCAATCAACTTAATATGGCTTAGGTTTACCGATCAACTGAGAAGTTCTATTTGAGTTTATTTTCATACACATTTGAGTTAGTAAAACAAAACGATACTCGTGATTATAATCAAGACAATTTTTTTATCTATACTAATACTAGCTGACCCCAGCAAACGTAGTTTTGCAAAATGAAAAATAGATAGTAGCTGATTCTCAGACCTACTAAATACGCATATAAAATTTGGTAAGAATCGGTAAAGCTGTTTCGGAGGAGTACGGTAACTAACATTGTGACATGGAAATTTTGTATAAATACCTCTATACTAGCTGACCCCAGCAAACGTTGTTTTCCAAAATAAAAAATAGATGTTGGCCGATTCTCATATTTATTCATATTCATTCATTTATTCGTTGATTCATGTGGTTACAAATGGTGTTAAGTTTTATATATACCCTGACATGAGCCCCGTTGGGACATTACAACTGATACAAAAGTAGTCTTAGACTATAGTAGGTAAGAAACTTTTACTCAATATGCTCACAAAATTTCATATGAATCGGTCAAGCCGTTTCGGAGGAGTACGGGAACGAAAACTGTGACACGAGAATTTTATATATTAGATTAGAACCTGATGAGTTTATTTGTTCGAACGCTCTAATCTCAAACTCAAACTTTTGACCCGATTTCAAAAACTTTTGACTTTGACTTTGAGTCCTTTTTACCGCGGAAAAAAACTATAAAAACGGGAACCCCTGCTGTGAAAAGCTAGGTTCAACATATTTTAGATGTCGCCGAAACCCGCTTTATCCTACAATTTGTACTTCAGTTGTACTGTAATATTGCTACTAGCTACAAAGCATTGCCGCGGTAGATTTGTTGCCATAACAAACACAAACGTTAAATATTGGTAGTGATTATTTCAGTAGATAATGCGTTCATCTGGGTTGCTTCACAATTTTCAGCATCATCATCATTATTTTAGCTGTAATTTTTTGTACATGCCTCTTTCGATAAATTTCAGTTATTTCAGTAGAAATTAGACTGCAACCCTTTATTTTAATGTTTATACCCAAAAGTTATTAAAATAATAAACAATATTAAAAAAAAGCAAAGAAAAGCGTAGATATTATTCAAGGCTTGAATTGCGAGACCGAAAACGCCTCATATTTTTTAAAGTCATATGAAGTCATGTTTAAAAATTATTGATAAGATTAATAAAAAGATATTAATTGTAAAATGTATTATTTAATTTTTTAGAGTAAGTAGTACATAGCAAATATGGTATTGTATTTTTGATAATACATTAAAAACATAATAACAAAATTACTAAGCCTGCAATTTGAAGTAAAAACAAGTTATTTAACAACAAATCACGCGAAAAGTAATAGTTATTATCTGCAAGAGCAGTAAAATGAAATTTTCAAAATAGCGCCGCACAAAGTCCATAGACATTATAGAGGTATCATAACAAGTTTGCCAGAGACAAAGAAGGGATTAGTTTTATTGCGGGTCAGATTGCCCTATTTACTTGTATATTGGCTCGTTATTGAACAGACCGATTGCCGTAATCCGGGACATCTGGAAATTTTATGAGGTGGCAACACTGAAAGAAGAAATATTTAAAGGAATTTTTAGTAGGTCACGTGAGATGAATGAAACAAATAGTTTTGACGGAGAATTATATGAAATTATCTGTTTTTTTTTTAAGTGTAGAAGTGTCATAAAATCATAATCATTTATTTATCGTTTCATGTGGTTACATTTAGGTGTAACAAAGAAGTGAGATCCTGACTTAAGCCTTGACGTTGGGGCATTACAACATTAAGTTTACTTAATGTAAGTTAAGTTAGTACCTAGGTAACGAACTGATAACTAAAGTTTATAAATAAAGTACCTTACGAAATGATTCAGGTGTCTCAGGATGGTGAAATAAATTAATTTTAATCAAATAAATTTTACACTAATTAAAATTTCTTACGCAGGAAAACTTTAAAAAAAGTTTTGACTGAACTAAACTTTTTCAATTCAGTCGTTGCCCGTCCGCATGTAATACCTTTATACATCTTTTTTATAGAAATATATTTATCTACAACAACGTGGACGTTCAACGCTGCCTTTACTGATTACGGAGCGTTATTACACCCAAAACCATTTAACACAAACTTCGCCACCCATTCCAAAACTCAACCCTTTAACTGACAAAAACACAACTCGATAACAATATTTTGACAACACTAATTCCGCTCCATTATCGTTAACTCAGTCTATTAACACGTATAAATTTAGCGATGTACGTAAACTTTACCAGTATCGATGAAATGTAAACACAGCGAAGAGGAAAATGGGCCAAAAGCGGGCACGGGGTAAAACCAGCTATTTTATCGACGGCTAAAGTCAGCAAAGAATATTAAAACAATGGTTGAGCTAAATACAGGACAGGGGCGGTTATTACAATATTTGCTAGGATCCCGTTATTTTTAAGTATCACGTCTGCGGTTCTCAAATTTTAGGGGCGGTTGATGTATGAGATGGCGTATCGCATGACGTTTTATGATCGTTTATGAAATTGGATTTTGGTGTAACTTTGATAATTTGATATGGAATTACACCCTTTTTAACCCCCGACCAAAAAAGAGGGGTGTTATAAGTTTGACGTGTCTGTCTGTCTGTCTGTCTGTCTGTCTGTCTGTCTGTCTGTCTGTCTGTCTGTCTGTCTGTCTGTGTCACCATAGCTCCCGAACGGATGGAGCGATTTCAATTTAGTTTTTTTTGTATGAAAGGTGAGTTTTGCGCGAGTGTTCTTAGACATGTTTCATGAAAATCGGTTGGGCCGTTTAAAAGTTATGGGGGTGAGAGTGGGGAAGCAAAACCGAAAATCTGCAAATATACTAGTGTGGGGTATCAAATGAAAACGCATCGCGTCCACATTACATAATATTATGTTGTTTAAAAAAAAAGGAAATTATGGCATATGAATCGGGGGTTTTTCTTAAATTTTAAATTTAGATTTATTATTGATGTCGCAAACTGCGGCTGTTTATTTTTAATTAACGCTGAGTTAAGTAGCTATTTTCTGAATGGTATTTATAATTTGAAAAGATTGTTTTTAAATGCGGAATTTTTAATTTAATATATAATATTTATTGCATTTCAATAACCTCAATAATGAGTTATTCTTAAATATCACATGGCTACATAAAACATATCAAGACGTAAAATGGGTAACACGCCATGATTAGACACAAAACATATCTCCAAAACAGTTTAGAGAGATGCCTAAAATAATAAATTCACTAGACCCATTCTCACGAAGCAGACCTAAATAATAACTTATGAAAAGTTTGAGAGCCACCCCCGGCGTCATAGCGAAACGACACAGTGTTGTAAATTATAATGTTTTATGGTTTAATACTGCAGATAAGGCGAGGAGAAGGTGGGCACGGTGGGGTACGGAGCCTATTATGAGCCGTGTTAACCGGCCGCCGCGTGATAAGGGGCACCAGACGAACTGCTGTGACGGTTTATTATGGCAAGGTTTTAGTTGTTACAGCGCGCATTATGGCAGATATAGTGCTTTTAGGTACTGAGACGATGTTTACACAGGCTACGCAGGCTGGAAGCCTGAGGGACTCGAAGACTGGGCATCTTAAGAGTATTTTTTAACCCTAGACGATAAAAGAGGGGTGTTGTAGGTTTGACGTGACTGTGTGGATGTCTGTGGTATCGTAGCTCCCGAACGCATAGAGCGATTTCAATTTAGATTTTTTTTGTGTAAAAGGTGGCGTTTGCGAGTGTTAGTGTCGGAAGATGAACAGGATATTTTCAAATATACTTGAGGGGTCTCAAATTAAAGCGTATCACGTGCACATTACAAAATAATATGATTTTTTACTTAAACTAAAGTTTTGGAATCGGGGCTTATTTAAATTATATTCTCTTCCCTTCCCATTCCTTCACATTTTCATTTATACACCAACAGTAAAAAGTTTGACTAGTTTACCAGTAAAATTCGTAAATAATTGTTTTTGCTGATTAAAGCTTAATAATTTATTTTGTCGTCACACATTGAATTCTGGAAATATTTTATGTATCCATAGGATTTGTTATGTTAATCAGCTAACTAATATCTGTGATTGCCTAGATTCATTGTAATTTTATTCATAAACTACAGAAATTTTAGGGCAACCGCAAAATTTATAATTAAACATAAAATGTACGGCTAAATAACATGTGACATAGCTTAATTATACTCTCATTCGATAAAGAAATATCATATTCAACTCAAAAATTTAATTTTAGTTTGGATTTTAAGTTTAGCTGACAATTGTATAAATGTTGATAAGTTATAAATAGATCATGTTAATTATAATATAAACTTAACTAGGTCAACAAGGCCTAAATAATGTATTACTAGCTTTTACGGAATGGCGTTGCCCGTTTTTTTTATAAATTTACCCGCGGGTACAATGTATTTCCGCGGTAAAAAGTGGCCTTCCTCGGTACGAGCTACCTAATACTGAATATTTTTTTTTAATCCTACCAGTAGTTACTGAGATAAGCGCGTTTAAACAAACAAACTGCTTAGCTTTATAAAATTAATTTAGAAATAAATAATTTTCCGGACAATTTACAAAGCATCACCTAACCCCAAACTAAGCAGAGGTTGTATCTACTATGGGTAGGTTAGGTGACTGATACACTACATAGATATTTTTTTTTGTAAAACCTATCTACATAGTGATACATAGAAAGCACCCAGACCTGAAAACTAACTAAAATTTTACAAAATCTAGTCCCCTGGCGGGAATCGAACTTTCAACCTCCTGCGCCTCAGCCGGCCCTTCACCCACTGAGCCACAGAGGTCGTACAAGTGTTTTATAATGGAGTACATTTCAAGTCACCTCGCTCGTTTGCGCCATTCCATCTGCACACACCCCAGAATATGATTTTTAACGAGCCATCCCCAAGTATGTAATTGCCACTGAATGCGTTTCGTAATGATTATTTATGTAGCGTGGAGGGTGGCAAGGAAAATGAGGGGGTGAAAATTATTTTTTACTGCCCCACTCTCCTCTTTGTAGTGGAACTTGCGGCGGAACAACGAGATCAGGAAATTACTGATTAAATTTGGATTGCAAAGTTCTTTATGTTACAAAATTTCGTTGTTATACTTTTTATTGAAGCAAACATGTACTTTACTTGCGAAAATGTTGCAGAGAATCGCAGCCAGTGTAACAATGTTTTGTTCAAGTCGCTGAAATAAAGTGAATTTATCCTTCACTATAAATGTTGCCACCTCAAAATAAAAGTGCATTTCCCTTGCATAATGAAATCGTAAATCGGCCCGCATCGTATAATAGTGAAATATAATTCAGGCGCGGTTTGGCGCGGGAAGCATTGGCCGACATTTTTGCGGGCCGGTTCAATCACGCGTTTTATATGCCACTGCGAAAACACAAGGTAAATATTCCCCGAATTTCGGGAGTTATGATGAGCTGGTAATTTAATTTGTTGGCAGATGTTCGTATTGGGACAAAGTTTATAGAGGGAGTTGGGTTAAAATATTCAATTTCGGGATACGCGCTTGTTTCTATGTAAGTTGTTAGTGTGCTATTGTTGAATTTATTTTACGTAGGTTTTTGCTCTCGTTAACAATATTACAAAACAGTGACTAAGGATTATAAAAATATATTATAATGATTATGATGATTTGTGAATGCTTCTTGTGTCTTACAAACCACGATAGTTCTAAAGATATTAAAATCTTTTAAAGTATTCGATTCGAAATATTATATGATTATTTGTACGTAACAAAGATATTTGAAAAGGCAATTTTATAAGCATTAACAGTTAAAAAAAAAACAATTAAAATAATATGACTGTCGCGGTGGGCGAAGGGCCGCTTGCGACGCAGGATGTAGCGGGTTCGAATCCCGACGAGGGGTCAAGTGTTTGTATGTTTTGCAAGCACTTTCTCCTTGGTCTTTGTATAAATGTCTTATATGTTAAGGATATCAGATGTCTAGTACCCGTAACACAAGCTTAGAGCTTACTAAAGGGCTTGATGTTGTTGTGTAGATTCTCCGGAATTATTTATTTTACATTATAAACTAGCAACCAATATAAAAGCTATGTATCTCTGATCAATAACAAAGAGAAGGAAATTGCAAATCAGTCACCAATACCAATTTTTTTCTAGAACTTACCCTTAACATATTCATAAATCTAAGCCCACTATCTCTCAGCAAACAGCCAACCCGCACCCGCACCAATAAAAGCCCAAAACAAAACGACCCAAATTTTAAAAACAGCAAAATTGAAACAGCACCAAACTCAAACGGTTAGATTTATAAACCCGTGCCGACGCTAACACACTTTTACGTGTCGATGGGCCCGCGTAAAAGCCGAAAAAAGCCGAAAAAATAATGAAAAAAGCCGATTCGAGTAGTGTAGGTACATGCATCTTTCGCAGCTGACAAATGGCTGTGGAATGGAGGGATGAGGCGAGTTACACGCCGAAAATCATGCCCGATACTGATAGGGCTAGCACTCCAGCAGGCGATGACAGCTGACTGACAGTATAAACAATAATACTAATAAGGCTTAAAATACAATTTATTTAATTTACTAGCTGACCCCAGCAAACGTTGTTTTGCAAAATGAAAATGTAGTCGATTCTCAGACGTACTGAATACGCATATAAAATTTGGTAAACATCTGTAAAGGTTTCTGAGTAGTACGGTAACTAACATTGTGACATGGAAATTTTATATATTAGAGATTACTTATAAGGTTATTTGATCATTTTGTCTTATATTTAGGCTGCCGTCTCGAGTGAAGTAAAACATAGTTAAAATGATACACGTTTATGACGTCAACGGTTAATTTTATAGGACGAAAGTTGTTGAATGAAAATTGATAATATAAATGTATTAAAGTTATGTTTTCTTTATACAAAAACTTTTGGTTGACAGAAAGGCTATTAGGTGTAGGAAAACAAAATGCTTTGATGTAGAAGAAAAATAGCAACACTAATGTAATGTGTCAAATATCTGCTTACATCCAAGCATCAGCATGAGCAGCTGGTGAACTTAGCTTACCGCATTTTAAGAAGCAATGTACTGTAAATTAGGTGATCAATGATCAATTATTTTTAATCCTGAATGACAATTAGCTTAAAAGGTCTCCCTGCTCACCATCTGCGTTCGCCTCCCAAATCGCAGCCAAGGTTAATGGTAACCCTATCTCACTTTTATCCAAACGCCATCAATAAAAAAGCCTTTAAAAAACAAAACTCATGACGTCACGAGGTACGTTTTCGCGCCGACACCGGCCAGCGAATAAATCAACGGATACGCTAGTATGGAGACGGCTTTTGCCGAACTGTGGCGTTTTATGACCCTTTGATTTACAACAACACTATTTCGGTGCGTATTTTAATTTATTAATCACAATGGTAAGCCGGACTCTACATCAATAAAAATCTGTGTTGCCCGCGATGAATTGATTTGGTAAACGGATTTTGGCTTTTCCACTTCGTTCCTATCGCCTTGTCAATTGACGGGAGTGATTTAGCGCGATGAGTCGCCTCCCATCACTGGTTCGGTTTTGAAGGAGACAATCAAGTCAAAAGTTTACGACGCCTTGTCGTAGAACAAATTAACGGCAAAATAATAATAACACCCGTCAGGGCGACACAAATCTTCTTCTTGCATTAAGCTCGCTGCAGAGCTCAAACGAATGCACACGCACATTATTCCGCTCCTATTTAAAGCAGTGGCATTTCACATATCGATTTATCACTGAAATATTATTGTCATAAAATAATAAAACAATGACAGCGTCATGTGTTTCGGACAAGCGTAGAGCCACTAAATTGTCGTTCGCAAAATTTATACGTCGGAGAGACTTACAGAGCGCCTGTTTAATATAATTTATTCGTAACGAATAATGGACTGTGTGTCATAAGCATAAACCATATTTTACTAATTATGTGAACAGATGTGTGATGCGTGCTTAGTTATGAAACACTAACGAGTAATATCTCCTTTAATTGGAATTATAACTTACGACGTTTTGTGTAATATTCTCTTCAGATCAATTAAATTTAGAAATATTATTAATGTATAGATTATTTAATTAGGATCAATTGACGATTGAGCTCCTTTATTAATTTATTTTTTATGATGTTAAAATAAAGAAAACGTACAAAAGTCTTTTGAATTTTATTTTGAACATAATTTGTCATAAATAAACGTAAACTGTGTTCATATTTATCTACATCCATAATTTATATGTAAGTACGTAGTAACCTCCATATTATCGTCAAAATTTGCTTTTTCCATATAATTTATTTTAACTTTAATTTTTTTTTTTTTAACGATTTTATTAAGAATTTATCTTATTTAACGAAAGCCGTCTCTGTATTCCCTAAGCCGTTGACTTTGACAGACAGCAAGCGCATCATGGTTGATCAACTAGTGGGCCGATCCGTCGCCCTCCCGCTCACTCACTCACTCATTCATTCATTCACTCCGTCGGACCCGAGTGATCACCTTACGTGCTGCCTTTTTTTGCGAAATCCGATTCGAAAAAGGAAGAGCTGTGACGGTTCTCTCTGAGATATTAATTTGATCGGGATTTGAATATGGAGTCAGGGATGATTTTAATCGATTGGAGGTTAATCGGATGGAAGAATTGTTGTTTTATTCGATTATAATAAATCGATGCGATTTAGATTTTTTTGTAAAGGGTTTTACTTAGTATATATTGTAATTTGCTTTTGCATTAGTATTATTATTTTATAAGAATATATATTTTCATAGTAACAAGTAGCATTACTGTTCAAGGTCTCAATCCATATTTTACATAGGTATACAATTTAACTCATAACTCTAGTTAAAACACGTCAACTATTTATAAAATGCGGTTATTCGATTGGCTTAACTAGTTTAGCTTCTCTAAGATCATCATTATGAACAAATAGTTTAAGTACTTGTCTTAGAACAGAGTGTCACTATTTTATTCTGATTAAAATTTAATTTGCAAGAAGGCATAATCATGTTATATGCAGAATAATATTTTTTTCAGTTACGGTAAATAAAAAAAAGTTATGAAGAATTCAGTAGTATTCATTATTCATAAAAGTGACTTTTATAATTTCAAACGCAAATGCGAAAAGTCTTACACTTTTCTTAAACTGCATTACGAAAAATTCAAAATTCGTACGGTCACTCCACCTTCTATTCAAATTCCTAATTCAAATGTTTATTTCAGGGCAGGTGCCGGGTGGTCCCGCTGACAGCTGACGGACGACAAGTGACATCTGACAAGTGACAACTGACAAAGGTGACAAGTGTCAGTAAATGGTCCGTGCGTAGAAGCGAGGCGGGGTGCTTTCTTTTGTTGGGGGAAGGTAGGGTAAATGTTTGTACAGTGACTTGGGAGATTTGTATTTTCTCGGGCTGAATAAACTTTTTCGATGTTTGTGTTTCATAACTAGCTTTGACTTGCTCTTAAAAAATGATTTTAGATATTTTTTACGACTAAATTGTTATGTTGTAGTCCTGCAAATATTTTTTACGTGGATTGGTAGTATTTATTACTATATTTTTTTTTATTTCTTAACACTTTTTTAATTAATGCCTTTTGATTTAATTATTTTAAATCGTGTCATTTTGTATAATGAAAAAATCTGTAAGTTTACGGTCTTACAGACAAACCAGATTTAAAAATCAAGATTGCAAATACTATACATGTAGTAAAAAACCGTGTTGTCTAAGTGAGAAGACAATCAACTTTTATTTCGAACGTCGTGGGTTCAAACCCAGTCACGCACCTCTGCATTTTTCATCTTGAGAAATTTATGTTCGGTTTGAAGTCGTGCTTTAACGGTGAAAGCAAACATCGTGAGGAAACCGGCATGTTCTGAGAACTTAAAAGAGTTTGAAGAACATGAGACATTCACCAACCCGCAGTTGGCCAGCGTGGTGAATGCCTCGGAGGCATTCGGGGATCACAGACAGTGCCTGAGACCTGTCGCCATTTCATCCATCCCGCATTTATTCTATTTTTGACATCTCTGTCAATTTCACAATCACTCTGTACAACTGAACCGAGGTACTTGAAGTCGGAGCAAACTGGTAGGAATACACCATCTAAGGCAATATTGTCAAAATTGGATGGACCACCGAAGTCACTAAACAGATGTTCTGTTTTGGTCCTACTAATCTTCAGTCCGACACTCTCCAATTTCGACTGCCATTTTCCCAGTCTGCTCTGGACATCGGCCGCATCTTCTCCAACAAGGACAATGTCATCGGCGAACAGCATGCACCAGGGTGCCTCCTTCTGGATGTCCGATGTAAGCGCATCCATCACCAAAAGGAACAAATAAGGGCTTAAAGCCGATCCCTGGTGTAAGCCTACTGCCACATTGAACTCGCCGAAATTGTCCCTTCATTACTAAATAATACACATACATACATACAATCATACATTCTCAATATATACACATTTCCTTACAAACAACTCGTCCTACAACAAACGGGGCCCAGATTACAAGCACGAATAATCGCAGTTAACTCAACTATCATATAATAGGAACTGGCAAGTCAGTCGTTTTGTGAAGGTTCCGTATGAATGAGATTTGTTCCTGATTTATTTTCTAGTGTTTTATTAGTTTGTTTAAATTTTAACAGCATTTCGTTTATATATGTATAAACTACATAATATTGATGTATAATATGGCAAATAATATCAAATAAATAGTCCACACTCACACATCTACGGGTTGCTTTTTTCATATATTTTTTTTTAGGTTTACTCTGTCTGTCCGTTTTCACTCAAAAACCACTGAACCCATTTAGATGGAACTTGGTGCACAGATTTTCTAGAACCTGAGTCAAGACTAAGGCTACTTTTTACAGCGGAAAATAAATAATTCCTCGAGAAAATACATTAAACGCGTAACGCGGGCACTACCTATTTATGATAATTTAGCATATTTTATACCACGTCCAAACTTATCAACTTGTTTTAAGATTTTAGTAATAGTTCGTTTTCACACAGTACCCTAGAAAGTCGGAATTCTCAGCACGTCTGGGCTGATTGACGGGCGTCGGGGCAGTGCTTACCCCACCGGGGTACGTATTACCCCATCGGGCGGAATGGTGCGGGGTGAGGGGGGTACATGCGAAAAATGTCATTAATGCACTGCGGGGGTAAAGTGTTGGGCGCTGTTAGCGGCTGGACGTCGGTCAATGAGGTTATCGCGATTATGCTGTTGTAGGTCTTTATGGTTGGACCTAGGTTATAGTTCTATTGTGATAAATATTTTGAATAAGTCTTAACAGAGACCATTCTCTGATAAGACTTATTGAGTGAAAATTATACTTTGGGGATTATTTTTAACCCACGCAAAAGGGGTGTTATAGTGTGTTATAGGGGTGGTGTAGGTGTGCCTGTCCATCTGTCTGTCGCATCGATTTAACCTAATTCGATTCTATTTCTGTTGATTTAAAGATAGATTTTAAATCGTTTTAGCCGTTTTACAGATATGGTTAGGCAAAATTGAATGTTTACAAATAAAATAAAATAAAATTTACACTGTTGGGTACCAAATGAAAGATAGCTTAAACTTCATAAAACTGCAGGTTGAATAATGGATATATGATAATTGATATTTTTGACCTGATGTTGTGTAAATAGTTTTGTTAATTTTAAATATAATATTATTAAGAGTCAGTGTGTCGTCAAAATAAATAAATATCGCTGGATCTACAAAGAAATTTACATAGCAACACCTAGAGAAGTAAGCTTGTGACGTATTATTCTAGTCATCCGCGGTTGTCTGGAAGAAATGCTTTTAGCAATAAGAGCGCCGATAACGCATTCTAGGTTTAATTTTAACTTCTTATTGTGTTGTTTCTTTGTTTGGTGTGTAATAAAGTATATTCTATACTATTTTATTATATTCCGCTATACTTTATCACTAAAATTCTTTATTCGTACGTTTGTACATTAGATTGTCTGCCTAATTCACCCGTCTTATTAATATCAACAATATATGAAGCGGTCTTCACTCGAACACTCGCGAACAAGTTGTAACAACTGAAAAGTTAGCTAATTCTCGACACACGCTCGGAGCCCAATCGACAAACAGATGTCCCCCAATTGTTCTATTTCTTTGCCAAGAAACTTTGACGTGACTTATTTATTGCACTTATTATTGTACTGCAGTTGTGTCATTCGTGATTCCGTTTCGAGCCGTGCCTGATTAACTTTTGTAAGTTTTCGTTTGTTTTATTCAGGACATTTGACGTGACTATATTTATAATTAACAGCAAAAACATACTATATAATGTGTGTAACTATATATGTATACACAGAGCTACTTACTTTATATAAAAATATTGGTAGGTTCATAATAAATGGAAAGGTTTCTCACATCTCTCACGATTAAAATTTATTTAAATTCAGAATTAAGTATGCGTTTTAAAGAAAATAAAAAGGAATAAAACACATTATTTAAGAAACATGAAAAATAATAATATTATTGATTTTTTTTATATAATCTATTGTAAAATGTATTTTTGGTTCTTTTAAATAAAATAAAGAGAATAAAAATACAAATAAACACACCAATATTTTCCCAAACAGGCCCTCAACTCAGTTTTTCTCTAATTCAGTTTTAGAATTAATATTTATTTATTTTATAAAAAATACAAATTATTATTATTTAAATAAGGCCTTGTGCTGTTTGCCGGCTACGACAGCCCCTTGAATTATTGGATTAACATAATTCGAAATAATTCTAATACTTTGCAGACCACAGAATAAGTGTAGTAAAAAAAACGATTATCTATGTTTCAAACTTTCCGTGGAGAATTTAAAATCAAAGAGATTTTTTCGAAATTTGATTAAAAGTCAATGTGTGCACTCTTTGCCGAGTTGATTTTGCTATTTATGCATTTGTAAAATAAAATATCGCCATGTTTGAATCACAAGTTTGCACTATCAATATCGTCGTTAAATAAGGCGGGTTTACACCCCACCCTTATTCTAAAATGTCATGTTATTATGAGTGTGTTTACGAGCTTCCAACAGATATAAATTTAATAGCAACTGTTAAGTTTTACGTTAATTAAAAAGCGGCAAAGTCTTATATCTCGGTAAATGGTAGAGGTTGTATCGGAGTGATAACTGATAACTGATAACTGATAACTGATAAGAAACGTCATTCGCCAACACTCATAGAGGAACAAGAATGTGGGGATAAGAAGTAGTGTACAGGCTACCGATATCGACGGATAAAATTGTTAAAATGGCAGATGTCAGGCGTTATAGCGCATAGAAAGATGGCTGATGCCTGCGAAAAGTGTTTGGATGGAGACCTCGTATCAGAAAGACCAGCGCAGCATATTTTCCAACAAGATGGGCGGATGATTGAAGTTCGCAGGATCACGGTTTTAAAAGTAGTTTTAAAGGGTTTCTCTTAAATAACCTACATATTACCATTTTTTAGTCTTATGTTTTATTGAACGGAGTGCATAATACATAACATTACGTTCCCACTGCTGGGACACAGGGACTTGACGAGAAAGATTTAGCTTTACATCTTGATTCCTCACGATGTTTGCCTTCACCATTAAAGCACTTATACAAAGTGCACATTGATTTTACAAAAAGAAAAATCCACAGGTGCGTGGGGTTTGAACCTACTATTTTCGGAATGAAAGTCGAGTATACTCCAGCCATAACGGCTTTTACAATTAAGTTCAAATAAATGGATATATGCAAAGTAACCCTTACCACACCATAACACTTACCCTCTAAACATACTATAAAGAACTAACACAGTTAAACTTACAGCTCCGTAACACTGAACCGAAAGACCAGTTCCACTAAACTCCAACGTCCCTAGACGCTCGTCAGAACCATCACATTTTGATATCTCCACGAAAGAGGAAACTACAGTTTGTATGAGTTTAGAACCAAAAACGTCACTCGCCTGGGCTGTAGAAACGGAGCCCGGAATGTAGGTGTTTACGGAATAATCGCCATATGTCTCTTGGGAGTGAAGTGGCTCTTTTATTACAGGAGGTTCTATGTAAACAAAAATAATAAGAAAGATAAATAGTAGAAAGATAGTTAGCAGAAAATAACCAGAATCAGACTATGGCGCAGGTAGAAGGTAATATGGAAAGAAAATTAAATAAATAATTTATTGATTCAAACTCACTTTAACTGCCTCTGTGATACGATGGGTGGTGGTCCTCTTGCGGTACAAGAGGTAGCGGGTTTGAATCCGCGGAGGGGTCAAGTGTTTGTATGTTCTGCAAGCACTTTCTCCTTGGTGTTGTGCTTAATATGTATCATAAAAAAATATCTATCTATGTAAGTTTATTAAATTAAGTATATCAGATATGCCCGTAACACAAGCTTAGATGTTGATTTATGGTTATCCAGCTATGACTATTTATCTATCTGTTCAAAGGCTTAAAGACATAACATCTCACGAAAACAGAACCCGGACAATACCGTCGATAACACAATATCACAAAAACTCGCAGCATTAATATCTACCCACTATGCGCTTATTAAAACATTTCAGCCAGCAATATGGCGATGTGCTACAATATGTGCGAGCATGTGACGACCTGTGGGAATCGTTGAGAAAACTTCATTAACTCCGCGCCCCCTCTGCCCGGACGACGTGGCCACCCAGTTATTACGCCTTGGACGTGCCGCGAAATCGAAGAAATGTGACGTAAATACGTGAACTGTGAGGTTGATTGGCCGGTCTTTGTGATTGGTATCTATTGCTTGGTTTTAGTTTGGGGAAATTTTATTAGGCCTTTTTTTTTAATTCTTATAATGGACTTTCAGTGTCCCGCGTTCTTTTGGATAAAGTCTGTATAAATGATGAAAGAAGAACCAAATATCTCTTTTATTTTTTAGAAAAGCCTTTATTTGACTACAATCTCACCTGATGTTAAGTGGCGATGTGGTCTAAGATGTGGCATGAAGACCTAGAAGGTAGATGGCATCTCCGCGCCGAATCATCTTTATCATTTCTGATGTTTGAGAGAATCTGTGACTCAAATTGCATTTAAAATGCCTTTGTTGGTCCAGAGATTCCCATACGGATTATTTTCCATCATGGTTTTTCATATGCAAACATAACCTGACCTACATTTTAGTTCAATAACAGTTAGTCTGTCGCAAGATGATTTGTATTTTCTGCGAATACTTTTCGATAAACTGTTCTCGTTGAATTTTCCACATACGACACTACTGTGCCCTTAGTGACTTGAAAGTAGCCGCAAACCTGACCTGACCTGTTCAGATTTACCAGTTGACCTGGGCACAGGTGAACCGGACCGTGCATTTGCACAACAGTGCAGTACCGTCAACGGTACACGGTTTCAGATATCTTAACAGGTATATAACTATGAAGGTATACCTATTCAGGGTTATCTGTACGTATATGCACATAACGTTGAATTACACGCTTTCCATTAAGTGGATCTTCTGTGACTGCTCTGAACTAAAAATCGATTGTAAGGATACTATATTCAAAAAGCAAGTGACGCAAGTGACAGACAGCGCGTCAGCTATTTTCGTAGTCCCAAGTGTGGAATGACCTTAGAGTTCTGCACATCATCATTATCATTAGTCGCCTGTTCCCAGAAGACCACACGCGCGCTGATGTGTCCACTGAGTAATTGTAGTCGGCGGATGACAGACATACAGACTAAATTATCTACGGAGCTCCGGTTGGTTGCCTTGGACTTGAAGTTCAAGAACATGAAGACCATCATTATCATACTGGTAGGATTGTAGAACCACAGACCGTCATCGAAAACTACATAGCCTCCCCTAAACAAAACCTTCTTTAAAGAAAAGCTGATTAGGTCTTCTCAGTGATTCATAGACCAAGCTATCGTGTCGTTCTCTTTTTTGCTATATCATTGATTCTCGTCCTTATACAAATCTAATCATTTTATCAGCACCCCTTTTTAAGTTCCCATTTCTGGGAAACAGGGACTTCTCTTTTGACGAGGGAAATTCGTCCAAGTGCGGGTTGGTGAATTTCACATGTCCTTCAAACTCTTCCATGTTTCCAGAACATGCCCTTCCTCACGGTGTTTTGACTTCACTCTTAAAGCGAGTGTTTAAAGGTCACATACAATTTTCAAGAACAAAAGTCCAGAGGTGCTCGGCGAGGGCTTATTAAATAAATATACTAATCAACGACTGAAAGGATAATTTAAAAATAAATATGCATTTATTCAGTAACTTTGTTTTTACAAGTTTGTGATTCTCGAGACCTTTGAGATTATTTAAAAATCTGTGATCGAAGCTTGCTTTTCCTTAATTATTTAAGGTTTTTTTTTTTAACTTATGCGAAGACTCGGGTAGCCAGAGTAAAATATAAATGTCAACAGCTACGAGTATGCGTCAGTAACCAATCCTTCATGCGGCCCAATTTCTCATTTTCAGCCGCTGAGAGACGCTGAAAGAATATATTTGACGTAAAATACAGTGATTGATTACAAGTTTGTTAGTTCTGGCAACTCTGAGCTGTCAGTCAACTATCAACGTCTCTGCTCTGGACGCGTCTTGACTGATTTGACAGTTCAGGGTTTAGTAGAATCTTTAAAACGAGAACAATGACAAATGTGGTGACTTCCGTCTCTGAAAGGATCCAACATTTTTGTATGGAAGGTGGTTCAGGCCATTTTGAAATAAAATCGAAGTAGTTTAGAAAGTAAGTTAGTAAGTTTTTTTTTTATATTAGCCTTTTACCTCTTACTGCAGGGCAAAAGTAAGTTAAAAAAGAAAAAATATATAGATGGTTGGTGTTGTTTGGGTGGGAGCGCTACATCTTGGCGCTTTTTAAGGAATATCTTGCCATATTAACATATTACGAAATATCTAGAACAATTTATGTTTTATATACTTTTAAACGGCACGTCTTTTCGTCAAAAATACCGCAGTGCCTCAAGACAAAAGTCTTCAATAAGTGTGTGTTGCCAGTGATGACTTACGGATCCGAAACGTGGTCCTTCACTATTGGCCTTATGAATAGGCTCAGAGTCGCTCAAAGAGCTATGGAAAGGGCTATGCTCGGGGTTTCTCTACGGGATCGAATCAGAAATGAGGAGATACGTAGAAGAACGCGGGTCACCGACATAGCCAAACGGATTAGCTCTTTGAAGTGGCAGTGGGCAGGCCACATAGCACGAAGAACAGATGGCCGTTGGGGCCGAAAGGTTCTCGAATGGAGGCCGCGGATTGGTAAGCGCAGCGTCGGACGACCACCAACAAGATGGACGGATGACTTAGTCAAACTTGCTGGCTCACGATGGATGCAAGTGGCGACCGATCGGAATGATTGGTCGTCTTTGAGGGAGGCTTATGTCCAGCAGTGGACGTCAAAAAGCTGAGATGATGATGATGATGATACTTTTAAAATATTTTTATATAATTATGAATGTGTTGCATTTTTATATTAATAAAATATTCTAGTAAAAGTCCCTGCCTTACACGCTCTTTTCGCTGGCGGATAAACAATCTCGCATACCAAAAGAATAAAATCCCACGTTACACAAATAGATTCCTTCCAGCAAAAAGGCAAACTGACATTATTTTTACTTATACAAAACGGTATGTCCGTCAATCAGGCGTCATCGAGTGGATATCTGTCCGTCTGTCTGAATCCTAATCTATATTGACGTAACACCCTGCTACTGCTATTCACGGAAAATCACAGGATTATCTTCCTTATTGCTGAGGAAATAAGGGTTTTTGTATATGTAAGGATATAGTGGTTTTTACGTGCCATGTTCATTAGGTCGTCTTCAGCTTAAGTAGACAGCGCCAGTTATTTTGATTATTATTGATTGTTTTTTAATGATTTTTTATAAGCTACTTGTTTGGTTGTGGTTATGGAGTCATTAATTGTTATGTTTTATTTAGATGGATGAGTAATCAAGCCGCTGACTTAATAGAAAAACTAGTTTGTGTTTGTAGTTAGATTTGAACGAACAAGGGCCTGTTTCACAAACTGCGTGGAAAATCAGTAAATGGTTATAATACAGAGCTAACTGTCAGTGAGTTCCGGACCTAGATTGCTCTAAATTTGACTATTGATTTTTAAAACTTTGGGGTTGAATTTCGCAACACCCCATTAATGAGTAACTTAACACTAGGAAACAAAACAAAAAATTAATATAAAAAATATGATCTTTGCCATAAACAATTTGCATTTCGTCCCCATTGACAATGGACAACAAATCACATTAATTTTAACAAATATTTCAATTTCACACGTATAATAATAATATGAATAAAACGAATGCAGTTTGAATGACGCAACTGATATGATATCGTAGACTGACAAATACAAAGGCCTCGGTGCACGCTCCAACCTTGTGCTTCGTCGGATCAATGTCAACTTTTTGCTCCCGACTCCTTGGCTTACTACGTAATAAGTAACATGGATAGAATTCATATCACTAAGAAAATAAACCAAATATATTTGTATTTTTTTTTTGTATCTTTGACTTGTAATTTTATTGTAAAATATCTTTAAATGAATACGCGTATGTTCTAAACGTAACGGGCTATTATCTTTTTGAGGGCTTACTACAAAAATACCCAGCGACTATCCCCAGCGAAGGGGAAAGTTGGCATATTTTCCCAGAAATGCCCATCGCGTCTCTTTCAAACGAAGGCAAATGTTTTTTGGATAAGTATTCCAATTGTTATTTGCAGAATAATTATTGATAGAAAGAAAACTTAGAGTAAGAACACAGTATTACCAGCAGTTTAATTCTTAGATGAAACTCAATCGCAATGATTATTTATTGGTCATTTATATACGACATACGACACTGACCTAATCTTTGTTTCAAATTTCTCTGTGGAAAGACACAACATTCAAATACAATCATGATTTGTTATTATTAATTTTCACTTTCAAAATAGGAAGTTTTTTACTACCTATAAATTTTCTGTCGGTAGGTTATTTATGAGCAAATTTGTTAAGCTATCAATCAATTATTTGGAAAAACCCAATTTAATTATGATAACCTGATAATGACGAATATTAAACATCGAATAAACAATGAATATGCTTAAATACGATATTTCTTAATCATCGTTTGGCAACATTATTAATTATCTTAGTATTAATCATATTTATCGTAGATATAAAATTCATCATGATCATAATAATCTAGAAAAAGATGTCGAATGCAAAAAAATTGACTTTTTCATCATCATCATCATCACCCTTTTAACGTTCCCACTGCTGGGACACAGGGACTTCTCTCTTGACGAGATAGTAACTTCATTACCGTATTAAAACCCGTTAATAAATAGTGTAATCCTACCAATATTATAAATGCAAAAGTTCGTGAAAATGTATTTGTGTACCTAAGTATGTATGTTTGTTGCTCTTTTATGTAATTTATTAATTAACTACATACATACATATCTTAACAGAAATTGCAGCACAGACAACTTAAAGTTTTAAAAATGGGTTTGTTAAAAAAACTTCACAATAGCTTGCAAATCAAAATAACATACATAAACTATATGAGCAAACGCAAAATCTACTAAAAAGTGTTTTCTGCATTTTGTATAAATTGGAACATTGTTTTGATTCTAAACGACAGAATTTAAATTTTTTCTTTAAGCTTACCTTGGCTTTGGGAAAGCTAATTAAAAATAAAGTCAAATACACACTTAGCCAACCGTTTCCTTTGATATTCAAACACGTCATTTGAGATGATTGATTAATGTTTATTCACACCGCTCTACCTGACCACTCGCCTTATTCTTAAAATGCACTATTTGTTTACTATGATAAAAAGGAATCAATGTCTTAGTAAAAGTTTCAATTTTGGCTCAGAGTCACTCAAGAAATGCTGAGAGCTTCTTGACGAGAACGAATGTCGTAGAGAAATGGATTAGTCCGTAATTTGGAATAGGGGTAATTAAGTCAGAGACGGGGCGATCCATTTTGGATCGGAGATCCCGCGATCCGCGATCCAGGATCACGGAGTGTGGATCGTGTTAGACTGATCCTGTATTGGAAACTTGCAAACATAAAAATGCAAACCACCGATCCAATAGCGATCCGCGATTCAGTCTGTCTTTGCGAGATTTACACACAAAACTGTCCACAGCGCGCGCTCCATGCAGCTGACTCGTGCTCCAATACGCGTGCATGGATCGAACTATTAGCAAGTAGCAGTATGTAGTTTGAAGGTTTTGAGGGCCAAAAAGTTTTCAAAGATCGCAATTCAGGATAGGATGTCTTGGTATAGACCAGGACAAGACCTTTTGGGACTAAAAACCGAAAACTTGATCCCTTAACTGAAACTTGTTGTACAAATCTTTCTACATTTTCAGAGACAACGATTTGTCTCATTATGTTAGTCTAAAGACTAAAGTCCAGTATTTTTATGGAGTTAGTTTATGGATTAAGATGGAAAAAGAGTTATAAATGAATGCTAACTGGTTCTCTTTTCTCGCACATGGCATTACTGATTGACTACTTTATTAGAGTAGGTATAATTGTTAAAATAAAAAAAACTATTTGGAAATTTACTATCAGATGTTGATATAATCTATAAATTGAGGACATAGTATTATCTTGATATTGATCATTTATAATCATTGACATAATCAAGGATTACTTGAAGCTTACGCTTAGTACTTGTGATATATTTTCGTTAGTCTCCAGACCTTAGTATGTGACCGGTTATAGGTCTTAAAAGTCGTTCCATGACTAAAATAGCACTCTTTAACTATGTACTGTGCGATATCTGATTGTGTTTTAAGCTTTAGCTAGATTTTAGCTGTTTCCAAATATTTCCTTTAATTTATACATACAGTTTGTCGTCCAGCATTACTCCTTACCTGCAACAAAACAAGAAACATCGTCATAAGTTCATAAACATTTGCGCGCGCAGACACCTTTAATCAGCGCGCGCGCACTCACATCATGGTAAATCTATAAGATTAGGCATTAGTGCAATGGGAATAGCGGTTATTATATGACAGAAATATATTGCCTCATTTGTGTTATTTTGTTGCGATTTGTATATAATTTATAAAAGGTACCTATCAATAAGAACTTCAAAATTGAAAAAAAACTGATAAAACTTTATTGTTGTATTTGGTTCCAAACTCTATGTTATATTAATTTTAAGTTGCCCATGTATGCCTTGTGCTTCTAAGAAAATAAAATACTTTGAGTTTATTTAAAGCTACGTTGTTGTTGAAATAACGTCTGAAATTCTATAATATTAATAAATTCTATAGTATTTGTAAAAGTTGAATATCATCATTGTCATCATCATCTTCCTGACCTTATCCCACCTTACGTGGAGTCGGCACAACATGTTTTCTGCTTCTATTTCCCTCTATCTCCCGTCATCTCAACATTCACCTCTTTCTTACACATTATATGTATCATCTTTCACACAGTCCATCCATCTTTTCTTGTAAAAGTTGTATATATAAGTAAAAAAAAACATTTTTGAATACTACGGTGTAGATATTGCTATGTTGTAGAGCATGTTTTTGTATTTTATTGACATTTATAAACAATTCTAATATAATTGGTTTTCATGAAACACGTCTAAGAACACTCGGGCCAAACTCATCTTTCATACAAAAAAACTAAATTGTAATCGCTCCATCCGTTCGGGAGCCATGATGTCCCAAACAGATAGACAAACAGACAGACAGACTTCAAACTTAAAACACCCCTCTTTTTTGGTCGGGGGTCAAATATTTGAGTTGTTGTTGCTTGCCACTAACACACTTCAATTCTGTCAAAAAAAAGAGGCACTGAAAAAGAAAAAGTTTTCTAAGCTGCGTAACAGAAAAAATAAATCGCTCCGCTCATGAACACATCGTTATCAACTAGGTGCAACGCCCCACCTGCTCTGGGAATCAGGAAGTTCTGTCACAACTACGGACAGACAGGCAGACACTATTTCTGTCTATCAGGATATTATATTCGTTACAATGTAATACGTCTGAATACATGACATTGATATGAGAATTTAGCAGCGTACCTGGTGTTAATGGATAAAATACTTATTATTTTTCTACTTTAAGTAGTATTTATAGTAATTTAGATTGAAAGATATCTATGTTTTCCACGATTCAGGCAAATCTGTTACACTATTAGAACGTGAAATGTATTAAATATATATACCTACTATCTTTACTTAACGCAATTTTTTGTATTTATATGGGTAGTGTTTGTAGTTTTCAAATTACTACAAAATGGCATCTTTAACTTTAAAGTATTAAGGATTCGACACTGACGATCTTTACCATGATATATAAACGTACCTATTTGTATAGTAAGCAGGCATAAATATATAGTTTATGATAAAAATCAGACGTAAGTTATCAGTTGCTAAAAAGATAATCTTTAGACTTATTTTCAAAACGAGTGCATAGCTCGCCACACCACATTTGGTTCGCGCAACAACCGCGCGCGATCATCGTCTACTAGAGACCCGCCTAATTATCAATGACAGTGACGTAATCATATCACGAGTACTTTGGGACATGCCAATATCATTCAATCGGTAATCATTAAAACAATCCGTAAAATTATTTGCAAATCACCTTATTTGTTACAAGAAATTGATTAGTTATGTTGATTGATACGATTGTAGATTATGATTGTGAAAAATAATTTTATCTGGATTTAGTCGATTATGCACGACCTTCGTCGCTTAGGCACGTGAATACTGATAGTTTAATATTGAACGAAGACAATTATTGAATGAACATGATGTTTTTTATTTAATTAAGTGCCCGCTTGAAACGTTTCTCGAATTATTTAGGAATGGATTTGACTTCCGGAGTCTGTTTTTCTGAATGGCGAACTAGCTCCAACCTCGACTTCAGGCAAGACTGCGGTTAGGAGCACATTTATTATAAAAATAGCAATAATCGATAAAAGTGTAAAAAAAATTAAACGCGTAATAAAAAAATCCAAATCATGTCAACTTGCAAAAGTTGTTTGCAGATGATATAGCATACACTTGGCCCCTCGGCGAGAATCGAACCCGCTGCCTCTTGCGCCGCAAGCGGACAAATTTTAAATATGAAGTACCTAATGATGATGAAAACAGAATGACCTATTACACGAAGTGACCACCTGTGATTTAGGGAGCACTTGTCTAATAATAATTGTATTGTTAACTATTTGAAGAGAGGTAAAATAAATAATTAAAATAATTAAACATAAAAAATGGCGTCGAATTAAACGCATGGTTCTTTTTAAATTGTACAATACTCCATTCATTTCGGTTTGTCAACAAACAATTTCAATCTTACCTTCAAAAATATTTTATAACTTTATTTATTTTAATGAACTTAGTTTTAAACTGTAAACTTAATTTAAGATTAAATTTAACCTATTTCAATGTTTATTTTACTGAATTAAAGTTAGTTTTAAGCGATAATGAATTTAGGAAGAGCGAATCCTCCTAATACAAGTACCTAACTTAAAAGGAGGATTCATATTTTGATGTATATTTGTGAATTTTGTGAAAGCAATAAACATTTTTATTTGTATTACTATTTTCATACCTATTCGTATGAAACAGGGTCACGCGATGACAATAACCTGTGCCCCCTCAATCGAGTTCCAATCGTCGATTGACAGCATGACACTTGATTGACGAAATTAGACTCAATTTGAGTTCGTTATCTCCGTTGTGGAGACGATGACGGCATTATACATTATTCATCAACGACGCTATTATTGATGAAAATCGTTAGTAAATAGTCTTGGAATTATTCACGCTTGCCTAAGCATAAGCCCGCCCCCCTTTAATAGCCGAATATTTCCCAGTGCTGGGACACAGGGAATTCACTCTTGTCGAGAGAGATTATGCCTTAATTCACCACGCTGGCCAACTGCGGTCGGTGTTCATCGAACTCTTTTAAGGTTCTCATAACATGCCGGTTTCCTCACGATGTTTCACCCCTTCGCTCTTAAAGCACGAGTTTTAGGTGCACATACATTTTCCGAGAAGAAAAATCTAGAGGTGCGGCTGGGGTTGAACCCACGATCTTCAGCTATTAGTAATTAAAAGTCGGGCTAGTCGAAATGTAACACGCAACGACCGCGTGTCACATTTCGACTAGCCTGTCTTCCTACAATAAGGCTGACAAGTCATCAAGCGGTTTTTTTCTATGTTACAAATATTTTATTTTTACAAGTTTTGGTTTATCAGCGATTGTCAAATGTCTAATGTATGTACCTAAGTTAAGTTTGCTTGAGTAACGGATACTGCACAATAGAAATGATAATTACATAAAATAAAAGATATACTGTTTAGTCCGTCTGTAAGCAGCATTCCATTTAGTACAAATCATACCAATTCGTTATGTCTGGCGAAACTTTTTTTTTTATGAACGATAGATCTTTTTTGTCCACAATCTCACCTGATGGTAAATGTCGATGTGGACGAGGATGGATCACAAAGAACAATGCACTGATTCTTCTTGATTTTCCATTCGCAAGTAAAAGAAGAGGTGTAATTTTTTTTATTAATCTAAAGTTACTCATATTTTTTATAGGTTTTTTGCGATATATACGAACTTTAGCGGGTGACAAACCCGCTACCCCTTGCGCCTCAAAATTAGCTTAAATTTTCTAAATGGTTCCATAGAAATCAAATCCTTAAACTAACTCTGAATTCCCGTAGTATTGATAATTATAGACAAGTATTTGAATTTGTTAAAAAGTGTTTTGCATTATTTAAGTCGGATTATACATAAATGATAGACATGACATCCATAAAGCGATTGCAGAGATAATATTTGTCAGGCGACGCGATGTTACCTACTTTTCGTTACGATAATTATGAATTTTAAGTTAACGATAACGAGAATTACTGTGTGATAAAATCTATTTAATAATCCTCTTTCAAGCTAACAAACAAACTCATTTAATAAAGTTTAATAATTATGTTTTTATATAATACGTTTAAGGTCATGTGAAAACAGAAATTACAAAGATGGAGTACACCACCAATTTCGAGCAAAACGCCGAACGTTTGATATAAGCTTCCTATTAACGTTCCCACTACTGGGACACAGGGATTTCTCTTTTGACGAGAGAGATTAGGCCTAAATTCTCCAAGCTGGCCAAGCGCGGGTTGGCACTAGTCACGTGTCACGTATACGTTCAATTAACATCTAGTAGAATTCAGTTCTGAGTTGTATTACCTTAATGAATATAAAAAAAGGTTTGTGTGCGATTCACGTGTGTGAATCTACCGTGTGGTAGAAGTGAAACTTCAGTAAATCGATAAAAGAATGAGATGAATAAAAAAAATACCGTCAAAAAGATTTTGTTCGGGCGGTCACACCCATCCTAATAAGTACTGGCGTTCCGGAAAGTTGCTTAACCTTGTTAGCGTTTAAGATTGGCTTACCTGACGTATTTCCGTTGCATCCGGTCTGAATCACAACGATTCTAAAGAAGTTTCACTTCAAAAAAACAAATTCAGATCAAAGAGTAAACGCACAGATACAGCGAAACAAAATCGCATTACTTCCTAATACTTATAAAGCAGTTCGTATGAGCGAAATTACACGGTGTGTGATAGACGCGTGATTGCCTGCCTGTCTGTCTGTCCGACTCGCGTGCGCTCACATTATCCGTTCACTAGCTAACGAGTACGATATATTTGTACAAATAAATTGTTATATGGAGTGAAAATCACACACTTTTGTGTGAATATAATTGTAAATAAATTATTTCTTATGACTGTTTACAAACTTATGAAATTAAGTGCAATCACTTAGCATGCCAATATGAGTGAACATGATATTTGTCTCTTACAGTTGAGTTTGAAGGACATGTGACATTCACCAACCCGCACTTGGCCAGCGTGGTGAATTAAGGCCTTATCTCTCACTCGTCAAGAGAGAAGTCCCTGTGTCCCAGCAGTGGGAAGGTTAATAGGGTGATGATGATAAGGTTTAGTTGCCAAACATAAATAGAGTTAGTGTTTATTTTTAAATCTCTTTTCTAAATCTAAATGTTCTTCTCAGAACAAAGGAAGCAACAATATGAGAGAAAATATCGAACGGCGACTAAATTCCTAGTGTGTATCAGACTTAAGCTTAGACAAACAGTGAGTGGCAAATAACCTATCACTGTCTATCTTAATGATAATTAATTGATTAAATCTGTAATACTCTGACAAGAAATTAATTAATTATTATTTTTAGATTTCAATTTGGCTACTTATTTTCATCCAATGTGTATGAAAGGGCTTAATATTATCTGTGCAGAATAAACAGGTGTCTATGTTATCACCAATTGCCTAAGGTTGTGGAACCAATTGCCTAAGGATATTAGAAATGCTCCATCACTCAACTCTTTTCGGAATAGCATTAAACAATATTATTTTAATAAAAAGTCATAAAAATTTTGGTCATTTGTCTATGTTAGCATAAGGATAAATTTAATTTAGTATAGGCTAGTTTTAGGTTTAGCATAAGATATTAGGTATTTATATTGTTTAAGCCACCGTCCATAAAATATGTAAACTTTTTCTCTCCATCCACGGTTGTCTGGAAGAAATTGCTTTTAGCAATAAGACCGCCCATTACGCATTCTAGGTTTAGTTTTAATTTCATATTGTATTGTTCATTTGGTGTGTAATAAAGTATATTCTATTCTATTCTATTCTATTCACCATGGATTTCAGATCTAACCAGCTGCTCTCCCGCGGCTTTGCTTGCGTAATAATTATATTTTCTCGCAGAAAGCAGTATTAGTAACTCATGTGTTATTCTGATAAGCAAGCGATATTATTGTTAGGTTTTATCAAAATTCATTCAGTTATTGCTTGAAAGAGCAACAAACACAATTACTAACATCCTCGCAAACTTTCACGTTTATAAAAAAAAAGTTTATAAAAGATTAAATAATAAGCGCTTCTTCGCAGTCCAATCCGCCATTAATTAGCGCCCATAAATACTTTTTATATTTAATCATTGTCTTTTGCTAAAAACCGCATGTAAATATGTTGACTACTTTTTAAGATTATCGTCCATAAAACTATTTTCTTAACCTTATGGTGACTCTTGATTTTCTACCTTTTCATTTAAATGTTGACTCCACATGTATCGCGTTGCTGCATCTAGCCAAGTCGATAGAAAAGCGATCAAGTCAAAAACCAAGAAGGAATCCACTCACTCTTGTGAAGCTACAAACCCTGGAAGTTGGTTATAATAAACCTGGTACACTGAAAGTACCAGTTTCAGGCACTTGCTCACAAAATCAATGACAAACCAAACAATTCCAGCCACAAATCACAAACAATTTTAGCGCATTCCGTGAATTTATCGACGCACCATCCATCACCCGTCACCGACCTGCATCGCTAATTACGCCACACCTCGCAAACCGTATTAAAACGATGCAACGCTTATTTTAATTCATAATAATATCACGTATTATTCCACACTAGTCCACAGCACAACAGGCTTTTAACACAAGGGAGTTGCAACCCAACTTGGTTGTCACAGGGCTTAGAATAACTAGACCCAGCGCGGTCCGTAGCTCGTTGCGCGCCGGACGAGCGCTATCGCGCCCGCGCGCATTAAGTCTGCAGTCACTCTCAATCACTCAAGCTGTCCAGACGTCAGTCATAAGCAAGACGAACGGGGGAATGTCGGTGGCCTCCTTTGAACCACCCTCCCGACCCACCCCGGGGGGACGGTCAGCTCTTCAAGACAATTTACTGAACAAGTCGAGTCCGGCTGGGATTCGTGTGCTGATGAAATTTATTTGAAGCAAGTTCTGCACTGCACCCGTTTAGGATTTTCATGGCGACAAGACGAAGTTGGAAGGCGATTTAAATTTGAAATGGCAGGATGTTTCGTTAGCTAAGGGATTTACCTCTTGTCTGTTTTTGTATGATTTTTTTTTCCAGAATAGTTGTAGGTACTAACTAGTACTGACTAAGTATTCAAAATTTTTTTCATTCAATGAAGGCATTTTACCATTGATTGCTAGGTCAAATACGTAAATTTTGGCTGAGCGATTCACACAGAAATATAAAAGTACACCTTGTAGGCACTAAACTTGATTCATAGAATTCCAGACATAAAGAACAAAATAACGAACAAAGCTATTCTTTGAACCTTCTTTCACTACACCAATGAGACAATAACCATTCCATAAAATCAAAAACACATTTACCAACATCTCACGAGCGAGTCTTTCAATCGATATCACATCAAAGTCAACATCACATCACTGTCCGATAAAAACGCAACACTCCTCTCAAACGGTGAGTTAACATCATTATCGAGTGACCCCTCTCCCCATCTCCCTCCCCCAAGGCGGGGGTGGCGGGAGCGAGGGGGACACACGTCGCTCAAACGTCGCCACCAGACGGACGTCTTTGTCGACCGTCGCTTTATTTACTCCAGCCTTTGGAACGGCTAGAAGTGACAGCGGTGTTTTTGTGAACGCCTAATTAAGAGCTCTTGTGTGAGAAATTAAAATGTGTTTTGTGAACGTTTAATTTTTCGGGAATTTATGATGAGATATTTTGTTTTTGCTTTTTCTCGAACCTGAGTCTGAATATCTGAGCCATTTGATGCATATTGTAAATAATGCATTTTCAAAACCAGAGACGACAAAGGATGTAACGGGTCGTCATTATAACATCCCCATTTTCGAACTCTTCAGAAATGATGAAAAGTAACACCACTAGTAATGAGGATAATTCAATCATCATCATCATCACCCTATTAAAGTTCCCACTGCTGGGACACAGGGACTTCTCTCTTGGCGAGAGAGATTAGACCTTAATTCACCACGCTGGCCAAGTGCGGGTTGATGAATGTCACATGTCCTTCAAACTCTTTAAAGTTATCAGAACATGCCGGTTTCCTCACGATGTTTTGCCTTCACCGTTAAAGCACGTGTTTTAAACGCACATAAATTTCTCAAGAAGAATAATCCAGAGGTGCGTGGCGGGGTTTGAACCCACGACCTTCGGAACGAAAGTCAAGTGTCCTCCCACTAAGCCAACACGGCGGCGATAATTCAATACAGATCCTTATTCCAAACAAAGAATAGTCCGATTTTCTATGAGGTAAAAATATCTATCGTAACACATCTAATGCTCCTACAATATATCCTTGTTTCTATATTTTAAGTATCTGTGGTAATGTACTTCTTTGCCTTGCAATAGTGCATTTTTAAAAAGTGTAAGGTGGGGTATATTACACGGTACTAACTGTGCTATAGACGATGTCCCACTGGTGGGGCGGCGTTGGTGGGGGGCAAGTGGAATAATTCAGTTATTGATCGTGTAATCCTTTGCACTATTAATCTGTCAGTTCTACGACAACAGTAGGTCTGCGCTGAGTTGATTCAATCAAACTTGACGGCTCAAAGTCGATGTGGGTCGGACTGTGTTGATCATCGATTTTTTTTCCCCGCTCTGTTATGAATAAGACAAAATTCTTAATAATATTCATAATACCAGTTAGTTTCGATCAAGGGTCTGAATAATTAAGAAATTTCTGTTACCTTTGTCTAAAACTCGCTAATATTTTTGTAAATTTTAGCGACGTCCACTGTGTAATTGTAATTAACCAACCTCAAAGAAGTCAAGTTATTTTAGTTGGAGCAGTTTTTGTATCTAAACTTTTCAACCTCAACTGAGCATCAACAGCCATCCGTTTTACGTGCATCCAAAATAAAATATTACATTAAATGAGCCAATTCGTTTCCCTGTGTCGGAGCTCGTGTTCTAGATCACATGGGATGATCTTCTCCTTCCTGTCTCAATCTCGTAAAGAAACCCTGACAATAACTCTCTTTATAACTCGCCGAGAGACCGTTAAGTTTATTAATAAACGAATACTCAACTCAGCGAAATTCTCGACCTTTTACATTATTTTACATCAAAGGGGCATTTCTAAAACAACACGACACAACTTTATCTCCAGCAAATCTGCATGACTGCACTCAATCACAGAAGAACCCAACCCTACTACTTAATTGACGTTCCACTCCATCAAAAACTAACCTTAACTTCTCCACTACATTCAATCAATTTTCAACTCTAAATCAAAGCATTAAAATTCAATTTCAAATCGCAATAGCATTCTCTAGTAATAAGTTTTATTTCAAAGGATTAAGGTTTATTAAAAATGAATTGTCAAGAAGCTGTCAACGTCAGTCTCACAATGGGAATGTCAAAACGTGTGCACGCTGATAGGAATTGCGGAGGAAATAAGAATCTGTAGAGCGCATGTCTCTTCAGATGTGTTCTAGTTTATATTTGTAGTTTTGTACTCGTAAGTTTAAAGAGCTTTCTGTCTTTTTAAGTATAACAAGCTACATACAATGTCGCAAACTTTATGATACAAAATATTCTAATTTGTAAAACCTGTAGAAACATAGTCTTGCGTCCAATTTATGTCAAAGTGTTCTTATTTATGACATTTTAGAATACCTATATCAACAATAATTAATACGCTTTCAATATGACCGTAGACGTAAAAATAACGACCAAATAGAGAATCGCCTCCTTTATGAAGTCGGTTAAAAAGTATCAAGGTCATAAAGTGTATGGATATTTAAAATACCAAAGATAAAAACACAACAAACTACAGAAGCGACAAGTTTTAAATTTTTGGCAGTAGCATTTCGCGCGTTACAAAAAGCGGCCGCGGGCGACATCTGGTGGGCTATTTGTCAAACAGAGTTTACTATTTTCGTCGCTAGTCGCCTTGTCAGTAACATAGGTTACAGGGTGTTAGCGTAAGTTAACAGGGGAGGGAATCTTTACAGGAAAATGGGACGTTATCCTGTGCAAATGTTTCTTTGAATTTTAATGGGCCGTTTGGGTTCTGGGTTAGGTGTGTCGAAATAAGAAAAGTGAATAGGTATTGAGTATTACCTGTGTTTGTTGTCAGTGAAATGTTTCACTAATGCCCTGAGGTAAGAAGGCTATATTATGTAGTTGGTTTTCAAACAGTGGACTATCACGGCTAAAATAAATTGTGATAAATGTTGAAAAAAACATCAAGGTTTTTCTGTTCTTGTTTAGACTTTTGCCATATTAGAATAAACTCTATTTACTCTTAAGCATTTAATCGAAATAGTCATTCAACGTAACAAAAATATAATAATCACCAATAATACGAAAATTCTCCATAGCAACTGCATTAAACCTAAATCAATTAACAACCTAATACCTCAGTAATAGAGTCTTAAACCGCTTAAAGTTATCAATCAATAGGCAAAGATTGAGATATTCAGAAGGGGCAGACGGCCGTCGGGCGGGGGTGTTTACCGCTCCTTGACGGATATATCCCACGTAGACACCCGTCAATCACCCGAGGTATGATGAGAATTAATATTTCACCAGGGTTGTGTTGCTGGAGATGTCTTGATACTTGAGTGAAATAATTAGTTGTTGATGGAAATGTTTGACCAAGCGCTTGTTTTGTTTAAAATTAGATTTGTTTCAATAACACAATACATTTTTTTCATTGTAATTATTTTATTGAGATGAATACTTTTATAGCTGTGTAACTTTTGTTCAAGCGTGATTATGACGTATGTACAATATGCATCGCTAACTTCTTGTAACCTCCCAACTCTACTAGTTTGCAGGAGGGGTTACCAGTAAGCGACGCTCACTGTACTTAACTGTACCGAAATATCGCGAAACTAAAAAAAAATTCATGGTATATGTTCCGTTATAAAGAGTAAGTGTTATTTAGCGGTGTTGTGTTGTGCTCTTATTTGAACGTCAGATCATCACTTGACCTGATCGACTTTTTTGTATTGAAAAAATATTCCAAAATTTAAAAAAAATCACAATATTCATTATAATTGAACACTCGTATTATTTTGTTACCAGAATAAAATAACAATTTATTAAGAAGACAGAGTAAGTTGGTTTATTGTCAAGTACCTAAGTAAAGTTAATGCATATTTCTAATAATAATAATTCATTTATTCATAAAGACATGGTAACATAAATAGATGGCACAATAGGTAAATGAAGAACAACATATCTTGCCTTGTTAAGGCATGATATCTTATTATATTATCATCATCATTGTTGTATCTTAATACAATAAGTTAGCCTATTAATACATTTATATTAATATACAATCTTTTCTGTTTATGCATTTAGTAACTATTATTTTATTTGGTTGTTAACCTATAAGGCCTAATGTAGAATAATTAAAAACTACCGCTACATTTATATGGTCACTAATAACGTCTTGTTAATAATACTGATGGTCGAGTCGCCTCCTTTATAACTTGACATTAAAATGGTTTTTATTGTATTGTATAAAATAAATAGCATAATTGCAAAACGCTCAAGACGATTGTATCGCGCTACTCACCGTATACGTGTAGACGTCAATGTGGAATCAATCAACTGCGGACCCCCCTCCCCCCTCGCCCCCCCCCCCCCTGCCGAGACGCGGGGGACCCTTGACCTGTCGCGGGCCTCGCAATGTCAGACTTGACGACTGATGGATGCCTGAGGCCCTTTCAATTGTGGATATATGTATTGAGTGTTATATTTATTGGGCCGCGGATCGGTGTAATATGCGACTTCAATGATAAGAGGAGTTGGTTAAGGTTGGAGTAGTGGATGCACACACACCTCTATACGAAAATTGTTACTTAATGTGAGTACAAACACGAAAATTATTATGGACATGGAGCACTGTCACATTTTAGGTTTTTTTATTTTATGGGCTTACTTTTGACTACAGTCTATCCAGTAAGCACGTTTATATATTTATTTATGTGTACATTTATACAGAAATCGGTTTATAAATTTGTCAAATGTTTTGTCAATACGTACAACCTCAAAAAAGGCAAAATTATTTTTTTCCAGAAAAAGCCTTCTATGATTTAATAACTTAATTGAAGTAAAGTTAAATATATTTCCTATACAAAGGTAACAACAATAAAAATAAATGCCGTATCTGATATATTCCAACTCTATACTCTATACAGTTTGCAGTTCGGCCTGCACTTGACATAATTTTAATAAGCACCAGACGGCCTGTTGATGTGCAAGGTGAGGTCACGGCGAATCACTAGTATACAACTTTACTGATAAGTATAATCGTATATGAGTACATAAATAAATATGTATAGTAACTTGGTACATTTAATTTTAACCCCAAACGTAGCTCCGAGTGGTTGAAGACTTGGCAATGCTCGTAGAATGGGTCACATCAAATTTTATTTTTATAATATTACTAGCTGACCCCAACAAACGTTGTTTTTCAAAATGAAAAGTTCCCGATTCTAAGACCTACTAAATATGCATATAATCGTTTAAGCCGCTTCGGAGGAGTATGGTAACTAACTGTGACAGGTGAATTCTACATTATATATAGGATTTTATTAAATGAATTGGTCGCATTTTATAATCTAGGCTACAAAATTTGTATTTTTTTTGGTCCTTCGCTAATAAGTAAACTTTTTTTTTTGTTTTAACGTATGATAGTGATAATTATTATTATAAACTAGTAGTGCCCTGCGGTATAACACAAGTAATATAATGGATTTTCCTCAGGCCCTCGAGACTTTGTGTACCAATTTTTTTTCAATCTCTTTAGTATTTTTGCGTGAAAGAAGAAAAAACAGACAGAGTTTCTTTCGTAATTAATAAATATTAATAAATGTTTACGGACTAATCACACAGCATCACCTAACCCCAAACTAAGCAGAGCTTTGTACTATGGGTATTTAGGTGACTGATATACTACATAGAATTATTTTTTGTGAAAACATACTTATGATACATTGAAAACACCCAGACCCGAAACCAGAAATTGTAGATCGTACAAGAACTGGTCCCAGGCGGGAATTGAACCCGCAACCTCTTGAGCCACAGAGGAATTATTATATTAGTATGGATATAAATTTTAGGTCATAACTTGCATCTAGAATTAAGTCATCCAATAATAAATAACTTCATGAAAACTTCTTTCATGTTATGGTCTCCTGGTAGTTTTAATTTATCTATCTATGACAAGCAAAGTTACGGGGTTTCTTGCTAGATTTATAGAGGTGAAACTTAGCATATTAAGTATGTCAATATAATTATTTTATATGTAAAATAAGTGACCAACGGATGTTATTACTCACAGAAACATACACGAGAGACTAATCACTCTATTAGTCCTTGGCTCTAAAATATGTTAGAGCTAGTAATTTTTATTGAGTTTATGAGTTGCAACCTTTAGATTTTCATATTCATAGTTCATTTATTCGTTGTTTCATGTGGTTACAATGTAGGTTTTAGGTTTTATATAATACCCTTACATGAGCCCCGTTGCGACATTACAACTTTAAAATAGACGTAGGCTATTAGTAGGTAACTTATTACATATTAAATATTTATAATTAAATTTAAATTGAGTTAAAGGAAAGTTTTATTTATAATAATAATATGGCTAGTAGGAATTTTAAAATGTATATGTAATAAATTTGAAAGGTATGAGATACGAAAAGTATTTAGATACTCTTTGCACCTGTGTTCCGTGAACAGTTTCTACGCATTTTGAAATACAAAACTACATAAAATAAGAAATGAAGATTTTTATATAGACAGATCGGTCACCCATACAAGTATGTTCTTCCCGCAACGTTGCTTAACCTCAGAAAATCAAATTTTTTGTACAAGTGCCCTCTAATATATTTATTTATTATGCGTTTTTAGAATTAAGCTCGTTCAACTTGCGAACTCTTCTGATAACAGCTGAAAATCAGTGTTGCTCCATGAGCAACTTTACGCTGAGCTGTGGCCTTTTTGTTTTACTGCAACGCACACATGCGCTAAACATGTTAACTTGTATCTAATCTTAATATGTTTATAATGTATCCTTTTGTTTTTGCCCGATTTTTGTATGTGTGTGATCGGACTTACAAATAAACGCTTCATCTATCTATCTGTATATCTATTAGTTGTTGAAGCGGCAACAGAAATACCTACATCATCCCTGAAAATTTCTACTCTCTATCTATCACGGTTCATGAAATACAGTCAAAGTCAAAAGTCAAAACGTTTATTTCCTTAGAAGCCTATGCTTACATGGATAGGTCAACTTAAATCTAATTTAAATAAAAACTAAGAATAATCAAGGAAATAACATAGTCTTGACAGTTCGCTTCAATTTTCTACACTGAGTTGAGAAGCCAGCCAGACATCGAAGCCTCAGTAATAGGGTTCCGTTTTACCCTTTGGGTACGGAACCCTATAAAAATATATACATTTGTTTATGTAAAAATAATTGCTGGTTAATTACACAGCTACATGGTAAGCTTTAACCTTTTGTTACGGGTACTAGACATATAATAATTTATTTATTATAAAATAAAAAGCCGTGTTGGATAAGTGGGAGGACACTCGACTTTCATTCCGAAGGTCGTGGGTTCAAACCCCGCTACGCACTTCTAAATTTTTCTTCCTGAGAAATGTATGTGCGCTTTAAACACGTGCTTTAACGTTGAAGGCAAACATCGTGAGGAAACCGGCATGTTCTGAGAAATTTTAAATAGTTTGAAGGACATGTGACATTCACTAACCCGCACTTCAGCGTGGTGAATCTCTTTCGCCAAGAGAGAAGTCCCTGTGTCCCAGCAGTGGGAACGTTAATAGGGTGATGATGATGAATATACAAACATACATAGATTAGAGCAAACCCGAATTAACGAATGATGATGATATTAACTCAAACACTTGCATTAAAAATAATAATTGTAAAACAGCATATTCAGAGCAGAGATTGACGGACATGCAATTAATATGCTTTACGTCAATTACAGATGAAATGTGTCAATCTGTCAATCAAGCGGGATGAGGGCTGACAATCGCTTTATCATTTTATAATGTCAATCAGAACCAGTATTTTGATAATTTAAATCTAGATTATTGAAGGTTATTTTAAATATCAAGTGTAAATGTTCGTTACCTAATTTGGTAGACTGTATATTTTGAATTGTCATTTTGGTGGGAATTCAACATTGTTTCAAACCTTTATGATTAAAAAAAGTGAAAATGATATTCTAAAGTTGTATAGAAGAATAAAATAACGCTAATTTACTTAGTCTTCATTTATTCTTTGTTGTTGGAAAATTTGTCAACATCTACTTTTTATTCATTAGTAATTATTTTAATATATGTGTATATATATATATATAAATATATACAGTCGAATTAAGAAACCTCCTCTTTTTTAAAAGTCAGTGAAAATCAATTACCTATATTTTTTATATATATATATTTGAAGTTCAATTTAACAAGCAAACATGGTCGAACTCCCAAGAGTCCGAAAAATGTCTATAATAGTCATTTTTATTTTTCTGGGCACATTTAATACACCTGGAAAAACTTGGGTGAATTATATATACTAAAGGTGTACTTAATGCACCTGGGTGGTGAATTACCTAGGTGAACTAAGTATACAGCTCCGTAATTTTTGAGGGTGTAGTTTCAGTTAATTTTTCACACTTCTCAGTTTGGCAGTAGATCTATCTTTTTGCTCTTTATTGGGGGAATTGTGATCTGCACTGACTTCCTATGCCTAACCCTAACCTACCCAACGCATTGATAAAGCTGACTTAGGCTAGAATGAGCATAATTAAATTTCGAAATCTCTTTCTAAAAAGGAATTTATCCCCTCTCAACATAAGACGCATTGTTTTCTAAAAATCTTGCCCAAGACTTGTTAAGGAAGACAGAAGGTGCAAAATCAAAGAGTTCTCGCTCCCAATAAAACCTCTGGCGATGTTCATTCCGACGGGCGCTTACGCCCGTTCGTTACTGGGAATGTCCTACACGCCCGGTACAGTCAGCGAATAAAATGCTATAGAAGTGCTTCACTGTACACTGTTACTGCCTTGCAACGTTGTAGTAGTGTAGGGAATTGTTTATTGTTCACTAAGTTACTGCTTTGGGGAAGTTAGATTTTTTTGTTAAGATTTTCTTGTTTTTTTTTATATTTTGGTTTGTTATTTATCAATATTGTTTAAAAATAAGCTCGGAACTAGGTATACAATACCGATTAATTGTAGATCATAATGTTTTTTTTTTTTTTGTGAAAACGTAACAAAAATGATTTTTATTACGAGTAGTTTACAAATTTATCTATACAACATAATGTTACTAAGTTACTTTACATGAAATTAATTTACTCTCTAATATTTTATTTCATGAAATAGTTACCATTATAATCGAAAATGTTTATCGTAATAATCTTAAACTAAATTACATTTAAAAAGCCTTATCAAACGCCCAAAATTACGCCAACATCCAACGTATAGCTTGGACATCATCTGTAACGCAGACAGTATCTCCGTCTACTGCCAAAACCCCTATAGAACAATACGAGACTACTAAAATTTTATTCGCAGCACACGTGGCCCAGTCGCAGCATAATGCAAGCGAACGTTAACTAAAAAGAAAAGATAAGTGCATATTTTATACTATCCGAACGCAATATTTCGCTACGACCGTCACTGTAAAGTGTTCGATTACAATTTAATGTCATGACTGTACCTCGTTTGAAATTTAAATCGTATGTGAGCTGGAGGTGTGTTGGGAAAGCAACCGTATTTTGAAGTGGTTTTGGTTTATTTTAGCTTGCACGTGATTGGGTGTTTATTTTCGAGACCGCTTCTTTCTTTTCAGGAGTTGTGTGTAGTATGTGACGATAGTGAGATTTGAAACAGTTTTATTAAATAAAGATAGGCTTATTATGTCATATTTTATGTAGAATAGAATATAATAAAATTATTACTCACACTAATAAACAAAAATACAAAATGATTAATAGTAAAATTAAACCTAGCATGCGTTATGGGCGGTCTTATTGCTTAAAGCTATTTCTTCCAGACAACCTTTGAATGGAAATAATTTAAGTCAGTAGGTACCTTAAGGTCAGGTATGTAAGATAAATAATAACCGTGTTAAAGGCAAGATGACTACAAAAAAAATAGAGTACTTATTCGGTTAAGTCCATCTGGTAGCCCGTTTTAAAAAACTGGACACATATTTTTTGCTTTATCAACTAAAGAAAAAAGTGCCAAGATACAGAGCATGTTCCGGAGTGGGGCTTGAGACGTAGGTATACATTTAGTGCATTTACTCGAAAGCATTACGTCATGAAAAAAAAATGACTAGGTAAAATTTTTTGTTTTCTATTCTTCTAAAACTTTAACGCAAAGTAATGTCTTGCTTTTTCGTATGCAAAAAAAAATGGGTACATTTTTTAAAGTAATCTTAATGACGGACTAATTATATTTTTTTGTCATCTACCATTTTCATATGAAATACGTATTAAACGTACGTAAAAAAGCTATTCGGAGATGGTATATAATTTTTTTATTCTTTATCTATATTTAATTTAATTGCTCAAATATGTATAACGTTTTTATTTAAGCTTAAATATGAAGATACTTATAACTTCAATAAATATAATTCATTATTATCTACACTTAGACATTAAAATATAAAAGATACCTGATAACAATTTAGCTACGATAAAAAAACACAAAATGCAATAAAACAGTTTTGTAACGGACAGACGGTCGGAAAAATGATGTTGTAAAAAAGTCGTAAAAAAACTAAAGTCATAACAGAAACAAATGTTGTTGACCGATAATTTACTCAAAGGTTTAAATATTCACATTTAATAGAAGCTGCATTTGCATTTAAACAACCGACATAACTATAAATAAACAAAACAACATGACAACTGTCATTTACGCGTGACATATTGTGGAAAATACGTCCCCGAATCAATGTCACAGGGATCAGATTAGCATGAATAATTTACAACGTCTTCAGAGCAATTTGTTGCTATTTTTGGACGGCTCCAAGCGATAATCGATCTTGTCACCGATGAATGTAAATCACGCTTTCTAGTCATAACAAGTTTTTGGGATTGTCATTAAATAAATCAAATTAGTCGATTCGCTTAGGATTATATCGAATTTGGTGCGTGAGTGAATCATGAGGTTTTTGACTGGAATTGGGTCATCAAACTGTTTGATGAGTTTGTTCTAGATAGGTATAACTTATCTTCGATTCACAGAACACCTAAGGTACTAAATTTAAGAAAAACCTTTGTAACTCATCTTAAAGAATTCGTGAGAATAGGTGAATTTTCATATAATTTAAGTAATAAGTGCTTAAATATATTTTTAAGAGATTATATTTATATCGTGGAGTTACCACTAGAAATTTATTAAGTATTTTTTTATATCATATTAGAAGTAGGTATATATTCCTTGGTCCTGGGTGTTTAATATGTATTAAATTAATTAAAATTAAAATTAAAATATATTTATTTCAGCAAAAAAAAACATTCAGACTTATATTCTAAACACACTTTGAAATAAAACTAATAGACGTAAGGTGTCCTTCAGTTATTTGCAGATAACTTTTAGAGCAGACTGTATATCTGGTGACTTCTTCACTAGGCTAAGCCTGTATCGAAGAAGCCTGTACATTTTTGCAGGTTGAGTTATAGGATACTTCCTGTGATTTCAACTGTAAATAATAATGATAACTGGTAGACTAAAAAGAAAAAATGTATGTGTTGTGTATAATAGTATTAATAATTATGTAGATATAATTTATTACTCACAAAATCATACATATAGGTAATTATATTTATGTAGGTATAATATAAATATAAATATAATATTTATAGTATATAATATATATATATATAGTATGTATATATTTTAGTTATAATATTATTCAATACAATACATCTGTATAATAATAATAGGTAGGTAATTAAAGTATGAGACTTAATGTCTGAATTGCAGGATTTCCTCAGTTTTATCATAGGATAGAGTGGTTAACCAGGTTTGCACAAGGCGCTTGACCTCAGTAACGCTTTTGTTTTTTATATTACATTTTTTTGCCACATAGTTGTAGATGTGAGTCTTAATAAAACTGCCTGTTTTTTTGGCGAAGATCGAATTTGTGGTCGGTGTGATGAGTCTGTAGACTCTCCTTTGAGAAATAAGCTGGAAGTCTGCGGACAGTAAAAACGATTTGTGAACGGAGAGAGTAGTTTTCATTATGTAGAGTTGTCGAACTGTGAGCACATCGGCTTCCTTGTAGAGTTCTCTGGTAGGATATCGGAAGGGCTTTCTGAGCATTACCTTTAAAACAGAACGTTGAGCTCTTTCGACCTGAATAATAACGGTCTTAGCAGCACTTCCCCAGCAAGTTATGCAGTAAGTAATTAGGGATTGGCACAGTGCATAGTAAACTAGTTTAAGAATATCATAACTTGCTGCATACCTTATGTTTTTCATTATAAATATAACCTTTCTTACACGTGCCGAGAGAAGACTAATGTGCGCTTTAAATGAAATATTTTGATCGATGTTCACACCAAGATACGTTATGACTGTTACACTGGTAAGAGTTTCACAGCCACAAGTCCTATGTTGGGTGCACAAGTTACCATGAATTTTAATTACGGATTTCTGTTTAGGAGCCGAAGCAGCGGTTTTGTAAAAACTCAGAAAGGATGTTTTCTTTGTGTTGAGCGTAAGAAGATTTTGCTGCAACCATTGATTAACTCGTGTCATTCCTCGCTCAGCTAGTTGATACACATCCGACCATGATTTACCATGGAAGATTATTGCTGTATCGTCGGCATAACATAAACATTCAGCATTTGAGTCCAAGACATCATGTATGTCATTAATATAAATAAGGAAAAGGGTTGGACCCAGAATGCTTCCCTGAGGGACTCCAAAGCTGACCGGAAGTGTATCGCTGGTAACCTGACCAATTTGAACACACTGTTTCCGGTTTGTCAGATAGCTGGTGAACCAATCCAGAGTCGATCCTCGTATGCCAAAGTATTCCAGCTTTCTGAGGAGTATCGGCACCGAAACAGTGTCAAAAGCCTTGGCCAGGTCCAGAAAGACTCCCACGCAGCTTTCCCCTTTATCTAAATGTGAAGATATGGACGAGAGTAGGACGGTTACTGCATCCTCAGTGTTTTTTCCCTTCCGGAAACCATATTGTTTAGAAGACAAAAGATGATGGGACTCCAAAAAATGCATAAGACGCTTGTTCATGATTTTTTCGAGTAATTTTGAAAATGTGTTAAGCAGCGATATGGGTCTGTAGTTTTCTGCTGAGTCCTTAGATCCACTCTTGTAGATTGGAACTACTAGAGCAGTTTTCCATTCATCAGGAAATACTCCACTTGACAAGCTTAAGTTATAAATGTGCGTTAAAGGGACTATGATACTATTTCCTATATGTTTTATTAGTGCATTGCCAAGACTATCCAGTCCCGGCGCTTTGTCAGATTGTAGGTTAAGAATCAAAGCCCTAACTTCTTCTGTGTCGGTTGGACTTATAAAAATTGAGTCTGGTGGCGGATTAATCACTTTTACCGATTGGGTTAGCTCTTTCTCTGTCTTATTTGTCTTGGAAAGGATATTGTTTGCCAAACGCTGGCCCACTGTTGCAAAGTGCCCATTTACCATGTTTATGGCATCTCTTGAACCCTGTCCTGTAAGTAACTCGGCAGGATCTGTTTTAATATTTGACCGATTGCATATTTTATTTATAGATTGCCACAACTTTTTAGTATTATTTTTATTAGATATCAGATCGTTGTTTTCATACTCGGTTTTTAGATTACGCAATAGGCTCACAAAGAAGTTATGGTAGCGGTTATATGTTACCTTAAGAACCCAATTTTTTGGGTTTTCCCTAGACTGTTGATGTAATCGATCCCGGTTTCGCATACACCGCATCAAACCTGGAGTTATCCAAGGCTTTAGGTTGTACCTTGATCTGCTAAGCCTGGATTCTTTGGAATTGGCATTTATGATGTCTCCTAAGATACCATTAAAGACACTGTTTGCTTTGTCAACATCATCGATATTTGTTACAGAAGACCAGTCTACCATTTCGAGCGCATTGAGGATTGCAGTAAAGTCTCGCTTAATCACAATTCGACTAGGTTTGGTAGCTGTGGGTTTGGATAGGTTTATACCAACCAGCACAGGGTAATGGTCGGTAATTGCTAGTTGGCAAACTACACCAATCGCGTTTGACACATTTTTAACGTTTCCTAAGTAAATATGATCAAGACATGCTGTTTTCCTAGTGGGTTCTGTAATCGCCGGTAGTAGTCCGTGCTCCGCCATAAAACAGTGGTACTCCAGGCTTTGAGGGTTCCCGACGGTATCTAAAGTATTAACATTTAGATCGCCTGCAACAATAAGTGGTGAACTATCTAATTTATCTATACAGGAGTCCAGAGAAGTTAAAAAATTGTTGATACTTCTGATAGATGGAGAGCGATAAATCCCAAGTATAGTGACTACGTTGGGAATGCATATGGCTAAGCAATCCGCGTCTTCTACAGGAGGTTCTGATACAGTTACGGTCCATGTATCTTTAACATAAATTACCACGCCGCTATTTTGGTTACAATGGTTTGTAGTTTTGTAAACATTGTATTGGTCCATAGCAGGTATATTTGTTATATCGGATAGCCAACATTCCGTGAGGACTATTATATCGAAGGACAAACCAAAACATTTTAGGGCTACTAGCAGAGAGTCATAATTTTTATTTATGCTACGAATGTTAAGAGTAAATACTTTAAAGTTATGATAATCATTAAACATCCTACTGCAGTCGTTGGAGTCACTAATCTTACAGATTATTTGAAAACTGTCTATATCCGAAAAAAGCTTATTAGTGATCAACATTATTGTATGCAAGAATTTTTCCTAAAAAGAATATCTTCATAAAAACTGAAAAAAAGTGTAAGGTCTAAATACTTAAAACAAGTTCTCATTTTAGATAGTCCCAAATAGACAATTATGATAAAAATAGTGCGGCCGATAGAGTAAAATAAGATATAATAGAGATAAAATAAGATATAATGTATAATAGATATGTAGTAATTTGTGTGAACTGTTTTTGGTTCATGTAAGTAAATATATAAATATGTTTTTAAAATATTCGGAATAAATAATGTTAAAGAACTTTTATGAGTGTCAATATTAACAATATATGCCCTTGGTGACAGGAGAAAAATACGCGTTATAAAAAAGATAACTGTAAACTTAAAGTAAGCTAAAGTACGTGAATTAATACATTTACAAATTCTGTTTGTCCAGGGGCTGAGCCGGCAGAAGTTTTTCGAGGTCATTGAAACTCGAAACGGTGATGGCTGCTTTTCCTTCCCGTTGACGGACGTAGATGATGCCTTGATTGCACCAGCAAAAGGCATATCCATTTTCTTTGGCTCTAAGTCTAGTGTCACGAAATAATAGTCTGTTTTCCTTTGTAAGTCTTTCGTTGAAGAATACTTTACGAGGTACACCGACCACGTCCAGATCCGCGCTGCTTATGTTTCTTCTCGATTTAGAGGCTTTCAGTAACTGATCACGCTTATGCCGACGGAGGAGACGTACTACAATTGGGCGTGGCATGCGGGAACCATCTTCCGGTAGAGTAGTTGACACGGGGGGTCTTCGTGGGCCAACGCGACTGACCCAGTCCAGATCTTTGTCTTCTAGATCAACACCTAGCTTCTTAGCTGCTACTAAAACAGTATGCTGGAGATTTTCTACATTACTCTCAGGGATCCCAGCGATCTCAATCTCATTACGAAGGTGGGCTTGAGCCTGAACTTTTAACTCATTTTGTAACTGGAATACAGTCAGTTGCAATGATTCCACTTGAGAGTCTCGTTTTTCTAATTTTTTAAGACGCTCATCAACGGCTATCATTTTCGTAGAAACTTCGCTTAGTTGGTCGTTAGTAAATGTAAGTGAGAGAGTTAGTTCTTCCAGCTTTGTCTTAACAGAACTAAATTCAGAAGTCAAGTGCCTCAGCTGCTCGGTGAGTTGATTAACTTCGGAGCCACAGCTACTATCTGGCTTTTTACGGGTGGTGACATTCTCATGTACAGCTCTGACAGGAGTAAGTGTGTTATCCCCTCCTTTCTTTTGAGCAGAAGTGCAATCGGGGCATTTCCAGTGAGGTTTGCGCTCCGTTGAAAGGCTAGATACGTCAATACAGAGATTACAAAAATATTTCCTACACGAGCCAGTGGAACACCTGACGGAGTTGGCCTCCTTCGTACTCGCCATACAGCCCTGACACTTCATTTTCAAAAAGTGTACAAAATCTTCTGAATAATTACAAAGTGCTTTATACAAACCGAATTTTAGGTTTTATCGATATCCAAGCCAACGATTTCTTCGGAACTGTCAAAGTCTAATTGACGTTTAGTTGAACGTCGCTGAGCCTGTCTGTGAAGTGAAGTCTCTCTCTTTGTTTACGATTGCAAATGACGGCTTTGATTGTTTCCAAATATGTTTAATTGTTGCCAAAACCGAAAAATCCTTGCAGAAAAAATGCAATGTAATGCTCGATGTACTTTACAAGTGTGAAAAGAAGTATTTTCGAGCTCACCAGGATCTTGAGGATATTTACAGTTGTTGCCCAATCTTATTTGCTTCAAGTCCGCCAGCAGTAAGTTCCCCCAAACTTCCTTTGCGTATTTATTACAGTTAAAAATCACAGAGCTATTCCAAAACAATGTTTACTTGGCAGTGTTGCCAATATCCCCCATGTATGTATGTATAATAAAAATATCTATATATGATATGTATGTATATTATATTAAGTATATCAGATATCTAGTACCCGTAACACAAGCTTAGAGCTTACCACGGTGCTAGATGTTGTTGTGTAAATAGTCCGGAAATATTTATTATTTATTTATTATTATTATTACCCCCTGGAAAACCATAAATAGATCACAGAGCGACGAAAATATCTCCCATACGTTTAATCGTGATTGATACACAAACAGACAACCCCATTAATATCAGAACGTTATATTTTCAGTCATTACAAATCACGAATATTCAGAACAACAATTCTCAGATTCAGGCCACTACAATAAAACTCGATATAAAATGTTGGTGACGCACGTCAAATGACGGATGCCGGGGACGTGTCACGGCACATGCGACAAGATGATTGTGTTTTATCGACTGAATTTAATGATTCATTCTGACTGACTGATGATTATTGTTACGGAATCTTGGTAACATCGCTGAATAATGTGCTCGGGTTATTTCGGTGTTCGTGGCGGCAGCGTCTCGTCTGCGTTTTTATTCTATGATTTGATGTGTCATTATGACAGTTGATTTATTGGATGTCATTGTTTTTCTGACAGATAGTAGGAGCAGAGCACGTGTAATGTCGCTGCGAGTGTGCGTTTTATTTCAAAACAGGTCGAGAATAGTTTGAATTGACTGTCAAAGACATCATAGACAGTTCTATGGCTTTTGATAGTCAATCCATACTAATACTAGTATTATATTGACGACCTCTGTGGCTCAGTGGGCAAAGGTCCGCCTGAGACGCAAGAGGTTGCGGGTTCGATTCCCGCCGGGGGACCAGATTTTGTACTATCTACAATTTCTGGTTTCGGGTCTGGGTGTTTTCGATGTATCATATGCATGTATTTACAAAATAAAAAATGTATCTATGTAGTTTATCAGCCACCCATAGTACAACCTCTGCTGAGTTTGGGGTTAGGTGATGCTGTGTGATTAGTCCGGAGTCCGGAGATTATCTTCTTTTACCATTTATCTCGGCCACACCATTGTTCATCATTTTAATATCTAAAGGTAAAAAATAATTGATCGAATCAGTGTTATATAGATGTACTTTTCTTTATGTTTCCTCAGAGTTATAGTTATAAGTAAATTGCGTCAATGGAAAATCGTAAAAATATCATCTAAAAAAAACCCAGATCATGAATTTTAATCAAAAGAAAGTTTGATATTGCTACAAAATATGCCTAGCGGGAAATGAACAGCAACCGACGGCGACGGACCTGTGACCACTAAACCACAAAGGACGTCTGTATTTATTTAGTTTTTATTTCGAATTTTGCGCAACTTTATCCGCAACCTCAAAGTCGTCAAACCATCCACATCCATAGATCATTTTGACAGTTAATAACTTACAAACAAACACATATTTCTGTTAATATTACCACACACAGTAGGCGTTTGACCGCGATCTGACGACAGTTATTTATGTATATATATGTGATGGCATAAACGGGGAAATATGTCATTTTCATCATTTTGAAGTTTTATGAGAAGGTGGGCGCGTGATGGGGATTTCATAGTGCGAGGTTTCACTGAAGAACATTTAATTCATATTTATTGTTTAAAATATTCGGCAACATAGCTCAGAGATAGTAAACAGATCCTAAGGCTATATAGATCTTATAAGATTTTAAACGTAATCCAAAAAAGCAGGTTATTGATTCAACGCGTATTTTTTACGATTGTTACCGTGCCACATTTTTTTGGCGAAACTGATTTTGATAAATATTTTTAATGCGAAACCTGTTGCTAACAAGTTCGTCCTATTTCAATTCGATGGTAATTCATTCTGTATCTGATCTGATCTTCATATTTAAGAATCCACATAGTTCATTAGTTTTGATATTTTCGTGAAAATAATATATCCACATTCAGATCATAAGTATAATCTGACATCCGACATGGATCACGCAAAACATTTTCCAAATTATGTGTAAAAATAAATAGAATGTAAAAATTTTGATAATAGATTACTTATGAATAAAAATAATATTTATATATATTCTTTTAAATTAAGACGTAACGATTTGTACTAAATTTCGCAGTCACAATCCCCAACTATGGAACTTTGATGATCTTTGCACATTTCTATTAAAATAATAAGTATTTTTGGACCGTTAAACAGAATACCAATTTAAGCCTATTCATGTAATTTTTTTAAACTGTGGCGTAAAGTTTTCTTGTATGTGTGCCGTACCTCCCGTTTAGAATACTAACATACATAGATACATAGTTTTGGATAGGTCATACAGAATACCAACCCGCACTTGGCCAGCGTGGTTATTTTAAGGCCTAATCTCTCTCGTCAAGAGAGAAGTCCCTGTGTCCCAACATCGGTAACGTTAATAGGGTGATGCTGATGATGATGATACATAATGAATAAACAGTTGTTTCTAAGATAGCACACGGATCAAATTATTTAATCCATCCATAAACACTACAGGTATAACTTAACCATATCGTAACAGTTTTACTTGAGGCTATCCTCCCGTGCAAACACTAACTTAACACCTCATCAGCTGCGCAATAAGATAGCACACGGATCAAATTATTTAACACATCCATAAACACTACAGCAGGTATATAATTTAACCTTATTATCGTAACAGTTTCACTTGAGGCTATCCTCCCGTGCAAACACTAACTTAACACCTCATCAGCTGCGCACACTAATCGCGCATGCATTAGTCAAACCTCAAGATGCGAGTGAAAATATCCAGGTGCACATAACTCACTGTGATGCATCGCTGCAGCGGCCAGTCTGGAGAGTGTTCCGGAATAATGGCAACAATTGAATGAAGGGGTGCGAAGTGGATCCACAGGAATTCGACGTAATCGAAGCTTTGGATATACATAATAGCTTACACTGCTGTTTACACTTTTCAGGGTTCCGTACCTAAAGGGTAAGGGACAGCGAAACACAAGCTAGAAGATGCCACACTGGCAAGCCTGTGTACGTATTAGTAGTAATAATATGTGTTTATACAAGGTGTTTCAGAATTGGTATATAAAGCGGAAGGGATTGCTTTTAGCAATAAGACCGCCCATTACGCATTCTAGGTTTAGTTTTAATTTCATATTGTATTGTTCATCTGGTGTGTAATAAAGTATATTTTATTCTATTCTAAGGGTTAGAAAGGCTCATGACGCAATTAATTTAAGTGTCAATCTGCTATATAAATGTTTTTGTGAGTTAAATTATTGTTTTTTATTTTTATTGGTTACCTTGAGAACTATTAATTTAAGTAAAACTTATCTCATTAAAAATCATAAGAACAATCACTTATAAAAGTAGGGTTAAAGATTTTATTTGAGTTTTTTAACTTGCAGGGTTTAAAATCAACTGGTATAAGGCTAATCTAATCTTTAGGTCATTAGATCATGTTTATGAACTAAAGATCTGATTAGGCAAAAAAAAAAGAAAACAAAAATGAATTTGATTTGATATATAAGATATTTTGGTTTAATTTAATTTTAATTTGATGTAATATGATTGGATTTAATTTTTTTGAAGTATTATTTAATGTAATTAAATTTAAATATTTATGTTATTTGATTTAACTAACCCTAGTCATTAAGTTTACTAACAAACTATGGATTTTTGTTGTCCGAAATAAAATATTTTTATTTTATTTATTTAAAATATGTTCGCCTGGTGCGTGCCATTCACCCTGATCCGTTTTACATACCAATTTCGAAACACCTTGTATATAATGGTACCGATGATGTCACATAAACACATAAATACTCAATGAACGCCCACTGCCATCTGGGCTGCATAACTGCAGCTGCTATCAAAGTCTTCTCCATAAAGTTTCATAACCTCAGTAACGGCGTTCAACATTCTCCATAACTCATCTTCGGTATTTCCTGCAGTGCTTGGAGCTGGGCCAACCACCTTTGACATTACAAGACAGGAAACCTACTTCTGCAGGACTGAAGATCGAGGAGAAATTATAGATTTACGTCAACGTCAATGTCAGAATAAGGTTGACATTTATAAACTAGCTGATAATCTGATGCTGACTCGTATTATGATAGTGTATTTTTTTGTAAAAACAAGCTTTTGTCCTTTACTGGAAAAACGGCTGTGTCCAGGCCAAATCGGGCTTTGCTTGCTATAATTATATTTTCCCGCGAAAAGCGGTATTTTAACGAAGTAAAAGTAACCTATTGAATTTTCTGATATGTAAGTTATATTATTGTGAAGTTTCATCAAAATCCATTAATTAGTTTTTGCGTGTGATAGCAACAAGCACATTTACTTACTCACACTTACTTTCCGCAAAAACTTTCTTATACAAATATTTGATTTCTGAGGTTGGTGATAAATACCATGGATGGATCACAAAGATCTAGAAGACAATATGAATTAATTTTAGGACCTCACAAAAACGAATACTCAAAAACGCAAGAAATTTATTTGTTTCCATACATCAACATGAATAAATCCCGCACTGATTCGCTAGTTCGTCATCTGGCGGATATTAGCGTATGACAGACAGACGAACGGACAGGGGTCTGCGAAATACGTCACAGCGAGGCAGATGTATTTGATATCTTATTTGACAAAACACAACTTTTTCTCCAACTGAGCCTCAGAGACATTTCCTAGCTAAGTTATTTTATATCAAAATACGATTTAGTGATTTTATTAAATACTAACGTTTTACGGGTTTTATGGATTTTCCAATTGTGCAACTGTCTACTAGTTTCGCTTCATCATGAAGCACCATCAGTACCACGACACGACGCTTGACTCTACGCCGCGTTTATACTCTGACTATTCTAGACGCTCACAGTCAATTGCCACCACCTATTAGTTATCTAGTTTTCTGTCTAAAACACCTGACTAAAATAACCTAATTTCATCCAGATTCAATCTCATAATCTTCTATAACATTACCCGTAAATGTAATATAATCATCATATCGCAACAGCAATACAGTTAGGACATGTGGTCGTTCTAAGCTCAGTAAATATCCCGAATGATGCGCAGACGCAGACCAGGCGCAAACAAACCTGTGTATTACGATGTACGTCATGATGAAGGGAATTTAGTGCCTGATGTTTAAGTTTCATGATTAAGTAATGGTTTTACCATATTGATGGTATCTTCACACCATTGCTTATAATAATATAGAATGAGGAACTGTTGCAGCCAAACAACGTAGATTTGGAGTAGAATGGTCCATCGATTGTTACCGCCGCCATTGGAGACACGTAGAAGAACATGGGTCACTTACATTGCTAAGTGTATTAGTTTTCCTGTCTAATGCCTTCATACAAATATGCATTGAAAAATACCAGGCGCTTACAACAATTATAATGATTCAAACAACGCTTTATAGCTCAATTTGAGGATGACAGTCCAGTCAATCGTATTGTTTAGAATTAATATTCTCAAAGCAACCCGCTAATTAGAGAAAATGAAATATACGCGTCGAATTAATAAGATCCGCTTTTTCGACGGTTGAAATTACTTTATACCCAAATAAAACAATCCAATGTGATAATATGCGGGACACAGTCCCGGGAGATTCACTCAAAAAGCTATTTCTGTATTTACTAGTGACAGACAGACACTCTCAATATATCGACTTAAAATTCCACTTTTAAGAGGTTCCTGAGTGATGTTATTAATTAGGGTATCGTAGGAAATGGACTCTATTTAGAGAGGATGTTTGTTTGATTGAATTATGGCCGTGGTTTGTTGATTTAGTGCGGTTTTTTGTGAGATGCGTTTGTCGCTCGTTCGTCTGTCAACGAACGTATGCGTTAAACACTTTTATAGAGTTATGGCAGGCCTATTCGAACTTCGACTCACTCCAAACCACGCAACTGTTATTCTTCAAAAGGTTGACCAGCACATCATACTTCGTCCTTCAACTAGATACAAAAACAACTTGCTTCCGTTGGAAACAACACGAAAATCTATGTCGCACAATACTTAACTACGATTGTGTCCAACCTGGTGTTTAAGACATGGTAAAATTATCTAGCAGTACTACAACTTCGTACAAACGGTCAAAGCTTTACCTACGCGCCTCGATTGAAGGTAACACGAGGGATACTGGCAGTCGCGACTGTGCTGCAGTGACGACAGGCCCATTGTTGCTTTTTATATTTTAATATAACAAATAGACTATATTGTGCTGTTTTTGGTTGCAAAATTTCCTATACATTAGATATTTATTTTACAATCAAAGAACTAGTACATGGATAGAAACCAAAAGTAGGCAGGTACTTTAGTAATTTAACGTACATACTAACATCATGCTATAAATGCCCTAAAAATCAAATGCAATGGTGGACGCCCTATCGCAAGTTCAGGTACTGCAAATTTAATAGCTCGACCGAGTTGGATTACTGATTCAGATAATGTTACCGTGTTGATGTGCAAAGTACAAATATTTAAAGTTTAGTACATAGTTGGACTATTTTATATTTTCTCTATGCTCTCCACTACTCAAAAATAAATTAATTTGATTCAAACAGGTGGTCAACGTACATAATCAAAATTTAATTGCCAAAGTATCCAATTAAACAAAAGCAAGCACATAAAAACCAACCAATCAGGGCACGTCACACTAAATCTCCATTTTTTCATGAATTTCTTTAACAAAAAAGCTAGTTATTTAAATCAACAGCTACCTGACCTGCGCATACGCAGCCCTCACAGGTAGCGCATTAAAATGCGTTTTTGGTACGTTTTTGAACATGAAAAGTCAATTAGCTCGCGTTGTGGGGCGCCATGTTTAATTGCAGGTGACAGCTGCGTGCGCGCATCGTAGGCGTTACACGGGGTTGCAATGTTTTAATTAGTGAAAAATGGTAATTTATTTGCTAAATACCGGTATGCAAATTGCTTTGTCTACTAAGTTCGCAAAGTGCGATGCGACTTATGGTAATTGTTAAGATAGGTCGAAAAAAATAGTCCTTGAATTTTATAGTCATCATTATGAAAGCATTTTGAACTTGGGTTACTTTTTTTATATAAACGCCAAAGTTTTTAATTAATACATACTGGGAGACGGATGTTGGGTACCCTGTAAGGTTTTGTGGTTTTGACCAAAACTTGGTATTTAAACTGAGGGAACTTTTGACCGCGAGGAAATACATTATTATCACTCAGGCTACTTATATTATTATCATCTAATTTTTTGGAAGGTAAAATGGTAGCGTTACGGCTTCCTAAAACTTCGTTTACTCGATAAAATAACAAACAACAGTTTCCTCGAATATACAATGTCGCACAACGTACAACGTGAAAATTATGTTAAGCAAGATCTTTAAACAAGTCTACACAAATGAACACTCACAACAAAATGTACAACCATACAACACAAAAATCAACATAAATCACGATAATAATCCAAAGATCCAGTGTGGCCACCTCGCGAAATTAAATTGTGTCAGAACGCGACAACAAATCATATTTATTTAGACCTAAAAATACCTCCGGCAGCCATTTTACTTTGCTATGTCGAGGAGATTAGGCAAGGAGGGACATTAAAGAGAAAATTATTTATTTAGGTCCCGCTGCTAGATTACATTACTCCATACACATAAATAACGAAAACAATAAGAGCTATTCTAATAAATTATCTTTTTATTACCGGATTGTGAAAATTTTAGACACTTATCCGGGGTTGCCGCCTCCCCCGGTTTTGTCCCAATTATTTATGAGCGTACAGAGACGCGTCGTCCGTTCGTCTGTCTATTCTTGTGGAAGTTTTTTTTTAATTAAAAGTTTTAGTTAATTAATGGGGATGTTGATGGTGGCTATTGGAATCTCTTTCTGTGATGTTAATTAGTTTTTGTTGTTGAAGGAAATAGTGTTTTGTGAATAATAGAGAATTGTGTAATTAGTCATATAGTTATCTATTTGCAGCCTGTATTTTAAGGAATAAGCGTTATTTAGCGCTCTGCAACTTATAGCAGAAATTAAATTAAATTAAATTAAATGTTGCTGGGCAATCCAATACAATAAAATCTAACCTCATGGTCTAAGCTCTAACGGGCGGCTTGTGTTACGGGTACAAGGCCTCTGATGTATATTTTTCTTTTTTATTCGTTCTTTTTTATACGTTGAAAATATCCAGACCAATGGGCAAGTGATTTCAGAACAAACGTACACCGGTCTCCTAGCTAGCAATAAACTCTGCAATAGGCAAACGGATAGAAAAATAGTCTTAAAGCTATTGTATCATGTCGGGAAACTACAAAACTGACCTTTAAACATAAATCCACAAACGGCCGTAACTCAAAAAAGCGTGTAAGACAACTCAACCGAACCCATCGGCCGTCCACGGGCCCCAATAAATCTGCATTCAAATCAATCCATGGAAAAACGACTATCGCCCATCGACCGACCACAAATCAATCACGGAAAACGTCCCCAAAACGTCCCAAAAACGTCCAGCCAATACGCCACAGCATACCTTAAATAATACGATAAATAATCTTTTCCAGCATAATTTATCTGCTTACATTAAACCAACCTCGAGATAGACATATAGTTTTCCGCGGGTTAGAGCGAGATGGTTAGATGTCATAAATTACGGCGGCAAAACAATGGACAATGGAGCGGTGAGATACGAGTGTGTCTGTAGAAATCCAACGTCTCCCCATTTTTGGGGAGTTTCGGAATATGGTGCGAGTCGCGTGCGCATGGTGTAAGAGAACGGTTGGATAAATTACATCATGGAATTGAACAATATGGTCAATTTTCATAGACTTACTTCTTCGTAGAACTTCACTACTCAAAGTTCAAAGTTCATTTATTGCGTAAATACATGTTACAGCGATGTTTTGGCTTAAGTCTTACATGGATCAATGTATTTTACCTGTCCAGGCATGCAATTATAGCATTACATTATTAAATAAACTAAAATAATAAAAGTATTAGTAATCATCATAGTAAGCAAAAATTCAAATTCATTAAACTAATAATTATACAATTTAAAAAGTCATTATCTTAGTTACTACTGTTGAGATAATTCGTATTTAAATAATTTTCTCCTCAATTACCCGTTATGTTAATCTGTGCAGCGATCGTAGCTACCAATAATTAATTGATTTTTATCTTAGTTTCTTCTATATTCAATTCCCAGTATATTGGGTTGAATGATGATGAAATAGTTTTTTATATTATGTTGTTATTTTTAAATTAATATTGTTTACTGTTTCTGCGAGTAACGCAGCAGCCGCTTCTCGCTATTTTTGGTCACCATGGAAGACCAGCGCTATGACAGGACCTAGTTCTGTCATAGCACATGCTGATTGGTGACCATTTATGTCATTAAGAATCACTATGTAACATCTGTAGACTATTTAATTTACTTTTAGTTTGATGGCATAATAAACGGTTTTTATCTTTATCTTTATCTTTAAAATACCAGAACTTATGTTTAACGTTAATTTACCAAAAAGGGCATGTTATAAACAAAATTTTCAGCAAAGCTAAGCGAACCTACTTCTAACTTCAGTGCGTGCATTTCACAAATGGCGAGTTGCATATCAATTATGTTGTATGCTATTTTGAACATATTAACAAGACACAGATACATATCTAAGCCTTTGTCGGTTTTTTTCCACAAATTTATACCTATGTGTAAGTATGTCTAAATCAGCAATAACCACAAATCTGACCTTTTGTCTTTGACAATAAACCCGCCAGCCATTAACGCCACTTCTGGTGTGCGCAGGCGCCGATTTCAATGCTTTTATAGCGTTTTAAACTTTTTAATTATATTTCCATCTTCCATATTGATCAATTTGTATTCAAATCAGTAAGAAATTATAAATAATTTATATTTTTATCTAATTATGGAGGAAATCGGTTTGTTTTAGCGTTTCGTTAGTTTTTATTGGTGGTTGTAAAGTCAGGAATGTTATCTGATGGTGTTGTTCCGATGTCAAATGTCAACATCGGTAGGCAAGAAAATTATATATGTATTTAATATGTTTTCTATTACCTTGCTATAAGAATTTAATAAGTTATCCGTTATTAAATATTAATAAGCTTAAAGGGTTAATTTATAATACTGTATTAATTTAAGTGTTACCTAAGTCAATTTTCAATTATCATATGAGTACAGTAATAAAGCTTGAAACGGGTAATTTACCATGATTTTACAGTTTTTTAGTTTTCCGATATTTCGAGGCTGTTGCAAGCGTCCATGATCAAGCCAGTGATTGTCTATGCTATTAAGCAGACGGCTATTCACTAACGTCACATGAATACAATTCTCAAAGTATCATACAATTTATGTCCAAACTGATTTTGAGTCTGAAACTAAGACTATGTGAAGATAAGAGTTGTCATGTAAGTGTTGTACACACTTTGTGCATATATATGTATTAATTATAATTTACTAACACTTACGCCATGTTTCAACATCTCCGCGTAAAATAAACCAATGGTTAAATATAGAGCTAATTCGCTCTGCCTCATGTGACAAAGCGAGATGGCTCTAGACATAACTAACCATTGACTCTAACTATTGCTAGCATTACTCGGAATTTGTGAAACAAGCGCTTACGTGATACTACTCTACTGGAGTTAGGTATAGCCGAGGGAATAAACCAAAAGTCTCCGGGAAAATCAACAAAAGCGGTAAACGCTACATCACGTAGGTATTTCCTTTCTGTCCATCCAAAGGTTGCCTGGAAGAGATCGCACACAGCGATAAGGCCACCCTTTGTACTCCGATGTATTGTCTCCTTACTGTTTACTATTTGTATTATATATGTGGTGTACAATAAAGAGTTATCTATCGTCACTTTACATCAGGTGAGATTGTGGTCAAATGAAAGCTTATCAATAATAAAAAAAATATAGCGTATTATCAATTAGCCAAGTTTACGCGGAATTTGTGAACAAAATATACCAAACTTCAAATTTAAAACAAAAATCAGTCGCACACGGAGGTCCAAGCAACCGTAGCCAGTTCTGAAAATTACTGAGGGGTGGGGATTCCGTAAATTGGCGGGCGGGGTGGAGACAATAGACTTGATTTACAACTACCCCCATTATGTTTTGACTTTCATTTTAGAAAGACAATGTTAGGTGGATCGGTTTAAAGTTTATTTGTATGTTTGAAAATAAATTTATATTAAAGAGCTTTTATAGACGTTTACAGGAAAGAATATACTTAGTTGAGTATAAAAAAGATAACCATTTCATTATTATTAATTGCAAGCTCATGTCAATGTAACTTTTTTACTTCTTAAAGAAGGGCTTAAGAAAAGGGCAAAACGGGTATTTTATTTTGTTTCGCTTAAGGCGTAAAGGGGTTAAAAACAATAAATAATTATCACGAAATTTTTGTCACATACTGATAATGTTAAGAATTTCATAAGTTACCTTAAGTACTAGATCTGCTTAGATGCTACTGTGTGAATGGACCAGTAATATATATTTATTTATTATAACTGTCTTCAATAAAAAAAACACAAAATATATTATTTACCAATTCAATAGCCATGTTTCATTTACAAGTCACGTTATAAAATCGCTTCATCAAAACTAAAGCCAAAAGTCGTGTCGGATAAACTAAACAACAACCCCGCTCAAAGTCCCCGAAGTTGTATTGTATGTGCTCAGTTTTAATTAGCGGACAGACAGACGGACAAGTTTCGTCATAGAGCCGGGACGTGACCCGTGGTAGGTCAGATGTACTATTAACTTTATATGTATGTATATTGTATATCCAGGCAGTATTCATATTATTCTACTTGTGTAAATGGTTGAAGTTGGGAGACAAGTTGGTTGTTCTAGAACTGCGTGCTTTCTATGTAATAAAAAATATATAGATTGGTATTATTATACAAGAAATCAATTTTTTTTTACATGTTTGACATGAAAAATCCGTGTTGGCTAAGTGGGACTATACTCGACTTTAATTTCGAAGGTCGTGGGTTTAGACCCCGCCGCGCACCTTTGGATTTTTCTTCTCGAAAAGTGTATGTGCGCGTGTAAAACATGTGTTTAACGGTGAAGGCTAACATCGTGAGGAAACCGGCATGTTCAGAGAACTTTAAAGATTTTGAAAGCCATGTGACATTCACCAACCCGTACTTGGCCAGCGTGGTGAATTAAGGCCCAATCTCTCTCGTCAAGAGAGAAGTCCCTGTGTCCCAGCAGTGGGATCGTTACTAGGGTGTTGATGATGAAAGAATCATAAAAAAAAATCATTTAGATGCAGCAATATTAACACATTTCAGGGCGCGGCGAGTTTAAGTATAAATTAAAACTATAAAAAGGCGTACGATAAAACACACTCACGATACAATTCAAAATAACCCATCCTCACCCCACAAAAAGCATAATTTCTTATAAATTATTGCGACCGCGAGAATTGAACCCCTTAAAGGGGATGGGGTGATTTATAGGACTATAAAGTATTATAATTAAAAGCGAACTATAGGAACTACGGTACTTTGATTGCGTTGAACGCGTTAATATAAGACATTTTAGATGTCGTATTGATAACTACGCGCTATGTACGTTCTGTGGTGTTTCCCGCTCTTGTTGATTTTACCGGAGACTTATGGCTTTTCCCGCGGGTGAACCAAACTCCAATAGAGTAGTATCACTCATAATACAGCGAAACAACTCTATATTTTAGCCATTTTTTATTTAATCCGTGATGGTGACTATAAGTCTCTATACTTACGGATAAATGCTAAATTATATATTTTTTTATTCTAGACTTACGCGATATAATATTTCAAACTAAGATGATATAAAACATGGCATACCTGAAACAAAATACAATAATTTGTTAATATTATGGTGCATAAATATTTGGGAAGCTCTAAACTTGTTACGGGTACTAGACATACTTAATTTAATAGACATACAAACATAGGAGTAAGTGCTTGCAGAACAGCTTGCAATAAGCTCTTAGCCCCTCGGCAGGAATCGAACCCGTAACGGATGGCAACCGGACCGTTACCAACCTAGCCACAAGCGCAGTCAATAGTTAGGAAGGTATATTCCTTCGTGTGTATTGTATTAGAGCCTTCCTGATAAGTACACTGAAGGGTTAAGAGAAAAAAAAGAAATATAAATATCAATTTATAAAGAAATATCAATTTGCAACGTCCGTCGTTTTTAGTTTTTCTCCAGTCCATCCAAAGGTTGTCTGGAAGAGATCACTTTTAGTGATAAGGCCGCCCATTGTTACACTATTATTTAATATTTAGTTCTTAAGCATTGTTCTGTTGTATTATATATTTTTATGTGTTTCAATAAAGAGTATTGTATTGTATTGTATTGTATAAAAGAATTTATTATTACAACTATTACAAGTGAACTTATGCATGCCGTAGACAATGACAGAGAGTGAATGTTGCTATAAACAATAGAGTCATAGACACGCAACAGACTATACAAACTGTTTGGATTATTACTAATACACATACATACATACAATACAAGTAACAATGCAGCCGTCACATAAACCCGAGAGAAAATGAGCACTAATTCTGCCTCAAGAAGAGTTTGCATAAATAAGTCATATTTACACCCCCTCCCGCCGCGTGCCAACCGCCCTGAGTTAGGGCTTTTGGCATGGTCCGGGATTTTTAAAACTTACTGTAAATAAGGGAGGTTATGGAACAGATAAATATAGGGGGTATTTCTTAAATAAATATGAGGTTAGCTTAGTTTTAATAAATTAAGGAGTTAGCTGTTTATTTTACTGTCAAGAATATTGCAGTAGGTTTAGAGAACATTTTGTATTTATGTAGGAGTTAGAAATATACAATAGCTTTCGATATATAAGTTTAAAAAATGCATATAAAAGCATTATTTTCCTTCCTGTCATTAATGCTCTGTGTTTCTCAGGAAATAAACGTTTTGGTGACTTCGTCCTCCCCGACGAGAATACTCGTATATGTCAATCATCTATTAAAACCAAAGACAGTTTGACATAATTAACGCTGTCTTTTGGAATTTATTTCCTGTGCTGTGTAAGATTCCTGAAAATACGGGCGAGGCTAATAGTTTAGCTACGAATATTACATTTTCACATAAGAAGAATATATTTGCTGCGATAAAAACATATACAATGTGTCTGGTCACCGGTGTCGGAGACTTTGGGGGGAGGATTGGGGGGGACGAATCACTATTCCTATATATTTTTTTGCTCCCTTTGATAAAGTGGCAGCCATTTTGTTTTTTTTTTTTTGCCTCGAAGCAAATAATATATACAACATTACATATTAATATAGACAAAATGCAAGGGCAACCCTATTTTTCTGACATGTTACCCAGACGAGCAAAAACGTATAACCCACGGAAGACATAAAACCAGTGGTATGACGTACGGACAGACCAAAAAAGAAGGCGAGGTGACGTCTCATGATTTATACGGTAAACACATAAATCTGACTTCTCTCTGTCACAGTCACCAGCGCCTCTGGCGGGCGAGGAGGGAAATTATTCTTGTACTTCAGCGTGCGTCTATCTACAAATGTTATAGAAACGACACAGATTTATTAAATGTGATTCATAATTTTATTAATAGACAGACTATATAGAAAAAAATCTTTTGAACTGTGAGGTTATTGATGCTAATTATATTGAATATATATATATATGTGAATAAATGATTTTTATTTTATTTATTTTATAGTTCAAGCTCTGCTTAGTTTGGGGTTAGGTGATGCTGTGTGCTTAGTTCGGACATATTTTATTCATTTTTTTTATATCTTAGTTTGTTATCAAAACATTCTAAACGCGAATGTTGTAATAAATCAGAATCGCTTAGTTTTCTCTAAGAAAGAAAAGAAAGAAATAAAGAAAAATATTTATTTGTGTACAAAAATAAGACAGATAACATTATTAAATTAAACTTAGATTAAAGTACACAAATGGGTCGACACTCAGCATGTGCTGTATCTGCACGAATGTAGACACAGTGAGAAGTACTAAGGCAAATAGAACCTATTTTGAATATCGTCTTATACCTCTTAGTTGTATGGCAACAGGCACTGATTGAAAATATTCAATCTGAGGGGACTTGTATGGAAAGTATGGAACCGACCAATAGTTCACAATATTTTTCATACATTTTGTTTAATGCGGCGCACATTTGTGGTCGACGACGGCCACTCGCTACAGTCGCTACAGTAGTGTCCGCGACTCGCTACTTGTGGTCGCTATGGGCCGCACAGTCGCCAATAGACGCCACTGTCTCGCTACATCACCGGCGCCGCTTATAAAAAGTGGTCGCTACCAGACACTGGTGGCGGTCAATCGCTTCTGACACTTGTCACTGACCGCTACCGGTGGCTGTAGACGGTAGCCTGTTAACCTTCTCAAAGTTGGAAAGTGTAAGGTAGATTTTAGTAGTGGTTTCAAGCACAATCTTAAAGATCTAATCCAATTTCTCCAGCCCGTGGTAAGCCGAACAAGTCGGCTCTCTGCTCCGACACATTCATCAACCCGTAAACGTTACCCATATAACTTTTTACATTATCATGGTAACAAACCATTTATGAATGAACAGTCATTGGCAAACGAAACGGTCTACCCTATTTCAGATTCGTTTAATAGAAGTTCGACTATCACTAGTGCCGTAGAACTCAAAAACCGTCATATCAGGGTAAATCACCTGTTAAGTCTTAAAATTGTATTATAATCTATGTATAATGGATAACCGAAATAATGAAGTCCCGTTACAATGCTGAAGTGATAATGATATTTTTTCCACAACTGAATTAGCAATAAGCATTAATGAAGTGATTCACTAAGTATAAAACAGCCAAGGTCGATGACAATAACGAGTGGTTTATTGCCGGCTCCTGGTGGGCGACTTCTGTTTGCGACGTTATCGCATCATCATCGGAAGAGGGGAATGTGGATGTGGCAAAATATTTTAAATGGGATAACGTTTTTTATAAACAATTTCAGAATCTTAGCCCTAGAGGTTACTGTGGATGATAACTTAAGTCGGAAAAGCAAGCGAGCTCACAGGAAAGGCACTCCCGCTTCCCTGATGAAAATTCCTACTTAATAGAAACGTAAACGAGGATACAAATTATCTTCACAACTGACCCGTTTTCAAATAATAGTATAGTTAGTTAGTCAAAACTGAATATATACTAATTGGGCATAAAACCCAGCTGTACGTCTGAGCGACCAATGATAAAAAGAGGACGGCGTCGGTGGGATTAGTTCATTCATCACATTGGCACACTCTCCGAAATACAGTCGAAAAAGACCGACCGGTTGACTTGTGACGCTAATGAGCCAAGAGCTGATGCTGAGACACAAGAGTGACGTCATATTATGAGACTGATGGCTCTGCCACTAGCAAGCTGGTATTTTTTGCTTTGAATGATTACTTCATTCAACTAACCAAAAGTATAGTCTCGTTTTACTTTGTTGTGATGCTGTTAGAATAGGATGTTTGTTTATTAATTCAACGAAACTAAGAGTATTGTAATGTACCTATGGTTTGAATAAAATGAATAGAAAAAAAATATTCAATATTTTTTTTTGTTTTTTTTTTTAAATATACCACATCAAAACACTCGTCACTCCTGACTCAAGCGACACGCATCACAAACTAAAACTATTCCACCTATAAATATACTTTATAGCTCTATCAATCTATAGACAGGGCAACAGCTGCTCCTCTCGTTAAGAACGCGATGATGGATCTCGCAGCTTCCCTGACACCTCCAAACCCACTCTATTATTGTAGAATGTGACAAGTTTTTTACAATCGCGGCTATAAATTAGGCTTTTCTAGAAAGATCTGCTGTAAATCAGGATTTGCTTGATTGGGCGGAATGTTGGTTGTTTTTGTTGGACGTGTTGGGCAACTGGTTGATGGATATGAGTTAATTCGAGATCTATTTACCGATGTTGTTTTGAGTGTGGTGAAATTTTACGAATAAATTGCAATAAAATAGCTATTTCTGCTTGTTTAATTAAACAAACGGAGTAATTTTTTAATTGTTCTTTAAAACATCATTCATTTGTTGGCTAAAGTTTTTTCTTGTATAATAAATACTCAACTAAAAAGGAAGGGAAGGTTGACCTTAAAATAGTTTATTTTTATTCTTCTATTATGATTATTAAGTAATCTTTCACTATCAACTCCTAAATTAACCTATTTATTGGACTGAAAATACCTTCTTATTGTATTAAAAAAAACCTTTTTAAGCAACAAGAAGTAACAATTTCCTTTCCTTGCATTATGAACAAAAATTCAATCCTTCAATTGCACAAAACTGACTATCAAAACTAAATAATCGCCACCGACTAATACAGATTTCTAAAGAAAACTAGAGATGTAAAACTTAAAAATCCCATTATGCTATTTAACCGCGAGACACCGACACACTTCTAATATCTAAAACAAGGAATATTTTAATCTCATACCTACAAAAATATCACCCCTCAATCGGATACAACTCAAAGGCAAAACTAAACAGTCTCCACCTGAGCATGCAGACTTCTTATGCCCCTTGACAATCGATTGACGGGTGCCCCCCCCCTCCAACCCCCTCCCCCTGCATCCAGCGCAGCTGACCCATATCGTCGCCATATTTATAATAATTGAACCGGAATGAAGGCACTTCTATCCGTTTTTAGGTCTTTATATCCGTGTATAGCTATTTTTGCATTTCAGTTATATATTGTTAATAACTAGCAGAGGGTTACAGTGGTAGCCACGTTGTATAGTGGACCTTTGCACTGAAAATACAGTATATTTTAGCGCAGTAAATTTAGATTAACATCTAGATTATAAACTACATTCTGATTTAGTTTCTTTCGATCATTCCTTCATCTACGTTAACGTGAAAGAGTTACAAACGTATAATTTACACACATTAAAACTTTCACTATGACATTTTTATGTAGAATATGATTGATATTAAAAAAAAAAACAAGAAAATATAAAATTGATCAACCACAAATTACATTATATTTAACTTGACCTTCTCACAAGTAACAATTTGCATAATTCTAAACAATAAATAACTAATTAAATAACCCGCAAACAGCGCTGTTATTACTCAAAAAGGCAAACCTGCATATTTATAAGGCTTGTAAATGGGATCCGTCAAACGTATGAATAATGTGACATTACGTGAATTATTGAGCTAAGGCCTGCAACGATTCGAGAATACACAAATGTAATGCAGATATATAAAATTGTCCACCTGATGTTACATTCCGTGATTCGACGGCTGGAATTCATAGTAAAACATGATCACTGATTCCATAAGCCCTGTTTACGTTCCCACTGCTGGGCACAGGAACTTCTCTCATGACGAGAGATATTAGGCCTTTCACCACGCTGGTCAAGTGCGGATTGATGAATATTCTTAAAACTTTAGAACATGCCGGTTTCTTCAAGATATTTGCTTTCAACGTTAAAGTACGAATTTTTAACGCACATAAATTTCAAGACGATAATTCCAGAAGTCCCCTGCGGAAAGGATTAAATTTGGTCAGGCTTGCTATAGTTTCAACACTGTCAATGATAAGTTCTATAACCAAAGACGAAAATACCATGGCGAATCTAACTAAATATTTTCTTGTAGAAATTTAGGACAGTCCAACGAAAAATAGAAACAACATGTTCCAACCCTATCAGTTTGACGATAAAGGGTCACAATCGAGAAAACTCAACAAAAACTTTAAAGCATCCAGAGAACAGCTTATAATAGATTTGTATGACAAATACAGCACCAACAGTTCCAAACAAAGGAGAAACGAGATACGTTAGTTCTAACGGAATCAATCTAGCGGCAGCCGGGCAGTGACGGACCCGGAGCGGGTAAATTATGTCCCGGACGTGATAACTACGGGTACGGGTGCGATGTCCTACTATATAAATTAAAGATGAGCGAAGCGATGTTCTTCCATTGCTATAAAAGCAATGTGGAACAAGAGATTGTAAGCTAGGAATTAATCTGAGGAACTACTCAACTGATTGATGAAATTATGGGATTTTCGTTTATAGGGAAAATTTTATAGATAAAGCTTTGGGGCTATTTTACCATAGGAAAATAGGTTGAGCGTCTTAGCGTGAAAAGCTAATTTTATTATATGGGCTCAGTTTTCCATCATATGAATCAAATTAACCGGCCGATAAAGAAATTGAGGACCTATCGCACAAAAGACAAAAGTAAGATGGCAGAATAAAACTGTCACTTGTCAAACATTCAACTGTTCAACTGTATTGCGCCGTCTTAATAGTTTATTGATTTGTTAAGTTAATTCTAACGTTTGAAAAATTGGCCCCAAGAGAGTCAACCAAATTGAATACATCTTATCATCAATAAGTCCTTGGAAATAAAATACGTGAATGCATAACTTTCTCATGAAATGAAATATTCAAATAATTAACAATTAACGTCTTGTTTATCTTAATTGTATTTTCGTGATTCGTTTGTTTAAATTTATTGAATGTAATGTCAACTGAAGTTAAAATAACATTTTATTTCATTAATCTTACTCATATTATCAATCCATTTATGTAACCAAATATTTAGTTCTAATTCCATTATAAATCAATCATTATTTATTTAATTCGTATTTCATCTAAACTCGTTTATAGCGTATCTCCGCTTTAGCACAATGTTGTTCTGTAGGACACCGGAGGGGTAAGTTTGAGGGTATTGTTTCCAAGTTTGAAGGCTCGTGATAATTCAATTACTTTTTACTGCTGATGGAATGAAGGACATTCAGGAAATTAGATAAACAATTGTAATTGTTGGAGTTCAGTTTGTTTTTGTTGAAATACGGAGTTAGGTTGAGGATACGCTGAGCTATGTTGTTAGGATTTTAACTTATTTCTAACGAACGCGTTCAGGTCAATTTCATTTAAATTGATATACGAATAATGCGTACAAGCATCGATATTTTAACATGATTATGACGACTGCACAAATTGGACTGCTTCAGTGACTTCACTTTCACACCCTCGGCGGGTTCGATTCCCGCCGAGGGTGAAAGTGTTTGTATGTTCTGAAAGCACTTTCTCCTTGGTCTGGGTGTTTAATAAGTATATTAAAAATATCCATGTATGTATATCTATTATATTAAGTATATCAGATACTAGTACCTACCCGTAACACAAGCTTAGAGCTTAGCACGGGGCTAAATGTTGTTGTGTGAATTGTCTGGAAATATTTATTTTATTTATTTGAAACTTTATGTGTACCTACCATTTATTATGAACCTGGCGTTTGTCAAATATAATTTTATTACCAAATGGCGTTAGGCAAAACTAAAAAGAAAACGTTTTAATTTACAAAAAAAACATAACAGAAAAATCTTACAAAAAATACAACAAAAGATGTAAAGAAAGGGTTTGTAACAGTTTTTATCAGAGCTCAAAACAAAGGTACCACGTAACCGTAACGAGACAGAGCCGTGACGTCAGATAACGGCGACGTTGCCGTTAACGGGGTTGGTTCCGTTAAAAAAAAACGAAACTGATGAAAAATCTCTTATCTTAACTGAGCGACGTGATTGTATGAAAGCATTTGTAAGAATATTTATGCAAACAGCTTGTTTCATTTTGCTCGACGTTTTTACATTTTGTTAAGTTTTTTTTCTTTCAGTATTTTAATATAAATGTAAAAGAATTGTATCTATTCAATCAAAATGATTATTACAACGGCAATATTTTTTTTTTGTTTTGCAATGTAACATCTTTTTTTCGAATCACGTTATAATCATACGAATTATAAATATTGACTTGCAGAATACTGCTTAGAGAAACTAAATCTTTATATGTTTTACAAAAAAAAACGATTTAAGGTATTTTAAAGTTTCTACCTAGCCGTACCCAGAAACTACTTAGGGGCTGTCAAAGAGTTGAACTCCGCAACTGGTCAAACAACACTTAAAGCCTTTCAATTTATTCCCAGTGGCGGGACACGTCGCTGTCAACAATCAATTCCAACTTCAAAACAAAGTGGACCAGCTACGTGGACTCCGTAAGTTTTTAATCTGCGGCAAAGTTTCGGGGTCAAAATGAAAATTTGGGAGTTTTTTGAAGAATTCGTTGAAATTGACTCTGTGTATAAGGTATATTTAATTGATTATAATCGACTAATTATACACATGTCATGTTGCGCAAGTAGCAAGCACTTAATTTACTTATAAATTAGTTTTTCTGTGCAACTTCAAACGTCCGTCAAACAAAAAAAAACTAAATTTCCAATTTTAAATTTCATACGAGTTTCTATTGAATATTGTGTCGAACGTGAATATCGACACAGATAAAGATATGGAGAATTGCATAAACTTCTAATGGAATCAATGGGCAGTCATTGGTAAGCTTTTGCTATAGCAAAATATCTAATTAGTCCGGAATCCACCGTCGCAAATAATTTCTAATTACATTTAATCAATGATTACATCAAAATAAGAAAAACGAAAGTATATGTTGAAATAACGTGCGACTATAAAATCCGGCCTAAGAGAAGATTTTCAATTGTCAAATACGTTTCAACCCACATTATGACATGTTTGACAATCGGTTTGACTATAATAACTATAGCATTAAAAATCTTCCCTTGCCCGCCAAGCGCCTAGCTAGATAGTAAAATACTGAAACAATCAACCCCCCCATCCGGAGTTGCACTCCCAAAACGAAAACTACGAGACAAAAGACACACTGTCTCGAAAGACGCACACTGCTGTCTAGAATTAAAAGTGCAGGTGGGGTCTGTCCAGCATTGATCTGCCGGTGACGCCGTCCGATGGAGATATCACCCCACCCCCCGGGGGTCCAGGAGGCGGGGGGTCCGGTGGGGGACTAAGGACGTGTGGACATGCTTAGCGATGTCGAATTGATAATGGTGTCTCGTTTTTTCGCTAAATGGAACTGGAATGGGATTGTAGCGTAATGGATTGGGAGGGCTCCAGTTTTAATTAAGGGCCTGTGTGTTGGGTTTTTAATTCCTTTAAGTTTATGTGAAGATGTGTCATTTTACAGCATAATAATAATGGTGAAATATCAACGAGTTAGCAACAATTTATAATTTTGTGTTTTGTGACATTTCTGATATTAGTAAAAACGGATTTGGCAACGATGTCAATTTTATTGGAAAGACCGTTTTATTTTTATACAACAAAAATTTCATGAGATAATCATACTTTTATGGATATTTTTTTTATATTATAATACAAAAACAAAACGTTTTGCATCTTTTTGTACAAATTTAGATTTTGGAAGATATCAATTCCATTAAGCTTCTCATAAGATTTTAAAGATTATTTCTGTATCATACAATTTATTTATGTTAAGTTGTTAAGGTTTAATTGTTACAAAAATTTCGGAAGAGAATTAGGGAAATATGTTTTAACCGACTTTTTCTATAACTTAAAAGCTTGACAGCCCTCCAATTCAATGTCCAAAACAAATTTATAAAGCTCAAACACATATGTATACATCCTTTAGCTACATTGTCTAACTTCAAACGGATGGACAGACAACTATGTATGATAACGAAGCACTCTAGCGACGTCAACTCGGAATCAAACGACTAACTATCACAAATTAGTCCCAAACTCGTCCCCAGTTTAATGTCAGGCAAAAACTTGCCCCACTTTAATGTTGAATGGGTGAAATCACTTGTTTAGGCTTTCAATGGGTAAATTCATTTAGTTTATTTAAGTTCGTTGAAGGACTATAGAGGAATTTGAGAAGCGGAGACGTAAAATTCATCTATGAAGTTTGCTTCATAATTTAAAAAAAAAAACAGGTTATATGATGGTGGTGATGATTTTAACAAATGACTTATAATCCACACACACAATCTATTGTAAGCATAATTATCTATTTATATAATTATAGATAGGTAAGTTTGCTACGTTGTAGGGGATAATCTCTGGATCTACTGAATTTTCCTACACGGATGCGATAGTCTGAGAAGTGACATTACCACGAGAAAATAAGGCATTCTGCCTGCCATGCCTGCCTCAGTGGCGCGGTGGGCGAGAGTCCGCTTGTGGTGCAAGATGTAGCGGGTTCGATTCCCGCCGAGGGGTCAAGTGTTTGTATGTTCTGCAAGCACTTTCTCCTTGGTCTGGGTGTTTAATATGTATAATATAAAATATCTATGTACGTATGTATATTATATTAAGTATATCAGATGTCTAGTACCCGTAACACAAGCTAAGAGCTTACCACGGGGCTAGATGTTGTTGTGTGGATTGTCAGGAAATATTTATTTTTTTATTTTATTTGTTCCGCGGGAAAATCCATTATCTCGCGGTTCAGGTCGCAGGAACTAAAAATTTCTAGATTTCAATAATCAAATGCCTTCATTATACGTTATTAAAATGATAATGTCAAACATTTTCACTATTTCTTAAAAAACTCAAAAAATTGGTTACTTTTAAAGATTTAATTTATATAATTGTATAAAACCATAATCAAATTTATACCTAAAAATGATTTTGGATAGATTTTCTGAATTCCACCGGTGTCTGGCAACACTGACCAGAGAGATTGCCTCCCGGATGTGGCGGTAAAACTTTTGAGTGATTCAGCTCAAACGTGAAGGATACAGACGCTGGGTCTGGACCGAGATGAGATAGGATGAAAATAAAAGTTCTGTCTGTCTGACTCAAAGATACCACGCGAAATGCAAGGGCGTGGTATCGGAGAGATTTTTAAAAGAATACGGTTAAAATGAAATTGCGTTTAAATTAAAATTTTAATTAATTAAGATTAAAGATACAAGTATTACTTTAAGTTTGGCGAAACCTCGTTTCTTATAAATAATTATTGAACAACTGATTTCCAGTTTGCTTTTTGACCACAATCTCACCTTATGTAAAGTGATGATGTGGTCTAAGATGGGGCATGAATACCTAGAAGGTAGATGGCTTCTCCGGGCCACATTACAAAACACGAAAAAATCGTACTACTCTACTCAAGTATAATGAAGAAAAATAAAATACAATATACATCCATTAAATAATTCAGCAAAATAAAATATTCGTATATAAAGCCAACTTTAAAATACAAACTCGCAACACAGCTATTTAAATAACCTACACCACGTCTAACACAATGTAAATCGAAAAATTAATTGAATCCATTCAATTTGTATGAGAGTGAGTGACAGGCTCTATCTGTTAATTCCCAATTATGTCACCCCCTCCTTTTTCACCCCCCACCCGCAGGGAGGCACTATTGTATAACACCGTCCATCAGAAGTAAGATTTAATATGACTGTTCTAATAGCTTTTTATTATTCCTTCCCGTTTCGTATTGTGCTTTAAGTTTCAATAGTATTATTTCAGGTTCTATATTTTATGCGGATTTATATATTTAAGAATTTTTATTAGGTAATAGAAAGACGATATAGGTATTGATATTTGATATTAATATTAAACAGTTGTATTATTTATTGACTTTTAATAGTATCGTCCTCATTATTAATGATGGACAATTGGATGTCATTATGCAAAACATAGTCAATAAACTTAAATTCCTAGTATCAGAAAAAAATAATGATTTCGTAAAAGTTATATGCATGAGACAAATATTATTTTTTGAATATATCTTCTTTCGAAGCAGTAGGTAAATCTCACACGAATAAATTCATATTATCATTATCTGTCTGATCAGAATGAGTTCGAAGGTGACGAATCCCATTAAAATTGGCGCATTATCCGGGATTGCCAATCATCCCGGATACCGGGTACCGCTAGTAATAACAGACTTATGCGATTCTAGTTGGATTCACATTCCAATTGATTGGACTACGTTATTCAATATTGAGTCAACTCTACCTAATTCTGAAGTGGTTTGAAGTTTTTAATATTAAAATTTATTAAACATTATTATTAAAAATATTATAAATACTTTTTATGTCGTCTGTATCAAAATGTGTGTCAAATAATAAATTACGGATTATATTCGTAAAGAAATACTTACATAAGTATATAATTATTTTCATAAAGTCTCCGATGGCTTTTTCATTTTATTAGTATGCTTACCTGAAACAAAATAATAGGAATCAATTATTTTTTTTCTATTAAAATGAGGTTAGAAAATAATTCAAAATCTACACTTATTATAAATTAATTCCCTCCCCGCGTGTGTCTTTCTTTATGTTCGGAATAAACTCAAAAACTCCTGAACGGGTATTTATGCGGTTTTCAGAAATAGTACAGTGATTCATGAGAATGGTTTTAACATTCGTGCAAAGCCGGAGCCGGTCAGTATACAATCAATACATACATAATAAAAAATCGGTTACGTTTATGAGGTTTGTAATATAAAACAATGGCAATAAATGATTTTGTATTTTGTAAAACATTGAAAGAAAACAACAATCACATATAACCTACACTACATTAAACCTTATTCTTAATTCTTATATTTTAACAAACACTTATTCCCACCTTCTTAAAAAAAAAACAATCAACATTTAACCCTAAAAAACAAACGTGCAAAACTACGTCAACGCAAGAACGCAACAAAACAACGTCAAGCCCCGCATTACGTCTACGTATTCTGTAGCTGGCAACACCGTACAACATTTACCCGACATGCGACCGCAGTAGTTATGTATCGCACATGGCGAGACAAGGGACAGAGTCCATTGGAATTCTTTATAGAATGAAGTGGATTTAATATCGGTCGGAATGTCGCATCGAAAGATAGTGTCCAAGGGGAAGGAATTGCGATTTAAAGTCGCTGCGGTTGTTAAACTTTTTTTTTGGATTAGAAATGTTGATATTAGTACAGTATGACGGTATGTCAGTATCTGACATAATATTTTGTAATTTTAATATGAAGACACATTGTTGTAAAAGTTTAAAAAAAATAGTTTATAGAAAATTTTATGGTAGGTAATTGTGCTCGCTGTGTGTTTTATGGTAATATCTATAATCCATAAGTAGGTGGAGATTCTAATGATGATGTTTTAACTTGATTAAAGAAAACATACTGTTCTTAGATGTGCTGAGGCTAGTGATAATTATGATAACCAATAAATGATTTTTACTGATGATTACTGATGGCGGTGGTAATTATTCAAGTTAGAAATGGTGTTAAGGAGCATGAGAGCAAATATATCAAAACTAGAATTAGCAAACTGGAATAGCTCAAATTGCGATTTAAAACTTAAGACTCAAAATTATATTCAATTATCTTTAAATATATATCATATATCACGGTTTATAAAGCATGAAAAAAGATATTGGTACTCCCAGTGAAACTTAAATTCAACGAAATAAAAAGTCGCGAGTCCACTAAGCCGTTACATCAAGTCAACCCTTGCAGTGACGGCGGCGGTGAATTCTACAACCCATCTTCCGCCAAATTTTATTTTACGTACTAGCAACATTTTATTGAACCCGTTCAGACCAGTTACGACCGGTATTTCCAGCCCTACTTATGTATTATTTAATATACACTCAAATCTGCATGGATTTTGTCCCCAATAGTTTTCGGGTAACCTTTTCCTGTATTGTTAGTTATTATCGTTTAAATTTTTATGATGTGGGAAATAAAATTATCTTCGGGAATGGGTAAGTGGTAACAATTGGGCTGAGGGTATCCGAATCATTTGAATTTATAGCTTTTATCTCACCTGATAAAATGAAACAAAAGGCGTTTGGAAGACAAAGGATATCCAGCGTTCTTAGAAATCTTAGAATTTGCATAGCAAATGTCATTTAAACGCTGTTATGTATGCGCTGTAAGCTTTAGACGATCTATTTTAATAAGATCTGGCTCTAAAAGTTAAACATAGTCGCACACGTGTAGACAAATATCGGGCGATCATTCCGCGCAGTATTAGCAATCAGATCGTAGCCAGGTGCAGCACATTGTATCGCCTCCCATGCAAATACTATCGGGAAAAAACAAATCGCCGGATCCACATCACCGGAGTCACGACACGACTTTGCGGACAATATTGTGCCCGCAATCTCGGATCAGCCGACCGAATAGCACAAATACTTATGTAAATCGCCCCAACCCTGCTTATTGTATATCTAATTTGATTTCTTTCGCAACTGGCAATACTGTGATGGGATTCGTACCTGCCCAATATCCCGCGCGTGGGGTTAAGAGATCACTGATAGGGTTGAAGGGGCAACTTTTTAAAATATTTATGAACGGCCCCCGATGACTCGACTGCCATCCAATTTCGGGTTATGTCTTCGGTAAGTTAGTTATTTCGGAGGTATCTTTCAGGAGGGTCAAACTGTTTTTGTGAGTGTTAATTAAAGTATGTTGTATTCATGGAGGAAGGGATTTTTGGGGTACGCAGCTGCTTTTTCTATTTTGTGGACGGATTTTGTGTGGCCATTTGCCGCGATAGCCGTGATATTGGATTACTTCGCCGGTGGACGAGATGCTGCCCTAAAAGATCTACCAGAATCATCTTATATAGTATTTATGGGTCGCAGATAATACGCTTCGATTCCTACTTCCCGAAAATCAAGAAAATGTTACAGAATTTCTTTTAAGACTTTTAAAAAGAAAACACAAAAGTATATTTGCAATTATTCGGCATTCTTTATACATATTATATATTCAGATATACAAACCTCAAGAAGTCATATTACGTGAAATTCATATATTTTTTTTATATTTAAATATCGGAATAAACTGTCATAGCTAAAAAATCTGCAGTGCAACTTTCTAATAGTCAACAACAGTAAGGACATTAGACTGTCCCGACAGGTAAGCACTTTCAAAAATCCTTTCCAGCATTTTTAAAAACTTTTAATCACGATAAAGTGAAGCAAAGTGAGCTATCAACCAGTCATTCTACAAACTTATCAGGCGAGTAAAACTACCCGCTGGTTAGTTAGATCTGTCGTCCTGACACCAAAAATAAGTTTAGTGTGACAGTAAAAAGAGGTTGGATGTCTGAAACGAAGGTTGAGTACGTAAAGCGGTCGTAAGTCGTTTTGTAAAAAGTCAGTGTCCGTTCGAACGTCAGTTTAGCTAAGAACAGGCTATCCAATGAATGGAATTGGGATTTTTCAGCCCTTTTAAGTGGTTATTAGGAACTTTCTAAGTGGCTTGATGAGAATTCCTGAATTTAGAATCCTTACGATTTCGATGATAGAGTTGGGCACATTTTTGTAACCATTTCATTTTATCAGCAATAAGCTCTTTACATTTGAGTTCCGTAATAATTTTGTTAATTCTCTAATCCTTAAGGACAGACACGGAGCACCCCGACTTTGTATGATGTGTTCCTTGTTATTGGAGAAATATTAGAGAAGATATAAAATTATTTTCCAATTTAATATCTTGAGACTTAACCCTGTATTCATAAAATACGTCACATATTACAACAGACTTATATAGGAGGTTAATAGACTTACTTTATCAAACGTTCTAACGTTCTAAAACTATTAAATATAAATTTATTAAATTTAGTTGTTTTCTTTGTTTTGTTGCATTTTGTTGTTTTGATGTCTCAAACTGGTGAAATACCAGTTCTTTACGAGCGTTAAATTATCAAAGAAAAATAAATATTAATTGTAACATTAAAGTTTTAATCTGACATAAACTGCGAAAACTGTAATATTATTCCAAACACCAGAACTCACAGGTTAAAACTTCCATGGAATTAATTAAAAATTCGACAGTTTTGTCAACTCGACACACGTGATAATTATTAATAATTAACATTTCGCTAATTGAGACGTAATTTAACTTTTAATATTCGAGGTTAGTTTTAGGTAGACAGATTAGATACTCGTTAGTACTGAAAAGGTATACTAGTAGATTAAGCATTTAGGCCCGTAATGCTAAAAAAAAATTATATTGGACTTGAGGAACCTTTTTCTAATCATGGAGTTTATATTAAGATCATCGAAAACTTTAACTCAAAACTTCAAAAATTTTGGAGCTAGCATTAGTTTAATTTCTTAATTAACTCTATCATAATGCAGTATAATGTATTGTGACATAATGTAACTTTTGCATAATAATCGTCTATCATATAGACTTTACAAAGCTTGTTCCAGAACTATGTACGTCGGAGAAGAAATTTCCTTCCGACAGTTTTTTTTTCTTATACCAAGTTTTTGTTTCTGGGTGGTAAAAAGCTATTAATGAGTAGTTCTGAAACAGTTACAGTGTTTCCAAACCAGTATGTTTCATTAACACCATTTTTAATATCAACTCATAAAGTTCCCCACGGCTGGGCACGGGTCTCCCAAGAGAAAGAACTGGTCTTGGGGAAATTGATAAACTCACTACGCTTGGCAGGCGCGTTGGCCTTCGCAGTAAGTTAAAGTACACAGAATAATGCTGCCTGTTCTCTGGTATAATGTGCAGCATGTATTTTAACTTTAAAAATAAAGTTACAAAATAATATAGTTTGATTTCAGCATGTATAGATGTTAAATACTGGTAGGGAACCAAGCCAGCAGGCTATTAATGAGTAGTTCTGAAACAGTTAATAAGTGGGGGCGCTATTTGGCATATTTCAGAACTGTTTCTTTACGTTCGACAGCTTCCAGAGCGGGCGGTAGCCGCGCTCGCGGTCCAAGTTGGGAACTTACGCGTTTGTGTTCTGCTGGGTCGTAAATACGCTTTAAGGAGTACAATGGCGTTAAATAATTGTTTTTTTTTTCAATAAAAATGTTGTAATGTAATTTTAGATAGCAGGTAGGAGTTTCAGAAAATAATGTCTGTCAGGACTTGAACTTGCATGAGTCAATTATTTTTCTTATAAAGTAAGTATAGTAGTTATTAAAATATTCGATAGTTTTATCAGTTATTATATGTTTAAATACCTATGGTAGATATAATCTGCTTAAATATCTAATAGTAAAAACACAATATGAATATAACTTAATTTCAAAATGAAGTTAAAAGATTTTCGCCTGTTTGCAAGCTGAATACATTGACATATACTACAATTTAAGGCCTGACATGAATTAAAATATGATGTATTCAAATAAACAATTTCATTTCGTTGCAACAATCTACCCATCCGCTTTCTCCTCCAACTCGCACCAGCAAATCGACTCCCGCTTTTAAATCGTGAACTTTTCGTCGTTTTAATTAAGTTGACGTCGCTGTTACAACTGTGTTGATTTGTTAGCTCGCCGGAGTTCCGCTCGTCCATTCAATGCATTTCTTGACTCCACTCGACTCCGCTCAACTCGGACCAACTCCGCTCAGCTCGGTACAGCGCTATTCAGACGCCGGACTTTGACGTGTTAAAAACTATGTTCGTTGGAAGTTTTGTGATTCGAAGGTGAATAATAAATGTAACTTTGATTGGGTTTTTTAGCTTTGATTATTTGCGATTGAATGGTGTGTTGAGAGTTGTAACCGATAGGTGCTTAATTTGTATGTTAAAATATAGTATGGATGGATCCACGCTGCGAAACCCACGTGGAAAGCCTTGAAGTTGGGTTAATAGAGTTGTTATGCTAGTCGCATATTTTTTCCCAAAACTTTTGTCAGTATTTATAAATATATTTTTAGACTTTTTACAAAGTTTTGAACAAAATTCAGATAACGAATATTTCTTAATCCACTGCCTATTTTTTTTCCTGGCTAACAGCGCAGGGTATTTGCCATTACATCGCCTGTTTTAATAAACTATATATTAAAAATAAGTAAACAAATATGTAAGTAGACAAATATCTTTGCTAATAAGTTCTGTAGCAAGTTATAATAAAACTGCAAGCACGTCTGCCCGTAGCATCTTTTCGTTTTGTATCGCGAGCGTTTGTCGCAGTGCGCGTGGCAGATGTCGTGTTAACTCACTACGAAAATAATTTGTAATTAGTGCCTTTGCGGCGGCTATAGTTAATTACTTGTTTTAAAGTTTCGGGTAAGATTTAATCACGAGATTCTTATTTTTAGTGCAGAGATGTAGAAAAGAATATGTTTTTGGTAAATTTTCTTTTCATAATTATCATCATCATCACCCTATTATCGTTCCCCCTGACACAGGGACTTCTCTCTTGGCGAGAGAGAAGCCCTTAATTCACCATGCTGGCCGAGTGCAGGTTGGTGAATATCACTTTAAAGTTCTCGGAACAAGCCGGTTTCCTCACGCTGTTTGCCTTCACCTTTGAAGCATGTGTTTTAAGGCGCTTAAAACATTTTTCAAGAAGAAAATTCCTGTGGTTGTGGCGGAGTTTGAGCCCACGACCTTCGGAATGAAAGTCGAGTGTGCTCCACTTAGCCAAAAGAAGCTTTTCCCGTACCTTCTGTCAAAACATAACCTTAATCCGTTGGTACCTGCACTTATATACACTGTGTACAAGTAGCGAAGTGCAAATCTGTAAACACGCCGAGCGGCAATGAGCACTAATCAATACGTAAGGTGGCGAAAAATAACGAATGTTGTATTACCAATGTTCGTGTGTTTCCGGGCTCCGTTCGCACGTATACGTACCGTTGGCAGAACAAGCTATTAAATCTGTAGATTTTTTAGAACAATAATAAAACAGTTTTTTTTTAATACATTACAATACTACAAGCTGGGTTGTTCTATTCGTTCCTCAACACAGTGTTAAAAATTTAAGCGATCTATCAAGACAATGTTATTTCCTTGATTAGTCTTAGTTTTTATTTAAATTAATTTTAATTTGACCCGTCCATGTATTTCCGGTGCGTTTAAGGACATAAAATTCAATACATAAACGATAAATATGTACACAATTTTTTATCAATGGGCAGTCGTATCGCTGATAGCCATCTCTTCCAGGCCACCCAGCCAATTATTTCTTGCTAATAATCTTATTAGATATTTATTTTGAATTTTACTTTAAGTATTTTTTCATGTAGGTATACCAGATTAAACATGTCATCTTTTTAACTTATAAGTCTGCTACTGACAATAACCCAATTGCAAAAGTAACTCTCTCTTGACCTGTCCGATTGAATAATGTAATTGATTGAATACCGAGGAAGAATAAAAGCTTCTTTTTAAAGCTAGAAAATCCTAAAGGAAAATCCTAGAAACTAAAAAAGGATTTTCTCGTACGCAAATATTACCTAAGGTTTTAAGATATTTATTTCTCAGAAGAACAATACAGTCTTAACTTAATAGTGAGTAATATTTTTTCTTATTCATAGCGAACACTCAAATTTAATTATACAAAACAAAACTTTTACTAAGTCATGATCTAGTATACCTTAAGAAACAATAAAAACAACCTATTTACGCTATTGATTAACCGCTTAGCTAAAAGATAGATACATATACATATATAAGATCTATAGGTTTTTGTCATATTTATTATTTATTTTAAATATAAGGCGGTTTGTTTTGTGAGATATAAACATTTCTTCCTTAACTACTAAGGCAAAAAAAAAAATCAAAACTTTTTGTCATTCTCCGCATGTTTTGCGAACCATCCTCGTATGCAGCCGCGTTCGTAATCGACGGCCGACCGGGGACGTATTGGGCCGTCGCGGAGACGCCGTTCTGTTTTTAAAGCTTTCTTCCACCCGGTGGGTGTGTGGGCCCCCTTCTCCCCTCGCAATCGATGGACGCCGTCATGTTAGCAGCGCCCGATCAAGTGCATACGTGAGGACTTTTCTTTGATGCGTCTTTGTTGGACGTTGGGTGCCCCCCTTCTCCCCTCTTAATTGTTTATTTTTTACGCTGTCTGTTTGAAATATTGATGAGAGCTAATGCGGTAGATTTTATGGAACTTAATTAAAAGGATGTTTGAGGTTTTAATGTTGAAAGCTTGTTTTGTTTACTAATTGTCTCGTCTCTTTTAAATTATTTATGCATAAAATATATGGTTTAAATGATAAAGTATGGTTTTCTAGAAAAGTGCATTAGGTACACGTGCATTATAAATTATACAGATGCAATTCAAATAACTCAAATGTCACATTCAGTCATACAATCACGAATTTGACTATAGTTGTTCTATGTTTAAAATAAAAAAAATGAATAACTTTATTAAGAATTCATCATTTTAAAATAATATGTAGTGCAAAACGCAAGAGTCAAACTCGGATCATTCCCCCACTGACTGCTCCGCCAAGGATATGATTAAGGCGGAAAACAATAAGTCTAAACTAAAGGAAATCCACTGAGCTGTCTCTCGTCAGTCACAGTCCTTACAACAAGCTACGAAGGTTTTGATGCGGCTTTTGAGATATTTTCTTTTATCTATAAACTTAATAATATTATTTGGAAATTTTGTTATAGACCTAAATTAATAATTAAAGGAAATATTCTAAGCTTTAAATATTTAATTTAAAATATATATTATTTTTACATTGCATCATACAATATTACAATATTGCCTTGACAAAAAAATTGCAAAGTTTCAACATAATTTCAACATATTTGAATTGGCGACATCAAATTTTGATATTAACGTCGGTAAACTACCAAAAATTTAAATTTTATCAACAAATTACCAAAATATTTAAAATAGTGTACCACACGTCATCCATTAAAAAAAGAATTTACTCACGTAACTAACTAAAGTAACAACAGCTAAAATTAAAAACTTTGAAACTGAATTAAAAATTAACCCTAAATCACTAGTCCAAAGAACGCTACGTCTGCGAGACGTCAACGCCCGCCCGCCCAGCTGACGGGCTGAATTCGCCTTTGAAAGCGCTGCACTCCTTGCGTCTGACGTGACAACGCGGGTGATGTCACGGCCAGCGACTAGCGTGTTGCTTTGTGGACTACAGATCACTTATTGATGTGTAGGGAATTTTGTACAAAAAATTTTTAGAATTTTAAAATAGTTGGGTTTTTATGTGTTGATAATGCATTTAGGTTTAAATATTAGTTTATTTTAAATCTGTTTGACACTTATCCCTCTTGTCATTGCGAAAGGTAGGTCCCCAGTAAGGTAAGCAAGTACTATGCTGGAACTAAACCCAAAAAAAAAAACAGAGTAATTAATAAGACACAATGACACTTTTAATCAGGTAAAAACGGCAAATTAATGAAATACTCTTTTATAAAAATGCGTGTATAGCTATGCCTAAGTATTTACTGTAATATAGACAATACACTTTTAGGTAAAAAAACATGCGGATTCAACACAAACAAATCATCTGTTTACTATAGAAAAGATACAAATAATATGGCAATTTTATGCCGACATAATAATATCAGAATAACAATAAAATTGATAATGGAAAGGTACGTAACCTACCGCAAGGCACTGAATTAAAAACACATAAGAAAGGTTCTTTAACTTTTGCTCATACCCAACATCGTTTAGTAATATTTTCAACTCTATATCGCTTGTAAGACATTTCTATTTTAAATACACAATTTATAGTAATACGGTCATATTTTATATATTGCATTTTATCACAACAGCGATAAATTAGTCAATTAATGTGACAGAGATTGAGTTTGACATTTAAAATACTTGTTCAATAAATAACATGGTTCGTTCTTCATCGGACTGTCAAACGAGCTTGTCAATAAATTTGGCTAAGGTTAAGTGGGTCATTGGTGGGTGATGTAAATTTGCATTATTTAGATACAAATCACTTCTAGAATTGATGGCCGCTGCTTTGGAGCTGCGATTCTGCCATTGTCAGTTACTTTTATTTAGGTTAAAGCTGTTAACCTACATCTGTAGGGACAATCTTGAAGACTCAGCGGGAGGAAAGTATTACTTTTGTCACATATGACTTTTGAACTCTGAAGGAACTGGCTTATTGTCCCCCTGTGCTTACAGTTTATACTATTTCTATACTATACTGCTTGACTATAGGTTTTATAAATGAATTTATTGGTCACACCGAATTTTGAGATGATCAATCCTTGACATAGCCATCTCTAGGCATTCTCGTGTCTTTACAACATCTAAAGTTCCATATTAAAGGAAACACTCGAATAATAACCAATTAAAATCACGTGTAATGACCATTACCGTAAATTATTGCTGTGACAGCGAACAAATTACACAAACAGGAGATCTAAATAACGTCAGATCAGCGTGGGCCGACTCAGCATCCGCACCGACACTAAAGTTCGACGCTATCACATTAATATATGCAAACGACAATGACACTCGTAAACTAAAAACAACAATTTTATTGATCTAAAACAGATCGCATTTCAATAATATTGTAATTTGCCTCAATCATAACCATAATGCCATGGCGATTTTAATAATTCCAATATAACTACAAAATGACAATATACCTATTGATTGTGTGAGATCAAAGTATGCTAATATCTAAATAGGTCGTAATTATATCCAATTAGGCAAATACTGGAATGAAGTAGTATTTCACTGAATCAAAACAAGGAAATAGTTTAAAAGCTAACATAACAGCAACACAATCAATAGCAGCCGCCATCTAGAATAAACTAAGATGGAGCGGGGTGTCAAAACTAGCACGGAACAATTCAGTCGTAGGCTGTCATCGGAGAGACAAGCTGACGAGACGGGACTGACTTCGAAGCTGGGTCCAAGAAACAGGAGTAAGGGTGCTAGAGATAACCAGAAAATTAACATAGATTAATACATAGGACTTTTGAGTGATATAACAAAATACGAAATTATTGTTATCATGAACATGAAATTTGTCACAATAAAGGTTTTTGATCATTGTAACCCAAAACAGATTATATATTCATTTAATTGACAGAATACAGGGAAAAGAAAAGGGAAAGTATTAATCTGATTTAATAAACTTTATAAAATTTTTGTAAATATCTAAGGAAACATTACACATTATTGCTTTCCGTGACTTTTTTAACTTTTTCTCAAAATGTGTGGCGCTCTACGAAACCCAAATGGCATTAGAAAAAATGAAAAAGACCGCACCAACAGTCAAAAACCTCGCATCGCTCTCCGCCTATCCCTTGCCCCACAAGTGCACAGTAAGTCTAGAGTGAAATTTCCAGTGGAGCCTCACAAACTTGAGGCCGTGGCAGCGACAGCGTCAGCCTGCAAGTTGATAACGCGAGTGCGCGCGACAACAGCGTGACGCGACGCGTTTTAACTTGCGATGCTGCTTTGATGTTTACAATGCTGATGGCGGAATTGTGCATTCGATAGAACGTTCCAGATGGAAGAAAATCTGAACGTAAATAATGTTAGTGTATTGTGATTTTAAGATTATCTTGATTTTTTACGTATACAATGAGTTATCTCTCAAGGAAACTGACTTTGATCAAGCATGTGAATGTGTATTCTATTATGTTATCACCTACTACTACTTATTTCTATATAAGTCATATAAAAATACGTGCCGAATTGAAAGTTGAGACTCCTTATTCCTTTGAAAGTCGGTTGAAAAGTAATTTCATCAATTTAGAGAAGGTTTTGAAAACTGCAGAGAATGTAACCAGTGATACAGTCGCCGAAAACCTCTTTGCATCTAATGCAACCACTCCCACATAAACGCAAAGTGCACAATAACAAATAACGACGTAATATCAAACCGAGGATTGTAAAGCCGTCGGTCCACTTCTTAGAGCGCCCGTGACAGTCATTTAAGACAGTGACGTGACACTGCTGGGGCCGCGACCGCCCCCCACCCCCTGTGGGGGGCAGACGGATTGATATTGCTGCCGGAACGTAAGATGGAGCGATTGCATACGGGAAATAAAAAATATATTGCATTTCGTATGTTGCTTTAGAGTGAGGGCTGCGACGGAAAGTTTGTGTTTCCTACTTGTTTTTTATCGTGGGTTTTAATTTCGGACGTATTTGGTTCTTTGTCATGGCACTACATTAGCAAAAACATAAATTAGTTAATCATCATCATCATCATCATCGCCCTATATCGCTATATCGCCGAGGGCGCTGGACGTTAGAGTGGTTATAATGTGGACTTTATTTGTAATTATTTAAGATTATCTTGATTTTTTACTTATACAATGAGTTATCTCTCAAGGAAACTGACTTTGATCAAACATGTGAATGTGTATTCTATTATGTTATCACCTACTTATTTCTATATAAGTCATAGAAAAATACGTGCCAAATTGAAAGTTGAGACTCCTTATTCCTTTGAAAGTCGGTCGGTTTATAACCTTTATACCATGTTTGAAGTAATGCAGAGGTAATGTCTTATATTCTATAAACGTTCCCACTACTGGGACACAGAAACTTCTCTCTGGACGAGAGAGAAGTCCTTAATTCAACACGCTGGCCAAGTGCGGGTTGGTGAATGTCACATGTCATGTCCTTCAAACTTTTATTTTCAAAAAAGTTCGCAGAACATGCCTGTTTCCTCACAACGTTTGATTTTACCGTTAAAGCACGTATTTAAAGCGCACATAATTTTCTAGGTAAAAATCCAGAGGTGCGTGGCGGGGTTTGAACCCACGACCTTTGGAATAAAAGTCGAGTGTCCTCCCACTTAGCCAACACGGCCTTTAAGCTTTAATTAGTTGATATCACAATGTTACTGAACCATTGATAGCATAATCTATGTTTTGAGATGACTTTAAAGAAATATCTCAATTTAATTACAATGTATAATATGATAAATAATATGATCGATGTAACATTATTACGAAATTAATGCCCTGATTATAGTAAACATACAACTAGTCTTGTTTTATTGATGATAGTTGATTGATCTACTGCCTTGAGGGTGCTAATGCCAAATTGAGTGTCAGGGCCGTGACCCATTTTATCAAGAACAATCATAAAATTGTATTATACCTAGGTAAACCATTAATGTCCAAATTTCAAGTGAAGATTAAAAAATATATAAAAACAACCATACCAGACATAAAGAGGGTTAACAACAATAAATATTGAAAAAACCATATATATTCAAAATTAATAAATCAAAGTCAAAGTCGAAGCCTTAAAAGCACATGGTCAATATGGACAGGTCAACTCAAAATGGAATTGAATACTCAATATCAAATTGACAATCAACAAAATCTGAAGTCAGCTCCAACAGTAGTGTCAAACCCACAACATTATCACCTATTCTAAGATAAACCTGCATACATAACATCTATTTTTAATTCATCAGCAAAATCCTCAAAGAGAAGTCTCAGAGTCCATCCTTAAAGCATTTCTATTTGAGCATCAACTTGAGTCGGTCGGACGCAAACGAGACGGCGGCGGAGACAGTGACGTGACAACCTCCCACTGGGGTACGTATTGACCCCACCTCGGATAATAAGGGGTGGACTCCGTGGACGAGCCATCTTTGTGGACTTGTATTTCAAATGGCGTTTCAGATGTGAGATGCTTTGAACATTTATATGGTTCATTAGAGTATGTGTTAGTTTTAAAAGATATTCTCTGTAGTGTTTATGAAGCTTTGCGATTGCATTGGCAGGTGGGGTTTCTATAGAACTCAATAAACAGGTCAGATAAATAATTTGATTCTTTGTCGTAATATTAGTGTTTAAGTTTACCGTCTGGAGAATTTGTTTACTTGAATAAGGCGTTCTCGCGTTGTCTTTGAGGGATTTATACTATGTTTACTGCGAGAAACGTTAAGTCATATTATAAATATGAATATGGTTTGTATAACATTTAAAGTGTGAGTGAAATAAAAACGTTTTTAATACTAAAACAAAGACTTGTTAATATGCTGTCTTAATTATTCTACAGGGGTAGATATTGACCCCAGGGTAGATATTGACCGCACCTGGGATAATTCGAGACATATTTGTGGTCTTGTATCGGAAATGGCGTTTCTGGTGTGAGATACATTGAATTTTTATTGCAAAACATAAGCTTTCTTAATTTTTTTATTTTATATTTGCATAATATATTACATAAAATAAAAAGTTCTAAGCTTGTGTTACGGGTACTAGACATGTGATATACTTAATATAACAGACATACATAATATATATATTTTTTATAATACATATTAAATACCCAGACCAAGGAGAAAGCTATTGCAGAAAATTATTTCGGTCTACTGTCACCAAACTCTTTCAACTCCATCGAATTCATTACTTCAGCAATTCAATACAAACTCCAGTCAACTGTCTGTCCGTCACGTCATTTGCACAGAACTGAGCTCGCAAGACGTCGACTTGGACACCCGGACACCCAGACTCCCCGCCCGGGTACAGTCAGCGTCAACATTATATGTACTAAGACTAGGAACGGGTGACAATCGATTTTTCTTGAGATCACCCTGATCCTGAGGCTTAATTTAAAATAAACTAATAAAATAATCAACTGACTAAACTGATGTTAACTGCCTTAGTGGCGCGGGGTCCTCTTGCACAAAGAGGACCCCGCGTTGACAGTTGACAGTTGACTGGGAGATGCATGTTGTGTGGATTGACCATAAATATTGATTTATTGATTCGGTATTTCGAAGTTTGTAAGCGCCTAAGGTGTACAAAATATTTTACTTCTAATTTTTATTATTTTTAAGAGCGGTCAGGGTATTCAAAATTATATTCTAAATTTTTAAGTTTATCACTTTGTAAAAACACAAAAAGGATTATTCCGTAGGATTATATTACAATAATTCTAACTCTTTTATATAGCTGAGATTCAGAGCTGCGTTTGCTGAGATAAAATGTTACATCCTGCCTGCTCATATTAATAACAAAATAAAAAAATAGGGGTGTAGATTTCCTATAATCTAGTTACCTGATTTTTCTGATTAGCAGCAGCAGTTTGACGTCTGACCCTCGGTCTAGAGCGCACAGTGGGGCCTCGAGCCATAATTCCTTATCCATATCAACTCCGGAGGCGACTACTAACAACTAGACTTATTTAGATTATTTATAATTCTAGCTTATATGAATTTGCGCTGACGATACCCGGGTAAGTGGGTAGCCGCCCCCAGCCGCCCCCCCGGGCGCCCCCGTCGCAGCAGATGGATGGATATTGCCCCGCGATGCAGGTGGGCGATCTTGGAACAATGGCGATTTATAAAGTTCCATCTTCTCTATGTTCTAGGACTTTATGATTATTGTGCGGTCTAATTTCAAAGTTATGATGGAAAATTAGGGTTAAAAAGTTATGTTGATTTTGGACGTTAGGAATTCAACATTTGCAACGCTATAGTAATAGTCAGTAATAGTCCCCTGTGGCTCGGTGGGCGAAGGCCTGCCTGAGGCACAAGAGGTTGCGGCTTCAATTCCCGAGAGGGTTTTGTCGATTTTGCCGAATCTATTTTGTACTATCTAGTAATCAGTCTCCTCCCACACCCATATTAGTACAAGCTTAGTTTAGGGTCAAATGACGCTGTGTGAATTATCCGGAAATATTTATTTTATTTAGTTATAGCCTTCAAGCGGAGACAGTATGGCAATATAATGTTATGTCAAGACGTGAGGCTGGTATCTAATAAGTGGACATTCTACTTTTGAAGGGAAGGTCGTAATGGGCAAGGATATCGCAAGGGGTAGGGGGTTCGATTGTCGCGATAATATCGTCCGTGTGAAATCCGTCTGGCACGTTCAATACTATGAAAGGAGCCCAATTTAAGCCCATTTTGTTTCCACAGTTATTATGACCGTTTTATTTTTAGCATTCATCTATTTCCATCAATGATAAATCCAACAAAATTTTAATCTGACAAAAACCTGTCATTTCATCAACTCTCATTTCCGTCCCACATCAAAGGGCCTAATCCTTTCAATATGGAAATTAAAAAGCAAACTTTTATCTTTCACACCCAATGAAACTGACTGACGCAAATGAATAGCGCAACTTCCTAACGAGAGTTGAAAAAGCAAAATACATCCCTCTCTTACACTCCATAAAAACACGACAGAGACACATGTCTCCCCTTATTATCTTCAATTAAGAGACGAGATAATGTACCGTGACATACGTGACGAGCGTCCAGCGATCGACGACCCCCGCCCACCTGGACCTACCTTCCCGCCACAGCTTTAGTTACACTAGCGTGGCTTCAAAGAATTCATATGTGGTGGTATTAGAAGTTGGACTCTGTGGTTGTGGAAATAAACGTCAGTGTTGTTCGTCAGGAGTGACAGATGGGGCTGTGACGGAGATGGATATGTGCCGTTATTAGTGATCACGGCTGCGCGATCTGAGAGATAATGAGACTTGGAAGTATGGACCACACATCGGGAGTGGGGAATTGTTTTTACTTTTACATGTATTTATACAACTAGTGGAAAATGATTGTGACGGTTTTCCTTAAGATTTTACCGGTGGTTCAAGTTAGAAGCAACGATCTTCTACTACCTATATTATCTAATTACTATCTATTTTAGTTAAGTTTTTGTGTAATAATGAATGTTTTTCTTTTAAACTCTATTTTTGTAAATTTGTTTTACACAATACATATAACGGAATACGTCGGGCCTCTTTTCAACACTTTATACCTTGAATAAAGGTACTATGTTCGTCGCATTCGAACTCTATACAATTGTTTTTGTTAGCTAGTAGTCAGTTTTTATGGACGTATTTTATAAACAAACGAACGAAAATAATGACTTTGATATGACGAAGGTTAAATGAGAATAAAGCCTCGTTATCCAAATTACCTATCACGCCTATTAAAGTCGAATTGCATCAACCTCTAAATCAAGTTATTTAGATTTATAAGAGAATATGGAAAAATAGCATAATACCTGTAAAATCTAAATCGCTCCAGCCCATCCTTTAACCCACACCGCCAGACGACATGTCAGCTATACGTCACCGTGACGTATGCGACAGCCAGCCGTCATCTCCGTGATCTATAAATGTCATTCTCGGGAATTATTGCCGATGCGGAATTATTGGAATTATTGGCATCGGTGTCTCGGCCGTGATATCTTCATGGAAATGGTTTCTTAGAAAATACTTAGTAGATTATTTGGAGTATGTATTAGATTAGTTTTAGTACTTTCAGCGATGCACTAAAGATTTTCCATCATCGTTTCTATGTAATGTAACATGCTTGTAAATGCTTGACGTTACGACTTAATGGTCACAGTGACTGAGCGACTAGTTACATTCAGCACACTTTTTTTGGGTTCCGTACCAAAGAGTAAAACGGGAACCTATGAAATAAAATGCTCTCATACAACGTGATTTTTATTAAGTTATGCAATGTTGCGCCAATTTATTTTATTGCTGTTTTATTTTGTTTTTTTCTTGTAGTACATTATTCATTTTCATTTAATTTGAGGCCTACAGATATCGCCCCAGCTCGCGCGAAGGGTCATCGAAATGTTACACCCATAATTTGACAGTTACAAGTCGAGCGGCTCGTTGTCCTGTTACAAGTAAATTATGTAGTCACCAAGTAAGTGTACTCTACGCTAAAGTGTAAACTTTAGGCATTACCTAAATTTTGACCAGTTCTTTCTTCTTAACCCGACATCACTTAAAAAGCGCAATTGAAAACACCCCTGAGACAGAGTGGACAAAAAAATGGACGTTAGTGCAGTCCACCTTGATTCGAGGGGGCGAACAAAGACGGGGCTCGCGCTGTCTGTAGCCTGGTTAGGAGTGTGAGCTTGTGAGTTTTTATTTAACGCGACCGTCAGACGTAACTTGGCTGGGATTAATTTGGATGGTAGGAAATTAATGTCCAGGTTTTCAAAGGGTGAAGGTCTTGTCATAATATTTATAAAATATTCCTAACTTAAATTTAAGAAAAAAAAGGCGTGTGTGCGATTCACACACGATAATAGTGAAACATCAGTAAATCGACATAAGAATGAGATGATTAAAAAAAAAACTGTGCAAAAAGATTTTGTTCGGGCGGTCACCCATACAAGTACTGGCGTCGCGCAAAGTTGCTTAACCTTGTTAGCGCTTAAAATTGGCTTACCTGTCGTTTTTTCCGTTGCATCCGGTTTGAAATCACAACGATTCTAAAGAAGTTTCACTTCAAAAATTAAATGCTAAATGTAAATAAGTGATTCGCACGCTATGTCAAAATACTAGTTTTAGGAGTGTCGCACAAACTTATTACTTAATCCCAAAAATAAAAACATTATTCTTTAAAAGCATCATTTTTAATATGTGTTTAACCATCTCCCTCAATCAGTATGTATGAAGATACGTATTTTTCGCACTAACATAATTACCGGTACCAATTTCCTGTCTGTGAGACGCATGTCAGGTAAAAGGCTTAACTATAAAAACGTATTTTTCCATACAGCAAGTCCATCCAGTCAAGTCTCGGATCAAAGAAACGGGTGGGGTTATTTAGCTATAAGCAGGGGGTGGGGGAGGGGGGTGGGGGTGACAGACAGCCTTTGAACGGACAACTGGACATGCACTTATAATGAGATCTGTTGGACTTCACGTTATATGCATTTTGTGATGGAAATATAAATGCAAAATTAACCAAGTCTGCCAAAAAATTCAAATAAATTAACAAATTTCGTCATAAAAATTTTACGTTCAACAGTTAATTTAATGTGATTTTACACGTCAGTCTTGCTAGAAAATCTATTAAAAAATATATCTAAATTAAAAAATATATACTCAAATATTCGTTCCAATTTCAAATTCAGTTTGCACTCAGTAACATAATAAGCATTCTCAAAAAGAAACTGTTCGTAAAAGGCCAGTAACAGATTGTTCGATTTTTAAATGGGAGAAAAGTACATTCAAACAAAAATCGTTCGATTTTTAATTAGCAAAGCGCGTGATCGGAATGAATTAGTTGCATAACTCTTCATACGGTTTATGCTGAAACGGACTTTATTTAAGGGTGTTTAGGGTTATTTTCGAGTGAAGGGTGAAAGTAGGAATATTTTTCAGGCGATAGTGGACTTTATCAATGGGGAGTTAGGTTGGTTTTCGGGTGTCATTTTATACGTAATGGAGTTAGGTTCGATTTGACTGCGCAATTAGCGATTGTTCTAATGAGACGCCTTTTTAAGGCTTTATTGTAAGTACTTAGTTCGTTATTAGCTTAACTCGGTAAGGATTGAATATCTACAATCTCCTTAAGTATTGGCAAAAGCTTTTTATAAAAAGCATCAATATTATATTACATTACAATAGAAGTCAGAATAATAAGCATTGAGTTCCAAAATTAAATTCAACAAGAATGTGTTTTAAAAACATTCAACCTTCCATGTATTCCAGTAAGAAAAATATGCAACATTGAATATAACATAAAAAATACTGCCCGAATAGAATAATAAAATGGGACTTTGAAAAGCATAAATAAGCGTTGAATTGAGAACTGAAACCTCTTTTGTGGAAGACGAGTTCTAAATTCGCATATTTTGAACTAAGAACGTGCATTCAATAGAACCTCTATTCTGAAAAGAACTTAGACACCATCACTAAACATCAAGTCAAAGAAAATAAAATAAACAGAAGGTGCAGTCCACACTTACACAATCAGAAAACAATTACTCTAGCTGTTCCCCAACAGGCGAAATAAGACAATGTACGGTCATTCATTGACGACCAATCGCGTTGAGTGAAAACTGCCATAAACGGGTTAGAACTGCCTATTGCAGGATATAGGTGAACCTTTCAGTGCAATGTACCATAACGGAATTACATACAAAGTGATTGTTCTAAGTGTAACTGAAATTCAAGCTTTATTTAGTGAAACATGTCCCTAAATTTGCGCGTTACTAATATTCCATTTTCGCACATTTTGAGTGATGAAATTTTCCAAGCTTGTGTCAATCGCGTTACAATGCAATTCTACGATTATACTTTACTGCCTCAGTGGCGGTGGGCGGTGGAAGAAGGTCCGCAATAGGTAGCGGGTTTGATTCCCGCCGAGGGGTCAAGTGTTTGTATGTTCTGCAAGTACTTTCTCCTTGATTTGGATGTTTGATATATATAATAAAAATATCTATATATGTATGTCTATTATAATTAAGTATATCAGAAGTCCTAGTTCCCGTACCACAAGCTTAGAGCTTACCACGGGCCTTGGCCATGTTGATTTGTGAATTGTCCGCAAAAAAATATTTTTATTTTGTTTCTTTGTAAAGAGCTGATCTTATAAAGGAGATGACAGGATCTCCATTTTTTATAGAAACAAAATATATAGTTTGGGCAGTTACGGTTCATCTTAGAAATAATAAGTTATTATTTGTAGTAACAGGTAGCTACTTACCCAATGAAAGGTTGACAAAAAATATTTTATAGTTTCAAAATTATATAAATATATCCCGTACACTTTAGCGCTATTTAAAATAGGACTCACTTAAAGTTTTTAAAGTTAAATGTAACAAAGACAATTTCCTTAGAATGCGACCAATCTAGTTGAGTGAGGGCAGTCGTAAACGGAAACTGAAACACTAAGAATGGAATAGAATTAGGCTTAGGTCGTCTGGAGGGGCTTCTGTGCGCTCAACTTATTCTTTGAACGGAGTTCTAGAAGCAGGAGTATTGTAGCAATGACCATAATTTTTGTCTATTGACATGACATTTTAGTTAAGGCATAGACCTGTGTCTATGGTTTAAACAAGGCTTTAAAATAGTCATAAGTAGTGTTTTTTTTGTGATGAGACCAGTGATGAGATGACTGATAATGAGGAACACCCCACATAGTGTGGGACAAGGAGGGCAGGATGATGATGATGATTAACTATGGAAGAATACAAATTTTACTTTTTAACCCCCAACCAAAAAAGAGGGGTGTTATAAGTTTGACGTGTCTGTCTGTCTGTCTGTCTGTCTGGGACATCATAGCTCCCGAACGAATGGAGCGATTTCAATTTAGTTTTTTTTTATATGAAAGGTGAGTTTGGCCCGGGTGTTCTTAGACATGTTTCATGAAAATCAGTTAAGCCGTTTAAAAGTTATGGGGGTGAGAGAGGGGAAAGAAAACTGAAAATCTGCAAATATACTCGAGTGGGGTATTAAATGAAAGAGCATCGCGAGCACATTAGGTACTAAATATTATGGTGTTTTACTTTTAAGTTAGTTAAGGCATTGGAATCGGGGGTTTTTCTTAAATTTTAAATTTAGATTTTTACACCCGTCATTGAGTATTTTTGTATCCACGACTATCAAAATATGGACCTTAGTTGTGTTGAAACTAAAAATGAATCCGCGTTATAAATGATCCAAACTATATAAAAAAAAACAAAAATTCTAACATGAGGTTATTAAATATATTTTAAACTTCAGAAAACAAATTGTACTTCTTTAAGTACAATTTGTATGGCAGTTTTCTCAAGTTTTAAACGTGGAACATGTCACGTGACTAAAGAGTCATGTTCCACGGATTGTACTTAAACATACTGCTTTTTGTACTTAAACCTAAAATAATACAACATACATTTTCAATTCGAAATAGGTTTAATAAGTCGAGTCGAGTGTGCTGCCACTTAGGTAACATGACTTTTTTTTAATCCGATTTTATTTCCAACTAGCGGCCCGCCCCGGCGTCGCACGGGTAAAAAAAGTTCCCGGAAATTTTTCCTTATTTGCTCACCGTTAAGACCTACCCTGGACACCGACAAACATTTTAAAACCAAAATCAGCTCAATCGGCCCAGCCGTTCTCGAGTTTTAATCAGACTAACGAACAACAATTCATTTCTAATTATATAGATATGGGGATTATAAAGCGTTTCAAAGATAGCCCTAGGAGGTTTATGACAACTTAGACGACCCTAAGCCAAAATACAGATAATTTTAATTTTCTTCAGACTAGAACTTTCTTCTTTAATCTTGTTGTTCTTTGACCCATACCACTCTGCTACTTACACCTAGTAGTGAATTTATGTTCTATTGTTCACTGTTTAGGTACTGAGGTCATCGACTCGGCGATAACTTGCAAGTGTTAGGAAGTGGAACAATACTGTAATTACTATGGAAAATATAAGGCTTTGATGTTTTCTACGATTAGATAACTAAATAGTTTCGTAACAAGATTTCGTTAGCAATATTTACTGTTGCATTTAATGGTTTCAAAATGCGATGGACGTGTTTGCAATTGGTTTTGTAACATTAACATTTTATTAAAATTCAACTCCTAATATTTTCACTTACTTTCCTGAGTGAGTGTTTTTCATAAAATTTGTTGTTGATGTTGTTTTAAATGTAACCTACATAATTAACTGCTACATATGTAATTTTATTATATCATTCTTACATTTTATCATTTCTTTTGTTTTTTTATGCACTGTTTTCTGTATCTGGTTAAAACTAAACAGGTCTTCTGCAATACAGGCTTGTTTCAGAGTACCTACAGGGTGACAAAGTCTATTAGAAAGCGCATTCTATTATCGCATAGTACCTAGAGCCTAGTCGGTCTCAATTTGTTGGGACAATATGCTGCCCAATATCTAGGCCCAATTTACATGTTATTGATATAGTCACGGTGATAAAAGTCACCAGTGCAAGTCCGCTATAAGACCTATTTTATTTCTGTATTTTCGCTCTGTGAAACTGCATTGAAGGGTTTAAATAAAATGCCGTTTGTATCAACCCGCGAAATTGTAAAAAAATAAACACTAATATTAACTTTACCGATTAGGCTCAATCGTAACTATATATTTATCTAAGTAGCATAGCATCATAAATAAAATAAAGATAAAATAAATTAAAAAACAAAAGTAAAAGCAGTTTAAAACCTAATAGGGAGGGGGCGGTATGAGTCTATTTTACATAAACAAATAAAAAATATAATATTTATGCTACATGTTATTAGTAGTCTTAGTATTTTAGGAAAACTACTGACACCAGACATTTTTTTTCTTCTCAAATTTTTTCTTTTTTAAGTTCTTCTGAAAAAGTTGTATGTATGTTTCCATCTAAAAACTCTTTGCCTTTGCCGGTCCAGATCACACTGTTTTCGCCTCCAGCAAACAATCCTCCAGAACTCCTTATTTCCTTAGCATTAGCTTAGAATTATCATTACCGCGTGCCCCACTGGCTTCCAAAACTCGACTTTATAAAGTCTGAATAAGGTCCACTTCACATGAACGGCTGAGGCCTGCCAACTTTGCAGGGCTGGGTGTTTGAGACTTGCGGAGTTGGGTTAGAGTGGGTTTTGGCGCGGGCGTCGGCCGGGAACTCGGTGTTCTCTCGCAAGGGATGGCCGGTAATGCGACAGTTTGTAAGCATGAGCTCAGAGAGGGGGTGTAATAGTAAAGAAATATGTACAAGTTGTTGTTGTAGGCAGGTCGAGTTTACTGGATATTTTATTTATCCAGTTCTTTTGGGTGAAGTAAGCATTCATCACTGATTTTTTTTGTATTCTCTGCGTCAGGTGGACACGCTATGGTTTTGGTATTGAGATGTGTTTTATGACATTGAGTTCGGCCATACTATTATTTTGCGTTTTTGTGTCTGTGGAGTGGTAAGCTTAATTCACCCAAGTGCATTAAGAACACTTTTAAGTAGACTTTATTCACCCAGGATTGCGAATAATTATGATGATCTTTGTGATGATGATGTTTTAAAAAAGTACCTAAATCAAAAATAATGTACCAAGGTAGGTAATCCACTGATGATAATTTACAATATCCCCCGATTTAAAATAAATGTATATTCTATACCGTGTTTGACTACGAATTGGGTTAATTTTCTCATTCGCAGTCACAAGTGTCTGTAGGCAAATAATTCCAAGCCCTCTGTACGATTACTCTTTGACAATTAATGGCAAGTTGATGATTACAATCTATATTATCTGATCTAGGGATCTATATTATTTAAAGGAGATGGTATGGATTCTTCTAAAGATCAATTCTTCAACTTCGAGTCACTACCTATAGACGATACATAATTATAGTTTTTTTACTTTTTAGCGATGTAGACAACTCAATACTATCCCATAAGCTTTAAGGTATAGAGGTATATACCTAGAAAAATAAGACTTGAATTTTTTGCTATCGTTTTTTGACTCTTTAATATGAACGTAGGTATAATACTTATTTAGACTTCTGTTTTGGGCATCTTATTTATTATTTTCTAGAAACTCTTACAATGTGTTGTTTTTAAAATAAACTTAAATTTTCTTAAAGTAAAGTTGTAATATAGCCATGTCAAGAATTATGTATAAGAAGGTACTGTTGGTAAAGGTAGGTTCTTACATAGTAAGTGAATCACTAATTGGCTTAGTAAAGTGACCCACCTCAAGTGGCACAACTCTCGTGATGTTTTTCTTCACCATTAGCCGAACATTAGGTTGAATCTGATAGGCAGTCATAGCCATGACAAACCAACAAACGGTAGCTTTCCGTAGCTCATACATAGTGTTACGGGACTTAAGGTATGGAGGTGTTTGGGGAAAGTTGTATGCTGAAGCGTTTTATGGTAAAAACATAATACCTATTCAGTATTTCAGTCACTGGAAGTCCACTGTTGGCCTTTCAGTAAATAACCATCTTCAACAAAATAAGAAAATTTTGACCTGTACCAAGTTTAGTATACAAAGGAAGATTCAGTAATTGATTGCTCAGCGACCATTAAAGCAGATTTATAGCTGGGAGTTTGTTTATTTGCTTAAACGAGATAATTTCGTAAACATTTGAATTAATTTTAGAATTTATTACTGTTGTGTAGCATCTTTACTAAGTAGCCACATAGTTATAGAGCCAAAGACAGTTGACTGCCTCAGTTTCGCGGTGGGCGAGGGTCCGCAAGAGGACTCGATTCCCACCGAGGGGTCAAGAGTTTGTATGTTCTGCTAGTACTTCTTCTTGGATTGGGTATTTAATATATACGGTAAAAATATATGTGTGTGTATTTCTATTAAATTACGAATATCAGATGTCTAGTACCCGTAACAAAAGCACAGTTTCGGAGCATACACGCTCCATTTTACCAGCACATGTCAACTATACAAGTAAACCAGTCAAGTATAACCTAACGCGTGTCGCTACCTCTATGGAGATCTATAGACAACTATGTACCACGAAAAATTTCAAAGCTATGCTATGCTCTTATCATAGATATTTAAAAGCCTAAATAAACTCCACCTCTCGTGCCTTGCACCACACAGTGATCCTAAGCGCGCTCGATTCGAATGCTAATTTTACGAGAACCTTCCAGAAACCTGCCGTTGATTGATATCTTAATAGTTATTGGTCTGTCTGTCTGTCCGTAATGACAGCTGACTTGATCTTCCACGGTTAAAGAAGGGTTGAGTATTTGCTAGTGAAACTCATCACCATTAATAAGCTAATAGCTTTTGACGATAACGAGTAGTCTTTTTTTTATTGATATTTTACAAAAACCAAACAATATGTACTGCTGTAGTCTAACAAAGAAATTTGACATAAATGGATAAACTAATGCAATATACTTACAGTACCTAAAACTTATTTCCGATAAAGGACAAAAGTCTTTAACAATATGTGTAATGTCAGTTATCTATGCATCCGAAGCATGGTACCTTATAATCCCAAGCAATAATTAATGCCATAAATTAATTAATGCCCAAGCTTATAATTTCGTGGAAACTGGGTACAAAAAACTTCCCGACAAAAAAATAGTCAATCATCTTACTTAAGTTGTATTTGTTTTTCATTCTCCCACTAACTAGTTCAATATGTTCCCGTCAAACATATATTTCACATAATAAAACATATTTTTATCCAACATCACATAAAAGTAATTATTGTAATCTATAACTACAATTATCACCCAGCGAGATACACATAGCAAGGTACAGTCAACGACAGGAGTTGTTACGAATTGTTAGAGATTTATAATACATTGTAGGCAAGAAATAAAGTAAGGTTTTCGGTTTACTTAGTAAGTTATTGCACAGCACACACTAGCTATTTTTTTAACTTTCTCCTTTGTCTGGGTAATAAATATCTATGCCTGTATACTATATTAAGTATATCAGATGTCTAGTACCCGTAACAGTTAGAGCTTACCACGGGACTAGATGTTGTTGTGTGGATTGTCCGGAATAAAATATTTTTGTATATTTTATTCGGGTAACAAACAGTTTTACTTTCTAAATTACATATACGTTACAACTTATAGATAAGTCAGTCTTAAGTCCTTCTTTCAGTGATTCCACTAGATAAAAAAAACACTCTTTATTGGTTTTTACCGCAAGGGATACGACATGTATCTGGCCCCAGTGACAACTTAAATAAATTCGTCTCAAATGGAAAAAAAACAATGAGGATTGGAATGCAATGTTCTCGTGCTACTCATATCATCGTAACTTACCATAATTTCATATCACCTGTCTCACCGACAGTACCTAAGGTACAGTCACACTTCCCACAAATCATCTACTGACATCTAATAAGTTACTCCAAATGATATTTCTAAGCCAGTTAATTCCTATTTGGTTATAAATCAGTGAAGAACGGAGCTGGGCGTGGTTTTTCTTGTTACGTTATGATTTGTGCTGCGTTGCGTTAGGTGTGGTCTGAGCTTTACTTGGTGTATATCTGTTTCATTTGTTGTATGGTAGAGTTATCTGATTGTTATGATTTGTAGTTAACAATGATTTCTTTGCAAATTGTGAGAATAGCGATTTTTTCGTGTTTCGTAATGTGGTCCGGAGAAGCCATCTTCTAGGCCTTCATGCTCCATCTTAGACCACAACGTCACTTTACATCAAGTGAGATTGTGGTCAAATGAAGGCTTATCAATAAAAAAAGATATATATATACATTATGTTTCATTCTTAATTAAATAATTTGAAAAATGCTTTGGTATCCACACAGAGGTCCAAAGCAATGGTGAGACGATCTCGTTGCGTATGACCTCGAATGGTGGAATACTGCCCAGGACCAGGACACTTGGAGGTATATGGGGAAGGCCTTTGCCCTGCAGTGGGACACAATAGGCTTATCTAAAAATGTACAGAATATATATTTGATTTTCCTATAATTATAATAAGTGGCGCAAAGATGAACTCACTAGTAGTTGTCAGTTGGATTCCTGATGAGGAACTAGTATAAATTCTAAAAGCGCTTGTTTTTGGTTTGGGTAGTTGAGCACCAAAACAACGCTGTGTTACCTCTTCGCTGGAAATTAGAGAAACATCTGAGCCAGAGTAAGAATAAAGTAATTTATAGCAATCATGTTTAACGGTCTGTTTTAGCCCACTGCTGGGGCGGTTTTCCCAGAATTTGTACCTTCTACCGTGGTCCTGTGCTAACCGATAATAACTGACTATTAAAGTAAAGCCCTACTTAAATAGAATACAATATTATATCAGTTTAAGTTGGCAAAACTTGGAGGAGGCCATTACCTGCAGGGTACATAGGGTTCTCGAAGACTAATTTCTACGAAAATGTGATAGTTATTGTTCAATTACTAACAAACCTTGTACTAGTTATAAGTTTAAGAGAAATAGCCTGTATTTATCTTTTTTTTATTATTATTTTATTTTATCTAACAGTTTAAGTTGTCTTATTTCAATCAACAATACAAACACTAACATTATCCGAATCTAAATTTGTACCTTATCTGTTCATAGGTCCAAGTGACTTATTCTAGGACAGGCACATTGAGATCTAATTTAGTGACTATTTAAATCGATCATGATGTTCCCACGCTGTGCGCAGGCGACTGTGAATGAACAAAGACACTGTTATTAACAGTGATCTTTGATGCTTAACTATCTGATTTGTTATAGATTACTTGTCTTCTAATAAAGATTATGTATTTTAAATGCAATAATATACAATAATTCTTAAGGGAAGACTTAAAGACTACCTAGTTATTTGCGCAATAGCTTTATAGTATTTCAAAAAATGTCTTCATTTTAAAATTATTAGATATGTAGCATATAAGTCACCTAACAACCATAGTACAAGCTCTGCTTAGTTTGGGGTTAGATGATGTTGAATGACTGATTAGTCCGGAAATATTTATTTAATATTATTTTATTAAACTAAAATGTATTGATTAGTTAATTATAACAGGCACACATGGTATAAAAAGTGCGAAAATAAATCAAACCTTCATGTTTGATTTATTTTGTATAATCCAAAGACCATTCCTTTGAATTCATAATGCCATAAGAGTGCAGTACTCTGCTTTACAAATCCCTATCTGACACAGTACAACGATAAACAACAGATAAAACAGAATCTTCACACGCACACACACGGTACAAATCCACATTCTATCACAAATCACCGGCTTTTCTGTGACACGCACTAGCAGGTGTCCCCAACCTTCAACATTATTATTAACTAGGGTCTTTACTTTCCTCGTAACATAGTAAAAGGCTTTTATTTATGCTTTTAAAAAATCCAATCAAAAATATTGTGGTACCTATTGTTTTAAGATGATATGTGGTCTAGATTACAAACGCAACGATACAGCATTCTATGTACAATTATCAGACCCAACTGCTTTTATCCCAAATAATTGTATTTATATATATAAATGAAACTAGTTAAAATTTTGATTATTTTTGTTTCAAAGCTATGATATGTCTTCATTGGGGCATTTAAAACAACTTAAATAAGAGAAAACCTCTACACACTATGTCGTAGTGAGCAAATGTCATATATTAAAGTCATATCTATTGAATCTATCGTTTTGACGTCGCTTGCGCAGCGGGGTGTGAAACAAAAAGAATAATCATAATTTCGGAAATTCCAACCTCCCACGCACAAAATAACATATTTATGTCGGCGAAAAATACATAGTTTTTTATCACTTTCATCGTCAACCTGCTCACTCTAAATAGGTGTGAGTTTCTGTTTCTTCATTGAAAAACATTATAAAGTAGAAGTATTTCGGTTAATATAACGGTATTTATATTCCTTAAATAATCTTTAGATGATCACTGGGCTAGCCTACTCGCCTAGTTGTTTTCATTTAATGTACTTTACTACTACTATTTAGGTATAACCCCCGACGCAAAAATAATTAACTAAATGTTTGCAAAAATACTCAAGTCAAATGAAAGCGTACCATGTGCAAATTATATGTGCGATTTATAACTATTTAGCGAACTAAGGCTTTAGAAACTAAATATTTTTTATATTTTAAATAATTAGTCCCGATAATAACACTAACAAAAAAGCGACTTGGTTGGTTATCACCAACAGATTATTAACTTTAATAAAATCATGAAAATTATTCTGGATATTAAAAGTGAGTGAAAATATAAATTAGCTATCAAAACAACAAGTAGCAAACGAAACCATGAACTGGTAAATTTTAATGAGATCGTCTCAGCGATAACATTTTACATTTATTTTTAAAACACATTCAGCTGCATTGTTCTCACAAAGCTCATCCAATTACGAGGTAAAAAAGGTTGCGCGTCCCTACCGTAGATCAAGATGTGTGCGTTACTGCGCTGGCGCATATTGACAGATTTATGTGGGACGGCCGCGATCAGCCGAACCTGCCCCCCCCCCCCCCCCCGCCCGCGCATCTCCTACCGCTTTCCCCGCTCGCCTCTGCCATGGAACTTTGAATAAAACGTATTTATGAGGTTGTATTTAGTGTTTTTTTTCTTTAATTAGTTGGATTTTAGTTTTGTTGGTAATGATATGTACCTAAATGAACGTTTAATTTTAATTTTAAATTAGATAGTAATTTAAATATGTAGTTGTAAATATATTCTAAATTAAGGATATTTATTAGATATTTACTTTGTCACGAGTACCGCATTCTATAATTTACGTTCTTATAGAATACGGTAAGTTTGAATTACGGAATGTGTACGCAAATAATGTTATTAAAAATAAAACACTTTTACTTCCATAACTGAATAAAGGCATATTTATAATTGTACAAATATTAGTGTAGGATTACAAACAAACCAGCGTTTGACCAAACGATTATCAAAATTAAGAAAATCAACATCTACTTTTTAACAAATACCAATAACTTCATAGATGTCACTACCAGTCGCAGTAAAACTTTTACCATAAAGATGAGTGCTTGCATAATTGTCTAAAAAAATAATTAATTTCACTTTCTTTAATTACTTCAATTACCTACCATTGTCGCTACTAATCCAGTGAAACATCTGAGCTATAACTATGCAGGTATACTGTCAACAGGCTGAGAACTGTCGATTGCGCGCACGATTGGGTAATTAACGCTCTGGTGTGCGCATACCTTAACCGCCGGACTGAGGTATAACGTCTCGAATTTGTAGCTGTCCGATAGTTTTAATGTATAGGGCCGATTTTTTATTTATTATTATTTTTTTATTTATTTGTTGGTAAGGCGGTATTGAGGGTATTTTCAAACAATTCATAAAATAAAAGAGTCATTAATCGAATCTAAATGACAGTTGACATAACTGTGTCAAGTTGGTAATATGTTTGCTGGTCGAATCAAGTCGATAAATAACTTGCATGATTTTTTTAATAATCTGTCAATGTGTATTTGAATTCGGCCTTGGGTGCATTCTCTACATAAACGAGTCCAATTATTTTCAGTACAAACCTGACACGCCATAAGTAACAATTCTTTTCTCCACATTTTCTACCAAAACATAACTAGTGTGGCACCCGTCATACCCGTATCTTACACTGCAAACATCGTTCTAAATAAACCAGTTGCACTAAATAACGTTAAATAGCTGCTTCGCTATCGTTCCATATACAGGCTGCTGTCAGCGACTCTGCATTATGTAGAGACCTAGAGTCAATGGAGTCGATTGGTCTTATATTTCTACTGACTACAGACTCTGAAGTTAAGACTTATGCGCAGGTTATTTAGAGATCGGATAAGATTTCGTTTAGTGCTAAGTTAGGGTTTTAATATAATTTAGTTAGTGTTTAATTGCTTAAGTTATTTTTGGCAAAGATTTTAAGTAGAAATAATTTTTGCCTTTAAAAAGAATTTATTTAAGCAGGGTTTTATAACGATATAACTAATAAGCTATAACTAATATGACAATACATAAGAAGGTGTTAGTAGATCGGCATAAATAAAGTGCCCTCAAAATATGTCTGGTCATGAATATTATATAAGTACATTTAAACAAAACTCGTAAGAATCTTCGCATCGATATCGATAAGCATAATAAATGCCTGACTTAATTACCTCCATGAAAATCGTTTTAATACCTAACATGAGTTAAATTCTTTGATTTAGTTGCGCAGATTTTTGTATCAAGTTAATAGTAATCACAAGCATTAACTGAAGGTTTCAAATACCAGTTTAAAGACCAAAGCACATAACAATAGACATTGGTGCAGCGTTGTGGATTACAGTCTTACCCTCTTGAGAGAGCCTATGTCCAACAATAGTCTTTTATGGGCCAAAACTATGATAAAACACTCCATTTTAGTATGTGGGCTACAAAAACTCAATCAGCCTGTATAAAATAGTATGGTACCAACATTTTCATCGGTATACTAAGATAACTGCTTTACATATCCTTGGAATTAATAGTGATTTACTTCGACCATCCGTCATTCAGCACGACGCTTTATGACGTGATCCTGGATTTGTAGCCAGAGAAATCTTACGAAAAATAATATTACAGTGTATTTAATATTATTTTATATGGAAGTAAATTGCCACATTTTATTTGTAAGAATAAAAAGAGCTTTCATATAAATTAGCGTTATGGTTTTAACTTGAGGTGTATGTTGCACTTCGGTTGATCAGGCAATGATATTACGTATTCTGTATTGCTATATATTTGGCTCAACACATCACTCGTACAAATCATCGAGAATACAAACATAAATCATTGCAAAGACCTGCCCCCATTGGCCGAACTCGAAAGAACGATTATTCAAATGCCAGTCTGCGATTGGTCGAGCGCGCATCCGTTTTTTAACTGACAACTGATACGTTCGACCCTCGTCGCACGCGCACCTCGCAGCCTCATTGTAGTGTGATGAGATGCTATCAATCCACGTCGATCGGTAAATATATAGCTTTTTGTGATTCATTGCACAGATATAGAGATGGCATTGAAATATTGCTTGCAATATGGCGGCTAACAAACCTTTTTATCGTTTTATTATCGTTCCCAACCGACTATATCGATCGATAAGCTCAAGTAGTTGAGAAAGTTGGATTATTTCATGTGGGCTGGAATAGCGTAGTGGGTAGGCTCAAATACTCAATCTCGTCAGTGGATCGACTTAATAAGTGTCGAGAGTATCGGATTCCAGTATCGTGACCATTTATCGACATAACATCGATACCAGGAAGCATCACTATCGGGAAAATGGCTGCGTATGCGCGAGCCACGTGATTGGCGGATAAACCGGGCAGAGTACAATGAATGCAGAGTTGTAATGTTGCTCAGGAATTCATAAACTTTTTCCCACATAGCAAATAGTTTACAGAAGATAAAAAACTTGAACGGAGTAACATTTAGAAACCAATTTAGTATGGAAATATTTATTTATTTACATTTGGTTTCCTGTCCTTAGTTTTTCCGTCGGTAAAGTGAGCTTCGATAAATTACAAAGGCATCCAGGATGTTCTCATAAATCAATTAATTTCGATGACCACAGCAATTACTCGGCCGGCACCTGTTTCAGTCGTAATTGCATTACCGTCGGAGTGGGTTTACTGGATAATATTTCTTGGCTGCGCGAGCGCACGGCGCGGCATCTGTCACCGACCATTACCTTTTTATGTACAGTTTACGACCGACTTTACTGCCTCAAACACCGCCCATCTCACTGGAAATATTTAAACTCAATAAATTTTTATAGTTCGAATACGTTAATAGTTTTATGTTGGGAGTGACTTTATCAGAACTCCTGCGATGGCTTTTAACTTCGGCGGCTTTGATGGACAATTGTGATTGTTTTATGAGTTGCGTTACTGTCCAATATTTAAGTTGTAGTTGATGTCGATGAATTTTGAGTAGATCGTTAGGTGAATTGTGGGAATGGTATTAATGCCACTATAACTAAGTAATGAAATGCTGTTTATCATCGCGTGTAATCTTATTTTATGTTATTGGCATTAATTCTACATTAACAGTAGCTTATACGCAGTAGGCATCCGTTGTAGATAAACTAATTATTTAAAGAAAAAAGTGACTTAAGACGCATAATCGTATTTAATATTCATTGTCCCTTTGGATATTAAACTTCCTTTACCTGTGCATTTTAAATTCATCTTGCTGAAATACCTCAGATATTTTTTTTACATTTTAGCTACACGCTTAGCTTTTATTAGATAGCTTTACGTCCAAAATTTAATTAGGCATCCAGCAAAGTATGATGATGATAATGATATAATTATGTAACAACTAAAATATAAGGCTCTTTTAGTAGTATTTAGAGATGCATATCGTGGTATGAAATGAGTTAATACCCACAACTGGCAACAGTTTCAAAATAGGCCAAAATAATCTGACCACAAAATGAATCTAATTTATCAATGATGCTCAGCTAATTTTCATATAAACTCATTCTGACGAGTGCCTAGATACTAAACCCAAAGCTGACTAATCTAAAAAACATACCAACAGCCGAGCTTACCTGCAACAGAAAACATTATTATAAGTAAATAAGGAGAAAAAATGTAATTTCCGGGAAACGCAAATTGCTCAAGACATGAGCCTTGCTTACTGTGACAAGTTAATTTTGGACGCATCTGCAAATTCTGCAATTCTGCTCTAAATGATTTGACTTTGTTTCTTTGCTTGGTGGAATTGCATTGTTTTGGTGCTTTGTGGAGTTTTAGACTTTTTAGCAGTGAATTAAAATGTGCGAAATATTTAGAAATTTATGAATTAGGTACTAATGTTTTGTTTCCGGTTTTATAATTAAACAAGTTAGTTATCCCTCGATGTTCGTTCAGTGGAGCTGACCGCGGAATGACAGATTTACTCGCGGTTAAACTAACCTGTCTGTAACAAACTATAGAATAATAATATAAAATTATAATTATTGTAATAGCTTTTAATTAGTATCTTGCTTGCTCTTATTAGTAAGTTTTAAGCCAATTATTTCTATCATATAAACATAACGCACAATATTTAATTCCTATTAAAAATCAGATCCAAATAAAGTAGCAACTTAAATATCACCCTGCGACCTTTAAAATCATAAAATCACACAACTGCTAGGTATCTACATAAAATAATTTTAAGAGCATCACTTCAAAACTTCCACTAAATTAACAAACTCATTAACATACCGAACAATAAAAACCCACGCGACTTATCACAGAACAACATCAAAAATTGTTTAGGCAAGTATGTCTAATCGGATAAAACAATAAAATTCGAAATTAGTCGATATAGCGCGATTTTACGAGTTTTAAATAACTGTTTTATAAACTTATGGATACCGTATTTATTAGTCCTAAATTTTATACAACCAGACTTTGTGAAACTAGGTTGATTTAACTGTTGAGACAGTTGTTGTGAATTGGAATTACAGATGCAGTTATGATGTAGGAAGACTAATAGACTCAAAAAGGTCTGAATAATCTTCAAAAAAAGATCTTAAAATTTTATTGGTTGCTGAAGTTTGTTGGTTTAGAGGCTAAACATATTTGCTACCTTTGTTCGCTTACAACTTTATAAACTACGGAGCGCATTTTAAGGCAGCTTTTAGCAATGATCTCAAGAGGAAGGTTTATTATCATATCTTCACATATTATAATTCAATAAAAAATCAATCAATCATTTAAAAGTATTACAAAATTAAGGCAGTCAAAATGGACTTCAGGCTTAAAGTTCGCCGCGACTTTATGTCTTTAACGGCCAGGTAGTTAGGTCAAATTTGCTAATTATTAAAGTCAAGGCTGATCGCTAGTTTAATTCTACTAGTACTAGACATATGGTATACTCAATATAATATACAAAATACATACATAGATATTTTTATTATACATATAAAACACCCAGACCAAGAAGAAAGTGCTTGCAGAACATAAAACACTTGACCCTAGGCGGGAATCGATTCCGCTACCTCATACGCCACTGAGATAGATAAAACACCGAGATAGACAAAGACTGAATATATAAAATATCCAAAATAACTTGCTATGGATAGCCCAGACGGCCGTCGTCCACATCATTAGGGCAGTCAATTCGCCACCGGTTAATTTAGCAATACCTGTGGAGCTGTTACAACTGATACAGGCTAACTACTGGTTCTCGATTCTAACTAGAATGGTCAGCAACTAGATCGAAGAGTTGGTATTGAATAATAGATAATGATAGGAAGGAGTAATGGAAGTTTGATAACAAGCTGAACAGTTTGTTGAGAGAGTTATTCTTATTAGTAAAGAATATTTGTATGGAATTGTGGAATGTTATGTGTAATAGAGAGCCTTTTGCCCACCAGTGGAACGACATGTGCTGAAAATAATAACAATATGCATAGAAGCTAGTACCGCATCGATTATTTCAGAAAACCGAAAGAAAAAAATAAAGGGTTGAATTGGACTTTAACAATAATTTTAGTAACTGATCTGAAGAACAGAACTGTATGTTTGTCATCGAATGAAAGTAATGCGGTTAGCCAAAGACCGTGGTGGATGGCACGAAGTTAAACAACTGGTTGTAACCAATACAAGCCCAATAAAGATGGCTGCTATTCAAATCCGCTGTTATTGATAGATAAACATTATTTAAGACGATTAGCACCTATAGATTCTCAGAAACAATAGCAAAAATATAGACTGAAGGGTTTACGATTCAATGATCGCGAGACCCGACATGATGCCAATTATGACGTAGAAGACAAAACAAATATATTGCTTACCTCGTCCCACACATAAACTGGGATATTGTATATACTATCTTTGGACTATTCATACGCCACTTAATGTCAAACTATGTACTGGTAACATTGCTTTGCCTTCAGAGACCGTTCTATACGCTTTGGCGATGCTAAATCAAAAGACTTGATACTAAGTATTAATTAATATGTAATCTTACTATCAAATTTTCGTGAGGAATTTGATGAGTTAACGCCGGTGTGGACTTTTTGGTCCTGCGAGCTGATGAGTGTAACTAGCTTGCCGTAGATTGGAGCTAAAACAAATTTCTAATAGTAGGTTCCTGCAGAGGCTGGTCATTGCCCTGAGTGAACCGTGATGTTATCATATTATGTAATGTAATCTGGGAATCTGTCTCTGTAATACTTCAAATCCTGTAGTAACCTCAAAAGTCTAACGAGTCGTTTTCATAAAAATATTATTTCGCGTCTACTCTGCTTCTAGTTTCAATTTTTTTTGATAAGATTATGATATCCATGTCCTTTGTCACGGACACTGTGTCCTTGCAACTTTTCATTTTCATTCTCAGAAATGTAATTGATCTTTGATGTTTTTAAACGAATGCATGATTGTACAAAACCTCCTTAAACCTACTTTTGCATTTGGTCGGTGGAGGTTATTACAAACATGACTTCAAATATGTTTCGGTATTACAAGGGACAGTAGTAGCGTCGGTTTAGGCATAACAAAAGCTAGACTAAGACGAACACACATTAGCTCTCAGGCCAGTCTGAACATTACTTATTGACGGCCGGCAAAAATACGTCGCCGTCACGGACGGTATCTACTGGAACTATCGCGGTGTAGAATGTCATTTAGATGTGATATTAGTGGTCTATTTATTTGTGAATAAAATAGATATAGAGGTAATGAAAATATTGACCAACTTTTTCAATGACGGCGTTGGATCATCAAAATATTGCATCGCCAAAAGTGTTCTAAATATCTCACTGTTGGTGTCCAAAATAATCTGTGCTTACAAATATATTTACTAAAGGTAGTATAGAAATACTTTTAGCCGATAAATTTGAAAGCTTTATAAGCTTTTTACATAAATCTCCAGTTGATTCAGTCTTCATATAAATAGTAATATGAAAACTAAACAACCGTTGTCTAAGGTTTAAAGTATATACATAGGTAAAAAAATTTACTATACATTATTTGCAATGATTCTCACAAAATATTTCAGTTCAGTTTCATATCCTGTCATTTCTAGCGTGCGATCCGACGCCTCGCTATGTAGCGGCTAATAAGTTAAATAGATGCATCGAACTCCGCCATTTTACAGATTTTCCTAATTATTAGTGACGGCCGCCGCTACCTAATTGCAAATACTCGTAATAGCTTGGAATCAATTTCCTAGCTAATGGATTACCTAAGCCTGATAGCTGCTTCGAAATCTTTAAATGAGATAGTTCCTATTTTAAAATTGACTGTGTTTTTGAAATGAGAAGAGGTTTTATGATATAAAAAGAGTAACTTCTTTGATGAAACCTTTTCGCGCAATTCATTTGTCTCAATAATTATACACAAAAACTATGAGGGTTTGACTCATTCACTGAAAAAACACATTCCCTAAAATAAACTCAAGGAAATTAATATTAAAGTTTGATCTAAGTTCAATTAGTATATACTAACCTAGATTAACCTAGACAACCTTTGTCTAGGTGCAAAACTTTTTTACCTGAACTCGAGATGATGCTTACTGATATCTGAATGACTAACGAGACTACTAACATTTACAGGAATTATTACTTTTAGACAAAAAGTTATCAGCTATTATCATTTATTTTGTTTCGTTCAAAACATCCACGATTTGAAGTTACGTGAGATATCACATTATAAACAGCGTTCACGCGAAGTCGTGTTTCTCAGTATTCGTCGAACACAGTGTAATCAGCTATTTTGACTTCGTCGGTTTCGTATCGTCATTTTGTCTTTACTTAAAACCTCTCAAGATTTGAACACATTTGAAGGCTTTCCAGAGGCATCCGAGTAAATCACGTGCGACAATAGTCCGGACAGCTATAGAGACATACCCGTGACAGGCGGAGATAGTGAGCAGTCAATAAATCCCGCCGACTGCGCCTGACAGCCGAGATTGTGTCGAGATGTCTTGGGCAGTGGCTTACCCTCTGTGTGCTGCAGTGACCTTCGAGATCCTCCTCATAGTATATGAATAGTTTTCTGTGTAAATAAATTGTCAGTTTCAAATTAATGTCAATGTCAAAATGATCAGTAAGCACTTTGTTTGCTTTTTTAGTTTTTTTGCTTGGGTCCAAAACATAAAAGATAAAGATTTTTTTGTATAAAATAATGTTGTGTAAATCTTTAAAGCGATTGAAATTGATTGAATTGTAAATGTAACAAGCAAGCAGGCAGACAAATACTTAATTATTTTATTGGGCCGAACGCCACTGGATTTATCTTCTTGAAAAATGTATGTTTATGAGCTTTAAGCACTCTTGCTTCTATGCATCGTATTTTGAGAACTTTGAAGACTTTGAATGACATGTGACATTCAACAACCCGAACATGGCCAGCGTGGTGAATTAAGGCCTAATCTATCTCGTCATGAGAGTAGTCTGTATCCCCCAGAACGTAAATAGGTAGCTTATATATTATATCTATTGATGTTTCCGCGTTAAATGCACATTATCAACAAAGTCTTTAGTATTTATTTATTATAAACATTTGGGCAGAGTCGACACAGTGCGTGCATAAACACGCGATATGAATGGTGCATTATATCGTATATATGTATGTAAGTTGCGCATACAATGTCAGGACGGGCCTTGACAGAACTCACGAGGAATGGAGACGAATTCGAATAAAATGTTTATAATATAATTTTTTTATCGTCACTAAAATTATTAATTTTCCTAAAATTGTGTTCTGGCAGTTCCGCATTGCTAAGTACCCAGAGCACTTTGTTAATTGTTGTGTAATATTAATAATTATCAAGATTAATATTATGCATTTCAAAATTTACATAGCCGTTGGTTTATTTAAGAAGATCCTAAATACATTACCCTTCTTTGACTGCAGTTGGTTAATACTTTTTTTAACGTGATCTACTTGAACAGCTAAAGTAAAAAAAAACATTAGAAAATAGTGTAATGTACAAAACATTAAGTCTTAGAATATTTTGTCCGCCATGTTGCCAAATAACCAAAATGCTCGGAATGAGTTGAGACAGATTTCAGAGGAATTCATTAAATAAGAGAGCGATAGAGTAAATTTGATAGTTTAATTTTAACCTAAGATGTTGCAGTGAAAATAACAATTAAATTAAACGCAGACGCCTTTTTTATTTCGTGATTTAGAACAAGTGATTATAAATCAAAACTTTCATTTATTTATATGACACATTTTTATACAGTGTTCATATTCTTGCAAACACAATGTAGTTGCTACTCCCTACTTGATACTACTACTTTATAAGTTTTATAGATGTAAAGAATTTTCATTTCGATCTTAATATTGCGCATTAAGGAAATTATTTGTAAATTATCTGTAGTTTTCAAAAGGGTCCGAAATCCAATGACCAGCTATAAATAGAATAAACAGGACAAGTCAAATAAATAAATAAAAAAATATTTCCGGACAATCCACAAAATAACATCTAGCCCCGTGGTAAGCTCTAAGCTTGTGTAACGGGTACTAGACATCTGATAAACTTAATATAATAGACATACATACAAAGATATGTTTTATTATACATATTAAACACCCAGACCAAGGAGAAAGTGCTTGCAGAACATACAGACACTTGACCCCCCGGCGGAAATCGAACCCGCTACCTCTTGCGCCGCAAGCGGACCCTCGCCCACCGAGCCACAGAGGTCGTCAAATAAGTCAAATAAGTACTAAAATTTAAAATACTGTAATATGGAAGTCTCCACAGAGTCAGTGTTCCGCGGCCGCTTAATTCGTCGGAGCGTCATCAGCGACCTCACGAGACAGTTTTTGCATTTTATCATATTGTTTGTTTTGCGACTTTAATGTTCAAATGTATGGAAAATGTCAAAAATGAGCTAAATGGAAACAGCGTTGGCTTTTCATTTATGCATGGTAATTGCAGACGGGGGTTTTTTCCCCTTGAGATGCAACATCTTTATTAAGTAGCTTCAAAAATTGCGGACAGTATTTTTTGCAAATGGTAAACATACCTACTTCCTGTCGTGGCTACCACGAGTTCCCACTTACGACTGTTGGAGATTACAACATGTTGTAATACCATACAATTTAACAGATATAGATAACATTTTAGTTGTAAAAATCTGTCAAATGCATGAAGGTATTACAATATTGTAACTACAGGGCTACATAATAACGACTTGACGAGTCTCGTAAACAATTTTACGATGTGCCCAAATTAATCATAACTAGCATTTTATGATTGAACAATTTCATCGACATAACAACGACTCTCTTATTCGTGTACCTAAGTACTGTGTAGGTATTATCATCATAAGCACCCCTATTAACTTTCCTACTGTAGGGACACAGGAATTTCCCTGTGTTCAGCATTTCAGAGTGGTCACACGAAGAGAGAAGTTCCTGTGGACATGCACAACCCGCACTTGGCCAGCGTGGTGATTAAACGCCCAATATCTCTCGTCAAGTAATTAAGTCAAGTATTTATTATTTTAACTTGTAATTTGTAATTTTAACTTGTGGTAGTCTTGCTGAAGCCCTACCACGAGTTGTCACTACTGTTGGAGGTTACATGTTTTAACCGAATGCATTAGACAGATTTTACACAAATAAAATTTTATCTTTATATGTAAGTGGCAACTCGTGGTAGGGCTTCTAAAATCTATTGTCATATAGCATCAAGGCGAGTGAATCTCCTACCTAGATTTGACTTATATCTTTAACCCTTAAGCGCCTGCATCCCCAGGTACACACTACACGACTCAATCCCAGACATAGATCGGTCACTCCAATCCATCCGATTTACAATCGCGCACTTATCGAATCGCTGCGATAAGTACAGTCACGGAGAAAAGTTAAAGGTCGGCCCAGGATCGATGGCCGCAGATGTCGGTATTAATCGGTGAGTTTAATCCCTCCGCCCGGGGATAAATCAACGCTAATTGCGCCTATTTATATTTATCAAGTCCGGCCGATGGCTAATGACTTTCGTACCCGATTGTATATTATATCGGATTTGGGTTATGAGATTGTCGCGGGTTCAAGGGCTTGGGTTCGTGGGTATTTGTGACGTCATTGCGTTGCACACTTGTCGTATCGTCTGTATGTAGATGTTCGTTTTATTGTTATAGATAAAAAATATCCAAATAATAGCATATACTAGGTAGGAGAAAACTATAAGCACAAAAAGATGCTGTAAGATTGTTTTAAAAACTAATTGATAGAAACACAGAATTAAAATATTACAAAACAAACAAAAACCATATGAGTAATGAGATGTATAGAAAACTTATCAGTATTATTAAAAAATCAGGCGAAAATGCATCTGTCAACAAATTGTTGGTCATATTCTTTCTCGATTAATAAAGTTATTATTTGCCTTATACCTTATACACAAAGGCAAACACAGCTTCGAAAATATTCTTGTTATAAAAATATTTAAATTATATTAACATCCCTATATTTCATCCATACACAAACAAACAGAGTATTATGATATCTCCATAATTCCCGAGAAGCCCTACGATGAGAAATGTTATTGTGTTTCTTTTTAATTCCCATATTCATGTAATTTTTACAACTCGAGGCATCTGTCTTGGCAGGGTGTCTCCTAAATTCTTAGGCTGACAGTCTCATTAGCTCACAAAATAAAAGGTATCTAAATCTGTCGCATTTACATAAAAAGTGTGGAATTTTCGCACTCTGTGCTTTCCGGGCAGGGGACGTTATATCTGTTAATAATATTTATTAGGTTTTATGTTGGGGATAAATTTATGGCTTTGATTGTACTTGCGACGAAATTAGAAAAGTGAATTGTGGGTAGAGATTATTTTGGACACGTCACGTTTAAAGTAATACAAGGTAGTACATTTATAAAATATTATTTGATATAATTTAGACCATTATTGATATTTATTTAAATGTAGCTTTTGGTCTTTTTTTACTTTTTTCCTGATCCATTTCATTTCACTTATCAGTGACAGCTATTGACAATATAAAAATACCTTACGCATTCAACTAACTCTTTATTAGTTAAAATGATGCTATTATTTTTACGCATGTCGAGGTGTATTAGCAGTTGATGTTACACGGTATTTTCTGAATCGTATTCAAAATCACAAGCCATAAATACATTGAATACAAAACGATAACATCAAACCGACATATTTTAGTCAATTTCTTTTGTAAGTCCAGATTTATGTAATTTTCAAAAACCCGTCAAACGTTCTTTCCCAGATCCGTCACGGGCATAAAAGACCCTAGCCATCTCATTTCATCAATCGCCATTATAACCCACACATGAAGAGGATTCATTGTGTTATCCTAATAAACTATCTCTAGGATACATGAAGCGACGTTTACGGCCCCTTCTGACATATTTGTGATGGTAAGACGTAGGATTTATAGATTCCAAGCCATTTCCTTCTGATTCGACGCTGAGCGGTCACTTTGAGATTTTTTTTATGATTTAGTGTTATGTGTTGGGGAGTTGATTGTGTGTTTTTATGTTATGTGGTAATATTAGTAGAGTGTATTAATATAATATGTACAGTCAATGAACGAGATGTCATATCATAGAAGGAAAACTTATATTGTATTCTATCTTCTACACAGAAAGAGCTTATCCTTTTTCATCTTATATCAATATACTAATTAAACGGAACAGCTGATTGAAATTTTACTTTAAACCAATAGGTATCCACAGTCAAAAATGTTGATAGATAGCAACGTGTCGCTTCTGAAAAACTTTTTTACAATCGTATTATTTAAATTCGCTAAAATGAGGAGTACAATTAAAAAAACAGTCGAGTTGATGTTTGTCTGGCCATTTTATCAAGTGACTAGACTGTTGGCTTATGTTGATTATTGACCTGGATCTACGAACCCGCAATTAATTAAAATTATGATTAATTACGTTGCTTATTGTATAGCATATAAATGTAGAAGCAATAACGGATAAGTGCACCTCGCTCGGATCTAGCCAACGCCATTAATAATAAACATATCCGCTTCATTGAAAGGTTAGTGCGGCCACGTAGCGCGTTGAAAAACGGCTTTCTTGATGTCCCGCGACGCGTCTGGACAGCTGCGTTGCGACTAAAAATACGCGACTCGAGATTCCGCGTTTTTCACTGTCCGAGCGCGCATCAATTCCCGTCCGCATTTGTTAACCAATGACAGATGTTTTACGCCTCTCGTGCTAAAACAACGCTTCCCTATTCGTCAGCTCTAGCTTTTATAACCTAGGTGGCAATGTCGAATTTCGCGCGTGTGATGTTTCTTTGATTTGTCAAGGTACGCGCTGCCGTGTAGTTGTCACTGTCAACGTGACAGCTGCGTTTAAGACGTGTTAACCCTTTGGTACGATTTTAGAAGTTTGATGATGCCGTGACTTAATCAAAGTGACACAACATGAGAGTCAGTGAGAGCTTGAATCATAATTACAGGTTATTTCGGATCTGGCTTCCTGTTTAATAGAAAGGTATACATGTACACAAGGTAGACGAATTGACTGTTTTAAGATTATCGCTCTTTTCCACATAAAGAATCAACCAGAAATAGTAGAGTATTACATGTAAGCAAATTATAATTGTGCCTAGTTGTTTGATATTTGTTGCAAATATGTATATATATTTTTGCAACATTATAAATGCAAACTATATAAATTTCTGGACTCAGAAGTATCTTAACAAGCTTTAATTATCGTAGTAATTTATTAAAAACCAAAGAAAGTATTACATAATTAACATCTATATCTTTTAATAGTTATTTAAGTTCTATGCTACTAATTAATAGTTGGAATATAAGTGATAAAGCAGTAAAATAAATCTAAACGCAGGGAGAACTACGCTAAAGAGTTGATAATTGTAGACTATAAAGTTGATAAACTACCATTTGAAAAACACCTCCTGCGCTATCATTTACTCCTAGTACCTACGCAATAAAAGCATATTGCCCTCAGCCCACCGAATCCTAAATCACCCGCTGCATTCAGCACAGTCCACACGGCAGTGGATCACCAGCGAGATGCCGGTGTCTCCGTGTCATAGGTGCGCGCGCGCAATTACGACTGTCAACTGATATATGCTCTGCGATTAGCGCGCGAATTGCAGGACGCCATTTTGATTATAAATAGGGCTGTCAAACGCTAATTTGAAAGGGATTATTTATTTATGTCGTTTGTTGATGATTACTAGTCGTGTCGTGGTTGATGGGAGGTTAACGAGTTATAGGACTTGTGGGTATAAATATAAGACTTGTATTGGAGAGGATAATCTTATTTATTAGTGCAAAGTATCAATGTCGCGTTTGGTTGACGTTGTAATTATCGTCATAGGATCAGGTGACATTTATGATATTTTTATTATATTCTCTATGACGCATTAGTTGGCTGCATCTGCTAGGAAAATAAACGGAAAATTATAATCAACGGTTTTCGATCGGTGATTATTTATAACGAATTAAGGTACTACATGTATTACATGTAGTATGTAAGCATGCATTGCAAAATGTCTAGACAATAACTATTATATCAATGACCTTTTCAATTACATTTAAATCTAAAACTATATTCGGTAACCAAACGTATTCCATATCAAGTAAATCAACCGATGGAAATAAATAATGTTGATTATTAATGATACTAATCCATATCGACTAACTGGAAAACATCATCTGAGTTAAAAGATTATAACCGAGAACCAATACAAGCCCAATCAAAATCAATTGACAAATGACCAATTTCCACGCAACCAACCAAACCAAAGAAAGCTATATCATTACCTTTTCCACTTGTTAAATTATTAACAAAATTAGGGGATTATTACACAAAATCCGAGTAAAATGAGCATATTGGTTAGGTATGTAAATAGTAGGTACGTGTCAACAGTAAAATATGGCAAGAGATACGTCGCTATGTCACTATGGTGACTGAGTAAACTAGCTCTATATATTTTACCCATTGCCTTACTCGGAGATGGTTTTACAGGCCTTTATTCTTATAAAGGGAAACATACAATACATCATTTGACGGTTTTTTTTTGTTTCCCGATATATCGACGCTTTTGCAAGCCTTGCTCACGGCATAAACTTTATGCCATAAACGGATTGGAACCTGTTGTAATTGTTACCTGTCAAAATATTGAGACACAGAAAAACCGTCAAAAATTTTTATGTTACCTGTTAAAAGTCTTAATATTTTTTTATCCAGTTAGTGTAAAACATCATCTAATCCTTTAGTTACGAGATTAATACCAATATCCAAATTGTTATCCAAATTAACAAATAAACAAATCCCACGCAAACAGCCAACAGCAAACCAAAGAAAGTGACAACATGATGCCATTGCCTTTCACACACATCTCCAACTCCACTCGCAACTGGCAACCCTAACCAATACGTCAAAACTTTCACCTCGCAGCCCTAATTGTCCGCGAGTCTGTGATAGCAGTCTGTTTACGACTGCCTGACAAGTGGGCGAGAATGCAGTGACGATGCGTGTTGAGGGGTTAATCTTTGTGGCAATGTGGCTAAAATTACTACGTTATGCATAATTGGGAACTAGATATTTTTAGCTAAGATTATTAATATTTGTATTTATGCATTTATACTTTGTGTAAAAAAAAAATATGTTCACCTGAGCGTGTAAGTAATTTGTATTTGTTAGAAAGAAACGAAATTCATTTTTACTAAAAAGGAAAGCTAATTATTTTAATCACAGGCTTAAAACTTTCAAGGAGCGTCAAATTTATTAAGCGTCTAGATGAGTCAAAATACTTAAAATTACTCATAACCATATTGATTTAATACAAAAAATAAATGATTTCACTTTGACTTTGACTTACATTAATTGATTTAAGCAGTTACTTTCTGTATATGCCAAAGTGCTCAAAATATCACACTCTTAACTTAGATAAATATGAAACAATAGTAATATTTATCTAATTTGACAAAGTGTTCAAAACGATTTATGTGCAAAAAAAGCCATCAAAGTTACCATGCAAACTATTTAAGGCTGTAAATTCTAAACAGTAAACTTTTCAGATTAGAATTTTATTTTTATTAAAAAAAATTGTATTATGTAATTGAATAATTGTTGAAAACTAAAGTCCACATCCATTATCTCATTCAGCTTAACCCAGAAGTCAGAACTAAGACTCATAAAAATATACTTCAATGTAATAGTCATAAATACAAATATATTGGTTCAAGCCAATCCCCGATTTATATCTAACTTTATAACCCTTTATAACTCTTTGTACGATACAAGTAAATATCGTAAAATATCGTAAACAAATCATGCCGGATCAATCACCGCCCATCCAAAGTCGTAAATATACAAAAAATGGGTAAAAAACGTTAAATAGATATGTACTGTGCCGAGATGCCTCGTCTCAAAATAATTTAATTTTATCATTTTATGTCCCTTGATAGCCAGCGGTGGATGTACAGCTGGTGCACTATTAAATAGGTATACCAAAATAATTTAGAGTTTTATTGATATTAATGAATTTTGATTTTTTGATTTAGTTATAATGTAAATATAATCAGTGATTGACAGCTCTGAGCTAATCGATCCAACGCTGAGCGTCTATTTTTGTTGCTTAATTTAGTTTGTATTACCCATTTCTAGTTTTAAGTTGTTGTTTTGTGGCACAAACAATATATTATTATTAGATTTGGTAATAGACTGAATAAACTCTATAACCTTCTATATTAACCCTTCAACTCGAAAGCTCGTGGGGAAACGGAGGAAAAACATAAGTTTTAATTTAAATCAAAATTGTAAGATTAATACGGGTTATTTGTGAATAAAATGACTAGGAACTATAACGATAGATATTTCTTATAAATATAACGATTATGATAACTTTTCGTTGAAAATGTGATTATCTAAGTTACTGTAGAGTAATAGCAATATCTTAATTATCAATAAACGTATTTCTATGTCACAGATTCACTAACTTAAAATAATAACTTTATTCTCAAACGAATGTTCATAACAATATTTTTAAAGATCATTTATTTCAGACCTGTTTATGATTATTTCTCAGTGAACCAACGGCTCTGACCCGGCTGTGCTTGATACCTGTCGTCGTCGATAGATTCCGATGTCGAGACGGCCAATTTATTACTTACTATATCATCCAACTTATGTCCCGACATAATAAGTTCGGAGTAAGTTGAATTTATTGTTCTACGGAGTAGCGGACCGGTGGACTGACAGACCGGAGGGCGTCGGTCTCACAGACCGGTGTTGATTTTGAGGGTTAAAATTTGTTTGTAATGATGTTAAATACCCGTGATATATTGGAAGAATGTTAAAATCCTCGAATGCTATCAGCATTAAAAGCAAAAAGAAGTATATCTTACAAGTAAAATTTAACTACTTAGGAAGTTAAATTCCAGTTATAACTATCCGAGCCTTATTAAGTCTCACGCACCATAAAATATAATAGTCAAAATAATACATTCAGTAAACACACTAAAGTCACCTAACGTATACATCATTATCATTGTCAGAAGTCATAAAAGCTCACTACTAATCAGAATCATCGCAATAATCATTTTGATTTGATCCATTCATAACTAAACACATTTTCTAAAACAATAAAATTAATTGATGGGATTAAACAGCTTTGGTGGGACTTTAGTTCCAATAAACTACCAAAATATTAATTAAAATCATTCCCAAAAGATGTTCAAACGCAATGACTTGGATGTATGTAATTTATGTTTCATTGGCTGGGTTCTACCTGGGTTGATCCCATGCATAAATAATGACCATCAATTATAAGAAATGATCCGATCATGGTAATTCTGATGGTTTTTTTTATTTACGTGATAAGTCTCAGTGTGGTCTACTGGGACATAATGTATTATAATACATTATGTCCCAGTAGACCACAGGTACAAGACAGTAGTATTAGTAGGTATTCTGGGTGTAAGGAAAGGACCATAGTCCATGCTTTTAGATAAATTTTCAGAAATATATGTTTATGAAAATAAATTATATTTATCTATAGATTGATGGATTATTTCTCATTTTGGAGTGGTGGCCAGTGGCAGATTGTGGAAAGGCGTTAGTTAAAACTTGTATGGGATTAATAAAAGCTATATTAGATAAAATAATATACAATCTATCGTGGTATAGATGAGGCCTTTCTCCTGCATCGGGAGTCGAAGTGTTGATAAGATACGATTACACAATTACATGAGAATTATCATGAAATGTTTTTATCGTACCAAATAAAACTATTTTTTTTAATTATCATGGTTATTATATTATTTGGTTTAGGAACGGAACAGTTCTAAATTATAAAGGACAGGACTGCAATATCGATGAATCATGGCAAATATTCCGTTGTTAATGCAAATAATTAATTATTTGTACCGTCTTTTCAAAACTGTTTAGTAAAAAAAGATGAAAGCCAAAGCTCTTATCTTTTTACTAAATGTTTAAAAAAAAATAAACTTGACTCTCCAGACAGCAAAATAAGTCAAAGTACATTACTACCTTGCCTTCACTTATTTTTATAAATCAGTGAAGGCAAGGTAGATAGGGGATATCAACGTATATTTTGTCTCAATTAAAAGCTGACAGCTCATAAATGTATTTCTTAATATCAAGCTAACAAACACACAAACAGATTTCCCATTACCAGTTCCCGATGTAAATGAAGGGATAGGTACAGTCGCCTTAATAACATCATCATACGCGTCACGCTGAGTACGCTGAGTCAGTATTCGAATACAAATGGACTTCGTATTTTACATCTACCCACACAGTGATTATCCTGTAATGTAAATAAGATTTAGTTGGGAAAAATATCGGTATTGTCATCTGTGGTCATCTGAGAGGGAGAGCGATACATCCGTTTCACTTTTCTTGGTTATGACTTATGAGTTATGACAGTCTTCAAAGTAAGACGTTGGCGAGTATGAAGTTTACGTTGTTGGTTGGCGGTAGATGAGTTGAGGAATAGGGTAGACTATAGTTAAAATATGAAAGAAATTGTTAATAGGTTACAAGTAAATCTTTTTTAAATTAGCATTTAAACACAGTATTAAAAAAACTTCGATTTAATTTTTTTCTTAGAAATATATTTAAGTCTATGAGCAAGAGACTCAAAACCAACTCAAAACACTATTTTTCAAAATGGCGTAGGTTTAAATGACTGCGACATTACTAAGTAGTACAGAAGTGTAATGTGTCCTAAAACTTCTTAAGCCGATTCATGAGCTGTGACGTCACACGCAAGCCATTTAGGGGGCAACAATTTTCTCGTGTACTATTGGCAATTAGATATTTATAATTGAATTATTATTAATAAAAATTATCATCGTTTTAAATGAATTTCCAAAATTAGTCAAATTGCCTATTCATAGCTTTAGTTTATAACATTTTTGAGTTTGGACTGAATGAATGACGTCACTATAGATTTTATTTTGAAAGTACCTACTTATATAGAGACCTACTTCAGAGTAATTGCTGGGTTTTAGAAGGATCATTATTTTAAAAGGCTGTTCCTATTGAAGGTTTAATACCTTCAGTAAGAACAACCTTTTAAAATAATGATCCTCTCTTTCAAAATTGACTTAAATATTTAAAACTTATTATTATTCCTAAGAATCTGCCAGAAATACAGTTGGTTACCTAAAATACCGTGCAAAACCGTCTTGAAGTCAAGAACAATACTCGATACATTCCAACGTCCAGTAAATATATCTATATACATATACAGATACATACAGATGGGCACAATGCCTGCCTAATTATGCAGGCCAGTGGACACACGAAATATTTTAATGTAGCTCTGGACGAAAGAAAGCGACTTGGTTGTAGAATACTTTATTTTGCAGGCTTGGGATTGTTTCACTTAGTAACTTCTGTTAAGATTTTTGTAAGGATTTTGTAAATAATTTTTGAAGCAATGGTGAAATAGATGTATATACGCAGAAGTATTCCAAAATAAACAGCTTGCGCAGGGCTATAATAAATCATAGATACCTTTGAATTAAGTTTAAATTTATGATTATAGGCTTGGCATAGTAAACTTATTAAAATTACATAAATAATTGTTTAAATAACTTAGCAAAGCACATTACATAAATGTAAACAAAAATTAAAAGGCAGTTTCAAAGGTTACACAGGATTATATAACTATTATTTTATTCTTCTTCTTCTTTTTTTATTTCAATGGCGTCCCATTATGTTGTTAAGTTATTTATTATAAACGTAGTTATTTATTATATTCTCTTAGATTGGACTCTGCGCTTGAAGCGTCAGTTTGCCAGAGTCAATAAAAAATAAAATTACAAAGTGAAAAAGATGTTACCTAGTAGGACGTCATTTTGCGTCCCAACTTTTAAACTATTTAGTAATTTGCTTCTTTGACTATGACTCTGACAGTTGTGACTAAAAAGTTCTTTGATCAATAAAAATCGAAAGCGCGACCTCTCCCGAGTGGCATAGGGCAGGAGCACACGAGTGGAACAAAAGCGAATCTCGTGCGAGTGCGTTACTGATGCGGCGATATCATTGAATGTCGCATGTCGACCGGCATCGCCACTCGCAGGGCTGCCACACGAGTTATTGCGATTGGAGGTAGGGTCATGAAGTTGAGATAATTAACTATAGTTTACTGTATGTAAAAAATATATATTATATAATAACATCGCGAGCATATCTTATTTATTTATTTATATTTCTTTTAACGTTTCGGACAACACATAATACGTTATAAGTGAGTAGATCCCGTTTGTTAAAAAGAACAGTGTAACTCATGATAAGTTTAATAGTGAAATTCTTGGTAATTGTTTGTAAACACATAGGAATAGCATGACATAAGAATAAACAGTGACAATCATAGATAATCGTGTGCACGGTGGAACTCATAGACCACAGATAACCAACGTGCATTCGACACTCCTACCAAGGACGGTCGGAGGCCCATAGTAAAACAAATATTCTATAAGAAGAGTTGTAACGAGTAAGAATGATGTATGTACCTATTTGTTTCTTTGGATGAAACCAATCAATGTGGATTATTTTGATACTAGCCTCTGAATAATAAATAAAATAAAATAAATAAAATAAGCCTTTATTGCTGACTAAACTTAAATAACATACATGCATAGTTTTCAGTAACCTATTCTAAAACTTTTTATTCTAACTTTATTTTAGCAACTTGCTGAGGTCTTGGTAACTGTTTTCGTAGTCTCATTCAGCTTGTCCTTCGACAAAGGCCTCCTCTAGGACTTTCCAATCTGGTCTATTTTTTGCGATGCGTGTCCATTTTGGACCCGCCATTCTTTTTATATCATCTTCCCATCTTTTCGATTGCCTACCCTTCTTTCTTTTACCATCTCGTGGATACCATTCGGTTACTATTCTCGTCCATTTTTCTTTTTTTTCTCGTAGTAGATGTCCTATCCATCTCCATTTTAGGCGTTTGTATATAGTAATTATGTTTTTAAATTTAGTTTTACTTCTTATTGTTTCTAATCTTACTCTATCTTTAATTTTTACTCCCATAATGCTCCTTTCAATACTATTTTGACAAACTTGAATTTTTTTGAGTTGTTTTTCAGTTAGTGCCCACGTTTGGCACCCATACGATAAGCATGGGAGGATACATGTGTCGAATAGTTTCCTCTTCGCTTTAATGGGCATGCCTCTGTCTTTCATGACCTCGCTTAAGGACCAGAACCTTTTCCAGGTGTTAACTATCCTACGCTCCAGTTCCTTCTTCATTGAATCTTCTATGGATATTAGTTGGCCAAGATATATATATTCTTTTACATATTCAATTTTTCTACAATTTACTATTATATCTATTTCGGTTGAGTTGGACATTACTTTCGTTTTAGAAACGTTCATTGATAGCCCGACTTTGGCACTTTCATTTGTCAACTGTTGTAGCATGTCTTGCAAATTTTTGGGGGTCTCTGAAAAAATAACAATATCATCTGCGAATCGTAAGTGATTAAGTTTATCGCCGTTGATGTTCAGTCCGTTGCTTTCCCAGTCTAGATTTCTGAAGATCATTTCCAATACTGCTGAGAAAAGCTTAGGCGAGATGGGGTCGCCTTGCCTGACACCTCTTTCTATAGGAAATTCTTCGCCTGTTTTATCCATTTTGACTTTAGCCGTGCTCTTAACATAGATGTTTTTTATTATCCTGATATATTTGTCATCAACTGCTTGTCTTTTCAATGCTGTCCAAATGCTGTCGTGATCCAAAGAATCGAACGCCTTATTAAAGTCCACATAACCAATATAGAAAACTTTGTTATATTCTTTATACTTTTGGAGTACTTGGCGTAATACATGAATGTGGTCTATTGTTGAGAATTGGCTTCGAAAGCCAGCCTGTTCTTTGGGTTGGTTCTCATCAAGAGTAACTGTGATTCGTGCTAGAATTATCTTTGAGAATATCTTATAGATGTTTGACATAAGGCTTATAGGTCTATAGTTACTTATGTTTCCTTTGTCGCCTTTTTTGTGTATCAATGTTATAGTTGATTTCGCCCATTCGTCAGGAATATTTTCAGTTCGTAAAATATCATTAAATAGATTTGTTAGTCGGGGAATAATAACTGGTGCTGTGTATTTTAAAAGCTCGTTCGATATTAGGTCTGAACCTGGCGCTTTATCTAGTTTTTGTGTGCTGATTGCTCTTTCAACCTCAGCTTGTAGTATTCTTGGCACTGTCGTTTCAGATGTTATTTGTACCTTTTCTCTTATAGTAGTTGATTTTTGTTTTTGGTATAGTTCACGATAGTATTCGGTGGCAATTCTAAGAATTTCTTGCCTTTTACTAGTGGAATTCCCATTTTTAGTTTTGATGTTTGGCATCCATACTTTCTTTTGGTTTAATTCTCTATAAGCTTTCTTTATTCCTCCGGTTCTCTCTATGTTAGTTTTCATCGTTTTCATTCTTTTAATCTTTATATCTTTCCTTATATGTTCATTTATCTTTTTACTTAGTTCGGATATTTTAGTGCGTATTTCTTTGTTTTTTCTTTTACTAATAAGTTCTTTTCTATACTCAATAAGTTGTTTAGTTTTTAAAGACAGTGTATTTTCTTTGTTTCTGTTTGTATTCCTTCTAACTTCTGTTTTGATTATGTCTAGTAGGCTGTTGTATCTTTCTTGGATTGTTTTATTGTTATCTATATGGTTTTTCAATGCATTATGTAGGTTTTCAAGAAGAACATCATTGTTAGAATTAAATATAAGTGTTTTATTGTTTTTCATAGAAAAATATCTGTTTTTTTTCACTTCATTTATTGACAGTGCAGCTCTAACCATTCTGTGGTCTGTGCTGAAGTTAAGTTGTTTTATAGTACATATATTTCCAAAAAACTTTCGTTTGTTTGTCAGGATAAAATCAATTTCATTTTTATATTTACCATTGGGTGAGAGCCATGTCCATTTCTTTGACTTCTTTTTATTGAAAAAACTATTTAAAATGCTTAGTTTGTTTTCTAAGGCAAAGTACACTAATCGCTTTCCGTTTTTACTTCTTTGGCCATATCCGTGTTGACCGATTGTATATTCTTCGCCTTTTCTGCAATCTCCTATTTGTCCATTAAAATCTCCCATAACGATGAGATTTTTGTATGCACCTTGTACCGCTGATTGTAAATCTTCGTAAAATTTGTCAATTTTTAAAATATCTTCTTTATTATTCGATTCCGTTGGTGAATATGCTTGAATAATGGTCCACGCTTCTTCTTTACCTTTATGAGTTGGCAATCTAATATTAAGTAACGATATTCTTTCATTAATTCCTCTAATTTCTTCTATTTTGTCTGTTAAATAGTTTTTAATTAAGAAACCGACACCATATAGTCCCGGGGTCTCTCCAATATAATGTAGAATGTATTTTCCATTGTAGTCTTCTATCCCTTCACCATAGCGTCTCATTTCACTGATACCAATCACGTCCCATTTGATTTTTTCTAGGGCCATTTCTAGCTCCATAAGTTTTTCTGGTGTACGAAGTGATCGTGTATTCAGAGTTGCTATGTATATATTATTTTTTGTTTTATTTGATTTTATATTTACTTTATTTTTACCTCCTAGAGGGTCTTGGTCGTTTTCCCCCACGAGGACCAATCGGCTTGGGGGAGGATTTTGTTTTTCAGGTTGTTCGCTTTTCCTTAGTTGTTTGATTTTTCGGTTTTCGTTTATTAATTGCTATTGGTGCTTGTTAGTTGGATATGAAAGTGAGTTTGATCTGCTTCTCATAAAATCAAAGGCATTTGTTCTATTATCCTTTGTCGTACGTGTGACTTGTTTTCTTGGATGACTACTAGTTTGAGGCGAAGAAGAAGGCTCTCTCTTACGTTTTTCTTTTAGTATATTTTCTTTTATAATTAGTTTGTCTTGTTTGAGATATGCGATGTTGCCCTTTTTTCTTTCTTCTTCTAATTTTGGAAGAAGTTCTTTTCTTTTTTCCATAACTTCTTTTGAGAAGTCGTCTTTCACATAAATATCCTTCAATTTCTTTTTATTTTTCATAATTTGGCTTTTTTTCCATGAGCTTACAAGTGAAAGCATTATAGGCCTAGGTTTTTTCTCTGTGATATTTTTTCCAAGTCTGTAGATTGCATTGACTTCACAGTTTGCTATTTCAACATTTAATTCGCTTTTAAATGCTATTTTTATTCTTTCTAGTATTTCAATGGCACTATTTTCGCCCTCTTCCACACCGAATATGATCATATTATTGTTTTTCTTTTCTCTTTTCATATTTTCTATATCATCTTCTAGTTTCTGAATTTTTATCTTTAATTTTTTATTTTCTGTAATAATTGGTTGTAATTTCTCATCAATTTTTTCCAAAATATTATTTGTTATGGATTCTGTTATCGATTGAGTTTGGTAAGCAAGTTCTATTTTCATTTTATCAAATAATAGCTGAAACTGTTCTTCCATTTCTTCGAATTAAGCTGATGTGACTAACGAAACGTTTTATAGTAGAAATGGTAGTAATTATTATTTAGTTGGCAACTTCGATCTTAGTTTGTGGTTATAACTGTCAGTCCGTTGTCAGCCAGCTTGTCAAATATGGTAGCCGTTTGTTTACGTTTTATTTTTTGAACTAACCTCACTTTTTGTTGCAGGTTTTATTCGTTGATCTTTTGAATAATTTGCACAGGATTATTAGAATTTTATATTTCCAACTCTTGCTAGCGTGTTCTTGTCTTAAGTGGCGTTGGTGATAACTTTGTAAACAACTTCTCACAATTATTTGTAATTAAATTCACTAGGTGACACAGGAATGATGTTAGCGTTCCGAATGACCGAAACCGAAAAAAAAAAAATCTGAATAATAAAAAGCTCTAAATAACTCCAGCCCGTTTCTCAATACCAATCACTACAACATAACATAATATGTAGTTGTTAACTTTAACGTTAACCAAAACTTTCTGAAAAAAGATCAGATCAAAGTATTTTTCAAATAAAATTACTTATTAAAATTATTACTATTAACTAGATATTGCAACTCTCTATTAATGTTACCCTCTACATATTTTCACAACATTATAGTCGCACGGTGACATAGAACGTGCAACAAAACATCTAGCTTTAAAGTTAAATAAATCATGTCAAGGGATGGCACTTGGAAATTTATAGGTACTGTTTTTATGAAAAATCTTTGTTGTTGACAATTCATAGGTTATAAAATGTTCAACCCTCTAAATACATACAACTTTAAATTAATTTAGATTTTTTCATTCATTATGTGTTTTTAATCGCTCTTACACGATCTTTATACTAAAATGTATCACTTTAAGCGGCATGTCAGATTAAATTACAATTAATCTCATTTGCATAGAATGCACAATAATTTGTCTTCTAAAAGTATTGCATAGAAAGTCAATTGTGCCAGCCCTGGGAGTTAGCTCAGTAAGCGATAGCGCACGCGGCGACCGCGGCCACAAATCGCTCGCGACAGCCAACAGGTAGCGGCCAGTCGCACGCATTGTTTCCACGAACCAGCCGGCGACACACTAGATACAGGGTGCGCGAGGTGCCGTACTGTGTGTGTTAGTTAGGTAACGCAGTGACCGCGGCCACAAATCGCTCGCGACAGCCAACAGGTAGCGGCCAGTCCCTCACATTGTTTCCAAGAAGAGACCAGCGACACACTAGATACAGGGTGCGCGAGGTGCCGTACTGTGTGTGTTAGTTAGGTAACGCAGTGACCGCGGCCACAAATTGCTCGCGACAGCCAACAGGTAGCGGCCAGTCCCTCACATTGTTTCCAAGAAGCGACCAGCGACACACTAGATACAGGGTGCGCGAGGTGCCGTACTGTGTGTGTTAGTTAGGTAACGCAGCGACCGCGGCCACAAATCGCTCGCGACAGCCAACAGGTAGCGGCCAGTCCCTCACATTGTTTCCAAGAAGAGACCAGCGACACACTAGATACAGGGTGCGCGAGGTGCCGTACTGTGTGTGTTAGTTAGGTAACGCAGCGACCGCGGCCACAAATCGCTCGCGACAGCCAACAGGTAGCGGCCAGTCCCTCACATTGTTTCCAAGAAGAGACCAGCGACACACTAGATACAGGTTGCGCCAGGTGCCGTACTGTGTGTGTTAGTTAGGTAACGCAGCGACCGCGGCCACAAATCGCTCGCGACAGCCAACAGGTAGCGGCCAGTCGCTCACATTGTTACCAAGAAGAGACCAGCGACACACTAGATACAGGGTGCGCGAGGTGCCGTACTGTGTGTGTTAGATAGGTAACGCGGCGACCGCGGCCACAAATCGCTCGCGACAGCCAACAGGTAGCGGCCAGTCCCTCACATTGTTTCCAAGAAGAGACCAGCAACACACTAGATACAGGGTGCGCGAGGTGCCGTACTGTATGTATAGATCGCTGAAAAAGTTGGAGTAGAGGGAAAGTCGGAACTCTGCTATCCTTGCCGATCCTTTTTTCGGGCATGAGTAGAATTTTAGAAGATAGTTTTATTACTGTCAGTATTTTCTTCTCTGATGTCTTAATAAATTACTTATATTACTTTTATTTTTAAATCTGGTTATAAATAGTTTTTGTGCATAATATATGACCAAACTATAATTAGGTTTTGTAAATAGAGACTTTGAGCAATTAATAGAATCACTGAGTGACAGAATTGTCTTATCCAGAACTCCAAAGACGGCACTATACAAGAAAAGCTGTCTGGAAATGTGTGGACGCATTTTTAATAATATCCCTATTGATATAAAAGAATTGCCAATAAACAAATTTGTACCAAAAATTAAGAAATGGCTTATTGACAAATCGTATTACAATGTAAAAGATCATTTAAATACTAGACATCAGACATAATATTAAATTGTAATTTAAATTAACTTCCTAAATATTTGACATTCTATTATTTATATTATTATTTTTTTTCCTTAATTACAATTGACATTGCATGTCAAATCTGAATTGACGAAGTATGTAGAACTGTATAAATAACCTGACACCTATGTAAACCATATTTCAAGCAAAAAATAAATTTCATTTCATTTTTCATTTCATTACCTCGAGTTATCTATTATTAGATGGTTCATATATGTATATATATATTTTTATATTTATAGAAATCTAGTCCTCAACACCGCTTCAAACGGACCTGCGCCTACCTGAATCCATGAATCTCAGAAGATGCATCTCGACATTATAAAATACAGTTTTGCTGCACCCTGTACCAGCCCGCGAGACGGTATCGAACCGATTGATATACGATCAGCCGCAGAATGTTTTAGTAAAATGCACCAGCTTCGCGTTTAACCTTTGAATATCTAATAGGGCCCGATTTAGAATTATTTATGGCGGCGAAACGGAACGTTATGCCGAGGTCACTGTTGTTTCCAGGTACTGAGGACAAACTGACAGTTGACTCAATCAATGGGATTTATGTATAGGGATCTGGGGATAAATATCGCTTTTATGATTTTTTTACTATATTTCGGGTGTACATAAGTTTAATTCATGAATTTGATCATGGCAAATATAAACGGCTTGTTTCATCATGTCCGAGTAAAAAGTCAATGGTTAAAATAAAAAGCAATCTCTGTCAGGATATTAATTTTGACAGTTTGATGACTGATAGGCATCAGTCACTGACAGTTGTCAGTTGCCTCGATAGCTATATATTTTAACTACACTATTTTACTCAGAGATGGTGGAACAAGCCCTTAGACCAACTTCCTTTGAATACTTCTTATAAATTTTTTAAAATTCTTCACCTTTATTAATTAACCCTTTATCTTTTCTTTTAATAATAGGAAATTAGACAGTTCCGAATATTTACAATAATTTGATGTATTTCGATCACCCATCACACTTACATTTATTTATGCTTAAGTTTAGATTTAAATGATGCTATATGAATAGCCCAGTTTATTTGCTTAATTGTTTTTTTTGAAGAATAGCTACCAACGGTTTATCTTACTTAAAAAAACAGTACACCCATTAAATAGATCATAAGCCGCGTATACAATGTGAATACAATTAAAACCCTGTTCCTTATAAGGCACATAACGTACGCTCGTGAATCCGATACGGTGCTGCCATCTATCGTCGCTGATCTAAATAACGAAGCTTGTTAGGTGATAGTAGTTAATGAGGCTGTGTTCAGGTTGGTACATTATGATGGTGTATCGGACAGTGGCTGCGTTCACGTTGATGGCCATTAGGGTGTGCACTTAAACTCGTAAGTGCACACCCTAATGTCCTATCTGGCGAATGTGCCGCGAATGTGTAGTTCGCGAGCCAGATGAGTCAAAGTCAAAACATTTATTTCCTTAGTAGAACAGAGCCTACATGGACAGGTCAACTTAAAATTAATAAAACTAAATTGTTTAAACAAAAAATATCAAAGAAATAACAAACTTAAAATTGTATTGACAGTGTTATTTCTTTGACTTGACAATATTATTTGAGTGCGTGCGTCGCTACAATAGTTTTTAAGTTGGAGGAAATATTGCAGCGACCTAATAAGTGCAGCGCGTCCGCAGTCTGCTTGCAAGCTGCAGATTCGCCAGATGTGAACGCACCCTAATGCGTCGGTAGACATTATGATTGTGTATCGGGAACTGGTTTGACATAAGTAGCCTGATCGGGAGATATCAACGGTTAAGTCGGCAAGGGTTAACATGGTAAGCATAACTAAAGTAGGTTCTATGTATTTGGTTATTTTTTGGGACCCTTTTACCTAAGACTCCTCTTTATGTATGCCTGTCTGTCTGTCACCTAGCTTTATTATTAAAAATTCTTATTAAATAACTGGAACTCTTTGTGAGAGGCCTAAATCCATCAGTGGATGTCTAACTGCTGAAATTATGATTACAAATTCAAGAGTTACCTAAAGTATATAGGAAAAAGTTAAGATTTTTCGAACTAAATCTCATCTTAATTTTCATTTATATTCCTTAAATGCACTTTAAAAATATATATTGATGTGTAATTAAAAAGCATACACGTCAAATTGAGAATCTCCTTATTTTTTCTTCATTTCATTCACTGCCTCAACAATTGCAAACAGATCCTCACCTAAATTCCAGTACTTAGAAGGCATTAATTAGCTTCTAATTAAACGACCTGATTGGGCAGCGTAGGCGCATGTAGGTTCATTAAGCTCGTCGGTAATGTTCAGTCTAATTAGCTATGCGGGAAACGTTTGTTTTAAACAGCCTGGTTATTGACAGGTGCGCTTGCGCTAACCTTTTTTGTAGCTGCGTTGGTGGTATATATATATATATACCTAGGTATGTAAATATAGGGCTTTCGGTGGGATCGCTTTAGAACCAAAAGTGTATTTAACTCTACAATGTATAATAATTATTTAAATTATTAACAGTTAGGATAAGGTTTCTTATAATACACTCGTGTTTGAATCTAGAACAACAGTGTGACCTTAAGTAAATTTTTTTCAAAAAGAAACATAACTATCTCGATTTGGAAATATTTCATAATATCTGACTTAATAAAGTCAAAGTCAAAACGTTTATTTCCTTAGAAGCACGGGGGACAGGGACAGCTCAATTAAAATTAATAAACAACCTTTTTACCAAAAATTATCGAGAAAATAACATTGTTTTGACAGTTTGTTAAAATTTTATACTGAGTTTACACAACAAAAAGTTAAAACACTATTCTAATTAGATATGATATAAAATTTTCTATAGACAAGAAACTTATTTTTTTCGGTTTGATCAAAAATCACCACCACTAAAAATAATGCACAATCTCATAATACCAGCATTACCTTAGCTTCGCAGCTTTAGAACTAAAGTGAAAGACTTTAAATTAGTTAAAAGTGCCATCCATATCTCATACGTTAACCCTTCACGCTCAGGTAAGTCTAAGGAGTGCAATTGGCGGACATCAATCTTGCAAGGTATCTATCAGGTGCCATCCATCATGACGTGGAATACACCCAAACGACGCAGCGGTCGGTAAACGGTGTAGCTTACCATTTTTCGAAGCGGTTAGAAATATTTACCTTTAAAATATGAATTATGTAAGTTTTTGATATATCTAAATAAGGTATACCATCAGTACAAGGGAGTACCTATGTATACATCAGTATAACATTGCATAACAGTTTGGAAAAGTTGTGGTATATACAATGTTACGAAATTAATATTATGTAGGCTAAATAAAAAAAGTACTTGCTTTTAAAATTATTATTAACACAATACTTTTACTAACAGACCGTTTACAACAGCGCTCTAATCTTAAATATATATATATATACATTATACACTTAATTTTTGTGTATATGTAAAAACACGCATCCAAGTGCAAATGACAAGTAAGAAAGTAGTGTGCCCAGAACATGTGAAAGTGTTTTACTATATTTTTTCCTTTTGACAGTAAAATATAGTAAAACATACAATTAATTCAGTTTTAGAATTTCCATATTGACATTCCATTCCACTCAGCTGAACCTAATTCCATCCTACAGTCTACGACAACAGTAGTTTTCCTGAATTAGTAAAACGTGACACGCTGTCACGTCACAATCGACGTTGACACGCCATCGACGTTGACACGCGCCATCGACGTGACAGTGACGTCACGTGACAGGCGACGTCACCTGACAGGCGACGGGTTAGAATTATTCAGGAGGGGGATTAGAAATACGTGTTTAAAACTGGAATAGTTTTAGGGAATTCCGGACGAGTATAAATTATTTATAAGTTGACTACTTTCCCCTCTTCCCTTTATTTATAGTGGACGGTCAATGCTAAAAAGGTATGTTTGATTGTCTATAAATTATAAATTTGATACGATATCAAAATAATTTAATTTATATGGCAATGGCCAATATCCTTTATTGTCATCGCTACTTTTTCATTGGCTTATATTTTCCGTTGACGTGATTTTTGAAAATTTTACGGAATTTAGTATTAAAGATGCTGTTTTAAAAAAAAATTAACTCGATGTTATTTCCGGGTAATATTGTTTGAATTCTAGTAAAATAATAAACAATTGCAAATGTTTGAAATCCAGTTGTTTTTCATAGCCGCATATTGAACCAAACTCTTCTACTTTTAAATATCTGAGAAATATTTAATAATAACTTACAAACCCTACTTTAAAAAATATTAAATCTAAACTAGCTTCAAATAACATACTTTGAAAACTTCGCATGCAATGTCCAGCATTATTCAAACAAGTATTTTCCATCCCAACGCCAACTTTGCCACTTTTCCCCGGCTCAAAATTCAAATGATTTCCCTTAGATTACCATCTCGCGTCATTACGGGAGGCGTCATTACCATGCGAATGTTCACTTGCTTGAACAATAGATGGCGTTGATAGCCGCCTTTGTACGCAATGTGTTTGTTTTGATCTAGTTTTGGGAATTTGTGGGACCTAGGCAGTTAGGGAACTTGTTTGTGAAGTTTTTGAGTTGTCTCCAATGGGGCTAGATGTATTTTTTTTTTATTTTTACAAGTTTTGGGAGCTTAGATTCATACAATGAATATGCCAGCTCCCTTTGGGCTTGCACTAATGCTGCGTGGATTGTTTTGCTATATTTTATTAGAGATGTTTTATGAATTTTGTACGAAAAGTTTTATAATAAAAAAATATTCATATTATGTTATCATTATCATAATTTCAGGACCTAAGAACGAAAGCTGCTAGACGTAAGCATATCACAAAAAATAATGTGGTTACACGCTGGTCCAACGAGGGTGGCTTTATAATTTTATTCCATTGTTTGACTATACAAATCTTAGAAATGTCAAAAATAAAATACAAGTACCTATGTTGTTTTTAATGTGTATAAACAATTCATTAACATACACAGACACACACCTACTTAATAGTCTATGTCCCTAGGTCCAAGTTATGACATAAAGGTGTGTACACATGCGGCGGGCGGCGCCGTGATTTGTGGTCAGCAGCGCCCTCTGTGTGTGACGGGCCCATTGTCTCCGTCTTAGGAACGACTATCTTGGAAGATGAAGCGAATAAACATGACAGCGACCCATAGGCATCGCATAGCCGTAAATCTCTGAGTAGTCCGAATCAGGCCTATTATTTATATTTCGAGAACTTCACACGTGTAGGTGCGTTCAATAATCTCACAATTAGAAAATATCATAATAAATAATATAATAAAAATAATTACAATACTATACTCTTTATTGAACACAACATACAATAAAACACTAAAAAGATTAAAATGTACAGAAATTGTGAATCAATGGGCGGCCTTATCGCTGGTAGCGATGTCTTCCAGGCAACCTTGGGATGGACACAAATCATAAAGCACGAATAAGGCGGGAGTCATTTTTTTATTGCCATGAAAGACTCTTATTGTTATAATACATATTTTATATTACGTACTTATAAGAATAGGGTAGTTGACTATCATTAAAATATAGAAATTGATACTCGATTCAAAGTATATAAATTCGCCTTAAAACAAAAATGGTCACGTGACTCAAAAGGTTACTTTTCAAAATGGCTTGGTATGCTGGACTGTGACGTAACTGAGATTGAGTACAAAACGAATGTGTCCTACACCGTCTTTTTCCCGTGACTTCACACGCTTACCATCATGGAGGCAACAGTTTTTCCCGCACTTTTTCAATTTGAAATGAAGTATGGAATTTTTAAGGTAATGCGTTGTTTTTTATCAAAATATTTATGTGGTATGTTGATAATGTAATGAGGAATTAATTAAAATGTTTTATTTCGTTTATTTAGTTTTAATCGCGAATTACCACAACTTGGGCCATCAGCTCACGTCAGAACCAATCCGTGTTGCTCCTTACACCGAGGTTCGTAAAACAAACTTGAACCCATAACACACCATGATATTTAGTAAGTGAGGTATTAGTTAGAAATTTTGTATTGCTTACTCTAGACTTAGAATTGTGTCCTGTCAAAAACACGTTAAAATTCAACTCGGCATTCACTCAACGCATTGACCCTAGAAAATACCATCGCTTTAAACTACATATCTATAATATAGACTAGGTGAAGAGATTTTTATTCTTTGCGTTAAGGGGATATTTAACTCTTCCCAAAAAATACACCTTTTTTTCTCAATAGTTATTGTGTCTTAATCTAGGTATCACTAACTGCCTAGAAGAATTGGACCCACTGTACTTTGCGTTTTAAGCAGACCTTGCTTACAGTACGTACTTACGTAGGTCTACCTTTGGCAATCAATATCTTTTGATTTAGATTTCAACTTCTTAGTTCTAGTGCCTCTCCAACTAGAGAAGGTTGGCAGTCAGTTTTCTTTATCTTTAGCGAGATGAAATAGTTCGACGGCACTCGCTATTCTGGTCAATTCCCTGATGTCGCATAACCACGACTTCTTTCTTGGACCGACTTTCAGGTTACTGGCAACTTTTCCCACCATTATTAGTTGTAGTATCTGTCATATCTAAAGACATTACCTGGTAAGCCAATTTTCGTTTTTGATGGTTTGGAAGAAGGCTGTTGGTAGAACAAAAACTTCCTGGCTGCGTAACATCAGGCAATGGACGGGCATATAGAAGGCAGAAGACCGATTCAGGCTAGCCCTGGATAAGGAAAAGTTTAAAAAGTTTACCGCCGACCTTCAGTAATGGAGAGGCACTATAAGAAGAAAAAGAAGAAAGCTTTGCGGTTTCTTCCGGATTTCAACTACAATCAACATAGCAGCATTCTAGTCTGCGATTCTAGAACTACAATCCACTTGATAGTTGATAGCCAGTTTCAAAACAGCTGATAGCTGCAGAAACATCGGCACACATGAAACTCGTCCGCACTCGGCTCAACGGATATAAAAACTCCGCGGACGACGCATTGTGCTCGCTACTGATGCGATAAGACCGGGATAACGTTGGAATGGACGCGTGCTTGTCTGTCGGTGGAGTCACTGTGCTTCAAAGAAAATCTATATATTAAAAAGCTGAAGAGATTGTTTGTTTGAACAACTCAGTATAAAACATTGAAGCGAACTGTCAAGACAATGTTATTTCCTTGATATTTTTTGTTCAAACAATTTTTTAATTTTAAGTTGACCTGTCCATGTAGGCTATATGTGCTTCTAAGGAAATAAACGTTTTGACTTTGACTTCTCAGCAAGTACAAGTACTGGTACGATTTGAATAATTATTTCACTGTAAGATAGCATATTTTTTGAAGAAGGCTATAGGCTACTTTATATGAAAGCTAGTAGTATTTAAAACGCGCATTTTCATTCGCATTTTCGCAACTTAGCACAAGTATCGACTTAGTTACTCTCAGCGCACCTCCATAACATATCCTTAAAAGGAAACGATAACATAATCATGGAACTAAGCACAAGTATGATCAAGTGATCATTATAATGATGAGGGATATGTTTATTTGACCAATTCCTTGACCAATATAAAACATCACAGCTGATTATAGACAAGACTGATTGCAGATAATACTAGAAATTTTTTTTTTATATAAAACAAAGTTGGGTGCGTTACAGCACTTATAACTGGAGAACGGCTGCACCAATTTTAAAAGTAAATCATTTGTTGAATTCGTCAAATGAATGAATAAGAAAATAAAACGTTTCCCAAAATATTTTGAGTTCCTGTCAAATATAGAATAGTATTAGTTGATTATGTTTAAATCACGAGTTTACAAGAAAAACGTAGAAATACGTGTACAATATTTTTAAGTTATCTTAACGACGAAACTTATAATTTTGAAGATTATTATTGATTGAACATCTCAACATTTCTGTTGACAGACAGCAGAATAGACCTCCTTCGTAAATTTCCAGTTGTATAGTAGAAAGCGACATTTACTGTGAACCCGCGACAGAGATTGTGCTTCTCTGTTACAATGTTGCTGTATAAACCTATGAGTTAATCTATCAATAGGATTATTAAATTACTCCATATTTATAAATATGCTAGCTCTATCAGCTAGCATAAAATATAAAAACACACATTTCAACCTCATAAAAAAAATGTATAAGTAGATTATATATACAGAATGTTATACGAATAATTATTTAAAGTTAGTTAAGATGTAAAACAACTACCATATGGAAAGGACCACAAGGGAAGAGAAACAGAAGAAGACCTCTGACCAGATGGGAGGATGAGATAAAGAAGACAGCTGGCCCAGAGTGGCACGAAATAGCAAGGGATAGAGAGCAGTGGACAACTTTGGAGGAGGCCCTTACTCAAAACGGGGTTCCTACATAACCAACCACATAATATTAAACACAAATTGTATAATTTTATTGTATTAGTTTTGTAGGAAATAAAGGCTTTTTTTTTATTTTATTTTTTAAGATGTTGAAGTTGTATAACAAACATAAGCAAACATAATAATAAAAATAAACATTATCAAATAAGTTAAATTCATATAAGGAACCAATTCTACTTTATAGACCACACAAAACATCTGAATTGTATAACAATCTGTGTCTAACAAATAACATAAATAAACATAATCTATAACTTAATCCGAGAAACATATCGCAAGAGCTTTATGAAAAAGATATTTCCATAACACTGCGTCCACGCATCTACAATAAATACGCAAAATGCAACTCTATACCTTACAACACAAGGTTTAAAATCTCTAAGAATTGCATGCGATTTTTCATATGCATATCGAAGTAGGCGATTACTCACGAGCGACTGGGATTAGCGACCCGCGACGGACAAAGCGACGCAAATAATTGCGGCGCGGTCGCTCGTGTGGCAAGAACCCATTTTTTTGCACTTGTCTTCAAATGATCTACGACTATCTAATTTAAAGAAACAGGTCTTTTATAAAAAAATCTTTTATAAAATAAATTAAAAACTTTTTGTTTTTTTAGGTATTTTGATAAACAAAATTACAAATTATGTGATTCGTGTCATCCAACCATAATAATCTTTCAATAAATCATAACCAAGTTTTAAAAATATACGCTTTTTCTTTCAAAGGACAAGTTCTAATATAATTCGAGGGAAAGTGAGCGCCATGAAACCTGTTAAAAACCAATATCTACTCGTAACAAAAATAATATGGTGAATATCTTTGTTTTATATAATAAAACAATAAATAATACGTATGTAAATAAAATCTTTGTACCATATTTGTATATTATTTTAAAGTATTTTTAACGTAAAATATCAAGAGAAAAACATGCAAATGAATAATACAAATAAACAAAACTCCTGCAAACTTCCAAAATAATAAGTAAAACAAACAGTCCAGCCAGCACCGAAATTATTTTTTAATTCAACCCACCCCTTCAGGACGAATAAACTCCGAGATAAGAAACTAAATACGAAACTTACTTCTCCGAGGTCTTATAAACACGGACCCAACCATCCCCTGGCGACCGTCAGCGAAATCACTGCAAGTGTGCATACAGCCTTAGAGCGAGCGAGACGGAATGATACAACACAAGTAAGTAAGAAAGAGAGGTGAAGATCCGTTTTGCAGTCGTCATAATTTTGCTCAGCAGACTAATAACGCAGATAAAGGGGAGCGGGGGGTAAGTCCGACTGTATAGTTATATGTTATTCTGTTTTGAAGTTGGCTCGCTTATTGTGAGGTTTATGTGCGTCCGAAAAATGCTGGGAATTTTAGGGTTATGGACGAAGATTGTGTTTAATTTTGTGGAAAATATTATACGAAATTTTTTAACATTTTTATTCAAAAATAACTGAACCGTCACACTCAGTCTATACTATGATATATTATTTTTTTAGAAAAAAAAGTATTACTCTTTTTTATCATCATAATTATAATGCATAAAGTAAAATCAATTATAATAATACACTAATAATTACTTAACTTTTTTTAAACTTCCATGAAACGAAAAGTCGCCCCCGCCCACCGCGTCGGTCTGTCCCAATGAATACATTTGGAATAATTATTTAGGTCCACACACTAATTTAAAATAACGTAATTATTTGAGATTACAATGTTATTTTATATTTGTAGATGAATAAATGGATTCTTTATTTCTTTATTTATTTTACTTTACATGCAAGTATAAAATATCTAATACGTAACCAGTTACGTACTTACAAGTATAAAACAAATCCTTGTAAGAAACCAGTTTCCAAACTCCGGTTTCCAAAACGGCCAAAACCAATCACTTATATTTTGACTTTCAAACTTTAGTTGGAGCTAAAGTAGTAAGTAAATCAAAAAGATTTCTTCTATTCATTTTTGTGTTTAATTCGATCCAGTCAAGTATATTTGATAATCTCAGGTGTCTGGACGACGCCTCTCCATCCCATTCCCGAAGGCTCCATTCGAAGTTCTGAAGATCCGTAAAGACGGCACTGGAATTTCCTTTTACTAAGAGTTATAAAACCTGAGAGGTTCGAGGTAGGGACGAAATGTTCATACTGCGTTTTTGTGTAATATTTTTCTATTACTATGTAGATACGTAAGTGGAGAGGTTACGAAAGTGGAATTTTGCAATATATACTTATCTCTAAAATAAATATATATTAAAATCTTTAAAATTAACTGGTGGCAATATGCAACGGACAGAGATATTTAGGAGAATCCCAGCAGTTCTAAACCCTAAGCTAAAAATGTAATAATTTGGTTAAGGAAATCGCATAGAATTTGGTTAGTGCCTACTTAAAAATTCTGTCAATTTTAAACCTCGTTTGCATGACAATGTCATAACAAATACTACTGTTTAGGTGCAAGTTTTGAATATACGTCACTTTAGTAAGATAACGTTTGCTAAAGTTTCTGAATACTTTACATTTCTTTCAAAATAAATACATTTTTGTAGATTCCATTTGAGTTAAATTGTTATCGCAACATATAGTATTATACCCATTTAGTATTATAGAATTAATATAAATATATTTATCTATAATGTTAATAAACTTTCAGGTTAAAAAAGACATATCACATTTATGTGACCAAATGCAATAGGCCCTCTCAAATTTGCACGCCAGGATTGGCAAAACATGTTGAACACTATTTTTTAAACTTAGCACCATGTATACACTCATGTTTTATGCAAATATATGATTCTTATTCTTATTCAGAAAAACTGAACAGATTTAGATAAAACTCAATTCGAAGTACCATCCTTAGAAATGTCTGTCGTGAATTAAACATCATTGCACTCGTTCAAGCGTCAGATAGGAACACAGTCAATCATTATTCATATCAAGTGAATTATTATTTTATACCTACGAAATATGTGTTTTTGAAGTGAAACTTCTTTAGAATCGTTGTGATTTGAAACCGGATGCAACGGAAGTGGAAATAAGATTGGCTTACCCGAGCAACTTTGCTCGACGCCAGTACTTGGATGGGTGACTGCCCGAACAAAATCTTTTTGATTAGTATTTTTTTTTATTCTTCCTATTCTTTTGTCGATTTACTGAAGTTTCACTTCTGTCGTGTGTGAATCGCACACACAGCTTTTTTTTTAATTTTCAAATGTTCGTGTAATTTTCAATCCACGCCAGTTCTTGTTACTCCGATGAAAGTTGCAACGTTATGTTAAGTTTGTCTGTTTGCATAAAGAGGGTTTACATATCTGAAATACCTATGGCAATTATTTAAAACTATTTGTTATATAGAATTAAATATAATTATTTTAATAATTGCGTTAGTGAAAAAATATTAATTAACTATGATAATACAATAGTTGGTCACTGGGCACACTGCATGTGCCTTGTAATAAATGAGTTTAGATGATCATCGATTGAAAGACTTTCGTCATGAGATTAGTCAAAAATGCAAATTTGCTTATTTTACACGGCTACAAAGCCTACTGATAATTGCTTTTTGCGAACGGAACCCTAAAAAGTATCTGAATTAGATTAAGGGCTTTCACAAAAACAGAGTAAACTTAGCGATGATTAGTTTATGTAGCCTGCTTCCTTAGCACCGAATTTGTTACACATGTATATAAATCTAACTAAAATTAATGTTATGGTTGCTCTGTATTGTGTTTGTATTTTTTGACGTAAATAAAGCTTTTTCTATTTCTATTTCTATAATACGTGTCAGCAGCGTTTCTGAGCGAAATAGATATATCTATATTTGAACCATTGTGTGAGTTTTTTCGAATACGCGCTATTCGCTTCTCAACTCAGTGTAAAAAATTGAATAGAACTGTCAAGACAATGTTATTTCCTTAATTATTCTTAGTTTTTTATTTAAATTAGCTTTAAGTTGACCTGTCCATGTATGCATAAGCGTCTAAGGAAATAAACTTTTTGACTTTGACTTGACTATGGTGAAACGTACAGCTTTTAAGCTACAATAAAGTCCAAGCCAAGTCTTGTAACGTAGAGAACATACCCTAAGACCTTAGGACAAACATTCAGACCAGCTATCCCGTACAGTCCACCATTAATAGCACGTGTAGGTCAGCCTGCCGGGCGCCGATAACGCTGATGACGTCATCACTTGACGTCATAATGCAACCTGACAGATATCTCGCTGATTGTAATGTTGGGAAGGGTTTTACAGATTTAAAAAGAGTTTTAATAGTCATTATAATAATAGTCATATTATTATTCATTCATTGATAATATAAATTTTATGTCACAATATGGGTTTTAACGTTCCCCAATGTCATAATTATTCTTAGATGTCAAAATCTGCAATATATTAATAATTACAACAAGAAATATATATAATGCCAGTTTATCAGAATTATTATTTATCATAATATTATTCTAATGAAAAAACCGTTTTTAAGGTTTGATATTAATCTTTGTTTCTGAAAATTTGTTAATTAAATAAGTAGCTTTTCACGACATGTTTCATGGATTTTTCCGCGCAAAAAACCATTATTAGAGATATACATTTTTTTTAATGGGACCTGCAGTTCCTATGATTAGGGCTTTCAATCAAACATTCAAATAAACAAACTACAGCATTATTAAATAAGTATAGGTATAAATAATAAATATTTTGGTGGTTTTGTCTGTTCACGTCCAAGTGTTAAAACCCTCTGAATCCTAACAAGTGACCTCCGGGTGGTGCTAAGAACAGTCTCTGGTGGGAGGCTTCGGCCGCGGCTTGTCACCACCCTACGGGCTGGGCCAGTGCGTGTAATGATTTTTTCGTGTTTCGTAATGTGTTCCGTAGAAGCCATCTACCTTCTGGTCTTCATGCTCCATCTTAGACCACATGGTAACTTTACATCATTTGAGATTTTGGACAAACAAACGCTTATTTAACTTAAAAAAATAATAAAAAAAAATTAATTTTATTCGTACGATTTCTACCGTTACTTCACCGCTTAAACAGCTTTTTGGTAAAAAAAAACCTATCTGTTTCCCTTTCAAGATAATTGCTTATTCATATTAGGTGCGAAGAGATAACAATTTTTTTTCCAATTAATGCAATTTAATATACCTTCCTTCCTCAAATATTTCCAGTTATTTTGGTTGGCAGTGGCCTGCACTGTGAGCTCTTGCTTTCGTCAAGTAGTAGGTACGTTTATGCTAGATAAGCCTTCATTTTACAACAATCTCACCTGATGTAAAGTGACTATGTGGTCTAAGGCATGAAGACCTAGATGGTAGATGAAGGTGGATGGATGTCATTAAAATATAAAACAAATTGATACTAGATTACTCGTACTAGTAAATACATTTTAAAACCGAAATAATTAACACAGCATTTTAACAAAATATCCGATTTGATCTAATATAAATTATTAATATTGTAACATTTTCGTCTAACATTTTGAAGTCGAAAAAATTTTAATAGAGTCACTTGACTCAAAACGCTCTTTTACAAAATGGCGTTGGTTTAAAGTGCTGTGACCTACATGAGTAGGTAGTACCTACAAAACCGTAATGTTTCCTTTCAACTTCTATATCAGTATTATAAGCTTTTTAATAATTAAAGTAATAATAATATTATTTAACTAATTTATGTTTTTTTTATGATTTATGACGTCACACGCACGCCATTTTGGAGGCAACCGTTTTTCGCGCACTTTAGATCTAATAAAACGTGAGTAAGTTCCGTTTTTTATATATATAGTGTATAACTCACGATAACTGGAATAAGAAATCATTTAAAATGGTTTTTCCAAAATTAGCCCACTGTAACGCCTCAGCCCATCAATATCCCAGTAATAAGCATTAAACAAAGCCTTCGCAGCCAGTAATGAGATTTCAACTAATTAGACGACCATTGCCGACTGTCAGCGGTGTTGACAGACGCATTAACTTGTCACCCGGTAATCTATTGCGAATTCATTGTAATTATCGGCAAATTACATGTCCTATACACTGAAGACTGGATGGGATTCATCATCATCACCATATTAAGGTTCCCACTGCTGGGACATAGAGACTTCTCTCTGACGAGAGAGATTAGGCCTTAATTCACCACGCTTTCCAAGTGCGTGTTGGTGAATGTCACATGTCCTTCAAACTCTTTAAAAGTTCTTAGAACATGCCGGTTTCCTCACGATGTTTGCCTTCACCGTTAAAGCACGTGTTTAAAGCGCACATACATTTTTCAAGAAGAAAAATCCAGTGGTGCACGTGGTGTTGATATATGGACTATGCTCGGGACAAGTTTCTAATACCCTATTGTAGCATGAATTCCACCTTTGGCTATTGTTTTTTGTGCACAAAGTATAAATAAATTAAAAAAAAAAACTATATCTATACTCATATTATACAGCTGAAGAATTTGACTGTTTGAACCTTATCTCTGGAGCTACTTGGTCTGATTTGAATGGTTATTTCTGCGTTAAATAGGCTATTTATCGAAGAAGGTTATATGCTACTTTTATTTTTATTTGAGAAAATACGTTGATTCTGCGGAAAAATCCAAAAACACTGGCAATCCACGCCAAAACCTAGTTATTTATGTTCAGTTGAGTTCTTTCCTGTTGAGCTGTCACTGTATCTACTTACTGAAACCTATATTTTTTTTAATGATAGATAAGCCTTCATTTGACCACATTATCACCTGATGTAAAGTGTCGATGTGGTCTAAGATGGTGCATGAACTAGAAAGTATACTAGAATTGTTGCAATATTATCCTATTGGTATAACCTAGTTAAGTTGTATCACACTCAAACAGTTCAAAATCAAAACAAACAAACACTTAACCATCCGTAACACACGAATAACAAATATTAGTAGAGTCAATCGAACTTATCGGCCATAACAATAACACTATAAATTATCGATACCACTTCGAAAACCGATAAAAACTATCAAAAATATCATTATAACATAACGTTTTTAGTTATTCGCCATAAAACCTAAAGTTTCCCATCTACGTACACTCCGTCCCATCGTTACTTTGTCAACGGTCGAAGTGACATTCAAATTTAAACTTTATTAATATTACAGTATAACTCATAATGGTTTCATTACGGAGCTGTCATAATAGTCAATCAATTTTGAACAATATTACACATAAAAATATAATCTAAATTTGTCTACGGTCATCATGGGATTGGATGGGAATATAAAATATGAAAGGGTGGGGCTAAGTGCTCGTCTATAAATATGTTAATTTGGATTTAAATTTTATCGTTGTTATTTATGTCATGATTTGTCGTACAAGTGAAATTGTTTTAAATTAAGTTTTGGATTTATGTATTAGTTTATATCTCATCAACACCAAGTTAGATATCCAATGGTTAAAATATACAGCAATCTTTGCCAGTCAATCACTTACCAGTCTATTTTACCTGGAGATTGTGAAAAAGGCTCTGAGTGTTAGAACATCAAGCTCCTTAACTACAAATTAAGCGTTAGTTTTACATCTAAGATTTACTTTTGTATTTACAAATTTCTTTAATAAATCAATCCTTTCAGAAATATTTATTTCTGAAAGGATTAAAAAAAAAACAAAATTAGAGATCCGATCATCAATAGACATAAAAACACCATCCACTCTATCCATCTTCCAGAAAGAGATATTATCTAAGTCTAGTTGTAGGCTAGAATTCATAGTTGCAAATAATCTCAGATAACTTTCAATCATTGATGTTATCAACCTACAATTGCTAACTATTGACTACAGACAAATACAGATGTAAACATTGATGGAGGCAATCAAAGATTATTTGTGACTATGAAATAATTAGATAATAAAATAATAAAATAGTATAATATTTTTCTTATAGAACATAATGGAGAAGAACATTGAAATATACTTCTCATTTCGCTACCACTAAAACCTAATAGATGCGCAGGAGTGACAACTGATATCGTGAGACCATTCAATATCGGCGTACTTGCGTGATCGCTTCCGACAAAATATTGCTATTAGACTTGCGCCCACGCATCCTATTAGTTGGGTCTAGTTGTTTCTGCTGATTAGACTTTTCTCTGTTTAAATATATAACATATTGCTATAGCAAATGTAAAAACACTTTTAAGTAACTTGATTAGCTTGATAATTAAGCTATTTAAGTAAAAAGGGTTTAAGTCTTAAGGATGTGTTAATTAACTTTTTAAATTATTAAGGTTTCAACAATATTTAAAACATGAAACAAGAAATGCTTTTGAGTTTTGATATACCTATATAGATATTTAATTTTTACAAGAATTTTAAACCCAAAAATTATCTTTATCTGTCATAATATTATGGGATAAATAGAAACAAATATTATACTTCAGCCGTTCAGAGAATGCGTTCCTGACAGATGTCAGAAAAATCACGGCTATGAAGTCCTGAATTTCTTATTAGTATAGACAATAGCTGTGATTGTAATACTTATAATGGGCATGCCGAACTACCTAGTGATGGGAGATGAATTATCGTGCATAGTTTATAATTTTATGTTACTGATATTTTAAAAAAGTATTTTATTTCATAGTACAAATGAACATTTAGGTTTATTTACGTACTCCTGTAATATACTTGAAGAATAAAATATTATTAAGTACCTATATAAAATCTAATCTAGTCTGGCTGCTTAGAGATTGCGTTTCTGGCAGGTCGTGATCGAATAGGCGATGTAACTTGGAACTGGCGTACAATTTACTTAATTTAATAAATTATACTTTATTCAGCCGTGTTGGCTAAGTAGGAGGACACTCGTCAAGACTCGGTCGGACTAAGGACTTTCATTCCGAAGGTCATGGTTTCAAACCCCGCCACGCACCTCTGGATTTTTCTTCATGAGAAATTTATGTGCGCCTTAAACACGTGCTTTAACGGTGATGGCAAACATCGTGAGGAAACCGGCATGTACTGAGAACTTTAAAAAAAGAGTTTGAAGGAAATGTGACATTGACCAACCCGCACTTAGCCAGCGTGGTGAATTAAGGCCTTATCTCTCTCGTCAAGAGAGAAGTCCCTGTGTCCCAGCAGTGGGAACGTTAATAGGGTGATGGTGATGATACTTTATTCAATAGAAATACAGATTGTAACTTTGTAAAAAAGAATAAATAAAACAGTTTTATTATATTAATATTACCTTTTTTTGCTTAAACACTAAAATATAAATTTTAAATGATTCCGCCAATTTAAAACGAAAATAATCTTTAAAATAACGCGGCTTCATTTTGGAGGAAGGGTAACGAGCTCAGTGTTATGTTGCCCATCACTAGTCGTGACTAACTGATAGGTGTCAAACGCATTCTCTGAACGGCCGAACTATAGTGAAACTTGCTTCGTCGATACTTTACTACGATTTTAACTATTCCACCATCTAACAAAAAATCATATCTATAGATTATGTAGAAAAGACTTAATCAAACTAAAATAAGTTTAACTTTAATTTTATTCACAAAGATTGCACCCGTTAACGTTATCAATACCATATCTACAGACGGCGCTAGAATAATATTCCCACAAATAAAGACATTTAGTAAAAAACAAGAGGTTTCTTATCGCGACATGTTTCTTCTATTTAATTTAGACATTAGTGGAGCCAACAATACTGTATCTCCACTTTTACGACGCCTTCGCGACTATAGAATTTTATAACACTTAAGTTTTGTATATTAATAGAATCGATAGTTTGATATAGAAATTAGAATGAATAAAAATGTAAATTCTTGTGTGGGTCGTAGGGTTAGATTTTGAATTTTTCTTTTGTGTTATGTTGTATATTTTACTGGTCGTAGCATTCATTAGATAGTTCGTAAACATAAGCTTTATTGTCAAAAATGTGGTGTCATTAAATAAAGTTCAGACAAAAATATCTTTCGACATACCTAATATTTAATTAGGAGTTTAAAAGAAAAAAAATATTATACATTAATTTTGGTTGGATTGGCTCTTGACAAAATAATTTGGAACAGTAACTGAAAAAAGTCCAAAAATACCTTAATATTATTCATAAGCATTTATCACCTACCTAAGTGTGATGAACGTCATTCTACTAGTCTGAGGGTAGAAAATATCTGCTTTTCAATCACTTACCTGAAACAAAAAAACATAATTAATATCAATTGTTCCGAGTCAACATTTTCGCTCTAATTTATTAATTTTAAGAAGTAGACTTATTTAAGAACTATTATATCGGGTTAATTTTTTATCAGTTCAACCGTGATTATGAGCCCTTACCACGAGTTGCCATTAACGACTGTTGGAGACAACAACATGTTGTAATCTCCAACAGTAAGTGGCAGTTCTTGGTAGGGCTACATGGCGCATGTAACTGAGCCAAACTATTGGGACTCTATAAAAGTCAAAATCGGTTCATAAACAACAAAGTTATCCGCGGACAAACATTAAAAAAATATATTTACGGTCGAATTGAGAAACCGCCTTCTCTTTTGAAGTCGGTTAAAAAGACAATAAATCATGGTAATTATCCCGTCATAAATCTAAATAATATATTTTTTATTTGTTAAATTACAACGCGTTATAACAGCATTCAAGTAATATTTCTAACAAATGACTTGCTTTTTAAGTTAAAGCTATAAGCAAGTATGTATACGACTGTCCACTTTATCGCCGCCTCGTGAAGAGAACCCTCTGCCGCGCCGTAGGTAAAAAGAAGACGTGTCGACAAAAAGACGGGACAGAAAGGACAGAAGACAGTCGTTTTGTTTCCGCACAGACCGACTCTTCAGACCGTGTGGACACGGAGAGGAAATTGAGAATACGGATGCTTATGCTTTTTTAATGGACTTGAAAATTATAGACTGACTTGGGGTTTGTTTTTGAATGTGACGAGAGGGTAGAGGGTTGCATGGTTGAAGTGCCTACCTTCCATGCCATGTGTAAACCACAATTATCTTCATTGTCAAACTTGCTAAAATTTATTGGAAAACTGAATGTTCCGATGACAATTCGAAGACTTTTGAACGTCTTTTTAGGAATTACTCTTTTCCTAAAAAGACGTTCAAAAGTCTTCGAATTGTCATAGATACATTCTAGTTCTTCATGCTCCATCACAGACCGTATTTTTACTAACTTCAGTCAGAAAAAACAGCCAGACCCGAAACATGAAATTTTAGATAATACAAAATCTGGTCGAATCATTCATCAGGAATCGAACCCGCAACGGTCCTTCGCCTACCGATTCACTGAGGTCGTCATTATTAACACGCTTTGAAATACAAGCATTGAAAGTAAAAAAAGGCAAAATCTCACATTTCATATTGATGTAGGTATGCATTCGATAGACAGAAAATTTATATGGATACTAGAAATTTCAAGTTATATCTGATAGGAAGTCTCAAAATGTCACAGGTCAGAGAACGTGAAGCTGCAGCGAGTGTATAATCAAGTCCCTCGTTTAATTATGCCGCTCTTAGCCAGTGTTAATCAGATAGACCGCGACTTTTGAGTAAAAGCTGCGACTTTGAGTAAAATTTAAAAATTAAATAATAATGGGTATTTTAATGGTGGCGTAGCGGAGTCACCGCCCCCCTGTCATTCCAGGCAATGCAATTTCTGAAGAATGTTCCTAACTTCCTATAACAAAAAAGAATGGATACAAAACTATCTTTCGCTACAAATATAAATCTTATGTATTAGGTCGACAGAGCAAAAATCATGAACATCTTTCAAAAATTGCAGACAGGTGATGATTTATTTGGCATTTATAAATCATAATTAATATCAAGGAGAAAATTGTTTTGCTTGTTTGTTACTTTTCTACGCTGAAACTAGTAAAATAAAGTTTTCCATATAAAACGTGAACCCCAAAACTGAAAAACCTAGCATTCCCATAATCTTTGAGTCTTTGACGTTAAAGCAGCAAACCTGCTTCTACGACTATTGTTTTTTACCAAAAACTTAGCGACTTAAAGTCGCGTCGTAACCATCACATCCGCACCCATACAAGACACACGTCCTTACGTTTTTTCCTCTTGAATTGTTAATGTGGGGGGTTGCCTCCCCCCCACGCCCGCCCTAATGAATGGACTTCACCGAATGAAGAGTGACTAGGTATCGAACTGGATTTAATATATCTACTGGCGACAAAAGGAACGAGGTTGCTTTGACTTCGTGAACTCAGTTCTATTATTTACAGTACTGAAAATAAGGTTTTAATAGTAAATTATGTTTGGTAATGTAAAAAAGCCGTGTTGGCTAAGTGGGAGCAAACTCGACTTTCATTCCGAAGGTCATGGATTCGAACCCACAACGCACCTCTGGATTTTTCTTCTTGAATAATGTATGTGCGCTTTAAAACACGTGCTTTAACGGTGAAGGCAAACAGCGTGAGGAATCAAAATCACGATCAAAGAGTTTTGAAATGTTTGAAGGACATGTGACATTCACCAACCCGCCCTTGGCCAGCGTGGTGAAGGCTCGTCTCTCGCCAAGAGGGAAGTTCCTGTGTGGCCAGCAGTGAGAACGTTAAAAGTGTGATGATGATGAATGTGATTGGAAACGGATCACACTTTACCCAAAAAGCATTAAACTTAACTAACTGGAAACATTATTTTAATTAACAACGTGCTATTTACCATGATATAACGATTTTCGAGTTCCCGATATTTCGACGCAATAGATGGCTCAAAAATATTTAAAAGTCGCAAGTACCTATAACAGATGTTAGTACCCCTAACTACTTGAACTATTATGTATTCTGTGTCCTATCTCAAACTTAGAGTTTACCACGAAGCTAGATGTTGTTGTGTGGATTGTCCGGAAATATTTATTGATTTATAATTTTTTTTTTTAAATACAGTAAACATAATGATTTGGTCATTCCTTCCAGGCAAACCCACAACCTTCCACGTTAGCAAATTAATAATGTCAAGTAACAGTAAATTTTACAACCTACAGTAAACAGTAGCGATTTGCAGTTCAATTACCTACTGTTGTAAATAATGAACAGCAAACTTTCAAGGGGTCGTGGAGCAGTAATACTGGGCCAGTCGCGATAATAGTTGGAAACAGATTACTGGGTCAAAGCTGCGAGCTCATGATCGTTGTAAATAGCTTTTAACCAAAATGATAGGTTATATATTATGGTATACCTCCAGCTGTGCACGACGTCAAATGATGATGATGATTAACAAGTCAGTTGACTTGGAGTCAACCAAATACGCATGTTCACAATTTTTTTTGTTATTACACAATACAAAAATACTTGTTCTGGATAACAATATAGCATTATTAAAGGGTTTCTCCGTTGCCAAAGTAGTCCGTAGTTTTGGTACCAAACATTATAAAAAAAATATTTCGCAGAGCCTGTTTTTGGAAGTTCTAAAAAGCCTTAATATTTGTTTTAAGGTATTTTTGTGTTTTAATAACCAAAAATTTTACTTCAAAAGCTACATCTTATTTGAAGTTTATTTGACTTCTGCAAAATAAAGTCGCTTTCAAGACAGCAGTTAAAATATTTTACCTTCAGTTGTTCATACTTAGCGACTACGTTCATACCCATGCCTATAGCTAATTCAAATTTTCTATAAGGCATATTACACACGGGTCATCGCTCGGTAAGTGACGTCTCACTCATGTGTTTACGGCCTACACTATTGTGCGTAAGCGCATTGTCCGCGCAAATGAGCAAGGTTGATAGTGACGCTATGATGTATGGAGGGTAATTGTTTTGTCGTTATATGTAATAATAACTGTTTGAATGTCTGTATTGTAATGTTGTAGCTTTCTTATAATTTAAATGTATTTTATGCGGTTTGAGACAACGGTGTTTTTTAACCCCCGACCAAAAAAGAGGGGTGTTATAAGTTTGAAGTGTCTGTCTGTCTGTCTGTCTGTCTGTGTCACCATAGCTCCCGAACGGATGGAGCGATTTCAATTTAGTTTTTTTTGTATGAAAGATGAGTCTGGCGCGAGTGTTTTAAGACATGTTTTATGAAAATCGGTGGTGCCGTTTAAAAGTTATGGGGGTGAGAGTGGGTAAGGAAAACCGAAAAACTGCAAATATACTAGTGTGGGGTATCAAATGAAATCGCATCGCGTCCACATTACATAATATTATGTTTTACGTTTAAGAAAATTAAAGGATTGGAATCGGGGGTTTTTCTTAAATTTTAAATTTAGATTTATATTCGAATAAACTTTGTAACGTTTTCTTATTGTTTATTCTAATAAGAAATACAGTAAGCAGGGCCAGTTGACCCATTCAAAACTAGTATTGGGTTAACTGGACCCGAAGTGCCGGTTCTAGCGGGCCCAGTCTACTTAAGTGTAATGTATAGTAATTATTATACATAATTTTAGATCAAGCACTGAGGATGTTCAAATGGATCCATGCTCAGCAATGGTGCTGTATTAAATATTAATAACTATTTCAGATACCGTCTTAGTGGCGCATGCACGAATGTGAATTTTACGCGCAAGAGGTAGCGGATTCAATACCCTCTGTGGGTGTGGTAGCGGATTCGATACCAATAATACAACAGTACTGTGTACGCAAGCACCGGGTTTTGGGTCTAAGGCGTTTTCTGATTTTCGATTTTTTTTTATTATTTGATTATTTCGTGTTGATAAATAAAAAAAAACACGAATCCATGAATTTTTATTCATTTTAATATACCAGCGAAATCCTAACAACTTAACATTAAAACGTCTTCTCCATGCAAACTGTTATTCTCTCGCAGAATCAATCGATTAATAATTCAACAATCGATTAATCGTTATCAGTGCCGACATTAGTCGATTGTCGTGAGATTTTACGTGGGGAGAGGTACTGGGTACTAATTGTATGTTATTAATAGTACTAACTGTTACTATCTGTTTCGTAACAAGAGGTTATAGAATAACTTGTCTATATCACTAATTGAGTTTTGGAAATTATTAGAAATCTTTGAGGCATTATGTATAGAAGTGGACGTCTTACAGTTGATGATGATGATGATGATGAGAATATGACACCACTTATATATATTAAACATATTTCTATAAAGAACTTTAACGGTGATGGTAAACATCGTGACGAAGCCGACATGAATTATTATTATTCTTCGTCAAGAGACGCTCACACTGCTGCGACACTCCCTGTGGGACACACAGGGAGTGTCGCAGCAGTGGGAAAGGGTTAACCTTTGTGTTATTCCAAATTTTAAATTTTAATTTCATATATCCAATCCAAGTTTTAGTCAAAACCGTTCAACCTTTTGTTTGTTAAAAAGAAATACCCAAACATACCTACATTCTTAGTTTTTATAATATAGGTATGGAAATAAAGGAACATTACACAAGAATTATTAAATCGCAAGCTCTAGACCAGATACAAACCTACTCGTACAACTGGAGTCTCGGACGCAACATCCTGATTCAATAAAGTTATCAACATCATCTAATCTTCTAAAACAATTACAAAATCACACTAAATATCTCAAGAACACAATGCACTGATTTCTTCAGTGCACTCCAACAAAGACCTATCATGTATCGTTTATCTCAAAACAATTGCGATAACGTCCCGGGTCACTGACCGGAGTGGTCAAGTGCGCCTGACAGCTGACAGCTGACAGCTGTCACCGTGGCAGAACGCAGTAAATACAGCGAATACTATAAGAATGTATCAATGTGTCACTTTACAGTGTTCTACACGCTTTCTTACTGTAACAAGATGAGAAGTTTAGTGTTCCAGGTTTACAGATTTTCGTAATAGATGGCGCTATTAAATTGTAAGATAAAATAAGATAAAAATTCTTTTGCACACAAAAGAAATTAAAACATACATTTCATTGTAAATGCACGTTATTTTTGTTAAATCATATTGTTACGAACTTGATATAAATCTAAGTTGATTTTGCTTAATTGATTTTGACAGTTCTAAAATTAATTAATTTAGTTGTTTTAAAATTAAATACTTAGTTATTGAAAAAAAATTCAAGATCTTACCTGACTCATCACATTAACAAATTAGTACGAAATGGCTGTTTAAGGTTATCAATGACATCAATCAAGTTAAGTGCAACTTTTATAATTAATTATACATAATCAACAAATCTTATAATTTATAATAATTTAAGTACCTACACATTTTATAAGTTGGCAACTTAAAACTTGATCTTCGCAAACCCAACCACATAAATTGTTAAATCACTTGTTTTTGTTTTACTTACCTACAATTTATAAACTTCACTATGTGTTTAAAAGATAAGGCTCTATTAGGAAACACACAGATAGACATAAGTTACCTAATGACGCGTGCGTGGGCGGCTGACGAAACACAATTATAGCCATATGTCTTTGGGCGCATCTATAAACAGATGGCTTTATGGGAGGGAAACAGGCTTGTAGGCTGTTTTTACATTTCATTTACCTAATTTGGTTGGAATAAACTCGGAATTGTATAGCAGTTGTTTAAATAAATAGTAAAAAATGGTAACGGATCCTAGAGATCCTTTACCATTTGAAACACTCACTCACAAACTTTAGTCAAACTCACTGACAACTTTTTAAACAAGGCCTAAGTCAATATTTGCTCTTAAAATTGCATATTCATAATTGGTTGACAAATTTAAAAAAGTGTGCTGATTAAACCTTGTGAACGTCGATTCTTGCTTTTTGAGTTTGTCGGTAATGTCGTAATATATTCTCATGGTGGTCAAACAATAATTGTATTTCTTTATACGAGTACATAATCCCCGCGACCACAACAATAATGTATTAGTGTTTTTTTATAGTATTAACCTTTTTTTTGGCATAATTATATTGTGCATTTTAAAACAGTGGTTTTAATAGTCTCATCCTGCGTTATCCCGTTCCGCACAAACAAAAAATCATGCATACATATGAATTAAATTAGATGAAATGGTATGATGTTAACTCTTTTAGCTCAAAACAGAGAACTAAATTTCCTTACGATTAGCACAAGTATTCAAATCAGTTAAACACATCTCAGTCCAAATCATTTTGGGCAATCAAAGCAATAGCATAGTAAATTATAGTGAAGTCCAGTATAATTTGGACTTTACCTGGCTACGCCTGTCCAGTGGGAGTGCGTGGGAGTGGAGCAAGGTTTGACAGCTGTAAACACGAGTAACACCGAGTCACGCGTACATGAGATCATGCTGATAAACAGACAGACATTTTACTAGCAGTGTTTTTAGTCTAGAAAGGCTTAATTTTTAATATGTAATGTAATTGTTACCCATTTGCCGAGAATTTGTTTGTCAATCTTATACTCGTATGTAAAGAAACTTTATACATAAGTTACTGTTTTTGTTTTGACTGCACTATTCTGTATCTTTCTGTCAATTGTCTTTTCTAAGTAGTTTCTAAGACAGTAAATATTTTCGCTGTTAAGTAAAATTACTAATCAAACATATCAAAATATGAAATATAATTTGAGTGTTTCACAAATTCTTCCACATTTCTAAGGGTTACGTTAAATTCTTAATAACTTTTAAAATGTTATTCAATATGTGAAAATGATGACCTGAGTGAATTGAATTGGCAAGTGACAAACAGCCATGGAAAAAAAACGCTATATAATTTTAAAAGTAAGGTTTTCAGCTTGCATATAAATACTCAAGATACAAGAACCATTCGTTCATCGATAAAAATAAATCACAACGTGATATCAGTAATCCTTATAAATTGAAGATTGAATTAAGGACGTCATGCAGGTCAATTTAATTCGATAAATGTACAAAAATACATTACGGTCACTGCAAGTCGTAAAAATTTACATATTAGTACATTTATGACTCACGAGAAAGTGTGATGCATATGTCAATGTCAAACTCGGTTATGACGTTTATCCTGTGGAGTGCGCGGAGAGCTTTATGACAAATCGTCGACATAAATTGCTTATTTTATTATAACAATATTTTTGGGATAATTTTATTTATATTTATTGTAAGTGACAAATTTAATTATATAATACTTGTATGCTTTTATTTGAAGAAGGTCATGTTGCCGTGAAATTAACAATTTGACATCGAAAGAACATTAAATATAATGGATCTGATATTTAGTTTCGAATGACGTTGTTGCGAAAAACATTTGCTTGCCTTGCAAAAGGTCGTTGTTTCGAAAAATATATTCGCCTTAATATTTAAAATTATTAACTGTCAAAATAGAGGAAAACAGGAGATCATTTTATTTCAAAAGCCCTCAATAAAAAAGAGAGTAAATTACAAAAGCGATAGAGAAATCATGTTCACATTTTAGCATTATGACTTGAACCATGTGACGTGGTATATTTCGCATTAGTTAACCTCTAGATTGTCCTTTTTATCAGGGCCCATTCAGGGCTGGCAGTTGGCAATAAAGTGCGTCGCTTTGAATGGACGATAGACGTTATTGTGGAATCAAAACCATTGAGCATGCGTAAAGAAAGCTAATATACTGTACTCCCACTAAGGCGGGTGGGTGCGGTGCTAGTGCTAGCGATACTTGTAACTAAATTAATTAGCAATTTATTATGATATGAATGTGGATAGATATGTGGGAAGAGGAAGGCCAAATAAAAGATGGAAGGACTGTGTGAAAGAGGATATGTGTAGGAAAGGAGTGAGTGTTAAGATGACGGGTGATAAAGAAACATGGAAGAAAAATACATGTTGTGCCGACCCCACCTAATGTGAGACAAGTGTAGGATGATGATGAATAGCAATTTATTGCCATTATTATCTGAGATTAGTTTAATAGACTTATAACAAGTTTGATAGATAATAGTTTGGTGGACGGGGGATTTATTTATCTCACAAGAACAACACAAAACAAACATGACACAACTTATCACAGAAATACTCACGATGACGAACTTAATAATAAAAAACATAAATAAATAAAGTACTAAATTTAATGTTAAAAATAAAATAAGTTATTAAATTATGTAATTAATACATACATATCGCGTGGCGTATTTATAATGATATTTTTAAACTATCACAAAACTAAATCTAAGTTAAACTCAATGCATAAAATATGCATCTATCTGGAGAGTTCAAAGTTTAATGAAATAAAACATAATTCTTATAGATACAAATTAAAACCTCCATATTATTTGTTAACATCACATCACAGTCACCTTAAATCGCTACATCTCCCACTAGCACCCAGCCCTTACCCCCACGTCAGATAACTCACAGCGATCGCAAGCAGCCTGAAGCCCAATAAAATGGGAAGTCCACGACAAAGGAAGGCCATACTGTACGCGTCACACGTCGATGCGACCAACTTATGGCCTGTCAACTGCGAGAGGTTAACAAGGCAGATAGGAGCTATGGAAATTGCTGTTTCAGGGTGTACGGCGCAAAAAATAACATACGAGTTACTCTCTTGCGTTTTTTGGATAAAAGACGGAAGGAAGGATTTTTCAATTTGCTTATGTCATTCTACATTATGTACGTTAAGGGCCAGTTACGTTAAAGGCCGAGGAAAATAAGGCAATGTTTAAAATATTGAGCTATTTCGCTCAGTTACATGTGACAGAGCAAGATAGTCTTTGATATTACTAACCATTGCTAAATTTACTCGGATTTTGTGCCTAAATATCTTTATTTTCCTACTGTTGAGTATTTTAAATAACCTAACATTCATAACACATCAGACCTAAGCTACACATGGTCATTACTAACATGCGTATTAGCATGCCTTTCAAACTGACACGAAATGCTTTTGTTAACGAATTCAATAAACGAACAATAGTGTTAAAACACACATTGTCATGCTACAAGGTAGCTTTTGCTACGACTTATAAAAGTAGCGGTAATAAGCAGTAGCTTTTCTAGTGCGTAAACATGCTATAAATGAGGCAAAATAAGTTTTTTTCCAAGCTTATTAAAAACCATGTTGGAGTACACTGGACTTTCAATACGAAGGTCGTGGGTTCAAACATCTGTTTCAAACTGGATTCTTTTCTCTATTTAACTTTCTGTTGCTACTAGATTATTTTAAAAGTGTAAATCTTAGATGTTGATGATCCTACAAATGATGTTCTTTTAAAAGCAAAAAATAAAAACAATAAAATAAATTCATCTCTTCCAGATAAGCCTTGCGTTATAAACATTACTGGGGGTTTTAGCACATGTTCCCCGACAGGCCGTAAAGCCTCCGAGTTAAGGATTCGGAGCTAGAACACAAAAACGAGCCTCGTTCGTTGTAGCCCTACCACGAGCTGCCACTTACAACTGTTGGAGATTACAACATGTTGTAATCCGATACATTTGACTAATTTTTTTTATGGTAGATAAGCCTTAATTTGTCCGTAATCTCACCTGATATAAAGTGACGATGTGATCTAAGATGGGGCATGAAGACCTAGATTCTAGTAGAACCACATTACGAAACACGAAAAAGTCGTGTCACGCACTGGCCCAGCCCGGAGGGCTTATGGAGGAGCATAATGGACAAGCCACGGCCGAAGCCTCCCACCAGAGACTGTTCTTAGCACTACCCGGAGGTCACGTGTAAGGATTTTTCAAAACTTGAATTTCAAATGGGATTACAACATGTAGTACCTAATGTCAAACAGTCGTAAGTGGCAACTCATAGTAGGGCTACAGATCAAACGCAGGGACATTGTAACGACGATGCAAATTGAAATATACTGAGATGCGATCAAATATAGTATTGAGTCGATGAGGTCAGGAAAGAAACACGGCTGTATTATTCTATGGAAAAGGTGGGCAAATTACGAATAAAAGTTTATACAAAAAAGGAATATTTAGTAATGGGAAAATAAAAGTTTCTAAGGAGAGGACATTTTGTGTGCAGATTGCAACAAAATTTTTGGCTCCACTCGCGAATTCATTTTGCCCATTTTTTATGGTTCTGTAGCCGAATGGCTAAAACCATATTAATTCATCATGTCTGTCTCTCTACCGCCCGTCCGTATGTCACAACCACATTGTTGTCGAAAATATAAAGACTATACTGATAAAACTTGGTAAGTAGATAGTAGTATTCTATGGACCGCATTAAGATTTTGATGCATAAATAGAATTTAAAATAATACATTTTGGGAGTTTCCCAAGTATGTAAAAGCTATTTGATACTATTTTTGAAACCCCTATATGAATCTTAGATATGAAATCGAGTGCTATACAATTATTTATATTTTCATCCAAGCTTAACTCATTAAATCGTTTAAACTTTGCTATAGTTTCACGAACCACCCAATATACTCATCGCACAACCGTCATCTCAAACGGGTAACCAGTTCAAACCGCATTATTGGTATCCATTGTCACACGATTTATTCGCCGTCTTTATCCGTCTAGAAAGCGGCTAACTCACCGAGTCAGGAATAAATAGCATTTAGCCGCATTCAGGCGGGAATTATGACGGCATGAACAGAGGTTTGTTAGTTGGCAGAAGCAGCTTCCTTAGTGGCTTGGACAATGCTGGCCAGTGAGAGATGGCGGGTTTGCTAACTAGGCAGCCAATTGGTTCGACTGGTTGGTATGCGAGCGGATTAGCGGTTATAGAATGTTGCGTCACAAATAACTGTTGATTTAGATTAGATAGACAGTCTAATAGATTCGCTCATTTATTCGTCATGCCCGTCTGTAAAACAGTTACTTTTTTCAGAAACTATAAGAATTATACTGTTGAAAGTTGGTAAGTTAATGATGTATTCACCGCATTATAATTTGCACATAAAAATAGAAAAAAAACAATAAGCTTTGGGGTTCCCCATCCTAAGAACTAAAACTCTTTCAGATTTGATGATTTGAGAGATTTTTTCATCATACCCATATGTGGTTAGTTTATGGATACTTATGTCTTCAAAAATGATATTGAGGTTCGTAATATATATATTTTTTTAAGCTCAATAAGTCTTCATTTGACCACAATCTCACGTGATGTAAAGTGACGATGTGGTCTAAGATGGGACATGAAGACCTAGAAGGTAGATGGCTTCTCCGGACCACATTACGAAACACGAAAAAATCTAACAAACATTCCAAAAATCGAACAGAAACATTCAAAAATCGAACAGAAACATTCCAAAAGTGATAAAATGTGTGATCCAAAACATTAGACAGAAATAAAAGTAACACAGTATTTGTAATCATCATCATCATCAACACCCTATTATCGTTCCCACTGCTGGGACACAAGGACTTCCCTCTTGACAAGAGAGATTAGGCTTTAATTCAACACGGTGGCCAAGTGATGGTTGATGAATGTCACATGTCTTTCAAACTCTTTTAAGTTCTTAGAACATGCCGTTGGTACTAGTTATAATCATTGTATAATCTGTGGTAACACCACAATTTATCCTCGCATCAAAGTATCCTATATTAACCCCACAATGTCCGTGTACTTGGTAGCTTAATAGCGTTCTATTCCACACTAATATGCCTGGACGCCCCGATAAATAAACCCTTGTCATTTACATTGTTACCTCTTCCCTCTCGCTCTAGCGTTGCTTGTACCTGGCTTGAGGGAAAGGGAGCGAAGATATTCATGTGGCAACGCCCACGTGCGTTCGCGCTGCTTTTGCGACAGTTTTTCTTCAACGTACAGGCGGGTTGGAGTTTAATGATGACGTGTTTATTTTTATTATGAGTTATATATTACTGACTTTGTATTAACTTTTGGTAAATGGGCAGTGGGATATAGCCTAGGAGATATTTAATAGGTATAACAGTCACTATAGTAAAGCTTAGTTTCATAATATTTGTTATAAAATAAATTCTAAATTCTCAGATCATCCTTAGTTTCCTGTTTACTGTTCAAGTCTTACATAAATTAGAATCATTTATTTGCATAAAACATGAGTATTGACATGATGATAAATTATTAAGTTCTACATGTAATTTATTTCGAATATTTTCATTTCATTGTTACTACATTTTATATAAAGTACCCATATTATTCAAACATCTTTGATTTGATTCGAAATCAAGTGAAATTGAGTTGATAGGAGAAAAGAATACAAATTTATCATAGGTTAAGTATAGTTTGGAATACTTGGGTAGAATATGGAACAACCCAATATAAGTGTAGGCGTTTTGGAGTGCTGTGACAAGGTGTGAAATGAAAAAATTAAGGAAAGCTCTAAATTTATATAAACCATAAAATTTTATGTTCGAAACACTGCTTTCTTCAATTATATATATTTTCGGAATTTCTGAGCAATATAATAAAACGAACGGTTCTAAAGTTTAAAAGGTTAATCTTGGCTATGTTAATCTAATTGATTAAAATAATCCTAATAAAGATAAATTATTGGTAAACTATTTAAAATGGCTGTCGCTCGTAAATATATAAATCGATAATGTGTCTGTGTGGAAGTCGTGTTATTTAAATACGATTGAATGTTATAATGTGGCCTTAAAATGCCTAGAAATTTCGAAAAAAAACGGATTTTGAAGGTTTTATTTAAAACCATTTCAGTGATTTATTAATTTCAAGGTACCTTAATTAATATTTGGAATTTCAAAATCACTTAAATCGCTTTTAGCAAAAAGACAAGACCCGATTTCACCATTTGTTCGAAACTTGATCAGATCAAGCTAAACTCGTTTTACCATCTAATTAAGATCAAATAATACATGAATTTTTTAATGGTTAAACTTGGTTCAATAAAACTAGATTAAAAGCAATATATAAGGCGATTGGGGCGATATTGTGTGTTAATCTCTAGAACTTCTAGATCGATATTACTGAATAAGCATACAAACAAATTTGACAGTTTTATAATATTTGTTCCTGTGCACGTTTTGGCGGCAGGCAGTCCACTGCACATAGTCCTCAGTAATTATACAGTCTGAAATAAAATTAACACAAGATATTCGCAAAATTCACTAGCGAAAGGTACTACGTAATTTAAGATAATCCATACTCGTTCGATCTAATTGAAAATAAAATTACGAATCGATACGGAACGGGTAAATCATGTATAAGTGATCTAAAGCCTATCTACGGATTGTAATTAAAGATAACACGGGCCACCTTGTAATGCGGTGCGCAGGTAATAAGTATGAGGTGCATGTAATAGATATATAATTAAGTAATAATTTATTATAAGTATAGTATTAGAATAATAATATAGTAAGTAAGTAAACACTAATATTGTAAATGACATTGTACGCCTTACGGTAGAATTACATTGAAACAAATTGATTACATTATAAGACCTATGTAACAGATACATGTATTTCATGCAATAAATATATACTTTACTTTACTTTACTTTACCAATATGGAGCATTTAAAATGATTAAGGTAAATCATCATAGTGCGTGCTGTGATTAGGTCAAGGTTCGATCATGTGAATTGTCTAAGTTATTTGAAAAATATTGGTTGTGTTTTTTTATTATTAACTTAACTTTATATATGTACGAAACAAACTTTAACTTACTACACTATTACAAATAAGAGTATAGTTTACATAATATTACTTCCTTTACGTATTCGTTACAAACAAACTTAAACGTACAAAAATAACAACTTTTTTTTTTATAAAAAAAAGGCTTCATTTGACCTCAATCTCATCTGATGAAAAATGACGATGTGGTCTAAGATAGATAGATAGAAAACTCTTTATTACTCACACCCATAAAACAAGATAAAAAAGTCATCTAAGATGGGTTATGCAGACCTAGAAGGTAGATGATACGACATGATGATGATGGCAGGTAATAACATTGTGAGGGGTTATTAAAAACTTAAAATACTTTTATAATCGATATTCAGATCCAGACAGCAGTTCAAACTGAGAACATCATCATCATCACTATTTCAACCGCTGGACGTCCACTGCTAGACATGAGCCTTCCTCAAAGATTTCCAATTATTTCGTTAGGAAGCGGCCTGAATTTGTCAATTTGTTGGTTAAGTTTAGTTTGTCGTTCCATGCTAGTAACTCAACTATGGAATTTAATAATACTTTTGACCCAACGACTAAATGTTCTACGTGTTGTCTGTCCAATGTCACTTGACCAATCAGTATGACTATTGCGAAACCCTAAGTTCCTCTACTTATCCTCTCATTCCTGATTGCATTGATATCGCATTGAAGCGCAAGCTCTCTCCATAGCTCCTCCATCAGAAATAATTGCCAACTAATAAGTCGTACAATGTATCTAAAGCAATTTCGCACTAATCACTAAACTAAAGGAATTACTTGCGCAGACACTTGCGCCCGCGCATCTATACTCGCCTCCATAATTTACCCGCGAAATTGTCGATAATCATCGAGCGCCGATTTCATTACAGCCAGCTGGATAACTACACCTTTTACACCCTGTATTTTTTATATACATAATTGTGTTGAATTATTGAAGAATATAAAAGTATAGTATTTTGATTGATTGCAGTAAACAGGTATGAATATGGATTTCTTAAACATAATAGAAAACTTATGAAAATAATTAAATTGATCTGTAGATAGTTTTAATGTGAGCCCTTTTTTTCAAATAACTGTAAATTTAATAACTGAACCGATATGGATGAAATTTGAGCTATTATAATTCAACGTTTAGTTTGCTAAACGCACAATTTTTTGCTAAACGCGCAATTTTTTCTCTTTATTTTTAAAGTATTTACATAATTATCAAGTTCCCAACCCAAAAGCTTAGGTGAAGCTGAGTGGATTGTATCAATATTTAATATTTCTGCGCATATCCAGATTTTTCGTAGCTCCAACTCCTGTCTAATAGCTCACAGATATAAACATGCATTTCTAACTTTATAACTATGTGTTGCAATATTTCATAGCTACAAAGTAGGACCATAGATCAGTCAGAACAAGTCGGCAGGTGAGCTGCGCGCGATAGATCAAAATGGCGGAGTGCGTACGCGCAGTCGTGATAGTTCGTGCCAAACCGCGATGCCTTTATTTCGTCGTGATTGAGGGCAATGACCTGCTTGGGAAATACACTGAGAACTTGGGTTAGGTTTTGTTAAAGGGCGGTGGTGAATAATTCTACTTTATTTTTACGATCTTAACCCTAGATAGCTAACGTTGCCTAACTACCCTAATAAGCTAACCATTCGACTTTTTGACGACCTTTTTTAAATGTGTTTTTTTTTTATATTTTACTTAATATTATTTTATGTTTTATTCTTTTAAGAATAGCTAGGTTATAAATAAAAGAAAAATTATAAAAAAATCGAATTTATTTTTATTATTTAGTACAAAATTTGTATTTTTTAATGGCACTTGCTTTTATGAGATCGTTTAGGAACTTTACACATTAATGGACTAAATTAGAAAAAAATAACATAAAACAAAAATACTTTTTGGTATTTTATAAAACGAAAAGACACCTATCACCTAAAACACGTAAGTATCTTAAATATTTTTGGTACAAGTTGGACAAAAATCAATTGTGTGTTCACCGCAAATTGGAACTTTGCAACTATAACATTGGTTCTTTGTCATTCGCCTTTTCTTGTATGAACACAAACTGCAGCTCTTTCTTTTCTTATTTGAAGTACTTTCTGGCACAGTAGAACCTCTTAAATTTGATGCCTCATGAACTAGACCTTCATTTCCATCAACTACTACTTGGGTCAAGCACAATACGTCTCTGATTTTCTCCTTCATTGTTCGGGGCATTGTCTGTGTCTCGAGGCGATGTTTTAGCCAAGGTTCTACAAGTTCTTCGTGTAGTTTCTTCATGTAATTTCTCCGTGACATTGGTTTACCCGCAGCGACTAGGACATTATGACAATATATTATGTAAGAGTTACGTTGTATGTACCTTGCGTCAAGGTGACTAATGGCCCCTCTTGTGAAGAATCTTCTCGTACAGCATTCAATGGTAGTTCGTCAGAAGATGACCATCCTTCTTCCTCTTGAATCTCCAAAGGCCGTTGTTCCGCGTCCGAAGGTTCGTCGTGAAAATCACTTTGCACGTCCTCGATCAGCAAACTCTCTTCATTCTCAATGTCTGAATTACTATCCGCGTTACTGTCTTCATCATCTAGGGCCCGAACTATGTCCTCATCTCTAAGAATTGAACTCGCAGCCATTCTTCACAAATAAGATTTAGCTAAAACAAACAATAAGCAGCAATAAACATAAAAACGAAACAAATAAATGATAATATTACTGCAACACGAAACTGAAAGAAAAGTCACACAAAAGCTAACCATTCGTCAAAATGACGACCATGCAGTAGGTATCTCAAAAATGAAATTACTTACCAACTGAACGCGACCGCCACGCGATGCAGTCAGGCGAGCACTGAGTTGGCGCGAAACCGCGAGAACGTAGGTAAAACAATGAAAGAGGGAGAAAGCATAACTTATCGGATGTTCGTCATTTTGACGAACGTTAGCTTTCTAGGGTTAAGAAAATGTACAGTTAGTAAAAAGGTGGTAAAAACTATGTCTATAATAATACTTCAAGTCTAATTACCACAAAGATACAAAATCATTTATTTTCATTGTTTGGTTTTACAAATTTTAGAAACGACAAAGATAAAATACAAAAAACATAAAAAAAAATAAACAACTTAAAGATAAATAGGAAATAAATGTATCGTATCTGGTAGCTTCGCTTTTTTTACACTAGACCAAAGAAGCGATTAGAAACTCTAGCTGTTTTTTGTTTTAAAACCTTACAATAATTATTTGTTAGTCTTGTGTTGATGGAGCAGCTGTTTTCAAGGTAATCCGATTTTTATAGTTAGCATTATAACGAATTTTGTTTTCCACAATATTTTTAAATTAAGTGATTTTCAACTGTTGCAATTCTTTGGGAATGTTGTTGTAGAAGTGTATAACACAAACAACAAATATATTTAAAAAAAGTAATAAAACATCGCACTATTTCTTTCGTTTTACTTTTCAAATGTTAATTCTTGTATGGAATATCAGCTTCATACAACCCATGCAACAAGTAGATCCACAGGTCCCCCTATTATCCGTCTAATCACAAGACAGCCCCTCAGATTGATTGAATCTGTCCATGTCACTTCCGGTAACGAAGCAAAGCTACTTCCGTTATAACGGTGGATAAAAATTACGCCTGTTGCTATTATTTTTACCGGAGAAATGAAAAGGGTAATTTGCACTAAGTATACAATTTTACAATTTGCTAAAAATTTTATTAATTTGCATATAATAATATGTAAAGTAATAGAATTCTTGGATTTTTATTTTTTTTAATTGGCCTTAGCTCAGTGGAGGAACAGTAAATACACAAATTTAAAAAATGTCAGAGATATCAGAAAGTAGTTGTTATATTTTTAACTCCTGGCCGGAAAAAAATAGAACCCGAACGTATGAATCTATTTCAATACAGTTTTTTTTTACATGGAAGTAGTTTTTCGTGTGTGTTTTTAGACATGTTCGATGAGTATCAGTTGAGCCGTTTAAAAGTTATGGGGTTTTAGAGTGTAGAAGAAGAACCGAATATCTGCAAATATACGTGCACATTACAAAAAATATTTTTTTTTTTTATTATAAGGAAACTAAGGTTTTGGAATCGGGTGTTTTTTTAATTAATTTATTTTAATTAATTAAACGGGAGCGTCTGTGCATGCTTTACTATGGCACCTAAGCGATCACAAACCGGAACGGGACATTGTAAAATGTTAAATATATGTTGTATTGCTAAGAACACCAATATTGTTATAATAAAAACAAAAGAGATAAAAGCTGGGTTATTCTATTCGCTTCTCAACTCAGTGTAAAAAATTTAAGCGAACTGATAAGACAATGTTATTATCTTAAAATTTTTTAGTTTTTATTTAAATAAACTTTAAGAACGTTTTGACTTTAACTTCGTTTTCAGACAAGTTTCCGTTTTGTCGCTCACAGCCTTATTTAAGATAACCAATGGGAGCATTAAGCCTATAGAGCCCTTTAACGTTTATATTCCGGCACCGAGAACGTACTCAATAGTAAATTATGTAAAATGTCGGCTTCACCCGGTGCACCTGCACTCCCGACTCAACAAGTCACGACATCCACATAGACTATACACTAGTCGGTATGAATTAGACACTTTCTGATTACTCTATGATGTAGTGTAGACAAGATATAAAATACACCCTGAATACTCAGTTAAAAAACGGGTCAAATTGAGTACTCTTACTTTTCGAAGTCGGGTAAAAAGGAGGTTTTCAACTCCATGTGAATTTTTTATTGTGTATTATTTATTAAAAAGTTTTGTTTATTTCTCCGTCAATAATTTTAAGGATTTTGTTGTTTTTTTTTCGCATCCATTTTGGGGTTGGTTCTATTTAAATTTGCTAAGGCTCGCGTAGTATTTGTATTCTCTAATACTGTTTCAACCAAACCTGATTGTGGTATGAAAAAATACTTTATACAGAACACAATTTTAGAATAAATAAATTATAAAAATAAATAAATATTTCCAGACAATTCACACAACAACATCTAGCCCCGTGGTAAGTTTAAAGCTTATGTTACGGGTACTATTAAAAGACATCTGATATCCTACTACTATTATAAAGGCGAAAGTTTGTAAGTATGGATGTATGGATGTTTGTTACTCTTTCACGTAAAAACTACTGAATGGATTTGAATGAAATTTGGTACACAGAATCTCTAGAGCCTGAAAAATAACATAGGCTACTTTTTACCGCGGGAAAACGTCATTTCGCGGGAAAATCCATTATAACGCGGGTTACACCGCGGGACACAGCTAGTACTTAATATAATAGGTGTGAGGTGGAATAATGGTCCGATTTGAATAAATATATCACTGTTTGATAGCTTTAGGATTATTACCGGGAAAATTCGCCATTCCGCGGGAAAACCCATAAAACACGAGCAACGCCGTGACGCGAAAAGCTTCTTCTTCGTCGGTTACACTCTTGACAGAGTGGTGGTCATAATTTCAGGTGTTGGTGGCAAGCTTCACAACACGCCTCCACTCTCCTCTGATGGCCGCCTTCCTGGTGCATTCATGCAGTGATGATGAGCCATTTATTGCCGCTTTTATCTGGTCTGTCCATCTCATAGGGGATCTTTCTCGTGGCCTGCTGCCTCAACTTTCAACTGGACCACAAGTAGCTCGATAGCCACCTCCCCTCGGCGGCATACGTCACCAAAGAAAGTGTAGATACGCGAAAAGCTAGTTACATATATATTGTAATATACCTCATAATCGACGTTTAACCGCCAAGTAGTTACCAAACCCGTGCTTAATTGAAACTTGTCAACATTTAATAGGAGCATACAGGGTGTAACCGCGCCTCAAGCTCGCAGTAAGCACTATCGACGGCACCCGGCGTCTCTCGCCGCTGTTATTGATAGAATTTATCAGCGATCGAGCTTAGGACGGGCCAAGGGACAAGCGGTAGCGAGTTATTATTTAAACATCGGCGGCGGCGTGTTATTTCGCATGTTTTTTTTAAATATACGGTTACAGATACCGGGACAGGTGAAACTAATTAGTTTTTTATCATTTGTTTCAATTTACATAATTGTATAAAATGAGGTATTCTATTTGTAAATTTTACATGTCTATTATTGTTCAAAGAAGTTTATAACACATCAAAAAACAAAGTAGGAAAATAAACGGGCCAAGCTAAATAAAACCGTTTAAAATAAGAAAAAGCAGTGTAGTAATAGACAAAATTAAGCACTTATGACTTCTTTTTTAACAAAACAGGTACCATAACGAAATTAGAATATTAATTGAAAAGGTCAATACATTAACTATCCAATCAAAATATATTAATAACAAATAAATCACTTTGAAAATTGAGTTTGATCCATTTCAATTCTGCTCTGGGTAAAATAAAAGAGTAGTTTCTTATAATGATACGAGTGTTGATTTAAATTTGCCATAAATAAGATTGAAATGAGAATTTATCGCCGACATTATTTTTATTGATATATTAACCTTCAGATATCATAATCTCTGCATCGATCGCGGGTAATGACCACTTAGGTCGTGATTTCACGAAACCTCATAAGCAATTATTTATTTATTTTAGATCCTTCTTTGGGTTTTTTGTATTTAAATACCATTATGTCATTGTAAATCATAGAATTATTCTTATTGACGACCTCTGTTGCTGAATGGGCGCAGTTTTTCCCAAGGCTAAATAAACCTACGTGGTTTTTGCCCATCGGGTGACCAGATTTTGTAAGATGTAATTATTGCTACGTCTTGAGAAGATGTTGGCTTGGTTTCATAATAATGTAGCGTATACCTACCTACTAGAATAATTACATTTCTTTGCTTTCTTCAAAAACATGCTCCAACCAAAACCGAAACATTTTTGATCAAAAGACGCTATCAGTCTGCATCTAAACCCAGCCCTATTCCATCTAGGGACGTCAGCCGTCACGCTGCGTTACTAAGACACCTGTGAGGTGGCAACCCTGTTACTTACTGCAAACAGCAAACCTACTCTCGTGCAGTCGTTTGCTGCCCTGGTACCAGCACTGAGCTTCCTTATCATACTGGGTTTCTTACGTCCTAACTGCAAACTTACTCACTCTCGCAGTTGGATGCTACCCTGGTACCCTCGACAGTAAAATGTTAATCTATTGCGTTTTTTTACGTTTTGAAAGCCATGATTCCTCAGGAGATGGAAATGCGGATAAGTTGCGAGTTTCGAACGGGTTACCTTCTGAGACTCTTTGACTTCGTTAGACAAGGGTCCAAGACCTTTAATTAACATGGATGGCTCCAACATGACGCTGTGCGTTTCAAAACTATATCTGTGGTAATCAATCCGTTAAGGCTATATGTCAAAGTCAAAGTCAATACACTTATTTCCTAAGAAGCACAGGGCATTCATGGACAGGTCTAGGTACTTAAAGTTACTAAACTAAAAAACATTAATTTAAAAAAATATATATATGACAAAAAAAAAGGTAATTTGATGATATGTGTAAGAAAGAGGTGAGTGTTGAGATGACGGGTGATAGAGGGAAATGGAAGGAGAAAACATGTAGTGCCGACCCCACATAATGTGGATAGGGTCAGGAAGATGATGATATATATGAAAAAAAGGATTAAACATTGTGGATACCTCACTTCTTGCTAGCCTATCTGCTGTATTAATTCCTTAAAAAAATATATTCCTCAATCATCATCTACGTTCTTCAATGTTATATTTTCTGTTTTACCAGATTATTTCCTGATCAATGCCATAAGGCTCGACTTCTTTTTCTCTGGAATCGCGTCGCGTAGCAACGCACTCGCGTGAGGCAGCGCCTGGCTACGCTTATCCGGCGGAAGTGCTAACTACTCGCTGACGGAGCTAATTTGGATTATCGACGGTACTTTCATATCTTGTGAAAATCTAACTACTTACGTCACTATATCTTACGGTGGTTTCTTAAAATTTCCTTATTAAATTTATAGACAATTTGACAAGAGTATAAATTTCTTCCTTTCTGGGATTTTTTTTTCGGTGTATTGAAATCGTATAATAAGTACCATGTTTTAAGAAAAACATATTCATGATGTAAGAAATACTTACCGTCCATAATATTACGTAGTTGTTTTGGTAATTGCTATTAAATGAAGCTTCTACAGACTTTTATAAAAACCTAATATTAAACACATGAGGCACAGTGTTGCCAGGTCATGTCAATAATATTTTTTTTGGTTATTACATGTCATTAGGCAAGAGTCAAACACCCAACCTACTCCTTAAGCCATCCCTCGCCCACCGAACTGAAACAGTCAAACTTACCTATACAACATTACCTATTTGGAAAAATAAAGAACCACAGAATTAACTCAAGGTAGAAGCACTCTGAGTCAGTCAGGCACCGACTTTAATGTGAATAGTCACTATTTATGAGAAATTTCAGTCAGATCGGGTCTTTTATAGTGTTCATGAGCCTCATTTGGCATAAAACGGACTTGACTCATCAATTCCTAGTAAATTCTGTTTTACGACGTCGCCATTCCTCGTGTATATTAAAAATGCAAATTTATGCAAAATGCAATTGACCTTCGAGCAGGCAGCCCTACCCGATGAGAGTTTTCCTTCGTTTTACGTACGTAGCTGTATACGTTTAAGGGTAGCATCCTTCTGTGCATATTTATTTATCAACTTAAGGAAAACTTAGATAACTAAATTCTAGGGTACAATACAATACATAGGTGCTCCATTTTACAAGCAGCCAACTACTGCTTGAACAAACCTACCTACTGTTAGACATCTAACAGTAGGTATATAATGATTATCATACAATCTGTTTAAATTGATAGTGAACAACAGTTAAAACTATGTTACTAGACTTATATATAGTATGGCAAGCGAAGCTAGAAAGCTATTAGTATATTAACGATGTATATGCTGCTGTTAAATCTGATATAGCTTTTTAGATTAGGGATACCTACCCAAAAACCAACAAAACAAGGACTAGGTCCAAGTGTGATTAGATTTTTAAAACTGGTTCCCCATAAGACAACCCCATACTGCAGCCAGGTATAAATATATCCGTAAAGGCTTGTTCCATGTTTGTTCAACGCACGAAGTTCCGTGTCATTTAGCTGCCCTTAAACAGCTGTTAACACTATAAGCCGTAGATATATCGGTGACAGGTTATATTGAGACCGAATCACACAAAACCCTAAACAAAACCCGAGCGATAAAACTCAAGTACTCAATAAACCCAAAGTCGCAATAAAACGAACAGAACAAATAAATTATAAGTAATCCACACTATTTTAGAGCTGCGCAACATCAATCGAGTCAGTTAGACATTAACATCCGTCACGTCGACTCGATTATGGAGACGAGTCGAGTCCACTCAATTGATTATTACATTTTGTTTTTGCCAAATTCCATTTTTGAACGGTTTAGAAATACAATTCTGATGCAAAGAGAAGAGTTAAAATGTCTTTATATATATAAAGGATTTTAATATTAGCTTTGTGTATTTGGTCATATTTAAAATAATATATTGAATTATTGTACTTTTTTTGATGCCGAATATGTATTCTTACTATAATATTAATTATTTCGGCGGACAATTTACATTTTGATTTTCTATTTGAAGTCAGTCAAGTAATAAATCGAATATGTTCTAACAAATCTACATAATATAATTCTAAAACATTAAAACTTGACTTCATAATTGAATACAATTCACACAAGCACTATTCAAACGAAATTTGTTACGAAACTCGATTAAATTTGCCCGGGATTATTCGATTACGAACACACTCACCCAATAAGAGGTTCCTATCACCCACTCAAACTTTCAGCAGCTTTCGATCTCTCGCGAATAGATAACGTATAACGATAAACCCCCATTCGATATTTATGCGATTGTCTGCAGGTATAATACCATCTCCGAAACGGTAACTCACGTCGACAATAACAATTTATATCGATACCAAACGGTTATTGAATAGTCCATCGATTACGATTCTCTGAATCGAAAATCGAAACTTACAACATTAACTTTACCGCTCGCTTTCCGCACTACCTTCCTAATTTAAATAACTTCTTATTTCTAAATTTTCAAGTCTATAATAAGGCCTTTCGTAAACTGTGAAACAACCCACCACAATACGTGATACAGAGACGCGAAGTATCGCCTGTACCTATGTATATTACTTAAATAACTCTTACGTGTGGTAAGTCCATGAAAAATCTTTTTATGAGTCGCAGAGTTATTTAAGACGATGAGATGTTACATTTTAATTCATTTTTAAGGTTCCGTAATTAACATAATTAATTAGCCGTGTTGGCTAAGTGGGAGGACACTCGACTTTCATTCCGAAGGTCGTGGGTTCAAACCCCGCCACGCACCTCTGGATTTTTCTTCTTGAGAAATTTATGTGCGCTTTAAACACGTGCTTTAACGGTGAAGGCAAACATCGTGAGGAAACCGGCATGTTCTGAGAACTTTAAAAAAGAGTTTGAAGGGCATGTGACATTCACCAACCCGCACTTGGCCAGCGTGGTGAATTAAGGCCTAATCTCTCTCGTCAAAGAGAGAAGTCCCTGTGTCCCAGCAGTGGGAACGTTAATAGGGTGATGATGATGAATTAACATAATTAAAAAGACAAATTATTATATTAAAAAGAGAAATAATATATATAAAAGTTTTTAGTTTTTCTCCAGTCCATCCAAAGGTTGTCTGGAAGAGATCACTTTTAGTGATAAGGCCGCCCATTGTTACACTATTATTTAATATTTAGTTCTTAAGCATTGTTCTGTTGTATTATATATTTTTATGTGTTTCAATAAAGAGTATTGTATTGTATTGTATTGTATAAAATATCAGAACAAAAAACTGACCTTAAGAGTTTCTAATCTCTTCTTTGCTCTAGTGTAAAAAGTAAAGCGATACGATATACATAATATTTATTTCCTCTTTATCTATAAGTTTGTTGTAAAATCAAACAACGGAAATAAATGATTTTGTATCTTGTTTCATCACTACTTTATTAATAATAATAACATATTCCTAGACAAATATTTTAATTTTTACAACGAAAGGACATAAGATTCTTCACAACAAAGTCTCATAACGCGAATTCTATAAACCATAACATAATTGAAAATTTAAGAAAAAACCCCAAATCCAAGGCCTTAGTTTCCTTAAAAGTATAAAATCATATTATTTTGTAATGTGCACGTTATCAAACATGTCCAAGAACACTCGCGCGAAAGTCACCTCTCATACGAAAAGAACTAAATTGAAATCGATTCAACCGTTTCGGAGCTATGATGCCACAGACAGACGGACACGTCAAATTTTAAAAATGAGGTCTTAAGTCTTACTTAACCTACAAGAGTAATGATATCTTGAGGTTTTAATGATGAAGAGCCAGTTCCGCCGCCGGCCGCCGCTACTCTTCTACGCAAATATTAAGATCATTTAGTTATGCACATATTTTTGCATAAAGAATTCATTAAATATGTTGTCAACCGTCATTGGAAACTATGCTTTCAATGTATCAACTTCATATTTTAAAGTTGATTATTAAACTAATTCTTTTCACGGCAATTATTTTGTTTCGTCGTAAAAACTATCCTTAGACAAATAAATTTAATAAAAAAAATTGGCTAAATTATTATTTTTTAAATTTTAGTAATACGCTTACCTTTACATTTTGCATTAATTTTTGTATATTATTAAATCTATATCAATAATTATATGAGCTTTAGTGCAATACATATATCACTAATTTTTACTTTAAGCTTACTCTAAACTTATACACACATGAGTAAAAATTTACCAAAAATCCACCGAGTTCTGGTTAGTAGGTAGTTTAAGTTGAAATTTAGGGATTGTTTTCTTCTAAACTACTACACACATCCAAATCGACACTTATCATCAAGTGAGATTTTGGACAAACATAAATATTTTTGGAAAATATAAAGTACCTACCAAATATCCAAATATCCTGCAAAAATCATCTTAATCACACAACACTAAATCTCCTAGGTTACAATAATAAAAACAACAAAAAAAAATTGCACCAAATAATATGACCTCCTTTTTCGTAAGTCGGTTAAAAACATCACACCGTAAAACTACAATCACAAAAATATGTCGACAAGCCGATACAGAATTTTCATTTAAACGACTGATTTATTATAATTCCGATACATTATTTGAATGACACAAGAATTCAATTCGTATATTATTCCTCTATGCAAATTCCGTGAGTTATTGTCGAGCCGGCGAGTATATCACGACGGATCACGCTACACCGTTACGTTATTCGATGAATTTATCGAAGTCGACGAAATCGATAATTAACGCAAGTTATGTCGATATTGAAATGTGTTTTCTAAATGGTGATTAGGTTCGCATACTTTTACTGTCATTAACGGTTATTCAATTCTGTTATTTGCAGATCTGAAGCCTAACATAGTTTGCATATAGGACAACCTATGAGACACGGTGGGCGAAGGTCTTGAGTGCAGCATGTTTCGGGTTTGATTCCCGCTGATATACTACATAGATACATATAAAATGTATCACTGTTACCTGATGCTGTGTGAATTGTCCCGAAATATGATCTAATATATAAAATTTCCATGTCACAATGTTAGTAACTGTACTTCTCCGAAACGGCTTAACCGATTATTATGAAATTTTATAAGCATGTAAATTGAAATTCAGTAGGTCTAAGACTCGGCTACAATCTATTTTTTATTTTGCAAAACAACGTTTGCTGGGGTCAGGTAGCTTTCACAGTCTCAATTGAAGCACTTCAACTTTTCATAAAAAATTCTATATAAAAATTCACCGTTGAAACCTCTGGAGTAAATAAAGCAAAAAATGAGAATGATAAAACAATATTAATGTTATTTATGGATATTTTACGGTCCATCACCTCAAAGGTACTCCTTACATTGACTTTATGGGCCATAAATCTAACGATATAAACTTTATAGTTTCCAAATTAATCGACACAATCACTAACACGCCTAATCGATACCATTTTATTCGATTATTGAAATCGGTTAGATCGGATATTGATTTAAAATCGCTATTTAAAAGCTATAAAATCGATTTTGGTTTCAAATGTCTTTATCGATAACCGTTTTTTCGTTTACGATGTAAGGTAGTTATTGCTGTTAGTTATTTTAAGGAGTTTTTTTTATGTTTAGGGAATTGGGCTGTTAAATTTCCAATATACACCATTATGCTACCATTTAATATTATAGACACAACGACAGTAAATTTTACTTAAACTAATGTATTATTAAGTTATATAAATTAATTAAATACTGGAATTATACAAGTCACATTTAATGGGTACCTAATAATTTATTCATGGGGTTAGAAAAAATCTCAAGTAAGAAATATAAATATATATCTAATGTATCATTATATATGAATTTACAAAAAAAATTTATCTATGTAGTTTATTAGGCACCTAATTACTACTCACTAAATACCCATACCTAGTACAAGCTGTGCTTAGTTAAGTGTTAGGTGATAATGTGTGATTAGTCCGGAGATATTTATTTATTTTATACTAGCGGGCCGGCCCCGGCTTCGCACGGGTTTTTATTAAAAAAAAATCCCCGGCAGTTATTCGATTTTTTCTCGCCTTTTAAACCTTCCCTAGACCTCCACGAACATTTTAAACCCAAAATCAGCTCAATCGGCCCAGCCGTTCTCGAGTTTTAATCAGACTAACGAACAACAATTCATTTTTATTTATATAGATTACGGTTTTAGTACGTTTATTAATATCAAAAGAACTTAGAAAAAATGATTTATTGGGAACACTTTATACCTACATTAGAATTAATCATTCAGGACAGTTCTTTTTAGATTTATTAAAATACAATATATTATTCTTAATAAATAAATGCCTACACTTCACAAAAAAAAACACTTATTCTTTATAATACGTTAAACACTATTTTGCTTTGTTTTATTAATATAAAACACCCCAAACATTATCAACTCGGTCAAAATATAATAATATCGTCACCCCACGAACAAAGTAGCATAACTCAAAAATCAACAAAAATGAGCTACGAATAAAAATGCCACAGTAAAATTACGACGAAATAAAATGGCACAGTATAATTATGACGGAATAAAATGGCACAGTATAATTATGACGGAATAAAATGGCACAGTATAATTATGACGAAATAAAATGGCACAGTATAAGTAAGACAAGTCAGCGTTAGTGAGGCGCGTGGGCGCGACCTCGCTGACCCGCGTCCGCTGCACTTTACGAATGAAACGCGACACCGCTTCTACGTAGATTAATGCCAGTAGTCTCAATGATACCAGACTAGTGTAGTTTACGTCTATATTAGGTGATTTATACAGAGTGTTTCACCTGTTATGCTCATCTGTGGAAGTAGAATGTCGGTGGAATTCTGCACTCTCAATAAAATAATAACAAAAAAAAATCTACATTAGATAAAACACCAAAAAAAAATGTTGAGTGCTTTGTGTCTTTTTGTGTTGTTGGGTGGATTGTCCAGAAATATTTATTTATTTTAATTCTACCACGAAAACGTTGGCGAGACGACCTTCAGGACTTTTGGGAAAGTTGGTGGCAAACAGATTTGTAAGGGGATTGTTGGAGGGAGTTGGGGAAGGCTTTTGCCCAGCAGTGGGACAACATAAGCTAATAAAAATAAGAAATCTACCTTTACTTGGAATAAAACTTATGTTGATGACTTTGAAATCCAATCGATTCATATTTTGGTATACTCATACCCAGATTTGAAGAAAAATGCTCCATTTTACTTTTATATCATTGTACCCTACACGAAAAGCGAAAATCAAGCCTATAAAATTATAAACCTCAAATGGACTTGCACCACCTTAAGTAATAAAGAACTTAATTAACGTACTTTTATAAAACTTGTATTAAATTTTACAACGCTGGTATTAATAATAAAAGCTGTCACTAAACTATGTTTATACTTTTACAACTATTTCTCGTACTATTATCCGACTTAGATTTTGATTGAGAATAAATCTCACTACAAAATGTTTCTAGCCATGCGACTATTGTTCAGCGAGGTCGTGAGACCTAGACTGACTGATCGTTAAGCTCTTATAGGAATTAAGGTATTCGCTCATTCAAAATGTTTACGATTAATTCATTACATTTAACAAAACAGAAAATGAAAAAAGTCCATTTATTGTATTTGTCATGATTCCGTTATATCAGTTTTCTCACTAATTATCAGCTCAGGTTATATCGAGGTTAATATAATCAAAGCAACAACAGCTTGCTCCTGTTAAGACCACCCGAATCATCGCATACGAATACCACAGCCTATAAAAATTCGTCGACAGCATTTACCACAGATTACATAACTCCATAAAATCGTTTTACGATCGCTTCTCTCCCTAAAATCTATTTTGGATGATTTATTGGAAATTTCTTTCAAAATTTTAGAGGGCGGACTACATTGAAAATATCGATCCAACTCAAATAGAGCCAAATAAACCCGATCACTTAAAATGGAAATCATGAATTGTTCTGAGATGAATAAAATCGAATTAAAGAAGCTAAAATAGCGTTTAAAAGTCATAAAACTTTTTATTGTTGTAAACTTAAAAGGTCCATGCGCATTTCTTTATAAAGGACGCAAAACGAGAAGCAAAAAACATCTTTAATGAATAGCAAGCGATCCTTGTAAAGTTTACGACTGATAAAATCAGTTATAAAACTTCATAGAGTCGTAAATTCCGTGGCCATCGGACAGCGCTTCAAGACGGGAGCTATTCGGGAGTGGATAAGTCACGCTCGGGTGTGTTCGGGCGTATTCGGCCGCGCTCGGCTCGTGAACATTAGCGCTATGTTTGTAAACACTACTTTAACGCCGAATCGACGGATTTTTATTTTACTACTTATCGGTTTTATGATACGGTAGCAGAGATGTGATGGATTCGAGGTTGTGGGGTGTCGATTATTCGGACAAAGGCTATAAAGTTTAGTTTACGACTGTTTGACCATAAACCGGGACAGTGTTGCCTGGTTTCAGTAAATGTGTTCTGATTTTTGTTTGACGTATTCACAAAAAGACATTTGAATAGTAGCTATTATATATTTTAACGAAACGTATTTTTAATTACTGGTCATATAATACATTATACAAAATATATTAATATTAAAATAAATTATAATTTAAAATGACAACATAAAAGTCTACCAGCTTACGCTACAATAATTCCTCGCACATGCTAGAAACAGCTCAAACGCGCTTTCAAAGCCTGTCTCATAATTTTAACAAAAAACAAAAACAATAACAGCGCAATTGATTTACAACAGCGTATTGTTATATGTATTACAAAACTAACAAATATTTCATGCCTCGTCATTTCAATGCGGCCGTAAATCTTTGAAAAAATAACAAATCACGGGGCATAATAACTTCCGCCGTGAGCACTGTTACTGCTATTGACTCTGGAGCGCCAATAAACTGACACTGGAAGTCGAGAAACCAGACCTGATTTTACTACTTCTCAAGATATAGAACTTTACATAAGCATATCCTCATATTAACACTGATTACTGGCATTACTTGGATGCAGTTATTTAATTTACTTTGAGGTTTTTGATGACGGACACTAAAAAGTTTAAAAATTCTGTACTACATACTTAAAATTTACTTTACGCGCAAACAAAAGATATGGTATTGGTGTTTTTTATATTTACTGCATTTTGTCATAATAAGGAATATATCATTTAGTTTAGGAATTATTCGTTCAAACGAAACTATACTGAATTTTAATGTTAATCTACTATAAAACCTCAAATAATTTGATTCAAATTAATATTATGAACATATTATTATGTCACTTTCTACACCTAGATAGACTTTAGATAGCTTGTGTTTAGGAGTCACATTCCCATTTCCTCTAATAATATATATTATACTATTACTATTACCTACTAGCTGACCAAAGCAAACGTTGTTTTGCAAAATGAAAAAAATAGATAGTAGCCGATTCTCACACTTACGGAATGCGCATATAAAATTTGGTACAAATCGGTAAAGCCGTTTCGGAGGAGTAAGGTAACTAACATTGTGACATAACACCTATGTCTACAAAAATATCGGTTATTATCACAGCACCGTACACAGTAGCAGGCCTCATGTCGTAAAGCGACTAACCGTCAGCGTCATTTTGCGGTAACAATTGTCATCTCACGCGTAAAAACGCCCATAAACTTGTGAATGATTGTTAAAGCGTAAAATCCAAGTGACACCGCGTCGGTGTTCTACGAAAAAAAACAGCAAAACTATTATAAAACCTTTTATAATAAATACCCTACTAAATTTATGAGGATTTACACTCAAAATGCCATATAAATGTATGTATATAAACTTAGCTTCATTAAACGGGATTCGTTTGAAGCAGCAATTTGAAATGTTTGTAATTATGCTTGTATTTAAAAGGGAGATGTTGGACCACCTGTTAAGCTTGTCATAAAGAAGAACCACAAGGAACAGGACCCTCCGAAGTTACGCAACCGACAAAAGGCAATGCCATGAAAGAAAGCAGTTGTAAATCAAGCTTAAAATGGGCAATAAATTAGGCTAAACTATGGCTGAGTTTTTATTATTTTTCAGTTAGCTCATTGTGCGTGGTGCTGTCGATTTGTCGCAGTTGGGATGGTGTATGGATGTGGACTGGTGAGTTATGACAGTTCTGGACTCTTTGATTCTTATCAGAAGGTTCTTGCATAATTTAGTTAAAAGACGTCAATGACAGAATTCAAGGGATCGAAACATAGAACATAGATGGGTTGGTCATATGTTATTTGTTATAACAAAATTTCAATAGTAATAACTAAATTTAATTTTAAAACAAGTGAAGAGTCGAATATAGAGGTAGTAAACTCAATCTTGGCAAATCAATGTTGATGAAGATGCTTCATATGTTTGAATAATAAGACAAACTATTTTGTCACCAATTCAAACTGTATCTTGTTTAAAAATTGATTGATGCCTGTAAGATTATATCATATTTAGAACCGAGGACTACTAAGCCTTTTTGATTATATTTTTTTAACTAATCATTAATTATCGAAAATAATCATAGTACCTATTGTTAACTAATATGGAGAAAAATTTTTCAATTTCTGAAAGTTATCAAGGATATTTGCTTTATTATATTTGATATTATAGTTTATTATTAACTATAATATCAAATATAATAAACATATTTGTTTACTATATTATTATTGTGTAGATTTTCGGCGTACGATTATGCAACATGATGTCCAAAATGAAGGGCGCGACGGCCGGCCCTCAGTCACTCACTGCAGCGCCCATTACAACTGACAAAAACGCGTTTAATAGCGAAAATAAATATTATTTATCGTTTCACGGTGCCTTAGTTTCATACAAAAACCTGTGAGTTATTAGTTTTTACATTTGCGTTTTGTAAAACGCTTTTTCTATGGCCATAACTTTATATTTATTGCTGGTTTAGTAGAATAAGCCGAGTCGTCATGCCGCGCTCAATTGTTATACAAATTAGGCTTGTCATCGGACGAAAACAGTCGTATTTTGAAGCGCTAAAAGTTCAAAATATCTCCAGTTTTTTTTAAAAAGCTGTTATCATTATGTGTTTGATTAAATGACCGTGGCTTTCTGATTACGTAATTGAGACAATATTGCTCGGATCCAGTTGAAATGGAACTAGTTATACTTGTTTAGTGTCACATGCATTTGATTCGCTTTTATAAAGATTCAATACAAGATTATATAAGGGTTAAGTTTAAAACTTCTGACTAAATTAACAGTCGAGACAAAGGTATATCAAACTTATTGTAAGTAATCTGTTCACATAAAATTGAATAATTTAAGAAACTGTACTGTGTATGGCTATCATCACGCCTATGATGTCAAAAGTCAGAAGATTTTAGGTTTTTTAAATAATTTTTATTTTATCATTATTGAACAAACAGATTGGCCTTCTGATGGCAAATTCTCGTGCTTATGATTAAATCGATTCTTAAGAAAATCAGTCTACCGAATTTAGATATGTATATGTATATCTTAATCGAACTCGAGAATTCCCTTCCTGGTCTCATATTATAATCATAAATTTTATATACAAAAAAAATATTGCATAAGTATCAGAAAAGGTTAAAACACTTAAACTGTTTCAAATAAAAATAATAAGAAACCGTAGCTACAATCTGCTTTACAGACGCAATCCGCGGTCGCGAGTTCGAGCCCCGCTGGCCGCATGTATTTTTGCACTATCTACCTCTAGGACACTCACCGTTATCATTAGTGCTGAGCCAGCGGTAGGAAGGTCGCGGCTGCTGCTTGGAGCGCATTCTACCAGCGCCCGACTGACACTCGGCCGATCATCTGAAAAAAATATCTGCCATTATTATACCACACAGAGAACAAGTATATTTAAATATTAACTAGTGAGAAGAAAACTAATTTCTATAGTCTCAAAACGTCAACAAACACAAATACTCCGTTTTTATATACCTAGATAAACATGAACTAGATTTTAATGTTGATTCAGTGTTTAAAAAGATTGTCTCATATTTTTATTGTACTGCATAATCATTATAGGGCTGTCGAAAACTCCACTATTAGAATGGGCTTTTTATTTCAAGCAGAAAATCTGGCTTCGTAAAATGGGTCACTTCAGCTTATTGATAGAAATTTAATCTTACAACGTCATTTTGTTGCTCTTAATTTTTTGAATATCATTCTGATACTGACTGTTAAATATTTTCTTGAAAAAAACTGTGATTTTAGGGTTTTGTCAGGCACTCTCTGCCTGACAAGACCCTAAAAAGATTTTTTTCTGAACGCAGGCTTGACAGCTCTCTCTTTGACAAGACTCAATCATGAGAAGTCTCGACAACGTATCTCTTTGCCTTGTCCAAAACTCCAGACTAAGGAGTCTAGTGTTTTAAATCTGCAGGAACTAAATGTCATATTTCACGTCCCGTTGCGTTTGCTACCATCTTAAATTAGAGCCCATTCTAATTAACAAAAACGCCCGCTCGATTTCCTCTGTCACATAAATCACCCCAAAATACTAGATAATAATTAAAATGTATGACAATTATTATTTATGGCCCGTAAATGTTGGAGCCGGTCCTTTTCGCGTGATCCGAACCCTTTAGTTTGGGGGTGGTAGTTACGTATTATCATTTATGGTAAGGTGAAATACTGTAGACTGACATTTATTTTATTTAATATAGAAAGTTATGAAGATATTTCATGTTTGCTAGATGGCTCGAGACTCTATTCTACCAAAACATACTTTTTAATGAAGTAATATGGGTGCTGTTTTTTTTCTTCATTCTTTTAAATTGCTAGGTTGGTTCTCTATTGGGGTCGCTATCAAATATACCATATATTTCATAATGTTAAACAACGACAAGTTAATAATACTTCTAAATCATTTTAACTTGATTTGAGAGAATCAAAGTGTGGTGACCTAAATTAACTTGCCAGACATAATTTACATTATCAACGTCCACTGCAGATATCATTAATAAATACTGCAGATGTGTTTTCACTAGTTCTCCAAAACAAAAAAAAAAACTAGGATAAGTCTATTATTCAACATAGCAATAAGTTCTAAGACATTTTTTTTTAAATCCCGGAACTGGCCTATTCATTTAGACAAAGTAAATTCGCAACAAAACAAAAACAAACAAAATGCAACTTGCACAACATTCACCAAACACTTTTGAGTTAAACAATGAGACAAAGCCACTTTCTATTAGCTCCGTTTCTATGCTCTGATCAGGTAGCGATCTGATCCCTCGCTAATAGGCTTAGCTTTTGGCATTTAATGGCATGCACAAAATGTGCATTTGCTTCAATACTGTTCCATTTCTTCATTTCATTTGATTTTACGAGTTCACTATGTAGATACTTTTGTTTTCTGGAGGAATGGTGAGGAATGACCCAAAAATGTATGTCACTTTTAACTTAAGGGTATTTACAAGTCAACTTCGTCTCAATTTTTATGACTTACCAATATACTTATTAATAATAACTAATATGCTGCTAATATAATTAAGCTTAGTATGTTATGATTATTGTAATAAAACATTGTTATCTGCTACTAGGTAGCTTCATTAAGAGTTAGAAAGTACTTTGTTTTGTGGTTTCATGTGATGATGATTTTTGAATTTACAGGTCTTGTTTTAAAGCATATTTGATGTACGTTTTGAATTTTGAAGTTTTATAATTTAAGACATATGCTCTGAAAATTTGTTTTTTCTAATAAGGACCTTTAAACGAAACTCAGCACATGTTAATCCCTCGATGGCTTCTGGCATCAAACGTCTAATTCCCTCAATGTCCCATGCTATAAACGTTATTAATTGCTACAAGCGGGATTCACCAGTACAAGAAAGCGAAAATAACTGTCACTATTTGATGAAGTTCTTCATTAGGAATGCTCGATAATAAAGTAATTTCCAGGTCCTGGGCAGGTGCCGCTCAGGCGGCCATATCGGCTGTCAAAAACTTGTAAAATATCGCCTTCGGTGGAGTGAGAGCCGCGGGCGAGGCGTCCCTCACAAAGATATCTGCAAGATTTATACAGCCTTCCACAATAGGGCACGTTTTAATTCTTTTCATACGACAGATTTATGTACGGGCAGATGCGTCTGCTGACTGGGAGATAACTGCCACCCTTTGATAATGGAGCTATTGATATCATTGGGTTAAGTTGTTTGGGCCTATGGGGTGAACTACTTTGTGTGTTCTTTCTGACAGTGACGTTTTATATTCAATTCGTTTCAGACTGAAGAAATTTTTACTATTAATGAATGGTTACATAACATAATCACCCCTATTATAGGTTCCTACTGCTGGGACACAGGGACTTCTCTCTTGAAAAGAGAGATTAGGCCTTAATTCACCACGCCATACTGGCCAAGTGCGGTGAATGTCACATGTCTTATACACCCTACAAAGTTCTAAGAAGATGCCGGATGACGGATTCCTCACGATGTTTGCCTTTACCGTTTAAGCAAGTGTTTTAACGACAAAAATTGTTTTTTTTTTAAAGTGTGAGCTCTCAATGTTTACTATGGGCTCATGATTTTCTGAATACCAAATATGACAAATCTCTACGATATTCCTATCCTTTACGATATTATAAATCTTTCAATAGAATAAATTGAAGTTGAGTCAGCTGGATATTGTTTTGTCTTTAAACGACTGTCAAAGTCAATAAGCGAGGTCGTTTGCGAATTTGACAACCATATACCATATGTAGGTAGGTACATATGTTTTATTGTTTTGTATTTGTATAAATAAGGTTTTTACCCATTTAATTAGTAATTTATTCCACAAAATACAACATTTGCTTTTAAGTACATCTTATTGTGTTTATGAAAACTATTTATATACCTAGTCACTAGCTACTGAATGCCGACAAAAGAATGACTATGAAACAACTATGGAATTCAAAAGTAACGACCTATTAATACCGGATCCAATAATAAATTAATAGATACAAAGAAAAAGATAGAAGTTCATCAACAGAAGCCCGTTCCAACAATATTAACACTAAAGCCTCAACGCTTTTAATTTACAGAGTCGACCATCAAAATATTGATCACTCCTGAAATAGATATTATAACTGTTAGGTGTTCAATCCATAAAAGTAAACGTATTATCAAACTCCTCACTCAACCAATTAATACCCACTAAAATGAAATAAGTTGAAAAAGGAGGTAATAATACGATCTCTGTCGGACCACTTAATAAATTGCCTGGTATGGAGTAAAAAAAGTATAAATCGAGTGACCAATAACAGTATAGTGTGGGGTTTATGGTGATGCCCTTGAGTTTGTTATCGGGACGATTCTTTATTGACACTATAAAGTGGGAACACACGCTCCCGCTCCGCGCCCCGCCGCCGCGTCCGTCAGTCCAGACGATTCCGATAATCGACTAAAATATTGCGATTGTTGATATTGAAACGCTTTCGACTTTTTGACTTCAGGTGCTTGAACTTCGCAGAGCACTTTTAGTAGGTAATAATAATAAATTGTGTCTGGTAAACTGTTTCTTTGGAGATACATTTCGCAAATTGACCCCAAACAGTCATCAACTCGCATGATGACTAATTAAAAAATAGGTTTCTGTTTAGTATCAAGATACGTTACGTAACGCAAAACTTAAATTCACTGTTTTTATCTTGATTTTTCGTGTTGTAACAAAATACATGTACAATATTTGTAAATAATCTAAATAATGGACTAATAGTTTTTTCGCCACCTGTAGTAGCCACCAATAGTACTATCATAGAACAATAATACATAAATATTAAGATCAATCTACATCAAAAGCTCTAACCTTGTGCGCGTCATAGTTATATTCGAACAAAATTTCTCGTGATTAATTTATTTTAAATAAATTATAATTATTTGGGCTATGCTCGGTGTTTCTCTACGGGATCGAATTAGGAATGAGGAGAGCGGAACGCGGGTCACGGACATAGCCAAACGGATTAGTTCTTTGAAGTGGCAGTAGGCAGGCCATATAGCAAAAAGTTCTCGAATGGAGACCACGGATCGGCAAGCGCAGCGTTGGACGTCCACCAACTAGATGGACGGACGACCTGGTGAAGGCTGCGGGCTCACGGTGGATGCAGGCCGCTGCCACCAGAAACTACTGGAGATCTTTGAGGGAGGCCTATGTCCAGCAGTGGACGTCTTACGGCTGAGATGATGATGATGATTATTATTATAACAGGTATCTGTAGGTACCTGTTATAATAATAATCTGCGAAATCGGTGCGTTCTGATGAAAAGCAGAGAGATTGCTCAAATAGTAATTTATACAAGTGATTATTGTAATGGCATCGCTATATCAGTTCCATATTGTTTGGCCCTGTTTTACGGCCGTATTATAGTGTAATATAAATATTACACTTCAGTAATAAAACGAGGCTATAGCGTGGTGGCAAATTATTGTAAGACTGGTCTTGAGTGCGCACGGTTTATAATTAAGGCAAGCCCAGTAGTCAAATCAGTTAGCTCACTAGTCAAAATAGACAATAATTATTATTATTATATATTGCGTACACAATTATTATAAATAACACAACATACCAAAATCTTTTTGTTTTCTAGAGAAGCCTTCATTTGACCACAGTCTCACTTGATATAAAGTGACGATGTGGTCTAAGATGGATAATTGTCGGTCTTATCGCTCAAGAGCGAGACAATGGTTAAATATGGAGAAATCTCAGTCAGTCAGTCACTGAGAGTTGTCAGTTGCCTTCATAGCTCATTTGATAATGTATTGGCGATTTAATTATAGTAACTTATGTATGTAGATATTAGATAATATTCAGCCTGTTTCTCAAAATTTCGCTCAAATCTGTTCAGACATTTCATATCTATAATTCAATGAGTATTGATGATTTTAAAAAGTGTGTTCTATATTTATACTTAATGGTAACAAGGATAACAAAAATAGTTATAATCTTGGAAATTGTTTAAAGATAATTAGTACATAATTATAAAGGGCTTTGTACTATAATCGCGAAATAAAATTTATAAATAATTAATCCCAATATTTATTTAATTATTCAGATTAGCGATTAACAAACTCTCCGTTTATAACCCAGCTTAAAACTATAAGTATAATCCTATAAGTACAGTATAAGTAAACTATTATATAAGTATGAGAAGGTATGCGCAAACGCAAGAGAGCTACTTAGTGATTTAAAAGCGAAGTGTCGCGACGTTTGAAGTCCCAGCCCCGCTCGACTCAATAATCGTTAAGACATCGTTAAGACAAGGCGCGTTAATTCCATATAAGCAATAAAAAAATACTTCACCATTTGATGGAAGTTAAATTGGTTTGTGTTATTGCTACTAAATTTCGTTTTAAAGTTCCGTTGGTTGGTGGTTTATAAATATTTAACATTTACATTAGTTGCCGGATTAATGATTGAAATTAAGTGCCAAAACACACGTACCACACGACAAAACGTCGCAACTACATCGCAACGACAACGCATCGATATTTTCAAGACATTGTGATACACTCAAACATTTCACGAATGCTAGGTCAAAGACCATTTTACAACGATGTATTTAATTTCTTTTAACATTGTTTGTCATTATGAAGTCATTTTTGCAAATAAATTATTTTTTTCTTTTATCCTTTATCCAAAAACATGTCAAAATGTAGTTTATTCGGTGTGGGCTCGCCCACGTGGCTCGTCAGCCTGCCTCGTATTAATCAGCTCACAATGGACGCGGCCCGTCATAAATCTGTGCTATCTGCATCGTCTCGCGTTACGACATTGTCTTCATATCAAATTGAGAGACCTTCGAATCAGACAATATGTTCTTATTTTGTGTTGGGTGTGATTTGTAACAAGTGTCGGATTGCCTCAACAAATCATAGATTATCAAAAACCAGCTTCCCGCCCGTGGCTTTGCCTGCGTAATAATAAATTATCGCTTCTCCTTTACTGGGAAAACATCTATATCCCTACCATATCTGACCCAAATTAGGGTTTGCTTCGCCAGAAGTGGTAAAATAAGAATATATTTATTTATATAATATGAAAAGTTTCATCAAAATCCATTCAGTAGTTAGAAAGAGCAACAAACACATAAGTACTTAGCCACTTACACATTTACTTTTCGCGCTTATAATATTATTAAGATTACGTTGTCGTACTGATTCCAAAGAGGTTTTTTTGTAATGTAGCAAATACCTAGTAAAGCTTAACTAAGAATTTAAAGCAACAGTAATTAATAATATAAGCGGTAAGCCTAGTTATTGTTACAGATACTTATTTATATACAATTTTATTACATTTAAAAAAACGGTTTTGCTAAATAAATGTTTGGATAAATTCAAAATATTTTAAGTCTTAAATCCGACCATAACAGTAGCAATCTATGTCTATTTTATTAAGTATGTTAGATGTCTAGTATCCGTAACATAAGCTAAGAGCTAGGAGCTAGATGTTGTGAGAATTGTTGTGGATTTGAAAAACAACTACTCAAAAGTTTAGTCAACCCTTTACTCAGTATTAAAATGACTCCTTCTTTTCTATATACAAGTACATAAATATTTCAAAGTTTGATATCAAATTTACTACAAACCTCCGAATCAGAGTCCGCCGTCAAACGCCAGCACTCATAAATTCAGTGACATATCGTCGGAACACCCACCTCACCCTCAAATAAACACCTTAAAACATAGCCTTAGAGCTTAAATTACTCTGCAGTGTCTTCGTGCATCGTGTCTCGTATTAATGTCATTTGTTTTTTAATTTATCGATGAATATTTTCCTGTATTACAGTCGTCGATTTCGAGAAATGGGCGATGGTCGGTGTGACGTGTTGTCTATTAGACGTCCTATGTCCGTGGGAGACTTCTGAATGACACAAACAAAACGAGTGTTGGCTAAGTGGTCGTCGGTTCAAACCCCGCCACGACCCTATGGGTTTTTCTTCTTGAAAAATGTATGTGCGCTTTAAAACACGTGATTTTACGGTGAATAATAATTATTTATTTATTTCCACAAATAAAATAATTTCACGTAAATCACCATTTACAATCAACCTTAAAATCAAATTACAAACTATGAAAAATAAATTAGTGCAATCTAGATTGAATATGGTGAGCCGTAGATGCAAACATCGTGAGGAAACCGGCATGTTCTGAGAACTTTGAAAAGTTTGAAGGACATGTGACAGTCAACAACCCAGCCTTGGCCAGCGTGGTGAATTAAGGCCTAATCTCTCTCGCCTAGACAAAAGTCCTTGTGTCCCAGCAGTGGGAACGTTAATAGGGTGATGATGATGATGACTTCTGAATGTTTCCTAGAAGCTGGATCCGTTAGGGCATTTGATTGTTATTTATATTTTAAGGCGCGGTAATGGGGCTGGATTATTGATTGTGTTTGTTATAGGCATTTATGCGTGATTTATAGAGATAGCAGATTTTATTAGTGGAGCTGATAGTCGATTATGTATGAAATTGATTTTACCGAGCCGAGATAACATAGATCTAACAATACGCGCATTTCCTTCCATAAAATCCGACCGACATAAAATTTTAATGGTTATTTAGATATGCCAAATTGTGTCTCATATCCATACTAATCCATCCATAGGTACTTCTATAATAATATAATATATGCGAAAGTAACTCTGTTTGTTTGTTCTTATTTCACTCAAAAACTACTAAACCGATTTAAATTTAATTTGGTACACAGATTCTCTAGAGCCTGAGAAAGGGACATAGGCGACTATTTACCGCGGGAAAATCCATCATAACAAAGTCAAAGTCAAAGTCAAAACGTTTATTTCCTTAGAAGCACATAGCCTACATGGACAGGTCAACTTAAAATTAAAAACTAAATTGCTTAAATAACAAATATCAAGGAAATAAGGAATAACGCAAGTTAACCCCGCGGGGCACTTAACTACTAGTTCTTGATTAAGTAAACAGCTACTCGAACGATCACGTTGTAGGATTTTGTTTCAAACACAGATTTCAGACCTTTCTAACACTGGGCATGCTTCATACGATTATTGTGCATTATTTTAGATTTTATTGTATGTAGCACCCTCCATTTCCACCATGAAAAAAAATAGTCTATGTTACGTCAATAAATAACTCTACCTCTTTGTCCTGTCCACCCATCCATTCATAGATGTACAAAATCGCTAGAAATACTCCATTGGCTCTAATTCCGCTGTGACTTTCGCACCCCAGTAGAGGGTCAGCGCTGCTCCGCAGTTTCGTCACAAGCGCGAAACTTGTGAAAGAAAACGTCATAAATCTGTCAAATTTGACAGAACAGTTAAATTATGGACGAGCACTGAGTGATTTGTGTGGGACGCCGGCGATGGCCGCAAAAAATGATGGGACTTAAATAGACAATGGTGCTCGATGAGAGAATGGAGATGTGATAGAAATTATGTTTTTGTTGGTTTGGTGACGCACTGGTTGATAGTGCGGGGAATGTGCAATGTGAGGTTATCTTTTTGTATATAAATACATATTTCTAATTTAAGATAATATGATTTTGCACATACATAGTTCTTTATATAATGTTTGGACTTTACTTTCACACTGCATTGATGAATTTTAGTCATTAAATTGATTATCCTTAGACAAAGTAGATGTAAAAAAAGCTATCATTTGTAATTACCCAGTTCATGCATATTGTGTAAATAAAATAAAGTAAAGAAATATTTCCGGACTACTCTCACAGCATTAACTAACCCCAAACTAAGCAGGGCTTGGGTGTTAGGTGACTGATATACTACATAGATAAATATTTTTTTTTGTAAATACATATTTATGATACATGGAAAACACCCAGAGCTGAAACCAGAAATTATAGATCGTACAAAACCTGGCCCCCCGGCAGGAATCGAACCCTCTTGCGCCTCAAGCGGACCTTCGCCCACCGAGCCACAGAGGTCGTCAAATATTTTTAATCAAACTTTACTTTACTTTTACAAAAAAACTTTAGTAATTGGACACCTGTTGGTTTTCTTGCTGTGCCTGTAGTGGTGCATTGTACGTGTGAAGCCGTGGTCCTGATGATGCTTCATGCTGAAGAGAAACTTGTAGATTTGCTCGGATTTTTAATTCTGCATGTCGTAGGCGACTTTAAAACTTTACATTATTAGGTATATTATATGCAATATGATTTTTTTTTTGCTATTTTTTTTATTTCAAAATTATTGTGCTATTACTAAAAACTAGCTGTATTTGTATCATATAATTTTAAATCTAATTAATGACTATTAGGTACACGATAATGACCATTCAGGCGAGTTCAAATTTATTTGGCAAGTAACTAAGTTTACTTATTTAAAATGCCATTTTCTACAGTGTTTTTTGAGGAACAATGTTATTGGAAATGGTAAACAAAATTATTATATTACCAAGTTAGTACGCATTACTCAGAAGAAAACAATTCATTGAAACTTAAGACGTTTCAGAAATAAGATAGAATACAAGAATTAAATACAGCTTTAAACACCCAAAGCTTTTTAATCTCAAAGACAAAAGCTATTTTAAATCGCGTCATCGATAAACACGTCAAAAGGCAAATCCCCGCGATTCTGTCACGTGACGCGGCGGCCATGTTGGATTTATAATGTGACGCGGCGACGGCTTTGACAGACGACATTTAATTACGACCCCTCATTACCTGGCATTGGCTGATATCGACACCAGCGCGTTTAGATCATACGACACGACTTTACGTCTCGCGAAACGACCTAAGAAAGAACTGAGGCGTTCCTAAAAAATGCATGCATTCTGATCTTTGGTCGTAAGTGAATAAAGATAAGGAGTAGGTAAATTCGATGTAAACGATGATGTTGTCTTAGACAGTAATCAATAATATATATTACAGAATTATGTACCTATATAAAAATCTGTTTGACTGAAACAATATAAAATATGATTTTAAAACATGGCCATTTAATAAAGGCCATTAAATATTTTTGTTTATGTAAAATTTTCACATTCTACATCATTTACAAAAGCCGATACGATCAACAAAATCGCTCAAAATAAACAGCACAAGGCATGAAAAACGTTCAGTTTATTCGGCTCATTGGAGTTTATTAATAAAGCTTTAATTAAGATATCGCATGTCATTGATTAATTTGAATGATCGGCGGATAATTTTGTTGATTAAAAATATGTCAATTGGATGTATTGACGAGATCTGAGCGCTTTTGCAGCTTCAGTACGTTATTAATTTTTACTGCCCACGGCTTATTAATTTGAGGTCACTGTGAATATTACCAATATTTACTTGTACTATATGCGACGGTTATATTAAGGGATCTATCAGACAAAGCGGTCAGGGAGTCAAATGTTACAAACAAAAATTTCAGAAAAACTTTGATCGCAAAAAGATGGAGGTTTTGTCTGTTCACGTCCTTATGTGGTATGGTAATCCTCTGAATCCTTACACGTGACCTCCGGGTGGTGCTAAGAACAGTCTCTGTGTTTCGTAATGTGGTCCGGAGAAGCCATCTTTACCTTCTAGGTCTTCATGCTTCATCTTAGAGCACATCGTCACTTTACATCAGGGAGATTGTGGTCAAATGAAGGCTTAACTAGCATAAAAAAAAAGATATACAGATTATTTTTTATTACTCACATCTTACAAAGTAACAATGCAATAAGAAAATAAAAAATAAATCTATGAGTCATGGACGGTCTTATTGCTTAAAGCAATTTAAAAATTACAAATGGTTATGGACGGTGGTCACAAAGCTTCAACATGACTTTGTCTGTAAGATCCCTTATATTCCTTGAAATAAACTTCTAAATTTAAAATTTGAGAGATGACAAAGAACATAGAAATAAAGTAAAAGTACATTATAATTAAAGAATAAAATCGATTTTCTTTCTATCTTTCTTTCATAATTAGGTATTCTTGGTCTCAAATTTCAATTAAATATTTAAAAAACTATTAAAAATCAAAATGAATCAATATAGCTATTATATTTGATCTTAAATTAGAAGTGATACTTAAAAAGTCACAAATCCTTACCTAAGTTATGAAATGCATGCATGCAACCTATTTCATACGGGAATCGAACCCTTTGCTTTTTCCAGTTAAATCCTAGTTTATTTTTCAACTAGCTACACTATGAGGCAGCCAGATTCAAAACTGCAAAAATACTGTAACATAATATACTCGATATTTTTATCATTATGCACACGAATAACCAATAGGTTATCAATGACAGCTGTCAAAATAATGCTAAGTGGTAATGTATTCGGTAGGTGTGCCGAGGGCTCTTTGACGGCTAATTACGCGTGATCGCCCAACAATACCGCCACACTATCACCTGCTCTCGACTTCTAGTGCTTGTCACGTCTAGTGGCCGCTCTATGGCCATTCAGACGAAAAACTAAACCGCTAAACGCGTTAACGGTTTATTTTTAACCCCCGACCAAAAAAGTGTGGTGTTATAAGTTTGACGTGTCTGTCTGTCTGTCTGTCTGGGACATCATCGCTCCGAACGGATGGAGCCGCCTTATAGAGAAACTAAGAACACTCGCGCCAAACTCACCTTTCATACAAAAAAACTAAATTGAAATCGCTCCATCCGTTCGGGAGCTATGTCGTCCCAGACAGACAGACAGACACGTCAAACTTATAACACCCCTCTTTTTTAGTCGGGGGTTAAAAAGGTTATCATCATCACCCTATTAACGTTCCCACTGCTGGGACACAGGGACTTCTCTCTTGACGAGAGAGATTAGGCCTTTATTCACCACGCTGGCCAAGTGCGGGTTGGTGAATGTCACATGCCCTTCAAACTCTTCTAAAGTTCTCAGAACGTGCCGGTTTCCTCACGATGTTTGCCTTCACCGTTAAAGCACGTGTTTAAAGCGCACATAAATTTCTCAAGAAGAAAAATCCAGAGGTGCGTGGCGGGGTTTGAACCCACGACCTTCGGAATGAAAGTCGAGTGTCCTCCCACTTTAGCCAACACGGCTTTTTTATAAAAAGAAAATTTAAATTTAAAAAGGTTATAACCGTGTTTAACCTATGACTTTTTTGAATTCGAATGTATAGAGGTAGAATTTGTCTGTTTGTTAACTTGACACCATTTCATACAATTTTTATCCGGGAATAAGTATAGGTAACTTTTTAAGATTTTAACCCCAGGTTATTTATCTTACAAAAAAGTCACAAGGAATTCTCGACTAAGCAGAAACGAATACATACAAAATTAATAGTTGAAATAAATCCTTGATATATTGTAATGTAAGGTAGTCTTCAAACTATTTTAGCGGCCAAACTGTGAACCAAAGTTTGTTAGTTCAAAATCACGTGTTCAAAAGTTCGTAGTTCGAATGACAAGTATTTGAAAAAAAAAAACTATTAGAAATTTCGTCATACATCTCAAGCAATTTTCATTCCTAAACTGTTGCATAAGGGCTCATAATCATTCGCGTATATCCTTAAAATAAGTACCCATCATAACTCCTTTACAATTACTAACATATTTTGAACTTTACATGGTAGAAAATAAAGTTTAATTTAGATTGGGATGGAAGAGAAGCCAGTTAGGTCTGCGAAAGTTGTCGATGTATCTAGGTGGACAGTAGATTGTTGCATATTTTGTATAGCTTTAGGAGCCTTTCTATGGCCCTTAAGTTTGATTTGAAATGGGATCTTCATAGTGATCAGAGATAAGGTTCTAGAAAGTTCGATTCGAGGTAATTGGTTTGTTGCGTATTATGAAGCGAAGAGACGATGGGTAGATGAATATATTGTGAATGAAGAATGTATGATGTGCTTATTTTTAAGACAAAGGAACAGGGGATATAACGCAAAACGTAGGGCAGATGGCGTTACTAGGCCAAAAAGTAAGAAGAACTCGATAAAGATAATGATAAATATGCTAACCTAGAATCAAGAAACTCTTTTCTTCTGTGTTTACTGCCTACGGTAGTCCTGCCATCTAGCGCGAGCACATTGAAGTAATAGAGTATTAGATATTGGACTGGTATTAAATAAATTTAATATTGTGAAACAAATTAAACTATATCATCCAATCCCATTCATTTTGAAAACTATAATGTAGGGGTATACCTAAATCGTTACATAATTAGATTCAGATTGATAATTTCAGCCGTAGACAAAGTCCTAGAAGGTCTCCCAGTTATTTCTGTTCTCGGCGGCACCCGTGGCAACTTCTTCAGTAAGATTTTTTTCGATACCTATCTTTCATTTGTTGAAAACCATATCAAATCGATCAAACTTCGATATTCTAACTCGGCCGTGACTTGTTACTGCCTACAGACAAAATATAATTAAATCGAACGGTTAACTTATTAGTTACAAAACAATACTCCAACCATTTGTTCACTGCGGCGCAATCGCATCTGCCTGTGTCCCTCGTGTGTCCTTCGATCGCGTAGGTTCGCGTTCCGACCGTTTTTATATAGTAACTGGCGGCCCGCCCCGGCGTCGCACGGGTGTAAAATTTTCCCGGAAAATATTCGAATTTTTCTCGCCGTAAAAACCATTCTATCTCTCAAGTTGGATCGAAGTGCACATGGTGTGCGAATTTTATTATAAATGGTTAAGTGGTTTAGGAGTCCATTGAGGACAAACGATTTATATATATTAAGATAATACTGTGGGATACTAATACCGTGCCTTGACGCCATTGAATAAAAGAAGAAAACTAATATTCTTATGTAAAATATATTGTATTTCGACATGATACCCCCTGAATAAGGAAGACATTGTCTCTTACTTACAAACATCGCCATAATTTACAGCACAAATAGCGAATCCCGCGCATCGTGACAGCGACATCGGCGATCTCCAATTATATACCTACGCACAAATCAGGACAGACGGACAGACAAATTGCGTCGCCTGTTACCGTTTGGCAACGAGGATAAGATATTTATGAGGCTGATTTATAAGTGCTAACGAGATGGGACGTATGACCGACGGACAGGACATGATTAGCTCTGTTTTATCGTCGGCATTGAGGCGTGAAGTTATAGTGCATTGCTGCTGAGTTAACAAATAATTATTGTGAAAATAGCAGTTCAAAAACGAGTAATTTTCTAATCGCTTCTTTGCTAAATAAATCTCCTTGATGACGTTCGTCTGAGATCGCGCTTGTCAATCCTCCGCCTCTATTATAATTTTTTTTGGGCCCAACCGCCCCTCTGTTCCATGCGGTATTCTCTTGGCTGTATGAAATGTCTTGTTCCCGTAACACAGGCTAATGAAAATTGTGGAAATTTGGTCGTCGAATCGAAATTCGTTTGTACCCGATGGTTGACCGCCGTTGACAACCCATCTTCATATTGAGAGGCACTGCAGGAAGAAGAAAATGGTTGTAAACCGTAATAGTTAACTGACATATAGATAGCCTATCCGCGGTCGTCCTAAGACTGAAATCATTTCGGCCTTGGGAATCCACTGACGGCATATAAGGGGTTAAACCATAACCAACTCTGAGTCAATGCTACGAATGAAATGATGAGGTCCAATAATGAATGGACGATTGCTGATGAAACTCCTCGCATTGTCACATGTGAAAGTAATACAAAAAAGTGATTTGCCGCAAGTTGAGCGGCCGATACAATTGAGATTCATACCCCGCCAGCGCCAATGAAGGGCTGATTCATGGCGTCGCTAATAACGCGCGCCCGGCCCGTCTGTTTGTCATAGTTGCATTGACACGATAGATTGGATGGAGTGGACTTCTGTTCATCTGTTCGGCTGCATAGTTGTTGTAGTTTAATGTTTGATAACTATAGAGATAAATCTTCTACGGTCTTTTGTAGGCATAGGATGTTGCGAGTTCGATTCATTTCGACCAGATTCTGTACGGTGTAGTCTGTCATGTGCTAAAGTTTCTGAGGAATGAGGAAAAATTATCAAAACAAATGAATAAATAAAAATTTGTCAAAGTAAGATTATAATAGTACTTAATGGAACTCTCATGCAGTGTTTTGAAAAGAAAGAAAAAAAATTTTAACTATTTGTTTTTTTTTAAGTTATAGTAATTATCAACATTTATTCTGAGTGTTCCGAGTTTTGTAAGTACTCTTTCTCCTTAACTCGGCATCGTTAACGAACCGGCGTTTCATATTAAATTGACAACATTTTGAATTGAATTTAATATTAAGAAAAGTAAAGTAAAGAAAAGTTGATCTTTCACAAAGTTGACAGCATTTCCTTTCTACTCCGTTATTCGATTACAGAACCACTAAAGATTATGCTTACAACAGGCGAGATGTTGCCATGTGAGTCGTCTAGCAATATTAATTTGTGGATGTTTACTGGTTTTTCTCACTTTTCAAATGCTTAATAGTTGCCAACGGCGCTCTATACAAACTTAGTTAGTTAACCTTAAAAACCTATTGAACTTTAGCACAATTAAACCTTACGGCCAATTAAAGAAACAACTTAATTTCTACAATTTAACGTCCTCACATTGACATTTCGCTTCTTAATCGCGCAGATATGAAGGTAATTAAGAGAAGACAGGTGAATATTACTTGTTATTGCCAACAGGTGGCGCTGATCGGGATCTGAGATCGCGACTGTCAACAATGAATGACGATATTCGTAAAATACTACGAAGTATCGGCTTTAAATATATGTAGTATACATTAATAGCGCGATATTTACCATGATTTATTAAGTTTTGTTCTTCATGGTTAATATTCGTTATAAATCTAAATATTGTTGATAACCGTGATAGTTTCAAAAGTAATAAATGCAGTATAGTTATTTACTCGTCGTAACAATTGCAGTCGACTGTTTCATGGATCTATCACGTTCCGTTTTGTTCCATTGAAACCAGGCAATAGAAATAGATACCAGCATCCTGGTCATCCACGGACTTAATTAAATTTCTCATCTGTATACCATCCCATCCTAGTTTTATATCTTTAATATCTCACACTTTCTACAGCTCCAATCCCACACGCGCATGACTCAAACTAAAAGATGAACCCGCTCATAGGCCATAAACATTGTATTTAATATGAAATGGCTGACTCAATCATGTTTGTAATATCAGTGAAAACCTGAGGAAATGACAAGGTAGTAAATATTTTATAGGCCGGGAACGTTATTTATATTGCAGAAATACTGGTACTGAGGTGACAGGGACGTTAACCCTTTGCCAAATTATAGTTCTTCTTCGGTTTATGAAAGTTGAAATGCATTAGAGTTCACTTCAAGCGATATAAGACTAATGTGCCTTTAGTGGGCAGAGAGTTATAGAACAAAAAATATATTTAATAAAAGCAATAATGTGTGGTCAATCAAGACAATAAATTCTTACTTGTAGGGTACGAAGACTTACATCAACAGAAATTATTCTAAACATACATGCAAATGGTGAAAAACAAAATGAAATGACAAAAGACATGTCATAATATTTGTATAGGTAGTGTTTTAACGGTGAAGGCAAAACATCGTGAGGAAACCGGCATGTTCTGACTACTTTTAAGAATTTGAAGGACATGTGACATCCACACCCGCACTTGGCCAGCGTGGTCAATTAAGGCCTAATCTCTCTCGTGAAGAGAGAAGTCCCTGTGTCCCAGCTGTGGGAACGTTAAGAGGGTGATGATGATAAATATAGAGTAGAAAGTGTTTTTTATTACACAGAAGAATTTAACAGTTCAATTTTATAATTGAATTGACTGTTAACGCCAATAATTGTACTCAAACTGAGACAGTGAATCGTCCAACACCATGGAACTAAAAACACCAACTGCCAATATGAGAAGAAGAAGGGAACAAACGACATCTAGAGAGATTAGCAAACACCAACCATCTGCAGCAAATCAATACAGCACAATAGGTGACAAAAACATTGCAATACAAAATAGGTGACATAAACATTGCAATACAAAATAGGTGACAAAAACATTGCAATACAAAATAGGTGACAAAAACATCGCACAAAACGCTGCAAGAACAACATATAACTCATCTGGTGGGTCCTCGTTTTTCCGAACCGTATCTTCATATCCGGACGTATGTGGATCGGCGCGGTGGAGGAGATGGCGGGCCGGGTCTTACCTTGAATATAAGCTAGCCCGGATAAAAAAAATATTGTTCACGGAGGTTAAAACTTTTGCTGAGTTTGGCTAACGTGTTCCATGGAAAAAAATGTAAGGCGTTGGTTTGGTGAAGCATGTCTAATTTATAAATTAATTAAAGAACTGAATTTACGAGTATATAAAAATTACATAGGTACCTACATTAGGTACATATACTTTTGTTTGAAACTTTTAAAATAGTGTCCGAATTTGTCTGGCTTGCAAGGCGAGCACCATCAATAAAAAATAGATGGTAATAGAAAATTAATTAAAATTAGCTTTACTCGTGCAAAGCCCACGGCTGGTCGCTATCAACTTAATAAATGTTTTCTATTCTACTCTTTTCTTATGAATAAGACAACTCCCTTTAAATCCATAACGTAATATATGTAGAACGATGACTCACATCAATTCAATGTAATTTATTATAACAAAAACTAATTATTTATTTAACATTTCAGTCACAAAATAACCATAATATATGTTGAGGATGTTGTATGAATAGTCCAAAAATACTTATTTATTTTTTATAACGTACAAAATCACTGAATGAGATACTTTACTAAACACCACCTCCTAGACTACAACTCAGAACAATCTAAAATTCGCGTTTGCCTGTAGTCTTTATCTGCGTCTTGACACGTCCGACTCCGGCACGGGCCCGCGACGGTACGGCGACGGGATGACGACGGGACAAAAACTCGCTACAAAACACATTGTTCAAGGGGGGGAAACACATGAATACTACGCAGTAACTTATGATTTGACTCGTTTTATAAATCAAATTTGATAATATTTTGAAAACACATTTTATTTGGGTACGAGTGTAGGTACCTATTATTTTTTTAATGTAAAACTTAAGTATTGTAAATATAGTATTTTATTTTATTTTGTTTAATGCTACGTGTATAGCAAAACATTAATATCAATGTGTGACATTTGTAAATTGGCCGTTTTTTCAAATTTGACGTCACATACGAAATCAAGAGTTACTTAACAGGAATTGGATCCCTTTTTACCCTTTTGATACAAACCCCTATTACTAAAAATAAAAACCCTTAAACTTCGTCACATTGTTTACTCGTACTCCCTTATCCTCTGTTGTTCAGCAACTTATGACAGAACATGCCAAAGCTTATGAAATGCGTTGTTTTTGTTAATTTGTGAATGCGCTGCCGACGAAAGGCGATACTTTTCGCTGTGAAGTTATTTATCGGTCGTTTCAAAAATTCTCTCATTGATCATTTTGTAATGAAACCTCATTACAAAATGATCCTGGCCGCTAAAGAAAAGAGTTTAATGAAAGTAAAAATATATAAAATATATCGGCTTTAATGCATGGAACGCGATGCGCTTAATTATATACAAATAAAGATTCATCTAAATATTTCCCGGTAAGTTAACACACACAAATGGACACAGGGAATTCTCTCTTGACGAGATTGATCAGGGTATAATTCACCACACTGGCTGGCAAAGTGCTGGTTGATTAACCTTTATTGATAATGTCATAATTTTAACACTTAAATTGTGTGTAGGTATTTTAAAATTTTGTATCGTGTTGTCTCTGTATATTGGCTCAAATCTACAGAAATCTATTTTAATACAACTAAATAGATCCGCATTTATTTTCCCTTTAATCTTTTTCAAAGTCTTTATTAACAAACTTTTAATTTGCCTGGCAAGTTAAAATGGGTACATGTAATGTTTTGATAAATCGGTTTTTATTTACGAAAACTAATTTCAGAATCGTACAGTATCGCAAGACAGACAACTTCACAATCAAAAGATTTTCTTTCAACGACAACATCAAAACATTTTTCTCGGAGCGCACCTGCCGCGATTATCGAGACGATATGACAATCGAGAGATCTATTCGATATGACAATCGATTCTGCAGTTGATGGCTGACGTAATCGAGCATCTCCCAACTCTTTCGATTTCAGATCTGGGATCACTCGCAGAACTATTTGAGATTTTGTCAATATTAGTGATATTTCTGTTTGTTATTTATAGGAACTTCAGGTAGGTCTTTCATAATACAGGTTAAGCACTCATTCACACGATATCACCACGTGCCGGCGTTCTATCTATCAACATTATCATTAAAGCTTAAGCATGTTGGAAGCTTATTGTATCCATCGTGAGCCCGCAGCCAACAGCAAGTCCATCCTGTTGGTGGTCCTCCAAAATTGCGCCCGCCAATGAGCTGGGATTCTCCTCGATTGATCTCTACGGGGTCGAATCAGAATGTATAACCGACCAACCGATGAAGTCACCGATATAGACAAGCTAATTTCTTTGATGTATTGGTAATAGACAGGTCATTCTACTACGAAAATCAAATGACGTTTGAGACCTAAAAGTTCTTGAATGAGGACCACGGATCGGCAAAACGCTGGATATCAACCAAATAAAAATACTCAGCAACAAAATTAACTGGAAAACTATGAGGGAGGTCTATATCCGGGATTAGACGTCCCATGGCTAAAATGATTATGAATATACATATATATATACGAGACTACAGAAAATGATCATTACTTAATTCATTTATTTAGAAGCTATTATGAAAACAGGTTTTGAGCGAAACCAGGCGGCGAGCATGTATCTTGATAAGCAGTCGGCAGCTGTCAATACAACCTGCTGGTTTCGTCTTACGAAATACTACTGTGCTGTCTGCTAACAGACATTGTACCAATGATGTCTGCTACGACTCTTGTCTATAACACTGATGGTGGGTTTCACCAACGTTTGTAAAAAAAATACATTCTTTTGAAGTACGGTTCCACGTCTTGTATTATGCTGAGAAACTTAAAGTTTAAGAACCTTTGATGAAAACCGCTTTAGGTCTTTACTTTTTTGCGTGAAAATGTCCCGCTATGAGGTCGCATGGACGTTCAGAGGGCACGGTATTCTGGATACTTGTCAGTACAAATGTTCACAAAAAAATACTGTGTACACAGTGTTACTAAATGGGTTTATAAAGCAGAAGAGGTTCGAAAGTTGAGCTTATGGCAAGTGGAAATGGCGTTCCTTGTCTATTTCAAGGTAGAAACGAAAGAAAAGAAGGGTGGAAAAGGGTTGGATTATGGTTTGTATCTTACAGGAGCAAATTAATTAAATTTTACTTAAAATGGTCCACTTATGTTGAGTTTCGCCAAAACCAAATTGAATTGTACTTGACAAACATCAATGAATCGTATGATCGTATTATGCCGCCGCCCGCGTGGGCGAATATTTGCATAGCTTCATTAGGGCCGTCCACACCGCGATAATGCGTCGGCATTTCTCGCTTTTATTTTTCTCACTTTTAATCCTTTTTTATCGGTTTTTCTTCTCGTTAATTAACGCGCGTGAGGTCCGGCGCCTTGTTGAAAGGGCTGAATTAGTTGCGTTCAATTGATTGCGTACGCGCAACCGATAGTGAATTAAGCGTATGCTTAGTCTGCTGATGGGTATTTGAATATTTATCTTGAAGTAAAACGGCTTTGGGGTTTAATTAAATTATTTGATCAAGTGAGTAAAGATAGAAGGCAAATTTTAAGAATGGATTCAGCTGTTGAAACATTTAATTAATTACTATTTTGGCTAGGGCCCGTCCACTTATAGGCTTCTTTCAAAAAGATGCGTGATGGAAGGTGTGCTAGAGCCGAAATATTAGCTCAGTAGGGTCAGCCTTAGTCTGTATGTAGATAAAGCTATCCCCAATATTGAACAGGTTGTATTCCGAATCTATAATATTATAGCTGAAGAGCATGTTTGCTTTCTTGAACGCGATCATCTCTATACTGAAAAACAGGCCCGATGTAAAAATCTTTCAGTATAAGATAGCTCATTTATCGAGGACGGCTATACTGTTGTTTTGTTACTCCCGCGGGAGAATCCATAAAACAAGGGCAACACCGTGGCGTGTGTATTAGCCAGAATTTGGACGATGCAGTGGTTTAGTAAACGCAAGTTTAGAAGGACAAGAGGCTCGACCTAGGCTTGACCTTCAATTTCTATTTCGAGGACTGGTTGTTTTTCTTCTTCAACTGTATGTTATATTGTGAAAAACTAAAGTATGCATGTAGTATAGCGGTCACTCAAAATAGCACAAGCTAGGTTTATATCGAATCATCCAGTAATATTTATTTATTTCATTTATTCACACTGTCTGAAGTTTTCAATGCAATTTACAAACATAAAGCTAGTCAAAAATTTAACTATTTCCAAAAATTCTAGATATGTTGCATTTTTGCACACAAAAAGTACCGCAGATTCCAAATGATCGCTGCAATTCGGTTCCGATAACAATCACTTAATATTCCAATTTCGTCAAGACAATTTGCTTATCAGTAGATAGCCCGCGCCGGCGCATCGCGTGCTCCGGAATGCTAATCGGACCACACCCGGTGGACGGTCCACACATACAACCATGTCCATATTATGTCCATTGAACCACACATGCAAGACCATGTCCATATTATGTCCATTAAAGCACACATGCAAGACTATGTTCATATTATGTTCATTATTACAAGAACTTCACTAATGTCTAGTAAATTAATGCTGTAATTACATTTTTGTATTAATGTTTCGGTTTGTTTGATGTTGAATATTTGAATACATCAAGATGGCTTTTATGCGAATTATAAATAAGTGTGGAAACCTTTTCTATGTTGTTTTTTACGGCAAATAAATGTATGAATTTACAGTATATTATAATTTCTAAGGTAAAAGGAGTATAGTGAAGGGTTTTTGTGATTTCAAATGTTAGTTAAAATTCAAGTGGACATTTTCACGGTCAAAAATTAAATGTATATTTTCATAGCATTGAGTCAGTTACAAACAATGAATCTGTATAAGATATAAGAGGTGGCGATTCAACAATCAAATATGACATATATCATTTTATTTTATTTTATGGGTTTGGAGAAAAGTAAATCGAGAAGATGCAAAAAAAGAAAAACAGATTTGCAAATGTAAGTCTTATTTCAATATATTTAATAAACCTAAACTTTGTGCCTATCATATAGCAAAAGTAAGAACTTAACGAATAAAGAATTCAAGTTAAGACATTTATGTTAATACAGAAACTCATACACTCCTAAGACATTACATGGATCTGTCAAATAATAATAATTCTATATGTTAAATGTTGAGAAACGAAACAAACAACACAGCTTATATCTGATATCTATTTCCAAGTCTAAATAATAAAATTCTTTACAAATGGAAATACTAGAAGCATCTAAAGTTAATGAAACGTCAATATAAACTTCTACAACATTTATTACATAACTATTCGCAAAACCTTAACATACAATATTTACCCACGACTCTACCAATACCTATCAATTTCAGCAATAAACTTAACAATATACACAACTTTACCAGCAGATATAGGTATAGATATAGGAATTTGTAGTATGGAAACGTAGATATGTCTATAAATATAGTTATTTAAATCCGCTTGTCGCCTATGCCCTAACCCGCATAAAGCGAGTTCTTAATGTACGGAGGGACACGTAAACCCGGCGAGTTACGTGACGACGCAGTGACGGGACGACTAAACTCACTATTTGTGCTTTGATATGCATTTTACGGTATTCACAATCTGCATTAATCTTGTATGGAGTTATCTATGCTGAGGTTGAATATGGTCTTGGTATATTCTTTAAGAAAATCATAGCAAAAGTAGCTTTAAATACTTATCCATACTCCTATTATTCTGCTTGCCTCAGTGGCGTCAAGTGTTTGAATTGTCTGCAAGCACTTTCTCCTTGGTCTGGGTGTTATAAATGTATAATAAAAAATATCGATGTATGTATGTATGTCTATTATATTAAGTATATCAGATGTTTAGTACCCGTAACACAAGCTAAGAGCTTACCACGGGGCTAGATGTTTTTTTATTTATTTATTATAAGCTGAATAGCTTGTTTGTGTTTGTTTGTTTACTGATCAGATTTGAATAATTCTTCCACTATAAGATAGCCTATATTATAGAGGCTATTTATAGGCTATCAACAACAACAACCTTGGCCACCAATTTACATAATACCCTTCACTCAGCCAAGGAGAGGAACAAGTGGAGAGCTACGGGCCGAAAGAAGATCATGCCACAAATAGGGAAGCACGACCCTCAGTAATGAGGAAATCGACGCGCGGAGGGGAGGGATATAGGCTATTGCTTTTTACCGAATACTACTTTCGGGAAAAAACGTCGTTCTCGCGGGAAAATCCATAGTACACAAGCAACTCCAGTCAGAGTCACGGATTTAAGAACTTGGCCCATATTTGACTCCGTTTGGAGTTACTGAAGTGATGTGTTAAATGACTGTATGCTAAGCTAGAACAAAATAACATATTTGTATATCAATACATACATAAATATTATAGTAAGTAACACTTTCTACCTGTTTGTTAGACCACAAATGTTTTATTACTATCTGTTTCGTTATTTTCTTATATTAGGTCCTTACATATGAAATTGGCGTTTTTCGTACTGGCCACTTTAATCACAAATTTCTCCTCTTTGGTAAGGAATTCCAAATTCAAATTTGTACAGCTATAGACTCATGTATTTGTGCTTCGATGATCGTCATTCATTTGTTTTTTTTCTTCTGTTTTTTTCTGTTTGCGTCACTCATTTTACAAAATGGAAAACTTAAAATATCGCATTATTTACGAGTACGAGTTCCGCCGTGGCACTAGTGCTGCGGAAACAACTCGAAGGGTGAATGATGTGTATGGCGGTCGTGTTGCAAAAGAAAACACAGTTCGTTTTTGGTTCCAACGTTTTCGTTCTGGAAATTTCGACTTGCAGAACAAGCCCCGTGGACGGCCTGAGACTCAAGTTGATAATGAAGAGTTGAAGGCTATTGTGGAAGCGGATCCATCGCAAACCACGTCCGAGTTAGCTGCAGGCTGCGGTGTTAGTGATAAAACTGTTTTAATTCACTTGAAGCAAATTGGGAAGATTAAAAAGCTTGAAAGGTGGGTACCTCACGAATTGACTGAAGCAAACCGGCAAACGCGCGTCGACTGCTGCGTTACATTACTAAACCGGCACAATAATGAAGGTATTTTAAACCGAATCATTACCTGTGATGAAAAATGGGTTCTTTACGATAATCGGAAGCGCTCAGCGCAATGGTTGGATCCTGGCCAGCCAGCCAAATCCTGCCCCAAGCGAAAATTAACCCCAAAAAAGTTACTTGTAAGCGTTTGGTGGACTAGTGCCGGTATTGTTCATTACAGTTTTCTCAAATCTGGCCAGACTATTACGGCTGATGTCTATTGTCAGCAATTGCAAACCATGATGGAAAAGCTAGCGGCTAAACAACCTAGGCTGGTCAATCGCTCCACGCCACTGCTGCTTCACGACAACGCTAGACCACACACTGCGCAACAGACGGCTACTAAATTAGAAGAGCTTCAATTGGAAAGTCTAAGACATCCTCCGTACTCCCCGGACCTTGCTCCAACAGATTACCATTTTTTTCGAAATTTGGATAACTTCTTGCAAGGGAAAAAATTCAACTCCGATGGGGCAGTCCAAATCGCCTTCAAAGATTTTATTGATTCCCGTCCGACTGGTTTTTTTAGTAAAGGGATCAATGAACTACCTATAAGATGGCAAAAGTGCATAGAAAATAATGGTTCATACTTTGATTAATTAAATATATTATATTAAAAAATATTCGACTTTTTGTTCCTCCCATACAAAACGCCAATTTCATATGTAAGGACCTAATATTATCTTCCACGAGGTTTCCTTTCTAATGTGATCAAGATTGCTCTCGATAAGGCCGCTCCACACACTATTATTATTAATATTTTTAACTCTTTTGTTATAGACCATGAAAAAGTTTTATTTTGTGGTGTAATGTGAATTTACACGATACAGCCTTTTAGCTACGGCGTAGCACATTGTAGCCGGCCGTAGAGCTTTGTAGCACCTCGTAGCCGTGACGTCACTCATTGCAGGTGACTCTCGTTGGTGTTTTCAATTTTTACTAAGAACTTATTACAGATTTTTAGTTAAGAAGTACAATTTTGTTAAGAAAGAAAGTTTTCAGGAAAGTATTGTTTCTTATTTAAATTGAAGCTAGTTTAGAGAAACCATTTTTATGTATAACCATCATGATCTGGCGTTTGTGTGAGACAAAAATTTATAACGGCTTCACTGATGTGACTGAAACTCAATATAATAAATAAATAATAAAAAAACCTTAATTTCTTACTAAAAAAAACACTATTACAACTCAATATAATACTAGGCTGTAATTGACAACTAGGCAATTTTTTCTGTAGGGAAATATATTATTATTCCTTCCTTTGGCAGAACATAGACGTCTAGGACTAGTTACACAAACCTAGTGCTAACCACGACATGGGGTAAGTGGGTTATCCAGCAACATTTATGATAAATCTAAATTTAAAATTTAAGAACAACCCCCGATTCCAATGCCTTAATTTCCTTAAACGTAAAACAACATAATATAATGTAATGTGGACGCGATGCGATTTCATTTGATACCCCACACTAGTATATTTGCAGATTTTCGGTTTTCCTTACCCACTCTCACCCCCATAACTTGCAAACGGCACAACCGATTTTCATGAAACATGTCTAAGAACACTCGCGCCAGACTCACCTTTCATACAAAAAAAAAACTAAATTGAAATCGCTCCATCCGTTCGGGAGCTATGGTGCCACAGACATACAGACAGAAATACAGACACGTCAAACTTATAACACCCCTCTTTTTTGGTCGGGGGTTAAAAATCCCAATAGTTGTACGTAGGTACCTTGTTATCTGCACAGACTAAAATCAAAAAGTCTATGGAGAACTCCATCTCTGTTCACAACAGATCGTAAAAGGCTAATCGTCGCCGTCATCGGAAGTGGCACAATGATCCGCGTCCAAACAATGGTCCATCCGAACCTCATTATCTGATCATCACTTGAGATGGATGCGGGGACACACTGCGTTTTAAAAACGCGGCGATTTTACTATAATAATTCAATATAGGAGAAGCCACTGGCTCCTGTAATACAGTTTTGACTAGTCCGGGAGGCTATGGGACCTAAGTTTGATATTGTACCTCATTTTATGTCAAATAAATATTTTTTTACTTTTACATGACCAAAGGAGTTCATTCTGGGAAAGCAAATCTTTTTTATTTATAATACTTTTAATAATGTATATATTTATATGCTATTGTAGAAGATGCTACCGTAGAATAAGATTGAGATGGCAAGAAGAAGTTTTGCTCCAAAATAATAATAATAATAAATCATTTATGTCACCATAGCTGAAGACTACTAGCTTGACAGGGATAGGGGAGGCTTTTGTCTCGAAGTAGGATATTTCGGACTAGTATAATTCTTCAAACATGTCTATAACGTGCTGACAATTGAACTATGAATAAAAAAAAATGGCCAACAAAAAGCAAAGAAAATTTCTGGATAATGGTAATTTCAATCATTCATAAAAGTAATCAAAGTTTTCATACTTACTTCACTAAATTCATCCAATTAGACCTATTAGCGTACCATTTTGGATCACTATACATATTTTCTAAGCTTTGTAAATCAATCTAAGCTTTATTAATAAAACTATGAAAATAAATCATTTTGTATCTTTACCATAAAATGCCTTCGTAAGAAAAAGAAACATAGTCTATACAGTAGCGTATGCTCTTCGTGAAAATCTCTCTCAACATTATTGCACTCTACAAAAACCACTTAAAGTATTCTAGCTCACTGCAAAACCAAAATATACTAAGCTGAAATTCTAACTAAGCTTAACCAAAACTAATTACGAAAAGCGGCTAAAACGCCGCGTTACCGCCTCCCAGTGCGTCATAAACTCTCAAACCACGAATTGGATCCCCAATAATGAGTTTCGCAGACAAAGCCGGGGCGGACAATAGTCGACACAATACGGATTTGCGTACAAGACGATTAATTTCTTTGTGCAGGTCAATCTTCAATCACCCGGGGATTCTCAATTCTAATGGTTTTGTCTGTTTTGATATTGCTTATTTGCGGAGTTTTACGAGTATTATTTGGTTTCCGTTTCGTGTTTTGTGAATTAATTTAGTTCATAAATAAGCCATGTACTTATATGAAAATATAATTGATGATTTTTCTTTAAACTGATCCGTCTCTGAGACGCAAATAATATGAACAACTGACAAACCAAAGGTATATCCGTAACCTTTACGAACCCATCCATAAGACGATGGCTTCCACTGAAATTGAGCGAAAGTTCAATTATTATATTTAGATAATACCCTATGGGCTAAGGCTGTGAATGATCATAATTTTGATAATATACAAGAGACTTCTTTAGAGAAAAAATTAATACTGGGAAAGGGAGTTGATACGATGCTGAAGACCTCCCAACACCGTTAGTTACGGCGAAGGAAAACATTAGGACGAGCTTAGAATACCTATGTATCAATTAGCCAGTAACAGCCGCCTGTTGCATTATTTTTAGGCATACATTGATGCTAATGCCTTTAGTTAATTTCACACTAATGGCCAGTTTTACCTCCGAGTAAAATTCGACAATGTTTTTAGAGCTTTTTCGTTTAGTTACATAATATATGGCAAAGCGAAAGAGCTCTTGATATAACTAACCATTGACAAAATTCTTCAGTATATCAAAAATAAATTTTAAACCAGTCTCGCTTTTTTTGGCATTTTATTTATGCAATTAAACAATATATTATTTTATACAATCTTAGGGTAATTAATGTAGTAACCTCATAACGCAGGATAACAATGAAATGGCAAATCGAATAATTCGGCCGACTACTCGGTTCATTCTGCGAAATCGCTTTTCACACACAGCTTTTTAGTTTTCGAAATTATCTCCTACGAAACTATTCAAGGGAACCACAGTAGAAACTGTCATTAGAAGCCAAAAAGTCGCCCCTTCGTTACAAAAACCTATAAAATTATATTACAGAATTCAGATCTTTGCCAGATTATTTCAGTGACAAGCTGATGGAAAATAGCATCCGGAATTAGCCGCGTCAACTAAATAGGGATGCAGTTAGGTCAATTATGCGGGTCTAGACAAAAGTATTTCTGTGTCAGCTGACGCGATGGAATTAGTTGGGTCTAGGTTGGACGGCAACTGGGGCACCGGTATTTGGACCAGCTGGAGTCAGCATTATTTATTTAAAAATACTTGATGATGGGTGGTTGGTTTATTTAAGTATGTTATTGATTTTAGACGGAATTAATTGTTGAATAGTTTGAAATAGATCGATCAGAAATGAAACTGGTGCATTCCGAGATCCGTAAATTTGGAGATTAAGGTTCGAATCCTCGGTTTGGCTTATATCGTAAGGTGCGACTTATTCTACACAAATTTAAATACCACTAAAGAGTATATTTTCGTGAACAGTCAATGTGTTGTACGTTACAAACGGCATATATCTAAAATAAATATTCATTTATATTTTTCCTTACATGGGGTAAAAAAACCTTACTATTAACTAACTTATATATTTTCACTGTGATTATTTTTCTATTAGCTTCCACTTCTCGCTATGAACAGAGGTTGTAGCATGTCAAACATAAAAAGGCCTTAAACACAAGAGACAGGTACTATATTAATCGTTGAATAATACCTCCATCGTATACAAATCGATACTCGTATTTCCTACAAGTGAAAAGACGAATATGCGATAGACACAGCCATTAATAACATTTGTCAATATCGACCTATTTGTACAATTATGTACGCTTGATTTACGCTCGCGACATCGCGACCTCCTTATAAAACTCTTACGACAATTACATGGCTTTGTCCCTTATTAGACATTTATCTCGAATAGTACTGCAACGAACGTCTGAGATGACTTATGCGCGGACTAAAGTCATCTGTCCGTCGGTCGTAAGCGACCTACCACTCGCAAATGAGAAACGTCTCTACGTTATTGCAATAGGAGTTGGTATTCTTTGCGAGTTTGGGCTGGAAATTGGAGAATGTTACAATTGTCTTTGCAGAGAAGATTAAATTGATTTATAAGACAGTGTTTCGTCCGTGTGACGGGCTGTGCCAGAGTTCAGACGATTCACTGCGGATCTGTGTCTGGAAATGTGCGCTACTGGCTGTGTTTAGACCTAAAGATAAAAATAATGGAATTTACGATTCAAGGAAGTCACAATTTTCCGATGGAAAGTGGTTTTTTCTTTTGTTACTTTTACGGTTTTCATTTTGAACACAGAATGTCAATCTACAGAAACGTTAAATCAACTATCAATCAGACTGGTTTATGTAAGTAATGGATTTACATGGAAATGTTTATGGTACCAAAATTAACACGGGACTGTGTTTCATGTTGCAATTGTTGTTAATTTTGAAGACGAGATCCCTGACTGCTTTTCTCACATACTTGCGAAAATACACTCAACAAATCGATACTCAGCACAGCATTTATGTTCAAATTTGCAACCAACGACATCGCAATAAAATCAATTTTACAATGCACGCTTCGCACGCATCCATGAGGACCTATTCGTGACCGTTCGAGTTTTACAGATGCGACTCCCTTTTGATGTGACACTAAATCACCGGTGATATATCTCTGGATGCGACTGTTTCCGCGTAAGAATTAGCTGTAAGCTGTAAAAAGATAGTTAAGCTTGATGCGAATTCATGTGAATGAGATATGTCGAGTGCTATACAAAAGAACAGCAGTGAAGGATGCGTCAATAAACTCAAGTGATTTAAATTTGCGTAAAATGTCGGCGTCGTGTCTGATTTTAATTGCGATTGAGAGCTGATTGATGTCTTTACGAACTATATTTATGAATGAAATGAGTTGGGTCGTTATTTTTCTTTAAAAATAGACGCGGGGTAATTTATCTCGCGTTTATGAAGCCTTAATTATTGTTGACTACGTTTTCTATAATTAGGCTACTGTTGTAGATGTTTAGTGCCTTCCTAATTTACTAGACTAGTTTCTATCGAGGATGTCTTAATACTGAAAGTAGGCAGCATAATATATTATAATAGTTCACTTTCTGCAAATAGGTAGGCTTCAATATCATAATCTCTGAGGTCTTGTTCATAAGGGTATCAATAAACAGTAAAATTTTCGTGATTGTAGGTATATGGTGTCTAAGAACTTAGTAACTATCTGAGGGCTTACTACAGGGCTAGATGTAGAATAATAATTTATGTGTTAATGTAATGTTTTTGAAATAATTCTGCACTATTTGAGACGACAATAATTTTTACCTATCGTTGCACAGCTAATAAATCTTTCTTAAGATAACCTAAAATAGCTAGACATAATGCAAATCCATGTAACCTATTTCCATCCTAAGTCAACCGGACGGTCACCAGGACACGGCTACTCAATTATTACGCGGCGCACTGCGTATGATGTAGCGAGCGTGTTCTGTCAACGTCACAGTGACATTGACAGTGACAGCTACATGAGCCGCGGCTGATTGCTCAAGGTTGTCAAGAATAGGCAAGGAAGAAAGCGCATCAGGCTCGAATTACGAATTAATCAACGTGTATACCTACCATAAGGTAGGTACCTTTTAGGTCCTACTACGCCATACCTATCAGAGTGTTGGGCTGGTTGGGGCTGGCTAGGCTGGGGGTAATGCACAAAACACTCCCAGGCGAAATGTCAGTGAAGATCTCAGTTCCAAAAATTTTAATTATAAGGTAGGTATATTAATAGATCAAATCTCCAAGGATATTCATAAGATTTCTTTTCAAAATGTGTTTCAATCTTATTAAAAATTTGCTAGTTAAATGTAAAAAAAATTAAAAAGTAAATTGAAACTCACGTTGATCCACACCTTACGCGAAAACCATCACTGCAACAATCTGAAACAAAATTAATATAAACTTAATATTTCGTTAAAATTAATCTTAATAAAAGCTTATGCGATTTTCATACAACATAAGCACGAAAAAAAACTTTTGTAACACTCTTGCGAAAAGGCTTTAGAGAAGTTATAGATGGATACAGGTAGGTACCTGGGTATCCATCAACCAACCCTTTAAAACTACAAATACAAGAAGACCGGTGAAAAGCAGTTCCCAAGCACGACTGCGTCATCGGCTCCATTCACACATAAACGTCTTCAACCGCGGGAGTATTTCACCAGCCGCCGACAATAAGGATATTAGCTCAGTAATTACGCATAGCCAATCAATTGAGGTGAAACAATTCAATTCTAGGGCCGTTCGGCCTGCGCGCCATAAACGCGCGTAAATATACGCTAGCTTTAATTATACCGTTCAAAGACCGCCGATGTTTACTCAGGGTGAGGGGCGCGGGGAACCTGGAGACGGCTTGTAGCGGACGTCTTTATGTAGCCCTACCACGGGTTGATACTTACGACTGTTGGAGATTACATGTAGTGATCCCATGCATTTGACACATTTTTCACAACTAAAATTGGATGGGATTATAACATGTTGTAATCTCCAACAGTCGTAAGTGGCAACTCGTGGTGACTAATGGAGGGAAGTAAGAAATGGGTCGTTGTTAGATTTTTATCATCATAATAAGAAATATATGTACAACAACATGGTTGTTATCAAGAACACTAAACCTTGCTAGAACTGTGGACAAACGTTGACTGTTATTTATTATATTCACTAAATACGTTGTTTTTTTATTTCATGAATATGAAGTACCCAGGTAAATAAATGCAGACTGACCCTTGCACAAAAACTTGAGTAAAGCATCATTAGTTGAAGTAAAACCATAAAAGAAATATTACGAACAGTATCTACACTACTAAAAGTATTTGAAATGTACAGTACAGACATGAAAATCTAAATTTCGATTCTAATGTCTTATAATTTCCTTAAAAGTAAAACGCCATAATATTTTGAAATGTGGACGCGATGCGCTTTCCTATTATTTAGTTTCTCAGTTTAATTATTACAAGTTGCTCCGCTATATACCGGTGGCAGTTTCTCGAACCGCTGTCGTCGCGATTATTTACGATTCGTTGAAACGTTTCCAATAAGCCATAAGTCATGGGTGACGTCGACACGTGACTAATTAAACTTAAGCCTGACCTCATCTGTGGACTGAAATTAATTTTTGAGAAAGGGTTGTAAAAGTGCAATTGCAAAGGCTTCGATTTACGTTCATCGTGACCGCTTCAGAGGTTGGCTTAGACGTCGTTATCGACGGCTTTTGATGAACAGAAAAGCGTTTCTTATGTTTCAATGGGTTAATTAATCCTACTCATTATATATATTTTCATTACTTTCTCTTTGGTCTGGGTGTTTAATATGTATAAAAAATCAATATTATTATATATACTAGCGGCCCGCCCCGGCGTCGCACGGGTATAAAATTTTCCCGGAAATTATTCGAATTTTTCTCGCCGTAAAAACTATCCTATCTCTTAAGTTGGATCGAACTGCACATGGTGTGCGAATTTTATTATAAGTGGTTTAGGAGTCCATTGAGGACAAACATTGTGACACGAGATTTATATATATTAAAGATATATATATATATTTCTATTATATTAAGTATTATTAGATGTCTTGTACTGAAGACAATGTTATTTCCTTGTTTTTTGTTTAAATTAACTCTAAGTTGACCTGTCCATGTATGCCCATGCCTCTAAAGAAATAAACATTCATTTTGAATTAGACTCATAACACAACCTTAGAGCTTACCTCGGGGCTAGATGGTGTTGTGGGGATTGTCCGGAAATATTTATATATTTTTATTTGCGTCCCACTACTGGGCAAAGGCTTAATCCTACGTATAGACAGGATATAACTTATTCATCATAGGACATCCACTGCTGGACATAGGCCTTCCTCAAAGATCTCCAGTAATTTCGGCTGGCAGCGGCCTGCATCCACCGTGAGCCCGCAGCCTGCACCAGGTCGCCCGTTCAAGATTCAAGATTCAAGATTCTTTATTGATAACGTAGGTTACAGGTCAGGTTTGTATAAAGGTACGTATCTAGTTTCAATTATATCTACGTTATACCAATAAAGTAACAAATAAAATGGAAATAACATAATATAATATTGACGACCTCTGTGGCTCGGTGGGCGAACGTCCGCCTGAGGCGCAGGCGGTTGCGGGTTCGATTCCCGCCGGGGGACCAGATTTTGTACGATCTACAATCTCTGGTTTCGGGTCTGGGTGTTTCCTATGTATCATATGTATGTTTTTACAAAAAAAAATCTATGTAGTATATCAGTCACCTAACACCCATAGTACAAGCTCTGCTTAGTTTGGGGGTTAGTTGATGCTGTGTGAGTAGTCCGGAAATATTTTATTTATTTTAACATTAAATATTGGTTATTAAATAAGTCCATCTAGTTGGTATCTTATTTGCTAGTGACAATCACTACAATAATCTGTTATTGAGATCGATATTATTATGTTTTTGTTAAGTTCTTTGAACTATCTGCTGTGTATAAACAACTGCAAACCTATGTAGGTAATAATAGGTACCAATAGGTAGGTATTATGTTTCAGTACAAACATAGATATTTGTTTAGTAGTGAATACAACCTGAGAAAACCATTCTCAGCATGTAAACTCGGCAATACGTTTTACTGTGCTATAAACCATCACTGTATTTAATAATTCATCACTTTCATTTCACTTTTGCTTGGCGTAGCTCTGCCACAGAGTTTTTATGATTTAGCAAAGATTTTGAACAAATTAATTTGAAAAGTATGAGACGTAATCATCCTACAACTAGGGTCCGTGAACAGTTTTCACACATTTTGCAATCAAAAGAATGAAAGAAGTAAAACATTTAAGTATATAAATCTAAATTTAAAATTTAAGAAAAACCCCCGATTCCAATGCCTTAATTTCCTTAAATGTAAAACAACATAATATTATGTGGACGCGATGCGTTTTCATTTGATACCCCACACTAGTATATTTGCAGATTTTCGGTTTTGCTTCCCCACTCTCACCCCCATAACTTTTAAACGGCTTAACCGATTTTCATGAAACATGTCTAAGAACACTCGCGCAAGACTCACCTTTCATACAAAAAAAAAACTAAAGTGAAATCGCTTCATCCGTTCGGGAGCTATGGTGACACAGATAGACAGACAGACACGTCAAACTTATAACACCACTCTTTTTTTGTCGGGGGTTAAAAAGTGAAAAAAGCAGTTAGAGCCATGAAGTAGGTACGGGCCTCGCGCAACGTTGCTTAACTTCATAAAATTTAAAATGTTTTATGCCGCTTTTAACATTTATTTATTAATTACGTATTGTTATATCGGAAAAATATATACTTCTTCAAAAATTTACACTCTCTGTCTATCACGGTTATTAAGATACATCTTGGTAACAGACGGGACAGGCAGACAGACAGACGAAAAGTCTGAGAAATAGGGTCCCGTGTCTTTCGTTCGTACCCAAAGGAGTACGCAACCCAAAAAATCACAAGCCCCACATAATATGAATGAAACGAGTCTTTCACACGACGACTTCTACTAATCTGCAATCTTGCTAATTTTCATTGTATTTCAGATATTTGTAGCATTTTATATTCTACGAGCCATAAAATGGCAGCGCCGTCCACCACCCATAGATAGGTACGGGGTGCGGGCGCGGGGAAGTGCGCAGTCACGACACGTCCATCAGTCTAATTTCTTTTAGACGTCGCGTCGCGTCGGACGTCTGGCAAACAGTGGGTGCGTTACGCTTGGCACTCGCAACTTTATAAATTGCAAAATTACCAAAGCAAATCTTAAATTACGTTTCTGGAATAATTGTAATAGCTTATAAAATTAAATTTTATTAGCTGTTGATTTTCCTACAAATAAATAAAACAAAATAGATGAATGAACCTCTTTATAAAATAATAGCAGTGCTCCACGCTGTAACTCTGGATTTATAATATTTTATTTTTAATTTCAAAAAACATGCGATTGCTGTTGCGCATTTGGGATTTCATATAAAATTATTGGATTTTATTTTGAAACGTTTTGTTAAGTTATATTTTTAAACGTAAGTTTTCAAACCTATTATAGATAAACGAACTGTCACGAGAAATAATACAATTATATTATTTTTATATAAAATTACTTCAGTAACAGCATATTCAATGTATTCAGTGTAATCATAAAATTGTAATTGTTATAGGTTTAAACTAAGATGCAATTTTAAGTCTTAAATAACTGTTATCGAGAATTGACACTCGCGAAATCATACATTAGTGCACGCAATTTTCTCATGTATATCAACTGACGAATAGCCATTACGGAGTTCAGTCGCGTACATTTCTGATTTTATGTATGAGTATGGAGTCATATTGACGCCCAACACCTTACATGGCATTAAAGTGATTTCCAAAAGCAAATACTTCTATTTATCGTAAAGGTCGTAAAAAAGTATTTTAAATTGATATACATCCTGAATTAAACATGTTAAGTTAAATTTGGGATAGGGCGGAGCATAACCAGTGCCAACGGGAATACCCCTTCGAATGACAGACGCCGACAAAGAGGCCGGCAGACAACAGACCGATCACTTCTAATTGTGTGATTTGATACCAAAACTCATTGTTGACCGTCGAGAAATCTTTATCATTATCTGTCGAGCTTTTATCGACGTTTCACGGCGCTTCACGATTCGTAATTAAAGACGCGATTGTTTGAATAGCGGTACGGTTTTGCCTGATTTCTGAAATCTGATAAATTTAGATTTAAGATGTTGTGATAGTGGAATGGTGATGCCGTTGAATGACATTCAGACATTGTTATCATGAAAATATTCTCGATCAGGTAGTAAGAAGTAGGTACCGGCTTACCTCCTTGTGCTACTTTCGTAATACGATATCGCTTTGATTTTAGTTATTTAGTAGTACAGTTTTAAGACAACAATAAAATCACCATCACATCGTCTTCCTTTCCTGGTCGTATGAGTGATCATAATAGTTTTTCCTCGAACACAAGGTAAAAATCCTGTGATACCTTTCGTCTCACTCTTAACTCTATCATTTAATCCTTCCTACCAGTCCACCCAATATTGTTTGATTTTAATAATAATCCTTCAAAATTTATATCTTACGCTAATCTCGTCACTTGGCTTTCATAATTCATCTCCTCTTTGGCAACTCCAACGACTTATTTCAGTCAATTCAGATTTAGAATATATTCCAATTGAACAAGATTGTATAACTATTAAGCCCCGATTTCGCGATCAGGCTACACGCTTACGCCTAACTGAGATCAAATTGTAATTTTTCAATAGTTGACCTGGTTGAATAAAACTCGATTTATAGCATAAAATAGTTAGCGTGCGGCCAAAAAACTGGAGCACAAATTCCAAATCGTTATTCAAGAGTTCAAAACTCAACAAACAAAACACAATCAGAATCACAATTACATCAACAAAACATCGAGATACCTTTGTGTTTTTTCCGTCGATGATTCGTCGTTTCAATCATGCGATCCTCTCTATTGAAGCCAGTGATGACTTCTAATTGTAATCTTTCATTCGATTACCTTTGTGTCCGAATCGTGGGGTCCTGGATGATTTGCCAAAATTTGACAGTCGTTGAAATATGATACAATGTTTCATTTATTTCGCGATTGAAGGGACTGATGACTGACTGACGGCTCTTGATACTGCAAGACCGTGAAAGGTGATAATAGTCTCGCTGACAACAGAACCGATTTTGCAACTGTTACAGGGTAGTGTAGAACGAAGAGATGTTTAGATGATTGAAAACAATATAATCAAACAACACAGAAGGAATTCAGTCGCATAATTGTTAAAAGTCAGTAATTGTGCAGGCCACATAGTACGTAGAACGGGTGGTCGTTGCGGCCGAAACGCTCTCGAATGAAGCCCGCGGATCGGTAAGCGCAGCATCGAACGACCACCAACAAGATGGACAGATGACTTGGTCTAAGTTACTGGCTCAATTAGCAATTGTGGATGCAATTAGCTTCTGATCGGTATAATTCTTCCGGCCTTACGGTCTTTGAGAGAGGCTTATGTCTAGCAGTGGGCGTCTAATAGCTAAAATGATGATGATATTGACACTTTAAAGTATATATTTCTTTCCATGGATTATATGATCTCTCCCCCTCTCTAATGCACCTATTTTAATAACGGCCCGAGTGGGAAGTATGCAGAACATAATTTAACTGAATCAGCTGTCTGTACTAAATTGTAAAATGAAGGTTACTTGCGCTGTCTGTTCACATAGATCTTCCAAACTACTTTACAGAAGAATACAGTTTTTTTAAATAAAAATGACTATGGTAACTTAAGAACACTTCTCAAGAGATGTAATAAGTAAGATTTGCAACCGTGTGAAGTCAGGGCGGGTAGCTAGTTAAAAATGGAGGAAGATTATCGTATACATTTTCGCAATGGGTCACTTTTTTGTACAAAAATCCTACTAATATTATAAACGGGAAAGTTTTTGTGAGTATATAAGTAAGAATGAAAGTGTGAGTGTTTGTTGTTTCTCTTGCACGCCTAAACTACTTGATGGATTTTGATAAAACTTCACAATAACATAGCTTACATATCAGAAAAAGCCGTGTTGGCTAAGTGGGAAGACACTCGACTTTCATTTCAAAGGTCGTGGGTTCAATCCCCGCCTCACACTTCTTGATTTTTCTTCTTGAATAATTTATGTGCGCTTTAAACACGTGCTTTAACGGTGAAGGCAAACATCGTGAGGAAACCGGCATGTTCTGAGAACTTTAAAGAGTTTGAAGGAAATGTGACATTCACCAACCCGCACTTGGCCAGCGTGGTGAATTAAGTCCTCATCTCTCTCGTCAAGAGAGAAGTCCCTGTGTCCCAGCAGTGGAACGTTAATACGTTGATGATGATGATGACATATCAGAATAACACATACTCTTCGCGGTAAAATACAATTATAACGAGCAAAGCAATATTTGAGACACATTTGGGACGTTCTCAGTAATTAACAATAATTACTTTTTACTGAGGGAAAATTTATTATTACACAGGCAAAGGCATGGGTGGATAGCTAGTTTACCATACAGACTGTCTATCTAACTTATCTATACTCAGTAGTGCACACCCACTCGTGTCGAGTCACAGGCTTCGCAAACTCTGTCGCTACCGGCCGGCGCCGCGGCCCGTCGCGGCCTGTTGCATGAAGGGTGCCCACACAGCGCTGTTTGTCCCAAGTTCTATTGCAAACTACGCTATATTCATCAATATATTTTTTTTAATTTATTACTTTAATCCAATTTATTAAAACCAATACCATTTTTATGATTTTACAGATGTGATTAGTATAATTCATTTAATTTAATGTTTTTACAGATGTGATTAGTATAATTCATAATGTTTTTACAGATGTGATTAGTATAATTCATTGTATAATTCATTAAATGAATTATACTAATCACATCTGTAAAATCATAAAATGGTATTGGTTTTAATAAATTTGATTAAAGTAATGAATTAAAAAATAATATTGATGTACTATCAAACCGATAATGTCGTCAAAATTCAGAAGAATATGTAAATTGTAACTTTTTCTAAGCAAAATAGTTAACCAGTATATAGCGTTAAACTTCGTGTTTACTAATCTAAATTAAATGATTCCTTTTTTGACATCGTAATGATTGTGACCTTGCAAGGATTATACACACCAAACGCAATGTAACGATTATTATTACCAATTGAAAATTTTGTAAGTATTTTTACCAATAAATTACTATAAAGACAATTACCCCCATTTTATTCAAACAAAATGAAAGACAAGACTTGTTCATCAATTTAATTACTTCCACCAAATTTATCCTAAAATCTGTAATATCCATATGCACCCCAAAAGCCGCCGTTAAGTGACGATGATCGACAAAAACGATGAAGAGCAGTTTTATTAACACGAGCTTTCATCAATTTGCAGAAAAAATACAAAAAGTACAAGGAGTATAACAAATGATGTTGTTTGTAGGAGAAAGGGAAAATGGGGCTATGGAAAGACTATTAGGGACGGGACATCCGACTGGGAAAAGTCGATTAAAAGATTTTGACCGGAAAAAGTGAAAGTTTTTCAAATTCAATGTTTCAAAGCCTGTTAAACTTTACTCCAAAACTACAGTTACTAGACAGTCTTATTAATTGTTATATTTAGTTTATATAAATCCATGATTTAAAGGCGAATGTATATTTAACTAATAAGGAGAATTATGTAGTTTTAAGTATTTAATTAATTTCCCTGTGTCCCTAAAACCCAAAAAATATTAAATACTTTACTATATTAAATAAATATATGAATACTTTTAATAAATATAAAACCGCTTGACAACTTACTGTTAGACGATTCGAGTATTACAATATATAAAACCAGATTTGAATGAAGCTTCTAATAAGAGTTTCTGTATCTAATATTATGCAGGTATGTTAAACAAGATTTCTGGAGAATTATGAAATTATTTTTTCATTAATGAGTAACTTTTATTAATAAATAATCAATTATGCCCAATATTAACAATTGGATCTTTGTGAATTGGCTTGTTTTTTTTTACTATTAGCATTTTATATACGTACCTAATTTGTGATTTAATATAGAAACATAATTAGCGATAAATGTATAGCATTTCACACACCTGATGTACCAGATCTCTAGTTTTGAACCTTCCGAAATTCCACCAAAAATTATTTTAAGTACCTATTCAATAGCAATACCTATTTTGAATATATATTTTGAAGATTTTTTACTTTCTATCCGGCCTTTTAGCCGCCTCGCTCGCGTCCCTACGTCTGAAAAGGCCCATGATGTATTATCGCTGATCCAATGCTCGCTTTACTCTCTACTTAGACACCTATTGATGTGACATGATTCGCCTTTTCGATTCTGATGTGAAAGCGGCCCGCGAAGTGTTTTGGTTGAGCAGGTGTGCGTCAACGTGAAAAATGATTGTAGTACCTAAGTGTTTCTACGGAGTCGCTACTTGTGTACATCAGCTGTTATTATGGGAACAATGTTCTAAGGTATTGTTAATTTTTGAGGACTTTAGTGGCTGGTAGGGTAAAAGTTTTTTCTTTATGATAGATAAGCCCTCATTTGACCACAATCTCACCGATGGTCTAAGATGGGGCATGAAGACCTAGAAGGTAGATGGCTTCTCCGGACCACATTACGAAACACAAAAAAAATCGTTTCACGCACTGGCCCAGCCCGGAGGGTTCAAAATCACAGGGTTTGAGTTCGATTCTCGCCAGGGCTGGTTTTTTACTTGTTATCAAAGTATAATTCTGGGTCTGGGCGTTAAATATCTATACTAATATAATAAAGCGGAAGAATTTGTTTGTTAGAAGTATCTAAAGACAGGCTGTAAGCTACTCTTTACCGCGGGAAAAAACGACGTTCGAAAATCCATAAAATAATGGAAACATCGTGGTGTGAAAATCAAGAGTATAATAAAAAAAAACATCATTATGTATGTTATATTAAGTAGGTACATGAGATGTCTATTACCGTAACACAAACTTAGTGCTTACCACGGGACTAGATGTTGTTGTGTGGATTGTCCGGATATATTTATTTCGAACCACTGTCTTTATTTTTCTCTTGTTTTCTTAAATTCTTGTTAAATTATAATGTGTCTGTATTTGTTTATTTTGTTTTTCTTTGTTTTTAAATTTTATTATGTATGTTTTATATTTACTGTGGTCCGAAATAAATGTGTCTTATTCTTATTTATTTATTTATGCACTGTCTTACGTAGATTCGCTCTATTCGATATACGACAAATCGCTGATACTGCTGAGGTGTTCGGAATTAATCGAACAAGGCCTCTATAGCAGTAGTTGTTAACTGATAGATAGATTTTTTTTGCCCATTGAACATTTCACGTGAATTATAAACCTATCAAAAAACTCGGCCCGTGCTTTTAAATGAATTAAAAATACTAAAAGGATTGTTAAACATTCATATTAAGATAGGAATTAATAAATATGTATCTTTTCACATTATAATGAGTTCAAACTCTAAAACAAAACGGTTCCACAAATTAGCACAAGGCATTACCATATTCTTCTACTCCATAAATAAACCTAAAATATAGGTATTTAAATATTAAATAACAGGGTACTTAAAAAATATATACTCAATATTTTTATATACCCATTATTTTTATATGAGAGAACAGAAGATTGATGTAGTATCATGTCTATTGCTTGAATTCCTGAAACAATATTTTTTATAGTTTGAATAAAACTAAAAGATACAAGCAACCCGCCCGGTTTCACACGGGAACAGGGCTGTTTTTCGGATTTTCCCGGCAATTATTCGAATTTCTCTCGCCGGAAAACCCTTCTCTGGACTTAAAAAAAATTGGCCAATTTTTTTGGCGGCGTTGTTGAGTTATGCGCTTACCAACACATTTTGCGGTTCTTTTTATATTATAGAAGATATTATATTCAACACGTTAACAATGGCTTCTTTTCGAAAGCAGCGAATAACAAAATTAGGCGCACTCTACAGACGGCAGAATGTGCTGAGTCAAATCCACGTGGCGGTGACACGCACGCTGATATAACCTCAAAGATTAATACCATTAGAACTAGTTTAGAAGAACATGTACTGTGGATGAAAATATGTAATTTTTGACAAATTAATCTGTCTGTATTTGCTGGGCATTGGATTAAACAGTTTAAAAAATAAATAAAAACCTTTGTTGTATGAGAGCTCCCTTGGATATTTTTTTATTATTTTTTTTTTATTATTGATAAGCCTTCATTTGACCACAATCTCACCTGATGTAAAGTGAAGATGTGGTCTAAGATGGAGCATGAAGGCCTAGAGATGGCCTATCCGGACCACATTACGAAACACGAAAAAATCGCTTCACGTACTGACCCAGCCCGGAGGGTGGTGACAAGCCGCGGCCGAAGCCTACCACCAGAGATTTATTAATTGTAAACAAAAATACATCATATTAACTCTCTATCTGTCAAGGTTCATGATATACAGCGTGGTGACAGACAGACAGTCGACGATGTCTCAGTAATAGGGTCCCATTTTACCTTTTGGGTGCGGTACCCTAAAAACGAGCAACGCCATGACTTAAACAAGTCTAGCTACAAATTCTAAGCTTTCTGTTATGAATGTGTGAATTGATAATTAAAAGTGGGTGGCCATATTTGAATAACATTCGATTGTAGAGTCAATAGCCTAAAAATTCTACAAACCTTTTAGTGCAAAAAATCCAACTAATTTAAATAACTAATTATAATTCATCAAATATATTTCATCACTTATAAATAAATATTATAAAGCCACCAATCATGAAATTATATTATCATAATTACCCATAATAACTTTATGTTAGAAATCTGGAAGATATTATGTTAGTGCCGATTTACATAAGATGTTGATATAGGTAACTTACATTTAACCTTCAAACAGAAAACAGGTAGTTTTTACAACTTAACGAACTGATTTCCAATTGCAATAAGTTGATGGTTCTCGACGCAACGCGCTTTTTTAAGTTTAATTTCCTCAGCACTTTTTTCTCAAACAAACTCAAATGCTTCCACATCAAAGTTAAAGTCAAAGTCAAAACGTTTATTTCCTTAGACGCGTATGCATACCTACATGGGCAGTTGGACAGGTCAACTTAAAGCTAATTTAATTAACACATCAAAGATATCCAACATCTCGGAGTTATTTATCTTTCCCAACGTGGTCCACGGCCATCATCATCAATATTGCAGCCATAAGACTTAAACTTACATTTGTACATTGGCCCGAATTATCCTTTGGTTAGTTACTCGTAGCAAACATTACAAATTAATGGTAATAATAACAATAAAGTACAGTAATAATAGTTTGAAGGACATTATGACATTTACCTACCCGCACTTGGCCAGCGTGGTGAATTAAGGCCTAATCTCTCTCGTGAAGAGAGAAGTCCCTGTGTCCCAGCAGTGGGAACGTTAATAGGGTGATAAAGATGAATAACAATAAAAACTGAGACAAAATTCTAGAATAAAAAGGTATGACACATTTTCAAATTAGATTGTTTCCGCATCGCAAGCACATGTTGAATTTAAAGTGAGTAACATAACGGGAGTGCTGTGTACTGAAAATAATGTTTTATCTGTTTGACAACAAGGTTTTAATTCACTTAAATAATAATAAATATTTCCAGACAATGCACACAACTACATCTAGCCCCGTGGTAAGCTTTAAGCTTGTGTTACGGGTAATAGATATCTGATATACTTAATATAATTAGTCATACATTTATAGATATTTTTTTTATTATAAATATTAAACACCCAGACCAAGGAGAAAGTGCTTGCAGAACATACAAACACTTTCACATTCGGCGGAAATCGAACCCGCTACCTCTTGCGCCGCAATACAACTTGTTGGAATATCTTCATTCATTATAAGCATTGATTTTAAAAAAAAGTATATATACCCTTTTTCTTGATGTCTAAATCATGAAAAAAATTTCTTTGGCTTCTTTTGAACCCGCAGCCTAATCAATAATTATCATCGTCATCATTTCAACCTTATCTCGTCCACTGCTGATCATAGGCTTCCAATCATAGTGAGGGAAGATTGTTAATATGCCACGCTTAGCAGGCGAATCGAAATACAAATCAACGAATACCATTTGTATAAAATTTTGTCCATTAAACTAATTGAATACTCGGCCACCGGTTTTCTGTGTAAACGCACACTGCGTGGGATTTACATAATATATTGACAGAACGATCGGTGTAGCGATGACAAACAGTCGAATTGACACTGCGATAGCCGGTTTTGGATCTACTGTTATACATAATAGGAGTTTTGTGTAGTTTTAAACGTTTTTGAATTTGACGTTTACAGATTTATTTGTTTAAAAGATTTGAGGTCACGCGCACTTCAAAATACAACTTTTTAGTATTGTATTGCCAACAATTCCATGTATCATATGTATGTATTTACAAAAAGAAATGTATCTACGTAGTTATATCAGTCACCTAACACCTATAGTACAAGCTCTGCTTAGTTTGGGGTTAGGTGATGCTGTGTGAGTAGTCCGGAAATGGGTCATTCTTAGTTAAGAGGTACTTTCTGCGGCCAGGACAAAAAAAAACCTTTTTTTAATATTTATCTTTGTAAAAACCTGTCTATTTCTTATAACTAAGTGTTTTCTACATGCCCACTTAAATTTGTAAAATAAATTGTACGTATTTTAGTCACTATTAGCCCCAATATAAGAAAAATGTCTCTACCCTGGTTTGTCCCCCTACCGACTTTATTTGTTAATCCGTAATTATGAATGTAATAAAATTCTATAATAACTTTCAGATCGTTAATTATATAAACAATGATAACTAAGTAACAATATCTTACAATAAAAATTGATAATATTTAATTTTTTCATAATAAATTTTAACGCCGAAATTTGTCCTCCGTATTACGCGTCTCATACCCTGGTTTTTTGTTTTCGTTTAAAAATCGGATTTGCTATAATAGTCTGTGGAAGATATGACCTTAAATACACAGTCTGTGACGTGGAGTTAACAGCAAGCGCCGCATTAGCCTACTGTGCAGCTATTTTGTCGCCCATTTCGGTCACGCCACTCGCTGGGTGCAGAAGTGTTGAGTGAATGCAGTCTTTCCTCTGGTAAGATTTATTTCGCAATTATTTCGTAAAATACTAATATATATACTTAATATTACTGTGACTAGTGCATACATTGTTACGTTTGATTATAAATTGCGTACGAAAAACACTTTTACGGCTATTTCGGGTTTTTATCGAAAATGTATCTCCCCTGGGGTATTTCCCCTGGCTCTTTTGATGCCAGGGAAGATAATTAATGTACAGGGGAGATACATTTTTACTTGTTTTCATTAATATTTGTTCCGCTTTCTCGAGAGCTTTGCTTGGAATTATGTCTATTTTAGTTTGACAATAAAATACTAGGTTTTTCTTTACAGAAAATGGCATCTCGAAAAAAATTGACGCGAGAAGAACGCCTCGAGAAAAAAAGGAATAAGAATTTACAATTCTTAAGCGATGGGCCGGTCACCCAATATCGTAATAAAATGATGTTCAAGGTTTTGGCAACGATGTTGGGAGATTTCTACCCCAACCTTCAAAATTTCACGTGGCGTGGCAATTTCATGTGTTTCATGAGGCAGGTTACGGGAAGGGAGCTCCCGGTGGAGTGGGTGCTACTTGCAAGAGAACTGCTGATAAACTAGTTGGGAGTGGCACCGATATTTCAACAATAGATGACTTGGCCAAAGTTCTCGAGAAAACCTGCCGGAATATAAAATCTTCACCGTAGATGACGCGGACATATCAGAAAAAGCAGCGAAATTGGAATCTACTAAACATATAAAAACTTTTACAGGCACACTAAAAGTTCATCAAGTTACCGGTAGCCTATTTATACCCAATTGCCTGACATTGAAACTTTTAAGCTGCTTCTGTGACTCTGAGTTATGTCGTCATTTCTATTTGGGTACATTTAATTATCCACAAACACATCCTGAATCTCATCTGCGGGTTGATGATATATATGGAGCTAGTGTTTCAGATGATGAACCACTAATAAAATATGTATCTGAACAAGGCACGAAGATGCTTCAAAGAATATAAAAGCTTTCTGAAATGGGAACTTTGTGCTGATTAAACTTCAATGTAGAAAAACGGAATATCGTTATGTTGCAATGTGAGGCGTCGAAGACAATGATGAAGTTCAAGTAGTATTTTGTAAATTCTGTGACGAAAGTGGAAAAAGCTTCATAATTAATGATGACGATGTTTCTTTCATCACCTGGGATCAGGTTTTAAAAAAACTTCCTGCCCCTTTATTAAAAATGAGAGGGCAGCGTATTTTCTATGCTTTTAATGAAGCTGTTGTATTTGAGCGCGGATTTAACAAAAATTAAGTTCCTCTAGAATGTATATGTTTTTATTTAATAGCTTAATAAGTACAAGCAACGTTTAATATTGTTGTTTAGAAGAGATATTTATATTTCCTTTTATTTAATTGTTGCCTATTGATGGTAAGTTTTGTTATATATTTTTGTTTAAATGGACAAAAAAGAGAGATTTTTTAAGTTACCCAGTACCTAAACACATATAATAAAAAAATAGACTGTTAAGAAATGAAAAGTCTGATTATAAATAACTTCAAATATAAGTAAAAATTAGTAAATAAAGTTGATTCCTCAAAATAACCTTGGTTTTCATACATGTCTGTCTCTCCCCTGTTCATAAAGTATCCTCCCCTGTGCACCTTGTCTCTCCCCTGTACCGATTATATTCCCTGGTCACTTATAAAACGAGATAAAACCAACAAATTGATTGGCCACTTTGTAAATGCTTTTAATATTGCAGTCTCAATAAAAAAAATACATTCTAAAATAAATTCTTTAAAAAAAAAGCCATGCCGCCACTTCATACAACGAATTACCTCTTAACTAAGAATGACCCAAATATGAAATATAATTTACTTATTTTTTATACAACATTGACAGAGATATAAGATTTCCTATTGTGATAATAAATGCCCGAAAAATATAAGGTACAATATTTTGTCACAAATGAAAAAAAAAACGAATAACTAAATTTCCTTTTGTTTGTATTTTAACCTGTTCTTAATCCAATATCTGAACCACTTTGAAACACTAGATAAAGAAAAAACTCTGGAAATTAAAAGTGTATTAAATACAATAACGTTTTACCGCGAAAAAAAATATCTTGTTCCCACAGCAAAGAGTACTTATACACGTACACGACAAACAATTTGTTTCTACCCACATAAAAAATCTTAACAGTGTTTAACTTTCTCAATTAACTCTTAGGTATAATGGGTATATTAACCCTTCAAATATTATTTATTTCAATTTAAAATTTCATAAACCATTCTAATTCTTCACAGCTCTACCTATGATCGGTCCATTCGATTAATTGCCCGTGCGCATGCCAAATCGGTTAATGTTTTAACTTTACTACGGAAACTAAACTAGTCTAAATTATTTGGAGTTTTATGTATATTTTAAAACTACATGATCGCCGCTCAGTTTACTTAAAAACACTGTCGGACGCTAAGAAATAGTTTTAAAACCGGCATCAGTTAATTCCAAAGGTTCAATTGTTTATTTTCTCATTTTTCAATTTAGATAATTTATGAAGAGCGCTATGCTCGGGGTTTCTCTACGGGATTGCATCAGAAATGAGGACATTCGTGGAATAACGCGGGTCACCGACATAGCCAAACGGATTAGCTCTTTGAAGTGGCGTGGACCATATAGCACGCAGAAAAGATGGTCGTTGGAGCCGAGAAGTTCTAGATTGGAGACGACAAATCAGCAAGCGCATTGTAGGACGTCCACCAACTAGATGGACGGCCGACCTGGTGAACGCTGCGGGCTCACGAATACAAGCTGCTGCCAGCCGAAATTACTGTAAAGCGACGAAAATACTGTATCTTTGTGGGAGTCCTATATCCAGTAGACATCATACGGCTGAAATGATGATGATGCCGAAATATTTACCTTGTTTAAATAAAAAAGATCAAAAGTACAGGTAGAAAAAAGTCTACACAAAACGATATAATGCATTTCCTGACACATATTAAAAATAAATATTCCAATGCTAGGAATTGCACCAGAATGTAACACCGATGCGCGCGCATCAGTGCACCACCAGCTGATCGGTGACGGCGAAAGGTTAAACAATGTCATGTAAATTACGCGTGTCCATACTCTATGAAGTACTAACAAGGCGCAGAGACCGTTTACAGCTGACGACTGCGAGTGAAAGCGGACGACATTTTGATGTAATTAGATATAGGGTTTTTACGTTTGCAAAATGTTACACTACTGTTATGTTTTTACATGGGATTAGTGAAGAGGCTTTCTTTGTCTGTAAACTTAGTTTCTTTCTTTTAATATTTTTAAAGATACGTTAAAACACTACAGACGAGAGCATCGGTACCCTTTGTCCCGGAGGTAATAATACAAAATTTATTAACATATATTACGCTTAGATACTTTGAACTATTTGGGTTAGAATGCAATTTTCAGCAATAGATAGAGTTTTCCAAGATATATGTAGTTTAATAATAGTCAAAATGTATACATGTGCGAATATGGGTTAAGTTGCTTTTATTAAAATATAGCAGATTTTATATCAAAATAATCACGAGTATTACTATTCATTTTAAAACCGGGATTTTAATATCGGTATAGTTTACGTGAGTCAAACCAGTTTTCAAAATGTGCGTCTATTAAATAATACTCTACTTTTTACTGAAAATTTAAAGAAAATGTACCTATACAATAACAAAAATAAACTTACTTCCTACTCTTACCACATAACTTGGTAGGTTCCTACCTACAGAAATACAGATAGGTTTTATTTTAAAAATCTAAATGAAGAATTATAGTCGCAATAAATATATTACCTATATAATAGGATTTATACCCAAACATGCTCTTGTACTTTCACCAACAATGTTGGGTATTTTAGCCACCAGAGAGCACATGAAACATCCACAATAATATTTTGTAAGTATTCTCGCTGAGGTCGAAAACGGCCAAAACCACATGTTTGTTATTTGTCGATGACCCTAAGCCACGCGCAGTCAACAGAAAACTTGTTTACAGTTCGATCATTTAAGATAAATAGAAAATCATTCCTTAAACTAATTCCCGTAAATCTGAGTAGGTGTCGTGTCGTCGCGTCAAAATGGCGCGAGCTGTGATACACGCATCTTAAGGTTAGAACCTTGTGCATACCAACTACAATATTATGTACTATCTGAATTGTCAAACGCGCGTTAACGTTTCTAATCTGAAGTAAACGTGAGAAGAATTATTATGAGCATAATTTGTTTGAGATAGTTTGAAGAAGATCGATTTAGAAAGTGCTTGAAAAGGTTAGTGTCGAAGTACTTAACGTATAATTGGGAAAGAACTTACCAATTTGGAAGTTCTTTTGATAAGTTATCGATTAAAAGAATTTACCAAAAGTAAAGTTCTTTTGATTATTTTCAACAATTTTTAAGACAGTATTTTAAAACAGACTAACTAATTATTAGTGTCAAATATCCAAACATACAATATGTTAGTTTTTAATAGCTTCGATCTAGTGTAGAAAAGAGAACATTTTAAGTCCCCAACCATCAGAAATTAATTCAATAATTTTGTCAGATATTTTTATATTATTGGTGTAGTTACACACATTAGGATTGTTTTTTACTATGTGTGGTATGAGAACATGATAAAAAAATAGTATATAAATAATAATGTAAATATAGATAAGTAGATTGATATATTAATAGAAAAAGACATCTTTAAAATATCGACAGATGGCAACACTGATAAGAATTAAAAACCCATTCAATCCATTCAAACTTCTTTACAATGATTATTAATTAATTCTCATAAAATCTAATTATCTACCGTTGATTGATCATCTGATTGCGTCAACGTCAGATGATTGACAGGCAGACGGACAGGCTCGATTGGATGTAATTACTGTGCACTTTCTTGGCTATTTATAAGGACGGGTCATCCGGTTGATTTGATGCGACTGATGTTTCTGGAATATCTGATCGATTTGGTTGGTTGATTAATAGATTTGGGATCTGGTATACTAATTAAAAACTATTATGGTATTAAGAGCCGTGTTGGCAAAGTGGGAGGACACACGATTTTCATTCCGAAGGTCTTAGGTTCAAACCCCGCCACGCACCTCTAGATTTTTATTCTTGAGAAATTTATGTGCGATTTAAACAGTGGTGCTTTAACGTAACTTTAAAAGAGTTTGAAGGACATATGACATTCACCAACCCGCACTTGGCGAGCATGGTGAATTACAGCCTAGTATCTTTCGTCAAGAGAGAAGTCCCTGTGTCCCAGCAGTGTGAACGTTAATAGGGTGATGATGATGGTATTACAACAATACAAACTTACATTGAAAAATGTACACATATTTATTTATTTAACACAAAAAAGCTTAGTGAATATATATTTATCTGCTGGATAACCTGATTACATAGCACTGTCAAGAAACACATAAGTCTAAAAAACTTCTTGAGAAACTTTGCCATGAAAACCTTTTTGGAGGTATTGGGCGAGAAAGGAAATTGTTAACCAAGTTTTATGTATAATCTTACTAAATAAGTCAAGTCATGGACAAGTCAACTTAAAGCTAATTTAAATAAAAACTAAGAATAATCAAGGAAATAACATTGTCTTGACTCTGTCAACAACTCTGTAACATGTATTGACGCTTCAATTTTTTACACTCTGTTGAGAAGCGAATATTTCAGCTTTCATCTCTTATGTTGTTATTATAACAATATTGGTAAGTTATAATGTACGTCATTCATAGTATGCATTTTTCAGTGGTACTATTTCTGTCATTTGTGATCGATAGGGCAAATACATGGTAGCTGTGTTTTAAAAAGTTTACCAGCTCAGATATTTACGTACCCGTTTTTAGGATTTCTTACCCAAAGGGCAAAACGGGTATGTCTGTCTGTATCACCACACCACTCTGTCTGTCTCAAGAACCGTGGTACAGAGAGTTGAAATTATGAGGGAAGATGTTTTTCCCTTACCGCTATTACAAAAAATTCTAAAGAATCATGATAAATTAATGTATGTATAAAGGGGCTCCCATACAACAAACGTGATTTTTATACAGTTAAGCGACTTTGCGAGCGGCACTTGGGTGTACTTGGATGGGTGATCGCTCTAACTATGCCTTAGTTAGAAAATTACTTTATTTTAACATGTTAATCTGCGTCAGTAGAAATCTTCTATTTATCTTATCTTTTATTGGATTCTATCTACAATATAAAGACATGCCATATTATATCGACATTTTCTATTAAGTATGTCTTAATCAAAACTAAGCAACTGATTATTCAAAAACAGTATTGCAGGCAAAAACATTTGCACGTGGTTATAGCTGTGTCCAGCTGATTGATTCGGAGCCCTGATTGACAGCTGCCCGCTCCGCTCAGCGCTCATTATCAATAGGACACGTCAGTGTTATTAGTTCTAATTGTGGATTGATGGTTTTGTTTACGCTTACTTTAATGTATTGGGACTACTTTAGAAGTGAAGAGGGATATATTTTGTGTTAAAAATCGAAGCAATTATTGTACGATTATTTTGATTGATGAATAGATACGTGTTTGTTTATTTCCTATTTATCTATTAAGTTTAACATAGGAACATAGGTTATGTTCAATTTGTTTGTGCTTTCTTGACTTTATATAAGATTTGTGAATTATGTAGGTAAGGTAATAAATTATTTAGTAACTTGTATCTTTACAAATAAAATAAAGTCCTTTAGACCGTTTACCTGCTTATGTCTTTAAAATAATCCACAACAAACAATTAAGTATTTATTTTATGTTTTAATGTAGAGTGATTCAATTGAAAGGTATGAATGTTTAAATTGGGCCTTAGCATAGCCGGGTTTTGCAATACGAACAGTACTCAATTTAATACTCATATTATTGAATATTAACATTATTAATTTATAATTTAACAGGAGATATTTTACATTTGGCTTAAAGTCGAACAAGTTAGGTTAGGATCTGGAAGTATATAAACAAAAAAAGTGTTATAATTAATTTTGAGGAAATGAAATAATACTTTTTGTTAGACTATGAATACATTTATTAAAGTAATGACTTGTTCAACCATCTCCGAGTAAAATAGACAATGGGTAAAATATGGAGCAATCTCTGTGAGTCACTGACAGTTGTCAGTTGATTTGATCTTTTTAAAGTTGAATGTAAGTTTGTTTGTTACGCTTTCACGCGAAAACTACTGAACCGATTTAAATGAAAATTGGTACACAGAATCTCTAGAGCCTGAAAAATAATTACTAAACTAAAAAATACTTTTTACGGCGGGAAAACGTCATTCCGCGGGAAAATCCATTATAACGCGGGTAACACCGCGGGGCACAGATAGTAGGTCTATATTTTAACAACTAGCTATTTTACCCAGAGATTGTGTATAAATTCAAGGGCAAGTTCGCAGTAAATATCTCCCACATCATTAGAAACAAGATCCTCATGCCGTGACACGAGTATCTGCGCTACTAATTACTATCATACAGGAGACATGGAAAATTCCACCCAAAAAGCTTGTCACATAAGCTAGGTATATTATTTACTTGAAATAAACACCGTTGGCATCAAACAAGCGTCTCAACGTCTTCACAACTCATTAGACCCTCCCCACCCCCCACCCCGGAGACGCCCCGCCCGCTTGTAATTAACCGAGGGCCATAAATTGACCCTAACTGTCATATCATATTGATTTAGTCCCGGGAACCTACGCCGGAGTTTTCGTGAGGGGAAAAATTAAAATTGTTTGGATTGACGCTTTTGGGATAGAAACTTCTTGATGAGTAAGTAGGTTGATTGAAAATATTATTTTGTTAGCTGCCTTTAATATTGTTAAGGTAAAACTCTCGCTTTATGTGTATGTTGTTATAATAATATTATACATATGTGCTCAAGTAACTTTGGCTGTTCCTCTTTCACGCAAACATTACTAAACCTATTTAAATGAAATTTTGTACACATATTCTCTAGAGCCTCAGAAAGGACAGGCTAAAACATCGCGGGGCACTACTAGTATAGTATGTACCGTTTCTTAAGGCGCCATGTCTATTTCATTTATTATTTTTCACTTTTAATTTTGACTGACATTATTTTATTGTGCGATAATTATTTTAAACAAAAATATATATCATGTATGCAAGGTGCTTAAAATGATCTAATTTAGCCCACGCGTGCGAGGAACGTAGCGAAGACAGCATTATTGCTGCAGAGAGGCGATTGAGACTGTCAAAACAACGCTAACTAGCGGAATCGAACAACATTCGGCCGGCGGATGATAGAAAACAAACATTTACTTGCCATTCTTAAACAGATGATCCGATTCAACAAACATTATTGAACGAATTTACGGCCCATCGAGATCAAAGTCGTATCACAAAAATATCTATTCCAATAAAATAGGAGAGCGGTGTTCCTCTCCTGCAGACGTTAAGGCGCAAATTCGTATGCGAGATCGCGCCGATAACCGCGGATCGCTGCTGGCAGCCATGTTTTTTTCGCGCCAACAATCGCGAGCGTCCGGTGTTGCCACATTCAAGAGTTTTCCTCATCGCGCTAATTTTGATTGAACAGATTTCTTTTGTCTGTTTCATTATTTTCATAGATGATTTCGGGCTTGTGTGATCAAAGATTTATAATCGGCCTTGATATGAGCGAAAGAAATTAATCGGCCGTTGTTAAATAGATTGTTTGTTTGAAATTTTAATTTTATTAGACGCGGAAATTAATGGGTGCGTGAACATTGTAATTAAATTACACGTCTGGAGCAAAGATAGCGCATCAATTTATCCAAGTACGGTTTCTACAAAAAAGTTGCGTAATTTTGTAGAAGATTGGCTCGCAGGAAAATGCTCTCCGCGAAGGCACATCGCCGCGCACCGACGAAATTGACTGAAAATGAACGAATGAATTTTAAATCCGGATCAAATTGCTTTTGATCAAGAGAGTTTTGACGATCACGTGTGAACGCTGGAAGCTGAGGATAATGGGAATCTTGTTTCAGACCAGTGACAATTTATCGAAGGAATAAAACTTGTTTTCGACTCCCAAGCCGGGGTATTCGGAGGTAGTAAAAATTCCAATTGATTTCACATCTAAGACCTGTGAGTATAAATCGTGAAATGTGTCAATTAACTCAAGTTTAATGTAGTATTTATGTAAATGGGCGCTGACGGACAGACGGACGTAGACAAAAAGAGACGTTTGACAGAAGGCGACTAAACGCATTTAGATAAATTCGGGGTTTCACGACCCAACGGAATGTTTATCAATTGATCTCTGAGCTACAGAAAATTTATGACAAAAGATTGTGACCTGTGTTTAGAATATATTAAATTGACATAATATATGAAAATGTGTGTAGCTTCATGCGTTACTTTATTCATGAAATTCACATTAAATGTGTGTATGCATCGTGATGCCGACAAATAATTAAGATTTCTTCTTTAAGATAGGTAATATTATAATCAGCTTCTTTTAAATTTAATGTTCTAATACAATCTGATTTAAACAGTTTATTTGATCGTGCTTTTTTCATAAACGTATACTCATTTTAATGAGTGGTGGTGTGGCTAAAGTCCACTCCCATTCGGTACCTTAAGACGACCAACAACAATAACACTCTAGACCAAAGTGGCAGTTTAGAATGAGTTAAATTCCTACCTTGTCGATTGGATAGGAAATTGTCTGCTTTCAGAAGATGGTAGGTCTTTGCAGTGCAGTGAGTCAATTCAGGTCCAAGACAAGTCCTTTAAGAAATAGTCACAGTTCGTTTTTGGTACCTCATAATAAGCTTTGTCTACTCTAAAATTACATTTCATCGTAAAGTAAATTTCAAAACTAAAATCAAGCCAACTTTCAGTCATGATCATGACGGATACACTGACAAGCCAGCAATTAGGGACAAGATGGCCGCCTGCGCCCGCAATGTCAATACCTCTATAAATCATGCGCCATATTTATTCCGACTGCTTTAAGTAATATTTATTTTTATTGCCATCACTCGAACAGGTTCCCATAGCTTATCTAGCAACATTACTTTTAATTGTTGTATCAACCTTGGAATACCAGACTGTTGTTTCGTCCGTTTTAAATCAAACCGTGAATTAATGTTGATTGTACAAACTTTTTCATAAAATTCGAGTTAACTGGGCGATGGTTAGCTATGTATATATAGTAGTATAGCTATGGCAACAATACGAATTAATGGTTATTAATGTCAAGATTATTAAAGCCATTGCTTAATTTTTACATGGAGTTGGTGAAAAACACTAATTTTTAGTTTATTTTTGTTAGAATTTATATTACTTTGACTTAATTTCTAATCAAAATAGAATGTATCGTTATAAAATACAAAAACGTTAAATGTTCAAACACAAGAATTAATAGGTTTTTTAAAACTAGTCTAACCCACCATCATAAGTTCTTTTTTCCTTATGATCATAACAATAAAATAAGAAAAAATGGTTTACCAAATGTTGTAATAACTTGACAAAGGCCTCCAATTATTTCCACATTTAAATATGATTATTATAATATAACTAGATAACCCTCCATGTAATAAACAATAACCTTAGATTCGCAGTAATAATTTAATTGTTTTTAACAAAAATAAATAAAAAATGTAGGGTGAATATCATTTTCTACTTGCCAAGCACAAACAAGATACAATCGTTATCTATTTAGCTACTTATAATTTTCAATTTTCACTGCAATATAACACACACGAATAAGCAGTATGATACTAAAAATAAATTTAATGGACATACATATAGACAAAGAAAACTTTAAATTCATGATTCAATATTTCTAAGCGGAGTAGAGTAGCTAGAGATCAGAGTTGAGTAGATTGGAGGAGTCCTTTGCCAACTCGCAAACGGCTTACAGAGAGTAAAGAATCAAGAAATGTGTGGAAATTATCAGTATAAAATTATTAACCTATCATGTATTTATGTATTTATATGTTTTTGTCGACCTCTGTGGCTCGGTGGGCGAAGGTCCGCCTGAGGCGCAGGAGGTTGCGGGTTCAATCCCCGCCGGGGACCACATTTTGTACGATCTACAATTTCTGGTTTTGGGACTTTGTGTTTTCTATGTATCAATGTAGTATATCAGACACCTAACACCCATAGGTAGTACAAGCTCTGCTTAGTTTGGGGTTAGGTGATATGAGCAGTCTGGAAATATTTATTTTTTATCTTTTATGTATTTGTTGTCCGTATAAAAGACTTATTATTATTAACTAAGAGATACAAAGTAGGTATTATTATTTATTTGATTAAGTCTTGCAATGACGCTTTTAAAAGTATTATCTTTTAAGTCACAATTTTGACATGGACTTCACCATAATAGTTATTAGATAGTGTTTGCTATTTTGATGTCGATAGTAACAGGTGAGTTTCTTCATGTGAAATTTGATTATAAAGTCAAACTTAAGAAATTTATATACTTAAATAGAAAGATAACCTTACAAACAGTCTATGTGTGCACCAAAATAATTAAAATAGGTACTTTGTAAATGAAAATTAAGAATTGGTTGACAGTTACTGTTGCCGTGTGAGTTGTCCATTATTATTTTAATATACGATTTTAAATTTTCGCTTCTAAAGTGATGAAATAACAACACATGTTTGCTCTTTATGTTGAATTAAATATAGGCCATTATAAAATGCCAAGATTTAGTAATATTATATAGGTATATCAATTTTTGACATAATACTCTACCATTACAGAGTTACTGTTACGTCTGTTCACCATCTCCGAGTAAAATTACACAATGGTTAAAATATAGAGCTATTTCGCTCTGACACATGACAAATCATAACTAACCACTGACAAGTATTTTATTTAACTAGCCATGGCTTAGTTTTCTCGGATTTTCTTAAATAAGCCCTTAGTTTAATACAAAGGTGTTGAAACAAACAAACAAGAATATAAGACATGACAAGTAAAAATAAAGTAATCAAGTTTCAATGTAATTTAATATCAATTCAATTTAAGTGTTTAGTTAGGTTAATATATCATTGTAATTATTTTAAATACGATTATATAATTGTTTTATGCATAAATTAATATAAATATATATTAAACTTGATAGCACCTTTTGAAGCAAAAAATAAACGCGTTTCTCGTTATTTTTAACTAGTAATATAAAACAAAAAAGTAAGTATTTTAATAAAGGATTTCCATATGTTTAAAAACTTACAGTTACGCTACGGTTTTCACATAATTCTCTTTCATATAGATTATGTTTCGATAATGTTTATACAATCTAATTATTCAATTAATTATCTCCCGCTAAAGTTGTCATTTACACAAATATTTTAACAGCTGCAGCGTATACAACCAAATTCCAAAAATGTCAATGTTATAAAAACGAATTTTCAACTCCTTCACGTTTAGTTTACAAAAAGTCATTTACATGCATCATTTGTAGCAACAATTTTTGAAAACAGACAAAAATGAATTACGATTGTGGAGATACCATAAACAAGACACGAGGTTATGGTATTTTATTATCTATGGAACAGATGTCGCGTCACATGGTGCATATAAATTTGGTAGAGTCATTTTATGTCCTGTCAAAATTATAAAAATATGGAGTTATAGCATTCCGTAGCGGACCAATTAATGGCCTCGCTTGTATGATATATGTTGGAAATTTGTTGAAATGTTTCTAATTTGTCACGATTATAATCAGAACAGGTATCAGGTAGCTTATATAGTGATATCTACGAGCCACTGTTGGAGTAACGTAGATACAATTATAATAATATGTATAGTAAAAATATCTATATTATGTATGTATTTCTATTATATTAAGTACATCAGATGTCTAGTACCCGTAACACAAGCTTAGAGCTTACCACGGGGCTAGATGTTGTTGTGTGGATTGTCCGGAAATAATTATTTTCATTTATAAATTGATACTTAATTATATAGATCTCATAATAATTAATAACCTATTTCTGTCTGAATTACAGTTTCCAAAGTGTATTTATTCTTCTCCGGACCTAGTATATTTTTACTGAATTATATTCAAGACGTGATTAATTTTAAATTCATGAAGATATAAACATAGAGCAAAAGGTAAGAAAGTAGGTACATAACGATTACATCTAAAATAGTATTTAATAAAAATGAACAGTGTTCGTAAGTAATCGGTAGATATTTAAAATGTTCAGATATTAAGAACACACAGTTTTGTACAACAATATTTTAAAGTATGTTAAAAAATAAATATTTTAAAGAATGTTTAATATATAAATAAAAAATCATAAGCTACATAGGTAGTAATTCCCAATTATGTAGCTAAAAGAAAACCCGACACTTTTTGACATTAACTAGGAACTAAATCAAAAAAAATATTTATATTTATTTAACACTCACATGACTATTCCTAAAACAATCGAAGCAAGAATAAGAAATCGAGAGATGACGAAAAAATCGAAACAAATCATCATAAAATTTCGAAAACCCTTACGCATATTTACTCCATCCTTGTCTAGGGCTCCGCCCCCCGCCCCCGCCCCGCAGGACCCTATTTTAAATGACGACTGTACGCTGCACTGCTTTACAAAAATAAAGATGGCCGACTTGCAGTCTCTTTGCCAATACGTGCAATCTTCACCTTGCATTGAATTTGATAGTGCATGCAAAAAGTTGACTTACAAAAAATGGTGTATAAATTAATAAATTAATAGTTCTTTCAATTAATACTTCGTTTGGAAATCATCATGCATTTTAGTTGAAAAGTAAATAAAAGTATACAGTGATATAAGCACAAAAATATACCTATATTAATTAGAATACTTATAAATGGTAGGTACCTGATTGTGAAAATATAAAATATCACCTGATTTTTCGGTTAACATTTTCAATTCAGTTATTTTGTTGTAACAAGCGGTTTATGCAAACCGATATATTCATCAATCATATATTTAAATAGGTGTTTATAATAAAATTTCCATCAATAAGTCCTTCAAATTTTTGCTAAATATACGAAAATTTTAGCAACAACAATTCTACAACTATTTGAACAGCTTTTTAGTACTGGCACCTTGACTGGCACTCCTAAAACATGGTTATTTGGTTGTTTTCAAGTTATTTGCTCAAGAAATGATCACGTTTCGGGTGTTTTCGGAGCCACCGCGCGCAGGACCGACGTCGGCCGACGTCGCATCCCCACTGAATCTCCAAACAACGCTCCCAAACTTTTCAGCCACCCACTTCGCACTGAAACTTCCCATTAACAATACTAGCATTTAGAAGCTATTTCTATTCAGTTTTCGACAGAAATGCCTCCATAAAAGCGACTGAAAAAGCTTCTACGAATATCTAATACTAGTAAGTAATGAAAAAAAAAACAAAAAAGGTGTTAGTTTTATGTTCCGTGGCATGCGCCAAGTTAAACACTCACCTCGTTATAAATATTCGAATCTTGACAGACAATGCACTCAGTTCCACCTGTCAGCGAGCACCTAAGCAAGCAGTGACACTCGATCGAACCTTTGTTTTCCGTCTTCTATTTGTTTTCTGCGTACGTGAAACGAATTCCTCAGCACATCAAACACCATGGATGGAACTCATTCCGAGGAACTTAAACAAATCCGTAAGTATTTGAATAGACAAGTAATTGATCGTTTGTTTTTACTTTTGGCAGTATGTGTTCACTTCACTGAAAACCGGCACTGAGTTAGGTACACAATTTGGCACTACACGTGAGCGTTGTCGATTGTAGACGCGAGGAGCGCGCGGGCCGCGTCGTTGCCTCGCGGGTCGCGGCCGGAATGACGCGCCGAGCGCCGGGCGACGCTAGCGCCGCGGCCGGTTCCAGCAACTGCCACTCAATCAAACGTCTCACTTGATAAGATGCAGCGGTTTTTGCGTTGCATTCTATTTGTTTCAGCTTTTTGTGATCAAGTTTTCGTTTAATGTTTTGGATATTTTGAGTGATGCTTTGTTGATTTATTTTTTATCGTAAAGTTCGTAAATTGGATATTTCAGAATGTTTTTCTTACTATAAACACAAAACATTTTTATTATTTTTTTGTGTAAAAACAGTGAATAAATAGATATCTACTTACCTTATATTTCTTGTTGAAATGATATATAAGTACTAAGCATACATAGGTAGGAAGATACCAATGCAAAACATTTATAGTTTTAATTTTCTACCAAATAACAAATAACCACATAATCGCCAACAAGACCAAAAAAACTCGCAAAACACATGAAAAAAGTGAATAGTCGCGAAGTTGTCGAATTGTCACAACATTGCAGCGCGGCGAGTGACGTGACCTTGCAGCCGTCCCGCTCGCGCGGGGGCGGGGCCTGGGACCGCCCCCCGCCCACCGCAACACCCGCTTTTTACCTTTTCCCGCGCTCACCTCACTTTCGTTGTGTTTTGACTGATCCTTTTTACTGAGACTATTATAGATCGAAAAAAAAATTGTATTAATGCTATATATTTTTAATTTAGATAGGTACAAAAAATTAAAAATATTGTTATCGATTATTTAAGGTTCATAGTTTTTATTAAGGTTGGTAGCTACTTTATGTTTAATTAATATGTAGATATTATAAGCTAACATTTTGAATTAATTCGCTGGAATAATAAAACGAATAACGTACTTTACCACAAAAAAAACATTATAATTTATTAGAACATAATTATGTTGTTGTGTTGTTTGAATCAATGCCTTCATGGTGTTTTTTTTAATTTGTATAAGTGTGTAAGCCGTCCTGATTAAATAAATAAATAAATGAGTCCATGAAATAAAATACTAGAAAAATAATTTACCTTCAACTTTATTTTTATTCTTCAAATAATTATTAATAAACGTAAATCCAACAACCAACCATTAAAAATCATAATTCAATTTTATTATCACGAATTCAAAAATTAAATTTAGAACGTCATAGAGCAGGCTTCAAACGCAGAGTGGGCAGCGCATTAAAGTTTTATCTTCAAGTATGTAGGTGCAATTTTATGCATTTTATTAAAAAGGTTGATTCAGTTTTACGAGCGGCCTCTGATGTGCGCTGATCGAATTATTTCTCGAAATCCAACAGCCGTTCGATGTGCACCCGCTAAGTTTATTACCTTTGAGTACAGGGGTTCTGAGCTTAGGTGCGTCGTTTTGAGATGCTCAAATAAACACTGATGAATTTTTATATACGTAATTTTTTTTGGGGAATAATTTATAACAGTTTAGTTTATTTTTCTTATTTTATTAATCGCTATTGAATAGAAAATTAGAATTGAATACAATATTTTATGAATTTTGCATTCCTAATACGATCTTAAATAAAACTTAGGTTTGCGCGGTGGGCATAGATCCGCTTGCGGTGCAAGAGGTAGCGGGTTCGATTCGATGTCAAATGCGTGTATGTTCTGCAGTCACTTTTCTCCTCGGTCTGGATAAATAAAATAATATAAAATATCTATATTAACTCCTTGACCTATTACGTATGTCTATTATATCTATGTATATCAGTTATTTGAAAACTACAACTAAATATTAACTAACTAAACTTAAGTATACCTACACAGTTATCTCAATGTTAATACATATTTTTATTGTATATTTAATAAAAAAATAATGTCTAATAATACCCTTGCATTGGAATGTTTCAGGCCTTTTAAGTATTAATTTATATATAGGTACATTACAATTCTGTAAGAACTCTAAGAATCTTAATTACTTAGGAACTTATCAATAGGAATTCCCATAAAATTACCCTTGCATTGGAATGTTTCAGGCCTTTTAAGTATTAATTTATATATAGGTACATTACAATTCTGTAAGAACTCTAAGAATCTTAATTACTTAGGAACTTATCAATAGGAATTCCCATAAAATTATAACACTTACAAAACATTAAACTGCATTCATTAGGTATCATAAGTAGGTACCTACTTTAAGCAATTTTTATTCAACTATAGTATATTTTAATTACAATATTTTATATGTAAAAATATATATTTTTTTATATTTTTACATTTAAAAACAGGTTTAATGCGTCTGGCCTTCCGGAACATACGCGTCCGGTATCTTCATAATCATCATCATTTACCACCAACAAATTACCATCTAGTACTTCCTGCATATAGATAGAATAGAATACTAAAAAAAGTTTAAAAATAAAAAATAATTAGAAATACCGTAACTGTCATCATCATTTCAGCCGTAATCCGTCCACAAGACATAGTCCTTCCTAAAAGCTAGATCTCTTATAATTTTTATTGGAAGCGTCCTGCATCCATCGTAAACCCGCTGACATTATTACCAAATCATCCGTCCATTTTGTTAGTGGACGTCGTACGCTGCGATTACCGATTCATGGTCTCCAGTCGAGAACTTTTCAACCCCAACGGCCATCCGTTCTACGTGCTATCTGCGTGCTTAGCATTGGTCGCTGAGCGACTTGCCTATTTATAAGGCCTAGTGAAGCACCACGTTTCGGCTCCATAGGTCATCACTGGCAACACGCGCTAGTTAAAGACTTCCGTCTTCAGGCCTGAGGTATGGTACACTTACACTCAATTACAATAATTTGACAGATCACGCAGATCCCCTTCAATTTCCTAATGATCCTATACATTCAATGTTGGCTGGTAGAGATCGCTCTTGTGCGATAAGACCGCCAATTGTCGCAAAGTATTAAGAATTTTTTTTTTCATTTGTGTTATAATTGTGTGCGCAATAAAGAATTATTACTATTATTATAATTTCACTATAATCCCATACATACACTATCTCCCTTAATCCAGTAATATCCGCATTATACCGGTTATTTATACGGCTCGCGGCGCAGCGCAGTAATGTGTTGACTTTATGGATTCGGCCGGACTCGGCGGAGATGCTTTATTTAGATCCTAATTGAAAATGCTGTAATTATTTAAATGTGAACTTAAATTGTTGGCTTATCTATTTTTACTTATCTTTGACGGAGTTCTATGTGAGAAAAGAAACACGATTAGAAAATTTAATGAATTGTGAGCGGAAAAGCCGTGTTGGCTACTCATTTTTGACAGTTGGGACACTCGACTTTCATTCCGAAGGTCGTGGGTTCAAACCCCGCCACGCACCTCTGTTTTTTTTTTTTTTTTTTTTTTTTTTTTTTTTTCTTATTGAGAAATTTATGTGCGCTTTAAACACGTGCTTTAACGGTGAAGGCAAACATCGTGAGGAAACCGGCATGTTCTGAGAACTTTAAAAAAAAAAAGAGTTTGAAGGGCATGTGACATTCACCAACCCGCACTTGGCCAGCGTGGTGAATTAAGGCCTAATCTCTCTCGTCAAGAGAGAAGTCCCTGTGTCCCAGCAGTGGGAACGTTAATAGGGTGATGATGATGATGATGATGAGCGGAAAAAAAGATTTTCTTTAATTTATTTTAATAACCATGATAGTTTCAAAAGTTATATCCATAAATGTATGTCTATTATATTAAGTATATCAGATGTCTAGTACCCATAACACAAGCTTTTACCACGAGGCTATTATGTTCTTGTGGATTGTATTATTTATTCAATAACATGGTAGAAATTAGGCTCCTAGGATTTTCACAAATTCCCTATATTTCATCTTCCAGATGAAATTAAATTTCAATGAGCATCATATATTTATGTTATGTTTAATATTTTAAGTATATCATATGTTTAGTACCCGTAACACTTGCTTAGAGCTTACCGGCCGTCACCCATCCAAGTATCTTCTGGCCGCGCGCAACGTTGCTTAACTTAAAATAACGTTAGTTATATGGGAGTCCCCTTAAATAATTATTTATTGCGTGGTTTTAGCATTTTTTGTTAAAGCGGCAACATAAATTTATCTCTTCTAAAAGTCTATCACAGTTCGTGAGATACAGCCGGTGTCTGTATGTCCGTCCGGACAAACGGACGACGAGAACATTGTACAAAAAAAATATATTTATCAACACACACGTTACAATTTCACTTACCTACAGCGGTCCCCGCACGAGGCAAGCCTGTATTGCAGGAGACCTGTTACAATTTGGATTAACCTGATATAGAAAAAGTGCATGAAAAACAAGGGAAGTGAAAAATAGGATAAATTATAATCTATCCTTGGATTACATTTGCAACAACAAATAGTAGATATCCCTTTTTACACTTATGGTACGGAACCCTTAGTCTTTCGTTGAATCAGTATACTTACTAATTTATCGTCAAAAGGGTTTCTAAGGCTAAATATATGTTTTTTTTTTTTTAAATAATACTTAGATATTTAACATGAAACAGAGATGACCTCGAATATTAATTTTCTAAGTTTTATAATTTTAGTTTAATATATTATAAAGGATTGATCCTGGTGTTAATATTTAATTGGGTATATTATCATTCTAAAAAAATATCCTGAATCCTTACACGTGACCTCCGGGTGGTGCTAAGAACAGTCTCTGGTGGTAGGTTTCGGCCGCGGCTTGTCACCACCCTCCGGGCTGGGCCAGTGCGTGAAGCGATTTTTTCGTGTTTCGTAATGTGGCCCGGAGAAGCCACCTTCTAGGTCTTCATGTCCCATCTTAGACCACATCGTCACTTTACATCAGGTGAGATTGTGGTCAAATGAAGGCTTATCGATCATAAAAAAAAAAAAAAAAAAAAAATATATACAGGGTGTAATTAGACTACTATCGAAAAATGAAAGGGGAGATTCAGACCACGATACTGAACAAATTTATCGAAAAAAAAAGGCAATTTTTTTTTTTTTTCATAATATTTTTTTTTCTATTTATAGGTTTTTTAGTCATTATACGTTAATTTAAGAACATGCCAACGTAATTAACACACTAATAATACAAAAAATACAATAAAAAAAAATAAAACATCAGTGATTCTAATTTCACTCTCGCGCTCGCTTTCGCGGCCGGCGCGCCGCGCCAGAATTTCATTCTAATACCCTAACACGTAATCACAGCTGATGGCATCCACACAGTGATAGCGCTTGCGTGTAAGACCCATACGCACACACGCAAGCGAGCGCTATCCTGCTCTAAGCGCAATGAACTCTGGTGACCTAGTTAATGGATTTTATTTAAATCCATGCACAATCCCGCCACATCATAGTTAATTTAAAGTACCTACAAAATAATTCAAAATTTATTTTTATTACTCAATCTTATAAAAGATTGAGGGAGGCCTATGTCCTGCAGTGCAGTTGCTAGGGCTGAAACGAACTCAATTCACCCTATTATTAGATTATCGGCCTACTGCAATCTTTGCCTACTGCACGAACGACATCTAGATAAAATTGTTAATATTCATAAAAACAGTTTGGTACCTAACCTAGGAAGGTACTTACATAAGTAAGTATTTTATTCTAAGTCTTAATAACAAAAATCAAATAAAAACTACTCAGATAACAGCATTTAAAAAAAATATTATGTTAAATAATACACGTAAATCAAAAACAGCTGTTCGAGCGCAATAAACTCTGGTGACCTAGATAATGGATTTTATTAAAATCCATGCAAAATTCCCGCCACACATAAGTTACCTAGTTAAGTTAAAGTACCTACCTACAAAATAATTTAAAATTTATTTTTATTAGGTACTCAATCTACCTATCATAAGATTGAGGGAGGCCTATGTCCTGTAATGGAGTTGCTAGGGCTGGAACGAACTCAACTCACCCTGTTATTAGATTATCGGACTACTGCAATCTTTGCCTACTGTACGAACGACATCTGGATAAAATTGCTAATATTCTTATTAAAAACAGTTTGGTACCTAACCTAGGTAGGTACATAAGTAAGTATTTTAGTCTAAATAACAAAAATCAATTAAAAACTACTCAAATAACAGCATTTAAAAAAAATATTATGTTAAATAATACACGTAAGTTTATCTAAACCAGCTGTTCGAGTTCGTTCGCATTAAAAAATAATCAATTATTTTTTATTTTTGTAGTCATACCTAACATAGGGAAAGGTATTTATCAAACGGAGTTTGTTCTAATTATTTTCGTAGGCATAGTGAACACGGCTTTTGCAAAGAATAAATTATCCTGTTTGACAAAAGACGCCGCCAACCAATGTCGGCACCCTTTGCCATAAGCCGCGCCGCGTGGCGGTGCTTTTTGAAGATATGTATTATTGCCTATTATTTTCGTAGTGTTTTCATGTTTTGAGAATCAATTTAGTCGGTGTTCATAACTCGTATTGAATACTTGCGCGTCGCATCGCAAATCTATGCACTGTTCAGCTTATTTTTTCTAGTATTTCTCTTTAATTAGTTTTAGTAAAATCCTTTCTTTTTCAAAAAATTTAGTTAAAGTTTTTTTTTTATTTTATAGTATGAATAGATGGATAGATTTGTCTATTTCGGTTAGTAGTGTAAAGTGACGAGTGATTGTTATTCAAATGTTAGTGTGATGTGGTTTTGGCAATGTTTAGTGCGAGAGAATAGGTATGGATAAATGTTAATGTGTTACGGCGAGGCACGAGGAAATGCCTCCAGAGGACTACAGAGTGCCAGTGTGTGTGTGAGTACAAGATGTGCCATGAAAGAGGAGGAGCTCAATTCGAGCCATTTCTAGTGCGACCGAGGCGACAGCGAAATTAGGTAAGTAACTAAGTACCTACATTCAATGCCTTCAAATGTTATTCTATTAACGTTCCCACTGCTAGGACACAGGGACTTCTCTCTTGACGAGAGAGATTAGGCCTTAATTAAACCACGCTGGCCAAGTGCGTGTTGGTGAATGTCACATGTCCTTCAAACTCTTTTAAAGTTCTCAGACGATGCCGGTTTCCTCACGATGTTTGCCTTCACCGTTAAAGCACGTGTTTTAAAGCGCACATAAATTTCTCAAGAAGAAAAATCCAGAGGTGCGTGGCGGGGTTTGAACCCACGACCTTCAGAATGAAAGTCAAGTGTGCTTGCACTAAGCCAACGCGGCTCTGAAGAAAACAATAATTCACAGTAATAATAATAATAACACCACAAGTGTTATTATTATTAAGTCAAAATCGTGACATGTTTCTAGAGTATGTTATGAATGTTGAGTAAGTTCAATGACCTGAGAGATTTTAGAATTACGAGAAGGGTATCTGCTGTAAAAACCGCGGGAAAGCTGTACCGCGTACTAGTACTTTCCCGCGGTAAAATCCAATATTTTCCTGCATAAATGGGCTATTTAGGTAGGAGGACACTCGACTTTCATTCTTGAAGAAGAATTTCATGAAAGTAGAGTGTCCGCCCACTGCCTGCCTGCTACTACTAACATTACAGCTACGAAACGATGCCATTTATCGATAAAAACATTACTGGTTACATTGCTGGTTGGCTAAATAGTCAGAAAATTTCAACCATCGATATCTCCGGCTACAATTTTTTTTTTGGACTGCGGTTTTTTTATATTGATTTGGTTTGGTGTCCTGCATACCCCCCCTTTTTTTTCGATAGTCGTCTGATTACACCCTGTATATATCAAGATACCTTTATGTTAGGTACCAATCTAATGATATTGACATAAACTCTAAAAAACTTTATTCCAAACAGTAAAATATTCATGAACATATCACCTACACATGTGTAATGATCGCCGATTGCTAAGATTTGTAATATCAAACAATGGAAATAAATAATTTATTTCCATATTTATTTATTTTCTTTTCAGCTCCCGTCCATCATAATTTAAATCAGCATATTCCCACGAATTGTAAAAAGGTGCTAACTAAAATCTCAAAACGAGCCTAGACTTAAGATTTCTGTAAATTGGGCCTGCAACTGCCTTCAGTCTGCAATTCGTCAACAATCAAAAACACAAAAACACAACCATCCAAATAAAATCCTTAATTCCATCTACACAAAGCGCTTATTTGGGAAAGCCCTACACATCACAAGTTGTACCAGTCGAAGTCACGTCAAAATTCCCGCCACACGAATTTAGATTCAGAATCTGAGGCGTAAGGCTTTAAGTTCTGTGAGATGTTTGGTGGATTTGGGCACATGTAATTTGGCGTCATAAAAATGTATAATTTCGCGCTAGTAGTGCATCTGTCATCAGCGGCTTTATGACCGCAAATTATATGTGAAGGAAGCGAACTCGTGCAAATTACTCCATTCGTAATTTTCTTGTAATCATGAGATGCGTCAATTGAAAACACATTTGAATGATACGTCAGATTCAATTTCTAATTATATAGAAAGTGGCGGAATCATTATCGACAAGGTCGTTATTTTTAACAGAGTTTCAACAAAAAAAAGGAGGTTTTAAATTCAAAATTTCTCTATTTTGAGCATTTTTTTTAAACGATTTCAAAAAAGGTTTTAACATTGGTCCTATATTTTTAGTTCTCGGTGTTTGTTTTGTTAAGTGTTCGCTGCATTTCTAATTTTAACCGACTTACAGAAAAGGAGGACGTTTTTATTTTGGTGTGTATTTTTAGGAACTATTTGCAGAGTTTCTATTGCAATAAAAGTCAATCTTTCAATCCTCTGATATCGTGTAACTGAATGTCAACTGTATGAAAAAAAGAAAATAGACCTTTTCAAAAATCAATTATATTTGACTAGATAGTCTGGAATTTAGACCGCAAAGAATCCTTTGTTACATTTCTTATCCGCGAGAAAGGCCACTACACTATCAATATAATAATGAAGTTGTTTGAACTAGAATGCCGGCGTGCGGCATTTCCCCCGGTACAGGGTGTATAAAACTTGCTGTCACGTTGTGCAACTTCAGGCATCCGACGTGCCATGGCCTATTGCCCCAGGAACGAGGGGATAACCACTTAACTACACCGTGGAGGCATAATCATTTCATTGTGTTTAATAAGCATTGCTTATGCACCTACACATTGCTTAACATATTTCCTTCAGCAATATGGTGTTTTACAAATAGTCATAGGTACGCATTTATAGTGCGCCGAAATTCGCCAAAAATACAACTGGTAAAGTTACATAGTGTTTTCGGTGAATTATGTTTTCGACGAATAATATTTTCGACAAATTGTTTTCGACGAACTTTCCGCAAATACGCGAAAATGGTAGCAAGAATCTAGCGTAGGTGTAGCGGCCTTTCTCCCATACAAAAATGTTTGGCCCCTTTCGGTGCTATGCAGATACTACATGGTTGTATTATCATCTCCTTTAAACACTAATTTAGTTCCAAATGATGGTGAGTCGTGATGCGGTCCCTCCGCTACCTGGTCATCACTCCGCGACCTGTTACCCGTTACTGCCCCTAGATAAATATCATCTAAGCACGCCAGGCTGATGCTAGACCGACTATGGACAGAGGTACTCAAACTTTAACTAAAATAAAAAAATGTTTATAAATAGAATAGAATAGAAAATACTTTATTACACACACACCAGATAAACAATACAATAAGAAATTAAAACTAAACCTAGAATGCGTAATGATCGGTCTTATTGTTAAAAGCAATTTCTTTCTGACAACCGTGGATGGAGAGAATAGGATAAGTGTTATTCTCAAATTGTTAGGGCATATCAATATTGTCCGAACAATCCACACAACAACATGGTAAGCTCTTAGCTTGCATTTCATGTAGAAGACATCTGATATACTCAATATAATAGACATACATGCATAGATATTTTTAGGATTTCGTACCCAAAGGCTAAAACGGGGCCCTATTACTGGGCCCTATTGGGAGGTGTTTAATATATCTATTTAGACATCATATATATCTATATCAGATGTCTAGTACCCGTAACACAAGCTAAGAGCTTACCACGGGGCTAGATGTTGTTGTGTGGATTGTCAGGCAATATTTATTTATTTATTTTATTTATTATTACTGACACTTCGTCGTCTGACTGTCTCTCTGTCCACCAGTCAACAGGCTGTATCTTATAAGCAACGTTGCGCGAGCCCATTACTTGGACGGGTGACAGATCAAAAAGCATCCTTTGCACTTTTAAATATATTTTTTAATAAAATTTGAACGTAATATGTGTAGTATGAGTCCATGTCATACATACATATCAAATTGTTTTTTTATACATATTATCTCTACAATGTGGAAGGGAAGGAAGCTCACCCGCGCGGTAGACCCATTCAACGCAGGACACTACAGGTGGCACTCGGCAAGCATTAATACAGTCGACTCAGGACCGCAGTCAATGGGGAAAACTGGTGAAATGGCTGAGGCGACACAAGAATCATGAGGTTACGACCTTGAGAGGAGAGAAGTGTGTTGTACAAGATCTATGTTTTTAGATGACGGTTGTTTAGGATAAAAAAAACCATAGGATATGAAGTTGAATGTAGTTGGAGAACGATCTCAGCTTATATTTAAAATAAGAGCCAAACGGTTAAAAAAATGTAAAATAATAGAAAGGTAAAAAAAATATGCACAAAATCTATTATCTTCTAATGGGCATAAATGTGTTTACTTTGGCCTCAACTTTTTATTCATTTCTGTTTCACAGGTTATAATAAGTGGTAAGTAGTGGTAGTGTTTTGCCTATAATATTCTTCTGAAGTAATTTATGTTTTTTTTGAAGACTCCAAGTTTTCTCTATGGACATTGTTTTTTTTTTTAATTTAATCGTTACAGCTTTACGCCGGTTAACTCTGTCCTACAGTTTGAGCAACACTGCCTCTTGATGAGTATCGGTTCCCGCACGATGGACGACTCACTGTACACTCATACTAGGCCCTGCACCCTGCCTGGCGTGTTATACTTACACAGGTAGGCTACTTTTGCTTTAAGATAGGGCTGTCAAAATAAATTGTCATATTTGTAATGAATTTTCAAATTTAATTACTTATAGGGAGATCGGCAACTTTAGAAATTAGATTAATTTGTAACGGAGTTGCTTTCAATATAAAAGTAAAAAAAATGGGACAAATCGGGCAAAACAAGGATTCGTATGATAATGAAAAAAAAGTTGATAATTCATTTTTGTTTTGTAACGTTATGTATTTACTATACATACTTTCTTATAAATTCGATGTTTGTAAGATGGAGGTTCTTACAAATATCGAATCTATAATCAGTTTTTTTTTAAATAACAATGTCCAATCTTGAGCTTTATGTTTGTTTATAGTACAACACAAGCTCTGTGCTTTTTTATGTGTATTATTATTTTTGGATCCATGGCAACTGACAGTAGCAGTTACATTGCGACAAAGATGCAGCTAGTAATAGGTCACGCAGGGAACTTTTGGAAAAAACCAACTATCCCCTTCGCAAGGGATTTCTCAAGTATCCCATACCTACATTATAATTTCCTCATAGTGCCAGCCCTATAATAATGAAGAGCGGTTATTCATAACGAGCATATTGCAGAATTCGCGAATCTTGTAATGAATCGATTAATTGATCGAGTTACTGCGCCGAGTTCGACAAGTGGAGACGGATGGCTCACTAACATGCGATGTCCGGACTGACGGATTTAATATTAGAGAAAAAATTATATTCACATGCAATCTTACACAGGTATTACTCATAATTCATAACGTCGGGTTATTGCAAGAAGTCATTAACCGACAAATCCAAAAGTGTGGCAAAATCAGTTTTAAACTTTTTATGACTTTAAGAGCCCATATCATCAAAACTACGGCAGTTATCAATATAATTTAAACGCCAATATATAGTGATATTTAATTATTATATAAACAGCTGAAATCAGTCTAAATTAAATCATGGCAATTTTTTTAAAAGCTAAAAATGCAAAGATAATGATTTCTTGCGATAAAAAGTTTTGACTAAACTGGAGTTAAGTATTTCTGCAACAAAGTTATTAGTGGCCTCTTTCAAGTAATAAAAGACAAAATAATCTTAAAATAACGTTTTTTATTACTAAAAACTTAAGGAATTACCTTGTTTGTTCATAAAAACTTAATAAAATAACTAAAATGGCCACAGAAATCAATCAATCAGGAAATATTGATATTTCGGTAACTGTCACCTCATCGCTTCCTTTTTACCCATCAACTTCAGACCACAGGTAGGTTCGCTAGGTTTAGGAGCCTTGGGTGGTTGTTCAACTTTTTTGCAACACGTAAACAACATAAATCTTCGATTGCTTTATCGTTAATATTCGTATTAATAAAAATAGAAATACCTACTTAACTATTTAATGTAGAATTTGAAACCAATATAGATTAGCTCATTTCTCAAATTGTAACGAATTAAACAAGTTGGTATTGAAACTTTAAATAGGTACCTAACTGGGTAGAAACCTAGGTATGTACATTATTTTATGTAATAATCATCTATTAATGAGAAACCAATATTCAATGTAATTATTACTACCAGTTTTGAATTGCATCTCATAGCTCTAAAATCATAAGTGTCTAAGTTTTGTAAAACCAAACTATGGAAATAAATGATTTTGTATCTTGTATCTCATAAAACTCGCCGGCAACTTATAAGTAAACAAGCATTACATGTTGGCTTAAATGTATGTGTGCGAAAGTCATTACATGCATTTTCCTGTATAATTTTACAATAACAAAAATCACTAATAAAACAATACATCATTCAGGCGATTTCAGTCTTGTATTAAGTTGTTTGCCATGTTTCGGCAAAAGTAATTAATGTGTATATAATGAATTCTATAAAAACGTTACTCGTTTTGATAGAAATCATTAAAAACCGTTAGTATTTTTTTTTCCCAAATAGTATGATACGTCAAAACTAGTTAAGTGCAAATAATGAATTCAAGCAAAACTTAATCCACGGTTTGTAAACGTAAAAGCATTTTTAAAATGTTGATATGTCACGTAAATGAATTATGTATGAAAATAAAAATGACAATTGTGTTTTGTTTTCTTTTGGTAAAATATATTAATGTAAGTTAATGAATTTTATGAAACCAGATTGACCAAAAATGCAGTTATTGACTTTATTACCAAGCCATAACTTCTAAGTTTGAAGAGCTACAAATTAGTGAGTTTTACCAAAATGTAGAGCTCATCGAGACGAGCTCATTGGTGTATCTAACGCAGTTAGTGACTTCTTGCGACTAATGACTTCTTGCAGTAAGCCGACGAAATATGTTATTATTTCCGCCGGGGACCTGATTTTGTATGATTTACAATTTCTGGTTCCGGTTTCCGGTTATGGTTGTTTTATTAACTACATGATGTATGTACGTACAGTTTGCGTCGCTAATTAAGTAATGTTCTGCATACATACCACACTACATGGGACGCATGCTCCTACTATGATGTGTAAGAAAAATAAAAATCAGGAACTATTTTCATGCTTTTCACATAACCCAAAGTACATAATATTACAATTATTTCATAAGCAACACAATTTACGTTCCCACAGCTGGGACACAAGGACTTCTCTCTTGACGAGAGATATATTTATTTATTCACGTTATTTTTATTTTATTTGTGTGATCATTATATAGCTAAGAGAAAGTAAAAACAATCGTAAAGCCGTTTCGACAAAAGCCATAAAGCGCTGAACAATAAAAGTGTAGCACTGATTTATGAGCAATCAATGTGGGAGGCATCGCCAAATCAGGGCGCATGTAGGAAGTCCTGACTTCATTCATACATCCATTTATGAATGGAATAATGACAGGAATTCGGTAAGGCATTTACGGTATAATAAACATGCATATTAATTTACGATCAAACAATCACGATTCCTAAAATAAGACGCTAAAATTGTATGTTTTAAACCAATTGGAGTATCAAATGATTTGACTTGAAATCATCATCATTATTTTTGTCTATTATTTTAATCATACCGTCGTATTTTAGCCCGTATATTTAAAGTAAAGAAAATTTTGCCTGTATAAAATTTTACTTCAGAAATACGTACTACACGCTTTATAAATTCATAAATTATTTATTGCACACAGAAACAAATACCTACAATAATCTATGTAATAACATAGGTCATGCACAAAGGCGAGCTCGGGACAAACCCTATGGCCTAATAACCATAAAGGCTTTGACAAAGCCATTTCGTTGGAGTTCGTCCGACACTATGTATACTGATCCACGTACATACATATAGCCATTTGGCCATGTCAGCGACCCGCGTTCTTCAACGCATCATTTTATTCCTGATTCGATCTGGTAGAAATAACGCGAAAATAGTCGTCTTCAAAGCGTTCGAAGCGACTCTAAGCTTTAGAATAGCTTCATCATTATTTCAATCGTTGGACGTACACTGCTGGACATAGGCCTCCCTCAAAGGTTTCTAGTAACTTCGGTCGGAAGCAACCACCGCACGCCCGGTAATAATAGCTTAATAAATTCCTTTTCAGAAACGAATATAGGCAATAATCCAAGAAACCATTAATGAAGTACAATAACAATAAATATACACTTTCAACCAGCCGTCATTATAATTGAAGTTGTCAATGTGTTCGAAGAAAGACGAGATAATACTATGCAGGTAATTTACTGGAGCCACAAAACTCGCAGGACGTGCGTTAGTCAAATGACCTTTAAATGGCGGTGCTGAGTTTTACCTGTTTGAATAAGCAGAAGTTGCTGAACAAAATAGTATCTGAATTGTTTTTTTTTAAGATTTGGCATCTAGTAACGAAACTTAATAGCCTTACTGGCTTAATAGGCTTGATGTTATTGTGTAGATACTCCGGCAATACCATTTTATAACTGTTTTAATCAGTAATTTTTATTATAACAGTTATATTATTAATTAAGTCCTGGTCAAACTTATTTCATGCTAATTTTATTTCGATTTAACATCGCCTTTCTTTGATATAATAGAAATTTAAGTCATTTACAAAAATTTACACATCAAAACTTTTTGTATCTCAAAAGCCACATTCTGGTTATTTATTTTACTACAATAATAATGATTTAACAGCGCTTTTCTTAGATTTAGTAGAACTTTAAATAATTGATAAAACCACATTCTTCATATTTCATATTTTCATATATCATTATCTTCATATTTTCGCAGCAGCATTTGTAAAGGACTTTTTGTATCTCAAAATTCACAGTCAGGTCATGAATTCCGTATTGCAGATTGCTCACCGACATCTGCGCCATCATTACAGCTCCCATCGGCACGTATCAATATCAGCCCATATCCATCCTCCCGAATTAGCGGGAATAAGCTCAGGCTGTTAATGTTGCCATAAGTTGCTTCGTGTTAGCACTTCTCAGTTTTATCGCAGCAAATGTGTGATTAGGCTCGGGTATGCTTGATCGAGTTTTATTTTTGGGTTGAATAAAATAAAAATAAATTTTATTGGTTGGGAAAGGTTGCGGACAACTGGAGATGTACGGTACAAAATGTTGCCACGATATAATAATGTTTTTTTTTTGTTGAAATAAGTAAAGTTCATATTAAAACCCAATTTCAAATATCAACATAATTACTTTCGATATCTAAATATGGCCGCCTGTGTCGAGCTTCCTAAACCTAATACACTTAGCAGCCATTGGTCCATTCGTGTATGATTTTACTTAAGGGAAAACCGTTACTAGATCAAAATACTCCTTTGCGTTGCGCAGTCGGGTAAAAAGGTTCTAGAACCTGATAGTATACCCTATCTTCTACTACATACTCTTAATTATATACGAAAAATTGTCACTCTCTTCCTCTCCACCTAGAACAATCACAAGCATCTACAGTACAAACATCCAATAAACATTCTTCATATAAAACTTCGCCGTCTCTCGCGTCAGAAGCCTCATGCGAAGTACGAAGGTAATCCTCGGGATTAATTTATGGTAATTTGTCGAGATCGCGATAGGACTTACGATTGAACTGTTTTTATGTTCGCCATCCTTGTTCCCAGCAGTGGGTATGCGGCTGTGTGGTGCAAGTTGCGAGGGAAAATTGCGAATTAAGCATAATTTTTTATATTTTTATATAATAATTATTTATTTCAGGCATCTAAGGCCCATATAAACATATACCTTATGGACTAACATACATAAAAATATAAATCTTATAAACTAAAGTGTCAGAATCGTGGATCATCTGTTACGGCGGTGTCGCTTTGCAGTGTAGGCGACCGATGAACCGTCGAAACTTGACCCCTTGCGGCCAATGATTGAGTCTGTTTTGTGAATACAACACAATAATAATATAACACATTTCTTAGACAACATTTTTTTGTAAAAAAAATTTAAACTTTAAAAGCTAGAAAGAACAAGATTAAACCGGTCACACTAATAACAAACAAGTGGAATGTACCGAGCCACAGAGGTCCTCATATATGTATGTATAATGTCATCACCATCATCACCCTAATAACGTTCCCACTGTGGGACACAGGGACTTCTCTCTTGGCGAGAGAGATAAGGCCTTAATTCACCACGATGGCCGAGTGCGGGTTGGGGAATGCCCACGTCCTTCTAACTCTTTAAATTTCTCAGAACATGCCGTTATCCTCACGATGTTTGCCTTCACCGTTAATGCTCGTGTTTTGAAAGCGCACATATATTTCTCACTCTCCAGAGGTGCGTGGCGGGGTTTGATCCGACATAAATACGTGCTTTATGTATTTTCTAATACAAAAAAATATCCTATTCAGGGCATGGCTCAATGATATATATTTTGAATTGAACGTGTTGCCCGTGTCTTTTGCTGTCTTTTCTGTGTGTATATTAAATACTTATTAAAAGATAATGATATCTAGTGCGCAATATGTAGCTTAAGATGAATAAAGAAACTTTGAACTACAAGGTGTCTCAAAAGAAATTTTATATTTAGTGGATCGATAAACAAAAAGTAAGCCGGGTATCCAAAAATATTTGTTGATTATTAAAATACAGCATTCGGGATTTTTTTTAATAATTAGGTCCAAATGTAGACCCTCGCTTCGTGGCACTGATTTAATCGAACAGTAAAATTACAATATCACTAAAACAACAAAGTTTAATTGGTAACACGTCGGGGTGCTTTCTCGGAGATGCCGGTTCGAATCCTGTGTGCGAAGGTTACGGATGATACTAGCCACGTACAGAGCCATCTAATGTGGCCCCTCTATAGACTTCTTTGAGTGACTCTGGGACTTTTTATAGAGCTTAAAAGTAAGAATGAACACTGACAACAAACACACATACACTAGTTAAAGTCTTTATTTCGTCTAAAGTTCTTGCTTTCGTCTTTTCATATAACGTATAATAAAATATAAATATGTTTATAGGTCTATTATATTAAGTATATAAGATGTCTAGTACCCGTAACACAAACTTAGAGCTAACTAAGGGGATAGATGTTGTTTTGTGGATTGTACAGCAGCAATATTTTATTTTATATATTTAGCACATAGCTGTAGTAAGCAGCATAAATACCTAACCTCCTGAATCCCCACCTTGCACCACACAAAATCTTGTTAATCATCCGGCGATATTTGTGATTTTATGACACTCAGCCGCAGCGAGATTGTCTCAGCTGAATTAATTATTGCGAATAAGAAACCCGATCCAGCCTCAAAGTCATTCCACGTGATAAACGCGATGGATGGCACCAGAACAGTAGGCGGTCCACCAATGGCCCTGCAAGTCCACCAATGGCATATGGCCCGAGTCAACGAACCAACAGAATGTGGCCAGAATGTGGCCAATGTGGCCGGCGCTGTAAAATACCAGTTGCACTAAACATTGAACTTGATGACCCACCTACCTATAGACCTAATAAAGTCCACATATTATTGGTGAATAAGAATGACGTGACTATATTGGCCATAAAATATTTGATGATTAAAACGGTTTAATTTGGATCGTAAAAGTGATATTAAATGCCATAATAAGGTTGGTTCTTGGGTTAGGATTATTTTTGGAATTGTCATTGTGAACATCTGTTATCATCATCATCATCTTTGATGTAAATAGATAGCTCCTACAGAATGGTTAGTAACAGAGTACTTTAAATTACACTTTCTTTAAATAAAAATATAGCACGATCTAACCTGATGCTAAATAGACTACTTATGAAACAAATAGGCCACAACTACATTCGACAATGACGCTTCAAGTGCCAGTTTACTCTGGATGGTGGTAAAAAGTCTCAGCCGAAGCACACTAAACTTGTGCTAACCTGTTCTAAGTAGGTACAGATTGTGCAAAGAACAGCACACATCGTGCTAAGAACAGTTTCTGGTGCACAGTAGTATAAATTAACCAGTAGGTCAGGCGACTGGGCGTACCTATGGCCAGCCTAAAGAATACCGATCTCTACCAATCTAAGAAGCCTCATCAGTCCGAAATCAAATTTCCATCTCCAGACCCAATAAGAGCGAACCCGAAAAATAACCTTAAAAAGGGCTTTATATTCGTAAAGTTTGTTCCATAAACAAAGCTGCGCGAGGCGAGACGCGGCGGCGCACATTTTATACAAACGATGACGTAAATACTCATTTGCAAGAACAATATCCGATATTGAGTGAGGCCTGTCTGAGGGCCGGTGGGGGGGTACACTGCAGGACACGGCCGAAGAAACACTGGCCAGATAAATGTAAGATAGATGTAATTGCAAAATTATATAATACCATACAAAAAATATTATCAGGGAATTTATTAAGATAACACCTTTATTGTAACCACATGAAGCAACAAATAAATTAATATAATATTTATTGCAACAGCACAATATAGGAACATACATAGGAGTTACATTTACATACAGTGACACAATAGGCGACCTTATAACTGATAGCGATCTTTTCCAGACGACCTTTGGATAGATGTGAAATTTGTTAACAAGAGAGAGCAGTGGCATTATAAAGATTAAAAATAAACAGAGAAATTAGGTTATTGCTCCAATTTGATATAATCAATATAATAAATTGAAATCAAATTACTAATTATCTATCTATACTTATCATAAATTTAAGTACTTATCAACATAAATCTGAGGCAAAACAATTTGGTCCACACACGCAATGTACTCGAAGTTTATTTGTGATTACCTACTGTATGATCTGTGTGAATCAATAAATGATTTTCTTTCTTTCTTTCAAAAAGTCTCCGCCGCGACTGTATGTCTTTATTTCATAAACCCAAATACGGATATCTATGCGGTTGTCAGTAATAGGCAGAGTGATTCTAATATGACTAGTGTATGTAACCGTTATAACATTTTGTTACTAGCTTAAACATCTTTGAATTGTGTTGCCTTATTTCTACATTAAATTATAATACATAAAATTTTAATACAAACACAATTTTCTCTTTGATATAATTTTAATGCTACCTCAAAATGATTATATCACTGAGTAAATTGTTTTTCTGACTGTCAGATATATATTTTTGTCTTTAGCATATGTTGTCCCACTGCTGGGCAAAGGCCTTCCCGAAATCCCTTCGACATCCCTGTCCAGAGCTGTTTGCCACCAACTTTCCCAAAAGTCCTGAAAGTCGTCTCGCTAACGTTTTCGTGGCCTACCTCGCCTGCGACATCCTTACCTTACCGATATTATAGCTAATATAACACAGATAGCTAATTCAAAAAAAAATCTATTGAACTCTTTCAATACTCAACAGCGGTCCATTTTTCGTACCCCGCAGTGTAGCACATTCATGTTTATTCACTGTGCCGCGCCTACCCTCAGATATATTTATTGGTTTGCATCTCAGTGCTTGTACCGAGTGTTCATCAGCATCTTTACAGCTTCCCAACGAACCTTTCTGATAACCTGATATGATAACTCGGACGCTTTAGTGCCGCGGGGAAGGATGAATATTAGATGAACTTATACTTTAGTGGTTATAAGGTGATTTGTTCATATTTTTACTAGAATTTTCTGGGTTGGTCTGACTGAAGTTGTGTTTCATCTTTTCTTTTATGGTTCTTATTAAAGATATTGAGATTCGGTACACAAGAAAATAATGAATAGTTTCTCTAGTTTTCTGTGCCTGATATAAACCATAAAACTAGGTACTTAGATTGTGTTTTAAAAATAGGCGATTTGTTCACAATGTCCACGCTACCATGTTACCGGAAAATTGCTGCCTCAGTGTCAAGTTACATATCTTTAACTGCTTTAAACTACTTTATAAAGCAGGGTATAATATATACTATGAATCTCAACAAAATAAATGCAGTAGATCATTGGATTATCGATGTCATTATAAATCGCAATCTAGAAGTGACAAGGCAAATACAAGAAGGAATTTTTTTAGGAAATAAATATTCCTTCCTGTATTTGCTTTATTTAGAGGCCTGTTTTTTGTACATGTAATAATTATCGACATAGAGGTCGGCCACGAAAGCGACGGCGAGACGAGCTCGATGCGTATGACCGCGGCTGGTGGAATTCTGCACAGGGTAAGGACTCTTGGAGGAATATAGGGGGGCCTTTTCCCTGCAGTGGGGCAACATAATGCTAAAGAAAAAAAAAGTGTGTGTGTGTCAGCTACGACGCACGATTGGAGTTACGAACGATAATTATGATATATAATAAATATCGAATAAAAAAAAAGGGTAAATGAACGCATGTGCTAAAATGATAATAGAAACAAACATATATCTGTAATTATTCGGATTATTTATATTACTTCAATAAAGTAATAAAGTATTACATAAAGTATGTTACAAAATAATATAAATAAAATACAGTGAGACTACGAAGTATTGCGCAAAGAGGAGACCCCGAGAATGAGATACGCTGTGTAATGTATTCCATCTCATTCTTTTACACGTTCAATCCTACAGATATATGTTTGTCTCTTTCTACGTAACGCCTAAACTTTTCGTGTTACACTTGATTTTACTCCTCATTAAATTTCTTAAAGAGTAAACTCCAAAAAGTTGTCTGACATGCAGAAAATAAACAATTTACTCAGTGATATAATCATTTTGTAAAATTTTGAGGTAAAAAAATATACATATCAAAGAGATAAAAGAAAATTGTGTTGTATTATAATTTTAAGTATTCTAATTTAATATAGAAAAAAAACTTAAATGGAATGCAATACAATTATCAACTTAACTTTCGTTAAGCATACGGTTCTAGGTTTAATGCTGAGTAGCAACCATTTCGTTTCTTTAGTGTATTATTATTTTTAAAATCGCTTAGTCATCTTTAGCTGACTAAACATAAACACAAATATCAGAAAAATCAAAGTAAAATTACTAATCCCGTAATCAAATCAGTATATTAATTACCTCCTAGTCCGTGCAAGCAAAGCCAGGTGATGGACGAGTGCTGGTGATCATGGTGTAATTAATCAGATAGTACCACCTCGAACACTTGCATCGGATCACTTCTATCCGTCAGTCTGTTCATTACTCGTAGTTCATGCACCGATCTACTAAGCAGTGGATGCGGTATAAGTGTCTATTTTGTTTTGTGATTGAAGAGACAATGGAACAAATTGGACTAGACGAATTAACAACAACCCATTCGGTTATTCGAGTATTATGCTAGATCATCATCATCACCCTATTAACGTTCCCACTGCTGGGACACAGGGACTTCTCTCTTGACGAGAGAGATTAGGCCTTAATTCACCACGCTGGCCAAGTGCGGGTTGGTTAATGTCACATGTCCTTCAAACTCTTTTTTTTTTGAAGTTCTCAGAACATGCCACTATGCATATGCATTATGTTATGCTAGATGTGTTTTGTTTATTATGGTGATTATTTTATTGGTTGTTTGTATTTAATACTAGCGGCCCGCCCCGGCGTCGCACGGGTAAAAAAAGTTCCCGGCAAATTTTCCTTATTTGGTCACCGTTTAGACCTACCCTGGACTACGACAAACATTTTAAAACCAAAATCAGCTCAATCGGCTCAGCCGTTCTCGAGTTTTAATCAGACTAACGAACAACAATTCATTTTTATTTATAAAGATAGATGTAGCCCTTATAGCTTAGGTAGATTTAACCAACACTTAAGTCTTGATTAATCCAAGGTCAATTAATTATGGTTGATAAAGTCATAGTTACCCAGCCTTTACAAGAATTTGACAGTAATTAAGTTTTGTGAATCCATTTAGCCAAGAATGTTATAGTACAATTTATATTTAAAAACTACAGATCCTCTTAAGGGGATCTCACGTTGGGGTTAAGCGAACAAAGCCGTTTGTAACAACCAAAATTTGGGAGACGTGAATAAAAAGAAGCTAAATTAGCCTTTAGTTTTATTTATTATCACAGTTCGGTACGCGATTGTGGTTAAAGCTAAGATAATTCCGAAACAGGTTTACATTGTTTGAAAATAACGATGCAAAATTCAAGAACATAAACTTGGCGAAATAGCCACATCCTAGTTTCCGAGCTCCATGGTTTACAGATTGATGTTTGTGCACTCCATTATAAGGCTTCCGCATCAGGTGTGGTCTTAGCGGATCACCTGATGAGTGCCCTATTTCGATATAGCCCTTACAGAGCCATCCTATAAGCAGAAGCCTAAAGATTGGCTACTCGAAAGGACGTTCAATAATGTTGAAGAATTCATACCTGTTAAATATTTTTATCTGTGAAGGCAAACATCATGGGCAAACCGGCATGTTCAACTTTGAAGAGTTTGAAGGACATCTGACATTCACTAGCCCGCACTCATTTAGTTTATTATCATGTATCACCTTAAAACAATATGTGACGTGTAATTTTGATAACCAATAAAAATTTTTTTCTGATTATTACTCAGAGTTGTGAAAAGAGAAAATAAATAAATTTAAATACTTCTTGACAAACCGCACCTTGGGCACCGAGGTATATGCCATAAGCTTGTGTTACGAGATAAATTAACCAACCCATCTGTTAGCTTGTTGGCAAAGATACAAGATCACTTCTTGTTTCTATTGTTTGATTTTACAAATCTCAGAAACGTCAATTATAAAAATAGTATATACGCGGCGAATGGACAACCTCCTTTTTTCGTTAAAGATCTATTAAATAACAAAAATATTAACAAATTGAACCTACTTCTTCGTAATTTTCCTTAACTGTGTTCCTTATTTTCTGAGAACCTATACATATTATATGCTATAGTTTATATTTTATGCTATAATAAAGTTAAAATAAAAAATAATTATAATCAAATGATGCAAGTGAAATTTGACACAGATAAAGAATAGATCTTCCATGATTATTTTACTATTCTAAATAATATATTCTTGATAAAATTTACTATAAGATAAGTATAGTTAACTAGAAGATTGTTAGAAATATTCTGTAACCATAGTCGTGTTCCACCGGCTCGTAGCTGACCCAGATCGGGTTCGGTATCGGAAAGCAATAGCGGCTCACTCATTGCGCTGTGGAACCCTGAAAGATAAGTTTCTTTATGAGCCCGGATTAGGGAGGTTTGCTTTGAAATACTTTAGAGTTTAATCGAATTTATGTGGAATATGATGGAAATACGGCACTACAATTTTTGGGTGATGTGGTACAGGCAGATAAAAACTAGAATATTTAAAATGAAAAAAAATAAAATTATTGGTAACAAAACTAAATGGTATTTTATCAAAAAAAACTCATTAAAAATATTAAACAGTTTTACAAGATACAAATCCATTTATTTACGTTGTTTGGTTTTACAAATCTAAGAACCGCCAAAATTCAATTTATAAAAACGTAAACAAATTGAAACAGCTTTTGTAAAAGTCAACTCTCAATAATAATAATATTTTTTAATATTTACTTGTTATAAGTACGACACGGAACGAAAGAACAATACAATCGCTCTATGATAGAACTTGTAAATCTTGTATTATACGAAATAAATGATTTTATGATTTTTTTTATGATAGTAAGTTACTCCCTATTTTACAAACCAACGAGCATTTACCGAGCGTGTAACATTCTATCGAGCATTTGCGCAAGCGCGAGCTATGAGCGTAGGCCCGACATTTTAATAATGCATAGGTACAAAGATATTTATTTACTCATAAAAACTACAAACTCATTCATTTAAAATTATATTACAAAATTTTTACTTATTCAAAACAGTTCTGCCTCTGCACATTTGAATTTTTTGAATTGGAATATTTGGTTATTTTTTTTTTAACTAATCTATATGATGGACTAATTATTATTTTTGTCATCTTCGCTATTGCGGGACTGAGAAGGAACTGCAGCATTCGCAAGGAATCGCATTCCAAGCGCTTATTAACGTTTGAAACAATATTTAGCACTGCATATTATCTATTTTTAAATGTTTATGCAGAAAAAGATTAAGACACATCCCGGATGTGTCTTAATCTTTTTATGGAGACCGACTCCGACGTGGTACCAATTACACCAACGCATCAATTACGTGATAGGTTGAAATTCTTCTGCACTTTGTATATCGGGTGAAGCCGCGACTAGGACAAACATAGCTTAACATAAAAAGTGTGATTTATCACTTATTAAAAGATCATAAAGATGCATCTTACCTGTATATTGCACTGCAGTTTCCCTGACAAGTCAGCATCACCCAGTGCTTAGTCGCGCTGACGTTCAAAATCATCTAACCAGCCATCCAGCCGTCAGTGCTGGGTTGAACCCAGAGGCCGCGCGCTGAACCGGAGCGGGAACGAAGCCCATCATTTGCGCGTCACCGCAAAAACCCACATGCCCAGCTGATGTGCGTGGGAGTGCCGCGGTATTTATCACATATTTATCACATACCGCGGGGGCTGACGCTGCTCGGGTTCACGTCGCGCAGCTGAGCCCCAGCGACGTGCGTGCTGCACTTCGTAGTCTAAAGCCCAAGCACTCCCTGGGTCCTGACAACATTCCTCCCTATTTAGTAAAAGATTGCCGGCGGGTTTTCGAGAGGCCCTTGCTACATATATTTAACCTTTGTTTAAAGGAATCTAGCTACCCCGACCGATGGAAGACAACGCGAGTAATTCCCGTTCCGAAAGGAGGAAGCGGCTCGGAGGTGTCTGGGTTCCGCCCGATTGCCGTGCTGTCTGTCTTCGCAAAGATTTTCGAATCTATACTGCATAAATGCATTTATTCGCAAGTAAGCGCGCGACTTAGCGACGCTCAGCACGGCTTTCGGCCGGGGCGCAGCACGGCCAGCAACCTGCTTTCCTTCATGTCTCACCTCGCCCCGGCTGTCGACGCTGGCGGGCAAGTGGACTGCGCTTACTTTGACTTCCGGAAAGCTTTCGATGCCGTCGACAACGATGTGCTCTTATCGAAGTTTTCCGCGATAGGATTCTCACCGCACCTGCTGAAGTTCTTCGCTAGCTACTTGCGTGACCGTCGGCAGTACGTAGATTACGCTGGGATCCATTCGGCTCCTTATTACACGTTCTCAGGGGTGAGCCAGGGCAGTAATCTTGGCCCCCTGGAATTTGTAATAATGATAAATGATCTCCCACAGGTTATAAAAGAAGGTCACTGTTTACTATTTGCAGATGACCTAAAGGTGTTCTCTGCAGTAGTAGACACTTCTGATTGTGAACGGCTCCAGGCTGATATAGATAGGGTGGTCCAATGGAGTAGTTCCAATAAATTACTTTTTAATGTAGGCAAATGTTCTGTAATGAGCTACAGTAGAGCGCGCACTCCCTTACAGTTCCACTATGAGGTGGACGGGGCCGCGCTACCGAGAGCGACGGCCGTTCGCGACCTGGGCCTCGAGATGGTCCCCGACTTGAGGTTTCGCCGACACATTATAAATATATGCGCCAAGTCCTTTAGGAACTTAGGGTTTATTTTGAGACAGAGTGTGCATTTTAGAAATACGCAGGTCATTAAAGTATTGTACAACGCTCTTGTCCGTAGTCACCTTGAAACTAATGCCATAATATGGAATCCATCTGAGACTAAATATAAGCTAATGATAGAGAAAATTCAAAATAAATTTACTCGGTTTCTCTATCTCAAAGAATACGGAGTGTATCCATATTACCCTCTGATGTACCCGAGCCTGTTTGTCATGGGTATGGTGGGGTACAACAGACTGTCCGTGAGGAGAGACGTGGCCCTCGTGAAGTACGCGGTGCGCGTGCTGCGCGGGGAGCTGCACGACCCGGCCGCTCTAGCAGCTCTTCGCCTGTGCGCCCCCGACAACTATGTAGGCCTGCGTCGCCGCCCCGCCATGCTAGAGGTCCCAACATGCAGGACCAAGCTGCTGAAGCATGCCCCCTTGTCACTCGCTATTTATTTAATTAACCTACTCTCCATGAACAATGTGGATATATTTTTTAATAGCCTTCCGAAACTTTTACAAATGGCACAGGTGGTTATTGAAACTAAATGTACCTACCACTAGTTATGTATTTAAAATTATTGTTTGCATTAATTATGAATTTCTGAATTGATTTTTAAGTATAGTTGTTTTATATTGGTTATTATTTATTCATATTTTCGATGATTTATTGTTATTATTATGATACTAATCTATTTGAATTATTATTAAAATCTGTTTTGTTGTGTTTGTAATAAATATAAATATAACATCGCATTAGGGCCCAAAAAATAACCTGTAAAGATGTTTTATTGAATTGTAAATAAATAAATAAATAAATAAAAAAATAAAAAATATTATGAATATGGCGAAATTAATGATGTCGTACAAATCAGAATTGTATGGGAAATATGGCAGTTTATTCTATTTCATAGCGTAAATAATGCTGTTTGTTGTGTTCCTGGTTTGTTGATTGTGTTGTTGCAGAGTGTGGGTTCGTAAATTAATAGCTATTGTTTGGATTTTTGTATTATAATGAACAAAAAGAGTAAGCGGGGCCAGTTGACCGATTCAAAACTTGCATTACGTCAACCGGTCTCGAAGGGCCGATTGGAGCGAGCCCAGACTACTAAAGAGCCGGTGATTAACTATAGACATTATTAGGCTCAGAGCCGCTCAATGACTTAGGGAGATACTAGGGATACCTATCTCGATCGAATTAAGATTGAGGACATGCGTAGAAAAAGTATTTAACCCTCTCAATAAAGCCAAATCGGCAAAGACTTCGAAAAATTGTAAAACATAATAAGTATATTTTCCAAAAAAAAAAATACAAGTTAACATTCTAATGATATTGACATAAACATGGTTAACAAATCTAAATTTAAAATTTTGAGAAAAACCCCCGATCCAATTCCTTAGTTTCCTTAAATGTAAAACAACATAATATTATGTAATGTGGACGCGATGCACTTTCATTTAATACCCCACACTAGTATATTCAAACTCTTTTAAAGTTCTCAGACATGACATGTGACATTCACTAACCCGCACTTGGCGAGCGGGGTAAATTAAGGCCTAATCTCTCTCGTCAAGAGAGAAGTCCCTGTGTCCCAGCAGTGGGAACGTTAATAGGGTGATGATGATGACTAGTATATTTGAAGATTTTCGCTTTTTCTTCCCCACTCTCACCCCCATAACTTTTAAACGGCACAACCGATTTTCATGAAACATGTCTAAGAACACTCGCGCCAGACTCGCCTCTTTTAAACCAAATTGAAATAGCTCCATCTGTTCGGGAGCTATGATGTCCCAGACAGACAGACAGATACGTCAAACTTATAACATCCCTCTTTTTTGGGGCCTAAAAAGTAATGATTAGTGGACTTTAGATGAAAAAGTGCTGCGTTGAACTTCTACCAACTAGACGGAAAGATGACTTAGTTAAGGATTAATTCACCTCTGACTGAAACAAACATGTATATCATTGAAGAAAATCTATGATGCATGCATTAAGCATTTTTTGCATGGCTCCAAAAATATTTACAAACTAACTGCTCAAGCTTAAAACTTACACATTAACCAAGTTAAAGACAAACAAAGTGACATTTTGATAGAACAGGCATACTATACTGTTAATGACTTTTTCTTTGATAGGCTGTTTTAGTACTAAAATTATGATTATTTCTTAATTATTGACTTTTACAACATTTGACGTTGCCCAATAATTATGTATGTTATAACATATAAGTTACATTAGATGTAATGTTAGTGAGCTCAAAATAGCAGAATCTGTTTAGCTCTAATTAGTTATAAGACCTGACTTGACTATGTTTTACCAGATTCGCAAACAATGAATGTTTTTTTTTTATTTTTATTATTGATAAGCCTTCATTTGACCACAATCTTACTTGATGTAAAGTGACGATGTGGTCTAAGATGGAGCATGAAGGCCTAGAAGATGGCTTCTCCGGACCACATTACGAAACACGAAAAAATCGCTTCACGCACTGGCCCAGCCCGGAGGGTGGTGACAAGCCGCGGCCGAAGCCTACCACCAGAGACTGTTCTTAGCACCACCCGGAGATCACGTGTAAGGATTCAGAGGGTTACCACTTACGGACGTGAACAGACAAAACCTCAAAAATGATATGATTTATGATCTAATCTCTCTCGTAATTACAGCTGTTGAACGTTTAGTACAACAGCTGTAATAACGATGGTGAAATAAAGAGTCCCGGCGTACCGTTACCATTTATTCTAATTCGTGGTTGCATGATGGTTTGACGCGAGCGCGCTTGCAGGCAGCCGAGCGGCGCAGGCGGCCATGTGCCGATGATGCGTGCGCACGTTTTTGTCGCCGCAATCAATCGTAAATCCATCAATTCATTGATTGGTAGGTATTCCTGTAGGGCTGCCAGATAGATCAACAATATTGCGATGTATAATTAAATAAATTAATAAATATTTCCCGACAATCTCCACAACAGCATCTAGCCCCGTGGTAAACTCTAAGCTTGTGTTACGGGTACTAGATATCTTAATTTACCACGATTTTATAATCATAAGTTCTCCATTGCCATTTGACTGCCTAAGTGGCGCGGTGGGCAGAGGTCCGCTTGCGGTGCAAGAGGTAGCGGGTTCGATTCCCGCCGAGGGGTCAAGTGTTTGTATGTTCTGCGAGCATTTTCTCCTTGGTCTGGGTGTTAAGTATGTATAATAAAAAATATCTATCTATGTATGTCTATAATATTAAGTATATCAGATGTCTAGTACCCGTAACACAAGCTTATAGCTTACCACGGGGCTAGATGTTGTTGTGTGGATTGTCCGGCAATATTTATTTATTGCACACAGTAAGTAATACACAAAAGATAATACAATAAATATCATGTACAAAAGGCGGGCTTAACCCTTAGTGAGTTTTCGGACAGTAAACCTTGTCATTGATATTTCGTTACGTATTTCAGCCACTGTTGTAGCCCTACCAAGAGTTGCCACCACCTTACCATCTCCAAAGTGCATCTGACAATTAAACCTTCGACCAGGGACAAGGACAGTCGTTTAAAGTGTTTGTAGTAGTAATTGTATCTTTGGATTATTCTGATCCTATCATTGTGGATTATTCTGATACTAGCCTCTGAAGAATAAAGACCTCTAAATAACTCCAGCCCGTTTCTTATTACCAACTACTCTAAAAATACATTAAGTAGAATATTGGCAACCCTACTATCGATTACGGTGAACAAGTGGTGTGAAATAGCAGCATTATTATACTTTGTACACAAACACACATCGAAGGCACTGTAATGTGAACAAATGCATGCTCATTACTCACATATGAAAAACGCAAGTTAAAGAATACCTTGTTTTATTTATTTCCAATGTGAAGGAAACATTTTTCAATGTTGCTGCGAAGATTAGGGCAATTTTTTTGCTGTAGCCATTGCCGATGGCATGGTCGAGGCATTTTCCAAAATATTAAAGACATATTATATATATTATTGTCTTACTGGACAATCCACAGAACTACATCTAGCCCCGTGGTTAGCTCTAAGCTTGTGTTACGGGTACTATAATAGTCATACATAAATAGGTTTGTTGAAGTGAAACTTCTTTAGAATCGTTGTGATTTCAAACCGGATGCAACGAAAAAACGTCCGGTAAGCCAATCTTAAACGCTAACAAGGTTAAGCAACTTTGCGCGACGCCAGTACTTGGATTGGTGAACGCCCGAACAAAATCTTTTTGCACAGTATTTTTTTTGTTTGTTTTTATTCATCTTATTCTTTTGTCGATTTACTGAAGTTTCACTTCTATCGTGTGTGAATCGTACACACACCTTTTTTTTATTATACATATTAAATACCAAGGAGAAATCTTGCAGAACATACAAACACTTTACTCCTCGGCGGCAACCGAACCATTGCACCACTGAGGCAGTCAATTGTCACTGATGTACGAATATGCAGCTTCTTCTTTTTTTATTTTATTATTATGTCACCTAACACTTCATTCCTCTGTGTTACTACCTAAAACTTTCTTTCACATAATTAAATTGATTGATTGAAACAATCACCGAGCTGGTAGAACCACGGAGTACAAAATGTTACGGTCTGGTGGATGCGTCTGCACAAAACAACGTTCGAAGCGACGTCTGACTGGGTTGCCATGCTTGATAGAATACATAATTAATAACTGAATGAGTATAGGTTATATTTTCTCAAAATCTTTAACCCTGTGTGGCAATCCTCGCGCCTATAATAGTAGAACGAAATCCATATTATGAGTTTAAAGTAGGTAGAATTACGGTGTTCTTACGAACTCGTTTAAATCATAAGCACGAGAATTGTCCCCTTGTAGTTTCTGTTTATTCATAGAATTGCCTATACTTCATTTTGGTGCTGAACAATCCATTTATCTCCGAAGTAGGCTCTAAGCGTGTGCTACTAGTACTAGAGATCGGGTATATTTAATACAGCACACATCATCACCATCATATAAATAAATCATTCAGACGTGGGACGACCTTTTCTATGCGTATAGACCTCCTTAATAACGGTTATGACAACAAATACCAGGCTGGTTCAGTGCGTGGTGATGAAACTGTCAGAGCTTCGTCAATCGATCAATCAATCATTTGTTACAAACCAAAGAATGTATTACATAATTAACGCAGTCTTTAGGACTTTACAGGTTTTAGTTACCAGGATTAGTCAGGATACCACATGGTGAGGTTCACATCCGCATCCAGGGTGGTGCTTGCAAGCCTCCTCCTATTCCTATAGTATTACTGGGATATTTCGTTTGTGAACTTAATAATAACCGTTTCAGGTTAAAACAAAGGCTTCGTCGTGATATAGTCCCGTTGTTATCGGCCGTCCATTACCTGTAAGTGGTGGACGGCGCACCTGATCCGCCATGCGTCTCAGTCAGCCCCCGTCTACAACCAGTTCCTGTCTGTTTCCATTGATCCACGGGATCCCAGGCGGGTTTACACCGGGCGATCCAAGATCCCGAGTCGAATACAACCGACAACTCACGGATCCGGTGCATCAGGAAGAGTGCGCTCCAAAATGAGTGCATAGACGCGATTATCTTTGTAAAGTTCCATAAGTGTCCTAGTTCTTTCCGGCACAAATACTCGCTCTTTTGGTACACGTGCTCTATCATGCATTATTGTTATTTGACGCGCAATACAACGCGCGATAGAGTGTGGGTGTCAAGGCACCCGATTTACACAGGTGGTCAATGTAGTCGCAAGTCTTTACATAATTTTGGAGGTTTTGTCTGTTCACGTCCGTAAGTGGTAACCCTCTGAATCCTTACACGTGACCTCCGGGTGGTGCTAAGAACACTCTCTGGAGGGAGGCTTCAGCCGCGGCTTGTCACCACCCTCCGGGCTGGGCCAGTGCGTGAAGCGATTTTATCGTGTTTCGTAATGTGGCCCGGAGTAGCCATCTACCTTCTAGGTCTTCATGTCCCATCTTAGACCACATCGTCACTTTACATCAGGTGAGATTGTGGTCAAATGAAGGCTAATCCAGCATAAAAAAAAAAAGAAAAATAATCATGAAAAACATTATCTCGAAACTCATCTCGTCTCGTCCTGAACAACGCGAACAGCGCAAGACAATGTCCGCGGTATCAGATGACGAGCTCCCCGCATGTTTATGCCGGCGATCTAATTTATTAGACGCCGCTAGATACCGCCGCTACTTGCCACAAAACTCGCATAGGGAGAGCTCTTGCACACGAACTCGGTGCAGCACCCAGTCACCTCTATTTACGCTCCCACTGCTGGGACACAGGGACTTCTCTCTTGACGAGACAGATTAGGCATTAATTCACCACCCTGGTCAAGTTCGGGTGAATGTCACATGTCCTTCAAACTTTTTAATGTTCTTAAAACATGCCGATTTCCTCACGATCGATTCGCATTACTTTCTTGATGTCAATATCATAAGAATGATAACATAAAGATATCTTTACATTAAAATTTTATAATAATACTAGTCGACCCGACAGACGTTGTCCTGTCCCACGTCTCAAAAAACAATATCCAGTTGACGTACGTTTACGGTTTAATTTATTTTAACGTCTTTCCACAGCTATGGCAGTAGGAATGTGCAAGCGCCTCCCGTCAATTCGTTTTGTTCTAGGTGGAATCTGAGCGGTGCGGTGTATCGACAGGCGATGTAGCTAAATTGCGGACATAATCGCATGTTCTCGCTCTTTTAATCTGGAAACATCGATAACCTGAGTCGCGGTCGTTGACAGGCATGGTTACAGCTGCAGCAACCCTATTTTTGTTCCCACTGCTGGGACACAGGGACTTCTCTCTTGACGAGAGAGATTAGCCATTAATTCCCCACGCTGCCGAGTGCGGGCTGGCATCGTTACAGACATACCTATTATACTCTGGTACCTACTCCGATTTGAGGAATATTTTTCCAAAAGCTTTATATCCGTGTGCCGTTCTACATTTTGTATTATAGTATATTGGACCAAGTAGGGACTTATTCTGTTTACCTTATTTTAGAATTAAAATCCTCCTATATTAACTACTACTGTACATCAGTGGCGCAGTGGACGAGGGTCGCGCAAGAGGTAGCGGGTTCATTTCCTGCCGAGGGATGAAGTATGAAAAATAACCAAGGAGAGTGTGCTTGCGGACGTATGTCCGCAAGCACACATATTTAAAAAGTATCTATTTAAGTATTTTTATTAAATTAAGTTTATCAGATGTCTAGTACCCGTAAGATACTTACCACGGAGCTAAATGTTGTTGTGTGGATTGTCCGGAAATATTTAATTTCATTTATAAATTGATACTAAATTATATAGATCTCATAATAATTAATATACCTATTTCTGTCTGAATGACAGTTTCCAAAGTGTATTTATTCTTCTCCGGACCTAGTATATTTTTACTGAATTATATTCAAGGCTTATTATGATATATATTGTATTTTACTATTATTATAATTAATGAACTATTATGATATATTGTACAACTATTCCGGCACAGTTTCTGCGCCTGCGCATGAGCGATTGCGCAGGCGCATGTGAGGAGCAACAAATTGTTTGATGGATGGCGCTATTACCAATGCAATCGCCATTTTAATTACTGTTTAATAGGTTCTCGATTGATTGTCTGTCGGGCTGCTATCAGGATGATTCAGCTGTGTTTTTTAACTTGCGACTTGTAAGCTTATTTACTTGGGTACAGAGGCATTTATTGCAGGAAATAATTTTGTTAAAGTTTGAAAAAAAAATTTGCCAATCTCAACTCCACTTAAGTTTAGGAACAAAGATAATGACTTATCGCAGGTAACGCTAAAACTTTTAGATTTTCATGGTTCATCAATATTTCAATTAGGCATTAAAAAATATGAAAAAGAGATTTATACTCTTATAAAACGCTTTTTAATTTTGAATACTAGAATGGATAGATTAAAATTTTCAGTTTCCCACTTAAAAGAAGGTAAGTTTATTGTATACTTAATGGGACCTAATTTAAATAATTTCGATTTATATTCTAAGAAGCTTTTGCCCAAAAACTACTTTTTAAAAACAATAGTTAAAATTATTAAATGTTATTAAAATAAAGCCACAAAGCCTAAAAATCCGAAATACAATAATTGCATTCTGTCACACACAGCATAGGAGAATAAAGACAAAATTGTAATTTACTAAAATTCCACAAAACAAATACATTTTTGCCCGCGGTTATTTGGTAGTTCCATTCGTGAAAGCGGTTGTTTTATAAACTACATATTACAAATTTGCATATTTATTTACTTACTGTACTTTTATTATAAACATACACACGTAGGACATCCACTGCAAAAACACATATTTAGTCATGACAACTGTTTTTAAACTGGGCCGATTATCAGTTTCTATGATATTTTTAACTTATTTTTCAAAGCGAATTATTTGTTGGTATTAATCAAACCAATTGAGAAATAGAGAAACTGTGTACTAGGAAGAGATGGCACTAATCTGGTTTTATAAGAAGAATCCTATCCTAGATAAACCTCGACTGTCTTGGTGCAGATAGACAATTAGGTAAATCGAATTAAAGTGGCCTCCTGGTGTTTTAAATTATATGCCTAATTTTACCGGTCCAGTAATACGATTGCTAGTAATACATTGTTAACAGTAACGCGGTGCGGCGGAGGCGCGGTGGCGGAGCGGCTTCGTGTGCAGGAAGCCTTAGGGGAGGTCCACACTCTTCTATTCTTCTTCTCTGGAAAAAATATAATTTATTCCAGAAGCAAATATAATGGTGCCCTTAGTATAATATCGTGACCGTGGCCAAGAATTATCAAATAATAAAAAGAATAAAAATATTGATTTGCAAAAATGCCGTAAATATTACATACAATGTTAAAGAAAATACGAAAATAAATATATCGTAGCAAAATGGTCTCTGACTCAGCTTTTGTTGATCAATTCAATCAATTTCATAATGTGGCATTCATTTCAAGGATTTCATGAACTAAATTTGACGAGAACATTTTTCGTCCGGCCACAATTCAGAGAAAGTACTGGACAGGTTACTTTGAGTAAGCTCAAATTGATATCAGGAATTATGCAAAATATTATGAGTTGTCAACACGAGTAGCCGGCGACTCGGGTTTCTACAATATCAACATTCCAACGAATACTGGTTAGGCAGCGGCCGCGAGAGGAGCGGGCGGACAAGCTCAAGCGGTAGCGTAAGCGGTTCCAGTTCAACCTTAGTTTATGGTGTCTTCATTGAAACGCGTTAAGCATTCATCTCAAGAGTAGGTATTGCATGTTTTTGAGCCGTAGAGAGCTGTAACAACTGGAAATATATAAGGAACTAGATTTAAACGACACAGCGTTGTCCGTGATTTTAGATTATTTGGAACGACGTATTTTCCAGCGGTAAAGCGGTAGCCTATAGCCTTCCTCAGTAAATAGGCTATATAACAGTGAAAGTATTATTCAAATCGGTTCTTGAGAGAAGAGCGTTCAAACGAACAGCCACTTCATAGCCATAGACATAGGCAGACATTTATTTGACACAACAAATACAGCACAGGAAACACCAATATAAAAAAAACGACTCGAATGCGTAACATTAATGAATAGGCTAAAACTACAAATAAAAGCTAAAGCTAAATATTATATCGGTTTTTGTATGAATTATGTCCTAAATAGCAAATCGCCCCCGCCGCCGCGCCGCTCGTGACAGCCTCCACACCCTTACCGTATAGGCACCAGAATGGTCGCTTATGGTCCTGCAGCCCGTGACCTTTAGGCTCCAAACATCTGCGGACCACACCGCTCTTCCTCTACTCATTATATTTAATGTGCTTTGATAATTCAAAATTACTGCATGGGGTAATAAGCTTGAAAAAGCGATCATGGTAATTTTTTACTTAGCAAATTTGTTTCTTGGGAAATTGTAATCGGTTGTTTTGGCCACCTAGGTCATGCATAGCTATGGCTGATTGATAATGATGACGTGTCAAGTAATGTCGGTTATTTAACGTATAAAACTATGAGTCAGTGAATTGGCTCTCAACTCTGTTAATAGGCTAATCATTTTTTTTGTAGGATTTTTTCAAGGCATCGTACGGACAGATTACTTTTTAATTTATTTTTAATAGAATAGGTGAATACTTTATTGCACCTTCTACATAGTGCTTGTGATAGTATATAATAATAATATACCATTTATTTCAGGCATCTAAGGCCCATATAAACATATGCCTTACAGACTAACAAACATAAAAATTTAAATCTTATAAACTAAAGTGTCCGCATCGTGGATCATCTGTTACGGCGGTGTCGCCGCAGTGTAGGCGACCGATGAACCGTCGATACTTGACATACATATGCAACTTCTACCTGCCAAGGAACCATTAGTGATCAGTGATATTTTGAAAATTTTGAAACCAATGACGAGGCTACTGGAAAACGAAGACTAGTTAAGTAGCCAAGCTAAGTGCCGAAGAGGACAATTCTCAGTTTTTCACGCTCAAACCGCAAGCTGTTCAGACTGCGGTATGAATCGCCCGAGGGCTCTTTTAGAATGAGTCGTTTCGCAACGCCCAAGTACTTTTTAAAATGAGTCATCTCGATCCATATTATTTCCAAGCGGATTCACCAATAATTTTTATACGATCTAAATACTTCAAAAGTAGGTTATAATTACACATTCTAATGACATCATCACTTTCCTCCCCCTGACCAAAACAGCACTCTTAACTCCACTTCCAGGTCAATCAAACTTTCCGACCGCCGTACAATAGTGGGTACTACTACAGGGTGTGCCATGCGCACTATTAGCATATTAATTACTATTCGATAGCGTAGAGCGTGGCCGCTTAGTATTGCGTGACTCGCGAAGTTTTCTGTAATCGATGAACCACAAATATTATATTTCTATTAAGGAATTGTAATTAAGTGTAAAATTGCCTTAGAATTATAGTTATAACTAATCAATAAGGATGTTGTTTTTATAAAGTTGTTATTTTATTCATAATAATTGGTTTGAAAATGGTTTATAATTATTATTCATTTTAATCGATTTTGTATCGATATATCGATTGATGTTTGTGTGGATGGCATTTGAGAAGGAAAATCAATTTCCAAACACTTCATGAAAATTCTTATTAAAATTGGCCATTTGAAATATGTCAGAGCAAAACATTTAAAAACAAAGATTCATTGCTACAATGACAAATTAAATAAAATAGTTAAATAATTTTTTAACAGAATAATATACAGCAATGAACCTGCTATATAAACTACTAGTTTAAGCTTACACTTCAACATAAAATATTGTGTTATTTAAATACCATGATGTGTATAAAGAAAACAATAACACTAAACGACAATTTTAAATATAAGCATTAGCACATTATCAGCAAAACTCTATTCACAAAAAAAAACACATCTTTTTGTTGAAGTTGAAACTCGTTTAAAAAGAACAAATCGACTAACAAAATAATGTGCAAAATACCAAAAAAGGTAATGTTATTTCCTCAAATACACACATAACGAATGCTGTGTCACGTTCTGAGTTACAAAGTAATTCTAATAAAGTGACCATTATCAAACACACCTGTCTGCCTTTTCAACGTGTTGAAACAAATTACCCTCGAATTGAGTACTTGTTGCTGTACACCTTACTTATTTGTAATTACATGTTCTATTGTCGATGTAATAAATAAATAGGCCCGATATATTAATTAAAAATTGTTTTGAGCTGAGACTAAAAACTGCTTTAGGAACTTTGTAATAATTATTCTCTAGAAATATACAGAGTGTTTCGAAATTGGTATATATCGCGAAAGGGGCTTGAAAGGTGAGATACGATTTTCAATTTGGAAAAAACGTTTACGATAAAAAAAAATTAAAAGTTTAAAAGTAAAAAAGTATATTTTAAAGAATTCTAAGGAAAGCTAATTACTTACGATTCCGAAATAATCAGGTAATAAAGTACCTTTTCGAAATCAAGGAGGGTCGCTTGTGCGACTATTATTATTTTTCTTATTTTTTATACAACTTACTACAATGTTGCCAAAACTCAAAAACAAAATATATCCCTAATACTTAATTCCCCCATTCTAGCAAACATGCGCGCGCGCACCTAATAGCATTATTCTGTCATGTCTATGCAAATGCAACTGCCCACGCGACCTTTAAACTAATTTGCAACTTGTATGCAACTTGTTTGCAACTAATAGTGCCTAATGTCAGTGACGTCACATGTTCGTTTGCTACTTCAATTTGTTAGATAGTTATCGGAGGGTAATTGAATTTAGTTTCTTAGTTTTTTTTAAATATTTTAATTAATTCGACTGTCTGTCTGTCTGTCTGTGAATTGTCTGTGTACCGCAAATGTTGAAAACTTTCAATCACATCTTTTTCTAAAATTATTACGGAATGGTCATAGCTTTTTGAGTTAGTGTAAAAAATAAAAGAAAATAGGAATTACTTCAACATTATCGCATGCATTTTTTTTAAATGAATAATTTTGAAAAATAGTAACTTGGAAGCTTTGCCTAACCCAGAACAAGGTAATTTGTAAACGTTTTATATATTTTTTTAACAAAGTTAAAATGTTTGATATTAAGAATTATTCTATTTATTCTGCCATTAGCTAAACCGATTAGTCTTTTGAAGAAATCTTTGAAATGGCAGTGGGCAGGCCATATAGCACTAGGAAAAGATGGTCGTCGAGGCTGAAATATTCTAGAATGGAGACCACGGATTGGCAAGCGCAGTGTAGGGCGTCCACCAACTCGATGGACAGACGACTTGGCGAAGGCCGCGAGCCGCTGCCAGCCAAAACTTACTGGAAATCTTTATGGGAGGCCTATCACCAGCAGTGGACGTCCTATGCCTGAAATTAAAATGATTATTAAAAACCTAATATTCAGCAGTTACAAAATAATTGCAGAAACAAAATTCAAATCTGAATAACGCAACACAAAATTGTAAAAAATTTAATACAAAACATTTCATTAAAAATGGAATCTTCAAACAGAGCGTTATCGACAGACGTCAAGTGCACGTCACGTCACTCTGACGGACGCCGCGTCAGAATCAGCTGACTGGACCTGTCAATATGGCGTGTTCTAAATTTAAAACTGACTGACAGGCGATACGGTTGACTGATTAGGAATCATTCACTGGAACTGAAAAACGTGAAACTTTTGAATACCAACATAACAAATAATTACCAATTTAAAAGTTTTTAAAAAACATTCATATAGAGCCTCGAAGCTATATTGTATGAAGTACCAAGTATTCATTTTAAATATTTGTTCCTACCATTTTATACTTTTAAATCAAATGAAATCCTAGATATCGTTATTTCATAAATTAGTTAAAAACACTTATAGGGTATATTTTTTACGAGTACTTACGACTTACGAGTGAAATTATATTACCCTTGAATTTGTTTATATACTTCGTGTTGTTTTTACACTTGCGAATTTAAATTTGTATGAGAAAAAAACGTCATTAAAATATATAGCAAACTCCGCTGCTAAAATCTCGCATAGCTATATCGAAGGGGCATCAGAACGCCGTTAATTGCCGCGGTATCCGACGCGACAGGTATGCAACAAAAAGTCGCGCGACACAATGTTGATCGTGCGTCGTGCTCTACTGTGGACGGCGGCCCGGCGACAGGGCCGTGGAGACGATAATGCATTTAGGTATTTTTTAACACCCGACCAAAAAAGAGATGTGTTATAAGTTTGACGTGTCTGTCTGCCTGTCTGTTACATCATAGCTCATAGAAAGGTGTGTGTTCGCGAGTGTTTTTAGACATGTTTGATGATAATCGGTTGACCCATTTAAAAGTCATGAGGGTGAGAGTGGGGGAAAGAAATCCGAAAATCTGCAAATATACTCGAGTGGGGCTCTTTTTTTTAGGTTTGATAAGCCTTCATTTCACCACAATCTCACCTGATGTAAAGTGACGATGTGGTCTAAGATGGAGCATGAAGACCTAAAAGGTAGATGGCTTCTCCGGACCACATTACGAAACACGAAAAAATCGCTTCACGCACTGGCCCAGCCCGGAGGGTGGTGACAAGCCGCGGCCGAAGCCTCCCACCAGAGACTGTTCTTAGCACCACCCGGAGGTTACTTGTAAGGATTCAGAGGGTTACCACTTACGGACGTGAACAGACACAACCTCCAAAGAAAGCGCATCACGTACACATTACAAAATAATATGACTATTTACTTTTTTAAAAAAAACCCCGAACCTTAGGTTACATAAGGTTCGGGGTTTTTTTTACATTGAGAGTTTAGATTATTTTATTTCAATTCTCGTCTGCTTTCATCAACTCACTAACGGGCTACGTGATAAGCTCAAAGAGACAACCTCCTTTGAAGCTTGTTCACAGTGTATCATATTTAGATTTAGTATGACTTTTTAATTTATCAAGGGTTGTAAACAATATTAAAACCTGAAACGGGTAACATACCATGATTTGACAGTTTTGAGTTTAACAATAATTTAATAATTTAACGCTGCAAGCATGGCGCTCACGGCATAAACTCAAATCAAATCATGGTATGTACCCGTTTCTAGTTCAAATATATATATTATAGTAGGTGAGGACTCCACGATTTCTTGTTCCATTACAAGTTGGATCGCAGCTACAGATACGTTCACATTTTGCCTCCTTTTTATGTTAAAAAGATTTCAGTGGAGGGCTGCGCACTACGCGGCCATATTTATTTTATTTGAATACGCTATTGTCTTGTAGTCCTCTTATTTAGGCAGTGATACTGACCACAGCTGCCTTGCTCTTGCCAACAATAAGAGTAAATAATGTTAGAATTTCTGATAAGCCTTTATCGTATTTATACGTTGATGTCCAGCAGTCCAATTAGGTAAGTTGGACTAAAGAGGAGAATTGTTGAAGTCAGCTCGTGCATTTCAATTTCAATTTCATTTTATTTATTTACGATAACGTTATATTACATAAAAGGCAAGTCAAAACATACAACATAAAAACATGTATACTAACTTATATTTATTTATAGTTATACATAGGTACTTATATTTAAACACAATGATTGGCTAAGCATAGCATAGGACAGCTAAGCATTTTGATCTCTGCTACCAGTTTACCATAATATAGTACCTACCTATACCTCTATAGTGTAGTAGTATCTTCACGGGTGCCAAATTATGTTTTTTTTTCTGCGACAACAGCCTGTATAGTCATAATAGTGATAGTCATTTATTGATAGTATAAATTATATGTCACAATATGGTTTTTAACGTGGTTCCCCAATGCCACAACATGTTCAAAATATAATAACTAATGTCATAATTATTCTTAAATGTCAAAATCTAAAATACATCAATAATTACAACAACAAGAAATATAAATAATGTCAATTGATCATAATTATTATTATTGAACAATGGTTACGAAAGTCAATAATATATTTTTATTTTAATCTTAATGTCAAATAAATTGAAATAATGGATTAAACTGGCAGACCCCAGCAAACGTTGTTTTTCAAAATGAAAAACAGATGTTGGCCGATTCTCAGACCTACTCAATATGCTCACAAAATTTCATGAGAATCGGTCAAGCCGTTTCGGAGGAGTATGGGAACGAACATTGTGACACAAGAATTTTATATATTAGATAATATTGTTAATTCAAAATCATTCCCATTAATGATCTCGTTATAGTTGTAAAATGTCTGTTCTATGAGCCAGCGATTCAATCTGGCCTTGAATATCAGCCAGCAGTCCACAGCTGGTCAAATGGAGGCACTTGACCTTAGGTGCTATTTCACCCTGTCTTTGAGATACCGTTTCTAATCCTACTAATGTAATAAACGCGAAAGTTTGTCAGGATCTAAGTGTGGTGGTTGCTCTTTTACGCAAAATCTACTGAATGGATTTTGATGAGAGCGGTTAGAGCAATATAATAAACTCAGACGAAGAGACAGCCTCCGATCATTATTTACCGACATCGATATTATAACAATGCCTACACTGTACATATATTTAAATATAATGCATGCAAGGAAAATAAGCATTCGGACTGTCACAACTACGATACTAGGTTTAAATATAAGCTACTTCAACCAAATACCCGGTTTTCGAAAGTTAGCAAATCGTATGCGGTTAATTGTGTTAAGTTTTACAATACTTTACCAGAAAGTATTACAAGTCTAAAGGGAAAATTGTTTAAAACATATATTAAAAAGACACTTAATAGACTTAGACTTAATAGACTTTTATTCAGGAATATTACAATGTCTTAATAACTATTGGAATACGATAATGTCCGCAGTAGTTTAAAATAAAACTGTGTTACAAATAAAATAGTTAGATAGGTTTTATTTGTGTATTAAATATTGTGTGGTTAACAGTGCAAATTGTTTAAATAAGACTTAATGAAAATAACTGTATTTTACTTTCACCTTTAGCGATAAGGCCGCTGATGATACCACCAGTGGCGTGCGTTTTTATTTTCATATAGTTTGTAGGAAATGGGGAGCAATAGAGTTGTTAGAGTAGTTAATATGATTATCTATCGATAGGAAGTAAATTAATGAGAGGTATGTATATTGTGTATGTTTTGTATAAAAATATGTCAATTTATCAAATACGTGATAGATTTATGGTAAAATATTAAGAAAATGTATTAAGTGGATTTAGGATGTAATTTTAAGAAGTTCTTCTGTAGAATCATATGTAAGCGAAGAAATCCAAGTGATGAGGGTATTTTTGCATTCATACTTCGACATAGGGAATAAATTGAGGTTCTTGTTAATTTTATTGTATAGCCAGGGCCCGAGAAATTGTATAAATCTAAGTGCGAAAAAGGTGTGGCAACCAGATATTTTAAAAATTCGGTGGTATCTTCTTGTATTGGATCGGCTGACATCTATATCTGTACTAGCATGTTGTCGGAGGAGGGCATGCAGGATAAAAAGTTGTCTAACAGTCAGCACATCACAATCTTTATATAGCTCTGAGGTAGCGTATAGTTTTGGTTTGAAGAAACTAATCTTTAATAAAGCTCTCTGTGCCCTCTCTGCACATAGTAGTGATGTTTTAGGCACTGCAAAAGAAAGCGTACTATTCCATCAAGGACTTCCCCTCAGATAAAAACCAACCCAGGCAGGGTTGGTGTAACTTAGGAATGCATAGAAATATTGACTATGTAGGTAATTGTTGTAATTTATACTTAGGTAATTTATTATAAATATTTTATTTAAAGATGCTTTGTAATTTGTGACTATTCTAAGTGCACCATTATGAATGTTTGCCTCTGGAATAAAGATATTTTGAATTTGAATTGAATGAAACGTCAGATTAATATAGGCTACATATCAGAATAACACATTATGTATTTCAATTTTTACGTCATAATATACCGCTTTTTACGGGAAAATAAATTATTGAAAACAGTAATTATGTCCGTGAAAAATTTCATCCAAATCGGGCTTTGCCCTCAATAATGATACACTAACTATCCTCACAAGCTTGCGCGTTTAAAATATTAGTGGGATTAGTAGGAAGTAAACTTAGAAAAAAAGTATTATTGTAATTCTAGTATAATCAGTCACCTAACACCCATAGTAAAACCTCTGCTTAGTGTGGGGTTAGGTGGTGCTGTGTGATTAGTCTGGAAATATTTTTTAATATTTATTTAATCAAACAGCCGTGTTGGCTAAGTGGGAGGACACTCGACTTTCATTCCGAAGGTCGTGGGTTCAAACACCGCCTCACACCTCTGGATTTTTCTTCTTGAGAAATTTATTTGCTATTTAAACACGTGCTTTAACGGTGAAGACAAATATCGTGAGGAAACCGGCGTGGTGAATTAAGGCCTAATCTCTCTCGTCAAGAGAGAAGTCCCTGTGTCCCAGCAGTGGGAACGTTAATAGGGTGATGATGATGATGATTTATATATTATAAAACTTACATAATTATTTAGACTAAAATCAACATATTATAATCTACTAAGTAAAGCTGACCGGGCTAAATACTATCATATTACTATTCCGATATCATATGACTATACTATACTAGGGTGATGATGATGATGATTTATATATTATAAAACTTACATAATTATTTAGACTAAAATCAACATATTATAATCTACTAAGTAAAGCTGACCGGGCTAAAGACTATCATATTACTATTCCGAGCACACTTACAACACTAATTATGCTCCCGACTTGGCTCGCTAAGTATGTCTATCATGTGGATACCACCTGCTCATTACGGAGTTTCAGTTCACGATTGTAGGGTTCCGGAACAATTCAACTAAACGGAGATTTACATGCTGATGATGACGATGATAATATTAGATGTATATTAGAAATGCTCCATCACTCAACGCTTCAGAATAGCAAATATTTTTTTTTAATAAAAAAACAATAGGCTAGTCATTTATCGATTGTAGCATATGAATAAATGTAATTAAGTATAGGCTAGTTTTAGGTTGAGCATTAGATATTAATATATATATATTGTATACCTAAGCCACCGTCCATAACACTTCTTCTTGTAATATTTTCTCTCCACCCACGGTTGTCTGGAAGAAATTGCTGTAAGCAAAGAGCCCATTATGTATTCTAGGTTTAGATTTAATTTCTTATTGTATTGTTTCATTGTTTGGTGTTTAATAAAGTTTTTTTTTATTTTTATTTTTTTTTATTATTGATAAGCCTTCATTTGACCACAATCTCACCTGATGTAAAGTGACGATGTGGTCTAAGATGGAGCATGAAGGCCTAGAATAATATATTATAGGTATTTTATATTATATTAGATAATCTTCTAGATATTAGATATCTTTTGTCCATAGCAAGTATATCCTGCGCAGTGCCTATAAATTCCTTTCAGCCCAGGCCAGTCGATGCAGCTTCCTTGAACCACGGAATAGATAAAACATGGTCAAATTTAAAGTCGTAGCATTTATTAGAAGAAACCTTAGAAGTACTTGTCATGGACAGGTCAACTTTAAGTCAATTAATCTTTAAATTAGATAAACATTATCAAGGAAGAAACCTTGTTTTGACAGGTCGCTTAGTTTTTTTAATTAATTTGTTACCGGTTTTAATTAATTTAATTTTTAAGAATAGTGTGTTGTAGCTAATTTCTATTTATTTTTAATTGTTACTAGTTTGTGTAATAGACCGTGCAAATTAAATAAATGAATCAATAATTATTTTTTTAAACTGAGTTGACAAGAGAATACAACAACACAGCAATTTCGTGATTTTGGTGTTCTTATGATGTGTCGTATCCTACAAAGGCGAAAAGCACTCCTGCCGTACTCCTTAGATAAATGATGTATCAGAACATTCTTCGTTTTTTATGACTGAAGCCTTCATCTATAATCTCACCTGATTCTTAGTAAGTATGATGAAGCATCAATGCATCTGATATACTTAATATAATATACATACTATATAGATATTTTTTATAATTCATATAAAAGACCCAGACCAAGCATGTTCCACACCTTAGCTGTGCATTTAAGAAATGCGGAAGAAACCCGCTTGGAGCGAGTTAGAATCGATCAATTAAAGTGAAGCAAATTATATTGGTTCTTTCATCAACGAATTGGAAACCTCTACCTTCAGAAGAATCCTCAAGCTTGTCCATTTTAAATCTTAAGGCTCGCTCGGCTATCTGTCATCGCGGCCGCGGGTGATCGTATCTCCGCAATACAGCTAATAGTCTGATACAGGGGAGATATGTTTCCCTGTATTTTGTTTACATGTTTACAGCTGCATCTCTTATATTATTTATTTATTAATTTATACTTTGTGCACAAAATACAATGTACACAGGAGGACTTAATGCTAGAAGCATTCTCTGGGCGTGCAAGAAAATAAATTAGGCACTATTAATGACTATTAACTATTATTAAAGCTAAAGTAAATCTATCTCTTTAATTATCCAGCTGGATCTCTTCAATCTTAACCTTAATTTAACTTTCCTTGTAGCGATGAGGATTTAATGACATTTAAGATGGAATGGAAAGCGAGATGTACTCAACTAAATAATCTAAATTTAGAATTTAAAAAAAACCCGATTCCAGAATTTTGGTTCCCTTAAAAGTAAAAAGTCATACCATTATGTAATGTCCACGTAATGTTATTTAATTTATTTTTAATTACTTACTAACAAAGATTTAGTGTTTAGATACTTATAAACAGTACTCTATTCTAAGTGAGTTCATATCAGTTATAGATGGAACTGACTTAGAATTAAAAAAAAACATCTTTGAGCTGATTATGATGATAGGCAAGTAATACTCACCTTCTAATCAGATGATACACAAATATATATATTACAAATATATTGATACACCAACACATCAAATCAATCTAGAAATATCTCCTCAAACAAACAATTCTGTCGCTTAAATTTTCGGAAGTCATCGCGATAAGGTTCCCGGTGGCTTATCGTCAAAAAAATCACATCTCCAGATAAACTGACTGATGTGATGATTGACGTGACAGTATGACAATATCGGTGACTGACACACCGTCATTCCAGATATATTGAGAGCGAGATAAAGGTTGGATTGTATGAGTAAAGGTAAAATTATTTATTTATTTTTTATTTTATTTTATTTGGAAAACAAACAGTTTTATTAAACTTATTACTAACACTAAATAAAAATACCTATGAACCATTTATATGTTTTCGCATAGCGAATCTATAAAAAAAAACCTGTCAGACACTCTAACAATCAAAAAGAAAAAAGGTAACAAAGAAATTTATAAAATGAAAACAATATCGTACATCTGCTTATAACGAAGAAAAAAATAAAAAAAATAAATAAATTATAGAAAAAAGCTGATACAATACAAACGTTATGTGTGAAATGATGTTACTTGAAAACAAAAATTAAAACTCAATAAAATGTGAAAAAAAAATATATAACAGTATTATATTATAAAATATGTTATATAATATAACATGGACTGATTTATGAGTCAACAGACTCAAACCAGCGTTTACATAGAGTCATACCGACCTTGCGGGCTCCGGTGTCAAACAAATCGATGTCAGGTATATCTGCCAAAGTATTAAATGTAGCAGAAGCTCTATAAAAAAATGAATTTTGGCGATAATTTGAAAAACAAAAGGGCGTGTCTAAATGCACGTGATGCCTTGAGGGTCTATTTGGAACTTTTAACTTTATGTTTCCTAATAGTTGAGGTGAATCAACATCACTTCGCGCGATTTTGCTTAATAATACCACATCTGCAATTTTACGTCTCTCAGTTAGAGGTAAAATATGGTGCCTTTTACATTTAGCAAAATAATTCTCGTCAAAACAGTTACATTTGTATTGAAGAAATCGCAAGAACCGTCGCTGAATTGATTCTATCCTATCAATATAGACATCATACCGAGGGTTCCATACCTGGGAACAATACTCTAGAATGCTTCGCACATAAGTACAATACAAAATTTTAATTACCTTAATAGATGTGAACTGAGAGCTGCTACGGATAACGAAACCTAGGGCTTTATTGGCTTTTTTTATTATAGTATCGATATGCTTATCATATATCAGTTTGCTATCCTGTATAACACCCAAATCTCGCATCTCATCCACGATCTTTAGGGGTGTGCCCTTCAATGAATAAGCATAACGAACAGGCTTTGGGCTTCGAGTAAATGTTATCGAGACACATTTGGATACATTAAGATCTAGTTTATTCTCTTGACAGTATAATTCAAATCTATCTAAATCCTCCTGCAAATGCACACAGTCACCTATATCCACAATTTTTGTAAAGATCTTCATATCATCTGCATATAGCAGAAATCGAGAATTTAAAAAACAATGAGATATGTCATTTACAAATATCGCGAAAAGAAGCGGACCAAGAATGGATCCCTGGGGCACGCCAGAAGGGATAGTTACCCAGCTTAAGCAGAAGGAGAAGCCATTCAACACCACAGCTTGAGATCTATTCTCTATATAAGAGGCGAACCATCTATATAGACTACCATGGATACCCGCTCTCAAGAGCTTCTGTAAGAGCATTTTGTGGTCAATCCTATCAAATGCTTTACTGTAATCTGTAAATACAGCATCTACTTGGCCTCCATTATCCATATTATCAGTAGCATAATCAACAAAGGAGAGCAGATTCGAAACAGTTGAACGCTTCTTCAAAAACCCATGTTGCTCCGGAATGAAGGTACTTGAAAGCGTCGAATAGACCGCAGTATAGACTACTCTTTCAAATACCTTAGCAAAAATGCATAGTTTTGAAATGGGTCTATAATTTCTTATATTATTTTTTACGCCACTCTTATGAATAGGGGATATGTATGCGGATTTCCATAATGTAGGAACAAGACCTTCACTAATTGATCGTTCAAAAAGTAAAGTCAAAGGAGTTGTCAAGCCCTCAGCACATCGGACAATAAAAAGTGACGCAATGCCATCAGGTCCCGCACCCTTCGAAACATCAAGCGACTTTAAGAGTTTAAAAACATTAGATGAGTCAATTTCAATGCTACTTATAGAACAAGGGTAGTCATTTTCCACGCGATAACTTTCAATATCCTGTGGTCCTGGGTGAATTTGTGATTGTGATTGAAAATTGGAATGAAAATAATCAGAGAAAAGTTTACAAATTCCCTCCCCAGTATTTGCTGTAATTCCATCCAAAAATAAAGATGAAGGTATGGAAGAACTACTTTTCTTTTGTGATTTTATGAAAGACCAAAAATATTTTGGATCTCTTAAAATAGATTGTTCCACATTCAAAATGAAGTCTGAGTAACATTTACTCTCTAGTGACTTAGCCCTTTTTCGTAGTAAGGTAAAGGTATCAAAATCACATATATTACCATAATTATTATATTTTTTTAAGAATTTATACTTTTCTTTTAAAAGTTTCTTTAGTGGAGCATTATACCACGGAGGAAAAGATGAGGCATTAACAAATTTATGCGGCACAAATTTATCACGGAGTTGATAAATAATTTTATAAAATAAGTCAATACATTCGTCATTATGATGGAAAACTATACGTCCAAACAGTTTAGAAGCTGTATCACGACAACTATGAGTTCTTAATAGAGCAGGCCCTTAAGAAAGTTGAGTTTGCAAAATGTGAGGACCGGCAAATATCCTCAAATTCATTTAGCTGAGTTTCTTATTACCCGACTGCGCGACGCAAACGAGTGGTGGAGAGTGATGTGTTTATAAACATAAGATTTTAGATTCATTCATGGCAAAAAACCTATTGTTTCACTCCTCTTATCCTTCAAATGGCTTAACTGGTTTTCGCATAACATAACTTAGAACACTTTTGAGTCAGGTGAGGCTTCGCGCCTACTACAGCAAAACTACGTAATTATGTATCCCTTCTGCTTAAAAACTGTAAAACAGGTGTCTAAGCCGTGTTTATGTTTTTATGATAAGGCGGTTATCTTTAGTATTTATTATTGTTTGACTTCGTGAGAGCAACTGGAAGTGAACGTAGGATATTTCATAAGAAAACAAATTGAAAATATATTCGAAACGCCTACGCCTATTGTCAAGTATGGCGTCTAACAACTAAATTCTGAAACGATGATGCTAAAACAAATCTTATTATATTCCTTTGCTAGTGACGTTGCGTAAAAAAAATTGTTCAATCGATCGGAATCGATCAACTTTTGAAACATCGTGTCCCATCACCCTGCCGAAAAATCCTTATACAATCTTAGGCAGTCGAGAAAACTTCATTAAAGTTAAACCATCTCGCTTATTTATTGGGAGTTACAAACAAGCCGGATAGAGGTCACCGATTGGGGGGGCTTTAGCGAAGGGGGTGATAATAACATACAAAGGGCGTTTTTGGAATTGTCGGATAAAAGCGGGCAAGCTTAAACCACACTGGCCAACTGCGGGTTGTTAAAATGTCACATTTCCTTCAACCTGTTCACAGTTCTCAGAACTTGCCGGTCTCTCCACGATGTTTACCTATGCGTTTTTCAATCGCACATAACTTCTTCAAGAGGAAAAATCCAGAGGCAATGGCTCCATTCCTTTCAAATTTCAGATTTCAGAACCCAGATGCTTGTACCTACACACGCATTATACATATAAAGACAATCAACACAACATCAAGACCCGTGGTAAGCTTTAAGCGTGTGTTATTTATAATACACATATATAACCATCTTTACACGACACGACGGTGCCGTTATTTTTACGTATTTAAATGCGTAAAAAATACCGAAAGCCTTGGCCTTGAAAATGGGCCACATATCAGTAGTATTTTTTTTTCAAATCGGTCCAGTACTTCCTGAGATTAGCGCGTTCAAACAAACAAACTCTTCTTTATAAGCATTATAATATAAGTATTAAAAAGATAATAATAATAATATATTTTGTCTGCCTCAGTGGCGCGGTGGGCGAGAGTCCGCTTGCGGCGCAAGAGGTAGCGGGCTCGATTCCCGCCGAGGGGTCAAGTGTTTGTATGTTTTGCAAGCACTTTCTCCTTGGTCTGGGTGTTTAATAATGTATAATAAAAAATATCTATGTATATGTATAAGTATATCAGATGTCTAGTACCCGTAACACAAGCTAAGAAGAGCTCACCACGGGGCTAGATGTTGTTGTGTGGATTGCCCGGAAATATTATAATATATTTAATATTAACTATTTTTTACACACCAAGATAAAAAAGGTGTGTGTGCGATTCACACACGATTGAAGTGAAACTTCAATAAATCGACAAAAGAATAAGAAGAATAAAAAAAAAAAAAAACTGCAAAAAGATTTTGTTCGGGCGGTCACCCATCCAAGTACTGGCGTCGCGCAAAGTTGCTTAACCTTGTTAGCGTTTAAGATTGGCTTACCCGACAGGTAAGCCAATCTTATTTCAACTTCCGTTGCATCCGGTTTCAAATCACAACGATTCTAAAGAAGTTTCACTTCAACAAAACAAAAATGTACTTTAAGCTAAATACAAAATGCGTAATAGGCGGCCTGCCATGCTTAAAGAAATTTCTTCCAGACAGCCTTGATGGAGATATCAATCAATTTTATTAAAAACAAAAAATAAGTATTACATAATTAACGCCGCATTTAGGACTTAGCCTCATGTGCAAATTAGAAACTGTTTTGAAACAGCACAGTAAGATATAATATGTACATTAAGTACTTTTTTTATTTAATTTTTTTTAGCTGTAATATGATATTTTTGATGTAGTTTTTAATCTGTTCTGTTTTGCTTTGTTTTATTGAATATTATTTTCTGTTTTTCCTGTGTCTATTGTATTTATAACTGTGTCTGTTTATTTGTACTGAATAAATCTTTTTATTTATTTTCTTTCTTTGTTTCCATTAAATAATCTATGAAGTATATTGTTCGGTCCCCTCCGCTCCTATTTACAAGTACGAGGGGATCAGGCCACGTCGGTCGTTCCACTGCGGCGCAATCTAAGTTGCCTCGTAGCGCCTCGCGGCCGGCTCGTCATCACACCAACTTTTAATTAATTGCCGACGATTCCCTTTGCATTTCTACTATTTTTTGCTGTGGTTTTTTCTTTTTTTTTTGTTGTAACATTTGTTTTAAGGTAACACATTGGAGTAGATAGATATTTGTAAAATATGTAAAACAGTGTACTTAGTTCTAGGAAACTACGAATGTAATTTCACCTAAAATAGGTATTTATTGTTTAAAGGTTAGGTTCTAATTTATGAAAGCTAAAGGTTCAAAGTTCAAAGTTCTAAGTTTATTTATTTGCACATAAAACATTACAGTATACACTAAGACGTTTTATGGTAATAAAAATAAAAATATACAATTATAAAAAAAAATAAACTAGGTGTTTCACGTCATAAATACATAAGTAGGTGGTACCTATATTTGACTCTCAAAACTTAAAAACGGATAGTGAAACGTCTGATGTCATCATTTCGTAACAGTGTAACGTGAGTAAGCCCCGTTTTCAAAATAAAGAGGTAAATAAATTAAATTAAATATTTGAATAGTAAGTAGTAAGTAATATTAGGTCCTTACATATGAAATTGGCGTTTTTCGTACTGGCCACTTTAATCACAAATTTCTCCTCTTTGGTAAGGAATTCCAAATTCAAATTTGTACAGCTATAGACTCATGTATTTGTGCTTCGATGATCGTCATTCATTTGTTTTTTTTCTTCTGTTTTTTTCTGTTTGCGTCACTCATTTTACAAAATGGAAAACTTAAAATATCGCATTATTTACGAGTACGAGTTCCGCCGTGGCACTAGTGCTGCGGAAACAACTCGAAGGGTGAATGATGTGTATGGCGGTCGTGTTGCAAAAGAAAACACAGTTCGTTTTTGGTTCCAACGTTTTCGTTCTGGAAATTTCGACTTGCAGAACAAGCCCCGTGGACGGCCTGAGACTCAAGTTGATAATGAAGAGTTGAAGGCTATTGTGGAAGCGGATCCATCGCAAACCACGTCCGAGTTAGCTGCAGGCTGCGGTGTTAGTGATAAAACTGTTTTAATTCACTTGAAGCAAATTGGGAAGATTAAAAAGCTTGAAAGGTGGGTACCTCACGAATTGACTGAAGCAAACCGGCAAACGCGCGTCGACTGCTGCGTTACATTACTAAACCGGCACAATAATGAAGGTATTTTAAACCGAATCATTACCTGTGATGAAAAATGGGTTCTTTACGATAATCGGAAGCGCTCAGCGCAATAGTTGGATCCTGGCCAGCCAGCCAAATCCTGCCCCAAGCGAAAATTAACCCCAAAAAAGTTACTTGTAAGCGTTTGGTGGACTAGTGCCGGTATTGTTCATTACAGTTTTCTCAAATCTGGCCAGACTATTACGGCTGATGTCTATTGTCAGCAATTGCAAACCATGATGGAAAAGCTAGCGGCTAAACAACCTAGGCTGGTCAATCGCTCCACGCCACTGCTGCTTCACGACAACGCTAGACCACACACTGCGCAACAGACGGCTACTAAATTAGAAGAGCTTCAATTGGAAAGTCTAAGACATCCTCCGTACTCCCCGGACCTTGCTCCAACAGATTACCATTTTTTTCGAAATTTGGATAACTTCTTGCAAGGGAAAAAATTCAACTCCGATGGGGCAGTCCAAATCGCCTTCAAAGATTTTATTGATTCCCGTCCGACTGGTTTTTTTAGTAAAGGGATCAATGAACTACCTATAAGATGGCAAAAGTGCATAGAAAATAATGGTTCATACTTTGATTAATTAAATATATTATATTAAAAAATATTCGACTTTTTGTTCCTCCCATACAAAACGCCAATTTCATATGTAAGGACCTAATATTATCAGCTACAATACAAGAGCCAAAAACTTTGATTTAATTTAATGGTATGCACTATAATGTAATCTCAAGCAAAACAAAACATGCAAGATTTAACTTGATACAAAATTATTATTATGAAGTATGTAGGTACTCTTAAAACTTATTCAAAGAATCAATAAAACAATGCTAATTAAATCAAATAATTCTATTACTTTGCTTCAAAATAATATTCGCTGAATAAATTCCTCAATTTAGCTACCAGTAACGCCATCTATTAACACATGATGTAAAAGCAATGAGCGAACCGTGCTATCCTATGAAGTTATCAATGCTCGCCGCCGCTGTTGAATGTGGCGCTTGCAGCTAACTTCATGCACAACTGCGTCTGAAGCTGCGCCGAGTCACAACAACAATTGTGTTATTATTTTAATGTTTTTGGGAGAAATCAACTTCAAATCAGGTTGGTAAGTACTTGAATGTTATTAATTTCGATAATGGGTTGAATTATGATGTATTTGGTGTCCATTTAATGTGATGTTCACCAAATTTGTGCAGTTATTGCGCTTGTGTTTGTGAATGTCAAAATGAGTCTGTACATGCGTAGAAGATACCTTAGTTTTTGTAAGCTGAAACATTAATGGTCGGAGTATCGGTCAATGAACCGATATTGCTATAAAATGAGTTTCAGTTGTTAAATATCAATGTAATAATGTTTAATTTTAAAACGAATTAGGTAGCGATATTTTAATGAAAGACATAACCTAAAACGGTAAAGGTACAATAAATTTCATATAATTACTTATTCGAGAAAGAAAGTCGATTTATTAATTTATCAGAGATAAGTACAAAATGATTTATCGTTTAATATTTTTTTAAAAATATAATATATATTGAAGCGGTGTAGTAGGTGGGTACTTAATTAATAGGTACAACAGGAACTTAACACCAGCCTCCGTTTTGTCAAGTGGTTGCCAGGCAGAGCTTAAAGGGGAGTAACGGGTTGACTTCCCGTCGATTAGTATTTGTATTATTTTTTGGATGTGGAAGACTTGTTTTCTCGTTTTGGGTGTTCTAAACTATACCTACTAATATTACAAAGCTAAAGAATTCGTTTGTTTGTTTGCTTGACGAACTAATCTCAGGTACTACCTACTGGTACGATTTTAAAACTTCTTTTATAATTGGATAGCCCATGTACCTCTATCTATCGAAAATAGCAGAAGCTTAATTGTTACCGCGGAAATTAAAAAAAAAACACGGAAAAGACTGTAAAAATACCTAGTTCATTTAAAATAATATTTTTAAGTACTTAATAAAATAAAATAAATAAAAAAATAAACATAAATATAAAAAAGCCTTTATTGTTGTACTTAATTAAACAATCATATTATCTATGCCTAAGCTAAACTTTTTAATATTATATAAATTATTCTATTATGTAACATCGGCAAACGGTGGTTCTGTTACAACTTGTCTTGCGACAAAGGCCTCCTCTAAAGATCGCCATTCTGTCCTGTTCTTTGCTTTGCGAGTCCACGTGGGGCCCGCTATCTTCCTTATGTCATCCTCCCATCTCTTCGGCTGTCTACCTTAATTTCTTCTGCTGTCTAGTGGATACCATTCTGTTGTTTGTCTTGTCCATTTTTCTGTACACTCTCTCTCTCTCATGTTTAGAAAGTGTCCAAAAAAAAAAAAAGTACTTACCTACCTACTAATAAAGACAGTCTTTAATTACCTATGTGTATCAACCATAAACCTATACATTTAGATAATAATTGTATATAAGTATACCAAATGTCTAGTAGTAGTATTTAACATAAAAAGCTCAGAACTAACCAAGAGTTGCTTTCAGAGGATTTCTCAGATACTTACCGACATAGGTAGGTACCTTATCATTAATTCATCATCATCATCATTTACTTGTTTGATGAAAAAAGGTGATAAGTACTTACCTACTTAATGTTTAATAATGAAACATAAAGTTTTATTCCTGAAATTAGTTAAGCAGTTTTCTCTTGACTGCGAAGTTATTGACAAAACATTGCAAAATATACAGGTAGGTATATAATTCTAAAAGTAACTCACAATAACATTGAAAGTGAAAAATAATTTCAATTTGCCTTCCACAATGTCACAGGCGCATTGGGTGAAGCACACTAACGTACAATGGGTAGTGGGTTCAATTCCTGCCAAGGTAGGTAGGTATCATTGTTTTTATGATAAGTGAAGTTTTTTTTCTATTTAGTGGTTGTTTAATTATGTAAAGTCCTATATAATATAGTATGTAGTATTATACCTAATAGTGTCTAGTACCCGAAACACAAGTTCTTACTTTGCTGTGTGGAATTTCCAGAAACATTTCTGTTTATTTTTGTATTATATCTCTATTGCTACTTTTAAAGCTTATGGGAGGCCACAAGATCTATCGTTTTTAACTTCTAGTAAAATCATTATTCAATAGTTCGTGTTAACTAATTAATTCTGCCATCTTCCCACAGATTAACATCACTTGGCTTATTTCACGATACAAAATCCGAGTTAACTAAGCAATGTCAATATCACGTGTCAGTTCAGTTCAGTTTCTTGTAATTGGACTCTGCTTGAAGCGACAATTTGCCAGTGTCGAGTTAAATATAATTATAAAGTGAAAAATATGTTATTCTGTTGAACGCCATTTTTCGTTATCACGTGTCAATGGTTAGTTATATCGCTGTCTCAATTTGTCATTAGGTGACTTTATTAACTGATTTTAACGGTGACAGATTTTATCATATTTTTTCATTATAAACTAGCTGACCCCAGCAAACTTTGTTGTGCATAATTTTTTTTTTTTTTCAAAATAAATATAGATATTGGCCGAGTCTCAGACTTACTGAATATGCTCACAAAATTTCATGAGAATCGGTCAAGCCGTTTCGGAGGAGTTCGATTACGCACCCCGTGACACGAGAATTTTATATATTAGATTAAGATGCTGAAACAAGCTCTTAGCCCGATCGAGGTTAACGTAAAAATGGTGTTAAAATAGGCCTACTATTTAAGCACCACAAAATCAAAATTGGTGGAAAGCTTAGGTTTACTATTAAATAAAGTTTCAAAAATCCCTATCGATCCGATCCCATGTGTAGGTACTACAAAATAAATTCGGGGTCATATTTTACTCGACAACAACGGTAAGTTTTACTTAATGTTTCAAACCAGTTGTAATTTTTAAAATACTCTACAATAACCGGTAGTTTTGTGATTGTTTCCTAAGAGTAGCCATTTTTGAGATATCTCGATCCGGAGTAAAGAAAAACCTCCCAACGGGACTTGGAAGTTAATAAAAGTCCTATCTTTTGGAAGTAAGACATATGATATTGGGCAGGGATAAACATAATGTATATTACTTACAACATGGGATTATTGAAACTACATTATATTTGTTTAGAATACTAAGACCAATCTCTCCACAAGTATTTGGATCTCAATTTTTTTTATTAAAAATTTATAATGTGACCTAAATAATTCTACCTGTCAACAGAAATAGTTTTAGAGGCATTTTCGAATAAAAAAAAATTTGAGGCGACTGTTTACTTGAAATTGGAGTTACGTATACGATCCAAATATGGTGTAATCCCAAGTTTTGTCCCAAGTAGATCTAGCTAATCTAATAAAAAAACACGTCTTGTATGCGAATGGCTCATTCGTCGCTGGGGGCACAGTTTGACAGATTTATGGCGTCCGTGGCACCGCCACCCCGCTGACTTCTGTCACTGTCACCGAATTATAACATACTCTTTTCGAAAATATTCAACCAGACCTTCTTCGAATCTTCTGAATGGTTCATTTCGGATTTTCCAGTTTGAGCAAAGCGTTCTAGGCTTAGAGGTTCTAGGTGATGATTGTCTTGAAACAATGTCGATGTTATGATATCGATAAAACAATATCGGATGTATTGTATAGTGTGTGTTGTACATGTTAAATGTTTTTCTTGATCTCGGTAATAATACCCTTTGTAATACAATAAAGTTATAAGCAACATTCACAACGATTTCTCACAATAATACTCGTCGAAGGGTCCAATAATGATAATTTACGACTTACAGTTACTACAATGACAAGTACCCAATGCGTCACTCGTCATAATGGCGAGATTACCACTTGACAGATTTACGACCGTTTGTCCATTTGCATAATTCCTAAGGATATTATGAATTATGAGGAAAAAACCTTTGTTCGATAAACTTGTAGGTTAGAATATTATAATTAAGCTTGAAAATAAAAAAGCAACACATACAGAACGACGAACGTTAGTAAGTAAATTATTCTTTATTAGGTCCCAAAGGAGAAAATATACATAGATGTATAATTTTATGATGCAAAATTTATCATCCACTTGGTATTCTATACAGGGTGTCCAAAAACAAACGCGTCCATTGTACAATGTTCTATTAGGCTAATTAATAATAAATCAAGTGGCCGGATTATCCGTGACGTGGCGGGACAAATGTTTCCGGTCGCACACAGCACCGCTTTTATTTATTTTTATTATTTTTATTTACGAAATAAAAATTTATGGTTTCCGAGACCGCCTTCCGAGAGATTTAGCGAGTGTGTCATAGACTCGGGAGCTGAAAACTCGATCTGTGTTGAATTATGTGCGCTTTTAATGGTTCCGCGGTCGCTGTGTCGGAAAAGGTTCCGTTAAATGTATTGGTAGGATTGTATTTTTGTGATTTAAATTCATATTATTGGCAGAGACAACTGGATTTGGGTGTTGTATAATAAATTTAGAATTTTCCCATTTTTTTACGCCCAACGCACATTTAACCCTGCTTTTACGTAAAGTCAATAAATTAGACCGTAAATATTGGTTTATTATTCAAATCATTTGTTTCGTATGTAAATTCGACACAAATGACACAAACAATAGTTTTTACGCATATAAAATAATATTACGTGGATAGATATCTTAGTAAAGTGTAGAAGTGTAATTAATTGTACATAAGTAACATTATATTATGACAAAAATAAATTTTCTTATGACATTAATTCATCGATTCGCAGATACCCCGAACAATCAGCTTATTAAACAGAGAAAGAAACATTATCTTGGTCAATTTATCTGCAGCCGGCTCGCTCGGACAGACGGACATACACGCAGACAATAACTTGTTGTACAAGGCTGCGTACAAATTTAGTTATCCACCCACTGCGGACTCGATTTATAATAAAAAACCATTTTATACCATTTTGTTTCCGATTCAACATAAATAAGATATGTTATTTAAAGCCAATATATCACTTGACAGGTGGTAGTCAGCCATGTTTATTTTGATCACGCTAATTAATACTTAATCATGATAGCTTTAAGCCTCAGTTTCCCTTGGGGTTGTTCGGCGTTGTTGGGATGAACAGACGTCTCATAAGATTTATACATAAATATCAAAGCAAGGCTTCGAGTGAATGTAGTCAGACAGAGATTTTAATCAATGTCGGAAATAAGTTGATTTCGATATAGAACGGAGCGCAATATGGTCGGAGCCACTCAATGCAAAGAAAAACAATAATGTAAATCAAAAAAACATATAATGTTGGTAACATGTGGTGGTATTTAACATATTGGATTATATTTTTCTTAAAGATAATATGGTTATACAACACAAAGAGTCATAAGTTTGAAAATGATACTACTGGCGCCATCTATGCTCGGAAGTTTGAATCATTTAACGGCATTTTTTGAACGGAAGGGTAGTAACGGACGCTTACCCGAGAATTTCCAAAGATCTGAGAAGTTCTCTTGATCTTAAAAACTGGGTATATTGTTGGTAAGCTATTGTCAGTAATCGCGGGCACGAAGGAGCCCTGGCCAGGCGCTGGCCCGTTGCGTCGGCGGCTGACGCGGCGACGAGCGCTAATCGATGCGCGCCACTGCGCTGTCTTCCGACGACGGCCATTACGCACCTTTATGGCCACCCGGGTCCCCCCGCGCCGCTCCAAGGCGGCACATGACGAATCAATATGCCGCCAACCGACTCAACACTTATTTATTTGACACGATTTATTAGCCGAATGCCTGTAAACTTTTATGCGCCCCTCTGTTCCCATCCCCCACCGAGGGATGCTTTATGATGGACACGGCACACATAAAATTCCATGTTTCTGCTGTTTTGCTATCCTCCACGTTTATTGGTCGGAACAGATGTCGCGTCATAGTCGGAATATATTCGATCTAAACGAAATTCGCTTAACTTTAAAGGGCGGTGAGCTGCTCAGCAATAACAATTACTTTTTACAATAATTTTGCTTCATTAATGACCGTTTTATTTTGCGGGTGCAATTAACATTAGTTACTTTTTACAGTCGTCGCGAGCGCTCTGCGGGTGCGACGCTGAGACAAAATGTCGGCGGAAATGTGTAATTTTTTCACAAATATTGCGGAAGGAAGGCGGTCTCTTCCTCTAGCCTGTTTAGATGGTTTTTATGCTAATCGCGGAGATTTGCTGGGTTTTCTTTTAGCACGACAATTATTCACGGTTTGTGGCCGCGGCTCGCCCTTTAAGAAATTAGCGGTAGGCGGTGGGCCCCCGCAGCCTCTAAATAAACTGGGTTAAGTAACATTGCGCGGCTCTCTCATCAAATCTTTATGAATGATCCAGCGGGAAGCCGAGCCATCCCGGCCAGCTTACGGTGCTACTTTATCCTTGAGTTAAATTTTGATATTTTCAGAGCTTTCAGTGGAAGTGTGCTATAGCAACACTTAGCCAGCGCTGCGCCCGCAAACAAACAAGCATCTCTCATTGCGGAACCTTGTCGGGCATTAGCTAACGCAACAGTTATTTTTTATGTCCTCGACGAATATTAAGCAGCACAAGCTCGGTCGCAGTAACGCTTAATGGCCGACATACATGCAGAAATGCGATCTTTTATTAGTAGTAAGGACAAAGCTAACGACTTCTCAACGATAAATTAATTTCCCGATAAAAGCTGCCCTCTCGACTGTGAATTCCTGCAGGAAATAGGTTTTAATTATAATGACAATTGTATAACCTTTAGGTGGAAAAACGTATGCAAAGCATTCTCATTAACGAATGGAAAATTATGATCGCAACGTTGGTCGTGTGAAGCCATAAATGATTCTGCTAAGTAGGTACATTAACTGTCACGTCGATATAACAGAATAGGATATGGCCGTTTCTAGACATTCAGCTGTGGTCTTTGGAAATTAATTATGAATAATCATCATACATTTAAAATACCCTCAAGGAAATTTATCAAAGTACAAGTAGAGTTGGATAAATATTATGTCATTGTATATACGGCCAATGTTATAGTATGTACCTAACCACACAATGCCAAGTAGACGAACAATAAATTAAAAGCAATTGACCCAGAAACCTCCCACCCTGTCGAAGCTAAACGAATTTGAAGTAATGTACGAAGGAAATGAGCACGGGATCGTTCCAAGACTGGTTACTACCTCCACGTGGAAATATGAAGGCCTCAGTCGTGTGCATGTAAATGTGAAACAATTTCATCTCCGAGGCAGTAAGGAGACTGGAGCCCCTGGAAAGTTAGCTCGAGCGACGAGCGCCCGCTCACACTCGAATGCATAACAGACAAACAGGCTAATCCCGGCGTTATCGTAAATTGTCAGTTTATGACGTGCGGAACGGCCGCGGGTAGCGGCAGGGGGAAGAGTTTTCTAATTTCGCCCCCTGCGCCCGTTTTGATGCGCTAATTCGTGTAAGCAGTTTCTGAACGTGCTTGTTTCGAGTTCACTTCAATTTGCCAGCGCGGAGTCTGCGCTCGCCGAGGCCTTATCGGGTCGCGCTAAGACTCTGTATCGCGACTCGGACCGACCCCGGCCGCGCAGGCTATCGTCGGCTTTTACATAGAGTTGCGCAATTTACATACATTTGTTTGTTCGGTTTTTAAATTGGGGAATTAACTGTGTTAATCGCGGTGTTGTTTTGCTAAGAGCCCTATGTTAGCGTTGCGTAAGTCCGTACTGTTTATTTCTCACCGGTCTACGGGCGAATGGCGGCGGTAACTCAGCCCTGAACGCTTCAAAGTGTAGCGATGGGATCTCGGCCACGCGGGCGCATCAGCAATTAATACTCTTCATTTAATCGATTCCTTCAATTATTCCACCTTGATATATGTTAATCCTTTTCTCAGCCTCCCCGGGATATTGTTGGCTATAATTACGTGGGAGGCGACCTCTATTGACAAGTATTGATGTTTTTAATCTGATGTTAGGATAAGACATTAGTATGCGCTCTGTCCGTCCGTCCGTTGATTTGTGGCCGGCCGGCTCATTGGATCGTAATTATTGGATTTCGGCGCGATATTTATTGGCATTTCTTCTCAGTCGCCTTGATTTATCATTGGGCTGTCATGTCGAAGAATTATTGCGATGCGTGCTCGTCCGCCGAGAGCGTTCCTTAATCGAAGTGTTTTTTTCGTTTATTAGAGCGAAATCCCTCGTGTACATCCAATACGTCATATTTCAATACGTTACGCGTAAGGACACATGATCACCTCCATTACGGCGCGTCTTCTCCCGACGGATTAGCGCGACGCGACGCCGAGTAATGAGATGGCGAATGGCGAAAATATTGGGAATAACACGACAATAATAGCTGAGTAATAAGGTCTGTCCCAGCTGTGTCGAACGCGCTACCTGCTCCTGCTCGGGCGACACTTGATAATTGTTTTTCGGAACAAGATGATTTCTGGTACCTAAGATGAATGTACAGAACTTCTTACAAGTATGGACGGTAAAAAGCATGCCGTGACTATGATAATGCAAAGACTGTCTGAAGTAACTCGTGTAACAAGATCAACTATCTTGTTAATACTAATCTAAGGATATTGCCCTCATTTTCGCGTACACAATTTCATGAGTACAAAATAATTTCGAATTTAAAGCAATTTGTGCAGGTACGCATCGTAATTGACACGATAAAAACTTAAGCGCATTTCCCGCCTTTTCCAACAATGGCGCCGCCAATACTGCCAACATGATGGATTAACGTCACGCGAGAATTTTCTTTTAAAACCGTCGCAATATTGCACCGAGCTAAGCTAATATTCCCTTGCCAATCATGCTGCTCAGTCAATTTTCAATTTTCTCAGTTAATAAGCACGTCAGCCTGGGTTAGAACAATATCATCTTAGGTATTAATGTTTCATTTTAAAATGTTTTGTTAGCGCGATATTTTTTATAATGACAGATATTAGCCAGAATCTTTACAAATACAAATACAAAAACTTTTATTGATAACTGTTGTACAATTAGGTGTTTTATAAATAGGGTACAAGTTTTTACAGTATTTTCATGTTCTTAAATAAACACACTATTTTAGGGGGATTAGATTTGAAATATAAACACATATTATCGTTTACACATATAGTTTTATCAAAATATTAACAAAAGTAAAATAAAAACCATAAATTAACCAACTGTCAACTCTAAACTTTCAATTTTACTATTAACCTACTAAATACGTTGGTGTATCTCATGTATTTATTTTAATTAATTATTTCTAATAATAGAATGAATTAAGCGTCACTTTATGATAAAGATTTTATCGATAGATAATTCAATGTTACAAGACGAAAATAACGTGAGACATCACTATTTGTAGCCTCGTTCTTACTAAGTGTTGTCTAATCTGTGGTTTTGAGTATAGATTTGTGTCACAAGTACGTATGATAATTTCGGTCTTGTCGTCACAGAGCAGAGTGGCGCAGTGGAAGCGTGCTGGGCCCATAACCCAGAGGTCCGTGGATCGAAACCACGCTCTGCTAGAACGCTTTTTGTATATTTTTTACTTTTAATAATTATTAAAAGTAAAAAAATTATACAAATACCGAACTAGCCATCAAATATCATCTTAAATATATATTTTTTGGAAAACTATGTGTTCAATAAAATGTTATAACTCAATAAGCAGCAATAAATCTACTAAAGTCTAATTTATAACTCTATGCTACAGTTAATTTTAACACAAAAAATTTGGAAATTACGTTTCACATTAAATATTTTTTACAAAACACAACCCAAGCTACATCCATCGCATTTGAAATGAATTTAATACACGCGGATAATTGCACGGGAGTATAGCCATCGCAAACATAGGAGTATCTCGATTAGTGAGGTGCCACACGAGATTTATGTTTAATTGAAATCATCGACTTTATTGTACTCGATGATTTACTCGAACAACCCACTCTAAGGACGGACCTCTTCTTGAAGACTTGATTGTTTTCAATAACCCTAATAAATGTCAACGAAGCGAATTTATTAGCTCGGTTACTTATACCTCGAGGTTTGATTTGCCGAGCGGTCACGCGAGTAATCTATGTATGCGAATAAATCAAATTGGAGTGTCTGTTTGTAATGTGCAAGTTAAATAGGTTAGGCATAATAACTGCGCATTGTGATTACACGAACACAGTTCGTGTGCAATTTTAAAATAACAGATTTTACTAACTGCATTTTTATTAATAAAAAATGGATTTGCAAATATATGTAGTCTCCGTTGGTACATAATTAATGACTTACCAAAATTGTTGGCTTTTCTGTGTTAAGGTTAATATCTAAAACGAATGGACCGATCCGATGGGAGTTTACTTGTAAATAGCTTTAGTTACAATAAAGTGTAACTTTGACTACTTGTTCCGGGAAAATATCATCTCGGTAAATTTCCGTGGGAAATCTATGCAATGCGGTCAAGGCCAGTCGTCGGTGGCTTGCGTACGATATTATTATTACATATACTTTTATTCTACGTGTGTTTTATAACCTTTGCATTAGTTTTCGAAAATGTTAAATATTTTATTATAATGAACTAGGAAACAGAGGCATAGTTGTAATAAAAGGCGGGTTTTTACGTGTAGGTAGTTATTTATATTCGCTTATCAAAATAGCCTAATAGCAAAAAAAACATACAACAATATTTAAACTATAAGCTCTGTAATTGTGACTCCTGAATACAATAGATATAACTTAAGATATTTAAAAGACTAAATATAGAATAATTTTTTCGTCAAAGTAATGCTAAGGTCTGTCTTAACAGTCAAAGTTTTAGCAACCTAATATTCCTACCTACCCACCAGGTAAATACTTAGAGGTATATTCACACTTGCTTGTATAATTAACTGTGGGTCATTTTTCTTAATATCTGCTACCTTGGAATTTTTTTCTCGAAACTCGAAAAACCCCTACCGGTCAAAATAAGAGACTCCTTGTGCCGTTGAAAGTCGGTTGAAAACCGATTGAAATTATGACATAAATAGATGTCAAATTTAATTTGAACTTAAAACGCTTAAAATTTTGAATTTCGACGACTACTGTAAAAGTTATTGTCAATCTTCCACCACATTTCAACATGAAAAGAGGTACATAAAAGCATTGTATTTTATTATGTATTTATTTATTCACATATTATTTCCATTATGCTTACCCTTTTGAGAGCACTGAGATAGGCGAAATTAGTCACTCACCTTACAATCTTTCTGTCTCTTCAGCCATAGAATGTCCACTATTGAAATTGATCCTTTTGAGAAAAGATAGCAGCTTCTTCTTGAAAAACAACACCAAATACATTCTACGAACAGGTAGGAAGTACCTGATCACACATCAATCCATTATTTACAAGTCTCAGTCACCCTTAGTTCCTCAAAGACCGTGAGACTGGACTGGTCTTGTGGCAGCACTGGTCCTGGCGTGCTTCAATCGCCATCGCTCTCGGCTACGGACTCAATAACAATAGACATTGTTTGATTATCTGCGCCGGCGCCGGCCACCGGGGATTTCACGATCTAGCGCAACTATTTGCACCTCTGCCTTTTCTTCATACTTATGTCCATACGTGAAAACACCAAACACTCGTCGTTTTAGTTTTATATTACGAAAGGGCACCGCGGCCGAAATTAGATAGCTGTAAAAATGCGAAGTTTACGGTAAGCTAAAGTTTCTGATGTTCCTACTTATGAAAATGGGAGCAAAGTGCGTTTACTAATGTAAATAGTTTTTATTCCTATTCTTGGTTGGGGGAATTAGGAACTGCACAGATGTCCCTTTAGAGTGTATTGTGAGTCAAACCCCCATGCCCTAACTAGCCCAACTGCCTGATGTACCAGAGTAGGACTTTTGGAAATTTGCAGTCGTCCCAGCATTTCCGACTGAGAGCAATTGGCCGTTGAAATATTCCTGCCAAATTTAAATGGAGTAATATTTTTGAGCATCTTTCAGAGGTCAAAAATAAGACAACAAAATACGCTTACCTAATAAATGCTCATCTCGGATTAAGGAGTGCTAAGTTAAACAAAAAATTAGGTAGATAAGGGTTTAAGATAATTTCATAGTAAATGCTTTTTTCGACCACGTCTAACAACATGTCACCAGCTAAATGTCACTCCGTTTAAGTCAATAAGTACAAATTATAGGTATAAACTTCAGAGACAAGTGAATTAGACGTTTCAGAAATATTGCGACCGGCATCGTAATTTGTCCAAAGAAACCCAAAGCCGCAGGTTCCCAGTTGATGCAGCCACTTCCATACCAAATGCAGATCTCTCTGGAAGTCTATGTCCCTTCCTTGTTTAGTCGTCTATTAACCTATTAACTAAGCTAGTAACCTAGTAACTTTGGAACAGCATAAAATTTCGTCTTGTTAAAGATAGTGGATTAAACATTTTGAGTCAATTAAAACTGCTACACCTACATAATAAATAATAACAAAGTACTTTTAATAAGAAATAAATGCAATAAATAAATATTTCCCGTAATTACACAATAACATCTAGCCCTGAGGCAGCCCACCTCACCTAAGCTTGTGTTATAATAATAAGTAACAGATTTAACCAACCCATCTTCTAGCCAGCATAATTTCCTGATTGCGTGAAGAATCTTCACAAATAATCTCCGTAAATAACCGTCTACCAGAAACCTCTTAGACATTTCGTATTCGCAGTCCACCTGGGTGGCTGCAATTCAATCTACTAACTACATAACTCCTAAAACCTCTTGCGACGCTGAAGGTGAGCTATGAAGCTATCACATTCCAAGTCTCATCGTCCAGGATCCTTGATTGTCTCCATAAACACCCGCGACACTACTTACACGTCAGGCGATATTTATCACATATGTATCCACTGACGCATCTTTATTATATGAATAATATTATTATTAATATTCGGATGCAAAGCAAAAGACACCTTAAAACAAATCAGATAAGATCTAAAATGTGGCATTGTAGATTTGTTGCGCCTTGTGAAGAAACGAAAAACGCATCCATTTCCACAAATCCGTGTCAAGAATCCGAATAAAAGGAACGAGTAATCTTAATAAATAAAGCCTTTTCACGTGTTATTTATGTGTAGGGTTCGATGACGAATATGAGATACGTTTGTAAAAAGGCTGAGTTGTGGAGATTTATCAACGCGCATGAGCGGTATAAAGCACGCGGCGGGGCGCGCGCGCGCAGGCCGCTGATTGGCCCGCGTAATGCCTTCATGCGCAGACGTCCCGCTCGCAGCCTCCGCGCTGACGCAGACTAATGATCCCTGTAAGCCAGCCCAATGACGGATAGGCACCTCTGAACCTATTGTGTACGATATATATTGAATGTAGAGCTGAAATATATGGGATCATTTGCCAGCCTTCCAGAGACCCCTAACAGGAAACTGAGATATTGAGCTTGCTTGCCAGCTCAAACAACTCGTTATGCTTATTAATGATGGACATCATATTCTGTGTACGAGTACTATTACATAAAATGTGTATGCTGAACTAAGTCTATTTGAAAACTTACTTATACAAGCTGCAATTTAAAACAAATTGACTTTTAATGGTTGCTTGTACTTACTTATGACTTACAATAAGTACTGATGAAATAAAATTAACTTTTAATATCGAAAACAGATGTACCGGCGTAATTTCATATCTGTAGCGCTGTAGGTAGGTAAGTACTCTAATTTATATGAAAACTACATACATAATTAAAATAATTGTAATTGCTATATGTAATAATCTTATATATATAACTAGCTAACCCCAGTTGTTTTGCAAAATGAAAAATTAATGTTGGCCGATTCTCAGACCTACTCATTATTCTCACAAAATATAATGTGTATTGGTCAAGCCGTTTCGGAGGAGTACGGGAACGAACATTGTATCACGAGAATTTTATAATTAGAGGTAATAGAGGCCCTTTGGTGTAGCTAATCCACAGGCTCCCGGTGTAGAAGCCCTGAAATAGGCTTTAAAAAGCGTTACCTAAACTTCCTCTGCACACCGGGAAAACCTTCGAATCAACATGTAATCTCTCACCGCTAGAGCCCTACGTTCTCTTTCAACATATGCACCAAAGATATGCTTTTTGACAATTAAAAACGTAAGTTATTCAAACTTTTCAAAGAAAACTCCTCATTCAAACCATTTAAACCCCTAGTTAACACCTCCACTGTCTTAGTCAAAGATCCTGTCATGGGACAGAAGTGGCGGCACCAGGCCACATCAAAACTTCCGCGTCCGCTGTCCACTAATGAATCGCTCAACCCCGCGGGACACATACATTGTCCAGCGGACGTTCTTGCCATACGCCACCAACCGACGGCATTTACAGATAAACCAGAAAAAAATAACAAAATCGGACAAATCGATTAACGAACTGTTTAAGAAATAGAAGGAAATTAGGCCATTGTTTAACCATGATCTCATTCTCACGTATCTAAAATTGTTGGTTTTCTGAATGATAATATTAAATAAATAGGACGCTCATTGCGCAATTAACTAATTAGTTATATAATAATACTGTACAAATAAGTATTTTCAATATAGATTTAGCCCGTTAAAGATTTTCCGAATGATTGGATAGATTAATATCAATATTTTTCTAAAAACAGTACGTCAATCTAGCAAATTGTTTATTTAAGTATAAATTATACTTTATAATCATTTTTGCTTGCATTGACATTCCGTTTTTATTGTTATTTATTTATTATTTATAACTTGACATACCTAATGCATTAAGTATATTTGTTATTAATTAAGTACTTGACATACTTATTAATTGAATTTGAGTATAAGTATCTTGCTCTTATATTTTCATTTGAATTTTTGATGATTTATTTGTTTTGTAATGTCAAAAAGTCAGTACTAAAAAAACAGATGTAATTGTGATTAAGTAATATTTATATTATAAATAAATGACTTTTAAAGACTATTATAATTTTATAAAAAACAAACAAAAAATGTAAAATGCTGGAAAAACATAAAGAGATAATAATATTTTATAGTAAGCGTGTATATGTATACTGACTGACAGCGAACGGACCCCGCTTTCATTGCAAACTCAGGCTTCGAAGATTGATTAGTTGGGAATTTGCCTGGATTTAATTGATTAAGTAGATAACTTGACCGCAGCGGCTATTCGTTACTCGCACTGATATGTCATTAATGGAGACGGGGTCGGGCCCGTTGTCGAGATGACTTTTGTACTCACAATCGACCAGATACTGACCAGTTACACCCAAACACTAAAATAAGTTTTGTGTGAAGATGCTATTTTTTAAAGGCCTCGTCGGTGTCGTGTTTTTGGATTATCCCGCGGAAAGACCGTATTTTCCAGTGCTTAAAAGTAGCCTATAGCCATCTCCGATAAATGGGCTATGTAAAGCTGAAAGAATTTACAAATGGGACTAGTAGTTACTGGGATTAGCGCGCTCTAACAAAAAAACTCTTCAATTTTATAATTTTAGTATAGACAAAGCGTGAAAGTGACAACACCAGTTTAAGATGATCAATGTCTATTAAACAAGATAAAATCAACGCTATCTATTGAGACTTCATTAAAGTAGCTTTTTTCAAATCTGTTTTTTTGTGGCTAGGGTTAGAAATTATAGTTGTAGTGTCAAAATGATTCAAATAACTTAGTGTTAAGGTTTTTTAAAACAGGATGCAATCAGAAAAAGGCTGATAAACTTACTTAATCCTTATCGCTGACAGCGATCGTTGCCAGGCAACTATGGGCAAGGATCACGGACAATATTATTAAAATAGCATAGCCACGCTGTTCCACGGCTGGGCATATGCCTTTCTTCTTTTCCAACTCCTCTCAATTCAGAACTATTAATGATTTTTAACCTACACGTAAGTAAATTTTTCGCACAAAACCCTTTAACATTATTCCCTTAAGTCTAAATTAGGTGGGGTACACCTTTTTGTATATTGTAATGTTAACCCCCTTGGTGTTGTTATACAAGGAATACTCAAACTGACCTAGGGAAGGAGGGAATCAATTATAATTCCCATTAGAGATAGGCGGAGTCCCCTGATTTATGCGCGGGCGCACGGACCCCGAAGGGATAAAAACGCGAGTGTGCACCTTGCTGATAAATTAATAATAAGTATTTTATAATTACGCGGCTAAATTTGCTCATTGTATTGGGAATGTATTCTTAGAAACGGTTTTGTGAGCAGAAGTTGTAATTTGCATAGTTATTAAGTGGTCTACAAATGTTGTTTTAATTGCAATCTCGAATTATAAATTAATATGTTAGTTGAAAAGAAGAGTTGAAGATTTTGAAGGATATGACATTCTCTAACCCGCACTTGGCCAGCGTGGTGAATTAAGGCGTTATCTCTCTCGTCAAGAGATAGGTCCTTGTGCCCCAGCAGTGGGAACGTTAATAGGGTGATGATGATGTATTTTCCATCAATTTACTGGACGTGGGCACATAGTACCTAGGTGAAATTGTGGACAAACATAATATGATCTATGTATCTTGATCGAAAAAAATTAAGACTAACTTAGCGTGGGTTGTACCTAGGGTTGCCAACCATACTTTATAATAACGTATTCTACTTTATTTTTGGTAATTATACTTTATACTTTTACATACAAATAAAGTATGCAAAAATACTTTATTGACAACCTTTATTGTGGTGCGTAAAACAAAATACTCATTATGGGTACTTAACGATTCATAATTGCTAAACGAAATATTTAAAACGGATAATGGAAACAATTTTTAATAAAAAAAACAGTAACTTTTCGCTTTTTATTGATATGAGCTTAAAGTATATATGATATAATGGTTTGAGTTTAGTTAAAATAACTGGCTTTCAATACTTCCGTCTTTGAAAAATGAGGTCAAATTTGAACATTTTGAAATGGTTATTACCCAAAGGCCAAATTACAAGACAGATTAAATATTAAGATGGACGATATGTATTCCGAATCTATAAGACTTAGAGAAATCCAAAGAAAAGTCACTAATGATGATCAAGAATTTTTAGTGAAAAGTACCTACAGTAGAAAACTGAAATTTGTTATGTAATGAATCTGAAGTGGCGAGAAGAGAGAAATAGAGCATCAATAAATTTAATTAAAAACGAATTGTTTATCTATTTAAATTTAAATATTGATTGTCAAACAAGCTTTGTAACATTTAAAGATAACAAGAAATTGTTATCATGTGCTAAAAGCACACAAAAATACGTTTTTAAAGCAAACAAAACATAAAATTTGAAAAATACTTTTTTTCTTCCTAATACTTTATGTTTTTCCTATCCAAACCACTTATATACGTTTTATTTGTCGAAAAAAGTTAGCACCCTAGTGGTACCTACCTTATACTTCCCGCTTATGCTGCGTAAGGTCCATTATGCAAAGCTAAAGATAAATGATTTGTTTATCCATGACTTACATATTTTAGGTTGTATAATTTTATGATAATTTAATTTGTGTTAGCTGCAAATAAATTAGGTATTTATTATTCTTATTACTATTGCAAAAGCATTTGTACTTAGTCAAAAGATAAAGATAAAGAAAACTTTATTGTTAAACTGTGTACATAGAGATCTAAACTAAGTAAAAAATAGTGTCAACAATCTTTATCCGCTAGGACATACAATACGTACAATAAGTATAATCTTAAAAATTAAAATGCTTTATACTAAGGTATCATCGGGACACACGAAACGGATCACACGGCAACATCTAGCCCTTGGTGAGCTATGAGCTTGTGAAGTAACAATAATTCAAGAAGTAGGTTTATAACGTCACTTTTACTTCTAGAAAAAAAAAATTCGAGGTAAACTCCATATGACCAGGGCAGCGCCGCGGAGTGAAAGCTAATTAAAAGTTTTTTTTTTCATTACTTATTTTTAGTCTTGGCGATAATTTGAGTAACATCTTATGAATCTTAATAAAAGTGTCTATATTGGTTATTTAAAGGTTTTGATTGACATTTATTGTTAAAGTGATATTGATGTTATGATTTAATTGTGAAAAACTCTGTACTGGTTTAATCCCATAATTATAATGTTATGTTATATCTTATTAGTAAACTGTGACCTTTTTGAGATAATAAAGTTCTTTTTACCTAAAATATGTATAACAAAAACGTGTCTAGCAGAGTCCACTAACAAAAAGTTCAAATAAAACTAAACAAAATATGTATTATACGATCTATTGCACAAAAAATTACCGCTAGCAATGATACAAGTGAATATTACGTAAATATTAGATATATTAAATTTCAGATACCGAGTACTATCTTTGCCCAGCAGTGGCATGATACCGGCTCATAATAATAATAATAATCGAGTACCTATTACTAAATAAAAATAATCACGGGGCTAGATATTTCTGTGTGGATTCTCCAGCAATATAATTAATATTTTTGTACACAAATAAATATGTTTCTTTCTTTGTTTCTAATACATATATATTTAGTTCTGCTCTGCGAACAGTTGACCAAAGACTAACTATCACGTTTGATTCGCACGGCGGAGGTGGCGGGCGGAGCGCGATCGATGCCGACGTCGTTATTCGGGCGACAGCCTTTGACGACGTCGCGGATCTGTTCTGAAGCCGACTCTGACTTTTTTGAATTCTGTTTAGGTTTGGATTTGGAACGGAATGTACTTAGATCAGTGTTGGGTGTAGTTTTGAATTTGGAGTAGTTTGTCAGCTGTTTGTTTATTTTGTGTAGTTTTGAATTTGGAATTATTTAATACTAGCGGCCCGCCCGGGCGTCCGGGTAAATAAAGTTCCCGGCATTTTTTCCTTATTTGCTCACCGTTTAGACCTACCCTGGACTACGACAAACATTTTAAAACCAAAATCAGCTCAATCGGCCCAGCCGTTCTCGAGTTTTAATCAGACTAACGAACAACAATTCATTTATATAGATTTTTATAGTCGTTCAACGAAAAAAGGGAGGTTATCAATTCGTTTTTTAGAATCTGAATAATATGGACATGCTTTTTTTATGCAAAATATTATGAGCGTTTATTGGTTCATATTGTAATAAGTTTAGTTATTGTTAGTTATTTATTGTTAGTTATTTTAACTAACAATACTGGACTTAGGAATAATGAAATCGTGGATAATGTTACTTCAAATAATTCATTTTTTATGAACTTAAATAACGATTCAAAATATCTTCGACTTGACTACCAAGAGATCGCTAAGAATCTGTTGCACATTACTATAAAAATAAAAAATAAAATCGTCGAAAAAAAATTGTTCCGAGGCGGGAATCGAACCCGCAATCTCCTGCGTCGCGAGCGGACCTTCGCCCACCGCTCCACAGAGGCCGTCGGTAGGTACTTAGTAAATGATCAATGTCAATAACAGATAAGATATTTTATTTAAATACTATGGCAACCAAACCCTCACTACCTCCTATACGCCCTTTAACAAGTGATCATTTGTTAACACAATTTTTATTATTTAGGCAGAAAAAAAGATGCAGGTTCGTTATCCTGCGTGCGATGGTTATGGAAACTTCTTAATTTTTTCTGCAAAAATTAATAAAAGTTTAACCTAAATGTGAGATTTATCACTTAAAAATTAATTAGGATTCAAACATTTTCTGTTTATTAAAAAAAAAACTTTATTTATCCATATAAATATTTTTCCTTTCGGGTGCCATGTAGAACTCACCCCGTCCGGTCCACGCCTCGACGCGTGACTGACGGACGTCACACAAACACAGCGTACACACACATGCACAATGCACACGTGTGTGAGTGACTTCGCAAAATGAAGGGGGAAATCAAATCAAACAGGATTCGAATTTAGATCAAGTTATAGCATGTGGAAAATTACAAAGGTTTTTGAATTTGGAACAGTTTTGGCTTTTAATCAAATATTCTTGAAGAATATTTCCCTAAGAAAATATAAATTTCGTTTTACTTTTCGGACTTTGTTTAATATTGTGCTAGCGATATTAAACAAATGCTCGCCCTGTCTTTGACCCTCCTTTTGAATCACTATATTTTGCTGAAAATCGCACGAAAATCCGGTAGTTTACCGGTAGAGGTACCTACAGGCAGTCGAATCGATTTATTTTTTTTACTTTGTTCGGTTATCCATCGATGGAGTAATGATATCCATAGTTTCAGGATATTATATAACTCTTGGAAAAGTAAATTACTTGTTTTATTTAGAATTTCATTTGAGATTTTGTATAAAATAAAGTTTAGGTAGGTACTGATAAAATCAAGATGGATAAAACTGAAGAGGCCGTTGACTAGACATAGTTACCGTTTAGCATGTAGAACAAAAAAAAATTTATTGAATTGACTAGCAAATACAATGAAGACAATAAACCAAAAAACAACAACTAAATCGCCCATCATACTTATCTAAGGGCGCTTTCAATTAGAGCGTTTCAACAACGCAATGCGTTTGGCCACTGAACGGTTGCTGTGTTGCCACCGGTGCTGAGCTACGCTTGCAGCGCCGTAGACGTACGTAGAAACCTAGGTATCTCCCTTTACCTATCAGACATGTTATAATAATATAGCAGACATGATGATGACTTTTCCTACCAGTAGAAAATCGCAAGACAGTGAACTCACTTCAAAACGAACGGTCATCCAACGTAGCAGAAATCAACCAAGAAAATAGAACCGAAACGAAAACGCATTAGAATAATCAAAAGATTCCACGAACGTGTAATGACAATAATGACGTTAACGACACGGCGCTGACAGCTGGCCATTTGTCAGCTGTCATTTGTCAGTTTGTCATGATGGTGTCAGGCGGCGCGGGGACGATTGACGCGTGACAGCAGTGTACTTTACTATGGGACTATAATGATAGTCTGATAGAACTTAGGTCGATTAGCAGCGTCATAGTGACTTCAAGCGAAGGTTTGGAAAACTACTAGTTTAGGAAAATGCTTTAGGGCAAGACTTGGGTATTTCCCACGACCACGGCCATATAGAGTCTCCCCAAATTATAAGGGGTTTGGACTACCTACCACGCTAGTCCAATGCGAATTGGTAGGTGTGCCAAAGCCTTTTTCGTTTTACAGCAAGTGGTATCACACTGGCCAGAGAGGTTGGTTTTGGTCTATACAATAGTGTTTCTCTAATTATGCTGTTCAATAATAAAAAATAATAAAATTTATTGAAATTCTATGTACAAAATGCAATAGGGTGCTACTCATATACTAGGGTAACCTATGTGTCAGGATTCAGAATTCAATTACCTTAGATTTGTTCCTACTCTCTTTAGTACCTAGCTTTTGTAATTTTCTACCGGACCAAAAATGTCCACTAAGATCTATAATTATGGGTACTATCACACATAAGTTCATACTAAGTCATTTTGTCGGTCTCAAAGTACATGGAAAGGTCAACTTAAATGTTTAACAACCTTAAAATTTAAACTAATTAAAATTCGTCTATATATAACAAGGATTGTCATGAATGTTTGCTTAAATATTTAAAAACTGAGTAGAGAAGCGAATAGAACAAACTTTTATCTTTGTAGTTATAATTTTAACAAGAATAAGATAGATAATTTTTTTCATTATCTAGGTAATTATTATAATAATGACGACGCTTTTTTTTATGATAGTTAAGCCTTTATTTGACCACAATCTCACCTAATGTAAGGTGACGATGTGTTCCAAGATGGAACATGAAGACCTAGAAAATGGCTTCTCCGGACCACATTACGAAACACGAAAAAATCGTAAAGCTATCTAGCGAGCTAGTATCGTTTAGCTGATAATTTCAATTTTGTATACTTAATATGTAAACAAATTATGATTATTTAAGTTTTAACCTTTCCCAGTGTAAGTTTATATCAAAAAGGAATAAATGATTTGAATTTAATTGCATTTAGTGTTCTTAAATGGTTACTCTTCACGCCACGACGACGCCCGTGTTTATTGGATTTTCCTTTTCTTTCGTCTACTTATAGCATTTCTTGAAAAATTGGCTTTTAGATAGACAGTAAAATAATTCAAATCGGACCAGCAGTTCCTAAGATAAGCGCGTTCGAATAAACAAACTCTTCTGCTTTATTATATTAGAGGTAGTATCGATGGTAACTTAGGTTCAATCTAGGTCACAAATTCGAAGGTTTTTAAGTTCTGGTGACGCGAATCAGATCGAGAATCCTTGGTACCAGTGGCCCTGTGATCCGGCAGGTGACCACGGAATAATGAATGGGCCTAGATTTACCTTTACCTCACCTGACAAGACGACTGGCCACGCCTTCCAACCTTCAAGCACTGATATTGATCTAGGAGGCGAAAACACTACTGAGAACTTTAAACTGTTGTGTTTGGTAATCTCATTATCGTGTGGCAGTGAAAGCGACTATGTTGATCAATAATTTCTACGAGGTCAGAAGGAAATTCATCATCATCATCATTCGGTGGACTCCAATAATTTCGGCTAGCATTGGCCTGCATCCACCGTGAGCCTTTAGCAGGTCGTCTCTCCATCTAGTCGGTGGACGTCCTACGCTGCGCATCGCTATGCTGATCCATGGTCTCCATTCTAGAACTTTTTTGGATGAACGAGCATCTGTTTAGAAATAACTTATGCTACACTTAACTATCCTTCTGAGTACTTATCACAGTCATGAGGTGCCTCTAGTAGATAGTGACTCCTTTTAGCCAAAAGGTAATAAAAAAATAAAAATAAAGGTCATGTATACGAAAGAACGGTTTTTCAACCATCTAATATCGTCTATCTAATTATTCAATATATGAAAAAACTACTGAAAAATTAGCTCTTAGTCAATTATTAGAATTTTATTTTCGAATCGACTAAAACATTGTCTTTGTGGGTTAAGTCGTTTCATACGACGTTATGAATCGCCCAAGGGCTTTTAGGGTTTAAGGGTTCAACGCGCCCAATGTATACCTAGAGGTATAATATCATTCCTTGAATAAAACAGACATCACAGTATTCTTTGCCAACTATCAAGAAGTCATGGCACCAATCTAGCTAATTTGATTTAGGTACAGATATCTTCGAACAATAACTCAAATACCACTCCAACAGTCAGATTTATTGCTGCCGCATAATTTCTGGGCTAAAATACTGTAAATGAGTAAGTTTGTTGACTTTGTTGCACACAATATCGATCAGGGAACTATTACGAGAAATATTCGCATATTTTGTCGCTGTCGGAGACGTCACGGGTAATATCCACGCGATTAATAAGTCACCGTTAGCTGTGGCACGATAGGTTATCTTACCAGAAGTAACAGTATGCTTATAGAGTTTTCTGATATTTCCATGATTACGAATATTCTTCATACTATTAAAGCATCATAGTTTGATATACATGATGGTTGAAATCACTTGTCTTGTTAGTGATTTTAGGATTAACTAAGGAAAAAAGATAATAAATAAATATATAATAAATAAAAATAATGTGTTTTATATGGAAATGGAATGGGTATGTGTTTGTGTACTTATGCGTTTGACAAGTATAAAGTCTCCTATCTATCTATCTAATATTTGCACCTGTATACTTAATTTTAAAATCGTTTCAGTGAGCCTAAACTTTGATAAACAAAACAAAGTAGGTTTTATAATAGAATAGAATAGAATGTCTTTATTGCTTCAAACATGCTATAAAGGTGATAATTACATATAAAGTCCATATGTTTCACTAAAAACTAGCATGCAATAATTAATTAAATCTAGGATAAATGTCAAAATAATTCATTAATGTCATAAAAAATATTTTCATTCAGCCATTTAAATAGTTTTTTCTTAAATATATAATTATTCATTAATTTTATGTCATTTGGAATTTTATTATAAATTTTAACACACATATTAAGACAACTTTTTCTATATTTAGCTGAATGTGGAGTTTCTTTTAAAATTAGTCTATCTGGGACTCTACACCGTCTAGGATTTCTGTCGCATGCTTTTTCAAACAATTGTACATGGTTCCTGACAAAATTTGCGATTTCATAGATATAGAGCGATGGTAGAGGTAATACACCAAGTTTCTTAAACAAAGGTTTGCACGTTTGCAAATAATGACCATTGCAACGACTGCTTGATGAACATTTATAACAACATAAAGATTATCCCCCGTATTCATAAAAAATTTGGACTTTTTATATCAGACTTATATGAGGTTATTAGACTGTTACATCTATACTAATATTATAAAGAGGAAAGGTTTGATTTTTTGACATAATATAATTATAACAAAGTGATGTAGGTATTACCACTTTGTAGAACTTATAATTATCTACAAAAAACGTCGTTTCATCATATCTCTAACTATTAAACTTTGTGACAAAAAGAGATTTTTTATATTAAAAAATTAAAATACCACTGTTTGAAAAGGCTCTTTATTTGTATTTTGGTATTAATCCTTAAAAAAATAAATTATTTATTATGTAAGATTGCTTTAAAACCTGTTATATAAAGGTTTTTCAATTATTAGATTCTGACATTCCATTCAAAAAATATCACGAGTTAATTTTGAATAATTACCCGTGCAAAGTCGGGGCGTGCCGCTAGTTTTTTAATAAAACTTAAATTAGTGCTGAATCAGTTCAATAACAGTTCAATCAAAACTTATTATATCTCTGTAATATACGCAAAATAAGGCAATATATTTAGTTTTTTAGCTAATTCAGTTATATTCAATCAATCAAAAAGCTTTAAATAGCAGTTTTTGTAAACACTATGTGTATATTTATGAAATTGCGTTATATTTGCGTCTATTTAACTAATTTTACGAAAAAAGTCTGGCTCTGAACTTTCATTTGTTTATCCAAGCAAAGGCCGAAGACCGTCTCAAGCCAGCTCAAAAACGAAGTATAGCTTCTGTTTGCCAATCCTCACCGTGCATCTGTCTTGCCGATGTCACCGCCACCCCGGCCGCAGCCATCCATCTTGGAGTAAATCTTCACCTTAGCGGCTGTCCAAACTTTGCGCGACCTACTAATCGGAGGTTCTGATGAAATGCTGCTGCCTCGCTGCGTTTATGGGGTTCAATTGCTCGTAATTTACGGTGATTTGTATTCATTTGTTACGCGGGGCGCTGGGCTATCATCTTTGGGGGTTTCGACTAATGATTAAAGATAAATGATCGAGCCTTCCGCAATTGGTGGTAGTTGCTCAGGTCAATAGTTTGAAATTAAAACCATATACTTAACTAAAATACTTACCCACTCTTTGTTGTGAGTTTTAGTACTTTCGTTGTCTTACATGCTGTGTCCTTTTCAGATGCTGTCGCCCCGAGATGATGATGATGACGACACACACCTCTGCATCAAATGCAACGCGACCATCGTCGGCCTTGAAAACTATGTCAAGCACAGAAAGGAAAGATGCGGGAAAAAAATGGAGAATAAAGATTTACCACCCATCGATACCCTGGATCCGACCTACAACCTGGGAGCAGATGTTTTCTTCCAATCGTTGGAGCTGCAGAGCAGTGTGAAGAAAACCTCTCTGTCCAGACTCACACCACCAATTCCAATATCAAAACCCAGCATAGACAGAAAAAGTTCACTAGCTATCCCCTCCACATCAAGACCGCCGATGAGCCCTCTAGAAACCAACCTTAGAGGAGAAGACTGGATAGGAGGGCATACTATCCGAATCAGCGGTAACGAAGAAGACAACCAGACAAAACTTATCAACGCAGTCGCAAGCATCAGCGGCGCAGCTAAAAAAGAAACCAATACATCATACACTATAGGCTACAATGATTATAAAGGAGACGAAGAGAGTGATGAATCTGAAGTCTTTGAGGAAGATGATGAAGAAGAACATACCGGTGGCAAATGGAAGCCACCAGCCAATTACACGGGAGGGAAATGGAGACCAGCCTCTCCCGACCATGACTGGGATGATCAGGATCAGGAGCAACCAGCCAGCTGGAAGACTCTGCTCCCTGAAGGATCCCTGGATCGCGATGATGACTACGATGCTCCACCACCAGGGCATACTAAGGGCAAATGGGTCCCTGGCGCAAATGAGAAAACGCAAATAATGCAAACTACTATTCAAAGCAAAGGTACGGTACAATACTGGTGTGGACCTTGCAACAGGCGACTTGGCTCCAGAGCCATCTATGACAAGCACCTAAGATCAAGCCTACACTTAAAGAAGGTGCTACCAGAACACGAGCTGGAATTCTCTGGTCACTTGAAACCATTAAAGCCAGCAGAAAAACGTACTCTTAAACCTTCAAAATACATCGACAATCAAATTTATACACAAGTAAAGCGAAAGAGAAGGCAGAAAAGCCATAAATTTAATATTAAGATTGATCTGAAAAAACGTAAGAGAAAATCTTATTTTGTCCACTGTGCAGGGTGCAAGTCTCGTGTTAGGGTGCATCTAATGGGGAAGCATCTGATATCTCATTACCATTTTAGAAAAGCTGCCGGAGTTACCAACTCCTTATATCAACAGCTGATTCTGGACAACATTACTGCCATCGTCCATCAATCACCTTTTCAATGCAGCCCCTGCAAGTTCTACACAAACTGGCTATCTACTTTTATGCAACATTGGCGCTCGGACGAGCACGAATGGAATATGACCTTCATAGACGGCATTTACTGGTGCTCTTTCTGCAAATTCGAATGCGTAAGCTCTCAAGAAATGCTACACCACTTGTCAGGGTCTGATCACAGCGAAGTCGTTGCTGTCATCAACAGATCTATGCCCATTATTATCAGGAAGAAAACAGTACACAAATGTGAGACTTGTCTAGTGGATTTTAGATATAATATTGAACTGAAGAAACACAGCGAGAAGACTGGCCATCCTCTGGCTTACACAGCAACAGACACTTATCAGGAGCTGCACCAGTGTGAGGAGTGTAAAGCAAAGTTCAAAACCTCCAAAACCTTGGCCGCTCATTTGAAATCCAAACACCAACAGAATTCCCACATGTGTTTAGTCTGCTCTAAAACTTTTGAAACGGCAGAGGAGGCAAAGCAGCACCGCCAAAGATCGGAACACAAGATAAACCGCAAGGAAATGCTTATAGGTCAAGGTCTGCTTACTAAAGATTTGAGAAGGAAATGTGCTTATTGTCCAGGAAACGTTGTCTTGAAGAACATTGTAGCATTGAAAGAGCATATTCGGGTTTCCCACCCTGACATCAGGAAAACGTACGTAAAATATACATTTCTAATTCTAAGTCTATGGAACAGAAATTTGCACTAATAACGCCGTAGTAGAGTTTTTTACATTATCCCTGCTTTTTTTATTTATTTTATTTATTAATCAAGGCAAGCCAGCACACACAACTTTCACTTTACTTAATCAACGATATAAGACTATATAATGATATGTGTGCAAACAATCGGCATGCATAGCACTTACAGATTGACAAACAACAGCTTGATAAACTTAAACTAAAAAATAATCCTTATTATGCAAAATTGGCAGAAACTTGAATTCAATATATTTGTTTAGCGCGAATAGCCCAACTCCTTGATGTTACTTAAATGTCCTCTGTATCATGAAGTTGGGTTGCCAGGTCTGTAAAGTAAAGCAAATGACCACAAAGATCTTTCGGCTTTCTAGGTGCCCAAAATGTGGTATGGAGTTCGTGTTCTCTCAAGAAGTGACAACGCACATCCGCGCCAATGCCTGCCAGTTCCAAGCCTCAGCCCGCGTCAACTCCTCCGTCTTCTGGAACTGCAGCCAGTGCCTCTTCACCACCGACTCCCAAGCTGAGTGTTACTTCCACGAAGTACTTCACGAGCCGGCATTGAAACTAAACGGCAAGGAAAAGTATTCCTGCCCATTCTGCCAGAAGCTTTACAAGAAGGAGTCTTTGCGGATGCATCTAAGGCAGCATACCTTCGAAAGACCCTTTGTCTGCTCGATATGCAGAGCTAACTTTACGCGACAAACCAGTCTTTCCAACCATGTGAAGATGGAACATGGGGACGACTTGAAGATCGGCGCGCTGGTTATTGTGGAAAAGACGGTGGATGACATCAGGTGTAATTTGTGTATGACCAAGTTTCCCAACAAGTAAGTGTAAACAAGATACTTATAGCAACGTTTAAGTCCACGTATGTCTTTATAGTTTATTAACACCTCCAATTTCAGTCATTTTGACCTTTACACACATTGTGTACGACGCATTCTCAAAGTAAAAAATCTAGATTTGTGGAAGGAACCAAATTAAAAAACCTACAAATTTAGATTGTACAAAATCTAGTAACGTAACATGTATCAAACCCACGTCTAAGGTGGGCTTCACCTGCGCTTTGCGCTTACCGAGCCAAAGAAGTCAAATAGCAGAATAATCTGAACTAGTAGTTACCGCCCCGTCGTACCAAATGCTTAACGTGAGTGAATAAGAAAAATTATATTATGGTGTTTTACTTTTTAAGAAAATAGGGCATTGGAAACAGGAAATTTTCTTAGATTTTAAATTTAGATTTATTATTTCCTAACATTTTGAAGTTGGAGTAATAATGTAGTTTATATATTATTAATAACTTAACTAGTATTTTATAAACTAAACTAGTCCTTTACAAATAATTTATTCAAAGATGGCGCTCCTGCCCATCTTCTAAAAGAATAGATTTGGTTAATGTATTTGTGAATGTGTGAATGAAGTGTGTTTTTGAATATTCTTAAGTTTTCAAACTGATATTGTATCAAAGAAAACACCTCAGGCATCGTCCAACATTCCTTGGGACCACATCGCTTCTCTATATAACTAGGGTAGTCACATCCAAGCCCATAAGTGCTAACCACACCATTAGAACCGCCTGCATTAGTTGTTATCGAAGCTGCAGTAGTCACGCCCCGCACAGACCCGCCCGCAGTAACACACGGGAATCGCCCAACTTAGATCATCAGGACTCTTATGTCTGCGTACAGAGTTTACTTGGCTAAGAGAGTTTAGTACTGGACGCTGAATTAACAAAATTGTATGCTATGCTTCGACTAGGCTGGACTTAGCAGGAGGCGTTGTCTCTAAACGCAATTTTTAGGACTTTTGTGCCTTTTCGTATACAATGCCGAATGCATGTTTCCGTCGACATATACACAAAATTCATAAGAGCACCAGGAACAATAATAACTCCTTTATTAACACGTAGTAATTATAAAAATAATTTTGATTGAGAAGCTTATACAAACAAGCATAATCTATATAAATAAAAATGAATTGTTGTTCGTTAGTCTGATTAAAACTCGAGAACGGCTGAACGGGTTTATCTTATCATAGTCTTGCAATGTTCGTGGAGGTCTAGGGAAGGTTTAAAAGGCGAGAAAAAATCAAATAATTGCCGGGAAAAAAAATTGAATAAAAACCCGTGCGAAGCCGGGGCGGGCCACTAGTTAAAGATAAATATGACTCTACTCTACTGTGACTGAATCCCGTTAGACTTCTGGGATAAAATGTATTCTACGACACTCCCGTAATAATACACGAATCTAGATAATAAACCTACATACATAAATACAACATTTCTAATAAACAACGCTTCTAATAAGAGAGATTCATTTTGGACACAACATCACTTTACATAAAATTAAATACAGAAACTCATACTTTTCTATTTAATAAAAATTAAGGAGGACACAACACAAATTAAAACAAAGCATGTATTCAGTTAAAATATACATTTATGCATAAGGAACACACTTAGGTAACACATAAGGGTATACGTAATGGAATGGCTGATGTGCATTCACCAAAAAAGGATTAATCTCATCTGTTGCTCTGAGCCTGTGTCATTTATTTAATCTCGGGTTAGTCCCTTCGCATCACATTCCCTGAGCTGCTAAGACATTTACGCTGTAAGACGTCATTTCATGTCGAAATCTTCTGTAGTCCAAAAGTGAACTCTCCTAGACCATAGAAAAATAACCAGAATAGAAGGCCAACTCTTTGTAAAGTTGCAGAGTATTTAAAAAACATTGATAGATGGCGACACAAGGCTCATTTGAAATAATAAAATGCCGAAGACGACAATAAATTGAGTTTTACTCTTTTCTTTTATGATAAAACAATGTTTTAATGTTAAAATATTATATTTCACTAAATAACAATTGAATATAACAAATAAATATTAGATTATTTTTCATCAATCATTACGCTACTTAACTTGTATGGTAATCAGCTTATTTTTGTTCGAAAGGCAACATGCTGTTGATACTAAATTCCGGTAGATGGCGGAAAACGCTTAGCGTACAATGCAAAATTGAGAGTGATCCCAGTCTACAGAAAAAACATGTGAATCGTGTTAATTTAGGTATACATGTAGGAAAAAAATAAATCTTAATTTTGTTATCTTACATAAGGTTAGAGGAGTCAGTACTGGAGTCGTTTTTGTTGCTTTTCTGTATACAAAGAATTCTGCCGATTTTTGCTACCGAAAGGCTGGTCCAGTTGTTGTATATTTAAAGCTTCTAGGTATCTGCTAAATAAAATATGATGAAATTTATAAAAAAATAAATGTATTATTTAATTTAAACTCGAATATATTGTTATTGTGACGGAGCGTTGTAAGTTACCAAAATGCTTGAAAGATATTATTTTTGATATGTGTGAATCGTCCTTATAGATGAGCTCCTTTGAATGTAGGTACTTTATTATTATTAAGTATACTTTATTGCACAAGAAAAATACGGAGTTGTACAAAAAGTGGGCTTAATGCCAAGGCACTTTCTACCTGCCAACCTCAAAGAGGTTTAAGATAAAAAGTTGGCGCGTAAGAATGTATAAAAGTAGCTTAATCTAAAGAGTTACAATATTTTAGTGTAAGGTACTTAACAATCAAAAATATAACAAAAACAATTCTGAATGTGTTTTATATTTAAAACACACACACATACATATATTTATATAAATAATGACAAAAAGACATTAATAAAAGGGATAGTATAATAAGTTATGTTTATAATTTATCAAGATAGAGGTTTTACTTAAATAATAAAAAAAAACTTACTGACCATTATCGGATTCGATCCTTCGACCCTTGGCACGATAGTCGAGCTCCATACCGTAAGGCTATTATGTCACTGCCACCCTATTCAAATTAAGTGAATGCTATAGGACGTAATATCCAATAAACACTACTAATAAGTTTCTTCATTGCTCAGTAGATGGCAGTATAAAAGTAATAAGTGGAACGCCATCTAACATAATAGGTGGAACTAGGGGGTACCAGCAGCGATAATAAGTTTTAAGTAAGATTTGTACGTAGTATGGAGTGAGCCTTCTATAGTATTTATTTTTCTATGCCTAGACTTAGGCTGTTAAGCAACTGAAGACATTCCCAGCAATAGCTGGAAGTTGGAGCTGAGGGGAGCATAATCTGGCGAGCGCTGACTTGATTCATGCACTGTGGACCACGAATGCTGCTCTAATGTCTTCAACAACAACTATTAGCAACTATTTATGCGACCGACGGTTAATTGTAACTAAACAGGAATGATAATAATCAGTTAAAGATTTGTATGTTAGAACGATAAGAAATCGACAAAATTATATCTACAAGTAAAGTTTTTACAGAAATGAGGTAACTTTAAGTCTACAAAGTTTACAGGCGTACTTATTTATTGAACCTCGCTCTAATAATGGTTGTTATTTATGATCATAATATTCATCATAGTCATAAACGTATAATAGGACATAGGAGGATTTTCATAATAGCAAATTATTTTTATAAAATCATTTTAATATAATCGAAAAAATTGCCCATTACCCAAATTGGCCACTTTCAAAGTTGAGCACTTCCTATACCGTCAGTTCCTAACTTTACTACTTCCGATGTTGTCCAACAGGACATAAAGAAATCTAATAAATTAATCGTCGAAATCCCATCACTAAAAATAATTTCCTTCTTTTCAGTGACGTATTTTGACGAATAATTAACATTATCAAACAAAAATGTAGCACGACAATGCATCATTATAAAAAAAACATGACCAATAAATCATTTATTTGCATAAAACATGAGTATTATAATATTCATGATACGTTACAATTATTGATCTACATGTTTTGCCAGCAACGACGGCCGGCGTGCTAATTAGAGAAGAGCACACTGCAGTTTTGTCACAATTGTGATTAGTCTATTCTCATAGTCAGTCTTCAGAACTTTACTTATTATTAAAAAAATCCTAGATATGCCTTCATTTGTCGACAATCTCACCTGATGAAAAGTGACGATGTGGTCTAAGATGGGGCATGGACCACATTACGAAACACGAGAAAATCGTTTCACGCACTGGCCCAGCCCGGATTTATATTATAAGTAAATTTAAGTACCTACACAGAATATTACAATCCTGCACCACTTATCATGCGACATTCACGACAGATTAACATTTGATGCCGCGCTGAAAATAAGCGCAAGCTTCCGGCTGGAATTTATTGTGGCAACACATAAAAACATCAGCGTTGGCAGCACCGGCTCAGCCGGTCAAAGCGTCTGCGTCAAGTTATGAATGTTTCCCGATATTTGTGAAGGAGTTGTATGACAGGTGACACGGCGCGTATCCTGCGCGCGCGCACGCAGCTATTTCAGGGACTTTGTTCTTCCGACAAGCACACACAGATGCGTTATACGTTTATGATAGTACTTGATGGGAAATGTTGGATAATTTTGAGGTAATGAATATTGCTTACAACTTCATCCGTTAGGTGTTTATTTTAAGACAAAATTTTCTGATATATCTCGAAGGATTACTTTTCCTTGATTTTCTATTGATTTTGAACCCCATTTTTTTAAAAAATATTTGCGGTTAGTGACAAAACGCATGCCAATCGACAGAGTGCTAAGGAATCAAATCCCTAATCCTTCAGTAATACGGTTTCCAATATAATACAATAAAAAATAGAACCAACTTCGCTTTTATAATATTAGAGGCGCGCTAAATTGATGATGGCAATTAAAAGGCGTCTATAACTGCGAAAGTTTTAGTATTCACTCCTTTGTGTTATACATTGTAAGAAAATAAATCCTTCTCATATTGTGATGTAAGTGTGAAAGTGTGTGTTTATTACTCTTTCACGCAAAAAGTACTGAATTGATTTTGATGAAAATTCACTTAAATATAGCTAACATAACATTATTATCAGAATAACACATAAATTGAGGTAAAATACCTACCACGTTTTAAGGGAAAATCAATTATTGCTAACAAACCCCGATTGTTGTTTTCCAAGTAAAGGACATGAGAGTAGATCATTTACCGCGAGAAATCTATAATAACGCGGGCAAAACCGCGGGTCGACAGCTGCTGGTTATCAATATTATTAACTAGTGGCCCGCCCTGGCTTCGCACGGGTTTTTATTAAAAAAAAAATCCCGGCAATTATTCGATTATTCTCGCCTTATAAACCTTCCCTAGACCTCCACGAACATTTCAAGACTGATAAGATAAATCCGTTCAGCCGTTCTCAAGTTTTAATCAGACTAACGAACAACAATTCATTTTTATATATATAGATTTGTAATTCCAGGCTTGCGCTCTCCCACCACATGTGCGCGTTGGCTCTCTCCAGCAGTGACCGTAAGTGCAATGTCGAGGACTGCGGCTTCATCGCCTCCAGTGCCCTGCAGTTGGTCAAGTAAGTGTTATGAAAACTTTAAATTTGAACCACGGAGCAATAAATAACTTTCTATTAAAACTTGAGCACATACCCTTAAAAAAAAGATAATTGCATCCTCCGAATAGGATATAATAGGATTTCAGAAGACTCTTTCGTCTGTTTGTACTATTTTTTTAAGCGGCATCTAGCGACTTCTCTTAGAACTACTTACAAAAGGGCTCTATGAATTCGCACCATGTCTTCTTGAGAAGCAAGTAGTTCAATATAACCTCAATAGATGGCACTCTTAACTTACAAAAGTTACTAGAAATTCTTTACAGATGGCGCTAATTTAAACTTTATTGAACTTAGCAATTTTATAATGTGAAAATGTTTTGTAATTTTCAGGCATCAACGAATACACGGTGATGCCGATGCCGATCGTCACAAGTGTTCTCTGTGCCCGTTCAAGAGTTCTCAGGCGAGCCACTTGAAGAGGCATCTCATCTGCCACAAGGACGAGAAACCGTACTCGTGCCCTCACTGCGAATTTACTAGTAGGAGCTTGGTATGTCATGATGTTATATCGTTTATTATAATTTAAGTATTTATTATTATTTACCCCACACTATCTAACGGCATGCACTGTCTGTAATAATGCTAAATTGATATAAAACCAGGCTAAAATACATAAAACACAAAGACACAGCTAAAACAAATGTTTATGAAAACATGGAACGGTGGCCCAAGTAATAGTTCTCTAACATTACTGAAATACTGAATTAAACTGAAATACTTTTTTTTTTATTGAAAACTGTTGTACAAAAGGTTTTTTATAAATAAAGGCTACAAGTTTCTACAGCTTATCCTCGAAATTTTAATTAAAATTTAATTTATGATTTTTTTTAAGCATTTTTTAAGGTGGCGTGTTGTGCTATAATAGTATCATGCAGTTTGTTTGCCATTTTAGGGTCCCGTTTTATCCTTCGGGTACGGAACGGTACGGGACCTTATTACTGTAGATTCGTCGTCCGTCTGTCCGTCTGTAACTTCCTATTTAAAGTTTTTTCTTTCACGGTTTTTTCGATACACCAGGCTATATCGAAAAAACCGTGAAAGAAAAAACTTGAAATTTTGAGGAATAATGTATTTCTTATGCTTCTCAACCAATACTAAAACAAACAATAAATACATATTTAAGAGGGCTCCCATACAAAAAACGTGATTTTTATATAAACTTGCACTTTAGAAAAATATTTATTACTGTTTTATTATTGTAAGTGTAGAAACTGTTCACACAAGCCTAGGTGTAGTAATGAGTTCATTTTATACTTATCAATTTGATTTACTTTAACCTACTAACTTTACGACTTACTGATGCGCCCAAGGCTTCTTTGTCCTCAATACTGTAGGTATTTAAAAAATAATTGTGCCAGAAGGTAGTAATATCTTATATAATGTATGTTACAGGAGAACCTTCGCAAGCACACGCTCCGCAGCGGCCGTCACAGGGACGTGTTCCTCTACCTCTGCAAGCACTGCGATTACAAGTCCAACTTGGCTTCCGAATTCCGCGTCCACCTAGCCTCGTCTCATCCGACACTATACGATCAGAGGGCAGCTGTACAAGCGACTAAAATGCATTTAATTAAGATTTAATCATACCTATCTAATTTAATTAACGTTTTATCGTGATAATTCCGTAGTAGTAAAAGTACCTATTTTAAATATAATTTTAAAAAATATTTTTGAAATGTAACCAAAAGAATGAAAACTATATTTCTGTTCACCTGTCTACCATACGTACTTACTATATTTTATTCCAGAAAAAAATATTTTAGTTATGTACCTACTTACATTTAAATTAAAAAAATATTAGGTAAGTACTACGAAAAAATAACAATATTTCAAAAAAACTGAAATAAACTACAAATAAATCGTTTCGCAGAGCAGTTGTACTTGTAATATATTTAAGTTGTTTTTTTAAGTAATGTCAAAACAATTAGATTTTTAAAGTTATCGTGAATAAGTTACATGATCACTTTCATAATTGGGATTAACAGCATTGTTTTTTTATAGTTCGTTTTTAGATAAAAGAAAGGTTAGTACATAATTCCATTCACAAAAGAAGCTAAATTTAAGCCTTAGACCAATCCATAATGTCAATCCTTTATTATAGTCTATAATAATAATAATCCATGTTTAGCGGTTTAAGTATTTATTTTCAAAAGAATACCTTCTAGGTACCTTCTTCACCTTATACCGCATCGTCACTTTACAATGTATTCTGTGCATCAGGTGAGATTGTGGTCAATTATAGGCTAGCATAAAAGAAAGAATAAAATAAATTTAAGTAGGTAGTCCAATTTTTTACATTACTCGCCTCAGCTAGTCAATCTTTATTTACCAACTACGAATGTACCGGTTATGACCTTTTCTTTAGTATTCAGTTCAGTTTCTTGTAATTGGTTTTTGCGCTTAAAGCGACAATTTGCCAGTGTCGAGTTTAATAAAATTTTATAGTGAAAAAAATGTTACTCAGTTAAACGACATTTTTCGTATTCAGTTCGGCTCGAACCTTGAATGTCTCTTGCTATCAAAAACAAACAGCAACCTTGAACGTAATAGATAAAAATGTAAAGCCATCAAAATAAACGAGAAAGAAGAAGAAGTAAACTTTGACAAATAAATACATAACAAGCACCAAAAATTTATAAATCCTAAGAACAAAGAACCAACCTCTTTATTCTCTTTATAAATCACACATCCTTTACCTACCACCGAAATGTACAAAAAAATCTTTGTCCATAGTCATTAAGTTTTTGGCCTAGCATTACAGGGTCGGGCTATCCTGGTTGGACAGTTTCTGGCTGGAGATTACTGGTCTTATGCTTAACATTACGATTTTTTTCATTGCGCTTTGGAACACAACTGTCAATGCCATTCGTAGACAACTGCCGCCGAGCCATTGCCAATGAGCGAGCGGGAAAAAAATTAGAAAAAAATCGACCGCAGTTCGAAGCGGTTGTGTCGTGCGCTTTTGTATTTTTTACGAGAAAATAATTTAATGCGGTTTATTCTTGTCTTTTTAAGCTAATACAAAAAAATTGTGCGGTTATATTTTGCGAATCACGTAACCAGTATTGTGCTTATATTCGATAAAATTATTTATTGTATGCGCGGTATATTTTTCAGTGAGTTTTAATTTTCCGCGTGTTGCTACAGTGAATTACAGCTACCAGGATCAACAATTCACAATGTCCCTGAAGGTAAGTCATTTTAAAATATAATTATTCGTTAGGTAATTAGAAATATCCATCTGCGTCATATTTTATTATCATATTTCCCTACCTACAACTAAAATAGTTGCAATATCTTCGTAAGTATTGTTATTTACCTACTATGCAATATCCTTCACAGTTAACTGTGCTTGCATGCAGTAAAATATAATAATAAACCTTTTTAATAGTATAGGGGGCATACAAAAGCCATATTTATCAAATGAATATGTGCATAAATATATATATTATGGTACTAAAAATAATATTTTCTATATTTATAAAAATAAGTAAACTATTTCTAGTAACTTTCTTTATGGCAATAAATAACTTAATAAAAGTAACATCTACCTCCCATGACATGACTGATAAGGGGTTTGCATACATTGTTCTAATGGCCCATCCCAATTTTATCAAACCAAACCATTGGACCATGGCTGCGGTCTATGGTCTAACCATCATATTCTTTGAGTGAACCTTATATCCAGCTATGGAGCCTCGCTTGAGATCCCTTTATTTCTGATACCACATAAAAATAATTCATGTACAATAATGTATTGTATGTATTAAAAACACTCATGTGTTGTTAGGTATCTTCTACCGAGAATGTTGCAACTGCCAGGGTGTAACATTAGTTTCAGTCAGTTGTTTTTCTATTTGCTTCTCAACTCAGTGTACAAAACTTAAGTGAACAGGCTAGATATTGAAATTTCATTTATTACTTGGTAGGTAGTTGAAAAAATTAACTTTAAGTTGACCAGTCTATATATGCCCTGTGTACAGTGTGCTTCTAATTAAATAAATGTTTTCAATTTGACCTATGGGAAATTCTAAAATTATAAAACATACAAATTTTTATTCTTAGAAATCATGTTAGTTTAGCAAAATGATGAATTGAATTCACACATTTAAAAATACTATGCTTAGCTTGGAATCCCGCATTGTTTCAAATATAATAGTAATTATATGTATTATATTTTTTTTATATCAAATAAGTATGTAGTTAGAACACAACATTTTAATAAACATGATGTCAAAATAAAATAAAACGATTTAAGAACAACAATTTACATTATGACATTGTTAGGGTGGTCATGTCAAACAAGTACAAAAATAAATTTCAGGATATGAGGACTACTATTATTTATTAACATTATGATATCATCATAATTTTATTTGAGATATAAAAACCAATTTGAGTTTTCTGATATTTCGACGCTATTGCAACCGCCATGATCTCGGCATAAACTCAATGTACCTCTGTTACCTGTTTTATGTCAATATTATTAAAAACCATGCGAATTTAAAAAGCTAAGAAGGTACCTATATCATCTATTTTTTCTTGATCTTTGGTGGGTTGGTTTAAAGTTGGAACAAATATAAAAAAATCCTTGTGGAATTGATAACAGTTAGATTTACCACAGATTACTACTTACCAAGATGGTGCCATGAGTCTAAGTAGGTAACAACTATATCCACAACATGAAACAGCAGGTTCATAATCAAAAAAAATCTATGCGAAACTTATATCAGTCAAGCCTTAAACGAGCGCCAAAGTTTTTTTTTGGGATTTTTTCTGCATTTTCTATATTCCGCGAATAACTATTACATTGTTGTTGCGGCAATGGTCAGGCTAATGGCGGCCGCAGATCGGCCAGCGCAGCGTAAAACGTCCACTGACAAGGCAAACATTATGTCTTTGTAAAGGCGAGTTTACGGTGGATGCAGGGCTCTTGCAACCATAATAAAATAACTTGAAATATCTGTGGAAAGCCTTATGTCAGCATGACGATGATGACTTTATGCACAGAATACTTTCTTCGGACAAGCTCAAATTGAATTGGGACAAATATAATAATTAAAGCCAGTCTGGGTGGAAAGGATACTTCTGCCTTTTAAATAATACTAAATAAATTTCCGTGTCCACTTTAAAAAAAATGGTGTGTGTGCGATTCACACACGATAGAAGTGAAGCTTCAGTAAATCGACAAAAGAATGAGATGAATAAAAAATAAAAATATATTGTTTAAAAAGATTTTGTTCGGGCGGTCACCCATCCAAGTACTGGCGTCGCGCTACGTTGCTTAACCTTGTTAGCGCTTAAGATTGGCTTACCTGCCGTTTTTTCCGTTGCATCCGGTTCGAAATCACAACGATTCTAAAGAAGTTTCACTTCAAAACTCAAAAATAGGTAAAAAAAAATTAATTGCAAAAAGATGCAGTCAGAGCGGTCACCCATCCAAGTTGACTACGATCTCACATGATGTAAAGTGACGATGTGGTCTAAGATGGGGTATGAAGTCCTAGTAGGCAGTTGGCACGTTTGTTGCATGGGAACCCTCTTATATATTTATTTATTTATTATATGTATTCAATATTTGTTGTTATAGCGGCAACAGAAATACATCATCCTTCAATATTTCATCTGTCTATCCATCATGGTCCTTCAGATTCAGCCTCGTGACAGACGTCGGTCGACGAGAAGCCGTAATAAGATCCTCTTTTAGCCTTTGGGTACGGATCCCATAAAAACGTGGAGGTACCTACCCTATATAAACCACCAGAAACCAGTCGGCTAGGCATTGGTCGATTGGCACAGTGCTCAGTCCGCATTTAGCTCGGAACCAGTCCCCAGTCAGTGAACCAAGCGGTGTCTTCTTTCAGTAACAGGTTTCCCGGCTGTCGCTTAGAGGTTGCTCTGGGCGAATTACCCATCGATCAATTTGCCTATAATATATATGCCTATACGACAATAAACATCCAGGCCTAAATAAGTGTGTTTCATGTCAAATAGAAATAGCGTATGTCTTGAACATTAATAAATGCCTACTAAAGCGTGCATAGGTTTAAATGTTTCATTGCTAACGCCTAGTCTAGTCTACCAACTTCACATAAGTCATCCTCTGGTTGCTTTGCCTAAGGGTCTGCGACTACCCTTTGACCCAACATCATCATCAGGACTTCCACTGCTGGACATAGGCCTCCCTCAAAGATCTCCAGTAATTTCTGCTGGCAGCGGCCTGCATCCACCGTGCGCCCGCAGCCTGCACCAGATCTTCCGTCCATCCAGTTGGTGGACGGTTCGGTTGACCCAACATAACCTGCGATAAAAATAAATACTTTTCGTAATAATGTGCAAACTCAGTATTTTATCAATCATTTGTATTTCTATCTTCACGGCTGCTGACATGATTGAAAAAAATCCATAATTTTTTATCTAGAAGTTTCTGTCCTAACTCGAATATAAATTGTGACGCGCAAGAAGCTCGAATCACATCCCCTCGCTTCTAACTGAAATCGGAAAATCATAGCCTTTGTCCTCCACCCTGTTCCAACGCCCCTCATCTTTAAACACCGTCCTACCTGCGCAGACATTCGCACACGTGCCCCTCTTGTGTATGAGAGATGAAAGGCGCCCTTATAATTTGCAATTCAAATACGTTATTTGTCTATCGGAATCTCGTTACAAATTGCTTCTTCTTCGACGTCTTGAGATAAATCTAGGTAGGTATCTTTGAAACTCGCGTAGGGGTAAATCGACGGGGTTATTACTGAGATGGGGCACCTACGCTTCGTTGCTTACTTGGTGTGTTAGGCGACGAGAATATTGTCGTTGTTTTTGACCTACTTGTTAATAAAAATACCCACCATCAATTCATGAATGTATTGTGTTAGATAATGATTACTAGGTATTCATAGACGAATATGGTAGGGGAAGGCGACAACAGACTAATAGAATGCAAGCCGCTTCCAACCAAACTGAAAAACTATTGAAGTATAAAAACTCGCAAGAATCTAGACAACTAACACCGATGAAGCGGCAAAAGTCGTTAAAACTTGTATTAACATTTTACAGTCTAGACTAAATCGCCAAACTGTGTTCTACAAGCTTATTTCGCTGGCAATATCCCTAGACGAGCATTTTATATCGCGAACACTAACGGGACAAACCTTGGGACATATCTCAAAAATAACTGAAATAAAACTCGATCGAACAGTTCGCCTACCGGGAGCATGGGGGGAATTCTATAGGTTACAGTTACGGGGTGGTCTCGACACGACTTTATCCATAAAACGTGATGGCTTCCATTCTTGTATGGTTGCAATCGTTACGGGAAATGGGAAGCCTGTTTCGAATGCTGTTGCGTACAAAGACCAGATGCCAATTTAAGCGCGAGGTATTCGACCATCGAATATTTTATAATGTTGAGAAATCACTATGATTAAATAATTTGTTAGTAAATTAAATAAATATTGCCGGACAATCCACACAACAACATCTAGCCACGTGGTAAGTTCTAACCTTGTGTTAGGGTACTAGACATCTGATATACTTATAATAGACATAGGTACATAGAGATTTTTCATTATAAATGTTGGGAGTATTTTAGCGCCAAAAAGGTAACCTTTTATTACTACTCATTTTAATAGGAGTACGTTTAATAAACATAGCTTTGTGCATTCCGTCACACTCTAATAGGAGTTGCAGAGAGCAATTGCGGAGTTATCGCTCAATAAATAATATCAGATCGTAACCCCAGCTAATGCGCCTGTAGCCTTGTTGCAGCGTTTACTAACAGTTCCTACTGGCCTGCATTGCATGCTGTGTTTCATTTCTAATCAGAAAACTACCGTTTTCTAGTTCTTAGTAATTGTTATTTACCGAGAGCTTTTTTCTGCGGAAGTTTTTATTGTAGAAGCTTTCAAGCTACCAAGCACAGAATTTATAGCCTGGGTGGAGGCGATTGATATGTGTGTATTTTGTAGAGTTCTTAATTTCCTTCGAAATTGAAGTATATAGGGAAAAAGCTGTCGTGACGCAAACACTTGCTTGTCTTTAATGTGTATACTCCCCCTACGACAAAGCGTATTACGGCATTTACTCTGCAGTCTATTTTGGACCCTTATACCCGGAATTGAATCAGACATTTTTACTCGTAACACCTACGAACCCACTGACTGAAGTATCTATCGATGTAGTGTAAAAACAGACCGTTAAACAATATAACACAAGCTTCTTTTATTTTTTTATTGAAACAATAAATAATAGTAAATTATGCTTTGGCAATAAAAAACTAAAATGACGATTGTTTGGCTCTGATGTGGCCATCATTATTTAAGTAATTGTAAACTGTCTATTACTGATACATTTATAAGTCCAATATCTACACAGCCCTGTTTAAGTAATCTGTAAGGTTAATAGAAATAATCAGCTAGATATCTCTCCCCCATTTAATCACAGTATGCGCTTTAGTTACTGGTTATAAGAGACTAGCTTTCCGCCACGGCGTTGCCCGTATTTTATGGACTTTCGTCTATAGTAGCCTATATCCTTACCTCGATAAAAAGGCTATTAAAAAGTGAAAGGATTATTTAAATCGAACCAGTATTTCCTGAGATAAGCATGTTCAAACAAACTCTTCCTCTATAAAATTAGTACAGATTTCCCAATAGGTTCAGAAACCTATTTGACTTCTGACGCCACCTTTTAGCAATGTTTCAGATCTAATCTAATCAGCATCTGCTCATAATACAAAGTTCATAGACCTGTGCAATTACAGCAGGGGTACTCGCTATGGGAAGTGAGTGGTAATTGTCGAGCTGTTGGTAATTAAAAGGTAGTGCTGTGCTGCCCATTACCACCTGGTTACATACAAAGGTAATAAGAATGCTTGTACTTCCATTTCCTAGCAAACGCTTTGAATATTGTTGACGAGGAATGTAAAAAGTGAAATAAAGTGAATTTCTACTTCCTAGTCTTGAGTGAAATTCTATGTGATGTATTGTAAGTAGGTACATATTTATCAGTACGTATTTACGTATCTATATTAGCAAACTCGGATAGTCAAGCCATCTAAGAGCTCACCAAAAGGCAGATGACTTAGACCCTAAGTAATAAAGTTTCTAGTTACAAATGTCCTGTGTCGCCATGTCTGAAATCGGCTAGGATCTTAATAATAAACATATTTCACATGTATTTATATACAACATAAATCTGACATTTGACACTCATATTAGCCCTATTTAGTTTTGGATTAGACCATGCTGTATGCACTCATAGGCGAACACTATATCTTTAGTTTGAATGCCAAATGGCAGACATCTATAAACATCAGCTCTTGTTTAACCTTTCGCATTCACTCTTAACATTTCTCGAATTCAATAGATATTCACGTCCCGACCTTTCAAATTTTACGGGTCCAGCGACCCGACATTATCGATTTAGGACAGAAATAAGTGCCCCGGTTAGCGAAGCCTTCTTCTACCCTTGCGATAAACCACTCTCCAGTTATGCTATATTCTACACATAAAAACTCATCCCATTTCTTAAATCAACTTAAAATGTTATTCCAGACTAAACCTGTGATATTAATGTATCAAGGCCCATACGTAAACATTGGGAATTAGTCGCAGTTGTCACGTCTTTAAACAGATAGGTCGAAAAAGCAGTAAACACATAATCCCGAAACTTGCAAATCCGTAATTTATGCCTTACACCGCACCCCTAATTTGTCTCCGTAATGTGTGCGTTCGCCCAGCAAAAAGTATCGGCTTTTCAGGAATCTAATGATGCAGATAATTAGTGCCCTATGCCGTGTAAATGTGCCCGAAATTTTAAATTTGTGCCTCCATAGGCTGCAGAGTTATTTATGAAAAACAGTTTTTGCTGGACGAACGTTCGCCCAGCAAAACTTTTTTTTTAAAAAGGATTTTGCTGTATTTTTTATATGCAAAAAGATAGCTTAAGTACTCGTCTAAATGTGCCGTTAAAGCCAAATTTGTGCCTCTTAAGGTTTTTGAGATATTGAGTTTTTTGCTGGGCGAACGTTTGGATGATTTCCATATCTCGGAAACGGCTGAACGCACAGTCATAATTTTTGTACCTACAGATACGGTATAATTTGTGCCTATTTGTGCCATAATTTTCATTATCGTGAGTAGCATGGTTCAGGAGCTATTATTGTTTTTCCTAGAAAACGGAAAAATGCTCTGGCTCTCGAATGACCAAATCCAAGGACTTCGCGTTAGTGCCGACTGGTACCCATTATATATTCACACGATCCTGTAAAGTTTCGCCGGCCTACTACATATAATAGACGAGTTATTAACGATTTTGTCTTTTTTTTGAGGTTATCTTACTTAGGATACAAAAACTCTTGTTTCCTGTAAGCTGGCTTATTACATTCTTCTACAATAATTAGTGCCCTATTTAAAGAATACGTATGCAAAAATTCATCTTTGTATACCCAATACTTTAGACAATAATGATAAAAAACATTTCGAAATATTTTTGGTCGATAACCATACCAAATTTGAATGAACATTAAAAAGCGGCCGTACGATACTTCAAGCTATCCTTCTTAAATCGTCATGATTAATTTAGTGTTTAGAGAACGTTGAGTACAAAAGTGGAATTATCTATTATCTCAACAGGTCACCGATGTGCCGTTGTCTCCGGACAATTTATTTATAGTAATACCTACATTACAAATTATAGTTTACTAGATGCGCCCCGCACCTTTGCTCGCCTAGGGTTTGTGTAAACATACCTACGTGTTTAATTATTCAGTCCATTGTTCATATAAACCGAGTTTTGAGTGAATCGAATGAAGGAAAAAATATTTTCCATACAAACTTTACCACCATATTTAACCCCACAGAAAATTTTAACCTATTTTTTCTATTTCCGGACTAATCACACAGCATCACTTAACCCCAAACTAAGCAGCGCTTGTACTATGGGTGTTAGGTGACTGATATACTACATAGATACATTTTTTTTGTAAATACATATTATACATAGAAAATACCCAGACCCGAAACCAGATACTGCAGATCGTACAAAATCTGGTACTGCGGCGGGAATCGAACCCGCAACCTCCTGCGCCTCAGGCGGGCTTTTCGCCCACCGAGCCACAGAGGTCGTCATTTATTATAGCCTATTTAGTCCTATTCTAAGTCCTAAACTACCTACCTACCTACGAAATTTCATTTTAATAACTTAAGTAGTAACAAAGATTACCTACTTATTACGAACATTCACACAGACTTTTCCATTTATTATAATAGTAAGATTATTAAAAACAAAATATAATTTACATTTTATTTCATGTATAATATTTTTCGTAACATAAATATTATTTTCTTCTAAACAATTCTGTACGCATCTATACCGCGTGTTACCGCGTGAAACGCCACCAAGCGAGGAAGGATAGCTTGAAGTATCGTACGGCCGCTTTTTAATGTACTTTCGAATTTGGTCTGGTTATCGACCAAAAATATTTCGAAATGTTTTTTATCATTATTGTCTCAAGTATTGGGTATACAAAGATGAATTTTTGCATACGTATTCTTTAAATAGGGCACTAATTATTGTAGAAGAATGTAATAAGCCAGCTTACAGGAAACTAGAGTTTTTGTATCCTAAGTAAGATAACCTCAAAAAAAAGACAAAATCGTTAATAACTCGTCTATTATATGTAGTAGGCCGGCGAAACTTTACAGGATTGTGTGAATATATAATGGGTACCAGTCGGCACTAACGCGAAGTCCTTGGATTTGGTCATTCGAGAGCCAGAGCATTTTTCCGTTTTCTAGGAAAAACAATAATAGCTCCTGAACCATGCTACTCACGATAATGAAAATTATGGCACAAATAGGCACAAATTATACCGTATCTGTAGGTACAAAAATTATGACTGTGCGTTCAGCCGTTTCCGAGATATGGAAATCGCCCAAACGTTCGCCCAGCAAAAAACTCAATATCTCAAAAACCTTTAGAGGCACAAATTTGGCTTTAACGGCACATTTAGACGAGTACTTAAGCTATCTTTTTGCATATAAAAAATACAGCTAAACCCTTTTTTAAAAAAAAGTTTTGCTGGGCGAACGTTCGTCCAGCAAAAACTGTTTTTCATAAATAACTCTGCAGCCTATGGAGGCACAAATTTAAAATTTCGGGCACATTTACACGGCATAGGGCACTAATTATCTGCATCATTAGATTCCTGAAAAGCCGATACTTTTTGCTGGGCGAACGCACACCTCCGTAATCGGCTTATTGCAAGACATAAATACCTATTAGCATGACAAGACCAACTACTCTAATAGGCACTGCCGTTGTAATAACAGGAGCTATGTATAGATGTGACTTGCTTATGAAGTCATGTTTTTATTGCTTACTTAAGCAGTTATTACCGACGCTCGTGATTGTAGACATTGACCTAGATTATGTCTTCATATTACTGTATAGATCGAATCACATCCTTCCATATTATGCAAGCTTAAGTAGATAAATGATGATGAAGTAGATAAATGCACGCGTTTCTTTAAGCAGTACTAGTTTTTAATCCGTTTTAGCAATTGTTAGGTTGTGGCTCTGTAATAAATCGTCAGCCTTGATTTTGTTGCGATCCAAATACTCAAAACACACAAATACAAGAACATCAACTATTATTATTCATGTCTCCAAAATTTTAGAAACAATGGATAATCCATTTGGACGGCTGTATCGAATTTCTTAATGATACCCCAGCCCATATTGTCCTAGAGACCTCGCTACATAATCCCTTCGGCGGGGTCGCGGCGTGTCTCGTTACACCTGCTACCCTAGAACGACCGCTATCATTCACCTTTTACTTAGATACTTCAAGGTGAACTACGGCTATACATTCTGCGTATATTCAATTTATAGAATCACTAACTGCCCGCTTAATAATAAATTTATCGTCAAAGTAGTTTTTGACCTTTAATGGCAAAAAACAGCTATGTCGAGCAAATTGACTCAAATTGGGCATTGCTCGCAATAATTGTATTACCGCGAAAAGCGGTTTTTTACCGCGGTGAATGTAGCCTTAGTCTTATTCCGATATGTAAGCTATATTGTGATGTTTCATCAAAATCCATCCAGTAGTTTTTGCGTGAAAGAACTAAGTTGCATCCTCTCAAACTTCCGCGTCTATACTATAAGCGGGTCTAGTAGGATAAAGTGGCGAATCCGTTTTCCAAAGTCAACATTCAATGCTCTAAGGTCAGTAATGGACATCGACATCACAACCTTGCGCTGCCGACTCCTTACGTTTCTTGTTATTTATTAGCAAAGTTTTAATGCTCGAAATCATTAATCACAAATCATTAGTGTCGTGTTTTTGGTAGTTTTATGGATATCCTTGCTTTCTGGTGGGTTACTGTTTTTTTTATGTTACCTTCATTGCTCAAAGTTGTGCTGTGCGTGTTCCTTTTCCTTACTTCATGGTAATTTAGATCCGTCCTCTAGATTACGTAACTTACACGTTCTTGAGTGTATCTTTGTTAATTATTCATGTTTTTCGACGACTTATCACTTGTCTATCTGTAAAGGCCTTGTGTTAACTATATGCGGAAAATGTATTGGAATGGAAATGAGCTATACATGAACTTGAGCCTTCAAGTAGCTCAAATTAAATTTGGCTAAGTAAAAGCTTCATTAACTCCGCAGCCTTATAGAATCGCAGTAAGTTCATTTATTTATTTAGAAAGGAAACTCAACACAAACTAACTAAAAAATACAAACATAAAATAAACATGTCTAAAAGGATTAAATGCTATGTATTCTCGTAATAACAGGGCATCACATCGAGTACAATATAAAATGGCAAGTTCTCGAATAATATTTATCCAACAAAGTCAATGGACACAACACAACTCTCTACGAAAGTAACATGCACCAGACGCATATTTTAGCAGTAACAGCCGTAAGTGTCTAATGCCTTGCCTCCCGTGACATAAAACAGCGACAAAGTCAGCTGAAAGCCTGCAAAAAGCAGTCTAGCCTTTGTGGGCTGCGAAGCAACCTGAATGAAAGCTCGAGTATCGACCTGCCTCTTTGTACAATGAGGGACGTACTCCGTGCAATGTCATGGGAATTCCGACTATGCTACTTATTCATTGATGTTAGCAAATAATCGTTTTCTAGGAAACTATTCTACAAATCTCTTTTTGCAATGGTATTTGTTTGTAAAAACTTCGATATCCGATAAAAACGCCAGAACAGTTTATTTTGCGAGCCATTTAATTTTGAGGGTCATGAAGTCATCGCATATAAATATAGTCAGGTTAAACTTATTAAAAAAAAATTAAGGCGTTTAAAATCGAAATGGTTTTCTGTAAGTATCGCTGGAAACAAGAAAACGCATGAAATAGACACAAGATATTTCTTTATTTGGTGCGATAATTTGTAACATTTTCATATTGAGCAAATGCTCCTAGACTATCATCTTTATTACTACTATCATATTTACGATTACCAAATGCAATTCCCAAGGGCAAAGGTCTTCAGAGGTAATCTTGGAGTAACTGAACCGGTCGGCCTTTTGTATACATTCCCAACTTCGTGGATGATGGCGAATACTATACTAAAACTAGAAGTAAACATAACCTTAATGTTTCAATCGTATTTGTGACTTTATTTTGCGCGATTGGATCATAAAAAATCCGGTTTTTATTATGACGCACTGCGCTGTATTAGCTTAATAAAAGATATTTCCTAAAAAGATCTCTTTTACTGTTAGTTCATAACAGGATGCGAGTCGTGTACCATAAATTAGTAATTAGTAACTGTATTTCGAAATATCCTGCTCGGAATGTTTTCTTTTCATCTCTTAAGGAACGAAATTTGTCCTACCACTGTTGATTAGTCGCAGGGCTTTGTTGAACTTTTCAACTTGGTGCTAAAACAGGTCGACAAATATTTTTAGATTTCTATAAAAAAAGTAGGTCTAGATATCTGTGTGTTTCCGGAAAGCACTGTATTTATGTTTTTGTTCCCACCGTTGGCGCCACGCCACCGCTAAGGGATAGAGCGATTTATGTTCTTACAGTCTTGAATGTCAAGGCTTTGCCGCCACATCCGCTGTTTATTTACCTACAACCATACATTCCGTCTATTTTGCTACACTGTTCCATTATGCATAAACTTTAAAATGGTATCAACTTTAAAACAACGTGTTATAAGACTTTCTCGTATTCTAGTATCGATTATGTGAAGGTTATTAATTTTAAATGGCTAGAAAGAGTTATAGAATACGGATGTAGTTGGGGCAATGCACCGTTTGCATATTTATACATGCGAAGACCTCAATTGCTATACAATCATCATTTATTAGATCTAGGCCGTTGTATCAAGCGGAATTGACTGATGTCCTGGATTATAAGCGGTGGGGCCTGTTACATATATTATAATTAGTATAGAAAACCGTGACGTCATACATTTTAGCGAAGCTAGTTGTTCAGTGTGCGACGATGTAAGTGTTTTACCTATATCTTTTTATACAAACACACTTAATTTCAAATGTATTGAATCCTTAGTAGTAGGTCACGTTAAAAAGCCATCAACTTGATCGGTCTTTCAAGTAGGATACTTTTTGCTTTTAAATACAACACGATACGTGCCATATAAGAAAACCCTTCGTTGTTAGTCCGTCAAATAATTAACAAATGGGAATCCTTGTTCTATTTTTGCGGGAGTAAAAACTAGGGCAATACATTTCGGTTGAACATTCGCCAAAAAATATATTATTATATAGTATGGTGTGTGAGTCGAATAGATCTAATATAAAAAAATATTTTAATTAATATTTTCGGTCGCCAGTCGCCACACAACAACAAGCCCTGTGGTAAGCTTCAAGCTCCAAGCTTATTTTACGGGTACCCTAGACATCTGATATTCTTAATATATTTGACAAACATAGATAGTTTTTTTAGTATACATATTAAACACTCAGACCAAGGAGAAAGTGCTTGTAGAATACAAACACTTGACCCCTCGGCGGGAATCAAATCGCTACCTCTTGCGCCGCAAGCGAAACTTCGCTCACCACGCCTCTGAGGCAGTGTTATGTATCTTTTTCTAATGTGATCCATTTCCGTCCATATTATAACTTACCCTCAGGTGAGAAGTATAAGTCTGGGTGGAACGGAATACGATATGCGGTGATGCGCTGCAGCCGGCAACGGTTACCGGTACATCGGCCTGTTGCAGGTTGCAACAACGGGATCTAACTGCCGGTTTCATTAGATAGCTGCAGTGATTGTTTCGCTTGGATTCATTGATGCGAGTTAGTTCTATTGCACTCTTCCGGATGGATCTGATCAAAACCTGTGGCTTCGACGTCTGTATCAGCAGGCTGTATCTCATACCGTGATAGATAGAGTTGAAATTTCGAGGTAAGATGTATCTGTTGCCACCTTAACTACAAAAACTAAAAACACATTTAATAAAATATACTCTAAGGGGGCTCCCATACAACTAACGTGATTTTTATAAAGAAGCGACGATGCTCGAGGTTAGTATTTAATAATAAAATAATAATATTTCCGGACTAATCAAGTAATCACACAGCATCACCTAACCCCAAACTAAGCAGAGCTTGTACTATGGGTGTTAGGTGACTGATATACTACATAGATACATTTTTTTTTGTAAATTCATACATATTATACATAGAAAATACCCAGACCCGAAACCAGAAATTGCAGTTTGTGTAAAATCTGGTACCGCGGCGGGAATCGAACCCGCAACCTCCTGCGCCTCAGGCGGGCTTTCGCCCACCGAGCCACAGAGGTCGTCAATAATTATTAATTAATTTATTTTATTTTATGGGAGATAAATCTATGTTTGTCCAAAATCTCACCTGATGGAAAGTGTCGATGTGGACGAAGATGGAACACATAGATATAGAAGGTACCTATTCACTCTTGTCTTGAAGACACTCAGGTTGTAGTAATTAGGAAATACAGCAGCGGGAAGCGAATTCCAGACCTTTGTCTTCACTACTTGGATGGGTGACCACTCTGACTGCTCCTCTGACTTTTTGCACTCTAAAACTTTTATTTTTGTGTATCAATAGTACGGAAAACCTTAGGTGTACTTAGATTCTTATCTCATACTCTTCAAATATATTTATGTCATATTCTCCATTTCCTTATACAATTTACCTCTTACGTTGCACATATATTAAATGCGCAGTTCACTCTGTCTGTCCTTGTCACTGTCACTGTCTCTATCTGTTTCCTTCTTACGCTCAACGTCACATGGTTTACGCTCCGACTGACATCCACACGTCGCAAGCGCACCTGAATGCAATTGGCACGGGAACATAGAAAGTGACGGCAGAAATAATATAAGAGGAGTGATAACCTGATGTAATTAGTAGTACCTTTGATAAGTATGAAATGGATTCAAACTATGACTGCTTCCGTATACAGTTTATACATATTTTGAAATAAAAAAGTAAAATATTAAGATATATTTTAAAAGTGAAAAATATCTGTTGGATGCTGAGCTGTCACCCATCCAAGTACTGGTCACGCGCAACGTTGCTTGACTTTATGAAAATCACTTTGGGATGGGAAACCCCTTATATATTTATTTATAGTGTGATTTTAGTAGGCATTTGTCGTTATAGCGGCAAGATAAAATACGTCCTCCCTCAAAATTTCAACTCTATTTTCTTCTTTCTTTCTTGAGATTCAGCCGGGTGTCAGTCTGACGACGAAGTCTCAGTAATAGTGTCCCGTTTTACCCTTTGGGTACGAAACCCTAAAAACAGGCTGCTTTAACTTTCACTTAATTCGGAGTCTTTTTAAAGCAGAAAGGGCGATTAAAACTCGTGACGTTGTTCTGGTCCTTTTAAAATATCCCTATCACATTCTATGAAATTACTGCCTCAGTGGCGTGGTGGGCGAAGGTCCACTTGTGGTGCAAGAGGTAGCGGGTTCGATTCCCGCCGAGAGATCAAGTGTTTGTAAGTTATTCAAAGGGCACCCCTTTTTGGATGTCCTTGACTTTAGGAATCATTCGCATATAGTCATATTCACATTTTTAATATAGGCATATTCGCATAGTTTTTTTGACATTCTTACTAAAAAAATACTTCACTACATAAAATAAATCCTGAGTTATGTAACTTGATTTCTCTGTTAAATGTACATTAAAGCAAATTAGGTACATGGTCCCAGTCGACCGATTCAAAAATGTGATCAGGTAACTGGGACCGTGGTCCGAGTTATGTATGGGCCCAGTCGCCTGTATCCTCATTTCGGACAACATTAATTGTGTGGGAATACAAATTAAATGCAAGTTACGCAAGCACTTTCTCCTTGGTGTGTTTAATTTGTATTATAAAAATATATATATATTTTTTTTTTTTTTTTTTTTTTACTTTTTATATGTATTCATGTATGTCTATTATATTGAGTATAACAGATGCCCATGGCCGTAACACAAGCTTAGCGCCTATCACGGTGCTAGATGTTGATGTGTGGATTGTCCGTCATTTTTCTTTTTTTTTAATTATTACAATTCTACCTATGTGGTGTATTAGAAATATAATATCTGTAACGCAATTCCCCTTCTAGCCTGATGAAGGTCGAGTGACGCGTCGAAAGGCGTTTGTTTTGTTTGCAGAGTGCATTTCATCTCAAGGTCAGCTGAAGTCTTCGTTTCTTTGTGTCTGTCTCTGTGACTTATTAGTATACCCATTGGACGACGATTTTATAAAGTGTTATTGTTTTTTTAAGTGATAAACCTCACTTTTTAGGTTAAACTATTTTGAATGTTTACGCAAAAAGGATTAAGACGCAGATTTTATGAAAGTGCTATCTTTTCGTTCCTATCTTTACATAGTATAAAATGAATCGGTTCTGTCGTCTGTCTGCTTATCTTTACAAAATAGGGGTTATTCTTAGTTTACCAAAAATATATATTTTGTGTAGTGTAGTCAGCAAATTATCATCCGAAAGGGAGACTCAAGAGGAAGGAAACCACCTTGCAAAGTAAAAGAAACCGTTCCGAGTATCCATTTTCGAACAAATAATCTGCTATTAATGTATATAACTTTTTTTATGTTAGATAAGTTTTCATTTGCCCACAATCCCAAAGTGACGATCTGGTCTAAGATGGCAGATCTAGAAGGTATCTACCTTCTAGATCTTCATGCTTTCTAGGCTTCTCCGGACCACATTACGAAACACGAAAAAAGTATTTCACGCACTGGCCCAGCCCGGAGGGCGGTGACAAGCCGCGGCCGAAGCCCACCACCAGAGTCTGTTTTTATCACCACCCGGAGATCACGTGTAAGGATCATCAGAGGGTTAACACACACTTACGGGGACACACACACACTACACACGTTACACTACGTTTACACTTACGGACGTGAACAGAAAAATACTCCAAATTATAACTATGAAGGTATATTAAGATTTATAAATCTAAATTTAAAATTTAAGAAAACCCCCCGATTCCCATGCCTTAAACGTAAAACAACATAATATTTTGTAATGTGGACGCGATACGATTTCATTTGATACCCCACACTAGTATATTTGCAGATTTTCGGTTTTCCTTACCCACTCTCACCCTCATAACTTTTAAACGGCACAACCGATTTTCATGAAACATGTCTAAGAACACTCGCGCCAGACTCACCTTTCATACAAAATTAACTAAATTGAAATCGCTCCATCCGTTCGGGAGCTATGGTGCCACTGACAGACAGACAGACACACAGACAGACAGACAGACACGTCAAACTTATAACACCCCTCTTTTTTGGGCGGGGGTTAATAAACAGAAAAACTAAGACCTAGACGTACCTACCATGATTTACGTCCAATTACGTTAATTCAACTCGTTCTTAGCGTTATAGTCGATTATGTATAAGAATAACGTGGGTTCAAGTAATTAGTGGAAACAGAATTTTCGTTCGTTCTAATCATGACGATCGACGTAGCACCCACGTAATACGCGGGCTTCATAAATATCTACACCGCGTGCAACCTTGAACTTGCTTATCCGATTACTATTCAAATAACTCAGAACTATTAATATGCATAGTATATTTAGTATGTTTATCGTAAACTGTTTCTTTTATTATCTAATGGGCTTACTTTTGACGACAGTCTAGCAAGAAGGCAGAGACGAGGTCAACGGTGGAACAAGTTACCTTCCTTACACGTGACCTCCGGGTGGTGCTAAGAACAGTCTCTGGTAGGCTTCGGCCGCGGCTTGTCACCACCCTACGGGCTGGGCCAGTGCGTGAAGCGATTTTTTCGTGTTTCGTAATGTGGCCCGCAGAAGCCATCTTCTAGGTCTTCATGTCCCATCTTAGACCACATCGTCACTTTACATCAGGTGAGATTATAGACAAATGAAGGCTTATACAGCATAAAAAAAAAAAAAAGTTGTCCAGAATAACGCTATTCACTCTGGAGTCTGGTCTTAAAAGTAGTCGGGTTGTTGTTTTGAGCTTATCAAGCGAAAATTAAGATAAAGAAGACCTACACCTCTATCCTTAGTATATCGATATATAATTAATTTCACTCAAGCAATTTGCCCCAGTTAGATTTATATGCGACTTCAAAAATCTCTCGGTTTTTTTATGATGTAACTAAAGAACGGATTTTAATAAAGATAAAGATAATTTATTCGCTTGAACACAATGTAGGTCACACAGATGTTACAAAAATATAGTATCAATGTTGTTCTACATAAAATAGCACGCAAATGTTTTGAAAAAGTCCAAAAAATAAACTATGTTCAATGTGTCAATAACAAGATTCAATTTAAGTATATTAACTTTTATTTATATGATAACTTGCGACCCGCCCCGGCTTCGCACGGATGCAATGCTGATACTAAATAAATGGATAATAAATAAATAAATATTTCCAAACTACTCTACGTTCCGCAATTTTTTAAATCTGTAATATCTTCGAAAATATTCACTTAAATCATACGGTGTAAAGGGCCATATAGATCTATATTAAATTAACAATGTTTTCAAGGTATTTAATTGGTTAAGGATTAATGCTGTATTGGTTAAAATCGCTTCGAAAATTAGCCATTATTTGTCGTAAAAAGTAAATGACAAAAAAAAGTTATTGTGGGTTATCCATAAGAGATAGACATACCATCACGGACATTTCTGTAGAACTTTTCAATGTGTACAATACTTAGTACATTATTTTGATAAAACTCGTAGAGTCGGAGCAGTCTGCGTTTACAATGTAAGCGGAAAAAATGAAATTATTTACGACATCACATTAGAAACCTCAAAAATAACAGTACTTCTCCACTATTTAATGGATGTTATTATACATAAACCTTACTCTTGAATCACTCTGTCTATTAAAAAAAACCGCATCAAAATCCGTTGCGTAGTTTCAAAGATTTAAGCATACAAAGGGACATAGGGACAGAGAAAGCGACTTTGTTTTATACTATGTAGTGATTTATTGAGATCAAGTTAATGAAAACATTGCTTGCCATTTGGTCCCATTTAAACGTTAGCTATCTTCAACAATACTAATTTGCGTAGGTATTTAAAGACGGTGATTATTTATTAATTTAAAATGTTCAGTTATAAAAGCATCTATAGAATCATTGTCATTTACGGATTTAGTTACAGATGCTGAGGAAATAACAACGATTACTTTATGTTAGTTTCTCTGGATTGCATCAGCCCATGGCCCGATGAGGTCCTAAACAATAGCCCGCCATGGCTGGATGGTGAAATGCAATAACGCGGCGCGCCGATGCTGCGATGGTGCATTGTTGTCGAAACTGGGCACGGCTCGGAGATTAATCTTGCTCACTATCATTTTTAATATAATCTATTACATAGTAAATAACTTTTAGCTATCTGTTAAATTGATTGTATACGCTGAGCTGAGAAACAGAAATATTTGAGACAGACTCCAAAGATAAAAATTAGGTAGTGGGTTCGATTCACTCCGAGGGGAAGTGTTTGTATGTTCTACAAGCTTTTTTCTCCTTGGTCTGGTTGTTTAATATGTGTTATATCTACATGTGTACCTATATATATTAAGTATATCAGATGTACCACCACGGGCTAGACGGCGTTGTGTGGATTATCCGGGTTTTTTATTACTGTAAAGAAACTAATGTTATAGAAACATAGACGAAGTTAAGTTTAAATATAAAATCATAAATCTACACATAAAAGCCATTTAATTGATCAATCAAATAAATTATTTAGATCTACGCCGTAAAACCCTAGCAGAGCGGTACTGAACGGGCAAATGACGATATTAAACTATGGTTGGAATCGTAAGCGTGACTGTCCGTAGTGTCCGTCTCAATAGTGCCGAAATCACCAAAGGGCTCGGACAACGACCTCTTCTGATTGCATCGTGCAGGTATGCATTATGGAAACCGATCTGAGCTTACAATGCATATTGTCTGAATTGAGCAACGTTCTCGTACCAATAAGAATGCCTTATGATTATTGAAGAGTTTCTTGTTTCCGAAAGTCTGGGAACCAGCGTCAATAGGATTTCGCGTATCGCACAAGTCTCATACACCCGGCGTCCCACGGCGATGTCGGCGTTTTATGGATTTGCCGCGGAAAGTTTACATATATAGCCACTGTAAAATTGCTTTAGTTACTTTTTATATCCCAGGCTAGCTAGTGAAAGTCGTTTTATACCTTATCGGCCGTGCCGGAGATTACTTGGAAAAACCGAAAAAAATTACAAGAACTGTCCGAAAACCCAAGTTTTCTTTCTTTCAGTTCTTAGTTTTATTCTTTCTTAGTAGTTTTTAGTGATTGCATTACTGACATTTCTAAGCATTTATGAAAATGCGGTCATTTAAATAATACCAAAAGACACTCCAGTTACCTGTATAGATTATGTATCTTTATTTACCGACCGAACCTTCCACTTTCCTTGATGAGTCATCCTTGCAAAAGCTGACATCAATACGCGGTCTGCATTTATGCTTGCGATAGATCCATTACACCGCCTTGTAAACGTTTGCCTTTTTAGTGTACGTTCTGGTCGTAAGGACAATTTCTGTTAAGATAATTTGATATCATCAACATCAGTCGCAGGACGTCCTTTGCTTCACATTATGACCTCAAAGATTTGCAGTTGTTTTGATTAGAAGCGGCCTATATCCACCGTGAACCTGGTCCGGTATACGATTGGGCCAAACAGATGACTTGTTCATGTTTTGTAATACGTTACTAATGCCCATAGTAGTTTATTTGATGTAGGTCTACCTGGCTTTATTTTAGTCTGTTGACAGCGAAACCCTCACATCCTGCGCTAATGACGCTGACGCTTTCTAAAGATGCCTGAATACGGCCACATTAGCACTGATGTTTAGTCCACAACAGGAAAGTGAATTAACTCCTTGCATACTTTCTATACCTACCCACTTAAGGAAAACCGAGAAGGTATCTATTATCACTATCAGTCATGTGTTTGTAAATTTTAAGATGTTCTTTTGATATTTTCTATTTACAAATTGATGCATGTTTACATTAACTCTATCCAACTTTTTACCTAGCAGGTATGTACTTCGAGATTGAGAAGTTAATAAATTAATAAGTACGTACAATTTTTCGTCTCTGTTTCAATAATGGCTCATTTGTGTTGTGTGAAATTTTGATAATTAACATGGGGTTTAAAAATGATGCCTAAAAAAGTTTCAAATAGAAACAACCGCATTGGAGTGATCAAGATTTCCCATCCTTTAGTTATTAAATATGTTCACGCGCTCTTAAGCTACGCTGCAATACGGAAACATAGTAGTCAAAATCAGAACAATTATTTTTGAAATATTTTTTCTTAAAAATGTACCAACATGAAAACAAACCTAAGTGTTTGCGTACCGATATAGCGCTAGCTTTATTGCTAGTAAAGGAATTTGAGGAATTCTCATGTTGCACACGTTATCAGTATTTAAACATGGTGTGCTAAGATTACATCATTGTTAAACAGCAGCCTCGCGTAATAATATCAATTAAAAACAGTTTGCGAATCTGGTACATTAATATTTGAGTAGTACGATCATATCTGTGAGCTAACACTTATCACTTATAGTACAAGATCTGCTTAGTTCGGGGTTGGGATAGGTTAGTGTTGCATAACTAAATGGAATCATACATCACGAGAGACTTTAATAAGCTTGTCATAAAGACAATCAAAGTACCAATTTGCAATCAAATAAATTTGCAAACAATCTGCTAACCATTAGAAAGCTTTTGTGAGATGATGTTTATTAAGCTGCGTGCGTGACTGCACCAGTGTTATCTGTGGCTAATCTAAGCAGTGATTGCACGTAAGCGAGATTTTGCTCAGAAGAAGTCTACGCAACGTGTTGAAACTGTAGTATGCTTCCATATTCCGAAGATTTGTAAACCCTCAAGGGCCGCGATCTCTTCACAAACCAGCACTAATCCGCACGTACGACTCGTGAGAACATTATAAATGGATTCACGTGTGACCCACAGCCACGGAAATAAATTCCGTTCCTCAAACCATCAAGAGTATAAACTACTTTCAGTAACACAACTCGTGCGGACATTTCAAGAAACAATAGCTTCACTGCTATTCAGTCTTACGCTGCATAATATGGCATAATTCCATCCATCATTATTGTATAATACCTCTAATCTGAGAGCCATTGTGCTGGTTCTTATTCTTGGTCCCAAAAAGAAACAATAGGCGTTCCGGTAGAAATAGAGAGTTGTTTACATCCGGTGGTCGCGTTTCGGCAAAGAGCGGTTGGACGAAGTTGCCCATCATGGCGAGCAAGCATCTTGAGCACTTACTATCGTCACGGTAATCAAATTTTATGAATATATTCGTCCAGAGCGCAGAACCAGATTCTTAGACAAGTTAGGCGCCTGTATTCTGCGCACTCAATTGGCATGATGACATGGTAAAAACAAAATAGGTGATCTAATTAGGCAGTCTGTTTTTTTGGTTTTTGGACGGGCTAGTCTAAAAATACTGGACATCTAATATTCGATTTTTAATTTTTATGCAGTAAGTGCCAAGAGGCAGCATTAAAGTACCGTACTACTGAGAATAGTTAATTCGGTTAGAAATTATCTAATAATAGATATTTCTAATAAACTCTTCTCATCTACTTAACATCATCGAGTAAGCTTTTGATAGCAGGTATTAGATAACGAGCAGGGTTGCCGGCGTGGGCAGATTCTTAGCAGCTACTTTCTGATTCTTAATATAGAATGTGCGACCTTATGGCTTTATTTCTACACAAAATGTTTCAATTACAGTCTTCCCCATTTAATATTAAATGTATCCGTACCTTATAAGCAAATTAATAGACTCGTTGTGGCCAATTTAACAGTTAATTCTATTTCATATGCTAATTCTGGTTTTGCTCTGTTAATTGGTTAATTTCCAAGAAAAATATTTAAGATTTATGGCCCTCTGTTCTGCGTTCGTATATTCTTATTCAAGGTAATATGTACATTTGATACTTTAGCGAGTATAGCAACTTAATTTTTTGCCTGTTTCACGATCTTCGAGGTAAATAAGTCAATGTTTAAAATAAAGAGCTATTAAAGTCAACTTACGGAGATTTCTCTATATTTTACCTTTTGATTAGTTTACTCGGAGATTGTGAAACAAGCCGTCTAATATTCTTGTCTTGTCGCTTAGACTCGGTCATCCTACAATACCTACTATGATTATGATAAGTACTTTCATACTGCATTCTGAGCATGTTAAAAATAGCTTGTCATCTTGCGATGATAAATGATGTTGGAAAAGAAAATGTCACTTTCTTTTTAAGATTATGAGCTAAAAATGTATCCATCATCCATGTTTTCACAGCGTGTACCTTTCTATTTTTATTATTTGTGACCGAAGGTTAACGAAGTATTTTTGGCGTTCTTTATTTGCTGTGTAATTGTGTACACGTTTCGTAACATTTAGATTGTATAATAATAATGAGACCTAGTTAACGGTATTTGTTTGTTAGTTACTGTATGCTTTAGTCTTTGTTGATAAAATGTATCTTTATTTACTGATAGCATAGAAAATCATCATCTTATAACAGTATACAAGCTGCGTCCAGTATTCCTCATGTGCAATTTTCACGTCATGTCTTAGTGACACTGGCCGTACTTAGAGGAATTGATTGACGTGTGAATCATAGAAATCGGCCCAGGCGTTTAGTCATAACTTTTTTAAATTATCATGGTTTTTAACAATATTATAACGGCAAATCATGGTATGTTACCGTTTTTAAGTCATAATATAGTTAGTTCCCTTTGTAAAGATCTTTTAAACTAAGTGGTGGATTAAAATGTAGTTTAAAGCCATGTATAGAATTATTATTTTGGAAAATCAGGGCGGGTCGCTGGTTTATCTGTAAATAGCTTAACCTGGATGGAGAGTAATGCATGTGGACACACGCGTCGGAGAATGATTTTAACGGCGCTAACGGACCCCGTTTCTTGATGTGCTACCGTATTCACGAAAGTGTAACAAACAGGCAACTTGAGTTACTGGCCTCAGTGTACAAGCTAGAGCAAACATCTGTTTATGGAATACTCGCAGGATAGTTTTGCGGATTGTTTCTATACTAATAATAAAACGCTGAAGAGTTTGATTGTTTGTTTTCAAACTCAAAAACTGTTATTTTTTTTTATATTTCCGGTCTACTCACGAAGCATACGTACGTACCTACGTACGTTATGGTACGTTACCCGTTATAAGGTATATTATATTGTTAAAAACCATGATAATTAAAAAATATATTGAAAATTATCATTTATCCATTTATTTAAGATTTATAACAACAACAACCTCTTTGTGTATATTCAAGACAAGAGTGAATATAGTACCTTTTAGGTATTTGTACATACCGTCTAATTATGGGCAAACAAATGTCTATTTGCCATACCATAATTATACATACACATACTGGCAAATTTTCGTATCACAACTATTAGTTTATCTTTTAAGCAGCCCTTTGGTTAAACTACTTTAAAGTCCTATAGATCCATCTCCTAGTAAAGTTAGAAAATGATTAAAATATAGCTATTTCGATTTGTCACATTTAACAAAGCGAGAAAGCTTTTGACATAACTGCCATTAAAACGTATTTTTGACGTAATTAACCTGATTTCAAATCAAATCATTTTATTTCAGACAACATTAATTGAGTGGGAATACAAATTAAATGTCCATATTGCTTTACTCGGATTGCTTAGTTTACTCGGATTCAAATCTAATCTATCTTTATTTGTCAAAAACATTAAGAAAGAAAGAAATAAAGATGAAAAATATTTATTACTACACAAAAGCTAAATATTTAAAAGATATATAAAAAAAGACGGCACTCGGAGACTGCCGCGATAGAGCTATTGCATAGCGTTTTTTATCAAGTTATACAATTATAATTATATATTTATTTTATTTATACAGTATTTTTTGCATTACAAAGTTGATGCTATCGATGAATAGTGATTGCTTCCATAGTTTTATTGGTATAGGCACAGGTATGGGGCACAATGTAGCTACCTCGAGCTAATCAACGCTACAAGATAATGTAAAACTATACAACCACAAACCTCGAGTTTTCGTCAGCGCGATCTAGACTTTTTAGCATAGCCAAATCTAGTTATTAAATAAAAAAGTATCACTGCTGTGCCGCCGGTCGGAGTGGGGGGTATTAGATTTTTTTCTTTACGGAATTTCTGGATTCGGTCTCCACGCTCAAGGCCCGCGATAGAAGCTATGCAATATCTTTTAAACTTTAATTAAATCTATCTTATACGTGATAATTAAAAATATTCTATAATAAAAGGTCCCCGGCTTAGCATAATGCATCTGCCATAGAAGCCGTAGGAGCATAATGACAGAGCGCTGGTTTACAGCCAGAGCCCGTGACAACCCCACAACACAACTTAAAATTAACAAGAAAAAAATATTGCAGAACTACAGGACATCTATTTCAACATAAGTACATATCATGATCTTAAATAGTACAAGTAGCAGTTTGTAACCCTGTGATTTTGTGAAGTAAGCCCTAAGGATAGTTGAAGAGTGCAATCATCCATCGCATTTCACTCTCACAATGTTTTTCATTCGTAGCTGTAGGTTGCAGCTACATATCTCCGGAATTGCCATCATCGCGTGCTAATGATTGCTATAATGACGGTAGTAAGCAACGTGATAATTTGTCTGTCCGACCGACGCGTGGATGGGAAAGCTTGTTTGTATCATTTATTGCGTTTGTAGTATAGGTTTAGATAGTTCAAATGTATTATGTAGTCAAATTGAGAATTTATAGAAATGTTATTGATAAGTTCTATAACATTTCTACTTATATACTTATTTTATTTATAGAAATGTTTTTAACTATAGACTGGCCCGCGGAAAATCTTTGTTTAAATACTACATTATTAATTACTACGACTTATGATTACTGCTTCTTTAAATAATTTGTGTACTTTTGGCGCAAGTGGTAGCGGGTTCGATTCCTGCCGAGGCTGAAAGTGTTTGTATGTTCTGCAAGCCCTTTCTCCTCGGTCTGGATGTTTAATTATGTATAATAAAAAATATCTATATATGTATGCCTATTATATTAAGTATATCAGATATCGTAACACAAGCTTAAAGCTTACCACGGGGCACAATAAGGTTGCGTGATAGTAAAAAAAAAAATTTAGTTAAATTGAGAATATTAAGAAATGTTATTGAATTGTATCGACTGGCCGGGGGGATTTTTTTTAAGATTTGTACTTATCATTACTGTTTCTTGAAATACTTTCTGTACTTTGAAGCCTACACAATCCCACTAATATTATAAACGCGAATGTTTGTCAGCATGTATGTGTGTGTGTTTGTTGCTATTTAACGCAAAAACTACGAGATATATTTTCTTGAAACATGAATATAAAGCTTAGATATCAGAATAACACATAGGGTACTTTATACCGCGGTAAAATACACTGATTGCGAGCAAAGCCCTATTTAAGTTAAACTTGGCATGGACATAACAGCTAGCTATCCATATATTCCAACTTCTTCGTCTTCTCATCCCAGTAAAGAATAGAATAACATAATATTTACGTTCCCACTGCTGGGACCGATGTTCGCCTTCACCGCTAAAGCACGTGTTATAAAAATAATATTTCTAAAATATCATTTAGCGACATAATTTGAAGTTAGTTTTCTAGTTTTCCTTAGTTACAAACAGATATAGTTTCGCTTATTTAGCCTCATACAGCTATGATGATTCACCATTGCATTGTGTTATGTTTGAACAAGTGGTTTGTTAGCAATACCAGAATTTTTCCTATATATATTATGTTTTTGTAGTTACCCGCTAAAATGTTGACTTATTGTATGTCGCATTTCTTTATACGGGTAGCATCTACGTATTCTACCAATTTATTTGTTTTTTTTTCTTACACTGCATATTGTTATCACTGTTTTTAATTTTATTAAGCTTTTGTTTTACAATTTTACATTACTAAAACTAGGTAGTAATGTAGAATTGTAGTTAATCCCGAACTTAGGGACAGACAATGTATGGAATATGTATTTGGTGGTGGTTCAATTAACAAGCATCAGTTTTCAACCAACAAATAAGTTTTAATGTAACAAAGAAAAATAATAAACCCGTCGAATTCTCTCCTCTTTTGAAGTCTCTTTGAGCAAAACAAACATGTTTGTTTTGCATCCAGAACCAGTTAGTATGATAAACTGCTTTAAGAATAAAATAAAATAAAAATTATATGTAGTATACTTGGCAAACTACCCATTTTAACCCACTTCAAAAGAGGAGAGAATTCGACGGGTTTATTATTTTTCTTTGTTACATTAAAACTTATTTGTTGGTTGAAAACTGATGCTTGTTAATTGAACCACCACCAAATACATATTCCATACATTGTCTGTCCCTAAATTCGGGATTAACTCAAAGACTACTTAGCGGATTTTATGCCGTTTTCAGCATTAGGTAGAGTGATTGAAGAGGAAGGAAGCCGGAACGGGCCAGCATGTATAAGAATAAGTTATGAATTTCATCATCATCATCATTTCAGCTTTTTGACGTCCACTGCTGGACATAAGCCTCCCTCAAAGACGACCAATCATTCCGATCGGTCGCCACTTGCATCCACCGTGAGCCGGCAAGTTTAACTAAGTCATCCGTCCATCTTGTTGGTGGTCGTCCGACGCTGCGCTTACCAATCCGCGGCCTCCATTCGAGAACCTTTCGGCCCTTATGTTCGGCCTCGGTTATGAATTTCCCTTTATCTAATTTCTTTATTAATATTTAAAATTCCACTCCTATTTGCTTGAATAGATACGTAGCTAAGTTTTTCTTCACAAATCTACGTGTCTGCGTGTTTGTTATCTGAGTCTCGTGTACGACGTGCGATCTACGATCTCTCGCTCAATCTCAGCATCTCATACGCGAGTGTACGTCTACACATTCAGTATTCATACGTTCTGGGGCCGCAGGGTTGCCAACAACTATGAAAATATTCATAATTTTATTGTGTTCTGTTTGTAGAAATATTTGTGTACTTAACACAACAGATGTATATGTTGTAGTTATCACCGGCTAAATGTTAACTGGTTCTTTGTCACATCCAGGAATGCAAAAACTACTAATTTGCCTAAGACTTACTATATTTTTAACGACTTTAAAAAATTCTTGAAGTGGGACTACCATACCACCAATTTACCGCTATTAAAATTTAAAAGCCAGTACTAGTCGAGTTTTTTTTTATGCTTGATAAGCCTTTATTTGACCACAATCTCCCTGATGTTAAGTGACGGTGTGGTCTAAGATGGGGCACGAAGACCTAGAAGGTAGATGGCTTCTCCCGACTACGTTATGGAACACGAAAAGTTATCTTCAATAGTCCATATTACAAAAGAAGTCGGTTGACTTTTTATAAAAAAACCTACTAGGTACTTGTATCTGGTTGAATAGATGCATGCAGCTTAGTTTTTCTTCACAAATCATCGTGTCTGCGTGTTTGTTATCTCAATCGCAGCAACACATTCAATATTCATAGAAGCCGGGTCCGGGCCGGCAGGGCTGCCAACCTGACACGCTCTTCGCTAAAAGTAATTGTGCGCTGAATTATTTACAAGGAATTTACAATGAGGGCATAACGAAACGCCCATTTACGGACAATGTGGCTACTGTATTATTTCGGCTAAACTCACAAGGCTGGTGTGGGGTGAATGAAATATTATAATTTAGACTTTAGGTTATTTTTTTGGGTTCCTTACCCAAATGGTAAACGGGACCCTATTACTGAGACGTCGCCGTCTGTCTGTCTGTCACCAGTTTGTATCTCAATACCGTGATAGATAGAGTTGAAATTTTGGGACAATGTATTTATTTTGCCGCTAAACAAACTAAAGCTAATCATTAATCGCCAGGATTGGCTAAACATGTAGAACACTTTTTTTTTAAACTTACTACCATGTATACACTCATGTTTTATGCAAATAAATTATTCTTATTACTAAAAACACATTATAAATAATACTATCTAAATTATATCATTACAGGCGAATGCTCCCGGGGAGGGAGTATTATAAATAATAGATTGTTTGATAACAATCTTACCTAAATGTTAATGTTACAATACGGTCATTGTACCTCTATTAAAATATTCTTGTTTTTATTGAGGTAGCCCTGGATCTAACAGAAGACAGGGCATAGTGGCTCGCAAATGAAAAACTTGTAGATTAAAAGTTTTTTAACCATCGAAATAGTAACGGAATAGCTCATAGCTGCTATCTCAATCATTTAGTGCTAATATAACTATCGTAATTAATTTATCGTAAGCTATAGTTTTCTTACATCACTACAATGTTTCGTACCTCTTCTTTTACAATGGCCCATTCAATTGTATGATTGCTTATATGTTATTATTATAATATTTGCTTATCACATGATTTTAGAGTAAAGTTTTATGTAGCCGTTTGTTTATATTTCTTTCACGATTGCTAGGTACCCAATTAGGTGTTTATTAGGTAAATTAAGAGGGCAACCATGGAATAGTCTGAATGAAAAATATTTATCTGTATATCCTAAATGTTATCTCAAAAGTCGCAAATGCTATCGTGAATTCGTGACCGCGTCCTAAGATATTGAAGGTCAAATGTCGTAAATATCTCGCTTCCTATTGCATAAATTAGATTTGCACCTGTGTATATGAAAGTTATGGAGTACTTTTATATTATTTTTCTTTTCTTTTCAGTTTATTATTATTTGCTATTTATAAGAACATACTTTATAATTTTCCTGGTAAACATCTTAAGTAGACACATCTAAGATGCCATAAAAGACCCATTTAAATAACGTTTACGTTCTGTCTTAAAAATGAAATGTTTCCCTACAGCGACAGCATCCCATCTAACTTTATTATTTTTCGAAAAATATTCCAACTATATTATACACACAGGGCATTTCTCGAGTCAGCCATCTGGACGATACAATGCAATACTCTTTATTGAAACACCAACATTATAATACAACAGAACAATGCTTAAGAACTAAAATACATGTAGATAACAGTGTAGCAACGACGACGATAGACTCTCTTGGCTTTAGCTGAGCTCTAATTAAACAACTTGCCATACGTCCAATAAAAGATACTAAGTACTAGGGCATGCAATTATCGAAACTTTTCGATAATCGATAATTCGATATTTATCGCTCTATTTATCGATAAATATCGATAATTATCGGTTTTGGTAAAGGAAAAATATCTTTACGTTTCGGCTGCTCTATTTATCCAACCTGTATTTAATTTTTGTATTACCTACTATTAATCTATCTATATCGTTATATACTACTCAAAACAAAATAAGGTCCACCACGAATTTTCCCATTTTTTATTTTTTGTTTCGGATTTTTTGCTTTGATTGTTTAAAATTTAAAAAAACAATGTTTTTTAAATTAAATGAAATAAATTATAATCCAATTAGATATAAGATAATTAACATTTCAATGTTTTTGGATTTTATCAGTTTTTATGGCTTTTACACCTGACAATAATTATCATTGAATTGTAGACTAAAGCACAGCTAAGTTGTTTATTTATTTTTTTATATCGGGTATGTCCTCCCCTCTTCAAAACATATTCTTGAAGCCTCGAGGGCATGCTCTCTATAAGATGGCGGATGTTTTCAAGTGATATCTCCTTCCAGCACCTTTTCAGCAATTGAATCAACTCTTGCTGGCTGTGGACATCCTCTTCAGCTGCACGGACTCGGCGTTTTAATTGGTCCCAAAGGTGTTCAATTGGATTCAGGTCAGGGCTGTTCGCAGGCCATGCCATAAGTTGAATATTGGCTTCCTCCAGGACAGAGATAGTTGCCCGGGCTGTGTGCGGTCGTGCATTATCCTGCATCAGGATGAAACCGTCCACCGCTCGTTGTGAAAATGGGATCACATATGGCCTGACAACCCGTTTGATGTAACTCTGAGACGTCACAGTGCCCTCATTCAGAAAAAGATCAGTTTTACCTTGTAAGCTGATCCCGCCCCAGACCATGACATTGGGACCACCATATCTGTCACGTTCGTGAATGCAAGGGTCGGTAAATCTTTCTCCGCTTCTTCTCCGCATACGTCGATCGTTACTAAAATACTTCACCTTACACTCATCCGTAAAAAGCACCTTACGCCATTCCTCCATACCCCATTCAAGATGTTGACTTGCAAACCGTAATCGATTTGCACGATGAGCCCAGTCTAGTCAGTTTAGTGCGGGTTACAGGCCTTTGTGAATGTTGCTGGTCTTCGTGCAAACGATTCCTAATGGTGTGGTCGCTGACAAGGGTACCAGTAGTCCGGCGTAATCGGTCTTGTAATGCCCGCGCTGTCACGTTACGATCACGTCGTGCAGTAAGTCCACCACGTACCACAATCATCATATATCGTCGTTGAGAGTCGACCACGTACCGGTCTTTCTGAGCGGTGGTAGCTCGAATTCTTCCAGAGCCACAACGCCGGGATACACTCCCGGTCACCTGATACCGGTTCCAAAGGTTTTATATAGCCCTTCGCGAACATCCCAGCTGTAAGGCCACGGAACTTTGCGATTGCCCAGCCTCTACCATCGTTACGGCCGTGGTAGCAGAAGCATTGTTCAAATGGCGGCGAATTCTTGGCATTTTACGTTAAAAATATCAAATTACACGTTTAACTTCCGAGAAAAACCGTAGTTGTCAGTAGACTTGAGTAAACTAATCTGGGATCAAAATAAAAAATAAACCAAAACACTACCCACTTCACATTAAGTAGAACATAATTTTTTTTTACCATACCGTCAACACTAATATCCCTAGTACTTCACTATTATCGTTAACGCAACACTTGAGAACAATATGCAATCATAAAAAAATATTTTCGTCGCGAGGTTCAGCAAAAAATAGTCTCGAAACAAAATTACTCGGGTGGCCCTTATTTTGTTTTGAGTAGTACTAGTATAGTATAAATCCTTCCATCATCGAACTTTGCCTGAATCACACACAACGAAAATTCAAATTCAAACCATTCAACCAAAGCCATAAACACAGGTAAACTTGCTTGCGCGGCATTTGCGCGGGTAATTTTAAACACTCGCGCCGTGATGGGGATGGTTTTGCTGATTATTTAAGAAATTATTTTTTATCGATATTTTATCGTTTTTTTTCGATAATTATCGCCGACATAAATGAGCCGATTACCGATAATTTATCGATTATCGATTATCGGTTTGCATGCCCTACTAAGTACACGTTTACTTATTCACGGATATCTACAATCTCAGCTATTCGCAAATTGCTATGATCTTCGGACACCGAGACGTTATTACTAGTTTCTAACGAGATAAGCAGTAGTTACAGATCTGCTATTACAACCAGGTCCAGTGTTGCGTGATCTGCGCGAGTTGGTTCTGCTTCATTACAATTAGCTTTGATTGCGGTGTGATTCATAACTGTAAGGCAAACTACCCAAGCCTACAATAACATGGACCATACAGCAAACATTTGAATTGAAGAGCGTTTTGTGACTTTGAAATATATTGCACCGTAACAGAATCGCGTATCTTCGAGACTGCTCTTCGTTTTTAAGAAGCGCTCTTTGTGCTGACTAATATGACATACCACAAATTGAAGAATACTCAGTCTACACGCTATATTAATTATAAGTGTAATGGTGCAATAAAAATTTAAATTGTTTGATCTTTCGTGCCTATTATACTACTATTAAATAAAACTTGAAATGGGTAACATACCAAGATGTGACTGTTTTTGAGTTTTCTGATATTTCGACCCTGTTGCCATTGCCATGTTCACGGCATAATAACCACATAAACATTGTGATGTTCGTTCGCTTATTATGAGTATTATTGAGAATTGTATGATCTCGACAGCTTGTCATCTGTCCATCGGGCTTACTATCGATCGCGACGTTTCCCATTTTTCTTAAGTTACTTTTGGTACAAATTTTATGCCGGTTTCTAAAAGGTTCAATGATTTACATATTTAGATTAATTTCCTAAATTTTTATTTCATAATATAGGTTTAGAAATTGTATGTAGTGTATTGACAATCAATCGTAATTTCTCCACTCTGACTACTCCTTATATCAGTAGCCATGTGCTAGATAACCCAGAGCCACCAAATTACCTAACTAAACATAAGAGCAAACCAAAAATTGTACACAACAACCTTCAAAACATTTTATTCTTGTGTGAACTATGCAGTATGATGAAGAAATAATTGAGGTTGTATTTGTTGCAGAAAGAATCCCGGACTGATGTGCAGTTCCATCTAGCGGCACTGAGAGGGGATTGCGACCGGCTGCGCCAGCTGCTGGACACTGGCAAAGTGCACATCGACTCTAGAGACCGGGTAAGACTAGTGACATGCTCAGTGCTGTTAAATAGAGATGACTGACAGTTCCACCTGGCGGAGCTGAGAGGGGATTGTGGCCAGCTGCGCCAGCTGCTGGACACGGGCAAAGAACATATCGACTCTGAGGATAGGGGAAGAGTTGTATTCTCAGTTTTGCGATTTAAAGTAGGCTGAAGGAGACTCGGAATGGAAGTCATTTTGTTGTGTCACACGCAACTTGGATAGCTGACTCAAAACTTGAAATCAATATGACTTTTTAAGACACGAGATATGTATAGCCATGATGTCCCAGTGTCGGTCGAAAAACTCCTTTTTCTCCTTTTTCATCGCGATTTGCTGCTGCGGTCAGGCCAAGATTAGATCTGTAATATACCGTAGCGTATATTTTAGCAACTGGAAATTATTTCATTTCTACTTTAATAGACTTGACCCTAGAGGGGTCTACACATGCTAAATTGCATTAAAGCTGTTTTAATAGTTAGAAGTATTATTTTTTTACCCGTATATCTAAATGGTTCATAGATATTTTTATTAGGTGTTAGTAATGTTTTCCAATTAAAATTAAATTAAAAAATGTAATTCTCCCGATACCTTTATTCTTGTGACTGGAACTCAGCGAGCTCTGAAATGGCGTACCTTGACCCAGTTCCAACCCCCGTGACCGGCCCTGAATGATATGGAAACCGCGCTATGGATGGTTCAGTCAATTGCGATTACATTAACCATCCGGCCCATGATAAAAGGGTAGATTACTCAAAAAAATAATGAGTCCGTTATTTTGATTATTACAACAGGTTTTTATTATTTTTTCTTACAAACGAAAAATCAAGATGTTACAGTGCATTGAAGTTTCGCGTATCGTAACGTTTTTGTGCGATTTGTACTGAATATCACACAAGCCCTCACTCTTTGCTTTCTTATTAAATTGATAAATCAATAAATTTTAAATTAAAGAAACACCCCCGAATCCAATACCTTAATTTCCTTTAAAGTAAAACAACATAATTTATGTAATGTGGACGCGATGTGATTTCATTTGATACCCCACACTAGTATATTTGCAGATTTTCGGTTTTCCTTTCTCTCACCCCCATAACTTTTAAACGGCACAACCGATTTTTATGAAACATTCTAAGAACGTCTAAGAACACTCGCGCAAGACTCACCTTTCATACAAAAAACTAACCTTTCAAGTAAATTAAAATCGCTCCATCCGTTCGGGAGCTATGGTGCCACAGACAGACAGACACGTCAAACTTATAACACCCCTCTTTTTTGGTCGGAGATTAAACAATAGGTGTCCAGTATTATTGGACTCTCTAGCAAACGGACTACACAAATATCTAATTTTAATAATTAACATATGTGTGCTTCCTGAAATTTTAGACTGTAAACACCGCAATTTGATCTGTCATCGCATCCCCACTAACAGATCAATCTTATTTTACGGCCTCTAAACAGTTACGCGGGCCCGCTTCAGTTTACGATGTAATTATTGCCTAGCAACGGGCAGATTTATCTTGCAGCGACGCCAGCTGACTAAACAAATAGGAAGTAACATACCATGCCTGCTTTTACTCTGAGAGCTGGCACAAAGTAGGGGAAGGTATTTGAGGCAACCTGTTCATTTATCCAGAATCTATCCTACGCTGCAGAGCTAGTTTCTGGGTAGCGAGACTAGCGAGCATGCAATACATTTTGTATGTTTTTTGTGAAAGGTGTCAGGGGAGAAGTCCCTGTGTCCTAGCAGTTAATCTTGGCGAGAGAGATTAGGCCACGCTGGCCGCTGTTGCGGTTTGGAGAATGTCACATGTCCTTCAAACTAGGTATTTGAAGTTCTCTGAACATGCCGGTTTACTCACGATGTTTGCCTTCACCGTTAAAGCACGTGGTTTCCAGCGCACATACATTATTGAAGAAGAAAAATCCAGAGCTGCGTGTTGGGTTTTGAACCCACGACTTTCGGAATAAAAGTCGAGTATGCTTCCACTTAGCCAACACGGCTACCAGCAGTCAGGTCTGCAGCGCCGTCTTGGGGAGAGACAAGTTATAGTAGGAGCAGAGCGGGGCAATTCTTGCTACTATGATATTAAAACGAATTCGAAATATAACTTAAAGTCGATAGATGTTAGTTCAGTTCTCTAAAACGGCCGGAATGAATTCTCGTGCTATGATTTTATAAGCACGAAAATGGCTCTCTGAAGGGCAATTTGTCACAGAATCCGATATAATATCGTAGGCGCGAGAATTGCCTTCCTGTGCAAATGTGCAGGCTGCCTCAAATACCGCCCCGAAAATTGATACCAGGAATACCAACCCTCGGTTTATTACTTTCCTCTGAAGATTTACGAATCTGTGTTTATGCAGAAACGGGAGGTGAGTCGAATGCCAACAGTAATGTGCTATCTATTTAAGCTAGAATTCCTGTTGTGTTGTAAATCCTTGTGCAAGCTGCGATAAATCGAAGAAAAAGTCGTTACTGTCGATCTCGAGATCGACTTTTGCCATTCGCGTAATCTAATGTGTTATCGTGCTCTCTAACTAACTGGTAATATCTTATACAATTTCTAGAATAGTATTTTTTAATGTCTACTACTAAGCAAGTAACTTAATTAGTATTCGTAAGTTTGGGCAAACGGGGTTTGTTCTTTGACACATCATCATCATCAGCCTTGGAAAATAATTAACCAAATTGGGTTGTTTCATAGCTTTCATTTTAAATTAAGCTGCTTCAAAGATATGGGGATAAATTTGAAGGTTGTGTTTCGAATAGCCCATCATTATTATCCATATTTTTTTACAATCAACTTTATTTTGCGACTATTATGAAGAAACATTTGCCAATGTTTTTTGTAAAAATATGTGAATCAAAATTATTTATTTAATATCTTGTGTATATACCATATTTACAGCAATAAATTATTATTTATTATGAAGTCATAACATATATAGTTATCTATTTATTAGTATGGAATATGTAAAAACGTCTCAAGTCTACACGAAGCTGATTGCTAGGAATGAAATCTTTGAAACTACGACTTGTAGATGGATAGATAGATAGACTGGTCAAACACCTCGATAGCTTATGGAATTCTTCCTGTATGGTGTGATTACTGAGCCATGTTTGCAAGTAATTGATAGCATGTATGTTGATTTTACAAGTTCTGAGAAGACAAGTTAAGAAATTGCTTCTCGGAGGAATTAATTTAATGCCTGCTCGATGCAGTAAAGATATTCCGTCCGGATTGCTAGTTTCGAAACTCTCCGAGTTCTTTGAAACATTTCTTGTCTTCAGTTCGTAATACCAACTATGTTTCATCATCATCATCTTATGTTTGATCCCATGAAAATATTTATATACTAGCCAGTATATAAATATTTTCATGGGAAACTAGAATTTTAAATGGACAAGTTTGTGGGAAGTTTTTGGTGCTTGTACCTAGGATATAATAAATAGAGCCCGAAAAGGATATAGACTTCTTTTTACCTATAATTATAACGCGAGTAACACCGCGGGGCACAATATTATATAATATTATGAACTAGTTCTATAATATTAGTAGGATGTGATGACTGCCAGAAACCACTGAAGCCTACTGTGGTTACAGCCAGCGGTGAGTTAATCTAATTCCTAGTTAGTGCCAAGTGCCTGATCTGATGCGTGATCTATCCATTGCTGGCTTGGATCTATTAACTTCAAGAGTCAACTCAGTCAGGCAGCGACTAATAGCTAGTAGTTTTTTTATTGTTAGTTAATAGGTAGTCATATAGGTTTTTGGTTTTTTGTACTGTTATCGTTGTGTTCACTTTTTGATGTACATAGGTAGGTACCTACTATATTATGTGACCATCCGTGAAAATCTTTAATTAGCTTTCTGTTGGTACTAGATAAGTTTACAGTGATAATCTTAGCTGTTGATTTTACTTCAAATAAATAAATAAGTGCCTTACTGTACCATTCTCTTTTATAATTGGAAAGGTTGACATTTGAATGTTGCGTTTGAGCCCTGATTGGGTATTACCTCATACAAGTAGTCATTGAAGTAATAAGTAATTTCGTTTTATTAAGTTGTTCTGTAGTAATTGTTTATTTTATATAATAACATGCAATTATTATGCTATGCTAGGTTTAGATTGTGAGTGAAAGGTGTGATGTGGAACAATTAATGAAATAAATCATGTACCTACTCTTTAAACACGTGCTTCAACGGTGAAGGCAACCGTGAGGAAACCGGCAATTTGAAGAGTTTAAAGGACACACTTGGCCAGCGTATTGAATAAGGCCTAATCATTCTCGTCATGAGAAAAGGACCCTCGTCGTCGTCTATCTATCTGACTCCAGGCTGTACATCTAGAACCGTGATAGATTGAGAGTTGAAATTTATGAGGTATGATGCATTTCTCTGTCCGCTATAACAATAAATACATAATTCATAAATATATTAGGGGCTCCTATACAACAAACGTTCTTTTTATAGTTAGGCGACGTTGCGTGCGGCCAGTAAATGGATGGGTGACCGCACCAATTGCACTTTTAATTATTTTTTTTTGCATAATGTGTATAAGCTGTACACTAACCGTAGGATGAGTATGTGTCAATCTCATACTTATTACAAATTTAATCTTTATTACGTGTTTATAAGTTAAAATAGTTAAGGTGGTTGTTATGAGCTTAAGACTATAAGGTCAGTTTTTTAATCCCCGACCAAAAAAGAGGGGTGTTATAAGTTTGACGTGTCTATCTGTCTTTCTGTCTGGGACATCATAGCTCCCGAACGGATGGAGCGATTTCAATTTAGTTTTTGTATGAAAGGTTTGGCGCGAGTGTTCTTAGACATGTCTCATGAAAATTGATCGTTCCGTTTATAAGTTGTAGAACTTATGGTATCTCAACATTGCTTAGATAAAATGACTTCTTTTGTATTTAGAATTGGTACGTTACAAGGAACAGGAAGCGCCGACAAGTAAACATAAACAAGCCGGCGGGTACTCAAATATAATGTGCCCTAGTTGCCTTACGTTTTCAATTCTTTACAAACTCACTTGCATTAGTATGTGGTGTAGTTAAAAGCGTTAAGCGATTTAAGATTATCAAAAATAAACACTTATGTTAGTACAGTATAATCTGTATCTATCTATATTAAAAGTTTTCTTTTTCTTGATTGTTTGTTTGAACGTGCTAATCTCAGGAACTACTGGGCCGATTTTAATAATTTCACTGTTAGAAAGCATATTTATCGAGGAAGAAGAACCCCCGATTGCAATGCCTTAATTTCCTTAAATGTAAAACAACATAATGTTATTTAATGTGGACGCGATGCGCTTTCATTAACTCACCTTTCATACAAAAAAAAACTAAATTGAAACCGCTCCATCCATCCATCCGTTCGGGAGCTATGATGTCCCAGACAGACACGTCAAACTTATAACACCCCTCTTTTTTGGTCGGGGGTCAATAAAACTATACTTAAAGACATGTCCGCCCGCCGATTGATCCAAAAATAGTGCGCATATATTATTTTGTGTTTTTAATGATGTGTTCAGTAAAGAGTATTGTATTGCATTGTTGCCGCGGGAAAATACGTGGTCCCCGCGGACGAAGGCTACCGGACTTCTGGGTAATGGCAATTTAAAGTTGACTTTTTTTAATAGCCGTACCGTACCTTGTTACAAAAACTGCTGCCTCCTCTAACTTGGAGAAAAGCAATATCCATAATTCCACGCTATAAGTTATGGTCGGCCATTCACAAGCGCACTTGTTACGTAAACCCTGTAATGGCTGTGGGAACTCCGTAGCTTTGGGCGATGATGGCCGACGATGGCCGATAATGGACTAATGTCTTGGTCGTGCGAGATATGTTTAAAGGATCAAGCGCGTTTTGGAACCAGTTGACTGCCTATTTCATTTAAATCAACATCTTCATCATCACACTATTTACGTCCCCACTGCTGGCGTAGTCTCGAACCGATTAAAAAAATAAAGAAAATTAATTGGTACATTATAAACATCACAGAAATCGGGAAAGATAGACACAGACTCAGAAACTTGTAAAAGACAACCGTTCTATATAAGCTGCTGTGCTGCCAAGAACCAAGAAGCTCAATTACAATGCATCACCATGGTTCTCTGCTAGTATTTAATAATTCACTAATTGAAGTCATTAAAATGCGAAAATATAGCTCTAATTGCAGCAAAAGAGTCATTAACCAAATTCTACGCATGAAGGAAATGTAAACGAATTTTATGTATCAAATGTCTACTTTTTCTGCAACAGATGAGTTTTAGACCTGGCGTAGCGGAATGTCGCTCGGTTATTAAAGTAATTATAATCCACCTTGCATAGCACACCTTTAGACTTCGCAATTTTATATAAAAAAAACTACGTTTCGAATAGCTCTCACTTATACATATAGATGAGGAATTTTCTTGAAATTACATTAATTTCTGCGATGCTATTTGTTTATTCAAACGTTTAGGAAGTATATTTCTTGTGTCTAGACTTATTTATAGTCGTGAAAGTTCGTCTTGAAACTACCGATTACAAGAGAAATAGTCTCTTAAGTTGTTAATGGTGAAATCCTTGACATTTCCAGTCTCAACGCCGCTTTTCATGTAATCTTTTAGCAAAGTGCTTTGCGCTGCTTTTAAAGTTTTAGCGCCTTTTAAGCGTCGAGTGGAAGAAATAGGCCAAACTGTTTGACTGTTTGAAGTGTCGAAATAGGCGCGGCATTTAACCTTTTTAGGTCAGCTTTAATTGGACTGTAAGGCTGATTTCCGAGTCTACGCCGACCATCGGCGCTGACTTCTCACAGCCTAAATGGTTTGTCTAGTAAGTTCAGAAGCAACTCTAGAAGTTGGTATACTTAGTATATCGGGCATGACAAAGTGCGAATAGAAAACGTGAGACCGATGGAAACGATATGAAGCCAGAGTAAATCGAGAGCTATCTTGATTGTAAACACGAATGTATAGTGCCTAGGCTTTTTATGAGCCGTGGCTTTGAGCATTATTGTTTATTGGTTTCTGCAAACAGTTAGTTATTAAACCAAGTTATGATTCCAAGTAATAATTGGAAGGTTATTTAGGTACTGTTTGGAGCTAATTTTAATTGTTTTTTCGGTCAGATTTAATGCTATGTGTTTTTGTCTTTTTACCTTTTCTCCTAAATTAAGTGCGGTATTTTTAGTTAGGGGAAATACACGATCCATTCCAACTACCGACCGATCAGGTCGGAATTAAAAATAAAGCAGCCGTTCCGACAAGCTTTGTCGCTTCCTATAGCATTCTAGACGGTCGGAAACGATTATGGACGCGACGACGTCCTTTGAGCTGTCAGTTGGTGGTCGACTTGGATCAGCAGGGATTTCAGTTTTTATCAAAAATACCTTATCTACATTTTGATTATAACTTAATCCATCAATCCAAATGCTATAAATGTCAAACTATTACCACATAATGGTTTAGTCACGAGCAGACAGTGTTAGCGTCACTTAAACATCATTATTTCGGCCATGCTGGGCATAAACGACCCTCAATATATAAGAGGGTAAGACCGTAACCCACCACACTGGTCGCTGGTCCAATGCTTGTTGTTTTGGTACCAGCTTAGAGAACCGCCTACCCTAGAAACCCATTTCTAGAATGATGTTTGATTTACCATATGACTTATTTATTTATTTATTCAACAACAATTGTTACTCTATCGTTACAGGATGTTTCCCAATGCAACAGAGTAACTCAATTTACATTATAAATTTATAATACATATATTAATATTATTAATTTCATTCAATTTTTAAGATTACTCATGTACGTAAGAAATAAATTAATGAAATTTAATAAAAGTAACCTAAGTAGGTAGGTATATACTTATGAGAGGTTATCGTATTGTTCTAGGACGGCACCACCCCGCTGATCCTGTCGGCGGCCATGGGGCACACGGAGTGCGTGCGCGAGCTGCTCCAGCAGGGAGCGGACCCAGCCTGCTGCAGAACGGTAGATACTCTCTCGTGCAACTCTGACATAACACATATATAACTAATTAACCGCTGATCCATAGGGCACTTGCAGTGCGTAGATTACACATCTCTCTTGACACTCCACGATCCTATACTGTAAAACTGTGTAATCGACTTACTGTGTAAAATAAGCGGCGCTCGACTATAACTTGGCCCGCCAATCTTCAATTTGAGGACGAAGATTCTGAAGTTATGAAGGCTTATATTTAAGCGATCTATCTGCCCTGGCACACTACCGTGTTAACGCGAATATTCGTCGCGCGTAATAGATTTTCTCTAATAATTGGAGTTTAAAAAATACTACCTACATAAATATTATAAAGGTATTCCAAAATAATTAAAGTCAAAGTCAAAGTCAAAACGTTTATTTCCTTCTAAACACATAATCTACTTGGACAGGTCAACTGAAAATTAATAAAACTAAATTGCTTGAACAAGAATATCAAGGGAATAACATTGTCTTGACAGTTCGCTTCAATTTTTTTTACTGAGTTGAGAAGCGAATAGAACAACACAGTTTTATCAGTTATTACAATTTTTCTTACAATTAAATAGTTTAACAAAAGCAAATATATTTTGACAAATTAAAAATGATTTCTACCGTAACTATAATTAAAACCACTTAGCTTTAGTTCACTGGCACTAGTAGCAGGAGCTCCGCTCTGGTCGACAGCTATTCAAAAAGTGCCATAACGACCCGAGCGGTCGCTCTTTTATAGCAAGGAACGTGTTTTTAGCAAAAAGGTGTTTTTTTTAAAAAACGTTGTTATAAGTAGTTTTCTTTACAAAATATCATTAAAATATTTCTTATTATCACTATACACATGTAGTTTCGTAAAATACGTTAAGTTTTACGTACTAAAACATATTATTTGTGAATCAAAACAAAAACATAACCTCTTTATCAACTTAATGTTTTCTAAACTCATCCAAATCAAGGTTAACTGTTATATTCGTTATTTAATCAGAGCATATACATAATTTTAAAATATTTTGTGTGTCTTGTCATATGAAACCCCCATTAATTTCAAGAAATATATGACAATAATCTAACACGGCCAAACTTACCAGTACTTCGCTCTCGAAGTACTTCCTCCTGTTGTAAACAACAGTTTCTCTGGCCTTCGCATACAACACCTGTCACCTGCTGCACGTGAGTTTCAGTGAAGTATCAGGACAAAGATCAGCAGTTCCTCCTGTTGTAAACAACAGTCTCTCTCTGGCCTTCGCATACAACACCTGTCACCTGCTGCACGTGAGTTTCAGTGAAGTATCAGGACAAAGATCAGCAGTAAATGATTCTTTACCTTGTCATGTTACCCTGTCACCCACCGCTGTAGACATTTAGGTCCACATCAGATAAAGAACCGACCAGTGGTATCTCCCCCCACTTACGTGTATGCTCTAGATTAATATTTTTAATGTACATTTTAATAAATGAAATCTAAAAGAAAGTTCATAATCTTGGATCATAAGCATAACTTATTGACAAACAATCAATTTTAACACAGTAATCCTTATAAATTGAATTGACATAATGTTTACAAGATAGTTTAATCAAGTTAATAAAAGCATAAATAATTATCTATAATTAATATGATATAAAAAAAATACAACTAGTTTGTTGAAATAAATAAAAAGTCTATCTATAACGTTCACTAACAATATTTATGTACTTACATAATCAGTAAAATTAACTTTATATCATACGATACGATATTTATTAACGACTAGTCATTGCCCAAAAAAATAATCTAACACGGTTTAATCAAACCATTCACTTCGTAGTTTCTCTTTAGCTTCGGCAACACTAATAAATAAAAAGAAATTTATTCTATAAATTGGCAAGTCGTCCAAAATTTCATAATTTACCTTTATTAATGGCCCGTATGTTGGTATAATTCCTACTCTGCCTATTAATAACCTTGTATGATTAAATCCGTTACTTTTTTATTGTAGTTGAAAAATAGTTTGTTTTAATTTCCATAAACCGTTCGGCCTATCTGATGTGTCATTAATTGAAGGTGTAAGCATATTAGTTACGGTAGCAACATATTGCTCTGCATGGTCGTTCGGGGGCTACCGGTAGGGTGATGCTTTTGTGTATCTCTAAACGATTTTAGATACAGGCTCTTAGCAATGGTTACTAAGAGGCTGGTAATTCCTAACAAGGCAATTGTTTCACGTAAAATACCCAAAAGTTCTTGACCCTTTAATGTTTTTAGAGGTTTTTAATATGCAGAATTTCGTAAATCGTATAATTAATAATAATAAAGGTAATTGTAACTACATGGCCCTGCACAATCAAGATGCAATGTGTGGAATGGAATAGATCTCTCTTTCTATGAGGTGCTTGTTTGGCCCGAAATAAGTTTTGCTAGTTGTTCAAGACAAACAATGAAAAATACATTTTTTTTTTGTAAAATCTTGGGACCCAAAAATGCTATCGAATTTTTCCATGATCCTATGTGACAATTTTCGTCGTGAAAAGACGTAATAAACATAACCCATAAATAAATATTTCCGGACAATCCACACAACTATCTAGCCCCTTGGTAAGCTCCCAGCCCGTGCCACGGGCACCAGAAAATCTGATATACCCAATACAATAGACATACATATGTATATAGATATTATTTATCGTACACATTACCCACCCAGACGAAGGAGAAAGTGCTTGCAGAACATCCCTTAGGAACGAATAATTTTGCTACAGAATTTGGCTCATTTATGTAATTTAGACAAGTTTTTGATATAATGTATTGATTGTCCCCTTTTTTTTTTATGTGGGACATTATTGTTGTCAGATTCTTCGATAACGTTAATACAGGGTAATTTAACTGGGTTACGGATCAAGAAATCTAAATGTTTAATAAAAATCCTCCACTTTTTTTTTTTTTTTTTTTTTACCTACTACGTCAAACTGAAATTCCAGTAAAAACGTCCACCATAGGGCTACTCGAGGTGTGATATCCTATTTCGTCATCGTTGACTTTATTACAATCTGTTAGAATGGTAAAATTTATACCAAATAAGTAGGCTTGGCAGTAATTAGAAACACACGTCACAGAAATGGTTCCTACAGAAGACCAGCGTGGATGTAGGTACTTTATACTTCCCGCTTATTCAGAGTAAAGTTCATTTTGCAGTGCTAAAGACAAATGGTTTGTTTATCCATACTTATTTTAAGCTATGGTATAACTAAATGTTAATTTAATTTATCTTAGTTGCAAATAAATGATTTCTTATCTTTTGTTTTATCTGTAATAGTTAATATCTGCAGAACAAAGTTCTTCAAGGGTCTATTCTGAATACTTTAATCCATAAACTCAAATTCCCAACATATATCGTTATTTTGTACAGGAATAGTCAAGTTAGCAAATATGTGTAGTTCTCACTATGAAGTTAGTGCTGCATAACTAAAAATGGGAATTTAATTGCATAGTTTAAATATAGCGACAGATTATTTAATTATTAAAAGAAAATTCCGGACTACTACTACCCACCACAGCATTGCAACCCCAAACTAAAGCAGAGCTTGTAATATAGGTGTTAGATACATATTTATGATACTTAGAAAAACACCCAAACCCCAAACCAGAAACAAGTAGATCGTACAAAATCTGGTCTCCCGGCTGAAATTGAACCTCTTGAATTTTTCGCCGTATAAAAAAAAAAGCAAACTTCATCAGAGTGTCCCTTCTTTTTACAATAAGCACATGGTGACTAACTATAGGTACTTGGTTTCTGATCAGGTTGTGGCATCATTATCTTATTATTGTTTTTGATAGCTCGAATATGGCACAGTCTGTTGCAAAGGAAGCATATTTTTTCAGAATAACCTAAAAATACTTTTGGGCATTTACTAAGCAGATTTGACGCAAGTCGTGAATAATAAAGTAGTTCTGCAGTGGACTTAAGGCTGTTACGAGACGCCATTGGAATGGATACATCAGTTATACTTCCACAAACAAGCTCGACTATTTGTTCCTCAAAAAGATCCTATATTATTATTATTTTTAAAGTCTTTACTTTTCCTTAACGTATTCACTGTATGAATCTGCAGCATCTCAGTGTTCCAGGGTTCATACCAGATTAAAGCAGAGCCCTTTAGGGCCTTACCGGCTTTGGCGACCGTAGTGATGCTACTCAATCTCAGATCCTCGGCGATAAGAACTGCTACAGTTGCACCAGCCCTCTGCACGATTGTTCTTATCGGGATCGGGAAAGGCGGCTACACCGCGGCAACACCACGTCATCGCCCCGATGTCGATCAGTCACCGCATCTCGAATGGCCTTCTGCAAGCCCTCCAAGACCGCTGGGTCCATTTTACATGGAACGTCGTACGAGTCGTATCTGAAATGCGAAAAGGTGTTAATAATAGCAATAGCTCGAATCCCACTTCTGATAATAGATTTTCTCTAATAATTGGAGTTTAAAAAATACTACCTACATAAATATTATAAAGGTATTCCAAAATAATTAAAGTCAAAGTCAAAGTCAAAACGTTTATTTCCTTCTAAACACATAATCTACTTGGACAGGTCAACTGAAAATTAATAAAACTAAATTGCTTGAACAAGAATATCAAGGGAATAACATTGTCTTGACAGTTCGCTTCAATTTTTTTTACTGAGTTGAGAAGCGAATAGAACAACACAGTTTTATCAGTTATTACAATTTTTCTTACAATTAAATAGTTTAACAAAAGCAAATATATTTTGACAAATTAAAAATGATTTCTACCGTAACTATAATTAAAACCACTTAGCTTTAGTTCACTGGCACTAGTAGCAGGAGCTCCGCTCTGGTCGACAGCTATTCAAAAAGTGCCATAACGACCCGAGCGGTCGCTCTTTTATAGCAAGGAACGTGTTTTTAGCAAAAAGGTGTTTTTTTTAAAAAACGTTGTTATAAGTAGTTTTCTTTACAAAATATCATTAAAATATTTCTTATTATCACTATACACATGTAGTTTCGTAAAATACGTTAAGTTTTACGTACTAAAACATATTATTTGTGAATCAAAACAAAAACATAACCTTTTTATCAACTTAATGTTTTCTAAACTCATCCAAATCAAGGTTAACTGTTATATTCGTTATTTAATCAGAGCATATACATAATTTTAAAATATTTTGTGTGTCTTGTCATATGAAACCCCCATTAATTTCAAGAAATATATGACAATAATCTAACACGCGCGCTATAGCGCGCTATAGAAGCCTCAGCATAAGTAACAGCTAACAATAAATAACAGTAAGACACGTTTGTCCTGATAACGCTTCGTCTGTCAGACAGGAACGAGCGCGTTGTTCTTCGCGGCGCAGGGCGGCTTCCTCGACATCGCGCGCCTGCTGCTCTCCCACGGCGCCGCCATCGATGCTCCCAGCACGGTACGTAACTACTTCCTGCCTCGCAAAACTAGTCAGTTTCAGAAATAAACTTACTATCCGGCTATAATTTAGGTACACTTGGTTATAAACTGCCTATTATATTTCAGGACGGCGGCACACCTTTATTTGTGGCGTGCCAGTGCGGACACCTCCCCGTCGTCGAAGAGCTGATTCGGAGAGGCGCCAACGTCAACTCCTGCATGAAGGTATGATAGACAAAGTTTCAGACTCAGAAAATGACTTTGTTACTAACGTTTCAGCGTCCCTAAGCATGACGTGAGATGATCGGTTGCAGGACAAGGCCAGCCCTCTCTTCATCGGCGCGCAGAACGGGCACGAGGACGTGTGCCGCGCGCTGCTGGAGGCCGGCGCGCGCCCCGACGCCGCGCGCGCCGACGGCGCCACGCCGCTCTGGATCACGGCGCAGTGCGGCCACAGCCGCGTGGCGCGCGCGCTGCTGCAGCGCGGGGCCCGCGTCGACCAGATCAGACAGGTGCGTCACTAGCGCGTGCGCCACGCCGCTCTGGATCACGGCGCAGTGCGGCCACAGCCGCGTGGCGCGCGCGCTGCTGCAGCGCGGGGCCCGCGTCGACCAGATCAGACAGGTGCGTCACTAGCGCGTGCGCCACGCCGCTCTGGATCACGGCGCAGTGCGGCCACAGCCGCGTGGCGCGCGCGCTGCTGCAGCGCGGGGCCCGCGTCGACCAGATCAGACAGGTGCGTCACTAGCGCGTGCGCCACGCCGCTCTGGATCACGGCGCAGTGCGGCCACAGCCGCGTGGCGCGCGCGCTGCTGCAGCGCGGGGCCCGCGTCGACCAGATCAGACAGGTGCGTCACTAGCGCGTGCGCCACGCCGCTCTGGATCACGGCGCAGTGCGGCCACAGCCGCGTGGCGCGCGCGCTGCTGCAGCGCGGGGCCCGCGTCGACCAGATCAGACAGGTGCGTCACTAGCGCGTGCGCCACGCCGCTCTGGATCACGGCGCAGTGCGGCCACAGCCGCGTGGCGCGCGCGCTGCTGCAGCGCGGGGCCCGCGTCGACCAGATCAGACAGGTGCGTCACTAGCGCGTGCGCCACGCCGCTCTGGATCACGGCGCAGTGCGGCCACAGCCGCGTGGCGCGCGCGCTGCTGCAGCGCGGGGCCCGCGTCGACCAGATCAGACAGGTGCGTCACTAGCGCGTGCGCCACGCCGCTCTGGATCACGGCGCAACGTTAACTTACAGGCCTGATTGCGCCAGACCAGGCCGACAGGCCGTGGGAATCGCTGCATTCGTTAAGGCCTGCGGTGGCCTGTCATCGCACGTGCGATCCGTCGGGAGTCGGTAAGTTCGAAGGCGCGGGGCGACCGACGGCGCCTGTCGTGGCCTGTCCGCCCGGACTTCTGCGTCGATTCTAGACACCAGGTCCGCACCAGGCGGACACGGGCCGTGGGAACGCTCGGTACAGGCCGGTACAGACTTCGACAGGCATGGTAACGTCTAGCGCGGCCTGTGAGTACTCGTAAAAGGCCGTGGGAGCTTTACGCTGTGCTCGCTGATCCGCGGTGTACGTAAGAATTTTTTGACGGCCATCACGTGCCGCCTGACCCGCTCACTTATGAGCATATTTTGCGATTCATTTGTATTTTATATAATACGTCTTTCCCGCTAATAAAACACGAGCATCGCCGTGACTAAAAAAGCTAGCAATCAGTCAGACGTCCGGTTGGTACATGCACTCGAACTCGTGCTTGGAACTCACCGCGGGCCGGTTGCGTTTGGATAATCCAGCGATAATATTTTTTATGAATATGTTGCAGGATGGAGCGAGTCCGCTGTTCAAGGCGGCGCACAAGGGGCACGCGGACGTCGTGTCGGAACTGCTCAAGTACAAACCTAACTTGGGACTTCTACCGGTTAGTAGTAATCTAGTACCTGACTACCATATTCTAAGAATCAAAGACGGATAACTCGGTTTCACTGGGTAATATTTAGACATTTTGATAAAATAATATTTTACTTAGGAAACTAATACAGGCTCATAAGAGTTGGGCTGGTACGATTCGCTTCGACAAGTGGGTACGTCGCACTTCTTTGGGTAATATCTTATTATTATGTAAACCAGCATATCATAAAGCGGCAGCGTTATTGTAATAGAAAGAAACACTTTAACAAAAAGTTGCACTCGGGGCGGTCATCCATCCGAATGCAGACCGCTATGAACGTTACCATGTATGCGGTCGCATGTTGCAGAACGGTCAGTCGGCGTTGCACGGCGCGTGCATGTTCGGGGAGCTGTCGTGCGTGCGGCTGCTGGCGCCGCGCTCGGACCGCGCGCTGCGCAACGCCGGCGGCCTCACGCCGCGCCGCGCCGCCGCCGCCGCGCGCCGGCACGACGTCGTCGCCTACCTGGACTCGCTGCACTGACCACCGCACGGAGGAGCGCGTGCGGCTGCTGGCGCCGCGCTCGGACCGCGCGCTGCGCAACGCCGCCGGCCTCACGCCGCGCCGCGCCGCCGCCGCCGCGCGCCGGCACGACGTCGTCGCCTACCTGGACTCGCTGCACTGACCACCGCACGGAGGAGCGCGTGCGGCTGCTGGCGCCGCGCTCGGACCGCGCGCTGCGCAACGCCGCCGGCCTCACGCCGCGCCGCGCCGCCGCCGCCGCGCGCCGGCACGACGTCGTCGCCTACCTGGACTCGCTGCACTGACGACGAGCGACGAGTGTATACCTAGCCTCTAATTCTAATCAGCTGGGGGACTGAGGAATGCACGGATGTCTCCCTTCGGAGCGAGTCGGGCCCCATCGGCCGCAGGAAGATTTACAGATTCGTGCCAGCGTATCTATCCGATGGGGCCTCCGCGTCCATCGCACGAGAACCCTCGACCGCCGACTGTCTACCGACCACCGGGGTATCCGATAGAGCGACGAAGTCTCGCCGACTCTCCACAGAACTAGAGACACTCGCAGCCAATTTAATACCTGTGACTCTGAGGGACAGGAGGCTCTCACAGATCACGATCTACATATGCCAGGCGAGTCGGGTATATCGCTCTTCTCAACACAGCCACAAAAAAAAAAACAGTTTAACACTAATCGAGCAATGCGTACAAGAAATAACTAAATTTTCTTAGCATCCACGACACGTGAACACTACAGATAATACTGTATTAAAATATAAAAACACTGGAGAAAATAAATATTTCATATTTACAGTAGTGAGTACTAAAATATTAAGATGGTTGGTTGTGAGTAATTGTAATAACTGACTCCGATCTGCCGTCAATCTCGTATTCCTACAAATAACTTTATTTTTGTAAACATTATTGTAACAGCGTACCTACTTTACTTACTGTAGCATGCTGAAGCTTCACATGCCTTAGCGCAATACCTCACGCTCTACACAATAATTCAATTTAAGTGATCTGTAAATACATAATTATATGGAGCCACGATGCAAAACCTGCAAGGTACTAAGCTAAGTTTCATATTGATATACATTATCGTTACATAGCCATCCTAAATTTAGCTATTAAGTCCCTAACGTATGAATTTCAACAATATAAAAAATCACGAATAAGCGCGGAAGTACTGACATAAAAGCGCCAATATTTAAGTTTGACTCTAACTTTTCTATAAACATGATTAGGTTCATAAAGGTGCTGTTAATTTAGATTCTTACACTAGTCACTCGTGGTTACACATCAAAGAATCTCTGTTGGTACAAGCATGATAGAAATCTCATTTTGATAAATTTATTGAACAAAATTCTCAACTAAGCATAAGATGTGTAACCGCGACTTTTTATGATTTAACTAACACAATTACTTGTAGAAAATGTATTTTCATACAATGTTTAGATTAGATCTTATATATAAGTATGAATAACCTGTTGTATTGTTTAGTACATAATAGTAATAGTCTAAGATTAAGCCTCACTTACTGTATACCATTATAATATGAGCTTTAGTATCTGAGTGAGGCATGTTACGCTCAACCTAGTATAAGTTTTGGGACTAAACAATGATATAGGCTAACAACGTCATGATTCATTGAATCTCTTGAGTTTCAATTATTCCCAGAAATTCTGTTTCAATGTGGTATAAGGTTATCAAAATTTAAAGGTTTTGTTTTTGTTATTAAAACTAATTGTTATTTTACTTTTGTGTTTTATTCATAATTCTATATTAGTTAAAATATCTTTTCATATTATTCATAGTATTTTCATAGAATATTCTACAAGTTGTATTTATATTTAACATCATAATATAAAAATAGTCAAAAATAAAATCTTCCTTTATGTAGACAGTTAAAATATAAAAGTCAAGATCTTATGTCCCATGATTACAGCTATGTTGTTTTTTGACACATATCCAGCATGTCCTTGGCTGCGATAGCGAGGTGCTGAGCAGTTGGTCTCATGGAAGGCATGGTCTCCGTGCAGCAGTAGAACAAGGCCAATGGATCTGCATACACCTTCTCTGATATATTTTTAGGGATCAAGGGCCGAGTGCCTGGAACAAGATTTAAAATTAACTTAACAGGGATAAAATTTGAACTGTTCATATTAAAATTTTATTTAGATATAAAATTATCACAAACTATTTTAAAAATAAACAGATACAAATCTTTAGACTTCATTTAATAATAGAAACACTATTCAATGAGGAAGATGTAAATCAAATTTTATTCCCCTTTTTCAGCCCTAACTAAAACTTTAAGCAATAATAAGACTAACTGTGAAAAAATTGTGTTGATATCTCAAAAATTGAATTATTTATAAGCAAATCAATATGGGAACGCGCGAAAACTGTGTCCGTCAGGATGGCGTGTCTCATGTCTGAATAGTCACAGGTTATGCACCAAATAACTGTACTAAACTGTACCTATATTAAAAAAAACTGTACCTCAAGCAATTAGATATAAAATAAATTGTGACATGGACACGCCATTCTGACGTCAGGTTGGCGCGCATAATCGTGTATCTCCGCAGCGTGTGGGAACTATGCTCTGGAACATATATCAATAAACTGTACCTAAACTGTACCTAATAAAACTGCCAACAAAAAAATTGTATTCACACGCGATATCTGTCAAATCAAGAAAGAATTTTTTACTGTTCATTTATTTGTATTAATGGCATGACGCAATCATGTTTGCCGATCAATTTGCAGCAGGCGCTTGTTGTCTCGTAATAATTACATATAATATTATTAGAATATAACATTAAATTCACATATACCTACATAAGAAGGAAAACTTTAACTTATTTTTAATTAATAGAAGGATATATACTTAATTTTTCATTAATTTCAAATCAAACTCATTTTTAGGGTTCCGTACCTCATTTGGAAAAAATGGAACCCTTATAAGATCACTCAGTTGTCTGTCTGTCTGTCCGTCTGTCTGTCTGTATTGGGAAATTTGGTGATAAGCAAGGTTTTATAGTACAAGAATTTTATAGTAAAGGGATAATTATCAAAATAAAAAAATTTTTGATTATTAGTTATTTTGGTTATTAGTTAATCTCGTAATAATTACATATAATATTATTAGAATATAACATTAAATTCACATATACCTACATAAGAAGGAAAACTATAACTTATTTTTAATTAATAGAAGGATATATACTTAATTTTTCATTAATTTCAAATCTAACTCATTTTTAGGGTTCCGTACCTCATTTGGAAAAAATGGAACCCTTATAAGATCACTCAGTTGTCTGTCTGTCTGTCTGTCTGTCTGTATTGGGAAATTTGGTGATAAGCAAGGTTTTATAGTACACGAATTTTATAGTAAAGGGATAATTATCAAAATAAAAAAAAGGTGTGTGTGCGATTCACACACGATAGAAGTGAAACTTCAGTAGGTAAATCGACGAAAGAATAAGAAGAATAAAAAAAAGTGTGTGTGTCAGCTACGACGCACGATTGGAGTCTACTACTTACGAACTATAATTATGATATAATATCGAATAGAAAAAAAGGGTAAATGAACGCATCTGGTAAAATGATAAGAGAAACAAACATTATATCTGTACATAATTATTCGGATTATTTATATTACTTCATTAAAGCGTATGACATAAAGTATGTTACAAAATAATATAAATAAAATACAGCAATACCTCTGAATTTAAATAAAGCATTGTATTTGTGTCTCTTACCATTTCCGTTTCATCTTTTTGCATCCGGTTTGAAATCACTACGATTCTATAGAAGTTTCACTTCAAAAAAATTGCAGTAGGTTGTTCTGATAATGAAGTGCCATCCTCTTCAAATGTAGAGAGTAGCTTTAGAAATATCAAACGCTACCTCTGAAATATTTGTACCAAAAATCAAAGGATGAGAGTAGATGACTTTGTTAAAAGGCATACACAATTCTTATCTGGCGAAATCAAAACAGCCATTAATGCAGAAAACAGTGAACCCAAAAAAATTAGCACTACAACCAGAATCAGGACTGCTAAAAAACCAAATATTATTAAAAAAACAGATTATACAGATGAATCGATATTTAATGAGTTTCCTACATTAATTGAAAATTGGAAAGGTTTGGGAAAAACAAAGAAACGAAATCGGAATACCTTTAAAAACATAAAGAAAATAACTTTATTAGTAAATGGCACAGTAACGAGAACGGGAAAAATACAAACTATGGTATCCAACACTTGTGCGTTCGATTCAACGGCTTACATTATTGCAGTAGGTTGTGCTGACGGATTTAAATTAAATACTATGGTCGTAACTAATAACCAAAATTACTAAAAACCAATTATTTTTTTTATTTTGATAATTATCCCTTTACTATAAAATTCGTGTACTATAAAACCTTGCTTATCACCAAATTTCCCAATACAGACAGACAGACGGACAGACAGACAGACAACTGAGTGATCTTATAAGGGTTCCATTTTTTCCAAATGAGGTACGGAACCCTAAAAATGAGTTTGATTTGAAATTAATGAAAAATTAAGTATATATCCTTCTATTAATTAAAAATAAGTTGTAGGTATATGTGAATTTAATGTTATATTCGAATAATATTATATGTAATTATTACGAGACAACAAGCGCCTGCTGCAAATTGATCGGCAAACATGATTGCGTCATGCCATTAAAACAAATAAATGAACAGTAAAAATATCTTTCTTGATTTGACAGATATCGCGTGTGAATACAATTTTTTTGTTGGCAGTTTTATTAGGTACAGTTTAGGTACAGTTTATTGATATATGTTCCAGAGCATAGTTCCCACACGTTGCGGAGATACACGATTATGCGCGCCAACCTGACGTCAGAATGGCGTGTCCATGTCACAATTTATTTTATATCTAATTGCTTGAGGTACAGTTTTTTTTTAATATAGGTACAGTTTAGTACAGTTTAGGTACAGTTATTTGGTGCATAACCTGTGTCTATTCAGACATGAGACACGCCATCCTGACGGACACCGAAAACTGATTGCGCCCGTCGAGTAATGGCTGTGACGTCACGTCGCCGGTTGTGTTGTAGCCGACGAACGGCGACGCGACGGCGCGCGCGTGCGGTTGGTTGCTTAGCTCTGTAAACTTACTTTTGTTCATTTCGATACATTTGTAATTTTTTTATGAATGGTATACCAACCAATCACCCAACATGGAACCAGGATTTCCACGTGGACAATCAAATAATCTTCCGAAAGTCGATTTACTTATGGTTGCAGATTATTTCACAAACCATGCTAAGTATATTATTGCAGAAATCCAAGGGCAAAAACTTGTAAGGTAAGCAAATATACCTACATATAACGAGATATTAATCTAAGTATTTACCTCTGCATTACGTTATTTGTAGGAGGTAGGTTAATAATATTATAAAAGTGAGAAGGGATCTAGGTAAAGTAGGTACCTACCTACTAAGGGCCTTTATTCATTTGAGACCAAATGGTACTTATTTTATTTCTTAAGTAAATTTATTTCTTTGGTATTCGTAAGTATCGTTACAAGTTTTGGTTTTATAATAATGGAGTGATAGGACTTATGGCAATCGTTAAGTATACGTTTTGGTTTTATAATAATGGAGTGATAGGACTTATGGCAATAAAATACACGTAAGTACGAGTAGGACTTATCAAAAAATCTGGTTTAGTCTAGGATAAGGTTACGTGTATATTGATATTTTATGCATAGGTAGGCACAGTCATAGTTTAGTCAGTGTCAGTTCCTACTAGTCTATAAGTGCTGTCAGATTGATTGATACCCATAATAAATCGGGGGCTCTATTTCTCTGAATGAAGTTACGAATAAAATTTAAAATGGAATGTGAATGTTGTGCAGTAAGCAAAGGAGGATGCAAACATACAATGGCGTTGGTTAGGTGGTTACATAGACGTAGTGTACAGAAGTAGCGTGTTCCTGTTCTTGGATGAAACCAAAACTATCGCAAGTTGGATCGAAAAATTTACTAAAGCCAAAGATATGAGAGATACGACGCAGCCCCGTTCCTCAACAGCACCTAGGTATGACGCCTAATGACATAGATTTTTTAAATTTCTATTATTCTTGAAAAAAGTTGATTATATAAGCACGTTATTTTATTGCTAAATCACATAACTTTAATATTAAATCAGTTTAAAAGCGATCTTATATCAAAATCCCAAAAAAAAATGTCAAATGTTTGTGCCTAAAGAAGCCTGTGAGACTCCACGTCCACAGTTATGAAAAAATGACGTCCATACCTACTTAAAGGTTAATTAATTTTTGACATACTCTATAAACTAAACATTTATTAATGTAAAAAAATATAAAGGTAGGTATTTCATATTTAAGTACTCGAATTAAAATGATCTTCATCAACAATGTCGACTGGTTTTTGCAGAACACTTTCCCCCTTATCATCAGTTTACAACACTTATTTCTCAGCTTTTTGTCGTTGGGCACATCATAAAAGTATTTTTCTGGAGTGCTAACCGCTGTATTCGTACATAAGGGTACTATACAATATCTGTATGGTATTTTTTTCTCCATAATTCCAAAAATATCAATGAAATCTCAAAATTACTGCACGATTTGTTAGCGCGCGGCGGACATAACCGGCGATGTGACGTCACGCGCTGAGCGGTCGAGTTCGCGCGGATTTTAATAACATCCAACTTTGAATATTCATAGAAAATTCAGTTTTTAAGATATCAAAAAAATTCTTTCACTTATATTTTTGAGATTTTATTTTTGATTTTTTTACATTATAAAATAATCACACTCATCTAGCTCATTAGCCTGGAGGTTTTCCTTAGGCCTAGAAAACTAAATTTCTATTTTAGATTGCAGATCTGATCAGAGACAAGTATTCAACTTCTGGTGTTCAGTCAAAACACAATCATCATCATCATCATCACCCTATTAACGTTCCCACTGCTGGGACACAGGGACTTCTCTCTTGACGAGAGAGATTAGGCCTTAATTCACCACGCTGGCCAAGTGCGGGTTGGTGAATGTCACATGTCCTTCAAACTCTTTTTTTAAAGTTCTCAGAACATGCCGGTTTCCTCACGATGTTTGCCTTCACCGTTAAAGCACGTGTTTAAAGCGCACATACATTTCTCAAGAAGAAAAATCCAGAGGTGCGTGGCGGGGTTTGAACCCACGACCTTCGGAATGAAAGTCGAGTGTCCTCCCACTTAGCCAACACGGCTTTTTTCAAAACACAATAGGTTCTACTAAATTTGGGATTAGATGATGTTTGAATTCATTATTTTTTTACAATCAGTAACACATACCATAATCCTCATTAAAGTAGCCTTCACTGCCCATGGAGAGTTCAGGGTTATACTCCTGCATGCTGTCATCCATCGTCTCATCAAGCGGTGCATGCGGGGGGCACAGGGACATCATTTCCCACATGGTGAGGCCGAGAGGCCAGATGTCGGCCTTGGTTGTGATCTCGCCTCCATGTATCACCTCAGGTGCACTCCATGCTTCGGTTCCTGGAAGACACAATTCACAAATTTAATAACTTTGCAGCTGAAATAACAGTTAATTAACCATTCACTAGGCACATATATGAGTTGTTGGTTTTCATAGACATTCCCAATGTTAAAAGTAGTCAAAAATAGAATCTAAAAAGTTTTAAATCCAACTAGTCAGTTTTTTTTAAGCTTTTCATTTTAAAATTGTCATTTAAATTCAACTTATAATATGAGTTGTTAACTACAGTTTTTAAAATAAATAGTAACATTCATAATCACTTTGTAAGTTATGCATTGTTTTAATAAATAAGTAGATAGTATAGATCAACCAGTTTCTTACCAAAATACACAGGTTTCTTAGGATTATCATTATCAAGATTGCCATTTTCATCAAGAGGCAGAGTCACCCCAAAATCACACAGCTTGCAGATCACAAACTCTCCGTTTACTAAAATATTAAAAGACTTAATGTCTCCATGTAGGATCTGCATTTTGGTGTGGAGGTAGTCTAGTGCACTCGATATGTCTACGCTCACCTGCAAAACCAAATATACTAGTGCATAATCAGATATAACCGTAGTACCTAAGTTGATATAAACTATAGTTATTAATAGCTGAAATTAATATTAAGAAAATAACAGAATATGATTGATCCTTACCTTTAATATCTGTCTAGGAGTGAAAGGATCATATTGAGCCTCCATCCGTTCCTCAATCTTGTCTCCGAGTGAAACATCACAGGCCTCCATCCCCAGGTACAATATCTTATCTCCGCTGAATGCTCTGAAGCCTACAACATTAGGGTGAGACATCCTTTGTAATAGTTCCGCTTCTTCCTTCAGACGCTCTGAGTAGACTCTGTTGGGCTTGACGCGTTTGTTTATCATTTTGAGGGCCCAAGGCGAGCGCGTCTGGCCCTCTCTTGGGGATCGCAGCAACTGCAGCACTGACACACCTACGCCAAATATGCCAAGTTACAAGTTAACTTTTATGATTATGTTTATACAAACTGATAAACCCCACTTTTATGTAGATTTCGCTAGTGAGTTAAGTAACTTCGTCTTAATTTTATCTACACTAATTTAGAAAATTACAAGTTAACTCTTCACAGTAAGTTTTAAAATTGAATTTTATGTTTTTATGTAGCCTGTTCCCTAACGATTTTACATACATTAATAGATATGTTTAATAATTGTAGGTAAAAGTCAGGCTTTTAATTACATTGGTAAGTACCTACTCTTGGTCTTTACTTGCCTGTTCCATACCCAAGGCGATTGAGCAGGGGTGTTGGTGGGATAGTTATATGCTCGGCACATTCTAGATTTTTCTTGCATTTGACGGGTGTGCTAAATTCAGAGACACTCATGTTTCAAACTCAAGATATTAGTTTTCTGTATAACTGTAAGTAAAATGATTTTTTCAAGCAAATTATTTGGTTGGTTCACCTTACCGTTTACGATTTTTAAATTTGAATTTTTGTTTATCTTTTGTCTTCTTCTTCTTTATTTCAAGGAAGTCGTGGCTATTTCATCGTCTAGTAGAGCCGCTACTGTGGCGTTGACGCGTTGAGTTTATGTGCGTGATGTGGGGCGTACCGTACATTTATGCGACCCAGCATGATTGTATTTTATTGTACATAATGTATTGTCTATAAGAATTTCAATGTACCTACTTTATTTGTGTTATCTTTCTTTGAAGCAAGTAACAAAGTCTGCAAGGGAATCCATCCTGCATCGACGTTAATAATCGTACTTAAGTGCATATTATAGTATCAAACCAATTTATTAGATATAAATTGGTATAATACTAATAGTTGTAATTTTTTTTCAAAATTTAAATTCGTTTACGTGTACGTGGTAGGTTCGTATATCATATTAGTACCTATCATCTAACAGAGACGGCGCGGCGCGGCGGTTTAATACGCGGCCATTAAGTAATTAATGAGATTGTAACAATTTAATTAAGAAAGAAAATATAATTTCATGGTAAACGAATCAATATTTTAGATACATAGTGTTGTTTTAATGTCTGGTAATTAAATAAATTATGTATGTGTATGTACATACCTACTCGTACTTATGTACCACATGAAACAACGAATAAAATACTATGATTATTTTTCATAGTTTTCTCTTAGCTTGGTCTATAAATCGAATCCACGGTCTGGGTCGTAGTAGGTCTGGGCGATTATGATTAAAAGTAAGTAATTAGTACCTAAATGTGACAAAATGTTTGTAAAAAAATGAATCCATTAGCCATTGATAATATAGTAAAAGGTGCACACGAACTTTTAGAACTTGTTATCTTTTGCTATGTTGATATTTTTTAAAGATTGATAATTATGATTTCAAGAAGTTTTTTTTAATATTTCTTTGCATCGGATTATGACATTGAAAGTTTTGGGTACCTACCTACCTTTTTAATTGTTATGCTTTGGCCCTAGTTATGTTAAGGAGCTATGATGAGGATATGAGGGACCCATAGTCACAACACGAAAATACATAGTTACCTACATAAAAAAGAAGGCTCCCCTGCCTGTAAAACATGAAATAAGAAAAATATGAGACTGAATTTTTGTCGTTCCACACTCGACCTTAAAAACTTTTACTGTGAATTGTTAGATAATTCGTGCTGACTTTCCTGAAAAAATCTATCTATTGAATAGGTATTGATTGATTTATTTAATTATTCAGATTTTGTTAATCATAATTATATCCGCCGTCATAAATGTAAGAATTAATATCGCATTATTTTTTTAAACTGCTGTAATGCTTCAAACAATTGATAAATAAAGAACAACAGGGTATTGATAAATTTTCGTGGCATTCATCACCATCATCATCCTTCTAGCGGTAAGACGTCCACTGCTGAACATAGGCCTCCTTTAAATATTTCGGGAACTATATTTTCTATCACCAAAATTTATATTTGTCATCAAGTTGTATCACCTAATAAATATATCTATCGCCACGAAATATTTTCGTTCTCAGATAAACAAAAATTGTTCCCAGGTATGAATTATCAAATTAATGTTAATATATGTGTAAAATAAGAGATCGATAACCAATAAAATTATATTGCATTACATGAATATAAACTTCGTTCTTATAATAACAGTTTTGTTACTTAAATAATAGCTCTGTGCTCAGAATGGTAGATCTGTCACCAAATAAATCGATTATCGATCCCCGACTGCGACTCCTTTTTATTTGATATTTTGTCACCAATACAGTAGTAACATTTTATTTCGTTCAGATATTAAATTAATAGTATTCGTTACCAATTTAATACATCAATTTATAATTTTAATGAAAAATTTGATCATTTTTTCATTAAAATTATGGGGCGGAGACAAATTGGCGCGCTTTAAAAATTGACACTTTAACAATAAATATTGATTATTTTTAATTAAGTGTTTTATCTACAATTATGCTAGCCATAAGCCAGCCATTAAACCAGAGCTGATTATTCAGTGGTTATTATTTTTAAGAATAAATATTGATTATTTTAACTTTAATTAAGTATTTTATTTTCTACTAGCTGTGTCCTGCGGTGCTACCCGCGTTATAATGGATGAAGTACTCTTAACCAACAACATATTTATTTGAATAAAGATTATGTTATTATTATTATGTTGATACAACTTAAACAAATTATTTCGACCAAATTAGGTAAGTACCATAAAAACGGTTTTTGTGAGTTAATCTTAAAAGATAGACATATACTATCGCGGACTGTTTTTTAGATCATTAAAAGAGCTATTATTCTTTAATACATATTTTTTGTGTATCTTGAACCGTTTTCACGGCGCACGCAACGGAAGGCTTCAAAGATAAACAATTTCTCCCGTTTTTTACACATTTACCACTATATCTTTGCTCCTATTGGTCGTAGCGTGATGTTATATAGCCTATAGCCTTCCTCGATAACTCGACTATCCAACACAAAAAGAATTATTCAATTCGAACCAGTAGTTTCGGAGATTAGCGCGTTCAAACAAACAAACAAACAAACAAACAAAAAAACAAACAAACAAACAAACTCTTCAGCTTTATATATTAGTATAGATTCTGCTAGCCATAAGCCAGCTATTTTAAACCAGCGCTGATTGTTCAGTGGTAATTATTTTAAACAATAAATATTGATTATTTTGACTTTAATTGTTTTATTTACTACTCTGCTAAAAATTTTATTTAAATAGAATTTATACTACCAGTGATGATGACATCCCTAATTTTTTATTTGCACTTAATGCAATTTTCTAGTAACATAATATGATTTATTGGTGATCTCTTTAAATTAGTTTGCTTAAATACTTATTAGGACACACCTATTATAGTACATACAAAAACATTTATTTGGTACTAGACCTTATATCTCAGGATTTTAGGTGATTTATTGTGGAACTGATTTTGCATTGTTTGGTGACTACATTTTGGTGACAGATCTACTATTTTGAGGACAAACCCTATTATTTAAGAAACACAAAACTAATTAAATTGGTGAAAGCTTAAATGATACCCAAATATTTCCAGTTAGTATGGTTGGAAGCGGCCTCCATGTGTTTATGCATCTCCTCATTCCTGATTCGAATTCATGGCATTGCCTGTAAGTATTAAGGTACCTATCTTCACCATAATTCATAACACAATGCATAATAATTTAGACATCTGCTAAATGCTTGCTACCGGGCTACCGGTAAATTGTGCCCAGACACGCTGTCTACACATCAATTCATCATATTAGGGGGTATTTAGGCAAGGTTAGTAGGTGAAGCGTCGTGAAACCAAGGCTGGTTCCGCCGGAAGAACTGCAAAGAGAAGACGTCCTTAGTGCATGCCGCTTGCGCAAGAGCAAGTGTTTAGACTCGGCCGAACTACTAGTAGCTGCTACTAAGAGAGTCTAGTAAATAATAATTGTAATAGTACACTACGCACAACGGACGGGCTACTCTGAAACTAAATATACAAACACAAATAAACTGGCTAACAGTGCTAACAGCTAAAAATATTAAATATTTTACTATATTCTTTTTATTTAACATTTAGATTTTAGATAACTTTTTCTACCCTTCATCAAGGTGCACAATGTTGATAAACAGATGTTTCATTGAATCAATCTCTTCTCTCAATCTGAAAATTGCATTAAAATCTGTTGAGTATAATATATAAGTTTTGAAACTTAATTTAATTGATACCTATTACATTTCATAGGTACTAGACTAGAGAAACTAAATTACTTACCTAGACATTTTTTATCTTACCGATCGATGGTGATTCAATTTTATAGCTTTTGGAAATAAAACTCTAACGTCCGCTGTCGAGCCTTATAGGCTAGTGTATCCTCTACAATTTGTAATTCTATACATTTTGCTCAAACACGCAGACGACGTGATGACTGGTGTAACCTTATAACTTTATTTATACTAACCGTCTCCAGCTTTATTGAATACGTGACGATGTTATGCATACCGAGCGCAGTGCGTAGGTAGGTACATACGTGCGGCAGCGGTAACAATGGCAGGTTTGGCAGTAGGCCCGCGCTGCCGGCCGCAGCCCCGGCCGCAGTCACCAGTCAGTCAGCGCCGCGCGCCGCGTGCGGTCTCCAACATGACATCGACAGGACTCAGGTGAGTGGAACCTCCTTGCATGTCCGCGAGTTCTGTGTTCCAGTTCAAAACATTAATCTAATTTTGAACGGGTATTGCTCACGTGAACTGTGATGATATAATGAATCTATAACTCTATACCTATTTGGTGTTTATGTTATCGGAACATGAATTGCTAGAAGTTTTCAGGAAAGCGAAACTGAATTTATTGTAATATGCCTAGATATAGTTAAAAAGTGGTTTTAAGGTCTATAGAACTCAATTCCAATTAAATGAAGTTTATGGATACTTAATATTTAGATTAAACAGTGGAACTTTACGTTTTGCATTTTCATAATTTTTCAATACCTCCCTAAATATAATAGGTATTATGTTATACAGAACACCTCCGGACGTGATGAATTGAAAGAACTTGAAATTGTGATTTAAGTGAAACGTTTTCATAACAATAATTCAAAAGCCAAATCATTTCTGATTTATTCCATCTAACGTGTTAAAGGTTTTTAATATATTATTTTATTAATATATTTAATTATTTAATATATATTATTTAATATATTGATTGAATTAGGTACCTACATTTTGTTCTACTTTTAAATATTTCAAGCAAACAATTCAGTCCCATTAATTCCCATACCTACGTAATAGAGCAACGTATATTATTTTAACTAATTACTACTATTTAGTTGACACGTATAATAAAGTTTACCTTATCTTTATCTATACTTATTCATAGGAGTGTATGTACTTAGGTTTAAAAAACATACTTAGTCCTTAAATCTTACGCAGCTAAGCTAAGCCAAGCACGAGTATTTTGGCAACAACACATTGATCTGGGCCTATTCCTTCCTACAAATTGGATAGCATCGGTCCATTATTCCATAAACCTAAATCGCAAATCAGTAGGAATATTCATAGTGTAAGTAATCATTAATCATCGATAGTGCTATTTTGTCCCCTCAGCCCTTGGTTGCATCAGCCTGTGATTGCCCGCCTCTGTTGCACGCGTTTATGTGTTGCGTCCCACTGCGGATTCGGACGCAGTTTGTCAACAGCCTGTTGCATTACACCTAAGATTAAAGACCTGTGTAGATTAATTGTTAAACAGTAAGGACAAATTGATAAGATCAGAATAATCTAGAATGTAATCGATGAATCTAGAAATAATCTAGTAGGAGTTAGAAATTTTATGTTTCAGCTGCGTATTCCTATTCTTACTGGGCTGATTTTTGTACTTATCCACTTTGAATCTAGCCTCCATCGGCGTAGTGACCGAAAATTACGTTCTGGCGTAGTGTGTAGATACCGCTTATCACATGAAAGAACTGAAGCGATTTCAAAACCTAAAATAACGTTTATGACGGCCACACTTTTAAAACGGCTCTCTTGTGAAGATATGAAAAAACTTTACTTTGACTGATTTCCGTGACCCGAAAGGTCTAAAATTTTTTGTCGATTAAATTTTAGGTTATTAATGTCGAGTTTTGACGTCTTCATCACAACGCTGTTATAAAGTTGTATAAAAAAATAAGCTTAGTAGGAATTATTAGGAGGGTTTTATTGCTAAAATTTGTGGATTAAAGCAAATACGAAGAAATAAGTGGAAAAGGGAAAATTCAAGATAAATTTGAACTAGAGGTGGAAATTGCGGGTTAACTCGGATAGGCACCTATTGTTTATTATATTATTGTTTTAGAAGACAGGATTAGTGTAAGAAAATCTTTGTATGTACGATTTTTTTGTTTCTGCAAATGATAATCAATAATTTAACTATAAACGTATTAAACTATCATGGTTATTAAGTTTTTGTGTACAGGAATCATAAACCGTAGAATATATCCTGCTTGTAATACTAATAATTACTTTCAGCCATTTATAACTTAATTATTTATTGATACATCAAGTAAAAAAATATTGAAGGAAGGCAATAAAAACCCAAGTCGATTTCAACGGCTAGTTTTTACAAGATGAAACTCTGCAGGCAGTATGCTAATAATCGGTTCGGGAAATCCGCCAATACGTTGCACCAGTGGTTGCTGTGGGCCAAAGTGAAGATTTCTTTAGACTCGACGATTATTCCTTAGTCTACTACTACTAGGACTAGACGTAGTCAAGTCAGGTGTTTGGTTGGTAGGTACTACATGCGACCCTGAGTCTCTTAGGTCCTTGTTATACCTCTTAGCTACCTCATTGATAAATTGTCCGTATTAGGTATTTTATAAAGTTCTAATAAGTATACCTAATCACCTGTCGCTTGACAATTATCGCCTCGTGGTGAATCTAATCCGAGTCATTAAAATCTTAACTATCATCATCTGCATTATTTCAGCCGTAGGACGTCCTCTGCTAAAACTAGACCTCCCTCATTTACAGTTTTTGAAAGCATCATGCAGCTTGCATCCATCTTGAGCCAGCGGCTTTTTCCAAGCCATCCTTCTATTTGGCTAAGTGGTCTTCAACAAAAATATGGATCTGTTTCAGTGCTAATTTATCAATTCGAGAAACATAAGACATTTTCATTATCAACTCAATACTTGTATTCAATATTTATATCCTTTTACATAGGTATTACTTAAAAATTAAGTTGTTAAAAATTGTCGCTTGAATCTTTTTAGGTACCTACTCAACAGGCAGATAATTTGTATCTACTGCTGAAATCTGCGTTGATTTCAGCAGTGGACAGATATAAGGGAAAGGTTGTAAGTACCTAGAATCTCATCGCGCGCAGCGGCAAGTATCGAGTAGATAAATAACGAGACATAAAAAACCACTAACTTAAGGTGCCACTATAAATCACGACTTTACGTTAGCCAGCGAAAAAGTGACATTTGTTCGCAATACAATGTTTGCAATGAAATAAACTAGATCATATGGTAATCCCTTCATGCTCGACCGGCGCTGGTCGGCGCTCGTTAGCGCACACACAACACAACGTGCAGTGGACGAGTCGAACAACTGCAGACTGCAGCGATAATAAATCATTTGACTAATTGCTATAATATAACTCTAAAAGACATCCCGCTGGTTTAATAACTATAATAAACCGTCCTCTTTCGATTAGTAAATCAATCACGAATTCGCGATATTTAACCACTTTCTGCAATGTAAAACTTGATTATTAAAAATTACGAAACAGTAGACATGTTACCGTAAGAGTTAAGTTTTATTAGGGAATCGTATTTGAAATATGTAGCGTTAATTATAATAAGAAGGTAAAGTATAGTATCTATTTCTTTGCTTGGACTAAGCATGTAGGTATGCATATCTCGGATGTGTCCCTCTCATCTCACGATTCAAACCATGTTTCTTGAAACTGCTGTTAGGTAGGTAAGTATATAGTATTTCAACGCCATGTTTACCTATATGAAAACGGAAACTCGGAGCAAGCAGATGCAGACAATAAGAAAATGTATTTTCACACCAAAATATGTTACTAGAACGCAGAGATCAATTTCTTTTGGTAGCTACTTTACTTACCTACCTATATAATTCAATATAATAAGTATCATATTGGTATTACCGATGGCAACAGTAGGTACCCAACTGTTGCGATGTAGGTACCTAATTATTGAAATGTATTATTTAGTACATTACATATGTTGTTCGAAAACAACCACTATAAATTAATAGGTTCGAGGCCACAATAAATTTTCGCATCTTAATGTTAGTGAAAAGCATATCCATGAATTGGAATGTTCCATGCGTAAATATTATTTCCATGTACTAAAAATATAATTATCTTAAACATAAGTAAAGATAAAAAAGGACTACCATTGATAAATACTTGTCGAAATTGTTTATAATAATTCAATTGATGAATTTACCATTTTTTAATGGTAACTATAGAGGAAAATACAAACCACACCGACTCATTCATACGAATTAATCACGAAGTTTTCCAGTTATGGCTGACTGGCTTACTAAGGCACTCGAACAAGTCATATTTTAACAAAAAACACCGACTTCATTTCAAGACTATACATTATGTATTATTGGAGATTAAGAATATAGGTTTTATTGTATAGGGTACTTACTAGCTTTTTAAGCCACGGCACGAACATTCAGATTATCAGCACCGATCCTTAAAATATCACTAAGGCCATTATAAAACCATTGCCTTTTAAATACAAAAAGAACCGTCAAATTGCATTAACAGCAAGAATCCAAGGTCTAGGAAAGGAACAACAGGTGGGCTTCACCAGCTCTATAGGTCATGCCCAGACTGTACTAGTTAATCCACCTGCATCTCGGAGCTCGGTCGATATCTTGACCTAATGCAAACTAACAATCGTACATCTTATGGACAAAAACAATCGCGGCAATTCTAAACAACTCTGATGGCACAAATTTATTGAGCTGACTGAAGCTGGCCATGTTTAATAACAGCCATTGTCTGTCCTTCGTCCGTATGTCCGCGCGTAATTATCATTCTATAATTGTGTGGATTCCGATTCAATGGATATAATCTCCCTAGTTTGAAAATATGTAACTGTAGTAATCCTATAACAAAAGCATTATGTGCTATAAGAAATATTCCATTCATAATGATCATTATTATAAATGTTAACAATAGCAAATGTTTTCTTTTTCAGGCCGTTCACGTTGGCACTGTTATTTGTTGCTATCGCTGTCCCGATAAGAGCATTTTCGTTAGATCGTACGACTGCTACTCCAGCGAGCCCCGGACACCAATCGGAGCTTATCACAGAGCAAAGCCTACTTGTCAAAGCTGTCAAAGAATCAAATAACGTATCACATGTTTTTGAAAATAGAACAAACGATATACTTACTACCCGGAAAGACAAAACATTTGCATCAACTGAAACGGTGAGAAGCAAGAACATCGTTTTATCAACGACCAATTTGAATGATGTCAGCAATGCTACGGAAAGCAAGACCCCTGATTCGCTAGCTGTGATCAGCTCACAACTATTGCCCAATATATCTACGGAAAATAATGGATCAGTAACGTCCTCGGAAAATGTTCATGTATTTGCTACTACAACGATCAATGTAGACGAGCAGAATGTCTTAACTACTGCGGAAACAATGTTAAAGGATAACTTAGTGTCAGACTCTAAAATAATAGACAATTCAGCTAATGGTATTGCTGATTTTAACACCAAAGCGGATATTGCTTATAGTAATAAAATTGAAAACAAAATAGTTAATACAACTGATAAACCGCTAACGAATGGCCATACTGGTCAAAATACAGTATCTACAGATAATCTAATTGATACGACAACCATAGAAGTTACGGATAAGTATACTCATTCAAATGATTTAAATACCAACAAACAAACAACAGTAGTTTCTGATACATCAATTTTGCAAACGATAGAAAACATGTCTTCGGAAAGTGGAAATCTTAATACAATATTCAAAGACGAATCAACAACCACGACTGAATCTATGAAGAATTTACAAGGTTCGACAGAAGACAAACTATTAAATGATAACCAACCGTCGACAGTGAAAGACGTGAGAGAAACAATTACCGAAACAATGACATCTTCAGATCTGGTTGAAAACTCTCAATCAGATATAGGTACGGTGACGTCAATGCGAGCAGGGTTCCTAGATTTCTCTAAGAGAACTACTGCTAAATATGAAAAAAGTACCACCGATAGTGGGACTAGTTACAAAGAGATCTACGATGTAGAAGCCGCGGATGCAGATCCGAAAGGAACGACGAAACTGGATTTGAATCGCGTAGAGTCGCAACGTCGTCAAGTAAGTGTCATTTTTTCATTGTCAAACACAACTACATTAATAATAAATAAATATTCCTAGTCAATCGACACGACAGCGACATTTCGCAATTGCGAAATGGCGCTGACAGTAAGTTAACATAAACTTCTATTTTCAGGCAGAGGATATGATGCGGGAAGAAGAATTAATAAATGAAAATATACGATCGAAATCTCTAAGGCACGAGATTACAAAGATAGGAACGAACAATGAAACGAGTACGGAAGGCGCAGCGACCGCAAGCATAAAAGCAGAAGATGCCCTCAGCGTTCAGCCCATCAACCAGGACCGGAAGAGCACGCTCTACGCGGTGGGGCCCAACTACAAGCCCATGAAGAGACTGGAGGTGCAGCCGGCCAAACAGCTCGTGCGAGACCCCGACGATAACAGCTGGAGGAACGAGAGCATCAGCTCCCTCGGTATTGTTTTCAAGCCGAAGAACTCCTCGTCCAAATCGTTCAAGGAAGTATTAAAAACGAAAAACGAAATGGAACTTAACAATCTACAGGAGAGGGATAGCAAGGAGATGACGCCCGAGCTGAGAACGCGGCTCGAAAAGATAACAGAGGTGAGGAAGAGAAAGAAGAAGATCGACAAGTTCGGCGAGACGGTCTACTCGGACTACGAGGAGGGCGGGTCGGCCGAGGGCGCGAGCTCGCCGCGGACGGAGCCCCCCGCCGCCCGCGCGCAGCCCGCCACCACCGACAGCTACTGGCGGAAGCGGCTCGAGGCGGTCAGCAGGGAGGACGTCCTGAGGGAGCTCGGCGTGGACGTGGTCACCGCGCGGCGCCCCGGGAAGCCGTTCAACCCGGCCGAGTACTACGACACGACCGACGACTACGACGCCGAGTACGTCACCATGCCGAGCGTCGACCTGAAGAGGTTCACGGATGCGGTGCGAGCGCGCACGCACGCCACCCCCGCGCCGCCGGCCCCCGCGGGGTTCCCGGAGCGGCGTCCCACCGTGCACTACTTCCCGCCGACGACGCGCCCGCCCGCGCTCGCCGCAACCGAACGGGACCTCGGCTCCGAGCGCAGGGAGAGGCCGCGCGCGGGACCGACGACGCGCGGCCGACCCGAGCCCGCGACCACCCCCCCGCCCCCGCCACCGCCGCGCGGCTCCTTCGCAGTGAGGCACCTCGGCGAGCTGCTGAGCCGCGCGGCCGCGCAGGAGGAGGAGGCGTCCCCGCCCGAGTTCCCCGCCCTCACGCAGCGGCCGGCCCCGTACGGGCGCGAGGAGTCCGCGCCGGACTACGAGTACGAGTCGCCGTACCGGCGGGAGTTGATGGCGCACTTCGTGGAGTCCTTCAACCGGCACAGCGAGCGGTTCCGGGAGGATTTCCCGGTGCTGCTCAACGCGAGCGTGGAGCGCGCGGCGGCGGGGCCCGCGCCGGCCGGAGGGCCCGGCGGGGGGCCGCGCGGGCCGGCAGGTGGCGCGGGGGGCAACGGGGGGTCGCGGGGGGCGGCGGTGGAGCTGTCGTCGGCGTACGAGCTGCACTACTTCGTGCCGGAGCAGGAGGAGGCCGCGGCGGCCGAGCCGGGGGCGGAGCCGCGCGACCGGGGCCGCCCCGCGCCGCTCGCCCGGAGCCCCTACGTGCTGAGGTTATGAGCCCGCGCTGGCCGCACGCACGGTTGTCGTTTCTCACGTAGCGTAGTGATGTAGCTTATTAGAAAACGCATGCAACGGTTACCGCTCTCCAAGTTACCAAAGACGCTCCCTTAGATTAAGCCCCAGATTTAATTAAGCGTGGATATCTTGTAGTCAAATGTTTAATTTTGTACTCAATGTTTTTTTAATGTTAACATCTGTGAACAGAAGACGGGCACATGTGTTTGTATTATTGTAATGTTCTTAGAGGATATTTTTTGTTATCTCTCAGAAATACTTTCCAGTATTGAATACAGTTGGCTCTCCAGTAACCTCATTATTCGTAAATCTTGCCATTTCATTTGATTAACCTCATGGAGACTGTAGAGGACATCAAGGAAAAGAGAGTTATATTTGAACACTGCACAATTTATTTAGAAATACTTAAATTGAATGAATGACGTGTTGATGAGCCGCGATGGTAATGTGGACTGACGCGGGCGCTGCATCCCGCGCCCGGCGGTCCCACGGCAACAGAAATGCTGCGTTGCATTTCTGTATACTATACATATTGTACGAACCGTACATATTCCGGGGCGCGAGATGAAGTGCGTGAGATGTACAACTGATTGGGTTAGTAGCGAAAATATATCGTGATACAAGATGAACTTATCTTAACAATAATTTGTTAGTAAACGCAGTATGATACCGACATTTTAGTAGATAAACTATGCTAGTAACGGTACGGTAGGTTTACCTAACTTAATCACTATCGCTTAAAAACCTTATCTTGCTAAACGTAGGCGTAGTACCTTTCTCAAAGTTAACACTTTTAACACTGGACTTACGCACTTTCTGACTGTCATCACCATCACACACTGCACTAAGCTCTGAAGCACTGCCGTCCCCGGAGGGCGCGGGCGGCGCGCACGACACGGGCGTGGCGCGCTCCGCGCCGGGCGGGGCGGCGGCGCGGCGCGATCGACACCAGGCGATCGCGCCGGCAACCGCCGCTGCTGCTGCCACGATGTAGATAGCTGCGTAGTGGTGTACGTCGTGAGAAGAGATGTCGTCTTCCTGCTCCAACTGATCCGTCGCCGCCTTCATCTCCGCGATACGTTTATCTAAACGCTCTATCGATCCCTTGAAGTCGCTGCTGCTTCTTTCAAGGTGACTCACTGGGATAGTCAGATTTATTATGGCATTGACTGGTGCGATCTCTATTGGGTACACATCTGGCTCAGAGTTTATTTTGCTGGAGTGTTGTTTATGTGACGTAATAGTGAAGGTCTCGCCCTTGATGACGCAGTCGTTCCCTAGTGCGATAAGACTTACACCTGTTAGTTGTACCTGTGTAACTTGATATCCACAGATAAACCTTACAGTACATTGACCGCAACAGGTGAGCATGAATGAGTTTAATTTGATAAGCTCTGTGTAAGTTGATTGACACTTAATTATTTTGGTTCTACATTGATGTTTTTCAGGATCTTTGACGCATAGATTGTCTCCATTAGCTTTCTGGTACACCGGCTTCTGAAGGTCGCATAGGCGTAGATTTTCTTCGAAATTTGTGCATTTTTGGTACAATTCATTCTCCGAAATTGGTAAGTAGGTATCTTTTTGCAGGTTTAAAGCAAAGTAAGCCGCTTTTGCTGTTATACTTACAAACTTATCCCCGACTTGCTGAGGTACCGAGTAGGTCTTGAATACCTCGTATTCGTCCCTATTCACCAGAGGTATTTGTATTTCAAATATGAAGTACTGCGATGTCATGCACGCTCTAACTCTAAGAATCTTGTAAATCTTAGATAGATCTTTCTGAATGTTGCTACTAGGCAGAGATAAGTCCTTGGACAATTGCCCTGAGATAATGCTGAGTTCTTCACGAAGCTGCTTAGGTGTAAAAAGATGAACGTTGAATTCACGAGAGTTGGTTATCGTATCGAGCAAAGCATCTTGAATATTTTTAAGATTCATGTAGACATTGTTGGCAATAATGCTAGACATCATGAATTCATCTAAGGTCTCTATCTTGACAATCGCGTCATTTAATTTGAGTTCCGATTCCTGTAACTCATTTATGTGATCAATAAACTTCTCATGTTGTTTCTCCATTGAAGTTTCGATCCTTTTAAGCAAACTATTTTCTGCTTCTATCACCGATGTCTGATTTTTCCAGAGGCTGACCAAATGCTTTTGGTTTTCTCTTAGCTTGGATATGTCAATTTCATATTGTTGAGCGAAATGACTATCTAAAACACCAAACAAACTATTTGCAATATTCCCCACGCCATCTATGAGGCCGCGTTTAGCGCGAGAGAGTTTATCGCCATACTGCAGTATGTTATTATTGTGTTCCAATTCTGCGAATCCATGACGTAACTGGAGTACTATAATGTCACAGTGAGATTTTCGTTCTTTTAACTGTGAACATAAATCGTTGAGATGTTTATTGTAGGCTGATAGTAGTTGTAAACCCTTCCAGTACGGCTCCATGTTGTAGTAAACAATGAGCTTCCATTTATCTTGAACAACTCGCATGTTTGAAACTTTATCAAAATAAATACCGTTATTGCTTTCAACAGATGTGACGTTGTAAGCTCCGTGCACTGTTGTGTTTACACAAAACATTGATAAGAAAAATATCATCATCATTATGTTGATGCACGACGATATTACGTTCGGATTATTTTTCCGTCTTTTTTGTGATGGCTCCGCTGGACCAACTTCATCCTTCTTTTCCGTAACAGAAGGTACTTCCTGTGTATCCTCATGTTTTACCGTCAGGATTGAAGCCTTAACAACGGGTCTTTTGATGATCCCTCTATTTGTTGTTAGGCTGACCACACGAACCGTATTATCCTTCCCAGAATGGAGCTTTATACCTCGGCCTAAAGCCCTTTTGCCTTCAGATAAATTAGTGACATTTGCGCTGCCACACAATATCCAGCCAAACCGCGTCTGCTGAGCTATTGGCATAGATGGGTTATCTCTTATGATACCGCTCATTATCACCTCAGAGTAAACGTCCGCTCCCAACAGTAGGTCTACGGAGCGACTCTCATAATATTCTGGATCAGCTAACTGAATATTATCCAAAAGAGGCCATGAAGGTGCCGTGAACGTTTGGTTTGGCAAATTGTTGACCACTTGTTTCATTATGAAAACATCTATATTCATCTCATAATTAGAATGAAGCGACGAGATTGAAATACCTAAAATCCCTTTACATATCATTTCTTTAGCACCTACTCCAAAAATAATACCTTTGCATTTTTTGCGTTTTATTCCCAAAATTTGAGCAGAATTTTCTGAAATCAAGGACGTTTGTGAACCCTGATCGATTAGCGCTCGTAAAATTTGGTGAGATCCATCGGCCTTAGTAACGTTGACCAATGCTGTCGCTAGCAGAATTTCCCCCGTCTCCCCCTGCAAAACATGAGCTGCACCTGTCTGCTGACTCGGCTGAGAACGCTTCTCTTCACACGGTGTTGGATGAGATGTAACATGATCGCTTGTTGCAATATGCAGCAAGGTGTTGTGTTCTCCCTCGCACTCGCGACATTTCTTGTTTGAAAAACAATTCTTATTGCGATGTGACTTAAGGCATATTTTACATAAGGAAAGCTTATCGACGGTTTTCTGTCTCATGCGAGGATTCATTTCTAAGAATGATTCGCAACTGAAAATTCCATGCTGTTTCGTTGAATTACAAACTGCGCATTTAGTTATTTCGTGATTAAATTTTTTATTTTTATTATCATCAATTCTCTTGTGAGTATTAAATGCTTTGTAAAAATGCGTTTTCTTGCTGGTCGATGGCTCATGTTGTTGTTTAGACTCGCCTTTACGCTTAGATGCTTCTAATGACGTAAATTTGAGTTCCAAAAATTCTAATAAGTCTTTCAGAGTAGGTAAATTTCGAGGATTTTTTAAAGACGCGTTGTAGTCTGTATGTGTGTCGGCATCCAGTTTGTTAGATATTAAATAAACGATGATTGGGTCCCAGGAACTTGTATCGATTCCCAGGGCTTTGATCGCGTTGAGGCATTCGTTCGTCGTATCATATACCTTTTTGATGGCTGCTGCTGATTGCTGCTGCAATATAGGTAGGCCTGTCAAGGTATTCATATAGCTGTTGAATATCAGCTTGTGATTATCGTAACGATGAGTAAGTATTTCCCAGCTTACCTCGTAATTTTCAGAGCTGATTGGTAAATGTTGCACCAATTTTTCACTCTCACCTTTCAGTTTGCTTTTAAGGAACTGCATTTTCTGGGCGTTCGATAGAGCCTGATTTTTGTGTATAGACTCTACGAAGAGATCCTTGAAGGAAACCCACTGATGATAGTTCCCGCTAAAGCTTGGTATATCCATCTGCGGCGTCGATCTTTTGCGATGTTGTTGAGACCACATTTTCTCGTTAAGAGTTCTTTTTATTTGGTTGAACTGCTGTTCATACCTACTATAGCATTGCTCGTACTCGAAGTTTTCCTCATAGAGCTCGCTATCGATTTCCCAATGTAGGGCATCAACTACGGACCAGCGAGACTGCACTGACCGTAGAGCGTCTTCAAGTTCCCACCTGCTGGTGATATCGTCGACGTTGATTGCTTTAATCGTCCTGGAGAATGCCTTGAAATTACTCTGTTGCTTCCTCAGCATCTCATCCAGCTTGCTGCTGGTTCCCTGCCCGCTGCTGCTGCGCGGAGCCTGAAATCCGGACGATGGTGGCTGCTGCCGTACCTCTGGTGTCCCGGGACGTGGCGATGCTTGCCCCCCTGCTGCTGCTAAGGGTGTAGCGGGACGTAGAAGTGATTTTTCCTCTGGCTTGGTGTCAGGGGATAAGTATTTCTGTATATATGCACGTGTGTCAATGTAAAAACCTGATGTACGTTTATAAGCGTCACCTACAAAATATTCATGCGTCTTATCGTCAAATTCGCACAATTTTATATGGTTGGATTGAAACTCCTGCCAGTATGCCTCTAGAGTACTCAGTCTCTTTTTGATATATTGCTGAGTCTTCCGTTCAGCACCGTCTTTTTTGAAGTTAGTCAGGAGCTGATCCAGCGCACCGATGATGGTGCTTTGATTTGCCAAAAGTTCTTCCATTCTGACTAATTTGATAGCGTTTAGCGAATAGAGAATGCACTGACTCACCGAAGACTGCTATCTCACCTAGAGCCACAGTTGTATGCTGTGACCTTGGGCAATCCAGTTTAGGCACAATCACAAAATTCACAATCCGCGATAGGCCCCGCCTTCGGTTGCTCGAAGGACCATTGATGTAGAGGACATCAAGGAAAAGAGAGTTATATTTGAACACTGCACAATTTATTTAGAAATACTTAAATTGAATGAATGACGTGTTGATGAGCCGCGATGGTAATGTGGACTGACGCGGGCGCTGCATCCCGCGCCCGGCGGTCCCACGGCAACAGAAATGCTGCGTTGCATTTCTGTATACTATACATATTGTACGAACCGTACAGAGACATTTGAATTTATTACCTCAACTTGTAACATCTTATAAACAGCTGAATATAGGTATTTATATAACTATTGTGATGATAACACATTAAGGTAGTTTACTAAAAACATTTCGTATGGTTCGGGAATACGCTGTAATATTCTCTACTTTAGTCCCTGGTCAAACTGACCAAACCCTACCAAAGACATGGGTTCACCTCACACATAACAGTGAGCCCACAGTTACGGCACAGTACCGTTACAGTTCCGTACCCGTGCTACAGTGGTGCGTCAATGCTTCAATTCACACATATCAGGCACAGTACAGTTCTCTGCGGGTCTTCGTGCACGACGTTCCCTTCAGACTAGCGTTGACGTCGATTGTTTTGAGGGCACTCTTCAATACATGTCAGTGATCCGTGATAAAATATCGTCGTCGCCGATGACGTCCGTGATGGCCGGTGCCGGCACTGACACTGACGGTACTGAGACGACACTGACACGGACAAGTGTGAATACATCCATAGAAAATGTTTTAGACAATAATTATCACTGATGCGGTACTGTGCCGGAACTGTGGGCTCACTGATATGTGTGAATCGTCCTTTACCGAAGCAAAAACTACGGTTCTCATAAGACGGTATTCAAATTCCCTATCACGGACAGAACAGAACTTTCCATTTAATATTCGATGTATGTAATTAGATATTTTATTTTTGTAACTTACCCATTTCTACCAGTAGCTCTCTCAGTTAGGTACCTTATTGTTAAAGTAGTAGTTGCTAGAATGTTAATAAAAATGTAAGGATGTAATAAACAGCATTTTATTACGGTTTCGCCTTTTTTTAAACCCTTCTTCAGCTTTTTCTTTTATAGTTACACCCACACATCAAATCAATATATGAGTTTTTTTTTCAAATTATAAACGGCTAAATATTTCCCAACGATTTATGATGAGAAACACACGGGAAAGTTATATAAAATCTAAATTTAAAATTTAAGAAAAACCCCCGATTTCCATACCCTAATTTCCTTAAACGTAAAACAACATAATATTTTGTAATGTGGACGCGATGCGATTTCATTTGATACCCCACACTAGTATATTTGCAGATTTTCGGTTTTCCTTACCCACTCTCACCCCCATAACTTTTAAACGGCACAACCGAATTTCATGAAACATAAGTCTAAGAACACTCGCGCCAGACTCACCTATCATACAAAAAAAAAAAATTGAAATCGCTCCATCCGTTCGGGAGCTATGGTGCCACAGACACACAGACAGACACGTCAAACCTATAACACCCCTCTTTTTTGGTCGATCGATCTGTTCATAAATCGTTGGGCGAAAAAATATGTGCCATTTCAACGAAATCAGTTGAGGTCTTTGGTCTGCTCTAGCTTAACTTATTCCCAACTTTGTGGGGCAAAGATCAAGGAATTTGAATGAAAGAAATGTTACTTTTTAAAATACAATTTTATTGACATTTTTCATTTAAAGTAGTACGCAAACATCACTCGTCCTTCCACGCGAGGCTACAGTACACACGTGTCACTTTGAGCATATCATATAACATAATGTAGAGGATATAGGAGACAATAGATAATACTCTATGTACGACAGCTATTACATCGAGTGGAAATGCAACTCTGGATCCAATAAATAACATAACTACAATCTCAATCAAATAAAACAAGGTAAAATAAAAAAAAACAGAATTTTACAAATGAACACATCTCTCTTTGGGTAGAACAGAACACTGCGGCTTATATTTACATCAAATCCGTTGCTGTAATGTGTCCATTTCATTGTAAACAGAACAAAATCAACTGAAAGATAACTATAAAAGTATAATAAAAAAACTTGTCATAGAATAATCAGCTACTGTTGCCGCGTTTGTGATTTTTGCTGGCGAAACCATATCCGAGGAATATAGAACCCAGCTGAAATGTTCACAAACGTTGGCCAGAGCGGCTAACAATAGGAACAGAGGCCTGAGGCCGCAACCGGCGCCGGCACGTTTCACACCAAGCTGCCTAATGGAAGCATCTTTAGTCGATCGCTAACTTCATCAATATATAAAAAATACATAGTAATTGTGTGAAAAATTTATACAAATATAAGCCTAAAGGTCTTAAATGTTTTAACTAATTCTTAGATATCTCTAAGAATCAGGTAATATTTTATACACTTGCTTGTTGTGGTACCAGAATGTCATTGCCACATGTGTTCAATCAGATAATTATAGAAAAACGTGGCGTACGTAGTGATATACTTATCCTCCGTTTATCTACGAGACATTTCTCCGAAACTAACGTGGCCATGACACCAGTACGACAAGACCGGACATAACATAGAATACTAATAACATATTATATCATGAAGAGACAAAAATCAAACAAACTTCAAATGCAATCAGTTAAAACATTTATACCAGTATACATTCATATGCTTACATATTTACCGGAAGTACTATGTAATTAACGCATAGAAGCAAGCTAGACAGATTACCTCAAACATGACAGAGTGTAAAATTGTATGAAACTATAAGTAAAATAAATAAATGGTTATCACCGCGCAGTGACGTGGGTTAGAATACTATTTGATGTGGTAGGTACATTTATTAATTACAATAATTATAATAGTTTAGACTAAAAGCGAATATTTACAAAACACGCCATTTACTAGCTATACCTGCCTCCCGACTTTGCGTTCTTCACATCTATCTGTGATACACTGCGAGTATTTGATTTTATAGTGTTTTTATTTGATAAATAATCCAATGTGTTATTTATTTTGAAGGCATTCGGTCAACTTTTTAAAATTTTCGGATATTGTCTAACTGACTGTCAAATTTATGAAAATGGCGGCAGATCCTTTCTCGATATTGAAGTATCGTCCTTTGGATTCCATAAAACCATGGTCATTTGTTATAGGTGCGCTAAAAATTTCACAAAAAATTAACTATAAGAATTTCCAAAATTCTATTATATTTTTATTTCGTTTCATACTAAAATCTCGGACCATGTTATTAAGAAAAATATCCAATTAATCAGTGATTTTTCTAGAATCTAAAATGAAATACTAGCTAGTGCGTCGCGGACACATGAGAGGAACGCATCACCAATCCCTAACTCGTTACCTAAGCCAGTCTTTCGTTTACTACACTATGCTACCTCGCCCTCGCCACAGCCGAATATTACTCCCTATTACAATGTCACAGAGTTCATTATAGCATGAGTAATAGCACACTGCACCTTTCGCACCTGAGATGGTTCACTCAACATGGCCACGGGATAAGACGAACATATTGACAAAGCTTAATTTTGATATACTACATATGTATGTCGTAAATTAAAAGAAATTTCGATTAACATTGACTAAAAGCGTAGATTATAAAACGGTAAAACTTAAAGAGAAGAAGAGAAAAAGATAAGAATAGCATGGATTCTTAAAAGGGGGTAATTAAAACGAACATTTTTAAGATGTTGAGTACAAGGATGTATGGAACCAACTCATTTCTACATTCAGGCTTGTTGCTTTCGGAATGGATGGCAGGATGGTCCGAGTATCGCCCGACCGCAAACCGACACGACGGCGACACGCGGACATAATACTATGGCTGGAAACGATGCGTAATGATATTGTTCGAAAATAGCACAGGATACATCATAGCGGCTAGTTACCTCTACTGAGAGCTGACAATAAATAAACTTAAACGAATCAAACGTCATGTTGGCACCTCGTATTTTTGGCACCACTAGCATTAACCAAACGTAATTTAAAGTAATAAATTAAGAATTTTCATTTTAAATTCGGAATGAGCACCAAAACTAACGTTTTAAAACGAAAATTAGGAACAAGGTGCCTGCGTGTACGAAATTTACAAATATCCCAATGTGATTTAATACTAGCACCACCGCGCCGCGCCGCCAGGGGGCGACTCGCGCGCAACATGGCGGCCAACATGGCGGCGGCGGCCGCGGCCTTACGTATATCGAAGCAAACATAACCTCTCAACTATATGTGTATAAATGCAACTCCCTTATTTCATAGATCACGGTTATACAATTGACTTTATACATCGGTCCTGTGCGGCCGCTCTGACGACATCGTACGGCAAAATCCAAACACATACATACTGGTGTTTTGACAATACTTTGAATTCTCAACGTTTCTTACATGACCTTCTTCAACACATTACAGAGCGAGCAGTGTTCAGAAGTTGCAACACATAACGAAATACATTACATTGGCATAAAAATTAACAGAATTTTCTGGCAACACAACAATTTGTTTCAACAACCGACGCGAGTACAGTACAAACTTCAACCTTATGTTTATATTGAGTATGTTCAATTTACCGTATACTTATTATAAACGCATCCATAAAGCTCTAAGAGGAAGCCTCACTATACATCATACGAGGTGTCTCAGAATACTGCAACTTTATGATCGATATTGACTCGTACGTAGCCGTAAAAAGTATCGAAGATTTTAGGATACCTAATAGTCATAAAAAAGGTATTTTGTGGACAAACCAAACATTTAAAGTAATCTAAACTCAAAGTCGTATGACTTAAGAGATCCTAGAGAAATCATACGGTTTCTGAGATATTTTGGGTCTTTCTACGTAAGAATTTACGCTATCGCTTGTGACATGTTGTTATTTTATCATTGGCCGCAGAATCACTTCTTTTTAAAATGGCGGACTAGCAGGTATGCCAAAATGATCGATGATTTTTGATCGCCAGATATACCACTGTGGATTTTATTATACAGAACTCCGTACTCTGAGACACCCGGCACCAAATTGTTATATTAAATATAATTTGTCACATATACACATTCATACAAAATAACTACGTAACTAAAGCTTTCTCGATGTTCATAAACTAGCCGCGAGTGTACCTCATACCCCTACAGGTACACTCCTCACCGCTTACAATCGGGCTATACAATTTTATCGATAAAGCGCCTATAAGCAAAGTTTCGGTACTCCGGTTTTAGATTCACACTCGACTAGTATATTTCAGGAGGTGCGATACAATTTACGAATACTATATCGTAAACACTAGCGCGGAACTAGCGAGCGATAATGTCGTGTCGGGGCGATATCTCTACCGCACCTCCTATATATTTCTCGCTACGACCCTGCGACATGATATCACTTATTCTATCTCGAGCGGTGACACCAGTCAGCTACGAGAATCGACCCCGCGTCCACAAACCGTATTAATAAATCAACATTCTATGGTCACTTTTGTGAGACAACTCGATACTGATATTCTGAGTGCGTTTAGGTTTCCAATCAAGCGTTTTTTCGATTTTTTTTATAAACAGTAGAGAATTTATTTATAAACATTTAATGTTTCTTTAAATTAAAAGTGCTTGGGATATTATTTAAAAGAATAGGTTTATCAGTTGAATTTAGTCAAAACAAAATTATTCATTTTAGAAAATTCGGCTGTTCTATTGTCATCCACCATTAAAGCCCTTTTTCAGAACGAACATGTTATTTCACGAAGAAAATAAGCGAACATGACTTATTAGTTACAGACATGATAGATTATATTGCAGTGCTGAAGACAAATTATTTGTTTAACTATGATTATAAGCTGTATAATTTTTATGTTGATTTAATTTGTGTTTAGCTGCAAATAAATGATTTATATTTCTATTAAGCAGTTTATTTGAATCCTAGCACTCAATTAAAATTAAATGAAACTCAGAATACAAGTAGTCGTTTCGTTGAACAGTTCGTGAACAGTGGGGCTTCGGTTAGCTAATCTATCACTTTCATATCATAATAAAACGTAGCTCGTTCGATACACATCGGGACCTGTGACCCGCTCACTCGATGCAAAAATACACAATGCGATACAAAATCTCTTCATAAGGTCCTTTGCTAGATGTAATAATTATTATAAATATGCATTTATATCTATTCTATTACTAATTGGATACGGATTTGAACCTAATGTCTTCAACGAACATCTATTATTTATAAACCAAATTCGCCTACACTATAAACTATACAAATGTTTCGAATCTCCCCACAAAAGCATCACGTATCAAAGAAAGGAGTGAACTGATGTTAAGAGAGCCTGGCGTTTTGCTAATTAAGGGGCGATTTCCAATATCAGTTTAAAATTAACAAATCAATAAATTAATATGGCGGAATAACATTGTCACTTACCGTCAAACATTGAAGCGAGACATCAGACAACTTCAATCTGCTGTCTTATAGTTTATCGATTTGTCAACTTTATCCTGACATCGACCAAATCGGCCCATATTTCATCAAATTTTGACTATAGCTCGATGTATATTTCCAAGACACTGGATTCAAGCCCGCTCCACGCCTACTTTAGACCATATAAGTTAATCTAAGACTAAGTGCTTCGGAAGTGTATCTCTCGATATAGTGCCGTTTGGATACAACTCGGCCGCCCTGCGCCTCGAGGGCCTGACTATCAACGTAAGGTGCTCAAGTTGGATCGTTAAAAGCGAATAAGTTTTTAAAGAACCGCCTCCCATCCTCGCTGCCATCTTAGTCTCTACAGTTTTTTTCAACGGTTTGTACATAAACTTTGGATTTACATGTGCTCGTGATCCGATATATACAACAATAGTTCCGGAGGGGGATCGGTCGCGTTGCGGACACCGCCGAGTTTCGCTAAGGTCCTAGGGGGAAGGAAATCTAATCGAAAGCCGACTAAGCTTGACAGTAATTTGAACTTACAATAAGGACGGTGCATCGCAACGCCATCGATACCGCCGCATACTTTTGAATTACCGAGAACATTATACTTTCTCGATAGGTGGAGGTGAAGGTCAGGAGACTGCGGGGAGCCCTTCAGTCGGACCTCGAGCAGTCCGCATACCCCCCGGTACATACCCCCCGATACTCGTTTTCGAAAGAAATCACGTACTATTGAAAATAATATCCGTTTTCGTGTTGAACGTTGTGGTATCCGATGGATGATACGTCGCGGGACCTCGTGTCAGAGCAGGGGGCAGCAGAAGGCGACGAGGCGCGGCATGCGGGCGGGACGTCGGCACTAGCTGGCCGCGGTGGCGGCGGAGCGGCGCAGCGCGTCCGGCGCGGGCGCGGTGGCGGGGGCGGGGGCGGGGGCGGGCGCGGGGCCGAAGCTGCCGCGAAGGGACTCCTCCATGAGGCGGCAGAGCTTGTCGCGGTCCGCCTGGAATGCGGAAACACACGTTAAGTATTTTCACGCGCGGTGTCTAGTCCGCATGTATCGGGACCCAATGCTCGTCTAATGAAAAAAAATCTTTTGCTTTCGGATCATTGAAGTAGATGCATCGGACTAGTGATTCCTGAGATGTCGGAGCAAGAGATGAAAACTGCGAACAAACTGGGTGTCATTTACTACCGGGCGGACCTCGCACTTGTTTAAAAATCTTGAATATTACTGCGGCGTTCTGCATCGATTGCGCAGCTGTTTTTTATTTTTGCGGATTTTATGAAAAGTTACGGACGGAGCTCATCAGCACGTCCACTGTCCATATTTTGGAAACCCTCGGTCACCTCGTGTATGAAGCCGAGCTGCACGAGCTCGTGCGCGAGCGCGGCGGCGGAGTCGCGGCGCGTCACGGGGCACGTCAGCTGCCGGTTCATCTTGTCGTCCATGCGCAGGAGGATCGTCATCTGAAACACGACAGACGAACATGGAGCCGATGTTGCATCCTAGTATTTTATGACACTGTTATACAGTGAGGGGTCCTAAGCGTCCAGTAGGCGCATTCTGTAAACTCACTTCGATCCTTACTAAGCTGAATCCGCGGTGATTTAACAGTTTTGTATTCTGTAAAACTCGATAGCGCCTGTAGCGCCTCAGTGACGAGCGTTCGAAGTGAGCTCGGTCACTTGAGTGATTTCGAGTTCGGATTCGATTTTTTACAGAATGCGTCTGCTGGTCGCATGGCATACCATGCGTTATATTCGCCTCTCAACTCAGTGTAAAATATCGAAGCGAACTGTCAAGACTGTGGTATTTCCTTGATCATTCCTAGTTTTTATTTAAATTAACTTTAAGTCGACCTGTCCGTGTATGTCCTGCGCGTCTAAGGAAATAAACGTATCGATTTTGACTTCGCACGGTGCGTCTCCAGGTCTTGAGGGGCAGTGTTACCAGCGAGTCGTGCAGGTGGGCGGGCGCGGGCGGCTGCAGCGAGCACATCATGGTGACGACGCGGCGCGTCTCCAGGTCGCGCGGCTCGGGCGAGGCGGGCGCGGAGCAGTCGGAGGGCGGGGAGGCGCAGCGCCCGCCGCCGCGCCCGCGCCCGTACGCCGTCAGCGGGTAGATGCCGTTCCTGCGGACAGAGGCGAGGTGAGTCTGGCGCGGGGGGGAGGGGGGGCGGGGTACGCGGGGCGGAGGGGCGCTCACTTGACGTCCTCGACGAACTTCTCGAGCTTCTCCGCGTGCGGCTGCAGGTCCTTGGCGAGCAGCTCGCGGCGCGCGCCGCCGCGCACGCAGGCCGCCAGCGCGCCGCCGCGCGCGCCGCCCGCCACCTCGTCCGTGATCGTCTCCGATATGTTCGCTGCGACGATGACAAAAATACGAATCGAATCAAAAAGTTTATTTCCAAACAAACATTTTATACAATAGTAAACATTAAATATAAATTTATAAAATCAGGTTAAAGGGTAAAGCAATTATGTCGCACGTTAGACGGGGCCGCGCCGAGCGATGGGTCACAAAAAATATCTAAGTACGGATGTGTACTATCCGGATGGCGAAATCCGAGCGCAGGGCGTCCGCTCCGACCGCTCGGGAGCCGCTAGAGCGATCCGAGTATTGCGGATATTAATTTAGTACGGAGACTGCGCACTACGGTCGGTCTCGACTGTGCTTTGATCGTCAGATAAGCGCCTAGCGTTATTTTGAAGCGTTCGAATGAAAGACGATAATTTGATGATAGTGCAAGAATCCGATTAGTTTATTTTTATTTATACCCTAAACATGCCGTGATCTGTAACGAAGCAAATCAGTGCATCCTCAGCTGTGATCTACCTCACGCGGCGAACCATCGAATATAAGCATATCAATTAGTAGGTTAAACAATTCAAAAGGAAGGCTTTACTGTGTAATTAGTTTACTAAATAATTAAACGTTGCTATACATTATATAGGCAAAATATATATTATTTTTATTATTATTATTATTTTTTTATAATTTATTAAAAGTTACATAGATAATTTCGCGTGCAACAATATTAGCCAGTTCGGAGCACTCACCGGTGGTGTTGACGAGAGTGTGCGCCGCCAGGAGCTTGAGGGAATGCACTTCGAAGAGTAGAGGGTGGAACAGGAGCTCTCGCGCCGTCGGCCGCTTCGAGGGGTCTTTGTTTATACATCTGTAACACATTGCCGCACCAATTAATGATTTAATATAAGCCCATAATGTTGGTAAATCTGACTAACTGATAATGAGATATGTATTTCTGAAGATTTTATTTTTGATCTGTATTCTGATAGTTCATGATTGATCATGTTGCGTTCGACCATAGCTGACAATATGAGTTCCTCGTTATCTGAATTGAAATTATCATCATTTTGGTCATACTCATAATACATCAAATACTCAAGTATTAGAATATAACTCCAATGCGGAATGGTGGATGTGACAGAGCCTCGTTCGGAGGAGGATACCATGGACTTGGGGAAGAAGACTGTAACTCCTTATCTCCCCCAAGATTTTTCAAAATAACTGTCAATTAAGTCCTTATGATATATTAATATATATATATATTAAAACAAGTCCTTCTGGCGCTTCTCCTGGGTATCGACAGTGTGGGTGTACCAGTGACTTTTGTTCTATCAGCCCTCGAATCCCATCTCTGAACCATTATGGCCCATAAATTCTCGATATGATTCAAGTCTGGAGAACGTGAAGGCCACCGGACTGTTCTTATCTCAGGTTGTTGTTGGAGCCAATGTTGAACTAAGCGACAGCGGTGTATCGGACAGTTATCGTCTATGATCATAAACTCCGGGAGTTCGTCCTGTGGATACACCACTCTCACTGTAGGCAACATTGCGTCCCGCAACAACTCTAAGGACCTTTACATTATGTTGAGCAGATGTTGACCGACCGAACTCTTTAATGGTCAAACTTAACAACAAAAAAAAAGAAGGCGTGACCCAAAACCTACGCAAAGTAAAATAGTTTCAAACTAGAACAGTGGATCTTTTGACGATGGTACCTGTAGAAGTCCCCAAACTGTGCCAAAATGCCTTTTATAGCACGTACCTGTAGATGAAGTCCTTCTGGCGCGTCTCCTCCAGCGACTCCACGGTCCGCTCGATGTTCTCGTCGGAGACGTGCGAGCCGGAGTCCCCGTTGCCCTGGATCTCCAGCGCCGCTGTCTCGAGGGCGCACATGCCGAAGGAGTAGATGTCCATGGCGGGTGTTACTGTTTGTGAAGCTGTAGGAGAATAAGTAAAACATGTTTATAAAACTTTATTCTATCACAATCTCGGCTCAGACCTCGTGAATGAGGATGGAACACAAAGGTATGTGTTGTTGTATTTCTATTTTCTTGTGTGTATACTAAAGTGTTTTTGTACTGTATTGTTTCATCATCATCACCCTATTAACGTTCCCACTGCTGGGACACAGGGACTTCTCTCTTGGCGAGAGAGATTAGGCCTTAATTCACCACGCTGGCCAAGTGCGGGTTGATGAATGTCACATGTCCTTCAAACTCTTTAAAGTTATCAGAACATGCCGGTTTCCTCACGATGTTTGCCTTCACCGTTAAAGCACGTGTTTTAAGCGCACATAAATTTCTCAAGAAGAAAAATCCAGAGGTGCGTGGCGGGGTTTGAACCCACGACCTTCGGAATGAAAGTCAAGTGTCCTCCCACTAAGCCAACACGGCTTCACCTTCACTGTATTGTTTAGTAATTATTAAAACTTTTAGATAGAGTAGCATATGTAGGAGGGAAGATATGATAGAATAACAGTAGAAGGTATTACTACTCAGTTTTAAAGCGAGGACTTTTTGCTTTTTTTTTTATGATATTTAGCTTTTACAGTATGCCAGATGAAAAGTTAGAATACGATAAAGATTGACAAAAGAGAGAGAGTAAGAGAGTCTGTTTTTTTATGACTCTCATTCTGGTTTTTGCGAGTTCTCGGACGTTTTTAAGCGAGATCAATCTCAGAGCGTTTAAAGGAATTTCCCTCGAAAAATGTGTACTTTAACCGCGGGATAATCGCGGCCAAAGCTAGTTTAAAAATAGTAAGACCATTTTAAATTTGATGCAGAAAAAGATTAAGACACATCCGTAACCTTGTGTGAATTTTGTGTGTGAGTGTGAAAATTAACTTACTTCCATACTCCGGCGCGATAAGGTGCATGTTCTTCATGTTCTCCCGGCAGGTCTTCACGTGATGATGGATGGCGTCCGGGGCCACGGAGCCGATCTTGACTAGTCCGTTGTGTTGGATGAAGATGGTATCACATGTAAGATTACCGTGCACTATGGGAGGCACGCAGCCGTGCAAATAACTGGAAAGTGATTTAAGTCTTAGGAACAATATAAAAGCGTGCGTCTCGGGACGCTAGACCAAAGTGATAATTTTAAATACCTAGTAGGTACTGTGGGTTAGTTTGGAAGAAGGAGCCTGCCAACCCAATAACGTACCTACCGCGTCAGAGAAAGGGATCCCAGACGTTTGACACGAGCGATTCGTAATAAGCTGGTACACTATCCCATAAGTTGTCAATTCTTGAGTAAATCTACACACTTATAGATAAATAAGAAGTAATATTAACGTTGTATCTGATCGCTTCACTTTATTACACTACAGCAAAAAAGCGATTAGAAACTCTAGCTCACATAAAATCAGTTACGTGCACAATAATTATTGGTTAGTGTTTTTAGAATTAAGGTTCGAGCAGAATCCAAGCATTTTTTTTCTAGTAAATTAGATATTTTATTAAAATATTTAACAGAGATTGATTTTCACAAAATGTTCATCAACCCTTGCCCTGGGAATATTGTTTTAGAAGCGTTACACATCGCTTATCGGTTGTTGTTTTCATGGAACAAAAAAACACGGTTCTTGAGGCAAATTTACTTAAAATAGTAACAATCGGGTTTTGGGTTTTTTCAGGGTATTTTTTTAACCTTGACTTTGAAATGTGTCATAAATGTTTATTATGTTGAACTCGAGTTCTTATCTTAGTTTTTTAAGAAAACGACGATTTCTGTTATCTCTCAAACGTTTGTATGTTCATCATTTAAGCCGTAGGACGGCCACTGCTACGACGGACGATTAGTCCCTCATAGATTCCCAGTTATTTTGGCTGGAAGCTGCCTGCAGTCACTTTGAACTTTACCAAGTTATCGGTCCATAGAGTTGATGGACGTCCTACGCGGTATCCATTCGAGAACTTTTCTATGTACAGTATGTGTCGCTAACTGGTAAACCCCTTACAGTAGTAGTTTGTATGCCGAATGGGTTACCAGTTTGCGACGCATGCTGTAGGTACGTGCTATATGGCTGTCGCACGGACGGAACGAACATATTTGACTATGTCGGCAACCCATTTTCTTCAACCTTTCTTCTACGTATCTCTTGATTACTGATGATACTGATTTTGAATAGACTTGACTTACCTAAGCGCAGATAAAATCTGCGTACACCACCTTTTCCACGCCTGAAGGGGTAATCGTTTCACGTTCCGTTTCGTTCTCTTTAGGAACTGTTTTAATGAACCACACGACATGTATTCTGTTATGAATATCACCTGAAAAGAGGAAAAATAATATATTATACTAACGACCCGCCCCGGCGTCGCACGGGTATAAAAATTTCCCGGAAATTATTCGAATTTTTCTCGCTGTAAAAACCATCCTATCTCTCAAGTTGGATCGAACTGCACATGGTGTGCGAATTTTATTATAATCGGTTAAGTGGTTTAGGAGTCCATTGAGGACAAACATTGTGACACGAGATTTATATATATTAATTTTAACATAATTATATACTTATTATGTTTATGACACGTATAAATAAAGTAATTTTGTAGGGTTAGTTGCTCACCCGAGGTTTATCATTATGCGTGTCCGTCCAGTATCGATGGAATTTGACAATATTAGGATGTTCCAGCCTTGTGAGGTTGTCGAAGACCATTTGTATTTTGTCCTCTTGTGCCTTGAAGTTTTTCCTCTCGGAGAATTGTACTTCATTCCACACAACCTCAACGCCTTCCTCTGTGTCCATAGCGAGGTGTGCAACGTCGATTCCTGGCACATCTCTTTGTTCCACCTGAAACAATATAACTGGAAGGTAAGCAATGGCTTATGGACTCATCATCAGCCTCCTGCACATGTCCTCCTTTACGTGGGGTCGGCACAACATGTATTATGCTTCCATTTTCTTCTATCTCCCATCATATCAACACACACACTCCTTTCTTACAATCTATAATGTCATCTATAACACAGTCCATTCCATCTTTAAGACGAAGGCATAGACATATAGATTGTTTAAAAATGTGTGTGTGGACGAGAAAAGCGTTAGATATGAGTATTTTTTATCCAGATACAGTCATATCTAACGCTCTGCTTTTCACGATAACGTAAAGGCAGGCAAGTGGTTCCATAAGTATAATGAGGACAAAATGTGCTATCAATGTCTGAGGCTGCGACTAAGTGTATCATGTTGCAAGTTGGTCAAGGTTGATTGCATCCGTAAACCAGGACAGCGGCTTAAGAATTATGGAATCAGAGTAGCTACTTAATCACGAAAGCTTCATCTTGCGTTCTTCATTTAAAATTTGAACAATAAACAATAAAAGATTAAGTAGTCATGTTATTGAACTATGACTTTTTTGAAAAATTATCTGGTATCATAAATTTGTAAAACGTGAGCTGAGCATTGCAAGTTGTATCTGATGTTCAGAGCTATTTCAGTTTTATTGTGATCTGCGACGATTTGCACACAATGCGATGAGTCGGTCGGACGTGAAAGCAATCTAGACAGTTTATAAGGCTGCCATTGCCAGACGTCCGGCTTAGTATTGAATTTCCGACAATTTAAGCTGCACTTAGATCATTACTTATTTGTATTTGTCTACTATCACTTTGTCGAATTGTCGATTATCAATACATTTAAGCTTGAAAAATGTACAATTCTTTCGTCGAATAATGAACAAATTTAACTTTTCATTGAGTAGCATCCTCAAGTCTCTACTTGCGAGCCAAATTGGCGTAATCATTCAATTGAACTCTAAAACGGCTGCAGATGGATGTGGGATTGAACGGAAAATAACCAGGTAGCTCTTGGACCCCCTATGCTATTTTGGTACCTGATTTGCTACCAGGAAGATTTGACGAACAGTTTTTTGTGAAAACATTTGACTAAACTGTGATGGAGTATGGAACGAACATCCGTGCTAAAGCAAGTTTGTGCATCGCTGTTTATAAAACGATCGCTCAGTGCACATACCAGTAAGTAGTATATTAAGTATGCAGTTATACAACTCGATATGGTTATAATTAGCCGAGGCTGACGACCGATAGGGAATTAATTACAGCACTGTCTCTTACTGCATTGAGGATATTGTACAATGCATACAAAACAAACAGAGATAGGACGCAATAAAATGATTCATTACTCATATAAATATAACTAATGAATGTGAATTGATTTGTTGTGCTAATCTTTGAGCACGTTCGTGTTATTTCAACAGTCACGCAAATATAACATGCGGTCATTATGATAGTCGCGGGCTATCTTAGTTCAGAAGAATTAAGGGCGGATATATTACTTAGCTATATTAACGACGCAAATAGAACAGAGAAATGTCAACTAGGTACATACCTACATACAAGTAAATTGAAATATGTTGACGCACGAGGCTAATTTGGACATGCTATTTACGTTGCTAATGAATCCACTATAATCAAGATTTCACTACCATTCTAAACCAATCATACCAAATGATCTTGAGCCATTTAAGTACGACTCTTAAACATTTTTCCTTCTACTTTGCAAACTTTATAGTACTTAAATAGTCTCCAGTATTGTATCTCCAAAAGTATGTATTAATACAAATTCAAATAAACTTGTACCTTTTCGCAAACTAGAAATGCAAACATAACATGTCGAGTTTTCCGAAGTGGTTGATTAACTTGACCAATTTCAATATTTAAGGTCAAACGAGACGAGTGTTATTGGAAGCAGGAGGTACTCGTAAATCAACGTGCAGGTAGGAACACAGAACACAAACTGTGTGTTGTCAAACACTGACATCATCTTAAACTTTACGATGCATTATTTCATGGAAGTAATAAAAGAGCCATCAGAAGTAGACATCATAGATATCTAACGTCACCTAAATTTCAGTAGAAGATAAGCAGTGTACTTGACGCAAAATTTAGTACTCGCTGCGGACACTTACGACCCAGTTGACATTTCCTGTATTACTTTCTAATTTAAGATGCTGTATATTTCCCGAAGTAAGGTTCTCTGGAGATCAGGATTTCAGTTATGTATGAGCAAATTAGCTACAAGAAAGACAAACGACAGTAAAAATGCAAATATTTTAGCGGCTAGATTGGCATAATATATGAGCAAAAATTGTGGAAGAGGCACTGCATATTCGCTTAAAGCAATGGGTTTATAAATAGCTACGAGCTGGAAACACTAGACAAGGGACTTTTTATGCCGATAGCCGAGTATGATACGGCCGCTATTTCTGAAATGAACGACGCTTTGTGCACCAGTGATCAATGAATAAGCAGAATTGTTTCCTCATTTACATTATTAACTCGAGAGTTGTAGCTTTTCCAAGTAAGCGTAAACATTTGCTCATACATAGAATGCTTATGTTGTTTTTCTTGTAGTACTGACGTTTCTTATTAAGGATCCCGTGTGATTATCATCGTTAGGTCTCAGGAATTGCAATGTTTATGCGTATTATAGTTATTTAAGGACTTTTACGAGCCGCTGCAGCAGAACTATCGAATTCAGTTATCGGGACAATAATATTTTTTGGCGTACTCGCAGATCTTTATACGAACTCCACTACGTGAACATGCCAGTAATGGCTCATAAAGTGCTTTTAGAATACTTTGAGATAGTTTTGATATGCCGATTACGTTGGACTACCAAGTCCAATAGATATAATATATGCCAAATTCAAAATTATTCAATAATATATATATGTTTTTTATTTAGTACTAAACAATTATTCATTCTTATTAATTTGTTTCATTAAACTGACTTTAGCTTTTACTTTTGTATGTGTTAATTTATTATATATATTTAGTGTTTAGGCGCTTTGGCCATTCTGTAAGCCCTCTCAATACTTGAATAAATAAATAAACAGTCCTGTCTAAGGGTTGTGTTTTGGAAGAAATAAAGGTGTAGTTCTCAAAGTGTCTTGAAGAAATTTAAGACGAACAATAGTTCGATCCAAGTAGAATAAATATCAAGCTAGAATATAATAGCAATGAAACTGCAGAGCGGACAGTACACCACACGCAGGCAATCTCCAATACAGTGGTAGATGTACGAGTTGCATTTGTAAAGGGCTTGTGAGCGAGTATTGAATCGGCGGCGGACCCTGTCGAGGTGACGCATCGCGCCATCGCGTCCCGCCTCCACCATTAGTGAGCTTTCACGATTCCACAGGGATTTATCACATCCAACAAACGTTGTCATATTACTTGTTGTAGTCAGAAAATCTATCGTTGTTATTATCATCGTTATGTTATGTTGTTTAAAACCAATTATCTTAGATGTCGTTCCATAATTGGATTGTACCAACTCGTGAGATTTTCTTTTGCTCAGTTCCTGATATTCTAGTTATGATTTTCTACGAGTATACTTGGGTAATTGGTTTATGTAGTATGCTTCTAGTTGTGGAAGCGTTCTGCGGCGCGACTTTCCCGTGCAATTTATAGCCTTCCGAACGCGTACATAATTGTCGAGCAGTGGCCACCGAACTAACTGAGACAAGACTAATGATTTCTGCTAGCGAAATTATCCATAGTAATAAATGGTGCGACACGATCTGCTTTCACTGCGGATGAAATGGGTTGCGAATGTGAGCTTGTTTGAGCAAAGCTCGAACAACAGACCTGCGTCTAGAGTTTACCGCATCGCATTTGGTGTGTGCATTTTCCTTAAGCAGTTACTGCTATTATAAAATGTCTATCTTTAGAGAAAAGGAAGTTGTAGCAATAGCAATTTGCAACAAAGCGTGCAGCAAAAATGTCGCACAACTGAAAAATATATAAAAGGTCGTTTAGGTTGGAGTAAACAGAATAAAGCGGTCGATTTACGCGGAGTTGTCGCGAAAACATTGAAACACGAATTTAGCGAGACAATAATATTGCGAGCTTTATGAAGTATAATTTTAGATTTCATTGACAAACGCTGCCGACTGTTTGACACATATTACACCTGTAACCTTTGTAGCATAAAATGAGAGATGTTAAAGGTGCCTAATACAGTATATGGCAGGGTATACGTATAAGTAAAGTCACAATAATGAATGAGACATTTTAACCTTTCCATGGTATATAATTAAGTTGCTTCCGATGTATTTGCGGTATGAAACAAGCTTAGAACTTATATCAATGGATTTTAATCTATACTACCTAATATTATAGAACTGAAGAATTTGTTTGTTTGAACGTACTAATCTCACTAGTCTGATTTGAACTCTAAAATTATTTGAAAAAAAAGCCTTCATTACCCCCGATTATTAAGGAGGGCTACTTTTTAATCCTTTACTTACTCCAAAATACAGGAAACACTGTGTGAATCTAGTGCACTTATATGTAATTCAGGGTGTTAACGTACAATTTGCACCTGCAAATCGGGGCGATTAGCTAGTTATAAACATAATGGAATTGCAAATATTTCTGCAGCTGCATCCCAAGCGGATCTTCAAGAATACAAGATGTGAAATAGTATTTACGTCTCGTATCGTGGGCGTTGATAAACTGGCAAGACATTGCTATAAATAGACCGTTATGGGTGGCTGATCTGATTAAGCTTTACAATATCAGGTTCAACTGCAGAAAGTTATGTTTCCGTGAATTGATGTAACTGCAGATGACATACAACAATCAAATTGGAAATTAAGTTTACTTGTTACTCGTGTCTAAGATCGAGTCTTAGAAAAATAAATTTAAAATATAGTTAAAACTGCTTGACATTAAATGATACCTATACTTCAAGGCCGAAATTCTTTTGGACACTGTCAGGATATGGACTATTAAGCAAGGACCGTAATATCTGAGGTACCTGTGATGTTCAAAAGGGGATTTCTCTATTTGTGTCATAATATCTTATTCCTCTGCCTGCCTTGAATTTCCCGTTCTTAGCAAGTTTGGCTAGAAGAGATCGCTCATAACGACTTTGTGATTATAATGATAATGCATCTCAATACAAATACTAACTCTGTGTAGGAATGTACCTTACTTAACTGTCAATGATTCGCCTTGGTTGTCAGTTCTTGTTGATATCTTATGTACCTACAATGTATCGAATAAACGGTTAAAGAATCAAGGATTCAGTATAACAGAATCATGGCTCTACCTTCGTGATAAGGAAGGTTAACAATCGGCTGAAAGTGGCCCCAAATTCTAGTAATTGAATTGGCCGAGTCTCGGACGTTAGGGACCGTGGTAAGTTACCGTTAGGAGTTAGGAGAAGTTAGGAGACGGATAGGTCACAAGGCTCCAAAGTTAGGTTTAAACATGAATATTGTAAAGGTACAGGTATTGTTGAGATCGATACAGAAAACTATAGGTATGTTAAGGTATATTTAAGGACACATTCTGCTTTTACATGTTCGAAGAATCCATCCAAAGTTTGCCTGTTTTTTTTATAATATTCCCATAATTTTACTTCTTACTAAGAAAATTTGCTATTGCATTTGAAATTACCTATTTTCTAAATTTATTCATTTTATTTATTCGGAGCAACTAAAATTATACTCTGGTCTAGTTAAGTAATCTTAAACTAACAAACATAAACTCAAAACAAAATCAGCATCGTTGCCCACAGATTACTAAATAGTGTAAGTAAGTGACGTTTCAATAATAATATTATTGTGTATTGTTGATTTAAGATGAAACAGTGATATAAGCTAAATGTAAGCACCAATAATGTAAATATCCATTAAGCGACAATACCAACAATGGACTGGAAGGTGTGAAGTGTGAACGTTAATTGAATAATTCAACTAGTGCGCAATTCTGTACAATACCAGTGCAAGCAAGTATTGATGGTATTGTTTGTTGAGATTTAGCAAATATCCACTGAAAGGATCTACGGTATTGACAGCGTGAACAAGCCGGTGACATTTCCGCCTGCTTCGCGGAATCGGAGGGTTAGGAAATTACGTCACTGTGAATTCGTAATAACTGTGTATATTTGGATACCTTTTGTTTTTAGAAACGTACTCGTTTCTATACTAAGCTTACGTTAATTTTGTGGATACAATAGGCATTGCTAGCACTATTCATTGATACATTTGGGTAGTAACAATTAAAATTACTTAAAGTACCTCCAACGGGTCTATCGACTTAAATGTAGGTAATCGGAACTTACTCCACATACTGGCATTAATCAAAGTCAAAGGTAAAATCTTTATGGGAAATGGGTGGCGGTGGGGTTGCCGGAAACGTAGAAAATGCACTAGAAATGAAAGCGAAGGTAATAAGCGAGCAGGGAGCGACGAGACCTGCCTGGGGCTTAATGGAGGGCGCGTGGGTGGCAACCCAGACCAGGCCTGTTCACCACATCGACACTGACGCCCATATTCTAGAAACATCCATTAAGTCAAACAAGCTCCAACTAGGGGAAAACACGTCTATAATAGTATATGACATACTCAAGGCGATTTTATGGAAATGATCAAATGTTTTGAAGTACTCAACTGATTAGATAATAAGGCTCCTTGGAAGGATTCCTATCACGTGGCGAAAGAGAATTAGCACGTGGTCGACAATTTCGGCACTTATTGCAACGAATATTTATTAGTATGACAACGCGAATACAATTGGAACACAAATCAATCTATTAAAGTGCTAATTACCTACATGACTGGTTTTTCACTTTGCCCGCCAGACTGTCATACAAAATCGAGTGCACAAGTGCTTGGCATAGACGAGTGCGGAGCGGCGAAGCGAGTTTAATTGTGATTTCAATGGAGTGCAGCGCAATGAATCTGTTAATTTTCACACGAGTTAATTAGGCGAGAAGCGTTATTAATGACAGCACTAAAATATCACCACTCAATATGACACTTTCTCCGCGCAGTATGGAGTGTGTTGCATTACGTAGGGTATTAGTAGTGCCTGGTGTATCCGCTACGTGGATTAGCGGCATCGCGGCGTGTATAGGCGAAGGTCGCGGCATTGACCTCCAAGAACGGTACCGGAGCGATGGATCACCCCCGGCGAGAGGCACGCACGCTCAATGTCAAGAGCGATCTATTCTTATCTATATGTCTGTTATCTTGCGTCAGCGCCGCGTCACGGGGATCCCTATAAGCCGATACGGCTCCGCCCACGCGACCAAACATTAGAAATTAGCAGTTTATTAAAACAGCGTAGCAGCGTGACGTCGCGTCAGCGCTGCGGCGTCATCTCCAAAGCGATATGATAAACGAGAGGGGCCGAGGAGGGACTCTGGAATTAGAAACATGACGTTTGTTTGCAGATCAAGACATAAATTGCAAACATCCGCCAAGGCCCGGCGGGAATTGTAAAGCCACACTCCCGAGGAGACTTGGTCTAACATAAAATTTTAAAGAATTCTAGCGGAAAAATATCCATCAAATTGTTCTCTACAATCTAGGGCGCTATTGTGATGCTAGGGAGTACAACGCAAATATAATCCGTTTCCAATTTGGTTAATATAGGTAATACATTGGTAGTTGGTGATGGGAGGCGCCCCGTGCAGGGTTGGCTCGGCGGGGCTGCGCTGGCCGCGTGCCAAGCGCCGCCGCGTCGATACATCATCACTCCCGCGGTGCACATGCACGCCGACTGCCGCGCTGCCAACCGACACCAGACATCACTCGCTCAATCTCAACTCTGTTACATTGCTCACTAGAACCAAAACGCCAGGAAACTATGAAAGCAAACGCAAAATCAAGTTTGTTCTTTGGCAAATTAGAGAAAAGGCCCGCTCCGCCTTTTGATGTTTAAACGTCGAGGATGCAATATTTGCGGATGTTATAACGCAGTTCAGGCCGAAATGCAATAACGTTTATCTTTGAAATTGGCAAAGGATAGGGTAATGTCGGGTAATGAAATGCAGATTAGGATCTGAACGATGGAATGAAAAGAAATATGTTAAGTATATGTGGAAGCCGCGCCGATGGAAATTCTCGGCATTCCACGACAGGTATAATGGAAAATTACGCTGACGTATTACTGAGACGTAGAGTTCACCTGCCGTGTTTGGGCGGACGTAATAGCTCTGTATAATGCAGCGCATACCTCGGCCGGTCAATACGTACAAAAATGATGCATAGTTTAATGACTAATGCAACCGTTCATACGAAATTCACCGCACCTTTTATTACCGAGTGTTCCGTTATGCCATTTTCTCGGTATTTTAGCAAATGAAACGTTTATGCTTACATAAAACGATTTAACACTCATTCATTTCAATTAATATTTACATATAACATTCACTAAGACGTCATAAACAGTTTATAGCGTACCTAAAACGACAATAAATAATTTTGTGAATGATAAATATTTACTAAAAGTGAGGCGTTGGTTGGAAGTAATTACCGTCTTATTCATAATATATCTGCTTAGACTTTTGATTAACAAGCTCTTCTTTCTCATTTTTGCACACGTATATAGAATTCGTCCCAAATAGCATTGCTGAGTGAAGCTCGCTGTCGCGACTCCGGTTTAGTCTGTCCTGTTGTCGGTATTTCTAGTCATCAGATGGTATTTGTATTGTGTCAGCGCATAGGTACGCGCAGCATTCGGTCCAAAGATAGCTCGAGTGGATGAAAGCGGACTGCTGACTGGGAAGGGTATGCTGAGATTTCAGGCAAGCGCTCGCCATTGCCACGGTCTAGTGCGGTGCGACTGATGAATGTCTATCAATAACTTGCTCACTTGCTTTTCAATCTATATTTGGATTGCTGGAGTGGAGATGTATCGCTTTTGTCCAGGCATATCCTACTACTATTATAAAGGCGAAAGTTTGTAAGTATGGATGTATGGATGTTTGTTACTCTTTCAGGCGAAAACTACTGAACCGATTTAAATGAAATTTGGTACACAGAATCTCTAGAGCCTGAAAAATAACATAGGCTACTTTTTACCGCGGGAAAACGTCATTCCGCGGGAAAATCCATTATAACGCGGGTAACACCGCGGGACACAGCTAGTATCAAATAGACCAAGGGAAACTAATCGCAACCAGTACTTATTATGTGCATTTAGGCATTCCAATTAAACGCCAATTGTACTCAACAGAAAACAAATTATGGGTAATAATATCTAGCCCCTTGGTAAGCTCTAAGCTTGTGTTACCTCATGCGCCGCAAGCGGACCTTCCCCGACCGCGCCGCCAATACATAATAATTCCTTGTGAGATTTACTTATTCGAGTTTCAGAATTAACATTTTCTACATCAACCCTTATCTTCTGCATCAGATTTTATGTCTCCTGGAATAATTTCCTGTCCCTTATGGGGGGTATAAAATGAAATGGCTTAACAGCAAGTTCTGAGTCAGATGTGATAACTAAGTTTTATTAACATAAAAATGGTTTCAGGGATACGATAGACGGCCTCATTCTGTTCAGAGTCTTAAGCTGACAGATATCACACCGAACATTTGTATCAGTATCTTGCAAACTAAGTACCATCATTTAAAAATATTTTAAATATTTTACTGCTTTCAATTAAATTCACAATCAATGTTTGGCGTAATGCGGGGGCTTTCCCCCGTCAGTGTTAAAAGTTTTCAAAGTTTTCTTTAACTTTGATTTGCAATTCTTGAGGTTCACAAGTGGCAAATTATACTTTTAAAGTTCTGAAATTTAAGCCGCAACGTTGTTGGGATACTTTTACAAAGAACAGAATTTTGTCTCGACAAAAGGACCTGAGTGAACTCGAATCATATAGGTGAAGAAAATTATCCGCTAATCGTTTTTGTATTATGTCATTGAGCTTGTTCTAGTTCATTTGCGATAACTTTACTGTCAGTTTGGGCCCGAATGAACTGGAACTTGTCAGAGCCTGTGACGTCGGGCACTACAGCTGTAGCAGCACCCACGTGACCATGTTTACCGGCTGTCGCGGAACACCCACCATTTCAACAATTACGACGATATTTCCTGTCTCTGTAAACAGGATATGTTTGTTTTGGCACGAAGTCACAATTTTTTTAGGATATTTGCCTACTCTGTCGCTTTTCAAATGAAACTTCTGGATATATCTCGTAATGTCAGTCAGTGGGTTAGGTTAGTGGAATAGTTTGTGTGGGAAAGTGCCATTTGTTTCAGTATGAAGTTATATAATGAGGTTGAATGTTCATTGATTATAAATAAAACTTAATATTTCAGGACTAATCACACAGCATCACCTAACCCCAAACTAAGCAGAGCTTGTGCTATTATGGGTGTTAGGTGACTGATATACTACATAGTATATTTTTTTGCGAGAATTGCGAGGAATTCATTGAGGCCCTGTAGTTCCGCGTATCAGAATGTAGATTGACCGTGTTGTGTTAGGTTTTACGGCGCGATATTGCTACGTGCCATTGTTTGTCGATTTATACATTTCTGACGTATACCTGAGCTTGTGCAGGTCGGTGGTTCGTAGGGCATATAGTTAGTTGTCTACACGACGAGGAAAGTTATTTTATGTGAATACAATAATCAGTATTATGGCCTGTACAAACGTGCAATAAGAAATGTTTTATAAATATCTATATACTTTTAACGAAACATCAATGGCTATACACATACATGTTTGCATTAAAATCGTTCATTAATCCCTTAGGTCAGCCTATGTACCTATAGGTCTAAAGTACAAAACTGACACCAGCCCACTGTAAGCTAAAATTCTTGAACAAAGATAGCTAAAGGATGAAAAAAAAGCGTTACTTGTCAGTACACGTGTTTATTAATTTTGCAAAGAAATACCGGTAGAAGCAAACTGTTTCACATCGCAGAATGTTCGGCTCCATTGGAGATGGCGTGTTTCAGCCATGTCCAATGGAACTATATTTATAAAGCAAATTATCCTGCATTGTTAAAACATTAATTTTTATGTAGAAAATTCTTCTTGTTGGTGGTAGGCAGTGATACTCAAAATAGCAGGTTTTGTGAGATCTCTGACCTCATAATTCGATAAATGACGAAGTTCTCTTTACCGACTTTGGGTACCTGTCTCTCGATTCATGATTCTACTATTGTTGAACAAACAAAAGCAATGCAAACAAATTAATTAGCAACTGTGTAATTAGTATATTGGCGGTAATGAGCCGCAATATTCGCTGGCGTGCGATGCTTTTTGTGCTGGAACGAATTAATGAACCAATTCGCCTAAATTGGTAATCACTTACCACTAAAATCGCTAATAGTTGATTAGAAAACCTTCTAATCGTTTAAGACACGCTAACTATTATTATTGAAGACATTTTTTACGCAGAATTGTATAGCTACTTTGAAGGTAAATTTATTTGTCTCTCCTGAAATTCTGCAAACCACGCTCACCATTAAGTAGACTGTATAGTGTGATCATTATGGGAAATCCCAAGCCTGACTTCTGAAAGGCAGATATCCGGTCATTATGAGTTGGATTTTAAACAACAAAGAATGCATTGATTCCATTGTCATTTTTCTCGATAAGCAGGCTTGTCTGGGAAAAAATGTTTGCCATGAAAATTGGATTGGGTTGCTGAGCTTCGCCGCTAGGGGCCGCTTTGTGCCGGGTTTGTCGTCCCCTCCAAGGCTTTGTTGCCTCTACCGATAGATCTTCAACATGATTGATACACATGAACAAATCTGGCTGCTACAAACTATGGCATCATTCGACCGTCGCAAATTTAGTGGGACCCTAGTCTTAAGCAGTGCTCAGTACAAAGATCTGAATCTTTAACTAATTAGAGAGGCGTTTCTGTCAATAGATTTAAAAAGGTCACTGGAAGGTGATAAGCGGGTATAATTAGCTGGCGTCCAGGATTGATCTGTCCACGTGCTGCGTAGGTAGGTAGGTATCGGGCATTCGATCCGGTCGCAATAGCACACACGCGATTGCACCGCGAACAATATACTCACTTGCGTCTGGGATCGTGTTACATTCGTAAATAACTGACGTAGAGATTCAACATAACTCGATCAAATATTGGGTATTATTCAGTTGGAGATGAATGGTTATTAAAATTGTTTCTAAAATAAGTTTGCGGGACCTGGATGGGATGTTTTATGATGCTGGTAACAGATGTTAGTCATAATTTGCAGGCCTAAGTAAAGTCGACTAGTTAATTAAAATTTTCAACGCGCTCGGGTCAGGTTACGTGCATTACGACGAAATACACACTGATGTCATCAAGTCGTTTCTTTGTAATTGCTCGAGGTGTTTGCAAACCTGACTGTAGAATAATTATAGCAGGGCGTTGGCGACAACAGCTACATAAATCAGGGCATCGGGACTCCCGCCCTGCTTGGCCACGGTAGGCGCTTGCAATGCCTTAATGGAGTCGGCAAACTTGCTCATTTAAGCACACCACACACAGGGAAAAATAACATTTTGAAAAGGTAATTTTGAGAATTAATCCCGTTTGTGATAAAGTTGAAAAGATAATAAACGTACTGTAAATTGTATCGATGTTTTATTATTGAGCCATCACTAGAAGCTGCCGCACCGTAGATATAAGGGGGAAACTAATTTTATATTTTGTTAGCATTTAAATAAAAAACAGTACACCAACCACTTACATACATACATTTGAGCACCACATTAAAATATTGATTGGTGCTCAAATGAGAATAAGACCATACGGTGCTCAATGCCCATAAAAAAATTATGCTCAAATTGGATATACTTCATTATGGGACACACGGGCCACTGTCAAATTTTGACGATGTATTTTTGGGACAGACAGGCTGTAATATTTTGTTGACTATTATTGTGTGATTGCCCAAAATATAGTCAGAACAGTACAGAAAAGACAGGGGTTAAAGAAGTTGCCGTTTGTCGTTCTGTAGAACTTGTTGATGGCAAATAAATTGTTATTTCACGGTTTAAAGCCAGCGATAAAAGAAAACATAACCGCCCTCGCACTGCTATTCCAGGAACAGAGAATCTAATCTAATGCAGAGCAATGTAGGTCAACAGGATCAAGTTTATACACGGTACCGCACGCTTCTTGTATGTTAGTTGTGTTATCCAATAAATACGCACTGCAGCAGATACCAGATTCAAAAGTGGTCGATTAAAGGTACCGGAATAACGATTGTGATTTAAATGCAGATTCGGTTCTCCACGGTACATTACCCAGCGGGGACGTCGTTCGCCTCAGGCAATCAGCAGTAACATTATCACACATTCTCCTTGCACTTATGTAAGTATGTGACGCAAGTGAGGTGAATGACTCGTGCGATATCGTGCTAGGGCGGTGCTGTGATACCGCCTCATGGATTCTAATGCGAACTGTTTAGAGCGTCGCAAGGGCACTATGACGTGACCTATAAATAATAAGTCCTGGTAGTTGACAGGATTTTTTTGTTCCATTTGGATCTGGGGTCATTGCTTAGTTTAGGGCACTGTTCTACTGATAATTTTCTTCGTTTATGAATCATGATCTTGTTGCTCGATGCGTTATCTTTCAGTCCTTTGTTAAAGTTAATGGATGAAAGATGAGATGCGAAATAGTTGTGATGGTTTTGTGTACCTATAGTTATTTTCATCACTGACGGTATTGCACATAATTTCATTGATATTATAAATAAGTAAAACTTCATGTCTTGACAATACGTGATCAGCAACAAATAGTCGACATTTCAAACAAAACAATATAACATGAGAAGATGTTTTTAAAAATCACGAGCCTCAAAGCTTTTGCAAAACTTACAAAACGCTAATGGATGTGAGAGAATTCCATGAAATTGTAATGGTCAGACGTGACCGCACCGTGTCATAGACAGAAGTGCCCACCGCGCGCGTATGTGCGCAACTGTTACAGATCATGACGTCAATACGCGTCGTTTAATTGCATTCGTGCTCAAAACATGCCAATCGCATAATACCTTTATAGGTATTATGCGATTCGCATGTACCAAATGTAGTCTCAGCAAACATTAGACAAAAAGACCAATCTACTTAGGATGATACATAATCTGAGAGCTACGTCCAGAGCATCGTCTGATATAATCGGCTTAAAGTCCTTTCGAAACCTCGGCTACAAGCTTTCACAGTCGCACGGCGCAGGGGATTAAAGCAAATAATAAACAACAAAATTACAAGCTATACCTACTCATAATAACAAGAGTGGAAGTTACTAATTAGGAGACATAACAAGTTCCTAGGTATTAAAGTAGACCGTTATAAAGGCATCTACAATATTAACATGAAAACATGGTGCAATAATTCATAAGTTAAAGCTGACATGTTCAGTTTGTTAAGAAAGTTGTGAATCTACTTACTGTTGCAGCTTAAGAATGCAAAATAATATAATATGGATATTCACATACATATAGATTTAAGAAACAAATACTTGAGATAAATAAGCAGGCACTCAAATATATTTTGAAATGTTAGGTTTAATTAATATAGCTTATAAATATTCTTTATTACCGTTAAATCACGATTAGGCAACGCCTAATTTTTGTAAACGAATCCGACACAGGTCAAATATCATGAATCATTGCTTATTGTCGAGAGATTACTTCGTCGAGTACTCGAGATAAGTTTTGGTAAAGAAGTAGTCGTTGCTTCTTCATTATTGAAGGACGGCGGTTCTCTCTCGAAAGTTTGCCACATCCAGGGCTAGCCTGAATAGGTCTTCTGCCATCTTTGTGCCCATCCCGTGTGGAAAGTTAGCCATATTTATAGTTCAATCACTTTTTAAATAGAAGTGTAAAGACGACTATCCAGTGCGATGATGAATCCAACAAGATACAGATCAGCGGAAACGGTTAGAAAGTCGCCATATCGCCAGTTATTGCTTTTCCTCAAACAGATTGACGTTAAGCTTCGACAATAATATAATAACACCAACGCGCTGTGAACGATAATCAGTTCTCGGAATAATATTGCAATGGAAATTGTATCTTATCTATTTAAGTGAAAGCGAGATATTCGCATACGTAGAGATAAGCTTCAGATGCCAACAGTGATATTGTGAATCAGAAATGCAATATCCGCGATTGTACTTTTGACACTGGCGCGAGGTTTGCGTGTTACAAACAGATAGGAGAGGCGAATGATTGAATAAGTTGAATCTAATATAATCCTGTTTGATCTAGAAGATCTGCGAAGCGAGTAATTGAAATGGAAACTCAAATGAACTTCTGGTCTACACTACAGCCAATACTCCTATTGGCTGTAGTGTAGACCAGACGTTCATTTGAAGTCCAGTTTTTCCAGTTTTCATATGATCGTCTTCGATGATGATGATAGATATTCTGTGAAATAATCGGATTACAAATGAGTTCGTAACTCATCAACTAGAACATTTATGAGCAACAGTGATATTTCTGTTATTTTTTTAAAGAAAAACAAGACTTATGTTGGAGTAAGGGTTAAACGGTTTAATTAAACACAAAGACTAACAAATAAATATTTTCAAGTTTATAAACAAAAATAAGCTTCTAGAAGCTTAATCTTTGATCTAGTGCAAAAAAAGCGATGCGACCAGATAAGACAAAATTTATTTTCTATTTATGTTTAAGTACTTACCTATGTTCAATTTTTTCTTGTTTTTTGTATATTATTTCGCCGTTTTTAAGATTTGTAAAATCAAACAATGGAAATAAATGATCTTGTATCTACTACGAAGGATTCAAAGAATCGCTACTCCGGACCACAATGCTACTTTCGACAACATCAACATTGCTTCACGTAAACGCAGTTCCGAGGGTGGTGACAAGTTACGACCAAAGTTTACCACCGAAGACTATCCTCAGTCGACTATATCGATCCCAAACCTATATCCAATCAATAAATAAGCTGAGTTTTAAGTTCGGTTACTGCTAACATATATACAGTAAACTGAATGACTAATATGAAATTGGATACGAGCTATTAAAGTCTACAAGGGAAGGAAAAAGTCAATGCTTGTCCTGACTAAACTACGGTATTGACACTACCTATTCAAAATGAAAATGACGTTCTATCACAACTAATCATAATCATCAGGATTGATCAGGGAACATCAACTTGTGATTTATGTCCGATTAAAGTAGTCTAAAGTCAGAACAAAACGGACCGTTATTTTCGCTTACAGTAACCATTGACGGTTCGTTGATGAGGGAACGTGGGGCGTGTCACGTATCTCTGCGCGTCCCGGATGCGTCATTTGTCACTATCACAGACTGTAGTCTACAGCCGAGGGGTGAATGGTAGGCGCGTACGCTTTAGGGTACGCGAATCCCGCGAATGTAAAAAAGAAAGATACATTATTTTACAATCGTCTAACTAATTATCTAATAATTTTTGGTAATAATTTCGGCTGGCATCCGCCTGAATTCACTGTGAGCCCGCGGGATTCACCAGGTCGTCAGTCCATCGAGTTGGTGGACGTACAGGCTTACAGAGCGTTTTTAGAGAATGGATGAAAGCATACTTCGCGCTGTATAGACAACAGCAAAAGTAGGTTATCAAAATCAAAGCTTCAGAACATCTTCAAGCGCGACGTGTCAGATGTAACAAGTAATACCAAAGTGACAGTTCTAAATGTAGTTTTAACTAGTGAAAAGTAAATGATCATAACAACACCGAGGTTCAAAATAAATGTTATCACATGTTTATGATACGTTATTTGTTTCTTTACTTATAATAAACAAAAATAGTCAGTAGCTTTTGACGTAATTGAATAATTTTGGGACCCTATTTCATCAGTTTTTTTTGCTGTCGACTGGTAGCGGCATTGTGAATTCACTAATGATGAATCGAATACGAATAAACTTACTGAATATCGCTAAGGGGGTCGTATCATGGGAGCGACTACATACAATACGTCGCAAGGGAAACTTTATGAAAGTTCATCGCCAAAGGAGTAGAGCACACATAGTCGATACTTGTCAAGTTGTAGCAGTTACGCGCTGTCAGCAAGTTTGGCGAGTGACAGATGGCCGCAACTTGGGTCAGCAGATCGGCCGCGGCATGCATAATTCAACGGAATCCGGGAGTTTTACTGGCAGTATCGAGGTTGAAAGAACCCATCAGGATGGGTAATTTAGAAATATATCGATATTTAAATAAAAATATAAAATTACGATTCCCTCAGAGGCGCAGTAGGCGAAGTTCCGCTCGTGGTGCAAGGGTTATCAATATTCTCTTGCCCTGGGTATTAAATTTAATTAAAAATTGAGGTATATAATGTATGTTTCGTTATAACCGCAGTATCTCAATATCAAGTGTATCAGACATCATTCACTCGTAACACGATGCTCGATGTTGTGTAGATTTTCCAGTAAATATTACGTTTTTTTCAGTTTAATTTCAGAAGATATGTGACTAGAATAATACCTTTATTTGATCATTACTATCAATCAATAAAATACCTGCATTTTTTTTATTACCTTCCATATAGTACTAAGTAGTCTAAAAAAACTTTCCACAGTCGACACGTGTTGCGCTAAACTACGGGAATTACGGAGCGAGTGATCAAAAGATATGATTAATGATTCACGTCAACCGCTCTAATGAAACGTTAGCGCTGCGCCGGCGCCGGCGTCGCGCCGTTCTTGCGCATGGCAAGGGGAAAACGGCGTACTTTAAATGTTACGATATCTTTAGTAGAAGGAAAATGGATAGACGGCCATAGTGTTTATAGAGTATGGCTTTGTTTTACCGAATGCATTTACCGATTAGACGAGCAACAGCTCACGGTGTAAAATAAATTTCCTAGGATAAACACATCGCAAGATCTTCTTTGTAAGCTCAGAGCCACGGTAATATTATCTAACTAAAGTATTACAGTGTCTAAGCTTAGTAAAAATGTAGGCTATCTTAACGTTTAAATTTACTTAAACCTTTCAACCGTTTAAGTCTGAAGGAGTTTTTTTTTTGTTTTTTATGATCGATAAGCCTTCATTTGACCACAATCTTACCTGATGTAAAGTGACGATGTGGTCTAAGATGGGACATGAAGACCTAGAAGGTGGCTTCTCCGGGCCACATTACGAAACACGAAAAAATCGCTTCACGCACTGGCCCAGCCCGGAGGGTGGTGACAAGCCGCGGCCAAAGCCTACCACCAGAGACTGTTCTTAGCACCACCCGGAGGTCACGTGTAAGGATTCAGAGGGTTACCACTTACGGACGTGAACAGACAAAACCTATTAATTACTTAATAGTAAGTTAAAAACATACATACGAGTACATTAATACAACCAACAAACTTTCACGTTTATAATTGTACTAAGATGATTTCTTAACCAAAAACATGGGTTATTTTGGACTAGTGCTTCCCAAAAGTAGATCAATTATCTCAACTAAATCAGCCGTATGCAGAGATATGAAGTCGTCGATACGTCTGAACTCCTAATACTTACGTACAACAGTTATTCAACCCAGCAATTAAATTTTCAGTAATTATAATTAGGTGCTCCGTGTAAAAAAAAACATTGTGCAATTTAGTGTGAGTTTAACAATATAATGACCGGATTTGAGCATCACGGCGTGACAGTAGCTGCTACTTACCTAATTAATAAATAACCTCACTTTTTGCTCACTTAAGAATTAAGGATAAACCTAATTTTTGTTAGACTTGCAATACTTTGCTTTTTTTTTAAAATACACAGCTATGAGTGGAAGGAAACGTCAAAATATACAGGTGAACCTAACGATTAGTTTTCCATTACTTAGTAGACTCAGTAGGTAGTATGTTTCTGTAAATTGAGAACCGGTTTTATTGTACTCACAGTAAGCCTACATAAATTCAAATCTGACTCGGACGACCGGAGCCTCGTCGATAAACTTCACGTATAAGAATGTTTACACAGCAAAGTTAGCCTTCCTAATACGGGTATTTTAACCGTGTCCATTAAGCGAGTAATCTCCAAAGTTTGCTCTCCATAAAGAAAGTATTTTTCGATCCAATATAGAAAATTCTACAATACAGCTCATTAAAAAGAACGAACGTCGACCGATAGCCCATACACATAGCACACACAGTTAATCCTATGAATCACCCGAAGCACCGAGGCACGGGCGTTCGGGGTCGCCTGATGAATCACTGCCTATTAACACAGTCGCCATCATCCGCCCAGTCTTTTCCAGCAAAAAATACTAAGAAGAATAAGAAATAATAGTAAAAGTCACTAAGAACCTCACTAGATAAGTAACAAATGATTCTAAAGAAAATAAACAAGAAAATTTACCGATCGCGTGCCCGAGTAATATTAAAACTCGCGGAGAATCACGAATAATTAAAAGTAGGATGGTACGCGGCGACATTTTTAGAGATAAATCCAATTAGTCGGTTATGACTGCGGAATTGAGAATGACGTTGAAATATCCCAAAGGAATTTTTGTCATATTGAAGCGAATCGTACGCAATTTCATGAATTCGAGAGCAGATTTAAAGTAATCTGATGTTCCCGAATTATTCCGAAAAAAAATCGATCGTTTCATATGAGTAGAAGAAAATCGAGTAGGCGCCACAAAGTAAGCTGTAACAGCATTTTCTATGAATCACGGCGACACATTAACTGACTGTAAACGAGCTAGCATTCTTCGCGCGTTCGTGCTGCCGATGACTATTTAATGGATACTATACTTAGGATACGATTAAAATACTCGAATATAGAAACCACAGGCTAAAAATAAACAACAGTACTACTTAAAAGGGTAAGTAAAGTTAATTTTTCGCAAATGCCAACGGATAGGGAACCGGTACCATACAGATCAAAGCAAAATTGGAAATCTGATACGGTTAAAATAACAAAGCTCTTTTCTGAAATCGAATAGAAACAAACATGGTTATAATGATGCAAAGTTTACATCTTTGAATGGAAACTCTTGTCCGGGGGGTTAAAAATAATAATTAGAAAGTCAAAAATGACGTCCCAACCTCCCCAAGGCCAAGCAAAAACCAAGGGCCTCCCTTGGTTTTTGCAGGTAAAGGTCAGCGGATAAAAGGCGAGTCCGCGCTAACAAGCGGAACATCAACAAGCGACGACAAAAAGCTAGACCACACGGCGAGGTGTTTGCACTCGGACATTTAGATCGCTAATGAGGTCGCGGGCAAAAACTCCGACATGCAATGTTTTTGCCACAGGTTGTGGGTACATCATAAGGTCTTTAACCACACGAATTATGTTAAGCAGTTTTATAAGGTTTAAAGTATCACGATACAGTGATAGGTAGGTACAGCGGTGTCGGATCGCAAGCTACATGTGTCATGATCTCGGCGAGGTGGAAGGCTGAGGGATAAATTGTAGCTCAGGCAGGCAGATATGGCGACACGCTATAAATAACGAGCAGAATGAGCCGAGGCTACAAATCACCCGGCGACTTCATTAGGATCCGCCTGCATATTTCGCTCATTACTTGGAGAAGGGTTACTGTTTTTCGTGACGCATAAATTTGTGAAATTTGCAAGGGTTTACAAGTTGGTTGTAAAGCAAGTTTGCGATTGTTTTATGCTAGATAGTGGAATAGCGTGTACGGTGTAGAGACGCAACTGCGAGCCGTGGACCGGGACGAAATTTTATCGCGCGGATGGTGCTTAAATCATTCCTTTGTCGACGATCGCACCCTCATCGATAAATTACACACAAGAAAACCTGTGTCGGAATGTGTTTACCAACTATTCGCGTTGTATTTATTCTGCGGGGAGCTTTGTTGAAATTCAAATAAGATTTAGCAAACTGACTATGCATGTAGAAATACTCTTGTTTCTTTTCAGTATATGATCACGTCTTTTTGCTCAATAATTATAAATGAAACAGCAGATGTAAATTGTACATAAATCAAGGCGTACAATGTCGTAACATTATGGCCCAAGACAAAGGCTTTTGAAACAATTCAGCGAGGCATAATTGGGCCAACAGAAGCTTTTCGCAGCCGGTACGTGTTCATAGCTGAGTCGACGCGATGAATGGATCTGATGAACTTTCACTTTCGAGCGTTAACGCCCCGTCTGTCTGTCTGAGGCGTGCTAGACAAGAGGTGATTTATTATACCGTGGTACTTGATCATAACCAGACAAATATAAGGAAATGGATAAGAACTATCACAAGCATTTTGAATTCTGTCTTTTGATTTCTGTCTTGATTGCTTAGTAAGAACTTTTAAGTGTATAGCTTAACACTTTCTGCATGACACTATATTGTTGCATGAAAAGACGGCAATAATCAAAACTGATTCTTCTTGCATTTGGATTCCTATGGAGAATCCTGCACTGTTGTAATTATATCACTTACTCAAAATACCTTTATCTACCGTTATATCAGAGTATCATAAATATTACTTCAACATGTTGTTCTTATTCGTCAAACAAAAGAACACAGTTACCTTATTGGACTATTGAATACTGAACGTCCTTGACTTGGGCCATAAAAGATACTGTTTAAAATTCCAGCCCACGGTGCAATTTGCACCGACAAGCTCGCCAATTTATCCTCACTGGACCGGATCAGCACAAGCCTATCTTTGTCACTATACAACTTGCATCCAGGGATGCTACTTGCCATTTCGCCTAATCAATAGGTACGCCGTAATCAATAGGTATAAAAGCCGTGTTGGCTAAGTGGGAGGACACTCGACTTTCATTCCGAAGGTCGTGGGTTCAAACCCCGCCTCGCACCTCTGGATTTTTCTTCTTGAGAAATTTATGTGCGCTGTAAACACGTGCTTTAACGGTGAAGGCAAACATCGTGAGGAAACCGGCATGTTCTGAGAACTTTAAAGAGTATGAAGGATATGTGACATTCACCAACCCGCACTTGGCCAGCGTGGTGAATTAAGGCCTAATCTCTCTCGTCAAGAGAGAAGTCCTTGTGTCCCAGCAGTGGGAATGTTAATAGGGTGATGATGATGATGATGATAGGTACGCACACATATGTCTTTTGTTTTACGACAGCCTTGCACACTACTTTGTTGTCTATTTAACCAACAAAACACGCAAGCTAAAGTTCTCCTTTGGATCAATTGCTTTTCCCGAGAGTAGCTTCTCTAACTGCTTTGTGTCGATATTCATGCACTGCAATTTGGTTTAATAATTCTCTGCCAAATTGAAGGTGGTTTCGGTTATGCAATGCATTTCAGTACCAACACAAATGCGTCGAATTGAATATGAATTAAAATGAAAAAGTCAACAATCAATCAATGTAGCGTCGGACAAGTCTAGAATATTAAGAACGGATAGGCGCATCGATGCGCACCACTACTCATTTTCAATGTCAAACAGGGAATAGTTTTAGAGTAATAATGTATGGATGGATTGACAGGCCGACAAAGCTAGTACTCGTAAATGTTAGCGAAATCTATTCACATTGTAAACTATTAAGTGCGTATCTAAGAGGAAGGTAAGTTCCAGAGCGTCGCATCCAGAGCCTCTTCGCTGGCAGCTCGCCAAACCCTCACGCTTCACTTTCGCATACTTCAGATCAATACTTCAAGCACTAAGAGGCAGGCACTCCGCAGGCTACGATTCTCGTTATACCGCTCGGAATAGTTTTACGATATCCCTCGTTAAACTCTCCGCATATCATTCCGAGCATTCCCTCTCACGCGAACCTTCAATTGAATATGGCATTTGTTTTCTATCGGTGGGTTCGGTTTGACCTTTGCGGCAGCTTCGGCTTCCTCATAGCCGCGTGACGCAACTGGCCCAGAGATCAATGCACCCGCTGCGTTCCTGAGTCATGCCTTTCTCTCGTCTGGGGGGCGTCTGGCGACGCGGCCTCGGCTACCACGCTCCATTGACCAGATACGGAATTAGGTAACCCATGTAGAAGGTACGACCTATTTATACCACTAACTGCGTAGATGTTGCTCAAATCGATTTCTGTTGTAATGGATTCAGAGTTCATTCTAGTGACAGCACAAGTTCAATTATAACTAGGGCAGTAGAAGACGGCTGCGTGACTTTGACAAATGTCAACATTTGTTGGAAACATTCCACGTTATCGCAGAAAGTAAATTCTTATGAGAATATACATAAAAACTACATATGCTCAGTAATTAGCCCATCTTTACGAGTTACAGCGCGGCCAACTCGCAGTGACATTTCAGTGAGGTGTGTCGCAATCCGCGGCTCGCAAACAATCATGTTATTTTCACGACGCGACGACTCGTGTATAACACCTTTCAGGCGAAAATACTACACTGACTAATTATAATGACTATTATTAGGAGGGGAAACTTTTAATAGCGCTTAATTATTGATAAAATAATTACTTTAGTACTTACCTGACTGTTGCGTAAATGTTTGGCTGAGGTAGGTATACATTTTAAACAGCATTATACTACCATGTTTAAATTTTAAACAGCAATCGAAGGCTCACTTAAAACATTAACCTTTAAATGCTTAAAAGCTATTAAATATGCCAACAAATCCCATTTCACAAGATTTTCATGTATCGATTGCAAATACTTCAAATAATAGATTTTTGCATCGGAATAGTCCGCTTCAAAGCTTCGTATTTCCAATGTAGTCCAGTTGCAAAGTCGACGAAGCGTCTCCTTCGCCCTTTTCACAGAACATCGTCAGACCGCTCGTGTTTCTTCATAATCCTCGATTGTCACATCAATTAAATGAGAAATCCGACGCTGCGCCGATGTTTTCAATACACTCCATAAATTTGCTTTCTCAGAAGCGAAGTATTTAACTTTCCAAAGCGGTACCGTAATATACAAAGTCCGTTTAATTGAGCCTGTAATTAGATCTCACTTGTGATTGTTATCTGGAGGTGATAAACCAACGCGTCGATGGCTGGTCCTGTCCGAAGCGGGATCCGTTGACGGGAACCAGTTCCTAACGTTATAAATGGAGTGCTGTTACACTAATCTAGATACATCTCATGCGAGCTGGATAATCTTTTTGAAAAGTCGGTTTATGCGGAGAACGGCAGCTCAAAGAAGGCAACAATGGAATGTGGATTCTTCGAAGAAATTAATACCCTTCTTTATGATCCGATATTACGTCGTAAACGGTATACTTAACAAATATGAGGTTACGTAGTGGCCGCGTCGAATCGGCGCGAACCCTCTAATCCGAGAGGTCGCCGGGGCGTTGTTTGAACGAGTAATGGGTTCTCAGATTACCTAGTAACTACTTAGGCACTACATTGGACCTGAGTTGCCGATCTAATTACAGTTGTACTACATTAGCACGACACTGTGACGGAGGGAATTGAGTGCAGCTATTAGTAGATCAATAACAGCCAAACTAGGAACCAATGTACTAGTTCCATTAAGGCTAGGTACTTAGCTTAGGTAGCTAGGATCTATCCGTATATAGTAATAATAAGGATCAGTATAAAGCTCATTCCGTTTCTATAGATATTCCTCGTTCCAATGCAAATCTTTTTTTCCCCCTTGGGCGGTAGGTGCATAAACATCTTTTGCATGGTGCTCTATCTTAAATATTCTGTATAAATTCAAAAGCAGTTTTATATTGCAAAATCAATGCACTTTAATGATAATTAGTTAAATACACTTGCCTGGATATATCAACTCCCTACATTCACCTCTGGGCCACTGAGCTACAACACTTTTTATTTTTCTGCAAATCACTACAATACAAGATGGAGGACATAAAAAACACAATGGGACTTATGATGAAAAATTTTACCAGAGACATGGCCAAATTTCAAGGTGAGTTGGATAAGCAAACTATAACTGAAAGTCATTCACCAACCATCACGGGTCTGGCCTCAGAATTCAGTGCTTTTAGAATATTCACTATTCAAGCACTGCAAGCACTTCAAAGTCACATTGAATCACTTAGCAATATAGTTGATCAAGTTGAAATGGACAGCCGTCGCAACATTCTACTATTGCATGGTGTGCCAGAGGAGAAATCTGAAGACACTTCAGCAGTGATCACCAAAGCTGTGCATGATTACTTGAAGATTTCTGATTTCAAAGCCTGTGATATCAGTAGATGTCATAGGATGGGTCGCCTGACTTCAGCTGCTAGACCACGTCCGATACTTTTCAAGCTGCATCTGGGTCAACTACGCAAAAAGCTCTGGGCTGCCAAAACAAATCTAAAAGGCTCCGGTATAACTGTGTCCGAGTTTTTGACCAAGCAACGTCATGATACTTTTATGGCGGCGCGTGAAAAATTCGGCGTAGCGAAGTGCTGGACTTGGGAAGGTTCAATTTATGTTCTTAGCCCTGATGGCAAAAGGCATCGGCTGAATTCTTGTAAGGACGTCCATGGTATATCTCTTCCTAAATGCGTGGTCAGTCCTAAGCAAACCTCTTCTAAGCCAGCGGCACAAATACCGGCGCCGGCACAGCCACCCAAGACTCGAAAGGCTATGGCGTCTGCAGCTGCCGCTAAGAGGTAACTTCGTAGCGGTTCATCGGTATCCATGACGTCATTTCTTCGACTCTTTTTTTGATGTTTTTACTAAATTTTGCACTTGAGGGTTGTTGTTGTTTTGACAAATCAAAATAATAATACCATACCCATGACTTGTTTTCTTCTTCTTCTTTTATTTGATGGCGTATAGTGACATTTAATTCATAGTGACAGTGACGTTCCATTGCTTTTATTGTGTTTTACGTTTCGCTATACATTGAAGTTGCATATTTTCAAGGTGTATTTATATTATGTAATTTTATGAAAGTAGCGGTAGTGTTCGCCTGTTAATATTGGTGATATTTTTTTGATCATTTTTTTTTTTGTATAAGATAATGTATATCCAGCAGGTGTTATTATTAATATTATTGATTGAGAAGTTTTTTTTTTTGTAGGATTTTATTTTATTTGTTTTTCTGTTTGCTTTCTTTTTGTTTTTGTTTTAGTTACTATTGCCTTTACACTTAATATAACTTTATGCTAAATCTTTTTAATGATACAATTGATGTGGATAGCGACGACGAGTTCTATTCGTGTTCTTCTTCTTCTTCTTTTGGTTCAGTGAACAGTTCGGTCAGCTTGTCTGATAATACTGTTACTCTGGCAGATACTCTTAATGCGGAATTTCGGGATGTACCGAAGAACTTTAATGTAATTCATATTAACGCTCAAAGTATTCCGGCTCACTTCCATGACATGACGGCGTCCTTTAGCACTCTTAATCACCTACAAGCTATTCTTATCTCTGAAAGTTGGCTTAAGCCATCTTTGCCATCTATTACATATACCTTGCCAGGCTTTGAGCTAATTCGAAATGACCGTGTTGGTGCAGGTGGTGGTGGTGTCGCCATCTATCTTCGTTCGCATTTGCCATATACTGTGTTAAGCACATCTGCTCCATCAGCCCCCGCTAATTCTGGGGAACATATACTCCTAGAGGTCAGCCTAGGGTGCACTAAGATTTTGTTGGGTGTGTTCTATATTCACTCAATGCGCGTCAATTATTTTTCTTATTTTGAAAAAATCCTTGAAGACTATACTCCATCTTTTAAACATTCCATAATTATGGGAGACTTTAATACTTGTATCCTTAAGAAGGACTCGCGTTCCCGTGTGTTAGAGTCTCTCATTCAATCTAGTAATCTAAATCTTCTTTCTCTTAATCCCACTCATCACTTTCCTAATTCTACCCCTTCTTTGCTGGACTTGATAATTGTTTCCTCACTGAATCACGTAGCTAAGCATAGCCAGCATATGGCTAATCAATTTTCGTATCACGACTTACTTCTCCTTTCCTATAAAATTCGCCCTTGTAAAGCTAAGGCGAAAATTATTCGCCAAAGGAATTTTGGCGGCATAAGAATTGAAGATCTTCAAAAGGACGCTGTAGCCATTGATTGGAGCTCCGTTTATGAAACTGTAGATCTGGACTCCAAGGTTAGTATTTTCAATAATCAACTCACGAATTTGTATGATAAACATGCACCTTTCCGGCTTATTAAAATCAAGCATCTTCCTGCACCATGGCTGACTGATGACATCAAAGCTCTCATGCACAAGAAAGCTGTTGCAGGCAGTAAATATGCTGTTCGTCCCTCTGATGACAACAAAAATCGTTACCTAAAAATCCGCAACCGTTGTAATCTAGTCATTAGGGATGCTCAACGTCGTCACATCCATGCGGCAGTGCTCAACGAAGATCCGGCGAAGGTCTGGCGTTTTCTGAAGTCCTACGGTGTTGGTAAATCCCCGCCTGATACTGCTAATAACCTTGACGTCGAAAATCTTAATATTTATTTTACATCTATGGCCCGTAGCAATGTTACTGATAAAGCTCGTACACTGGGGTATCTTTCCTCTTTCTCTTCTTTAAACTTCCCCCCCTTTTCCTTCATTGAATTTGCCGAGGAAGAAGTTAGGAAGGCCTTATTATCCATCTCATCTAATGCTCTGGGCGATGACGGCCTTAGCCGTAATATGTTTATTCCTATTCTTGACCAACTTCTTCCAATTCTCACTCATATTTTCAATGCATCTATCCGCGACAGCTTCTTTCCTTCTACATGGAAAGATGCCCATATCATACCTATTCCTAAAATCCGTACTCCTAAATCGTTTTCAGACTTCCGTCCTATCTCTATTCTTCCCTTTCTTTCCAAAGTTCTTGAACGCCTTATCCATCGTCAACTCAATTCATTTCTTACTTCTAACAACCTCTTTAATCCTAACCAGTCCGGTTTCCGGCCTGGACATAGCACCGTTACCGCTCTTGTTAAAATAACTGACGATATCCGGCTTGGTATGGAGAATGGACATATTACTGTCTTAACTTTGTTAGATTTCAGCAATGCTTTCAATACAGTTGATTTCGAGATTCTTCTTAGTATTCTTGGTAATCTTAATATCTCTCCTCCGGCAATTCAATGGTTCCGAAGCTACCTCCTTGCGCGGCGACAGCGAGTTCGTTGCAGTGATTCCTTTTCATCCTGGGGTGACTTAACGGCTGGCGTTCCGCAAGGTGGTGTCTTATCTCCCCTCCTATTCGCTATTTTCATAAATTCTATCACCTATAATCTTTCTTCTTCTTGTCATCTTTACGCCGACGACCTACAGATTTATTATTCTACCCCTTATTACAAATTAGAATCGGCCGTTGGTATTATAAACGCTGATCTGGTTAGAATTTCAGAATGGTGCACCCTGTATGGGCTTAAAGTTAATCCGACCAAAACTCAGGCTATGGTAGTTGGAAGTTCTCGCATGGTTTCCAAGCTGGATCTTTCCAGCTCCCTTCCAATAGTTTTTGATGGAATTGTTGTTCCCTTTAGTGAGTCAGTCAAGAATCTGGGGATTATTATTGACCGTCACCTTTCGTGGGATCTGCAGCTGCAGGCCGTCAGTCGTAAAACTTTTGGATCAGCAGCTGCTCTTAAACGACTCCGTAACTTTTTACCGACGGCCACCAAGATAATGTTGGCGCAATCTTTGCTACTCCCCATTCTCGACTATGCTGACGTTTGCTACCTCGACCTGACAGAGCAACAACTCGACAAACTTGAGCGGCTCCAAAATTTCTCAATCAGGTACATTTTTGGTCTGCGTAAGTACGATCATGTGTCTCATTTTCGCACTAAGCTCAAGTGGCTGCCCATTCGCTTTCGCCGGAATACCCATATTCTTTGTCTTCTTTATAACATTATTTTTAACCCTCTTGTTCCTTCCTACCTTAAGGATCGTTTTTCTTTACTACATCAGTCTCACTCGCTTTCTCTTCGGTCATCAGGAAGTAACACACTCAAAGTCCCTATTCACAGCTCAGATTTCTACACTAAATCTTTTACAGTGCAGGCTGTTCGGTTGTGGAACCAATTGCCTGCTCATATTACAAATGCTCCTTCTCTTAACTCTTTCAAAAATTTAGTAAAAAAATTCTACCTAAATAGTTTGGCATAAGTAGGTATAATATTATGTGTATATTTATTAGCACTCTTCACTTTTGTTTTTAGTATTGGCAATAGTAGTAATAGGATTAATCTAAGTTAGAGTAAGTTTCTGTTATTATCTTTGTATATTTTGTATGTTTTATTTTGTTTACCACCGCCGTCCACAACCTTCATTAAAATTATTTCCATACAAAGGTTGTCTGGAAGAAATTGCTTTAAGCAATAAGACCGCCCATTACGCATGCTAGGTTAAATTTTAGTTTTAAAATTTTTATATATTTGTATATCATATGGTGTGTGTAATAAAGAATTTTCTATTCTATTCTATTCTATTCTAAAGATTACAACGCAATTTCAATACCCGATTATCATTAAAACCGCAACCTGTCTAGACGATCTAAACGCGATATGATTATGATATGAATGGTAATGTTTTAATGGTGAAACCGTATATCGGTTTTTATAATGAACAGCGGCGCTAAAAAGTGGGACAATTGTCGGCGCGGCCGCTTGCATGGGATTCCAGTTTCATTCATCTGTTCCCAAAAAAAAACCGAGCGTAGGCCGAGCAATACAACTCATAAGAAACATAGCCAGATCACTATGACACATTCCGCTTCGAAGAAACGTCATCGGCACAAGATTTTTTCTTAACCGGATTTTTGCGGCGTCATTTGTCGCGGCCTCAGAATAAGCAAAATCGTGAGTTTAATTTTAAATACATTGAGAACTGTCGGCGGCTTAGCCTTGGTTTACCTAGGTATCTGCGAAGAACCGAGTGACTTACGCGAAGGTACGTAATGTACGCGTAATGTCGGTAATTACGCCGGGAACACTTTCACTGAGTACCGAAATAGCGGCGAGCGACTCGAGACAGACCCTCACTTACACCAACACAAGGGTAATTTTCACTTTCCAATACAAATCCCACAAAAAACACCATACATAATATCTGTGTCGATGCCCAGATATGAAAGCGCCCAAATACAATGGAGTCACTGCTAAGCTGTGACGCTTATGGCGTCGGAATACGGTTCAAACTCCCGTTTGGGTGCACATAGTTGGGTGCCCAGATAAAAAATTAGCTTGTAAAAAATAAGACACGATGTTTATTATAATGATGAATGAGTCAGCCTGCTCCGCGTGTCGGTGCTCGGAGCCGCGGCTGAGTGCGAGAAAGGCGCTGTTCTCTATTCTGCTATCTGCTTTCTTAGAGCAACCAAACAGGTAATTTGTACTTGATATTAATCGTAGCTTGGATTGTTCTTTATTTTTACTCAGCAGCCAGAACAAAGGATTTCGCAAATTAAAAAGTAAGTAAAACAAAACCTACAGATTGTTTTAAATTAGCAAATTTATGCTACTTACATGATTAATAATATCATAATCTTGTTTATAAGTCGTAGTTGAATAGATATCTAATCCTTTAGATAACAGCGACGTAGTAAAGATCTATAACAGGTTAATAGGGTTTTACCTCCTAGTTAACGGCGCACTTTGCTATGACAAACAAACAGTTTTAAACGTCTCGCAATCTTATGAAGCAGAAACGATCAAGTTTCTGGATCTAATTAAATTTATACTGGATATTTGAGACGACTTGGACCTTATCACATTCGACATAAGGAAAACTGCTGTAAACTGTTTGAATTGCTTCAGTCCCACTCACCGTAACTTAATCGCATTCAATCTCTGATTCATTTATTTCATCGTAAACGCAGTTTATTGGAGTAGGGTGAATTTTCTCAGTAGTCTTTTCAAATGACGTAGAATTATGGTACGTACTTAAGATATAGAGATAGTTCCTCGTGATGAAATAACGGCCGGCGATCAGGCAGCCTGGCAGACGGCCATTACGATAATGCAAATAAAGTACGCTCATTATTAACTTGCGATGCCTCTGAATGACAGCCAGGAGACAGTTGAGAGCAGATTCGCGACACAGGTTTCAATTGCAAAGATACGTATTGCCTAGTAGGTGTCTTGTTTTATTTTATGTGTAAGGTAGCTACACATTCTAGCTCGGATAGCTTCACGCTGAAAGGTGCTAACGTATTTGACATTGAGCAATCTGTTAGCGGTATCAGCAGTGCGAATTTGACAATTGATGAGAGTAAGGCGACCTCTGCAAGAGGACGCGTCGAAAATAGACGGCGGCAGTAGCCATTATGTAAAGGGAGATTTATGAGGATGGCTTCTGCCACGGGAAGGCTGTCCGGATAGTTTTTACTCGTATCTGCCGTATCTTGCTTCCGTTTCCGATTGCCCCTATATAGCATTGATCTGCTGTGTTTGGTAGCGTAAGGTCTCGCTCGGTAGGTGCATTGGTATGCATTAAGCGCTGCACTGCGCATTGTATTGTACATACTGTGGCGCTGGTTTAGATGCTCAGTATTATTCCATTAAAACTAAAGAACATTTCAAATGCACAGCACGTTTCCGTAGCTTCGATTTCATTTCCAATGCAGTTTTCAGGGAGAGGCGGGGATGGGGCGTCCGCAAATTAAAATTCTTCGTTTTTCCAAACAATGAAAGCTCATCTGTTCGTGATATTTATTAGCGTCCGCCCGTCGCCCACCGCGTATTAACGTGCTATATTTTATTAGTTTTGTTGTGCGACACTTTATCTTATTGGTAGTCCATAGCAACAGTGAGTTTATCATTCTGATTCTGACTTGCTTTATTTGTGATACGTTCATAAAAGTCTTCGATAAATTTTCGAAGACTTTTAGGAACGTATCACTTTAGGTACTTTTTAATTTCGCTAGAGCATTTATTTACCGTTTAATTACAAAAAAAATAAAACTTTTTATTTGTGGTTAGTTGGTATTTCGATATCAATTCTAATAATAGTCTCTGGTGGTTGCGGTTAGTCAATGTTATACTCGTAGCACTAATTACAACAACATTCGCGTCACGAACGGTCTAGTCTAGGCATTTCGGTATTTCCTGATCCTTCTCGAAATCGCAGGTCATAAAGAAATATCATTACGGGCATAAAAAACGGTGGCAAGCCCCTGCCACACAGAAAACAAAAGAAAATAAAACTTAATTTTAAGGTTCCATATAAATAAAAAAACGGTACTTACCACTGACATGATATTATGATGCAACCCTACCCTACGTGCCCTACGTACGTCACATAGGCTTTTATAGTTTTATGGTATGGTTACATTTCATTAAAATTAAATAGAATCTTTCGTGAACGAGTCCAAGTTCGTATGGACGGATTTTAATGGACTTATTACTTACTCCCAGTCTATGTTCTGGTTTCAGACCACAGAGGCCATGAAGTCTTGATGTCTATAGAAAAATGTTTTGAATCTTGCAGATCTTTTACAGAGCTTTTTAAAAGCACTTAGCTGATTCGAAAGTACAGTGGGTTTAGCTAGCTTCGCGGACCCTAGGCCTAGAAAGCGACAGTGATTGGTTGCGCAAGCGCCGAATCGCGGGTCGTCGACCGGTGCGGGGAAAGTGCGCGAGTAGGTGTCAGTGAGTTAATTAGCAATGTCAGGGATGAGCCCTGCACAATCAAATGATATGTCTATCCACTGTCGTCAGGGAAATTAGGTAAAGGTTATACCTATTCAAGGATAAATTTTTATTTAAATAAAGTAATGGAATTTCCTATTGTGCATTATTTTGCCACATGCCTCACGTAATGCATTAGTCTTGTCTGAATCATAACATAATGTGCCAAATTTAACAGATTTACTTATAAAACTTTCAATAAAAAGATGTCAACAAAACTGTAGTTATGAAATAATTTTAATTGGTTAAAATTTTAATAAAGCGGGGGATTTTAAGATGTGCAATGACATCTTGTGCAAAATATTTAAAATAAGATTTTTAAGAACAAGATTCATAGTGTAATAAGACAAGTGTTTGTTTATTCGTTCTGTTTTCGGTTTTGTGTAACGTTGTAAAAAGTGTTTCAATCGAATGAAAACTGGTTGTTTCTTTCTTGTTACAGAGGATGATTTAAGTGTTCAATGTTTTGTTGTTTGCTACAGAGCATTATTAAGTAATTTATGTATTTTTGTTTGTATAATTAATTAGTTTTGTATGTCCTATTAATTTACCGCTTAGTTGTGTACTTGTGTTTTCTTGTATGACTTTGTAGCAAGTAAACTCTGTCTAAAATAATCTATTATGAATTTATCACTAACATTTACATGTGTTTCATACAAAATGTATGAAACAACATGAATTTGTAACTTCAAAACGCTAACTAATGAGTAATCATAGTTATAGAATAAGATGTCAGTTAAGTAAATGTATTTGAATTTATGAAAATAAATGACATACTTGTTTAATGTCAACAGTACAAGGCATTCAATCTATCTCTATTAAAAACTTGCAGCAGATTTATATCATGGCCGACAAATATTGTAACATGAAGAAACAAAGTGCAAAATCTAAGGCAAACCAGTGATTATTATTAAAGGACAATGACAAAAACAAGAGACACTGAACTTCCAAACATTGAAAATAATAAAAAAGAATGAGCGAGGCCTTATTTCTATTTACTTACAATATAAAAGTGTTCCCGGAATAAGACCTATTATCAGAAATAGTCAGAATAGGCACATCATAACATTTTATACTATAACTATTTAAGAAATATGAAGTAGTCAAATCATCGGGGAGATTTTTCATAATTTATCGAGTCAGAATACTGTTGTAAAGATTTATAATAAGTTTACTTACGTAAATATGAAATGAAATGGTTAATTTTGTGAGAACATAGTCAGATGGTAGACTAAGGTTAGATTCAGCATTGTTTCTAAGAAAATGTGTAATGTAGGTAAACATCAAAATATTGATAACCTGCCACATGTGACTCACAGAACATCAAAACTTATACGAATTTTCGTAAATGCATGTAGAATTAAACTGCGCCTTAGTTGTGATCAGCTAACCTTGTGGATCAGCTGATGAGGGCCTTTGTCTGCGGCACTGGGCTCTACGCGCCTAGGAGGGGCTGGGATATGGGAGGTCGGCGTAGTGCTTACCTCCTCCCGGCGCTTCAGCCAGCGGCCGCACGGGCTCTCCTCCAGGATCTCGCTCTCATCCTCGGAGTCCTCGCCGCTCTCGCGCGGCGACTTGCGCTCCTTGTCGATGCTCCTGCCACCCGACATCGCGCGCGCCCGACTCCGCACACCACACTAAACAATCCACAATACTGTCCACACGACACTCAATACACGTTTCCACAAGAAAACACTCGATATATTTTCAAAATACACTTTTTCTTGTAACCATAACCAAGGCTGAGTGGCGAAACGTCACTGTCGTCGTTTCTTCACGAACCATTATTTGAAGCACGGCACTTTTTGACGATTTGTTTAATGTTTAATGTTGGAATAGAGATATTTATCTACAGCGAGCGACAACAAACAACGTCTCCCGTGAGCTTATTCATTAAAATTGAATTAAATTTTCCGCCGGCAGTGTAGCTCCGACGTATTTCTATCCGACACAAATAAAAAACCATAGAGTCATGTCACTTTTACTTTTTTCTCGAGATGTCATAGACAAGAGCACAGATTATATAAAAACTAGACATTGTCATGATTGTGTATTAATTTTGAATTTACATCAATTTATATTTAATCATCAATATTTATTATTTATTTTGTTAAAATCAATAAATTTAATTCTAAAAATGAAATCTCTAAACTGGCTTGAGTTTTTGACGTTTGTTAGAAACAGCGCCATCTAACGTAAACTATCTAAACTAATTCAGTTGCTTTCACGGGTTCCTTGTCAAAACAGTTCTATATCGGGTTGACAGATGGTGCTTACGTGAAACATTTTATTTAAAATTTTCGAAATTGAGGAGAATGTTCTAGCTAATTAATTTAAAATTAAACCAAGATAGGTTAAAATTTATCAAAACGTAAAATGTATTCATTTATATGTCCAATGAAAAATAAAATGTTAACCGACTTCTCAAAATGGAGGTTAGTAGGAAGAGTTGTGTTGTTACTTGAAAAGTTGAATAACTTTAAAACTTAAATAAAATTAGGGATCGTGCCCCCCATGTATGTTCCCCAATTTTAATAAATTTTAAATTTAGGTTAATCTATAGGTATTTAGGTCACCAATCTCCCAGCTTTCGTTGATCCGTCGACCGTGTTACACCTTGTATATTTTTGCCATTGTTCCAGAGTGGAATATTTCTAATTTTGAATAAGTTGTTGACAGTGTATATAGGTAGGTACCTACCTAAGAAGGTAGCAAACTTATTTATTTACCATCTCTTATCCTTGAACGCTTTTGTTCTTCAAATAAAAAGGCAATTGACAGAGCATTAGGTAGGAAGATACGTAAATCAGTTTATATCCTCCCCCGGGCCCGTCTTTCAAATACGCTTCTCGACACACAAATAAAACGCTGGGTGCTTTACGGAAATGGTAGGGAAATAATATTATAAATAAAATTGTATATAAGAACCTTTTTTCAGTTTTTTTTTTAGTTTCACCTTCCGCGTAAGAGGCGCGAGAGAGGAACTTCCTGACGATGGAAGTTCCTCTCTCTGCAGCCCTAGTCACCGGTCGCCTGAGCCTGCTTCGCGGCCGGTGATTCTTCATTTATATAATATTTTACAGTAGTAGTTGTATATGATTTTTTTATGTAGAGATCGCTTTTAGCGATAAAGTTTGTACAACAGATGTGGATATTGATTGTTATTTTTAAGTTAGTCTGTAAGCATTGGTGTTCAATAAAGCAATTATCTATCTATCTATGTATTCTATTTAAAAAAATATATTTTCGACCTGTTTTAAATGAAATGAAAGAAACAATAATAAAAATAATTTATTTAATTTTAATAGTTATTTTACAACTTGGGGCCAATTATAACTATTTTAAAATTATACTAGACATATTTAGTATTCACATTACACAATTTAACAAAAACAGCTTGCAGCATACAATATAGATTTTTTATAATTATAACAAATTAAAACTAAAAAATAACGAAGTGCCTTGTTACCTACTATAATTAAAGAATATGATTGGCGCTGGGTCTGCTGGGATTGTCTATGGTCAGTTTGAAATTGAAAATGGACCGTGTGATTATTACTAGATTATTATTATGAGAGTTTTAAGTATAAGACAGTCAGTAATTTACTATTCAGTGCCTCAGTTAACCGATTGCTCTGATGAAAAAATGAATTATGTTTCTCATTTTTTAAAACGACACATCACGTCACACACTTTTAAATATTTGAAAACCAAATTGGAATGGAATGTACTCGTAAACACGTGAAATGCATTCGCTAAAGAAACTGAATTAGCTAATACCGCAGCTTCAATTACCAAGTTAATTGCTTCGGGTGTGAATGAGTCCCTGGGCAGTCAGCTTGTCGCAGTGAATTCGGCAATTTACGAGCGCCCTCTATCGGATAGCTGTGGCGATAACTGTCCGTCGAATGCTCTAATTTGTGTTTTGTGTCCGGGGAACGGAAGGTAGATGTATATGGGAGGTTTAGAGCAGTCCTTTGAGGGGGCCGAAGCTGGGTTTTTGCATGAGCGCATTGAAACTGAGTACCCAGTATTGTGCATCCGAGCGTAATGTGCAGGCTGAGTGACAGAGACTTGGCGTCCTTGCGTCAAACGAATGTGACTTTGCGATTAAGTCATATTTTTAACCGACTTAAAAAAAAGGAGGTTTCTCAATTCGACCGTACATATATATTTTTTTATGTATGTCCGCGGATAACTTTGATTATTCTTTTTTTGTTGGAAAGGGAGTATCCCCAGGGTGGTCCCATGGTAAGGAAACCTGGATCTGGTGGTGGAATCCTGAAGAAATTGAGGGAAACTCTTGAAAAAATTGTCTTTCCGACTTGTGTGTTCCTTAATATTATTCAATACAATGAATTTTAAAGCCCTTTTATTAATGAGGGTCTGGTGTTGATCTGATGATGGAGGGAAAGGCGGTCGAGGGAACTCCTCAACGATTTACAGCAAGTTTTTTTTTTTTTTTTTTTTTTTTTTATTATTGATAAGCCTTCATTTGACCTCAATCTCACCTGATGTAAAGTGAAGATGTGGTCTAAGATGGAGCATGAAGGCCTAGAAGATGGCTTCTCCGGACCACATTACGAAACACGAAAAAATCGCTTCACGCACTGGCCCAGCCCGGAGGGTGGTGACAAGCCGCGGCCGAAGCCTACCACCAGAGACTGTTCTTAGCACCACCCGGAGGTCACGTGTAAGGATTCAGAGGGTTACCACTTACGGACGTGAACAGCCAAAACCTCCAAGTACTTTGTGTTTGGGCTTGATTAACTTATATTACTGAGACCGTTCATCTAAATGGGTTTAGACTGATATTAGGGATCTGATGATGAAAATGAAGGACATTCAAAGGAACTCTATAAGGTATATTTTAGTAGAGTAATCACAAAAATCGTGAAATAAAACTTTTTTGCCAAAAATTAAACCAACTTCAAAACGGTAACTGAAAAGTATAAAATAAATTAACTTTACAAATCATTTCGACATTATAAGTCATACTTAAAAGAAACATAAACAATTAAATAATTAAGTATTTAATAATTTTGAGGTCGGTGCCAAGTAAAAACTACAAAAAACTTAAAGCAGTTACAAATACATTTTTACCTACACTATACACAATATCAATAGATATGTCAAAATAACATACTAATTAACAGCATTTAGGACCCAAATTGAAATGCGTGCGCGGATATACCGCGAATGGACTGATATTAAGCGTCTAGACAGACGGACTGCAATTCAACTGCAATCCGACTGCAAAATGGCAGTTCAGATGCAGTTTGAATGCAGTTGGCTCGACTGCAATCAAACTGCACGTCGACGGGCAGTTGGCGTGCAGTTGGATTGCAGTCTGAGTGCAGTTAGTCGTTGTAACTGCACTCAGACTGCAATCCAACTGCCCGTCGACGTGCAGTTTGATTGCAGTCGAGCCAACTGCATTCAAACTGCATTTGAACTGCCATTTTGCAGTCGGATTGCAGTTGAATTGCAGTCCGTCTGTCTAGACCCTTAGAGTTAATTTCCTACTAATACCTTATGGCTTGAGTTGTGAAAAAGATTGATGTTAGGTACCTACCTATATTATATCTAGTTATTGTTTTACTTGGCACCGACTTCAAAATTATTAAATACTTAATTATTTAATTGCTTATGTTTATTTTAATTATCACTTATAATGTCGAAATGATTTGTAAAGTTAATTTATTTTGTACTTTTCAGTTGCTCTTTTGAAGTGTGTTTAATTTTTGGCAAAAAAGTTTTATAATTGAAACACACACCTACGGTCTTAATAATATTAATAAAAGTTTATTCAAAATATTAAGGTTTACATAGCACTTATGTCACTTGTTCTGCTTCAGTTTAACAGTTTATTGTGAAGATGTTCATCTCAATTTCAATAATTTGTGTATTTTAATTATCCGCGAGACAATTTCAATATTAATTCTAAAGGATTCTCCTTGAGAGCGCACTTGAGACGGTCCAGTGGTTTGGGCTTTCTAAATACTTCAAGTTGACGATTTTGATTTGATTTGTGAGCCTCCTTCGCTATGTATTAAAGGTCAAATGGTATTAATAGTATTAGCATTATCGCATAGCGACAATCATTTGAAGTGCTTCTAGGAATTATGAACATAAATTGATGTTCTTAACCTGTTCTTAATTGTTGTGACATATGTATTTAAAGCTTCTCATTGCGCTGGTCAGGACACCTGCTTTTTTGCCCAAAAAGAGCTTTCATCAAGCTTTTGTGTCACCATCTAGAAACTTGATTTTCTGAATATATCCACGACCTTCCGAGTTGAAGGGTTAATATTAAAAATATTAAATATTTCCGGACAATCCACACAACAACATCTAGCCCCGTAGTAAGCTCTTAGCTTGTGTTACGGGTACTAGACATCTGATATACTTAATATAATAGACATACATACGTAGATATTTTTGTATTATACATATTAAATACCCAGACCAAGGAGAAAGTAATAAGTTAATAATGTGGATATATGCGAAAGTAGATTAGGGAAGTCAATAATAGAAAGTTATAATATTTTGTAAAGAATTTTAATGTTTCTAGATATGTTACTTTATACATAAATTAATAAATTCTTTATTGCACGCTCAAAAATACACATAGAATAAAAAGTTTATAACTAAGAAAAAATTTACAAAAGGCGAGCTTAACCCTAAAAAAGCGGACCACGACACACGAGAGACAGTCATCTTAAGCTTGTCTTCATATTACAGATAAGGACGTTCTACCTTCTTAGTGCTAAATACAAGTTGCTTATATACAAGCCTTATACCATCCTCCCATCTTTCCCTTAAATTATATCTCATTCTTTTCATTATCTCTTGTGTCAGTGAAGTATTCGGAAGCAATCCAAGTAGTTGTCTCTGGAAGCGTATCCGTGTGCTATTTCCAGCGTTGTTTACACCGAGTCGTGCCCACATTACTGAATGCAAATATAATAATGTAATGCACGCACTCCGCGGGATTGGAGTAGGTACCTGCTGGCCGCCGCCCACTAATATGACTGAAAGGTATCAATCGTGTCAATGACGGCACCTTTTGTACCACTTCATGAAAGAAGGAGATTCTCTATTGTTTCAGAACTATTTAACATTTATAATGCTACTATAATATATCTTATGACGAAAAGAGTGTTAGATATGTGGGAAGAGGTAGGCCAAAGAAAAGATAGACTCTGTGGAGGATGACATGTGTAAGACTCCTTTCTTACACATGTCATCCTTCACACACACACCTTCTCACAGTCTCACAGTGAGTGTTGAGATGACGAGTGACAGAGGAAAATAGAAGGAAAAAACAGGTTGTGCCGTCCCCACGTGTGGGATAAGGGCAAGATAATGATGATGAATGCTAGTAAAATCTAGAGATAGCTTTTATCTCAACTGACGGTGCTTCTAATCGGTAAAGAATTTACACAGACAGCTCTAGCCGCATTTAAGTTTATATAAATACACTGCTCTGATAAAAGACTTTTATTATTATTCCTTTTATTAATTAAAAAAAACATTCTACATAATTAATTCTTCTACATTAGAAATTATAAAAAAATAGAATTAATAACCATAATTACGGGCACTAAACATCTGTTATACTTTATAAAAAAACGAACTACTGTGAATATCAAAATGGAGAATCACTGTCGTAAGTGTCGCAGATTACAGAATGTTGTGATACAAAAACACTTAATACTACGTTCTTCAACCCGCCCACCACGCGTGGCGAGTATTGGCGGACCCTCTCATTGTGATTGAACAGCTCTTTATCCTGGGATGTATTTCTATGCTTGACACTTGACGGATAAAGATTAAATTAAGTTGTGAAAAATCTGACAAATGCAAGGTATGACATGTTGTAATCTACAACAGTCGTAAGTGGCAGCTTGTGGTAGGTCTAAGGGCTACAGGCTGATAACGGACACGACGATAGTCGCCGCTGAAACGAATTATTTTTAAATAATTTTAGTTTATATCAATTTAACTAACACGGGCACGAGCGGAGCCCTACTTTCAGCGCTCCCAGTTGTTTGTCAACTTTAGATTAAGGCCGGTGCGGGCCCCCGGGACTTGTGGCGCTTCGCCCCCGGCCCACGGGATGGCTCACGTGTTTGCTTTGTAGGAACTTATATTAGGGCAGATTATGTAGGTTAAACTAAGGGCTATACGACAATTTACAGGATATTGTAAACTGGGTCAGATCGAGTATGGTTCTACACAGAAATATTTAAAAGTTATGTTTTGGGAACAAAGGTTCTTTTGGGAGGCATTTGTCTTTTACGCTTCTCAACATCAAACATTTTACCACTTTGAAAGTCTCTCTGGCGCAAACTATTCAGCTAAGAAAAAAATATGTTGGAAACCTCAATGTCATTTTTGAATACCTATCCATAGATACCTTACACTTACGAATTTGGTTCAAAAACCGCTAGTAGTTCCATATTACAAGTTAAAACTGCCAAAAAAGAACTGTTACGCGATGGCAGTTAAGATATATAATAAGCTACCAAATAAACTTAGGCAACTTCACGATACTGAATTTAATATCAAAATGTATAATTTTCTATGTGACTCATGTTTTTATTGCATGGAAGAATATTTTAAATACAAATTTGCATGTAATTCGTTGATATATGAATAATTAATTATGATTTGACTTATTATTATTTTTTATGAATGTATTGCTATTTACTTTAATTTGACTACATTTATGACATATTGTGACATGTTAGCTTAATTTTAATTTTGAATCAAATAGACACATACCTATTAATTAACTAAAACATTTGCACGACTTACCTAGTCGAATATAGAGATCATTACTTTAAACTCAAGAACCTGTACAACCTATATTCTGGCAAATAAATATCATTTCATTTCATTTCATTTCATTTCATTTCAAAACATTTTCGAGTTTCAGTTCTTCGTATGGAGAACCCCAATCTTTTATATAGTTTTTTTTTAAATCATAATGTGGTGAACAGAATACATCTAACAATTATTTAGTTCTTATAATTTCGGATGGCCACCTCACCTTTGAGACTCTATTACACAAAACTAATTGATCGCTCTATCCGATCGGGAGCTATGATGCCACAAACAGACAGACACGTCAGACTTATAACACCCCTCTTTTTCCGTCGGGGGTAAAAATCAAATCAATTAAGCAATTAAGACATTTACATAAGCATCGTGAGCATATTATTAGCTAAAGACTGGTGCGGTGCGTTGTTTTGTAAATAACAATGAGAAAGGAGAAAAAACATTTACTTATAGAAAAAGTGAAGAGTATTTTCAAGACAGCCTTATAAATAATTTATAATTTTATATTATTTTATTTTTATCCGGGGGACCAGATTTTGCAGGATCTACAATTTCTGGTTTCGGGTCTGGGTGTTTTCTATGTATCATATGTATGTATTTACAAAAAAAATATCTGTGCAGTATATCAGTCACCTAACACCCATAGTACGAGCTCTGCTTAGTTTGGGGTTAGGTGATGCTAAGTTTGAGTGTCTTGCAGTGATCTGCGTTAATAGTTTGCCTTCACCGTTAAAGCATGTGTATTAAAGCGCACTTACACAGTTATAGATAATGATTTATGGTGTGTGTTGTTTACAGAGCGATCTGCGTTACACTCGTCAACACCTCTGACTGCTGTAAGTCGAACAACAACATGTCAGTTAATCGATTTTTAATCCATTTCAATTCCATTCCAAGTGCTGTTAGTTATACGATTTCAGTTTTTTAATTTAGATCTGTTTTTTAGATATTGTACGCTATTTTAACATGTTATTCTTGATAAGAGGACGTTGCCTATTTTACACATTATATTTGACCAATGTCTTTGGAATGAAACTTATTATTTAAAGAGGCTTTATAGTATTAGCACCTTCAAGATTTCGAGTTTCTACGGTTGGAAATGGTTTTGATCTACCATGAACCCGCAGCTTTTTAACAAGTCATCAGTCCACTAAGTAGGTAGACGTCCTACGCTACACTTGTCGATTCGTGGCCTCAACTTGAAAACTTTTCGGCCCCTACGACCATCTGTTCTACTTGCTATATGGCTGGTGCACTAATACTTCAACGAGACGATCTGATTCTTCTACGTAGTTCTTCAGTCGTGATTTGATCTCGTAGAGAAACACCGGGCATTGCCCTTTCCATAGCTCGCTAAGCAACCCTGAGATTGGTCATAAAGCCGACGGTGAAACACCACATTTCTGATCCGTATGATCCGTATGTAATCACTAGCAACCTAGCAACACACACTGGTAAAAGACTTTTGTCTAAAGGTATTTTTCGGACGAAAAAATGTTCCGAAATTCTGCCCATCCGAAGTGGATTCGGCATTTGTCCTCTCTCTCAAAGTTAGATATCTCAAAGTCAAGACCTATTTATTATATAGAAATATGTAATCCCAATTATTGCTTGAATAATTAATTAGAATACAAAGTTAGAGTTACTTAGAGATCATTTATTTGCACACATGGGTTACATACAGGGTCTTGTTTGACAATATTATAAGCACCATACATGTATTGCCTTAGTCTATCTATGGCATGCAAATTACATTTTTTTTACATAATTACATGTTTTTTTGTAAACTATATTATTGCTAAATAATTAAATATTGCTTGATTATTGCTCGTAATATCAATTAACGCTCATAGCTCCGTGGCTTGAGTTACGACGATACGAGTAAATAACTATGTACATAAAATATTAAATTGCACATTTATTTCCTTTCTTACAAGCCATTTATTGCAGAAACCCCTTGAAAATATGTCCAGTACTTTTATCACAGACTTCTTATAAATACAGAGTGGCATTGTGGACTTTGCTTTAAATTATGAAACAGTCTGTAGTTTTAAAACAAGTGGAGTTTTGGAGACATTCTATGAAAAGTGACTTTAAGGCTCCATGCACACGGCAACTTTAGGCACGTTTATTCGCATTCACGTCAACATTTATATTTGATTTTGTAATTTATGATTATCGTGACTTGTATTTGTAATTTCACTTATCTTATAGTATATTTTCCTCTTTTAACCTTTCACAATTATTACTGACGTAAACCCATTTGCAGTGCCCCTACGGGTGCATGTACATATTGGATGTTTTTACCTCCGGGTGGTGCTAAGAACAGTCTCTGGTGGTAGGCTTCGGCCGCGGCTTGTCACCACCCTCCGGGCTGGGCCAGTGCGTGAAGCGATTTTTACGTGTTCCTTAATGTAGTCCGGAGAAGCCATCTACCTTCTAGGTCTTCATGCCCCATCTTAGACCACATCGTCACTTTATATCAGGTGAGATTGTGGTCAAATGAAGGATTATCCAGCATAAAAAAAAATAACGTAAGTGACAGTATATTTTAAGCCATATAAGTGTAGTACATGTAGTAATTTATTATTTTATGGTACATGTCAGCAAATAAAAATTTTGTTGAATTGTATACTAAATCCGTTTTATTGAAGCGCTACTATTCAAAGTTTCCTATAAAGTCCAAACATCATCAAGAACCACCTTTCAATTAAAAACATATTAAGCTGGGTCCACATTTGTATCATTTCGGTGTATCGTATCTCCGTCGCGTATCCTCGGCGCGTATCATGATCGCTAGTTTGGACGCAAGCTGATACACGTTAATGATACATGCCGTATCCGATACGGCCCAATCCGCACCCGATCTCCAATGATCGCGTATCTTGATACACCTCGTATCCGATACGCGTATCACAATCAGTGGTATAGACGTATTTTGATACTGTATCGTGATACGATACTTGATACACCCCGAACCATCCTGTGTCGGTTTTTCCGCGATCATCAAAGGGGATACGCGTTGCAGCTCTATAATATTAATAATATTTGATACAAGGATCGGAAGAAAAAATGAAGCGTCCATATATATCAACGCTCACCTACTGATTGTGTTTGCTTACCGTGCGGCACAGCCGGTCCCCGTACTAGGGACGCGGCCGGCCATTAGAGACAATGAACGAATCAGGTAATCTGGAGTTCGATGAGAGAAGCAGGAGTAGTAGAAGAAATTCTTATACTGAAGATAAGATGGATGCAGAAAGTTTGTTGGAACTATACAATTTAGAAAGCGAGGAACAACAATATCAGGAGCATAGAAACAATAAAAGAGATAGAGAAGATGACAGCGGTTCTTGGAACTTGATTAGAAATAAAGAGAAGAAAAGTAAGATCCAGCCAGAGAGTTTGACTTTTTCGAAAAATAATATAATAGATACATTCCAAGTATATATTTCGTCCAATGAAGAGATGCCTAAACAATTCGCCTTGGCAAAAATTTTCCAAAGAGAGGAAATAGCTGTAGATATAGAAAAAATAAGATATATTAACCGATATAAGATAAGAGTTGATATGACGAATGAATTCAGCGCGAAAAGGCTTGAAAACTGTAAAGCACTCATTGAAAAAGGTTGGAGAATACAACATGCGATGGAAGTAAATCTAAGCTATGGAGTGGTAAAAGATATAGATATTGATTTATCAGAGGAAGAAATTTTTAACAGTATACAATGCTCAGAACCCGCGAAACTTTTATCGGTTAATAGACTCACTCGGAGGAGAGCTGACGGAAAAGGGTGGATACCTAGTGAAACAATAAGATTATGCTTTAAAGGAGCTTTTCGGCCAGCAAGCATCACTGTGAACGAGTTACGAATAATAGTGCATCCGTATATTTTTCCAGTTTCACAATGCTCGCGGTGCTGGAAATATGGTCACCCTACAAAAAGATGTTCTGCTACAAAAGTAACATGTCCTAAGTGCAGTCAAGATCATCCGAATTGCGAGACCACAGACTACAAATGCCCAAATTGTGGAGGTCAACATATGGCACTTTTAAAATCATGTCCAGCGTACATTAAAGAGAGACGACTGAGGGAAATAATGTCTGAATACAACTGTACATACCGACGAGCGCTAACTATTTATGTACCACCTAATAAAGAAGACGAGAAAAAAATCACGAAACCAAAAGAATACATAGAATCGATCTCATATACAGAAGAAAAAATCCCACCGATAACATCCACAAAATCACCCTCTCAGACACCAGAAATTCCATCATATTCTAGAATAGTCACACAAGCTATAATACATTCAAAATCGAAGAGAAAAACAGGAAACGTTTCTCCCAGTTTTCAACCTACACATAAAATCGAAGAGCTATTTTCATTTGGCAGCAATATTAATAAAAAGTTAGAGGAACCACAAACGAGCGACAGAAAAGAAGAGAATAGGCAAGAAAGAGATCTTAATTTCAGTGAGTTACTAAGTAGGCTAAAAGAAATAATGTTATGCAAAGGAGAAACTATATCTAATAAGGTGCACAATGTGATAAAATGCTGCGCACAATGGATAATCTTGGTGGTTGTTGAAAATATCTCAGATTGGCCGATATTAAGGCCACTATTGGACTTATTTTGTCCATAATGTTTTCTAACAAGTACCAAGATTTTATTAAATTAAATTTCATTCAGTGGAATGCGCGTAGTATTCAACCTAAGTTAGAACCATTGTCTCAATTACTACAACACGAAAAAATCCACATTGCTGCGCTCAGCGAAACGTGGTTGACGCCCGATACCAGTTTAAAGGTAAATAACTTTTATGCATACCGTAAAGACAGATCAGATTCGCGCGGTGGAGGAGTAGCTTTGTTATTACATAATATGTAGTATAAAAAGTAGTAAAGTAGTTTTCAATAGTATTAATTCAGGCATAGAAATATTAATAGTAAAGTTATATAACTGTGAACATATTCATTTTGTAGTTACTGTTTATTGTGCCCCTTCGGTACATACCCACCAAAATGACTGGGAATATTTATTTAGTTTCGTAGATGCAAATACTATTATCTTAGGTGATTTTAATGGACATCACCCAATTTGGTCACAAAAAATGAATTCAAGAGGGATTCAGATTCAGAATGCTTTGTTAGACAGCAAGTTTATCACTCTTAATGACAATCACACGTCTACTCGATTAAGTTTGGTCAATAATACCCTTCAAGGGTCATCTCCCGATATATCAATGGTTACGTCGGACATAGCTATATGTTTTAATTGGGAAACAATCAATGAAACCTTAGGCAGCGATCATGTAATAATAAAGATAACTACGGAGTTTCCGAAAAATTATATGAACACATATAAGCGGCGTAATTATAAAAAAGCTGACTGGTATTTATATAAACAATATTTGGATACTTTATTCAACGATTTTAATATTTTAGACGAACCACAGACTTTATACGATAATTTTGTGAAATGTTTAAATTTATCTGCAGATAAATATATTCCAAATATAAAAATTAATTATAATCCTACAAGTAAATTCAGGCCTAAACCATACTGGAGTTCGACGCTCAGCAAAACAGTAGCTGAGAGACGGTTAGCTTTAACGATATTTAGACGTAATCCGACCCCTCATAATTTCAATAATTATCAAAATAAAGTTAGTGTGGCACAACAATTAATACGAAAAGCAAGGGATAATTCATGGCATGAGCTTTGCTCTTCTTTAGATAGTTCAGTTTCACATGGCGAAATGTGGCGTAAAATGAAATGGTTCAAAGGTCACAACATTTCTAGTACTCAAATAACCAAAGAAAATGCCGAAGAGTTACTCAAAAGCTTAACTCCTGATTTTACAGTCCCATGTGAACCTAGCTTTACATCTAATTATAATTATCTAGATATTACATTTAGTATACAAGAGCTTAATTGCTGTTTAAAGTACAAGGACACAGCTCCTGGAAGTGACCAGGTATCTTATTCAATGATAGCCCACATGCCCGATAAAGGTAAATTTATTTTGTTGGAAATATACAACACAATATATAAACTAAGCCACATCCCTTATCAGTGGCGCGATATCTCGGTGATACCTATACCTAAGCCGGGACGTGAGCCTGGGTCACCCGGCTCGCTAAGACCGATATCGTTGATTTCTTGCATCTGCAAAACATTTCACTCCATGTTGATAAGGCGCTTAGAATGGTTTATCGAAAAAAACAGAATATTATCTGAAGATACAACTGGTTTCCGCCGAAATCGTTCAACCTTAGACAATTTATCATGCCTAGTCTCGACAACACAAATTGGTTTTTCAGATAATCTAAGTACTATAGGTGTTTTTATTGATATTGACAATGCATATAATAACGTCGATGTTAAGGGCTTAATAAACATTATGCAGCAGTTGGGTATTGGTACTAAGCTGTGCAGATATATTTGGAATTTTTTGAAACAACGTCATTTAAAAATAAATTTAGGATCTGTTTCTTTGTGTAGGTACTCATCCCGTGGCTTAGCTCAAGGGGACCCCATCTCCCCCCTCCTTTTCAATTTAGCATCTCACAACATATGCAAAAGTATTTATAATGTACAAATTTCTCAATACGCGGACGATTTTGTCTTATATTTAAATTGTAGTAACATAAATGAAGGTAAAAATAAAATGCAAATAGCTTTAAATCAATTTGTGAAAATTATTTTTAATCTAGGCCTAGATGTTTCGAGTTCCAAAAGTAGGATATGTATATTTAAGAGGGGGTTTAAAAATGATCAAATAGATTTATTCATGAATGGAAAGAAATTGCAAGTTGTTGATACAGTGAAATACTTAGGGTTCTGGCTTGACAAGTCTTTACGATGGTCGAAACACATAAATGAAATAAAAGAAAAGTGTTTGCGAATGATTAATGTTTTTAAAGTCCTGGCCGGGTCAGGCTGGGGTATTCATCCTACTTACCTACGACGGATTTACATAGCTACAATTCGCAGTAGGCTAGACTACGCGAGCTTTTTGTATGGAAATAGTTGTAAAACAAATCTTGGAAAATTAGATAAAATTCAAAATCAATGCATGCGAGTCATTGGAGGTTTTATTAAAAGTACAGCAATTCACGTAATGGAAAATGAATTACATTTACAGCCATTGCATGGGCGTAGGTACTATTTGGCTGGGAAATTTTGGCTCAAAAATAAGTCATTTACAGATAATAAAATTATTAGAATATTCGAAATCTTATCATTATATTGTAACAGTAGAACTTATTGGAAACGTAAAAATTTACCACTTTTAATCTTAATTCATAATAATTATAAAGACATACCTATACAAACGAGTAATCGGTTAGATATGTATTCTCTTGAAACCTGGGTGAGCAATGTAGATTTAGCATCAATAATAACACCGCATATTGAAATGGTCTGCCAGCCAAAACATCAATATAAAACCGACGAGTTGTTAAAAACATGCTTAGAATACCTACATAAAAATTACTCAGATTTTTATCACATTTACACCGACGGGTCGAAAAATATAGATAACGAAAATGCTGGTCTAGCATTTTACGATCCTCAGGCGCAATGCTCTATTCAACTGAGCGTCGATGTAAACATATCAATTATGTACCTAGAATTAATTGCTATAGCTGAAGCTATATCGTATGCACAGTCAGTAAACAAAAAAAAGTTTGTAATTTTGTCTGATTCCAAAAGTGCGATTTTACATTTAGCTCGTTGCACCTCGAATATTCGAGGTACACCGATTGCTTATGGCATTTTGGAATCGTTATTTAATTTGTCTAAAAATAATAAAATTATTAAAATACAATGGGTGGGTTCCGTCTTATTGGTGTTCCTGGGAATGAAGAAGCTGACCGCCTCGCTAACAATGCATTTAGAGATGGTATTCCTTTTCAATGCCTACCTCTGTACACGGACCAGCTGCGACTAGTCAGAGGCAGATGTACAGAAATGTGGAAGGAACATTTCGATGAGAGATCTCTGACTAAGGGCATATGGTACCGAACTATACAGCAGAACTTGACGCGAGCACCGTGGTTTGCAGGATCTTTGATGACCAGGAATGACATTGTGATGGCTCTGCGACTTCGGTCCGGTCACATCCCACTTAATAACTTTGCTTACCTCATGGGAAAAGTAAACTCACCCAATTGTGTAGAATGTGGTATACTAGAAGATGTTTATCATGTATTGATCGAATGTGCCCGGACCGAAGCTGAAAGACTAGATTTAAAACAATTAGGAATAGATCTAAACGAATTTAGTAGATGCAACGTTATTCTGTCTCGTCCTTTGTCCGACGAGGCAAAAAAAATATACGATTTAGTTAAGATAAGTTTGAAGCGTAGATTGTAAGTTTATATGTAAACAATGAGGGTGACATGATCAATCTGATCCAACCCTCTTTAAATCAATAAAGAAAAAAAAAAAAAAAAAAAAAAAAAAAGCGTCCATATTTGTAAGATTAAAGTCGATACGGTGTCATGATACAGTATCACATAAGTATGGACGCGTTTTTACAAGATACGCCTTAACGATACGACATGGATAAAATGAGCGTCCATACTTATGATACGGATACTCGATACGACACGCCTGATCGTGATACACCGAAATGATACAAGTAGTGTGGACCCAGCTTTACACAAAAAATCCGTGGATTTTTGTAGTCAAACAAGAATATGGTAGAATAACCTAATTTAATTATGTTTAAAGATTTTTTTGCTAAAAAAAAAATTTTTTTCGGCTGGTTGCTGAAAAGAGATACTAGCGGACTCTTAGCGGCACTCAGGGGCTCATGAACGAGCGGTCCGCTCACAACGACCTCTCGAACACAATCGATCGATTTCCATCAAATTGAATTAGGACAAACAGACCGAAACAACAAACAAATCAACTCAAACAGGTTTCTGAATTCATTTAGATTGTCTGCAAATATTGAAATCTAGTTAGTGCAGAATTCCATAGGTAATTGAAGTGCTCAGAATTCTGAGTATGTCTATGAATAGAAAAAAAGAAATGGGAATGTTATTTGTCTGGCGGCCCACCTACGAGCTGTTGCTCAAGCTATATATAGTCAGATAAACAATATAATAAGAAATTAAAACTGAACCTAGCTAGATATGCTCATAAGGAACTTATCATTGAACACTCCAACTTATCACTCTTCTCTGATCCCTTAATCACTCCTTTATGGATACTGTACCTATGATACTACTGTGGATATTTGTTTTAATTTTAAGTTGTGGTGTTGCCACTCTCACGGGCCCTGGCTGAAAACCAGCGCTCTGTCATAGTGCTCCTACGGGCCCTGTGGCAGATGCATTATGCTGAGCCAAATTTTAAATAGTTTTAAGGTACCTATATTTAATTTGTTATAAGCTTAAGTTTGTTGTTGTTGTTTTTGTTATTGTTTTGTGTAATAATAAATATTTTTCTTTCTTCTTTCTTTCTTCTTTCTTTCTTCTTTCTTTCTTCTTTCTTTCTTCTTTCTTCTATAGGATTGTCCCGCGGGAAAATCGTGTCTTCTAGGAAGTATCAAATTGCTAACCTCACAATCTGAACTAATTCAGAAAACCAGTAGTGTTTTACAAAAATGGTAGGTGCATTGCATATTTTACTTTTATCGTCCATATCATATTTATGTTAAATTTCGGTTACGAGTGGACATGAGGTGGGCGTATAAAAGACGGGATACTGCACACTGGTTCATTCATCTACGGTTTGCTTGCAGCGCACCCGCATACCAAAATCTTTAGGTACCTACGTCCTTCATAGGTAAGAATATGAATTAACCATTTTATATCAACAAAGCTTTGGTACTTACATTATTAAAGTCTCTTGTTACAAACACTTAAGCAATCTTTATGATATAAACACCACAGAATAATTTAATGTAATTTCAAAAAAAATATTTCCTCATAGTCTAACAAACTAAAAAAACTTTTTAAAATGGAAAATATCTTAACACTCCCGTCAATATATATACTAGAAATGTCCCTATTTGTCCGTAAATATATATCATACTATAGCTTTAATAAAAACCCACGCCATAAAAACAAACTCATACTCCCAGAACCCTTTCTAGAAATCTATAAGAAAAGCCCATACTACCTACCGGTCAATTAAAATCTACAACAAAATACCTCAATATAAAAAAAACATTGATTAAGGCAAGATATTTAAAAATAAACTAAAACAACTACTAATTAATAAGAGCTATTATTCAGTTAAAGAGTACATGGAAGATAAATTAGAATAATAAATATATTGTTACATAGTTAGTACATAATAATAAGAACACTTCTAAATTCTTTTAGAAGTGTTCTTATTAACATACCTATAAGAAAACTCAAATTTATTATACAAATAGCTTATAATAACATAATACTTACATAAATTTAATTTTATTAATTTTAATAACTTATGTGTGCAATAAATATATATTAGAGTTTATTAAGTAATTAATTAAATTGTTATAATATCTAGGGTACAAAATAGTACTATTTAAGATACTAGATTTAGTTATTAAACTGTGATAATGTTACTTCATACAATAGAAATACATAGGTAATATTAATATTAAAAAACAATTAAAGATTCTCACTAGCCATATTATTATTATAAAAAAAACTTTCCTTTTGAACATATATAAATTTAATGATAAATATTGAGTATGTAATAAGTTTCTTACCTACTAACTTCTTACTTACGTCTAAGACTACTTTTGTATCAGTTGTAATGTCCCAACGGGGCTCATGTCAGGGTATATAATATATATAACTTAACACCATTTGTAAACCACATGAATCAACGAATAAATGAATATGAATATGAACTATTATAATTACTTTACACATTTTGCCATTATTTAAGTTAAAACGACGTTTAGAGAAGCAATACTTCCCTAGCTTTTGCAGGTTATATCTGTTCACGTCCGTAAGTAGTAACGATTTTTTTCGTGTCTCGTAATGCGGCCCGGAGAAACCATCTACCTTCTAGGTCTTCATGCCCATCTTCACTTTACATCAGGTAGATTGTGGGCTAATTAAAACTTATCTAGCATAAAAAAAAAGCTAGTCGCAACTGTGTTACGGCAACGTAATGATTCCTTTCCCATACAAATACAGGTCAAATTAGCGTGTACGAAAGCTTGTTCGTAAAACACATAAGCGTTGAATTAATAGGATCCGATCAGGTGACTTTAGATGAAATTGTTTACATTTAATACTTATGTACAATAATAACAATTACAATATAATATTGAAGTCCAAGATTAGCTAATTATTTCACAAAATACGATTACAATTCCGTACCATCTAAAAATAAAAAATTACATCATGATTAGTTAGCGTTTTGCAATATTTCGTTGCCGAGCTAGGTAAGTTTTTTAATTAGTACGTTCAGCTTAGTTTGTCGCCTCCTAAAAGGACTGTCTACATATCACCCACACAATCCAAGAGTTTCTGAATTTCATGGAAAATTAAAGTTGAACGGATTTAGAACTGTTTCTATCAAACTATGAAAAAGTGCAATGCAAAAGCTTAGTCAACATTCAGTAAATACAGCAAACATAATGACATAAGTTATGAGTTTCATCCTCATAATAGACGGCTCGAAGCTCGACTCAACACAAACTACAACTCAGTCATATTTATTCGTCCCATACTGTGAATAAACTTTCTAATATTCGCTTAATATGCAGATGCATAGAACATACTGGCGAAACATGCTTCGGAATTATTAAATTGTGTAGAAAAATATGGGATGTACTGTATCGAGCAAGTTCAAGGCTTGCAGGGGTCGCCGACCCGGCGGGCGGCCGCGCCGGCCCCCTCAGATAGTGCCGGCTTGTCATCAATCATCATCAACAGAATTGTCACTGGATGACTTCGATCTCACTTTATTTGAGGTTAATGGTGTAAACGGCAGAAAGATTTTTGAAAGAAAATTATCTGTTAATGTGGCATCATGAAATGAAATTTGTTTATTGCTTGAAATATGGTTTACATAGGTGTCAGGTTATTAATTCATGGGGTGGTAATGTTTGAAGTATTTAAATAACAGAATGTCTTACTAATGTTTAGATCTTGAGGTTGGTCTAGTGATCTAGAGATGAGTATCTAGTTGTAATGAATGTACTCTCCAGATTAATTGGTATTGGTATAACCATTAAACAATTTTTATTAGGTTTTGCATAAAAATAATCTCTTACTAAAAAACTTTTCAGTATATTTTTTTTTGATAAGAGAACATAATGTCTTATGCATCAATCATAATTGTTTACGGCGCTACGAGAGCGCTACTTATATAATACTCATCACAGGTTATTATTACATTAATTAGCGTTACCTGAAGTAACCTAATAAAGGCTAAGTAATATAGATAAGTAAAATATGTAATGTTCCAACGGGATGTCTGTATATATAAAATACTAGCTGTGCCCTGCGGTGCTACCCGCGTTATAATGGATGAAGTACTCTTAACCAACAACATATTTATTTGAATAAAGATTAATATTATTATGTTGATACAACTTAAACAAATTATTTCGACCAAATTAGGTACCATAAAAACGGTTTTTGTGAGTTAATCTTAAAAGATAGACATATACTATTGCGGACTGTTTTTTAGATCATTAAAAGAGCTATTATTCTTTGATACATATTTTTTGTGTATCTTGAACCGTTTTCACGGCGCACGCAACGGAAGGCTTCAAAGATGAAATAATTTCTCCCGTTTTTTACACATTTACCACTATATATTTGCTCCTATTGGTCGTAGCGTGATGTTATATAGCCTATAGCCTTCCTCGATAACTGGACTATCCAACACAAAAAGAATTATTCAATTCGAACCAGTAGTTTTGGAGATTAGCGCGTTCAAACAAACAAACAAACAAACAAACAAACAATCAAACAAACAAACTCTTTAGCTTTATAATATTAGTATAGATAACACATTAGTTGTCACCACATGAAATCACGAATAAATGAATATGAATTAAATGAAAGCATGAAAAAATGATTATCCAGTGATATCTCGTAGGCGTGCTACGGCGCTACGAGAGTGCTACGCGATAAGGCTACGGCGCTACTCCGCGTTGTCAGTCAGCGTGCGGCGCTCGAGCTGGAAACACGTTTCCTGCGCCATCGCGTTCCACAAACTTTACTCGTTACATCGCGTAATATCTTACGATATTATTCTCTAGTATTCGACACCTCAAATCAGTGAATAAGATAGCCTAGTTCAGTTTTATAACGACTAATAGAATTGACGAAGAACAAAGGTAAGTTTTAATTATCAAAGATGCAAACTTTAATTAGAGCTGTTATCACACCACTGTCACTGAAGCTTGTTTGAGCTGTTATCTGTGATAACGTTATCTGAACATCTTAATTAAAATGGAGTGGTGTAGGGTTACCTTTAAAAGTTCATAAAAGTTACTTACGAACACAATATAATTTTCAAGTCAACTCAGATTAAATTTCAATTAACTTTGTTGCTAAACGTAGTGTCACAAAAGTTTTGAATGATTAAAAAAGTTTTTCCTAAGTTGTTTTGGGGCGTTAAACGCGCCCTGAAACTGAAACAATTTCTAAATAAAAGTACACCAAGAATTTCTTCTTCCCGAAGTCGGAACGTCAGCCGTCACGACAACGCGACGAGGAAATGACGTCGCCTACCTTTCAACGGGGCATCCTTCCTGAACATTGATTAAAAATTACTCTCAACTTCGTTAAAAACCTGGGTACATACTTAAATTCCGTGGTTTAATAGCGCGATGCCAACTGTAGCACTAGGCCAACTTTATTGTTTTTAGTTGAGGTTTGATGAGTAGCACGATGACAACTTCTTGAAATTTCCATACATATCAACATATTTCCATACATATCAACATATTTTTCCAGTAGGTATTGTATAGCAGCGTGTCAGTGCGTTGCAAGATGAAATAAATTGAAATATGACTAAAGATGCTAAAATTAAAGATACAAATTGTATCTATTCACACAATTTTTTCAGCAATACAGATAATAGCTTGTAGATTTAAAGAAAGTAGTTACTTGCATTTTTATAAATTGGAACACCATTTTTGTTAGAAATGTAGTTTAGTAGTATAGTGGAATATTTATCCCCTTCGCAGGGGATGCTGGCAGGGGATTTCTGGTGGAAACCTTGGGGAGATTTTGTATGAATTCGAGCAATCATGATAACTTGCCAACCGTAACATGCGTTGTGTACATCTTAATTGTTAACGAAATGGCTATAATAATAAAATGAGGAGTAAAAGTCTGTGTAGAAATGTTTTAATTGAGTTAGAATTTGTTAGATATTTGTTATTCGACTTTAATTATGTTTTCTTTAATTGAATCCCTTAATTCTCCTTACAATATGATTTTTCATATTGTTTTTACGCCAATTAGAAAAAAAAAACAAAACTAAAAGCAATTAGAAATCTGATAAATATTAATTTAAGTACTGCTAGAATATAATACGTATTTGATATCCAATAGGGTAAACCTTTTTCGTGACAGAAAGTCGTAGGTACTTATGAATCTGTGTATATTACTGATATTCATAGAGATTCATAGCTTAAAATAAGAAACAACATATCGTGGCATATCCTAGCCTTGTTTTCAACTAGGCGTAGCAATATGCAAACCGTCTTAAAATAATGCTTATCAAATTGTTATAATCGTTCGCCAAGTCGCGACTTTCACAAATTTTACATTTTATTTCATTATATAATATTATTCGAAAGTAGCACAAAATGAATGTCACATGCAAAATTAACATATCAAAATTTTGTGACTGTCTAATCTACATTTGCAATAGCAATAAACAAAAAATTTAAGTTTATTACTGAGGAGATATTTTACACAAAAAATAAGAATTGTTTAATAAAACTTTAATTACTGATTATCAAAGACTAAAGAGATAACTAAAGACTGTTTCCATACAAATTTGAATGGAACCAACTCGTAACAGTTTCAATATAAAACATCATCAAAATTCATGGAACAAAAATACCTCGGCTACAAACATAAAAACACAAATATTGAAACCCGTTGAATTGAAAACCTTTTTAAGCAGTCGTGTAAAAATGGGGAATTGCGGTCGTAAAATAAACACGCTGAGTTTAGCTTTCCATAACTCGGGCTCAACAATTTATTCTACATAAATGTGCTTGCCATCCAAAATTGATGTGTCGGCCTACTTACTAAGGCGACAGTAGCGACCACAAGAGTTATAAAAGTGCGAGCCACCCGCCAATAGCAGTTGGGAGGTCTCCTTCCCTCCCATTTCACTTCCAACATTGCTGTTTTCAGTTTTATGATATGAAAACATAACTAGATTTATGCTGTAACTTGATTTGCCTGTGGGCCTTCTATTACACAAGCTACAAGATAACTGTTTTAGCCAGCCTCGTATAGTTTTAACTTGTTTTAATACTGGTGATACCTGTGTCGCCATTGCGATGAGACCAGTAATGGTCATTTAAGGGCAACATTTTTCTAGATAACATACGAAATGCTATTGATATACTAATAACAATGGTTAACTGTCCATAGCGGGTTTTTGTTAGTCTTCGACGTCTTATAACTTTTCAGATTATCATGGTTTTTAACAATATTATGATTTGACTTAGTACCGTGGTGCCATAGAGTATCTAATAATACTCTAAGCGTGCTGCTAATAGGGGGATATAGCGAAACTCAGCGCAGTTAGTAAACATTTCCTTTTTGGAATTAATGGCATTTGTGTCATCTATAATTAGATTAAGCAACTAACGTGTTTTGAAGGACTCCTCATCGATACAACAGCTACTACTAACTAATCAAGAAACTCTTCTTCTCTGTACACTTTAGCGCGCGCAAATTGTAGTGATATTCTGCTCATCACCATACAATGCTTTAATAGGGCCGTCCATAAACTTCCTGTAATTTTAAGCGACAACCAGTCTTGACGAGTCCAGCTTATTCACTCAGATGAGACCTTGGTTATTCAAAAATTCCTTCGTTTTTCATGCTTCTTAATATTTCAACAACAATTCGGTCTAACCACTGGTACCAACGGTTAACAGCGGCTTAAATGTTATGATAATGGTATTTTTTCCAATCAGAAACGATATTATTACATCACCTTGACTAATGATGGTTATGTGTCCAGTTCGGCTAGTTACGATAGATAAGAAAGGCCTTTGTGTGATGTTTCCATTGTATGTCCCGGAGTTACTACCGATCAAACGTCAATTTATTGTGAAGTTAATGTTCTTCCCCCCTCGCGCCGCAGGAAGCCGGGGGTGGGGGGAGTCTGGTGCCAATATTTGTTTAGGACTTAACCGTAATTCTCTCGATTTGTCACCCTAAACGGGAAAATTGTTCACTTTGTCTCTGTTATTTGGTTATTAGAAGCAATTTCCTTACGTTGCGTTGGCTTAAGCTACGTACGAGTTTAATTTATTATACAGTCACTTATGTTAGAAACTGTTTTATAATTATACCCTATTTAGCCCCCGACGCAAAAAGAGGGGTGTTTTAAGTTTAACGTGTCTGTGACGTCTGTGACGTCATAATTCCTGAATGGATGAAGGGATTTTCAATTAGTTTTTTTATGCGAAAGGTAAGTTTTGCGCGAGTGTTCTTAGACAAGTTTGAAGAAAATCGGTTGATCCATTTCAAAGTTATTACAAGTGAAAGTGGGGAAGAAAAACTGAATATCTTTAATTATACCCGAGTGGGGTCTCAAATGAAAGCGCATCACGTTCACATTATTAAATAGAATTACTTTTTACTTTTAAGGGAACTAATGTTTTGGAATTAGGCTCTTTTTAATTTAGATTACTTATACATATTACCAAAAGCATTGTGCCCTCTCAAATTTGCATGCCAGGATTGGCAAAACATGTAGAACACTTTTTGAACAATGTTTTATGCAAATAAATGATTCTTATATTATTTTATTTTATTCACATAGGAAATCACCTGGGTGAATAAAGTCTACAAAAGTACACAGTAGTATACTTCATTCACCAGGAAACATCTGGGTGTGAATAAAGTCCACTAAAATAGTAGACTTAGTGCACCTGGGTGAATAAACTGAGGTGAATTAAGTATTCCGCCCCGTAGTTAGTTGCTCGAAAAGTGTTTTTATAGCGTAAGTGAATATTAAAATTATGACATGCATTAAAAATAATCATATTTTGACTAAACATTACTTACTTTTAAGATCCGACATGCATCCATTTGATAGATCACCCGTACTTTAGAATTTCCTGGCATCGTACCCATTCTTTGCCCATCTCGCTGCAATTTAATTTGAATTTTGTGGCATACTATTAAATCTGTAAAGCTCTGTTGAGTATGTACGGCTGCCAAAGACCCAACTTGACAAGCGTTGCGGCTGTCAACAAACAGATCAATCGCAGCCCTAGGCCCTCATGGCCGAACCCTCCCTCCCCTCTCTTCCCCTTCCCTTGCGTCCACTGAAACTAATTTATGAGGGATTAAGGCACAACTTTCACGGCAAATAACTTAGCGACGTGATGGCACATGTCGTGACGTAATCGTTTGGTAACAGCGGTTTGTTCGCAGCAGTATTTTTGGAGTTCCTTACGTGGTGTTGCTCGAGTAAGATAGTTTTATCAAATATTTTTTGGTTTTATTAATTTTCATTGTGTGTAATATTTTTGAATATTATTTCACGCCAACAATGTTAGCAACCAATACAGGTTGGCAGATTAAAAAATGCCAAGACATTAAGCCCACCATTTTGCCCAAAGTTTTAGTTTAAATAAATAAATAAATATTTCCGTACTACTCACACAATACTTAACCTAAACTAGCATCACCTAACCTAAACTAAGATGAGCTTGTACTTTGGGTGTTAGGTGACTGGTATACTACATAGATACATTTTTTTTTGTAAAAACATACATAATGATACATTAAAAACACCCAGACCCGAATCCAGAAATTGTAGATCGTACCAAATCTGGGCCCCTTGGCGGGAATCGAACCCGCAACCTCCTGCGCCTCAAGTGGACGTTCGCCCACCAAGCCACAGAGGTCTTCAAAGTTTGAATAAAGTATTTTTAATAGTTAAGTAAATAAAATATAGGTGAACAAGAGACTCGCCTCATCCTCACAAATTATACATGAAATAGGCATAACGACTCCATAAAAATACGTATTTTGTTCAGTCTGTCTGTAAGCTTTTCTAAAAACACTGGACATCTATTTTTCGTTTTATGAATTAATAAGAAAATTACAGGATATGGAGCATCAAAGCTTGTGATGATGAAACATTTTGGAAAACTCGAACGAAAGCATTACTAGGTACATAAAGATTGTTTGTTATGCTATTTTTTATATAATACTACACGTATGATAAAACGTTATCTTCACATAGGACATAGGTACACACATACTAGGGTAGGTATAATTATATTAAATATTATAATTATAATTGATATGCATAGTTATGAGAAACAGGTCAACGCAATGACAATGAGCTGTTATGTTATGATTTAAGTCTGAGTGTTTATTATTAATTAACTTGAATTACAATACTAAAGCCGTGTAGGCTATGTTAGTTTACACTTCATTACCAATTTATATAATTAATTATACCAGCCACGTTTATTTGGGTTTTTCTTCTTGAAAAATGTATTTGCGCTTGCAAACACGTGATTTAAAGGCAAACATCGCGAGGAAACCGGCATGTTTTGAGAACATTGAGGAGTTTAAAGTACAGGTGACATTCACTTACTCGCACTTGGCCAGCGTGGTGCATTAAGGCCTTATCTCTCTCGAAAAGAGGGAAGTACCTGTATCACCGCAGTAGGAACGTATGAATAGCACCCTTATAAGCACCCTTATAATTTTGTTTGTTATGCAATATACAATATACAGCATTACCAATCACGAATAAGGAAATAAAACTATGAGAACGTAACGATATGAAGTTAAGTTCTTCCAAAAATGATGATCAACGTCTTTATAAAAAATCAAACGCAATGTATTTTTTCAAGGTTCGTTAAAAGTTTCGTAAAAAGTTTCTGAAGAAACTATGTGAACGCCCTTACGTTTCATAAATACAATCGAAGTCCCCTAATCAAAATATCAGTAACAAGATGTCTTCCAAGATTGTTCCGGAGAGCCAAGGGCAGCCAGGGGGAGGGGGAGGCAGGGTCCCTCACACTTAGCTGTGTCGAAACTCGCGCATTCCGCGAATTCTTGAGCCCGGCCACTGAAGGTAACTTGCCAAGTATTCATAATAAACTTACTTCCAAACAACTGAAAATATGATAACCGTAAAACGACGGGAAAAGTACAAACATATTCTGCCATGAACAAGTAAAAATATACTTCTGAGTTGAAGTATTAAGTTCTGAGTAAAACGTGGAGGGTTAGACAATAACTGACGCTTGAAGTGTGACCTGATTTCGAGGTATAAAGCCAAATTAGGTTCATGAGTCTTCTTGGAATAGATTTTCTATCGGCCGGCGAGGGCGGCGGCGACGGGGCCCATAAATCGGCTACCCGACTCATAGTCGGGGCTGCACAGCTGTACAACTTCGAAAGTGTTTTTTAACCCCCGACAAAAAAACCCCTCTTTTTTGTCGGTTATAAGTTTGACTTGTCTGTCTGTCTGGGACATCAAAGCTCCCGAACGGATGGAGCGATTTTTGTTTAGTTTTTTTATATGAAAGGTGAGTTTGGCGCGAGTGTTCTTAGACATGTTTCATGAAAATCGGTTGTGCCATTTAAAAGTTATGGTTAGAGTGGGGAAGAAAAACCGAAAATCTGCAAATATACTCGAGTGGGGTATCAAATGAAAGCGCATCGCGTGCACGTTACACAATATTATGGTGTTTTACTTTTAAGGAAAGTAAGGTATTGCAATCTGGTGTTTTTCTTAAATTTAAAATTTAGGTATATTAAACTCATCCATCCACTTTTCATCCTTATAATTCCTTATATTTCACCAGCTTATAATTCTGACGGCAGGTCTGGAATTTGAGATTGTGGGCAAACATAAATCTTTCTAAATAATATCTAAAAAAAAAACTATCTTTATAAGCTGGTGTAAGTTTGGAGTTGATATCTAGTTTATTTTGGCTTGAAGCGGTTTGTTGTGTAATTTTGACAAAAACAACAAAATGAAAACTCTGTTAAGGAAAGGGGTAAATTAATAATATAATGATCTACCGATTTTTTTTGTTATGCTTACATGTTAAATGATTATTATAGCTATAGTAATCAAAAGCTGTAGTAATCAGTAGCTAGAACACGGGTCGCCGACATAGCCAATGAATTATTTAGGGATTAGGTCTTTGAAGTGGCAGTGGGCAGGCCATATAGCACGCAGAACAGATGGTCCTTGAGGCCAAAAAGTTCTTGAAAAGACCACGGATTGGTAAGCGCATGTAGGACGTCCACCAACTAGATGGACGGTCTGGTGAAGGCTGCGGGCTCACGGTGGATGCAGGCCGCTGCCAGCCGAAATTACTGGAGATCTTTGAGGGAGGCCTATGTCCAGCAGTGGGCACCTTACGGCTGAAATGATGATGAAGTGAGTTAGATAGATAGTGAGTTTAACAACTGAAACCTTTAGTTTCAGTTCCTTTGTAATCTTTGTATAACTATATTTCAAAACCAATTTAACTTTCAATTATGTTCTCATGCTTTTTTATGACAAAAATTTACAAGGTGATCATCAGACGATTTTTTTCAAACTAATTTCTGTAATGTATCAGCTGTTCTATCTTATCTGGATAGATCCAAATAGGATTTATGAGGAGAAGAATGTTTATACCCGTGGCTGTTCCGGCAGTGGACGGCACGGCCGGCGTGGGGCCGCCGTGGGCCGGCGCAGTGCCGCCGTAGCTGCCGCTGACGGGTTCTGATATATAACGCCCACATAATGCCCTTGGAGCTGTAAGGTAGATCGTAAGTAGATCTCTCAACTATTTTATTGAAATGCTTAGAACAATCTATATCGAAATATTACTTGCTGAGAAACATGCGGTGAAGGGTGTTCGATTTCTATAGTTATGATTATGGAATTTGCTAATAAGTCTAAACACAACAAGACACCAAAGGTTTTTGGCTGAAAAAATTTGCTTGATTTGAATATGTTAAAGGTCAAATGTAACAAGATCGACCAACCGATACAACGTTAAAATTACTTATTTTATACGAATATTAATGTAACTAATTCCTACTTATATTTTAAGTGAACATGTTGGTTCTTTTTGAGTAAGTATTAACATAATAAAGTTCTAACAGCGCCGAGCGGCAACCGTTCGGCACATGCTGAGCCAACGCCCGTTTCGGCTCACAATCTTTGTATTAAATACTAACATTGTTAATTATTTATAATAATTTTGTTTGGTTTTAAAAAAAATCGGCGCAATTAAAAAAAAATTTACTGCTGAATTAATTGCCTTACTTTTTTTGTTAAACATCAGAAAGCATGAAAGCCATCCAATCATGGTATCTTAATTTCAGTACTTAAAAATACTCGGTACTCATTTATAAGTATCTAGTACGTATTGATCTCGAGAATCTAAAGCTCCCTCGCCGAAGCTAACTTTAAATTGAATACTTGCCGTTGTAACACTCAAAAAAACTTGTTATAAAAAGTTTTAGGGAGTGTAACGGGCAAACTCTGATATAATAGGTGTCACGTCTGCGTCAGTGGCGGGAGGCCTACGTGCCGGCTGCAGGGCTCCGGGCGATGACCCCGACCGGCCCTTCGGGGCAGAAACGTGAAATCACCTAATAATTCACTTTTTTGTCAGATAATCCCGCGGTCTGTACTTTTCCTAACACAGGTATTTCTTTACTTAAAAGGGAACCTCAAACACTGTTAGTCAAATGTTAAATTAAGTTATGAAATAAAGATTTTGTATTTGTATTGTATTTTGTATAATCCCGCGGTCTGGCTGTGTTTTTTGTTTGTGTAAAATATGTGTTAATATTCTTTGATGAAGTATGATATTACACCGTTGTTCATATCATCAATAATACACAAACTAGGTTCAAATTATCGAAAAACAAATAAACTATAAACATAATAACAACTTGTACTTTCGAGTTCTATAATAAACATCCGGGTTTAGCTATATTCCACGCAAGTACGTTATCATAATCTGGCGTATCTTAATCGGATGTCAGCGTCAGTTGACATAAACGAAATGAAAGGTAGTGAAAATAATCTGAAAAACATAAAACCAAATTGATATAATTAGCATTTAGAATCATCATAATATTGTATGCGCCCAAAGTGGTCAAAATATCTAACTTATGTCGTTATTATTTTATCATATTTATCTAAGCAGACGAGGTAATCAAAATGATCTGTGTAAATAAAGCCTTCAGATTGTTTGTCTTATGGATGCTTGCTTTGGTAGGTTTGTTATAACAGATTATTTTGAACTCCTTGCCAGATTTCTTGAAACAATAGAATTGCGATATTTTGAATATTTTTGGCGCATATAACATTGTAGCCAATCGATCTGCCTTTAAATAATTTTGGTTTAATATTTAAAAAAAAGCCGTGTTGGCTAAATTGGGAGGACACTCGACTTTCATTCCGAAGGTCGTGGGTTCAAACCCCGCCACGCACCTCTGGATTTTTCTTCTTGAGAAATTTATGTGCGATTTAAACACGTGCTTTAACGGTGAAAGCAAACATCGTGAGGAAACCGGCATGTTCTGAGAACTTTAAAAAAGTTTGAAGGGCATGTGACATTCACCAACCCGCACTTGGCCAGCGTGGTGAATTAAGGCCTAATCTCTCTCGTCAAGAGAGAAGTCCCTGTGTCCCAGCAGTGAGAACGTTAATAGGGTGATGATGATGATGATTTTATAGATTATTTTGACTACTTTAGACGCTCATATCAATTTGACGCTGACTGTACGTTCGTCTCGGTCATAAACACCTAGGTGTTTTGTTAGTTTCAAGCGAAACTAACAAAACGCGTGAACGTGTGAACGCGGCATTTGCGTCATAATCTATATAGAGGTATATATATAAAAATGAATTGCTGTTCGTTAGTCTCACTAAAACTCGAGAACAGCTGAACGGATTTATCTTATCTTAGTTTTGAAATGTTCGTGAAAGTCAAGGGAAGGTTTAAAAGACGAGCAAAAATCGAATAATTGCCGGGATTTTTTTATAATGACTTGTGCGAAGCCGGGGCGGGCCGCTAGTCGTCAATAAAAACTGAAAAAAACTTCGCCACAATAATTAATGGTCTTGTGTTTGAATAGTTGTTAACCTAAAATGTTTGATGATTAGTGCTGCTCCAATAAATATTAACTTATCTATCTATATAAATAAAAATGAATTATTGTTCGTTAGTCTGATTAAAACTCGAGAACGGTTGAACGGATTTATCTTATCATAGTCTTAAAATGTTCGTGGAGGTCTAGGGAAGGTTTAAAAGGCGAGAAAAAAATCTAATAATTGCCGGGAAAAAAATTGAATAAAAACCCGTGCGAAGCCGTGGCGGGCCGCTAGTTAGTGATATAAATAAACATATAGTACAGTAATGTTTAATATGGAGAAACAAGGAAAATAATTTGACCTTTATCGTCATTTTATTCTGTTTCAATTTCATTCAATTTCTGGTTTCGGGTCTGGGTATTTTCTATGTATAATATGTATGTATATACAAAAAAAATGTATCTATGTAGTATATCAGTCACCTAACACCCATAGTACAAGCTCTGCTTAGTTTGGGGTTAGGTGATTCTGTGTGATTAGTCCGGAAATATTATTTATTTATTTATGGATTTTCTCGCGAGACCACGCCGCGATACGAAGTAGCCTTGTTTTGATAAAGTAGTATAAATTGGCTATCCAACACTGAAAGAGTTCAAACAAACCAACTAACAGACAAACTCTTCTGCTTTGTAAAATTAATCTTTTTTTGTATATAATTATGTCGAATCGTGAGGGAGGCGCCACCCGTCGGCAACGATTTATTATTATTTTTTATTATGTTTTTTTTTATACGGTTATCACCGAGCAGGTATTGAGTTTTCTCATTCGTTCTATTTGGTGATTGGTTGAAATTTGAAGAATCTCTCTTGGACATGGCCCTTGGCGGGATTTGAAGGTGGTTAAATAGAGTTCGGTTGAGAACACGAGACCTTTTCTTTGGAACCGTCACCGAGTAAAGATCTCCGCCAAGAGACTTGTCTGTTTCCGTGCCGCCAAAAGTTTTATAGCCTTAGTAGGCTTGTACCTTAAAGTTTTAAATTCCTTTGTTTATAAAGTGAAGTGAACAAAATAATGGTATTGGGCGGAGTGTTTTCTTTCACATCGTGGTTCATATCACCCTGTCGCTATGTCCGATGGCTGAAAACGTCCAGTTTCCGGTCACCGCTGCCCACGCTTCGACATATATAAATCTTCTTTACGTGTGTACAGAACTCCTCCTAAACGGGTGGACCGATTTTGATGATTTTTTGTGCGTGTTTAAATGCTGGGTTCGAGAATGGTTAGATTCACAATGCGTTCAACTAGGTGCGAAGCGGGGGCGGACCGCTAGTAAAGTATAGATTTGGTTGAACTTTTTATATTACTTATGTTTATGTGGGAAACAGTTATTAAGTAACATTTATTTTCTAAGGTTACGCAGAAGTTTGTGTTATTTATTTACTGAAATAAATGTTACAAATAAAAAAAGCTTCCAGGATTACTCAAAACAAACTGTTAGATAACTTTTAAACGGATCATGTACTTAAAAACTTATAATGAACACTGTGTTTATTCCCTACTTAAAAAGATTATTTCCACCGGAAAATCGGATAACATGAGCAAAACAGCCTAAAAAAAACAAAGAAACAAGTAGATTTTTAAGAGAAAACAACCAACTTTTAGGCTCAAAAATATGAAGTATTGAGTTTCTTTCAGCCGCGGGCATCGGCATAAGTCAAAAGGATTTTTTCCCCCTCTCCTCCCATGTGATCAACGATTTCGAAAAATTTTTAAACAGTAATTGAAAACAATTTTGAAGATAACTCGAGAAACTAAAAATACACGCTGAATTGTGAACCTTCTCCTATTAGAAGTCGGTTTAATTTAAAATGCTCAAGAATTCTAATACAAACCTAGGACCTCGGGTAAGACTCAATTAATCGTAAAATGAGGTAATTTTACAATATATATCGAGAACTACTACGATTTATATATTTCAAATGGCAAGCACCAGTTTTATTTTAAAAAGAGATCTTAATGGGTCCACGGAGATCAAAGTGCTGAGGTAACAAACATAAAAAAAGGAATAAATTTTGAGTAAGTATGTACCTCAATTTTTTGTTGAAAGTCGGTTAAACTTAAGTCTATTTTTAACACTTTAACCCCATTTTCCAAGAAGACTTGCTCTCAACTTTCCCTTATCGTCGTATTACCGGAAGCATCCACGTGACCGCGACGGGTCCGGCACGTGATGGACACGGGACAGAGGGTCTTAGGCAATATCCCATCCGTGTTTGAGTTTCTGCCATAAAGTTATCATCTCAACGAGTAGGTACTGTAGGATGCTTAGACTAGCTGTCTTGAGTTATTCATGTTTTGAAATTAAGGGAATCTGTATTTATTGACATGTTATTTTTAACACGGAACCCTAGGCCTAGTATGAGTCTATCTTATACCTATCAAATTTACCTATTGAATTTGTTGAATTTTGTTGTATTGGAGCATTATTTCGTCCTAAGCAGTTTTGTCTTCAAAGTTGTTGAGGATGGAGGTCGCTGGAGCACGAAGGTTGAGTAAAAGAAATGTTTTACGTTAAAATGCAACAGATCTCGAAACTTTTTGGAATATGGCGGCGGGCGCGCCGGTCGGTCGACGTAGACAACCGTCAGTACAGTTTTTTGAAGTGAAGTGAGGCGCGTTCGGGGTTGCCCGCAAAAATGCCTCGCCGCTATATTCTCGCGGTTCGAAATGCGTTTCATCATTTTATTAATAAAAAGTTTTTAGTAAAAATAATTAAAGCTACATAAAATAAAGGTGTACATACAATGTTAAATTAAAATTAAATTAGGCTTTATATTTTTGAGCAGCGTGCGCGTCGTCAACACTTTCCCCCCTAGTGTCGTCATAACGACGCTCAACGTCGAGCTGTAGTAATGCTACGCGCGCTGCGGGACGCTTCATAACTGACGTCCTAGTCCGTATGTCTACTACTCTTACCCTTCCGTCCTTTCCTGGATATACCTTTTCCACAATGCCTTTAGGCCAACAGTTGCGATGTAAAGAAGGATCAACCACAATCACTAAATCGCCTACCTTAAGCTGCTGCCCTTCGCGGTTCCACTTCGCCCGAGGAATGAGAACAGGTAAAATCTCTTTTACCCACCGGTTCCAGAATAAATCAGCCAAGCGCTGAGCAGTGCGCCACTGACGCCGCAGGTACAGGTCCTTGTCATCGAAGACGCCGGGGAGGGGTAAGTTAGAAGAACTTCCTAATAAAAAATGGTTAGGGGTCAAAGTTTCCTGACTCCTAGGATCCACTGATACGTGAGTAAGTGGTCTACTATTAACAATATTTTCTACCTCAGCGAGAAGAGTAATCAGTACTTCTTCTCGTGGAGCTCGCTCTTTTAAAACTACCTTAAGTGCCGTTTTCACGGTTCGAATCAAACGTTCCCACGCGCCCCCCATATGTGGACTTGCAGGCGAAATAAATTTCCACGTTACACCTTTGGTTAATGCTTCATCGATGATTTGCTGCTGGTTAAGTTCACGGAGAGAGTTCCTCAAGTCGACATTGGCCTTGGTAAGATTTGTTCCATTATCACTCATTATTGTATGTGGCCATCCGCGGCGAGCGGCCATTCTTCTAAGTGCCATGATAAGGGAATCAGCGGTTAAGTCGTTAGCAAGCTCAATGTGAACCGCGCGCACCGTTAAGCAAGTAAATAACACGCCATATCGTTTAGGTCTTTGCCGTCCTACTGTGACTTCAATAGGCCCAAACAAATCTATGCCACACATAGTGAACGGGCGCTGGTGATGAGCGAGCCGTTCAGGAGGTAGGTCGCCGAGGCGCGGCGGCCTAGGATTAGCTTTTCTAATTCTACAAACTAAACATTGCGACGCTACTGTGCGGACAGTAGGTCGCAGATTAACTATCCAATATTTCTGCCGAAGTTCGTTAACAACTAATTCGTTGAACGAGTGAGCTACACGTTCGTGATAGTATTTAACCAAAAGGCGAGTTACGCGGTCGCGCCCGTCAAGGATGATTGGGTTTTTCATCTGATCATCTACATGTTTCGCGGCGTCAATACGCCCGCCAACTCGTATAAGCCCGTTACTATCTAAAAACGGCGTTAAAGTACGTAAACGACTATCTATATTTATTTCACAACTATTATTCAACAAAGTTATTTCGCGCGAAAATGACTGTGACTGTGAATGTCTTATCAGTAAGACTTCTGCCTTATTAATAATCTCGCTATTAATAAGGAGAGTTTTATTATTCCTACATTTGGAAATGAACAACAATATGGTCGCAGTACAACGAAGCAGCCTCAACCATGACGAAAACCTATCTGGATTGGGGACCGGTAAAATCAACGTATCGCTGTAAGTATGAAAAACTGATTTAATTTCCTCTAAATCATCATTATTAATTATTTTCAATGTTTCATGTTGCTGCGGCCAGCTTTCCAAACGTTCGTACAAAAACGCGGGTCCCAAGAACCAAGAACAATCACTACGTAAGTTGTAATCAGTTATTTTAGTAGCTAAGTCCGCCATATTAAATTCTGAGGGAACGTAATTCCATTCATTAATTTTTGACAATTCATCAATTTCTCCTAACCGGTTAGCTATAAATGTTTTATAATTACGATGTTCATTTCTAATCCAATGCAAAACAACCGTAGAATCAACCCAGTAAAATGTTTTATCTGGTTTAATTCTATGCTCTTTTTTTATTGTTTCAGCTAGGCGGCAAGCTAGGAGAGCGCCTTGAAGCTCCAGCCGTGGGATTGAGACAGATTTCAATGGCGCGACACGATTTTTACAAGCTATAAATGACACGGAAATTTGTCCATTGTTATTAATCTTACGCCAATATGCCACCGACGCAAATGCGCGTGGGCTAGCATCCCCGAATACATGTAATTCTAACTCGCTTACACGCGTGCCGCACGCTTTGTCTGTCTCACTCGCACTACCGAAGTACCACCTAGGAATGCGTATATCAACAATTGTTTGTAGTTGTAATAACCATTCTTGAAATTGAATAAATAAATTACATGGAATTTCATCGTCCCATTTTATACCTATTCTCCACACTTCCTGCATAATTATTTTGGATTTTACAGTAAAAGGGCTTAAAAATCCATGCATATCAAAAATAGACATAATAATGCGTAATAATTCACGCTTTGTCGGCTTTCGTGTACCGTTACGAATATCAGGAGAAATACGTTTCAATGATAAATCAAATGCAAAAGTATCACTATCGGGAAACCATAACAAACCTAAAGTTCGTTCCGGCTGATTTTCAACATTGAACCTTACGGCTCTCTCACTAAGGATATCGTTTGGTGTGTTGCTCAAAACATTAATATTATTACTTAACCAATCTCGCATTGTAAAACCACCCTGTTGATTAATATAGGAAATGTCTTTAATCAATTTTGTAGCGAGGCCGATCTCGCTCACACTATCTATGTAGTCATCCATATATTGACTTTTCCTAATTGCACATACAGCTTCCGGCATAGTTTGTTCGAAACGCTGTGTGTTTTTTATTTGATTTACATATTGAGCGATAAACGGAGAACAATTAGCACCAAAAATGAGTGACGTCATGACGTACTCTTTAATAGGGGTCACCTTCGATGATGATGATGATGATTTTTCGAGTCCATCGTCAGGTACCTCGCTGGTTAAGAAACCTTCCTGCCATAAGAAACGCAACGCGTGCGTATCTCTATCATGTATCTTTATCCGCAAAAACATATCTTGTATGTCGCCTATAATACCTATAGAATTTTCCCTAAACCTTAACATTATTCCCAATAAAGATTGCAACAGATAGGGACCTTGTAAAAGAAAATCATTTAAAGAGCAATTATTAGACTTTGCAGCCGCATCAAAAACTAATCGCAGTTTTTTCTTGTTCGGGTTATCGACACCGAAGTGCGGAAGGTACCAAACACGACCTTCGTTATAGCTACCTGTTATTTCTTTAGCGAAGCCGTTAGAAAATAAATGAGAAATTCTTTCTTGATAACGTAATGAGTAATCGTTATTACATAACATTTTCTTTTGAACCGATTTTAGACGTCTAAAAGCATTAGAGTAGGAGTCAGGCAAACAATGATTATCCGATTTCCACGGTAAACTAACGTACCATTGTCCCTCGCGAAGCTCGGCAGTTTCCTCTAAAATAGAGATAGCGCGTAAATCATCAGGATTGACGCGGGGCTTCGTACCTACTCCAATGGCATCTAACATAAAAGATTTGCGCACTTCATTATGCAGCTGAACGCACCGCTGTTCGCAGTCCTCGGGGTGAACCAGGGCTACGCGGGGGGCGGCGATCTCAGTGGTTGTATCAGCTGGTTGAAATTCACACAAATGGAAAACATTTTCTTGTGGGCAGGTATATCCAGAACAGTCGTGAATAAGTGAGACACACAGATTAGAATTAGAGTTATGCGACATATCACTTACCGAGGTCCCGTGTACACACCAACCCAACGCTGTCTGTGCTACGTACGGCCCACGCTGCTCGCTACGATAACACTGGAAAGGTGTTATCAAATCATGGTTATCCTGACCTATCAATAACATTGGTTGCACGTCACATTTACACATATTTATTTCAGCGAAATCACTCCCTAACCCGTATTCTTTAAAGTTTATATTTGGCAGCAATTGTACTGGTAAATTTAACGAGTTTATTTTACGTGCACACAACTTATAATTTTTATTATTGTTATTTGTAATTCTAAAGTTCAATATTTGCGTTTCACACACTAATTCACCGGAATCCCATGCGCTGCGAGCTCGCATCTTCTCGTTTCTCCCGTGAAGACCAAGTTTATCTGCTAATTCGGCCGCAATCAGGGTCACCGTCGCCCCGTCGTCCAGTAGCGCGTGCGCGTGCATAGCGCCCGCAGGACCGTGCACTGTCAGCGGTACGATTTTGAGAAGTACTTTAGGGTGCAATGACCCCACTGTATGGTTCACAGTCTCATGGGTAATCTCGGTGTCTGCGAGGTCTTCGCTTTCTTTAGTACTCTCGTTCTTTTTATCGTACGGCTTGGTCCAGTGAAGTAGACGATGGTGCGGCTGGTCACAGCCCTCGATGTTGCAGTTTCTTGCAGTGCAGGAGCCGGGGTTCATATGAAGGGTTAAACATTTGTAACACAGCTTGTGTTCTCTTGCAAATCTCCAACGATCTCTACGCATCGCACGTTTGAAGCGCGGGCAGTCAGGTAGCCTATGTCCAGTCTTGTGACAGAACTTGCAGTCATTATCTTTGCTGTCATCATTGTTGTTTGAGGCATGTAATATTGTAGCTCGGCTGTGTTTGGTGAAATGTTTACCTTCATGCTGCTCTGGCTTCCTTGTAGATTGTAGATGTATATGACTAACACCAGAACTTGCTACTTTATTTGCTTCTAAGTATAAGAAGTTGCTCAGTAACTCCAATCTTGAAGTTTCATTATATGCTGGTGCGGTGAGTTGGTTTTCATAAACATAGTCTGTCCATTTGTTAATAAGTATGGTTGGTAATTTAGATAAGATGACTGAAACCAGCTCGGGGCTGCGTAGATAATCAACCTGTTTCAACGCTATTGCAGCTGTAACATAATTCTTTATTTTTACTGCAAAGCAAATAAGCTCGTTGTGGTATGACATTGGCAATGGCTGTATTTTCTTGAGTTGTGTCACTATTTTAGTCATTATGTACTCTGGTTTACCGAAGCGTAGTTCAAGTGTATCCATGATAATGTCAGGGGAAACACCACCAATAAGCAAGGATGTCACCGCTTCTTTTGCATCACCTCGCAGACATTTTCTTAGCCGCCATACATTCTCTGGGTCAGTGTACTTACAGAGTTTGGTGGACTCATGATATGATTCCTTGAATTGTAGCCAATCCATAGGGTCGCCTGAATATGGAGGCAAGTCTTTAGAGGTAGACATTCTGGTAAGCAGCTGTTGCTGATGCTGAGGAGAAGGAGAAGCGGCAAATGCATCTCTCAGTGCTGAGGCAAGCATCTGGATATCAGTTTGGCCAGAAGCAACATTCATGCGTGGCAGTTCAGGTGCAGGCGCAGGCTGTAGCTCGGTAGATTTCTCCAACCAGTTATGTACTTTACTTGTAATGGACGAGGCAGATGATTTCATAGAGTGCTGTGATTCCAGGTCAGCGACGTCCGCGGCGAGTCGTTTCTTGAGTAGTTCGACTCGGATTTCTGTTTTCATTCGGGCAGCCTTCGCTTCTGCTTCGACGGATTCTATGCGAAGCTGAGCCTGAGCTGTCTCGGCCTCGAGCTCGAGTTGCCGGCGACGCGCGGAGGTGGATGACGTTGTACTTCTCTCAGACTTCTTGCTAACGCTGCACAAACTAGCGTATACTTCAGCAGGGTCATCTTTCGGCGTCGGGGGAGGTAAACAAGCGTCTGTTGCGTTTTCATCAGTGCAAACCGCATTGGCGCCACGTGGTTTTTTCATTTTGCGCGGCGTGCGCGGTGAGCGGAACATTTTACTACGAAAATGCTTCGGTGCTGAGCGTTCCGGTTCGAAGTGACCACTTTTGTTGAGGATGGAGGTCGCTGGAGCACGAAGGTTGAGTAAAAGAAATGTTTTACGTTAAAATGCAACAGATCTCGAAACTTTTTGGAATATGGCGGCGGGCGCGCCGGTCGGTCGACGTAGACAACCGTCAGTACAGTTTTTTGAAGTGAAGTGAGGCGCGTTCGGGGTTGCCCGCAAAAATGCCTCGCCGCTATATTCTCGCGGTTCGAAATGCGTTTCATCATTTTATTAATAAAAAGTTTTTAGTAAAAATAATTAAAGCTACATAAAATAAAGGTGTACATACAATGTTAAATTAAAATTAAATTAGGCTTTATATTTTTGAGCAGCGTGCGCGTCGTCAACAAAAGTATATAGATATTTTATAATCTGGGGGCACGGCAGTGCCCCCACCAAGTCGAGCAAAAAGCGGCACGGCCGTACCATCCTTTTCTCGAAGCAATTTAGGCCATTTTCGACCCCCTGTAACTTCGTTGTGGATAAAACTAGAAGACTGAAATTTTCAGTTACCATGCAGGATTGTAAAGACACGGTATATTTCAAATTTCATTCATTTTGAACCAGTATTTTAAGAATTATAACGGGTCAAATTTCGTAATTTTGTCACTCACTGACTGACTGACTGACTCACCGATCATCAAAATTCTAAGGCACTTCTAGCAGACCTAGAAGCTTTAAATTTGGAATATAAGTAGTGTTTGGTGTATGAATCAAGGAAAAACTAAAAAATCTAGAAAAAACCGGTATAGAGGGCGCTGTCGCAACGCCACGTATATACGAAATATGTACTAAAGTAATAACAATGCGAAATATAAATAATCCAACCTAGACCGGCAAAAAGAAAATTATATGGGCATATATACAATAAGTGGAAGGTACCGAAAAGGAAAAAAGTAGAACTGTCTACAAAATACAAAAAGAAATGAGATCCCATCAAAAACAATACTTGTCAAAAAAACCAAGTCGCGCAACTCAGTTGTTCTGCAGTAAAAAGTTGTGAGATCCAAGTAAATCCAAGTCTTCAAATTTCGTCTCAAAATTCTTTAATGTTTTATATAAATATATTGAGACTTGGCCTAATAATAAATGTACCTAATTGTTCATTTAGGTATAGGGTACATAACCTAAAAATCAAAACGCCAATATCTTTTTTTCCGGCTTTTACAAATGAAAATAATTTTATTTATAGACTCTGGAAGTAATGCCGATTCTGTAGATTATATTTTTCCTTGCTGACGCTTTAATATACTCCCAGACATTTTTTAGTATGGGGACCTGCCATTGTTCTTTAGTGATTGACAAAATGTTGCAATTGGTTAGGAATCTTGTAATAGAAGCGTATAAATTGCCCATTGAAAGATACATTAAAAAAGCTTTTGCTTTAGATACAAATTTATAGATACAACACCAACAAAGGGAAAATCCTACTAATATTAAAAACGCGAAAGCTTGTGAGGCTGTGTAAGTAAGTGGGCTTTTTGCTCTTTTACGCAAAAACGACTGAATTTTTTGTAAAACTTCGCATTATTGTAGCTGATATATCAAAATAACACATATGCTACGTTTTATCGCGGTAAATACCGCATTTCTCACACACAGCGAAGCCCGATTTGGATCAAATTCAACACAGATACAGATAGCTGTTGTCCCAGTGAAAAACAAAAGCTGCATTTTAATAATAATATATGTTTATTTGTCAGACACAATATCCATTAAATTCTTAACCAAACCACATAAAAATACACAGACTCATAAAAACACTTAAAAATAAATTACAATAAAACTATTTAGGCTGCAAAAGCGTCCATTTTTGCCAAGTTTTGGTCAATATTATTTTACTGCCGGCAATTCCGCGGGCGGGCAGCTAGTATTAAATAAAGGTACTCGTGTAACTAAAATCTCCGTTACGCGTTACCATCCCTGTTAGTTATCTGTCTGATACGGGCCCTCCGTGTTTGTCAAATATAAATATTTGTTCTTTCCTTGCGTTTACCGAGACTGTTTACACATAAGGTAAAAGTACATAATGTCATGTAGCGCTGTTTTGCTAGGGTTTAAAAGGTTTCCTAGAAGTTATATTCACAATGTAAACACAAGAAACAAAGAAGAACTCGATAGCATTTAAGGATGATTTAAGAAACGGGATGATGGCTTGGGTAGAATATGACATAATCCAACAATATGGAAAAAAATCTGTCATTTAGATGTTTTAATATTAGGTCCTTACATATGAAATTGGCGTTTTGTATGGGAGGAACAAAAAGTCGAATATTTTTTAATATAATATATTTAATTAATCAAAGTATGAACCATTATTTTCTATGCACTTTTGCCATCTTATAGGTAGTTCATTGATCCCTTTACTAAAAAAACCAGTCGGACGGGAATCAATAAAATCTTTGAAGGCGATTTGGACTGCCCCATCGGAGTTGAATTTTTTCCCTTGCAAGAAGTTATCCAAATTTCGAAAAAAATGGTAATCTGTTGGAGCAAGGTCCGGGGAGTACGGAGGATGTCTTAGACTTTCCAATTGAAGCTCTTCTAATTTAGTAGCCGTCTGTTGCGCAGTGTGTGGTCTAGCGTTGTCGTGAAGCAGCAGTGGCGTGGAGCGATTGACCAGCCTAGGTTGTTTAGCCGCTAGCTTTTCCATCATGGTTTGCAATTGCTGACAATAGACATCAGCCGTAATAGTCTGGCCAGATTTGAGAAAACTGTAATGAACAATACCGGCACTAGTCCACCAAACGCTTACAAGTAACTTTTTTGGGGTTAATTTTCGCTTGGGGCAGGATTTGGCTGGCTGGCCAGGATCCAACCATTGCGCTGAGCGCTTCCGATTATCGTAAAGAACCCATTTTTCATCACAGGTAATGATTCGGTTTAAAATACCTTCATTATTGTGCCGGTTTAGTAATGTAACGCAGCAGTCGACGCGCGTTTGCCGGTTTGCTTCAGTCAATTCGTGAGGTACCCACCTTTCAAGCTTTTTAATCTTCCCAATTTGCTTCAAGTGAATTAAAACAGTTTTATCACTAACACCGCAGCCTGCAGCTAACTCGGACGTGGTTTGCGATGGATCCGCTTCCACAATAGCCTTCAACTCTTCATTATCAACTTGAGTCTCAGGCCGTCCACGGGGCTTGTTCTGCAAGTCGAAATTTCCAGAACGAAAACGTTGGAACCAAAAACGAACTGTGTTTTCTTTTGCAACACGACCGCCATACACATCATTCACCCTTCGAGTTGTTTCCGCAGCACTAGTGCCACGGCGGAACTCGTACTCGTAAATAATGCGATATTTTAAGTTTTCCATTTTGTAAAATGAGTGACGCAAACAGAAAAAAACAGAAGAAAAAAAACAAATGAATGACGATCATCGAAGCACAAATACATGAGTCTATAGCTGTACAAATTTGAATTTGGAATTCCTTACCAAAGAGGAGAAATTTGTGATTAAAGTGGCCAGTACGAAAAACGCCAATTTCATATGTAAGGACCTAATATATTTGATTTATATTTTTTTTTATAAGAGGTGCATTGAAGTTTTGTTTGATCTTTTGGGCGATTGTACTAAATTTGTTCGTAACTAAGCACTTTCTTATTAAATTTATAAAGCAAAAAATAGGTTTTCAGTATTTTTGGGAGGGTTGTTTATCTGTAGATAAACAGATTTATTACATATTTTTTTATGTTCCCTTTTTTCAGTGGAAAATATTGTGCCGTTTAGAAAACTGGATAATTCATATAAGAATAAGACACATTTATTTCGGACCATAGTAAATATAGAAACAAACATGATAAATTTAAAAACAAAGAAAAACTAAATTAAATAATAACTATTTTCAGAAAAAAAGAGTAGAGTAGTTATTTACCTACTTTGGTTTACCATGACTTATGTCTAATATCATCTCTGTGTCTCACCATTAGCAATGCTTAGAATAATTCCTCGTTAACATTACTATGAAGAAATTTATCAAACTTTAACCATGTTGTGGTTTTAAAGGTTTATCCTACTTGATATTATAAACGCAATAGTTTGTGAGTTCGTATGTGTGTGAGTTTGTTTGTTGCCCTTTCACGCAAAAACTACTGAAGGGATATTCCTGAAACTTCACAATAATGTACCTTTCATATAAGAATAATACATGGGCATGGGAACAATACTTTTTACCGGTTTTTATGTTAAATATATATATTTATTACACTTTTACATTCATAATCACATCACCCTATTAACGTTCCCACTGCTGGGACACAGAGACTTCTCTCTTGACGAAAGAGATTAGGCCTTAATTCGCCACGCTGGCCAAGTGCGGGTTGGTGTTTTACATTATAGTGTAAAACTAATGCGACAATGGAAAATAGTAAGTAAAAATTAAAATATTTGTTAAATTATTTGACAAATATTTTGTTAAATTCTTAATTTTCAATACCAGTATCCACGGGAAAATATATGATAAGCTGTTTTCATAGTAAATGAAACATGCTACTATTAACGTGAGAAAGTGAATTATCAGCAATCAGTAAATGACATAAGGTACTTTTAACTGATTTTTTTTTATTACTCGAGCAAAGACGCCGGTTTACAGCTAGTCATATACATATAACTTCCACGTGCTAAGATAATCCTTATTGTAAGCCCGACGGGCACGTGTAGGCCGACGCACGCACCGATCTCTATCAGTTCTTATTGTTCGCCATCCTTTCAGAAAACCATCCCGTTTATTATCGTCTGCTATCTAGGAATAATGCCTGGCAAAAACTGTGAGGCCCTGACCTCCGTCTGTTCATTGTGCGGAGCTATTCCTATATAGTCTTCACCTATGCCTTTAGAAGCCGTGTTGGCGAAGTGGGAGCACACTCGACTTTAATTCCGAAGGTCGTGGGTTCAAACACCGCGACGCACCTCTGGATTTTGCTTATTCAAAAATGTATGTGCGCTTTAAACACGTGCTTTAACGGTGAAGGCAAACATCATGAGGAAACCGGCATGTTCTGAGAACTTTAAAGAGTTTGAAGGACATCTGACGTACAGTACTTGGCCAGCGCGTGGTGAATTAAGGCGTAAATTCTCTCGCTAAGAGAGAAGTCCTTGTGACCCCGTAAGGGGAACGTTAATAGGGTGATGTTGATGATATTCCTATATAGCTGTGGTTCTTACTCTATGGTTTGTTAATGTCGCAGGTTGCCTGTAATTGTTAATTTATAACTATAAATGTTTTTATTATCTATGACCTACTACTACATACATTAAATTAAAATAAACACATAACATTACCAATGACTGTAATGTTGGAAGTTTTTGTGGTTGTTTCTGGATCTACAGAACCGATATTAAAGTATTTATGTAAATACCTTATTCCCGCAGAAAATTCATAAAACATAGGCCATGAAAAGCGTCTTGAAAACCAACCGTGGCACAAGTATTTGATTAATTTATCCAATTGTCAGATTTGAATATAAACTGCATAATTATACCAATTTCAAGGGTAGACACAATTAGATATCTGGGCGTTATGTTTGACCAGGAGCTATTGTTTGATGATCACAATAATATCATAATAAACGAAACGTCTCAATCTCTTGGTTTTGTTACTTGAATATCTTTCGAACACGCTTCTGAAGTTTGAAATCTGCGGTTTTATACTTACTTGACGAGAAATACTTGAAAGACATTCTTAAAATATCTACATTATAAGGTCTAACTTTTTCTGTCAGCCTACATAAACAGGTGTAAAACGTTTCATTTGTTACCATTGCAAGTACGTAGATATCTGACATTGTTTTTATTTATAAAATTGCTTATGTACGGTAGATTGTCCGAGCAATGAGATCTTGTTTTATACAAGCTCGGCTTTTCTCAACTTAACCATAGGTAAGAACAAACTATAGGCGAAATGCTTTCTTTATTCGTGTAGGCTATTATAATTCGCTAAACAACCTGTCACTCGCAGATACTGATATTGCTATTTTTAAAATGTCTTCTAACAAGATAATACAGATCACCAGAAGATTTTATTTAAAAATAAACTTTTGTTTTCCTTATTAACAATATTATATCTAAGTTGTTTCTATCAACTCTAAAAAGTACTTGGTTATAATTTAATCAAATTTATTTGAACCGAGCTTATTTATCTTTTAAATAAGCCCTTTATTATTATTTTTAATTACCTTATTCCATTGATATATCCTTGAGTCTTTTTGTCACGTTCCAACGCCGAGAAGCGCCGGCTTACATTCTCCGAGTCCACACCCCGCATCATGCAGGTAGGTGTGCTAGTTTGCCGCCTGAGTGCTCAGCACTGTGATCAAACGAATGATTTAACACAAATAAATTAACGAAATCATAAGTCAACCGCGACATTATTTGAACAAATGACCTTCCTCGTAATTGAACTCGAAACTCACCGGTGATTTTACTTTACATCTGTGGTTATATCCTTCAGGGCTGCATTTTTGTATACATCTTTATCACCATCGTCACCCTATTAACGTTCCCACTGCTGGGAAACAGGGACTTCTCTCTTGGCGAGAGAGTTTAGGCCTTAATTCACCACGCTGGTCAAGTACCCACACTTGACCAGCGTGGATGTCACATGTCCTTCAAACTTTTTTTAAAGTTCTCAAAACATGCCGGTTTCATCACGATGTTTGCCTTCACCGTTAAAGCACGTGTTTAAAGCGCACATAAATTTCTCAAGAACAAAAATCCAGAGGTTCGTGGCGGGGTTTGAACCCACGACCTTCGGAATGAAAGTCAAGTTTCCTAACACTTAGCCAACACGGCTTTTTATAACGGCACGGCTTTTTTTATATTTTCATCTTTATAACGGCGCTTTAATGAAAATGTAAAAAATCCACATTGAAATCGTGCTATAAAAGTTCACGAAAATCAGTATTTCTTATTACATATATCTCGCGACCGTGACGTTGCATTTATCTGTAAAGTTAACCGTTTTTGGAGTAAAGCTCTATTTTGAACTATATATATATTATAATATTTAACAATGACCCGTGCGAAGACGGGGCGGACCGCTAGTAATAAATAAATATATCCGGACAATCCACACTACAACATCTAACCACATGGTAAGCTCTCAGCTTGTGTTACGTGTCATCATGTGATAAACTTTATATAAATATAAATATATAGATATATTTAATTATACTTATTAAACACCCAGGCCAAGGAGAAATGATGATATTATATCGTCCTGTCTCGTGTCCCGAGCAAACGAAAGGACACCAGAGCCGGCAGACGACCGAGTCAACAGTGGAGTACTTCACTGTTGACTCTGTCTGTCTGTCTGTGATGGTGTCAGCGGCGAGCGCGACATTAGTGCGCTCCGTGTGGACTGTCTCTGTGTACCCTCGGGCACTGCCCTGTGTACCTTCGAGGACTGCTCTGTGTACCTACGAGCACTACTCGTGCAAATATCGTTCTTGCTCTTTATATCGAAGTGGCAGTTTTAAAGCTATATTTTTGTGCTGGGTGAGGTTACGTTGTTTTTCTTCGTCTGTATGTTTGCTTTGTTTTATATAAAGTATCTATCTAAGTATGTTTAATCTAATTTTAAAGTTATCGCGAGGTACACTATTTATTATTATATATTGATAAGTATGTGATGAACTCCTACTAAACCTCCGGATCCGTGTCCAGTTTATACAATTTTTGCAACAAAAAAAAACAAAAAAAACTTTTAATAATATACATATTTAAAAGTGCAAAAACTGCAGTCAGAGCGGTCACCCATCCAAGTACTGACCTGGTGCTACGTTGCTTAACTTTATTAAAATCACGTTTGTCTTATGGGCCCCTTTGTTTATTTGTTTATTATATGTTTTTGGTATTTGTTATTATAGCGGTATTTGTTGTTATAAAAGAAATACGTCATCACTGAAAATTTCAACTCTATCTATCACAAGAAGTTTTAATAATAGGGCACGGAAAAATTCACAAAACAGAAAAATGGAAAAATAATTATCTTTATCTTGAAAATATTGTAAAATTAACTCAGCTTTATGGTATTTTACTAAACGGATGGTATTGATTCGTCTACAGCGCAGCTCGTATAAAGAGTTCAACTAGTCTAAAACGCTTATCAACTCGTCTAAAAACCAGCTCGTCTATGGCAGTGACCCGTGATTGGATAGGTAATCGCAATCCAGTCGCAAATCGAAAATCTAGTCTCTATTTGGGGCGAAATTCTTTGTGATTTTATATTTCGGTGCAAATTGAGCGACATGCTTAAAATTCGTGCAATTTTCTCACTTTAGCGGAACGAACGCAATTTACAAATGCATGCTAACGAGCGGGTTCGTTCGTGACTGGAAATTGTCACGGAAAATACTGCATTTTTGTATTTAATTATTTGCATACAAATACCGGTTTAAATCATAATAATATCCCTGTTTTTTATAATAATATGTTGTTAACTAGGTAAGCACTTAAAACTACCTTGTTTTATGAAAATACTAGCTTTTCACGCGATGGCGTTTTATGCATTTTCCCGCGGTAAAAGGGGGTAAGACGGGATAAAAGTATTAAATAATATAATATGAGTAAAAAATTAATTAAAAATAAGATAAACATAAAAACGGAAATTCGGAACAAATACTATTATAGATATATGTATATATAGTCTATACTCTCTATACGATAGGTCATATTTAGTAACTGTACCTCCCGACCGACCGAGCTGTAGAGAGAGCATGCTTGGGGTTTCTTTACGCGATCAGATATGAGGAGATACGTAGTTGGTACTGGCCGCAGCTTCACGGTGAAGGCCGCTTCTAACCGAAATAACTGAAAGTTTTTAAAGGTCTTTGCTTATGTCCAGCAGTGGACGTCCTACAGCTGAAATGGTGATGATAATGACTAACTGTATCCCACAAATATGACCCAATGCCCCCAAACACACAAGAATCATTAAAATTTTTCATCAAGAAGTTTGAGTATGGGCTCAAAACAAGCAAACGCAAGAGATTAATTATATCACTATTTCATCAAACATTATTTATAATTTGAACATCATTTACAAACCGCGGCGGAAACAGCTCGCCGAGACACGGTCCAGACGCCGCATCCACGTGTATTTTTGATTTACAGCATCGTTTCATTACCGAGGAACGGCCTTGACAACGCGCCGAGTAATATTTCACTTGTGAGAGGTGCCACAGAGGTGGAAATTAGAGAATCTATACAATCTGTAGTATCTGTGGGCAGACTTTAGACTTAAGCACCAAAGTCTGTCAGTTTTAAGGAAGCACACACACCGAAAAATTACAATACTTATTAATTTTTCGATGACAGACGTCGCTAAATATGCAAACATCAAATTATCCAACACTACCGTGTCACTATCTACGTGGACACTAACGCATACTCACACCAAGACGTAATATGATTTTTATTATTATGAAACAGGGAGTTGCGTCTTTCTATTAAAACAGAACGTCGATAAGTCATAACACGGAATGCCTAACTTAACACCAAAATTGTTTTTATTCACCCTCTGTCTCGCCGACCTCGATTGCCGACATGTATTTTTTTTTGGGACAGATTGCTTATATATAATATTTATTTAGATTATCTGAAGTTTTCCAACAACTGGTTTTTTCCAAAAAACAAACTTTACAAAACGCCGGAGATTGCTGGGTTGACACAGACGAAACGCGGTCCAGCATTAACTGTGTTAAAATCATAACGACGCGCGACGACGCAACGCCCACGAGGTATCAGCCTTAATACTTCAGACTAGTGTTCTGCTCTTAGAAGGAAGTCATAATACCCCTGTTATATCTGTATAATTCGACCCGAAGTTCTAACAAACACTATTAGTTGAACCATAACTTCAAACACCTCTCAAGAGACGTGAGACCTTGTTATAATAATTAGTTCACTAACTACGCTCAATTAATAGAGATTATTAGGAGGAAAATCAATTTCATGTGTTGTTTCAGTATAGTTTCTTTGTTACAGATAAAACCGCAGTTGTGAAGAAAGTGTGTGTTCGCCGGTTAAGATCAGGTGAGAATACTTTGTAAAAGTAAAGCTTAAAAAATAAATAATAATCACATAAAATGAGATACAATATTGAACTAAGGTACTAAGGTAAAAAACTGTATATCAAAAACCAGTGGCTTATTTTATATATACTATTTATGTACACATTTACTCAAGAAACAAGTATAAAAGTAACTTGAACAAAGAATTAAATTAATTCTACAAATAAGAGGCAAAAATTATGAATTATTATTAAAATACATTAAAATAAATAATAATCACTCGAATCATACAGCTACTTGTGTTTCACTGCACAAATAGATGTCTATAATTATGATATTAAATAATTCAATTGTTTATAACAGTTAATTGAATCGGTATCTTTCATTTAAATATCAGTTCTCTGTCAAATACTAATATTAGTAGCACGCACTTGGCTGTTGCATCAAACATATTGACAGGTGATGTAAATGGACAGGGTCAGGTGCGATAAGGCTGGGTGCTATAACTGGGATACTTTTATCTGTTTTATGAAACTTATGTACTAACGTTTCCTGCCGTATGCTAAAATTTTGACTCATGACGTGAATATGTACGTTAAACTATATAAAATCCATTCTAAAAATGACACCGGTGAGACAACAATGAGGACATGCGATCTACCGGCGCGGCGGTAACGGAGAGTGCGTGACTAGCGCCCGTTACGGGCCAGGCTTGTCGTTAATAGTTTATTTTTGTTAAATAGCCGCTATCTTGAATCCATTACGGAAATGCTTTTGTAAAACAACGGCAGTGCTTGATAAATACTATGAATAGTGGATATAGCCTGAGGATAAATGCATTTCATATTGCATTTATAACAAAATCAAAAGGGCTTTAATTATCTCAAGGACGTGTATGTTTTTTTTTATGTTTGTCACCTCAAAGTTATTTAGCAAAACTTACGCATTTTTGAAAATGTTTGAAATTGTTTTCTTTCGAAGTGTCCAATTTAAATATATATATTTTTGCAAGGGCCAAAGTTGGCCAAAATTGCATATATCTCAGAAATCAACTCGTTAGCGTACAAGCTGAACGAGAAGCCTTAAGGTTTAGCTAGATTAAGTCGAATATTGTTTGAGGGCGGTTTTATCCAACGCCGTTATTAATCGGTATCGAGTAACGGGAGCATGAAGCCGCTGCGTTATGGCGTTATTACCATCGTTGTGTAATTAATTTGCTGCTTGATTAAATCACCGTAGCCTGTAAGGTTATTGACTAATTATTACTCCACTCAGAGGTTACTATGGGTAAATTAGGTAATTAAGTTGGGGTTTTAAATTATGAAGATGATTTTTGGCTTCAGTGCTACTGAGAATTTGTAAAGTGTTTATTAATTTATTTTTCTTGTATTATTTTGCTTATTTTAATACCAATATACAAAATTCTGTGGATTAATCATAAAAAATATTATTTATATTAAATAATATCGCAAGAGAAGCAACAAGCCCCAATTTAATTTGATTGTTTTCTACGTGATTAACAGCCTTAAAATATTATTAAACACCTTGAAAAAAATGGACCTTAATACAATCAGTAATAGATTTATATCCATTTCATTTTTGTAATTTTTTAAGGCGTTACGGAAATGTGATACTACTTCATAAAGATTCTTTAAGGCGTTGCTGTGGCTAAACAAAAATGTCTTTGTTACTTCATACTTAAAATATTGTCTTATCTTAATGAACAGTAAAATCTACTAAAATAAAAATAAAATATCCCTTTCTGGATTATTTACACCACAACATCTAACCTCAAACTTAGCAGAGCTAAAATAGAACTTTTTGTCGAACGATAACATAAATAACGAGAATACTTAGATTTATGTTCTGTTATCTAGTATCAACAGACATCGTACAATAAACTATGTCTCCATTAGAGCATTACAACAAATATGTATATGTATATATGCAATTATGCATGTCGTCCGTGTGCCTCGAAGGCACTTGATTAGCAACCGGAAGAGGGCGGGTGTTTGCAGAATCGCACCCTATAATATAAGCAACATTCATATGCTATTCTATATTTTTCTCTTCTAATTTCTTATAATAAATAAGATAAGTGTTTTTGATAGTGTTTTTTTGATTTATTTGTTTTTTTTTTGGAAATAAGTTTTTTTTCTAAGTCATTGACTCTTGATATACCTAAATAAGTTTAAATTCATATTTGACAATTTTTTTAATTAAAATTGAAATTAATTTTCCAAGTTACAACTCTGCCATACAACTGATATTTCACATAATTTAGAATTTTAACTGCCGGCAATACAAACGTCTTAGGAAAATCAAAAACAAAAGCATGATTTGCTAAGACTGTAGTGGATTTATACATACAAATACATTTTGAATTAACTTATCCCAACACTAGCGTTGAAAATCTGACGCAGATAGATGGGTGTATTCTAACATCGGCCGTTGGCCGCGGGCCGGCGACACGAGTAATTTGCATGCGAGATCCCCGCGATAGGCCCCTTCCGCGACACAACATATGTCGGCATTCCGTCTTGACACAACCACATAATCAACAACATTATATTAAATGTCCTAGCCTGAGGACTGACTCGGATAGATGGGTGTATTTTAGCGCGAGTCGTTGGCCGCGGGCCCACGACTCGAGACATTTGCATGCGAGATTCCGAGATATGACCCTTGCGCGACACACAACATGTGTCCGAATTTTCCATCAGACACAACCACATAATCAACTGCGTTACGTTAAGTGAATTACAGTTACGTTTTGTTTCCATTTAAACTAAACACCTATGTAGAATCATTTTATGTAGTCCAAAATGAAATGGGCCGTGGGGGACGTTTTTGTGCATCGATTTAACTCGCATTTATGTATGTTCTACGATATTGGATAAATTTGGAGATATTCAACTTTTTAAGAATTTCTGGTTTTGCCGACTTGGTTCTCAGAAAGTGATATTTAAAAAATGATCACTGATCATTTTTGTCACAAATATAGCTGAATAGTGGCCAGTATTTATGTTAAAATTAAGAGAAAAACTTTCAAATTTAGGCTTTTTGAGAAATTTGTTTAGACTTTGACCTTTGGCTTAATAACTAGAAAATTTTATTTACCTTAAACAACATTCATATTAATATAACCTAAAATGTTTATTATAAAATATTTTCAATGAAATAAGTTATGGTTTATATAATTTATTCATAGATTATACTTGTTTGAAGTCGGTTAGATGAGACGTCTCCCGACTCTTAAAGTCAATTTGTCGATGAAATTGGAGTTCCCGGATTAACTTAAAGCTGGGTCCACACTTGTATCATTTCGGCGTATCGTATCCCCGTCGCGTATCCTCGGCGCGTATCATGATCGCTAGTTTGGACGCAAACTGATACACGTTAATGATACATGCCGTATCCGATACGGCCCGATCCGCACCCGATCTCCAATGATCGCGTATCAAGATACACCTCGTATCCGATACGCGTATCACGTAGTATGGACGTATTTTGATACTGTATCATGATACTGTATCATGATACTGTATCGTGATACACCCCGAACCATCCTGTGTCGGTTTTTCCGCGATCATCAAAGGGGATACGCGTTGCATTGAACAAGTTTGGACGTGAATGCTTGATGCAGTGCTGCCAAACGACGACCTCTGTGGCTCGGTGGGCGAACGTCCGCCTGAGGCGCAGGAGGTTGCGGGTTCGATTCCCGCCGTGGGACCAGATTTTGTACGATCTATAATTTCTGGTTTCGGGTCTAGGTGTTTTCTATGTATCCTATATGTATGTATTTACAAAAAAAAATGTATCTATGTAGTATATCCGTCACCTAACACCCATAGTACAAGCTCTGCTTAGTTTGGGGTTAGGTGATGATGTGTGAGTAGTCCGGAAATATTTATTTTATTTATATTTAATGCTGCGGCAATTACCGTGTTCTACGGCTTTCAGGCCAAAATATTACACATTGCACTGCCTACGGCTGCAACCCTGTAGCCGTAGCAGTTTCTACGGCTATTCGCAAATTCTACTGTAATTGATTAAATCCGATGCGCGAAATTACTCACTTCTCACTGACCCAAATATGATTTGACAGGAGATCGAGAGGAACAGCACTTTGGGATTGTCGATTTTAAACATCGGAGTAGCTAACTGTAGGTATTCGATTAATAATCCACATATACCGAAAGCCAACATTGCAAAGTTGTCTATGGTTGTATGGACTTTGTTACACTTGAAGTTACTTGTTACATTTTCTTTTTGAAGCGTCCATATTTGTAAAGTTAAATTTGATACGCTGAAATGATACAGTATCACATAAAAGTATAAAATGAGCGTCCATACTTATGATACGGATACTCGATACGCCACGCCTGATCGTGATACACCGAAATGATACAAGTGTGGACCCAGCCTAAGCGGAGGGATGGATGGCTGCGCAGACGAGTGTGTTTCAAGTGAAGTGTTTGGAGTCACCCACGCAGGGAATCACTCCAAAGCTATAATATAAATATAAACTGCCTAACGCCATTTTCATGTTTTGCCGTTTGTTTGTGGGCTGCGCACAACTGCCTCAAGAGACGCCATTACGCTCACTTTATGTTGACATTTGAATAATTCAGTTATCCGTTATTTAAGTGATTTTTACACTTTTGAAACAGTAATATGATGTTTCCTTTCGATGTTTTAAGAATAAAAATAATGTTGATTTGCAAACATGGTTTACAATATAATAACAAAAAGATGTTCAATAGAGTTCCATACATATTTTGTTTATCTAGAGTACTGAAATAGTTTTGGATAAAATACCTAATATAAAGTATTTTTTTATGTATATAATTCAACGAAAACAATTTAAGAAAGCAGGTAAAATCCCTGTAAAATTAATTGTTTGTAAAATCATTTAAGTACATAAATAAATATAAATATTTCTGGACAATCCACACAACAACATTTAGCAGCGTGGCAAGCTCTAACTAAAGCTTGTGTAGGAATGAAACTTGATTTTTATAAATAATTTGTTATTATATTATAACTAGCTGACACCAGCAAACACAACAACATGTTTTGTAAAAATCGGTGAAACCGTTTCGGAGGAGTACGTTAACTAACATTGTGACGTGGAAATTTTATATATTAAAAGATTGAAGTTCCTTAACTTTTATACGTCACAACTCCGATAATTTGATGCAATATCTATGTACTTTTTTATCTTTTTGAGAGTATCACTTCTTCTTCTTTTTTTTGATGGCGGATAAATATCACTCTGTTCATCCTTGACATCAACACGGCGTTATTTTAGTATTAACGTTATACCAATTAGAGGCCTATATAAAGTCCTCTAATTAGAGGCCTATATAAAGGCCTCTAATGCCTGAAATAAATGTAATTATTTTTGCTTAATTGATAAATATGCTTTCGTTTTTTTTTGGATGGGCTAATAGTATTGTAAACTATTGTAAAGTTAATAAAATGTCAAAAACCTGATTTAACTCGACACTACTGGTTTGTATTTCATAACTCCTTGTTCATGTTCTGCGCCGCAATACATTCTTACACCCATAAAATTTTATGATTCAACGTATGACCATTGTTTTCCATTACATAGGAACCGTTATTCAATTGTATTAGGTCCTTACATATGAAATTGGCGTTTTTCGTACTGGCCACTTTAATCACAAATTTCTCCTCTTTGGTAAGGAATTCCAAATTCAAATTTGTACAGCTATAGACTCATGTATTTGTGCTTCGATGATCGTCATTCATTTGTTTTTTTTCTTCTGTTTTTTTCTGTTTGCGTCACTCATTTTACAAAATGGAAAACTTAAAATATCGCATTATTTACGAGTACGAGTTCCGCCGTGGCACTAGTGCTGCGGAAACAACTCGAAGGGTGAATGATGTGTATGGCGGTCGTGTTGCAAAAGAAAACACAGTTCGTTTTTGGTTCCAACGTTTTCGTTCTGGAAATTTCGACTTGCAGAACAAGCCCCGTGGACGGCCTGAGACTCAAGTTGATAATGAAGAGTTGAAGGCTATTGTGGAAGCGGATCCATCGCAAACCACGTCCGAGTTAGCTGCAGGCTGCGGTGTTAGTGATAAAACTGTTTTAATTCACTTGAAGCAAATTGGGAAGATTAAAAAGCTTGAAAGGTGGGTACCTCACGAATTGACTGAAGCAAACCGGCAAACGCGCGTCGACTGCTGCGTTACATTACTAAACCGGCACAATAATGAAGGTATTTTAAACCGAATCATTACCTGTGATGAAAAATGGGTTCTTTACGATAATCGGAAGCGCTCAGCGCAATGGTTGGATCCTGGCCAGCCAGCCAAATCCTGCCCCAAGCGAAAATTAACCCCAAAAAAGTTACTTGTAAGCGTTTGGTGGACTAGTGCCGGTATTGTTCATTACAGTTTTCTCAAATCTGGCCAGACTATTACGGCTGATGTCTATTGTCAGCAATTGCAAACCATGATGGAAAAGCTAGCGGCTAAACAACCTAGGCTGGTCAATCGCTCCACGCCACTGCTGCTTCACGACAACGCTAGACCACACACTGCGCAACAGACGGCTACTAAATTAGAAGAGCTTCAATTGGAAAGTCTAAGACATCCTCCGTACTCCCCGGACCTTGCTCCAACAGATTACCATTTTTTTCGAAATTTGGATAACTTCTTGCAAGGGAAAAAATTCAACTCCGATGGGGCAGTCCAAATCGCCTTCAAAGATTTTATTGATTCCCGTCCTGACTGGTTTTTTTAGTAAAGGGATCAATGAACTACCTATAAGATGGCAAAAGTGCATAGAAAATAATGGTTCATACTTTGATTAATTAAATATATTATATTAAAAAATATTCGACTTTTTGTTCCTCCCATACAAAACGCCAATTTCATATGTAAGGACCTAATATAAATAAATAAAACAGATATAATTCTAAATTTAAAATTTAAGAAAAACCCCCGATTCCCGTGCCTTAATTTCCTTAAACGTAAAACAACATAATATTATGTAATGTGGACTTATTTTGCGACTGCGATTTCATTTGATACCCCACACTAGTATATTTGCAGATTTTCGGTTTTCCTTACCCACTCTCACCCCCATAACTTTTAAACGGCACAAGCGATTTTCATGAAACATGTCTAAGAACACTCGCGCCAGACTCACCTTTCATACAAAAAAAACTAAATTGAAATCGCTCCATCCGTTCGGGAGCTATGGTGACACAGACAGACACACAGACAGACAGACAGACAGACATGTCAAACTTATAACATATAGTAGGGTATAATCTTTTTTGGTCGGGGGTTAAAAAGATTTTGCATATTTAAAATGTGTTTTTAATTATCCTTTTGGCTTTAGGGCTTAAGCATTGTAAAGTTTTGTTGTTAGTTTTTTTGTTGTTTTGTTGTATTAAAACAGTCGTAAGTGACAACTCGTGGAAGGGCTACATGATGCATTACACATCATTCCGTAATATCAAATTATTCGCGTTCAAACTTAGCATCCTCTATTTTGTCACAGATTAATGAAAATATATGTATGTACTTCTAGGTTTTAATGTAAAAACCAATCCTGTTTATGTAATTAATTACTAAATATGTTAGTCATATATATGTATGTAACGCCAACTTTATATATTTAATTTGGAACAATTACATATAATGAAGAGATTACGACAGCAAATCCTTGTGACCCTACTGTACAGGCTTGATAGACCTAGTGTAGGTAGCATCAACAAACTGAAGGTCCTATCCAACCATCTATCAAATTGTATTAATTATAAATGTTCTAGTTACTAAGTTCGCCTTTGTAAATATGTTGGATACCAAAATAGAATTAAGTTTTACAAAACAATAAATACATTAATTCATTCATTCAAAAGAGCAGCATATATTTCTGGTTTTGTGGTCGTTTGAGTTGCTGATTGCTCTTTGAACGCGGCTCACAATAACCTCTCACCCTTAGGGACTCATTTAGATTCACAACTAACACAGCGCCATCGCCATTCAGAAAGTAAAGTCAACACGCCGATGTTTAAATAGCATTGTTCCTACTCAGCTTGTTTCGTGTACTAAAACTACTGTCTACAATTCCACATAATAATGTAGAATTGTAGACAGTAATTGTGGTGAAATCTGATAAAGGTTCGTTCATGAAATTGGAAATAATAACTACATGGAGTAATTTGTTGAGATGTATGGTGCTCGTTAAAAGAACCGCAGTACAAAACACAGATCATTACGTGCAGGGACATTGTTAGAACCAAAGAATTAAACCCTAGATATGACTTGAAGACACCGTGACTTTCGATCTAGTGAACCACATATTAAAGTTGTTTGCGCAGCTCCGTCATTCTAAATAGCGGTTTTCGATATAACGGCCTTTCGCAAAGGTGTACCACTTCAAATGTTTTTCACAACAGCGTGTTTCGCAAGGACGTCATTTCAGACTACATGTCAGACCCGCGGGATTTGTGAGACCATATAGCTTGTTCGGCCTATAAGTGCTGAAAATTGTTACACCTATCATAATAACAAAAAATATATATTATATAATTAATTTAATCGCAATACGTATGAGTTAAATGTTTAGAAATAATTAAATTTGTATTTTTCGTATTGATGTTACATTTGCGGATAGCACACGATGGAAATTTCTGACATTTATTAAACTACTAAATACCAATTGTGCACTATTTCAATATACGCTAACTAGCATATTATGAAAAAAGATCAAGAAGAAACACATTATAATTTAAAACACATAACAATAATAACAATTACATATAAACACACAGATTATATTGTCCCAAAATAAAATATGCTACATCAAATATATCATTTATGAAATTCACCTGTCACAGTGTTAGTTACCATACTCCTCCGAAACGGCTTAACCGATATTATGTAATTTTATATGCATATTCAGTAGGTCTGAGAATCGGCTACTATCTATTTATCATTTTGCAAAACAACGTTTGATGGGGTCAGCTAGTATACATATATTTCACACATGGCTAGGCCTCATGCCCCATCATAGACCAAGGTGAGATTGTGGTCAAATGAAGGTTTATCCAGCATAAAAAAAAGAAAAAAAAAGGGTTCTATAGAAAGGCACATCTAGAATAAAATTTAGAATGTTTGTGTAGAACGGTCTGGCTCGTAGTGACCGCCCGCCCCGGAGTAATTAAAGGACCGTCTGGCGAAGTGCTACGCCGTAGCGCTCAGTCCGCCCGGAGTCACGTGCTACGCCGTAGCGCTCAGTGCGCCCGGAGTCACGTGATCCGCTACGGTAGATAACCTTTGGTATAGCTCTGCTGACTTGCGTGCTCGTATAGTTTTTCTCTGTAAATTTGAAGAATAGCACATGTGGGTTTAATTGGGTGTTGTAGAAGAGGTTTCTCGAAACTACTTGCAAAGCACCCAATTAGTTTTGCAATGGACACCGTTGGTTGGCAATTTCTTTGGAACCGAAATAAATACTGGGGATAGCATTACCCATAAACTTAATTTCTGGTAATCTGACAAATAATTAGTTTTTTATTATTATTTTCACTAAACAATGTTTAAGTCCAATCTACAAATGCTTTTCTGCACTTACAATATAAACAAAATGCCTGCTCCTATTTTGTTGAAGAGAGCACAGTCGAGGCGACACGACGGGCGAGTGAGCAACAAGTGGTTAATAAGCCGGAGGAGACGCGCCCGAAAAATTACAATATTGCGAAGAGTAAATGTTATTGCCACAATAATGGGGGACCAAGTATACGGACAAAATGGGATTTTAGTCAAAATACACTTTACTGTAATAAAATATTTCGATTTATGCCATTTTCGTCCCGCGATAGGTTGGCATCTTGATAAAATTTATTTTGTTCCCATATTATTTGTTATGTTCGGCCCATAAAATATTCACTACAATAGGTTGTTATAGCTACCCCTCAGCCCTTCTGTTTTGGATTGGATAACTATATTCTATATAGTTTTTGCCTAATAAGCATATTCACATCGCACACGATGTTCTCAGGATGATTTATCTGCTGATGCAATCCTCTCAAATTGCGGACTGCATCCGCTTCAGAAGTTTGAGTTCAGAATAAATCAGCCTCCAAAACGGCGTGGTCGTATTCTTATTTTTATGTTTAGTAATTTTGAAATTTAATTTAATATTATTTAGGAATTGCACAACTTAAACGTTTGTTTGGATGATAGGAAGGGCTTTGCCCTGCAGAAAGAGGCCAAAGACTCATCAAAAAAATATATTATAAATATGATGTAACGTTCCTAAATTAAGAATAGGTATGTAAATATACAATATAAAAAATATATGCATTATGAAGTTAAAATATATAGATTTTAAGGTTAAAATAATATTTAATGCAGATTGGATTGTCATCTCACCCATTATACGGATATTTATGGTGTAAAAGTAATAACACGGCGCGTCGCTAGTGAATAAACCACAGCTCGGTGACAAATACAAAGCGAAAATAATAATATCCAACAACAACGCAGAGCCTACTTGTGCACTGACCCAGTCGAAATCAGCCTTAACTTGTGATTAAATCAGAGAACAAAAGTCTTTCTGTTCTCTGAATCGTGTTGAAGGCATTTCAAATATATAGACTCTAACCCTTGTTCCTACAATAAATATCTTGAACTCGTTTACTTCGCGAAATCTGCACGGAAATGAGTTTGCGTACAGTTGGTTCCAACGTACGAGTATCTCTTGTAACTAAACCTATTTACACACATAGTATGACCGAGTATAATTGTTCATTGGTGTAACCTATGCTTGCTAGATCCCGCTGTGATACGTTATTTGGGCGCTTTTTGGGTTAAGCTACCGACTATACCGACCAGACCGGCCAGCCACTAGCAGTTCACACGATTTTTAATACATTTGGTTAAACGCGGCGCACATGTATGGGCGGTGGCGGCCACTCGCTACAGTCGTTACAGTAGTTTCGGCGTCTCGCTACTTGAATTGTGGTCACAGTAGCCCTCTCGCGCCCGCTCGCTTAGCGGATTATAAACACTTTCGAACATCGGTGGCTGTCGCTTGCTTCTGACGCTAACAATATCATACAGATGTAGCGTCAGCGGTGGTTAGCGTTGGCCTAGTCCGTAGCCCGTTTGTGCCGAATGCTCAGTTGTACTTTTAATACGTTGGATTACTATTAGTAGTGACATGTGGATGTGAGAATACGAGCATGATACTAAAATGCAATTTAAGCCAAATTAATGAAATCCAATGGATTTCCCCAAGGAAATGTTTCTTTTTTCAAATAATAGGATAGGTTTGAGCATTTGTGAACTTTAGCTCAAAACTCTCTCATAAACACACTTCCCACTTCTAGGACACAGGGATTTGTCTCTTGACGAGAGAGATTAGGCATTAATTCACCACGCTGGCCAAGTGCGGGTCGGTGAATGTCAGATGTCCTTCAAACTCTTCAAAGTTCTCAGAACATGCCGTTTACCCATGATGTTTTGCCTTCACCGTTAAAGCACGTGTTTAAAGCGCACATAAATTTCTCAAGTAAAAAAAATCCAGTGGTGCGTGGCGGGGTTTGAACCGAAGGTCGTGCCTTCGGAATGAAAGTAAGTGTCACTGAACCTCTACTTACCTTAGCTCTAATACTTATGACAAAATTACAAGAAAAGGAAGTTTCCAAAATAATTGAGTCAGCAGCTTCGATTAAATCAACCTTACGGAAACATTCTGTATATCTGTGTTGTCCTTTAGTTACGCATGGCTGTATAAATTCGACGAGGGGTGGGGGAGAGGGGGTACATCAAAAGTCCATCAAGATTGGATCGAGCGGATCAAAGCCCGTTTTAATGAGTCATTACGGAAATTCACGAGAATTATTTACATGAAGTTAACAGCTGGAAGCGTCGACAGACAGTCGGTGATAGTGTGTGCAAAAGTTAAAGAACACTATATTGGCCAATCTTAATTGCTTCGCTACTGAATTTTTCCTGCATAACGTCACTTGATGTGGCTCGGGCGTGGCAAGTCACTTGTACGATTATTCTTTGTTTTTGTTATTTTTCTATACCTTAAACATTATGACTCGTGAATCACAACAGGGATTCGAGTAGTTTATTTTATAAATGCTATAAAATACGTTGGGTTTGTGAGCGACATTATTAATGACACACTGAGTAAATATGCCGTAATATAAATGTGAATTGCCAGGTTAATTAACCAACGCACTGATTTAAAACTCAACCATTGATATAATTTCTAAATAAAAAATATTATAATTTTTAACATATTTAGACTCATAACGGTTAACATATAATTTTTTGGCGGTTTTTCATTTTTAAATATTTTGAGGCGGTTGTTGCGATCGCGACATCAATCTCTCTCGTCAAGAGAGAAGACCCTGTGTCCCAGCAGTTAAAACATAAATAGGGGTGTTTATGAGTGTCTCCTAAGTTTAGCAGTAGTAAAATGCACCCGAGAATTAAAAAAGTTACAACAACTGGTAAAGGATTTCTTTGCTTGTCAAATGAATGAAAAGGCAGGTATCAAGTCAAACGGTACATCAAATAATTGGCATTTGACATTGAGTCAAATTGGCTTGACCCAATGAGTGCTTGATGCGCTTACAATGGCTGCATTTGATCTGATTGATATTGATGCTAACTGTGGTATTTGCGTATGACTTTTATTGATGCGCATACAATGGACTGCACTTGGGTACTCAATCAGGCTCAATTGCAAGCTATATTGCCGTTAACGATATCTGCGCATTCTTGAGACGCATACAATGGACGCAGCGCAGGCATTGAGCTATTACCGGCGAGGAACGTGCGCGCCAAATTACGCGTTAAACTTGCAAATGGTGGGTAAAACTAAACAATAAAACATTCGTACAATAGTTTAAATAATCACTGCTAGCTGTTAATTATACCATCACATGCGTAAAATAGCCACAATATCCTCGCCGGGGGCACCGGCATAGAAACGTTGCCCCCCATCTCTGAACTCCTTAGAACTCAGTCAAGGAAATCTAACCTAAGATTAAGGGAAGCAGCGTCTTCTTGGCACATTGCCCCAACTTCACCATTTAAAGTTACATATCGAGTTTAATTAAACCAAGGTCAGCAATAAAAAAATTACAATTGAATGTCAATTTGATCTCAGTTAATCGGTAAAACGGCCAATGGTGAAATCGAAGCTTAATACTGCACTCGAAGCCACTCCCTACTCGTTATAATAGAGGGTAAATTCTGTGCTGCAATGCACTACATGCAGCCGTTTTCACATGTACCAACTCAAAAATCATTACATAAACCTCATTAATGTATTATTTTTACAAGTTAAGTGAAACAAGTAAAGCGACGCGGCAGTTTGTGAACGAGTTTTCGAGCTCCAAGTTCCAGCCAGTTAACTGTATCATTTATTCACTTCCGAAGCGCACCGGAATAAACTTGTATAACTTCCTCTCACTGAATATTTGGTTGTAACTCACCAACATGCTAGAAAATATATTCGGAAGGAAACAATCTATAAGTTAAGTAAACCAATTTTAACATTTTTGAAATGCTTCATTATTAGAGAAACTTTAAACTATACTAAATTCGCATTCGAATATGAAGCATGATAAAAAATGCTTAGCAAAATATATTCTACTCCTCGTAAGAAGTCGTATTAAATAGGAATTTGTATTTATTTTTACAAACCAAATTGGGCGGAAATTTGTTCTCTCATCTCATGTTGTGAATTTGCACTTTACATGTAACCTAACAATTCTTTATCGTATAATATCGACAAGTCGGGTAATGCCTGAGGCGTAAAAGGTTAAAACTTTTAACCCTTTGCGCCTTGCGGTTTTTGTAAAACCATAATCCACAGCGAATGTATTCTACGAATAAAGACCCCAACTGGGGTTAAGAAACTTAGTTAAGTACGTGGAATGTTGTAAATAACAATAAAATTTCTATTCAAAGGCCTAAACTGGTTTTCAGGAAATACTGAGTAATTAAATTAGAAACAACCCTTGTTCTTGTTATTTTTAGATTGCAAGTGCTTACTTAGAACGACGAGGTATATGTTGAAGCCGGTCACAGAAGCTAATATCTTTAAGTACCTATGTTCAATTTGTTTACGTTTTTTGTATTTTATTTTAGACTTTTCTAAGATTTGTAAAACCAAACAATGGAAACAAATGACTTTGTAACTTGTATCTTATACAAAGTCGACTTCTATATCAAAATCGGGGTACCTAGTTCTCACGGAGTATATTAAATAAATAGATACCATCATAATTTCAGCCGTAGTACGTCCACTGCTGGATATAGGCCTCCCTCAAAGATTTCCAGTGACTTCAGTCGGTCGGCTGTAGGCGCGGAGGTATGTTGGATGAAAAGACATTACGCAGTTTCCCGAACGCTGCCCGATTCGGCCATTGACCTATTTCTCGAAGTTGGTTGTATGAGTCCATTAGTATGTACGTAATAAATGTAATAAATAAAATTCAGTTGATGCTTCTATACTTCAATAAAATTGTACGAAATATTATTTAGTGTACTAAATTATAAATTTTGCCTCATAAATTATTACTTTATAAGTTTGCCCAAAACCCTCTACCTATTTAACATTATTAATCTTATAATTACAAACTCGTACTTTTAAAAGTTCATTTTTGAAAGTACGCTTATTAACTTAAACTTCAAAAGAGAAGCAGGTTCTCAGCTAAAAGCAATTCTTGTTTCTTAAACCCATAAATTTTCTCTTTGAATAAATTTGAAGACGCACTTACAATTTTTTTTCTCGAAATACTCGGTAATCTCATTATAATTTGATAAGAATCGAATCTCGGTTCTTGTGATATCTTCAACCATCAATCTTGGTAGACTTGACAAACCATTATTTTCTTATCCTTACCTAACCCATTAAGTGGGGTTGGCACAACATGTTTCTTTACATTTGTGATGTACCTTACCCAAAATTTTTATCAACAAAGATAACAACTAAAAGTCAGTTGTTATCTTTGTAGATACAGAATTTGAAAATTTGAAATGAAACCATAATCATAATTATTAAAATTAAATATTGGTATTCAACAATTTTATTACTTAGCTGTGAAATGATTCAACCTTCCATAAGACTCGAATCTGTCTCATTTTTTTTTATTAGTAAATTATTTGATGTATAAAATAAATGTGGGCGTCACTGGACAGACACAATCTTGTAGACTTAAGTTTTATTTCACTTCGAGCTATGATCGAAACCCCATTAACTCACAAATACTTGAGATCGCGCGAAGAGCCGCGCATATTGTCCCGAAAATAGAACCATCACGATCCGCATTTAATACTTTGTAGCGTCGTTTATAACAATGGACCGATGGTAGATTAACTCGCATAAGAGGTACTTGATTATATCTGTGTTTTTATACACAACGTGTTTAACAAACTCCTTGTTGCTCAAAGATCAAGAAATGTAAGTGCAAAGATAGGTAGTAAAATGTAAACACATGCAGAATATGAAGTCAAAATGAAAATAATTTACACAAAAAGATAAATGCTGCGTTCTGATAATTCTCACTCTCGCTAAGCAAATCTAAGTGAAGCATGTTCCATCCATCTTAATATATATAAATCTCGTGTCACAATGTTTGTCCTCAATGGACTCCTAAACCACTTAACCGATTATAATAAAATTCGCACACCATGTGCAGTTCTACCAACTTGAGAGATAGGATGGTTTTTACGGCGAGAAAAATTCGAATAATTTCCGGGAAAATTTTATACCCGTGCGACGCCGGGGCGGGCCGCTAGTGTAATTATATAATAATAATGTCAAAGATCCTACATGAGATTGCCTACATGACGTTTAAATCAAAAAACAATATGTCAAAGAGCTATTTTTTTGAACGAGTTCTAGTTAGTCAATTTACTGGAATTAATTTTATTTGACTACAATCAATTCTAGACTTAGAAAATATAAATCAACTTAATATCAAATAATAAATAAAAAAGAGGTGTTGTTAAATACAAATCATATAATTATCTTCATCTCCTGGGTGTTTAATATCTATATAAATAAAAATGAATTGTTGTTCGTTAGTCTGATTAAAACTCGAGAACGGATGGGCCGATTGAGCTGATTTTGGTTTTAAAATGTTTGTCGTAGTCCAGGGTAGGTCTAAAGGGTGAGAAAATAAGGAAAAATTTCCGGGAACTTTTTTTACCCGTGCGACGCCGGGGCGGGCCGCTAGTGTATATTAAAAATATCTATATGTACGTCTATTGTATTGTATTCGTAACACAAGAGCTTACCACTATATTGTTGTGTGGATTGTCCGGAATTTTATTTTTTATATGTTATAAGCAAGTATATATATTTTCTTTACAAGTACATATGTATTTTATCTTAAGCTCTATATGAAAATTGAGCTGGGTTTTCTGCTCATTGGGTGAAGGCAAACATCGTGAGTTCTGAAAACTTTAAAGAGTTAACATTTACCAACCCAGCACTTGGCCTGCTTGGTGAAGACCTGGCGTGCTTATGCATAATACTTATGATAATGCTTTTTGATTTCATGGCATGAATCGCTAAAATAACAATAACAATTTACATCTAGTGTCTTTTGCAATTAGCCTGGATTTTTTGTTAAGCTTATTTGATAGACATTATCTCGTAGGTTTTTTAAGGTACATACATAGGCCTCCCACATAATATTTATACGGGAAGTTCTCTTTCCTGTGGGAATAGAGGGTTTCCAACATTTTAACGTATTTTTCTCCTTGTTCAATACATAAGATATACCAAATTTTATTCAATTCTGTTTTGTTCAAATGGCAGATGCGTGTACTGGTAACATACTTAAGGCCTCTTTAAAAGCCAGCTCTTTAAGGCCGAGTAAAAAAGACCAAGTTTTTTTTATGGGAGATAGATCTATGTTTGTCCGCAATCTCACCTGATGGTAGGTGTCGATGTGAGCGAAGATGAATCACATTTCCAGAATCAGGAGGTACAGAAGGTACCTATTCACTCATGTCTCAGGTTGTAGTCATTAGGAAATACAGTAGTAGGGAGAGAATTCCAGACCATTGCAGTGCGAATTATAAAGGTGGATAAGAATCGCTTAGCACTAAAGAAGGATGATAATTCGGCGTACGTCTGCTTGTCTTGTAGTGGAATGGGGATGATTATAATATATAGCTATTTCGCTCATTTACATGTGACAAAGAGAGATGGGGCTTGACATGACTAACCGTTGACACGTATTATTAGCTATTAATTGCTTAGTATATTCGGATTTTGTGAAAAAGCCCTGAAAAACAGAGTTACCTTTGCATTTCGCTTATACCAAGGCATCTTTCAACTAACCGTCGGCAGAACTTCGTGATTGCGCCTGTTTGGTTTACCCGCCTATAATAAATGAGGCGAAGTGTTGCCAACAAAGCGATAAAGGTTCATTAGTACAAACATTCGGGAATGGCCGCGGCGATAAGCGGTGCATCATTACTCACGCTCGGCAACACTGCCCATCTAAACGAACTTACTTCCTGGTTTAGCGAACAACTATAATATTATATAGACTTAGAGCTAGTTTAAGATCCAAGTAAACTTAAGCAATGGTTAGTTGTGTCAAGAGCTATCTCGCTCGCTGTTTGTCACATGCGACGAAATAGCTCTATTTTTTACCATTGTTTAACTTTATCCGATGGTGAAACAGGCCCTTAGTAGTGTACTGAGTATTCTATGGCTGAAACGAGTGATAGGAAACGTGTTATTATACAGCCTTAGCCCACACGTACCACAAACACACGTAATCACTGTTTGACGACTTTTTTTATGGAAGATAGATCTATGTTTGTCCACAATCTCGCCCGATGGAAAGTGTCGATGTGGACGAAGATGGATCACATAGATCTAGAAGGTACCTTCACTCTTGTCTTGAAGACACTCAGGTTGTAGTAATTAGGAAATACAGCAGCAGGGAGCGAATTCCAAACCTTTGCCGTGCGAATTATAAAGGTGGATGAGAATCGCTTAGTACGAGTGGAGGGAATATCCACTAAATAAGGATTATAATTCGCCGAGCGTCTGCTTGTCCTGGAGTGGAAGGGAGATGGTGGAATCAGGTCATGAAATTCAAGTGAACATTCTCCGAAATGTAACCTATAAAAGATTGACGACATTTTGATTTTGATGCGGCGATTTGACGTTAGGTTCACACACACCCATAAGCATTACTCGTGAATGGTACACATTTTCGCAACAATTTTATTTGCAACGTTGAAATAGCAAATATGTAAAATTATGATAGATAACACCTCTTCCTTTTCAAAGCAAATATTTGTATTGATAAAAACTCTTTTTACTGACTAATATAACTGAATTAGCTAAAAGAAACAATACGCCTATTTATGCCTTGTTTTGCGACTATTAAAGAGATAGGATGAAAAGCTTTTTAAATTGTTATTAAAAATATTTAACAGTAATTTAGGTTTATAAATAAAAAAATATAATTATATCAAACGTTCTGTTAATCTCCTACCTAAGTTTTACATAAAAAGTTATTTTTTTTAAATATAGGGTTTTTTTTAAATATATTAATAGACATAATATATAGTTGGAACAATATAAGACAATAGTTGGAACAACTAGAAGGCCTCATGATCATTTCGTTTCGAAAGTTCGTTTGCGAAATTTGGCTCGTAAATTGTTTAAATGTAAATTGTTCATAAAGACAGTTCAGAGTTGCTGTGTCATAAAGACAAGCGTGGCGTAAATTATGGGGCTGATTTAACGAATTTAAAGTCTAAATTTGTTCTTTGCCTTGGAGTTACATACTTACTCCAAGGCAAAGAACATAATCCTACCTGAAGCTTTCAGTAGTCCTACCCAAGATAGGATAAAATATGGTTCTGCCAGCACAGCACGTCTATTGTCTAGGTTGAGAAGAATTGCTGTCTAGTTAGATTAAAATTCTAGTCTGTGTAGAGTAGTCTTGTTGTCTAGGTCTACATATTTTTTATAATATCTTCTAAATTTACTACATGAGTAGCTCCCGTTATCATTATTCAAATGATTTCTATTGTAACAATACTTCTAGAGTAGACGCCTTTCTAGTGTAAGTACTTTCATAATTTTTTGTCAGTAATATATTATTATTAAAAAAAAGTCGTTCAGGACTCACCGCCACTTGGCGGGTATTTGCGGAATACGAAATGAATAAATTGAATTGCATTTTGTTTTCGTATCCATTCGATTATTTGTTCATTAAGGTTTTAACCAGATGTACTGAGCTGTCCATTCTTTTTCCAATTTTGATTCAATTTTAACCGACAGAACATTCAATTAAATTTTCGTTATTTTTATCAAAATCTAAGTTAATGTAAAAGTTACTACATGAGAAATGTTAGTATGTATTACTCTATTGCACTAAGTCGCCATCTCAGAGGCCTTTAATTAATTTTTATCTCATTGATATAGATAGCGCTGTGTGCACCCTCGTAAGAATGTTGCCCCAATATCTTGCTTAGAACACAACACCAAATACTGTACTCGCCAACACGCCTGCCGATTGCGGCGAGAATGGCAGTGCCCCAAGATAATTATATGTACTTTTGTACATAGGCTCAAGTCCAGTGGACATTCGACTGAAGTGAGGTGTATATAATATAGGCATATGTAACTTTAATTATTTTAGACTTTTTTGCCTGAAAATGTCTCGCTTTGTGGAAGCATAGGTGTGCAAATAGCCATGTATATGTAGTATATTTAGTCTAGCAGATTTGACCGAAACTTTATGCCGTGACCATGGCGCTTGCAAAAGCGTCGAAATATTGGAGAACTCAAAAACCGTCAAATCGTGGTATGTTACCCGTTTCAAGTGTTAATATACATATGTATAGATAAACTAGCTTACCCGGTGAACTTCGTATCACCGTAGATCGTAGAGGGGTGAAAATTTAGGGTTATATGATTTTTGTATTCTGTATCACAAAAAAATGTAGGGGTGGTTAACATTTAGGGGGATAAAGATGTATGTTGTCCGATTCTCCACCCTGTCCGATATGCATGCTTCGGATGACGAAAATCGGTAGAGCCGTTTCGGAGGAGCTAGATTACAAACACGTGTATAAATAAAACTCTTACATCTTGTTTCGTGGCCCGCGGTCCACATAAATCTTGCTGTCTTCGGTCCTCGTAATTGGTTCCGGAAATAATGAGGCGGAAGGGCCCGGCCCGCTCTCCACGGGACGTTTGAAGATACGGACGCATGAATGTCTATTGCTTAGATTTTAGAGATTTTTGCCTTTACAAATTGCGTTGTATTTTAGAATTAGTTGTACCTATATGATACAATTCTATTTTGTAATAAGGTACAACATAAGGTACGATGTAAGCGCTTGAATCTCCCTAGAGATTTTTTTTTGTACACATAAATTAAAAAATATATCGCACCCCTAGAACAAGACAGCGCTAAGTCGAAAAACTACTTTTTTCACAAACGACGAAAAACCGTTATCTACTTTTGTATCGAAGTTATTGGCAAAATCTTAAACGTTTCAGGTTACGTATCCAACGTGCAACATTATTATATCGTTTATTCCCCTCAATAAACGTCGAGTAAGCGATAATATGCATTTTTCGTTTTAATTCTCTGTTGTCTAATTATCTCATGAAATAAAAATTAACTATTTCGAGGTACGTCCTTTTTGTTGAATGATTCTGAAATAATGCTCTTATTTTACCATCTATTGGTTAAGTGTAAATATACAAGAAGGAAATATTTAAATTGTTTTCGGGAATTTTCCTGTGTTAATAAACTAAAAGACAAAAAATATAAATCAGCATTTTATTAAAATTTGTTTAACATAATCAACATCATCACCCAAAAACCGTAGTGTGGTTTTAACATATTTATTATTACAATATAAAACAACACAGGTACAATAAAGAATAGTAAAACAGACTTAACAAAAATAAAATAAAAAATAAAAAAATGTATTTATTTGGAAAACTTAAACATAGGAAACAAGGTACAAATAAAACGAAAATATACGCATTTAGTTATTATAACTGTGTCGCGTATATTAACGCCCTCTCCGTATCAGTAGTAGAGTTGCCGCGAATAGTTGTTATAGCGAATAGTCGAATACCGATTAATCGCCATTCACTTTGGCGAATAGTCGAATAACTCGACATTACTATTCGACATAAATAAGGCACATTAAAAATATTTCTAATTTCTTCTAAGGTTGTGAGAAAAGAAAACAAATAATTAATTTTCCATTTTTAAATGCTGGCAACCCTTTTCTTGTACATATGTTACGAACTTGAAACTCAAGTTTAAAACTTTGTGTATGATTAACAACTTGAATAAAAGTTTGAAAACGTATAATTTATATTAAACTAGCGGCACGCCCCGGCTTTGCACGGGTAATTATTCAAGATTGTTTCAAAATTATTCGAATTTTTCTCGCCGTAAAAACCATCCTTAAACTCCAACGAACATTTAAAAAAATAAATTGGCTAAATTGGTATAGGCGTTGTTGAGTTATGCGCTTAGCAACACATTTTGCGATTCATTTTTAACCCCCGACAAAAAGTGTTTTTTTGCACCACAATCTGCCTCTGTTGGATTTTACATATTAATTTAAAGTTTTTATGTTTAATTTCATAAATACGATAGGCACAGGCACATATTTCAAATAATAATTGATACGGTGTGTGTAATTGTGTATTGTTTTAAGGAAAATAATAAAAAAGTGATTATTTTTAATTCATTAGTTTTTTTGTTCGTTAGAAGTTTATTTCAGCCGACTATTCGCCGAATGCCGAATAATGCTAGTTATTATTCGGTATTCGACGAATATAAAAAAAATGGCGAGTAATGCCGAATACCGAATAATAGCGAGTATTCGCGGCAACTCTAATCAGTAGTAAATACTAATACCAAGATAAGTATTATTAGTTTCATTTTTAAGTCAGTGCTGCTAGTCTAAATTTAATGCTCTCTTATAATAAGAGTTTAAGCAATTAGCATGAATTATATTTTTTTCAATTAACTACATTATGTCTCTCTTTTTGTTTACAGCCAGAGTTTGTTTTTCTGTATATGCTTCAGGCAATCTGGACCTATACCTGGAGAAAAACCTTGATCTATTTTTCGCTGGTTACTATGTTTTCCTCGGGCTTCAGGTTCAATGGAACCGTTTTTTTTATAGGGTTCATCATTTGCCATCAATAGAGAAAAAACTAAATTAATTCAAGAACAGAGCATTATCTGAAAAACTTCTTATTTTGTCCTATTATGATGAAAAAATACTGCTTTTAAATACTTTTCTTATAATATACAACTATAGTATGAATTCAAACTATTCAACATTCATTTAAAATGATTTTTGAATAAACTGTGTCTAAATTTTAATGTGCCATCAATAGAGCATTATTTAAGAAATGTTCACCTATTTCAAACAATACGGAACTATTTTGGAATAATAAAAAAATACTAACATACCTTTGTCAATAATACCGTCGTATTTCGGAATACTATTAAAACGCCAACCAAGAAAATTCTCCAACAACAGATTATTCCTAAATAATTTGCTTTTGTGTAAGCGCAACACGGTTTGTTACGACGGCCTCCATGTTGCAACTAGACATAAATTCGTCTTCGTGGTATGACTTGTCACTCATTAATTCACTAAGAGTGACTAACAGAGGCATCTCTTGCGCGTCTGTGCAAATATGAATAAGCCCGTCTTAGTGGTATGTGCGGAAAAACTTTGCGGATTCAACTAAGCAATAAAATCGATTTTGAGATTTTTCGAGATAATTCCGTGTTGTTCTAGAAGTGCGATATATATTTAAGTTAAATCTTTAACATGTAAATTGTCGGAGCCTCCCAAAAGGTACTCAAGATACACTTGTGTAGGAAATACCTCGCTCTTCCTTCGAAAGAATACACTAAAGGTGTGTAAAAAAAAATATTTAATCAGTTTGCATATACTTGTTATAAGTTTGCCATTGGAATTATAAGAACCCTCTTTTGCCAAATTTATAATTATCGGCTCAGAAATATATGTTTTCAGTAATGCATTATTTTCCAAAGATAATGATTACAATTAGCGATTGGAAACTCAATTAGCGGAAAATATATACTTACGAGAATAATAGTTAATAAACTAATGTTATAATTAATACTTAATATACTAATTGTATATGCTACATCTACCCATTAAAGTACTATTATGTATTCTGTGCCCATTAATCTTTCGTCTTGTAGTGTAATTGATTCGACTAGTTTCAACAAGCTCATACTTAGAATATACCCTTCAAAGTTATCCAATTATTTTCGCCATACAAAACATCACTGTAGAAATATGTACAAGTAGGTATTACCAAATATTTGAATGCGAACTCGGTCCTTTCAGCGATTGACAACTGGCACGATTCTATAGCTGAGTGATGAATAGGATGACCTTGACCGAGCCGAGGTCAGAGGTCAACCCGCTATTGTGACTGTTCGGGGCATTATGGTATTAACTGCTTATAATGATAATACTTATCTAACTAGGAGTATAATGTACCTGTCCTCTCGTTACACGTGGAGTGAAAAATATATGTACATACATATATATGTGAGTTGTATTGTTATTGCATTTTATCGTGGGAAAGGTTATACTCATGAAAAATCAAAGTAAAAGACAATGAAAAAAGGTTGGTTTAAAAAAGTTAAGAGTAATAATCTCCATGGCGGTTCCGTTAATTAAATTGAAATTCGGTTACTGACCAGATATTCATCGACGGAAATTGCCTTATTTCCGGGGAAAAATCGACTAACTTACATGCACTTTAAATCACCTTGTATTCGTTTCTTATAAATTTAAGGAGCTTAAGGGCCTGTTTTATATTCTCCGAGTAAATTTAGACAATGATTAAAATATAGAGCTATTTCGCTCAGTCTTATGTAACGAAGCGAGACAGCTCTTAACATAACTACACTTTTGACACGTACGAGTATCATTGTCGTTACTTGGTGAGTTGTTTACTCGGACTATGTGAAACTATGAGCCATATCTGTTTTCATGCTGCTGTGAGATAATTTATTATACGTGAAATTGAAACTGATCAGACCATTGGGACATTAGCAACGGAATAAATTTCTCAAACAGAATTAAAACACACTTTGCTTTAATGATATGACGAATGAGGAGTAGAAACTGGGACGATATGGGTTTATATGTGAACTTTCACGGGATAAATGCGGCATAAATAGTCTAATCAAACGAAAATAATAACACCATAATTCAATCTAAATTTTAAATTTAAGAAAAACCCCCGATTCTAATGCCTTAATTTCCTTCAAAGTAAAACACTATAATATTTAGTAATGTGCACGCGATGCTCTTTCATTTGATACCCCTCTCGAGTATTTTTTGTACATTTTTTGTTTTCCTTCCCCACTCTCACCCCCATAACTTTTAAACGGCTCAACCGATTTTCATGAAACATGTCTAAGAACCACCGGGCTAAACTCACCTTTCTTACAAAAAAAACTAAATTGAAATCGCTCCATTCGTTCGGCAGCTATGATGTCCCAGACAGACAGACAGATAGGCCGACAGACAGACACGTCAAACTTATAACACCCCTCTTTTTTGATGGGGGTTAAAAAGAAAACGAATTCTTATAAATATCTGTAGGATTTAGTTCGCTTCATTAAATCGAAATAATATATTCCAAAGGGAGTGATTTATGGGACAAAATGTAGGCTGCGTTATTCCGTGTCGCTTCCTCAACAAGGTATTGCGCCGCTCCCATTGTGCGATAGTTTATGTGCGCAGATACTCGGTAGACAAATAACTTTGTTCATCGCATGAATAACTTTCAGGACATTTTGAGACAATCTTATTGTAAATATTAACTATATATCTACTAGCTGATGGCAAACGTTGTTTTGCAAAATAAAAAATAGATAGTAGCCGATTCTACTATATTTCTAGACATCAAAATACCAGTCCGTCTTACGCTTTCCAGTGAATGATAATATATTATTACTTATCTAATTTTATTAATTGAAAATTATTAATCCGTCATTTAGATTATTTAAAAATAATATACTCCTTTTATTTATTTTATCTTGTAAATGAAAAAATCAAGATACAGGACTAGCTATAGTGCATTAAAATTATGCGATATAACGCTTAACTTCAACCTGAGGTTCTAACTACAATTATACAAATGTTTCTGAAATTTCTGCTCATGTCAAGTCATGGCACTTTTTATTAAATGGCTAAAGATAAAAAATGTGTCCAGTATTTGTAGGCGGCCATCAGACGGACAAAACACAATACCTATTATTATTTATGTAGTATCATGCCTATTTTTATTCAACAATGATCAGGAAATACAGAAAGACAACTTCAAGATAATGGACAAGTAATTAAAATAAAATGTTGCATGCCCGTGTAGTACTAACATCTCATAACAAGCAAACTCTAAAATTACGGCACATTGGCTTATCCCAAAGTGACGATAATTTGAATACTAAACTATTTCGCTTTTATACTAGCTGCTATTACTAAATTATAACAGTAAATAAAATAAATAAATAAATATTGTCGGACAATCCACACAACGACATCTAGTCCCGTGGTAAGCTTTAAGCTTGTGTTACGGGTACTAGACATCTGATATACTTAATATAATAGACATACATAGGTAGATATTTTTATTATAAACATATTAAACACCCAGACCAAGGAGAAAATGCTTGCAGAACATTCAAACACTTGACCCCTCGGCGGGAATCGAACCCGCTACCTCTTGCACCGCAAGTGGACCTCCGCCCACCGTGCCACAGAGGCAGTGAGAACAGTGACCTCAAAAACCAATAAACGGTGAATAATTATTACATTACTGTCACTCCACAATCACTATAAGTTTTCCTTGATTGCAACATTAGCTATTGCATAGCATAACTTAGTCAATGTGCAAGATTCCGATAAAAGAGCCAGAAACATCTACAATGAAGTAATACCTATTATTACAAAGTTGAAAGAACTATCAACTTCCTGTAGCAAATACCGGGTTTCAATAGTGATAATGAGCAGTAATTACAGTAAGTGAAGTGAACAATGGGTGCGTGCGGCCGCGGCGCAGCCTTCGTTATCACAACCGCAGGCACTGTAACAACTCCTTATCCTAAATCAGCAATACTCTGATATCACGAGAGGCTTAAGATTTTGTTTAAATTTGAGGCTTATGATGGTTTAGGGGCGATTTTACCAACATCAGATATAATTAACAAACCAGTAAAGGTAGGGAATTAAATCGTCACTCAAACATTGAAGTGAGACGGCAGACAACTTCAATCTGTCGACGTCGTATAGCTTAAAGATATCTTAAATTTATTAGGTTGGAAAATCGGACTTAGTATTTGAAATATAGTCGTTGACTGACTGACAAGCAACTCCCCAAGGAAGCCTAAGTGCTAACTTTGCGTCACGTTGGCGCGGGCGCGTACGGCCAACGACGTGTCACTTATGTAAGTGTTTGACATAAATACGCGCCCGCGCCCGCTTATCGCAGCGTCAGGCCTAATGCCCGCTTTCCACTGCGAGCGGAACGGACCCATTACGGACTCCGCTATACTCGTAACGATGGTTTTCATACATGTGCTTCCACCAAAGCGCAGCGGAGTGAGCGAGTTGAAAGAGTCACATAAGAGGTTAGCGAGTTGAGCGAGTTCAGTTTTCGTTTTCAGTGGAAGGCGAAATTAATTATTTTTTAAAACTCTTTCTTAGTGGAAGGGCAAAACTATTTATCATTTCAAACTACGTTCCGGTTGACTATTTCTCGCTCATTTCACTTACGCACTGGAAATCACATTTACCTCGCTAGGTTATGCCATCCATGATATAAGCAAATAGTACTAACGAAAACATTCAATATTGACGAAATGCTTCGAAAGCTTATTTCATAAATACAGGACGAAATGATTTGAAGTAAGTTACGTAAACGGCACGTTGATCGGCAGATGTGAGCCCGCCAAAGCCGTTCTCATTAGTTTCCGATGCAGTGTACCGTTGATGAGAGAAAGATCTAAAGACACGTGATTCGCAAAGCCGCAGGCACAATGACAGACAATGGCGAGCCGCAGCGAGTTCAGCCAGTTCGCAACTCGCGAACAATGCCGCGCGCCCTAACTCGCTACTTTACGGGACTTGTTGGTACAACTTCGTGTTTTGTTACCAACTCTAACAGTGAAATAATCGCATAGAACGCTCGAATGATATTTATTCAGAACTTTGACAGAGTTAATGTCGAATAGCTTTATTCAACTGCATGACCATTTACCTCAGTAGATTTCTTGTTGGTTTTTTGTACTCTGAATCATCAAAGCACCCCACTGACGTTCCTACGGTACTTAGCCCTCTAGGATGGTGAGATTGGGCCTGTATTCAGCACTGACTGGTGTATATCACATGTCCTTCACACTCTTCAAACTTCTCAGAACATGCCAAATTCCACACGTTATTTGACTTCACCGTAAAAGCACGAATTTAATGCGAACATAGCTTTTTCAAGAAGAATAATCCAAGGTTTTTTTGAAATAGCGAGGTTTGAACCCACGAACTTCGGAATAAAAGTCCAGTGTGCTCCCACTAAACCAGCAAGACTTTTTAACTTTGAATGCAAAGCAATTCAATAATTACAGGAGTTTTCACACAGATTGTCGAAATAGTTCAAATAACTGTTCAATGAGGATATCCTGGATAAGAAAAATAGCTTAAAGTTTAGTTTTGACATGGAAAATAATTTGTATACATTTTACATAAGCCTTCGTTTTTCGCATGTGTACCCAACATAATATAACTAACTTTTGTGGCTCAGCGACCCTGAAAGTAGGTCTTAATCTCCGAAACGAGAATATAATATGCAAACATATTACATATCCTCGAATAAAGTGAGCTTAATTTATAATTGTTTGTTGTGGCGCAGAGAGCCTGGCGCAGTCGGCCGGATAATTGCGATTGAACGCGCCGCGCCGCCCGCACAGCCACCGGCGAAGCCTTCAACGGAGGAACCTGCGCGAGGGCGCCCTCTCCGCTGTCACCTCACACACACACACACACACACACAGACCAAATCCGAGTATTTGACAGGATACTTTGTCTCGCCGCCAGATAGATTAACAAACTGCCGCTGCTAGCTTTCTTAGTAGAGATTTTAGACGATACCTTTTTGCATGCTAAGGCATCATTTTAATAGGAATGTACTTAGTTAATTAATATGAATTAATTAATTATTGTTACCATATACCTTATTATAAACTTTATTTGTGATTCAAATTGCATGTTATTCAGGATAAGACTTTATTATAATTATTATAGGGCAATTATCGTAATTATAAACGATTCAAAAGAAAATTGGAAAAATACCTATCAAATTACGAGTATACATCGAATTCGTTAAATTTTTTATGAAATTCAGTACCTATCATAGGTGCGAGAATTGCTTTACCGAATTTCATAAAAATGCCGTACGGCGCACGGCAACGGGAATTGATTGACTTACCTGTGAAACCAATTCCGCACCCGATATCTATACCGTGACTAACCTTATTTGAATTCAAATATCTTTTGCAGTATAAAATCGACTTTTCAAAGGTATAAGATTGAACTTTTTTGATTTATGGGCTTGGGCGCTCATATGCGTGTATGTTATTTATTTTTAATAGAAGTTAATCCACACAATCACGGACAAACACAATTAGACTTAGGAATTCCCGCTAGATATTTCTTTGATTCAGCTGCCGCTGAATAATAGAGCCGAAATCCCTTTACAATAGAATTATTGTATATACCTAAAAAACTACTCTAAAGCTAATATAATGATCGAAACATGGATGAACGCTGTCTTACGTAAATTCGCTCCGTTCGAGGTACGACTCGTGCGACCTACATCGGACTAATCACTGTTGCTGCTGAGGTTGGGAGGTTTTGTCTGTTCCTGTCCGTAAGTGGTAACCCTCTGAATCCTTACACGTGATCTCCGGGTGGTGCTAAGAACAGTCTCTGGTGGTAGGCTTCGGCCGTGGCTTGAAGCGATTTTTTCGTGTTTCGTAATGTGGCCCGGAGAAGCCATCTACCTTCTAGGTCTTCATGCCCCATCTTAGACCACATCGTCAATTAACATCAGGTGAGATTGTGATCAAATGAAAGATTATCCAGCATTAAAAAAAATGTGTTTGAAATGAATCGAACACCTTCGATATTCAAAATACCTACTATCCAAACTGCTAAAGATGCCCATTCATTCAAATCATTCATTCTTACTTATAGAAGTGTATAAGAACTTTATTAGGACTTCACTTTGCAAGTCTCCGGCGTGCAATCGCCGAAGTGTCTGAGTGTCGCCGCGACAGGCTCGCGCGACCGGCCCGCGACACTGTACGACTAGTCTCGTCTCTATATCACTCATATTTGCATGCATTACTCGTATTACCTTGCACACACTTCACATTCACTTGGTCGTGGAAGTGTATGCAGGGGAATCTTTTATAACGTTGAGGGTTCAATCGCCAAGGTATTATTCCTCTCTCAAATCAACGAAACAGTTGCTTTTATAAAGACTGCCAATAGGCATGACGACCACATAAAACATGGGTATTCTGTTACACCACTTTTGTCTGTTGTTATAACAAGGGTGTTCCATCTGATCGCATCTGATAGCACATTAAAAAATACTGGACACCTCTTTTAATTTCTCTTTATCAATTTATTAAGATATACATGTTTAATGGCAAATAATAAATTATATTCTATTCTATTCTAGTCTCTAGTAAAAAAATTCACTGTATCGTTTTGATTTTTTAATTGCAAGAAAAAACAATAAATAGGTGCATTATTTAAAAAAAAATATTAAAATATTCCAACATTTTTTTAATAATATAATAAATAAATAATTCCTGATTGCTTGAAGATGGAATACCTACTGCCCCTGCAATACATACAACGCACACCGCGAGCAAGAATCCGACTGTACGTGAAGGCGGACAGCCGAAGTTACAACTTCACTTCTAAATGAGTTTCCGCTGTGTCCACGCCTCAACACCGCTCGACAAACTACACTATTTATTGACTAAGTTTGTACCGCCAACAAAAGGCGGAGAGACGAGACGGTGATAAATCGCATAAATTGAAAATAGTATTCTTGTTCGCTGATTTAATAAACAGATAGGGCTCAGACGCCGTCGCTATTGACGGCGCGCCATTAGGCAAAGGCTAACGGCTGCTATGCTTACTGGCTGCATGCGAAACAGATCGTGTGCAGTCATGCGATCTGATCACGTGTGCAAGCGAGAAACGTGGGGATCTTACTGTTGGGGATTCTGATCAGATCTTGGAACCTGGTATACTGTAAATTGTTTTACCTAAAGGGTTGTCATTTTAATTTAACCGCTTCTTAAACCTTTAACTCGGAGGCTCGTTTTACAATCACGGAAAAACATAAGTTTTCTTACAAATGGTATTTGTAAAATCAATACGGGTTATTTTTGATTAAAAAACTACCAGGATTGATAGATATTTCTTATTTTAAAATATAAGTAGGTAAGACACTAGACTAATATCTTGAGTAGAATTATTAACTTGATACGATTTGTCTTTTACTACGACTATGGGCTAACTAAACCAACAGTATTCTACAATTAAAATACAAAAAGAAAGAAAATGTGTTTTGTATTAAAAGATTTTGTTTTTCACAACTTACTTGTAAATTCTTAGTATACTTTTAGAAATGTGTACTTTTAAAAGTTTTTTTGAATTCTAAACTGGAATACTTACTCTAAAATATGTCTATAAAACCTTGTTGTTCGTTAACACTAATGAAAATATTAAAAACCTAAGAAATCTTGAATACGCGTTGAATTCAAAACCTCCTGCTCCTTTTTTTCGTCGGTTAAAATAAAAGTTGGTTGTTAATATGTTTCTAGTTATTTTCTTAATTTATGTATAATAATAATATGTACCTAAGTAGGTTGTATAATTATTAGATTATTTAACGCGAACACAAGCTTAGGGCTTATCACGGGGCTAGATGAAAATGAAATGAAAATATATTTATTACTACGAAAAGATACAATTATTTCTTAAAAAACTTAAATATACTACAAATACATCTGATCGTAGAGCAGTTTAACATATATTAAAGAAATTATCTGTCAGTTTCCTCACTAGGCTAAGCCTGTATCGAGGAAACTTTTTTACGAAATTAATATAAGGAAATGAGTTGTATGCTCTCTAAGTATCTAATGAAGGTAAAGTGCTATTTTTTTAGTCCACTAAATAAAATAAATAAATAAATTGATAAATATATATTATATAAAACGTACTTACATATGTAAAATTAATAAATAAATATTTTAATTATTTATATATTAGTAGGTATAATGTGTAGGTATATATTACATAATAATACAAAAAACATTTACATATTATTCAAAAACTTTTTAAATGTATAAGTAAAAATATATAAAAAATGTAAGAAATAATTACCAAACATATCAACATACAGTTTTTAAAATATTTTCTGTATCATTATATGTGAGAGTTAATAGCCATTTTAGAATTAAATGTCTAGCTTCTTTAACTGAAATATTCTTTATGTCACAGTTCTTGATAACATGGTTGTAAATATGAATTTTAAGAAAACAACCAAGCCGTTTCGTAAATTTTCTTTTGACAGATGGTTTTGGCAGCTTGAATACTCTGCGGCTAATTAGATGGCTGTATTCAGGAGATATAAGGATCACTTTATGCATATTAAGAACGGTTTTAAGGATGAATAATTTCCGTACTGTTAATACCCCAGCATCATTATATAGAGTTGAAGTAGGGTACCGGTAGGGCTTCTTTAACATAACCTTAAGTACTGACCGTTGTGCTCTTTCTGCCTGAATAATGAATGATTTGGCGGCGTTTCCCCAGCATGCTATGCAATATACTAAAAGAGATTGGCAGAGAGCATAGTACACAGAAGTTAATGTTTTGACATCTGCTACGTTTCTTAAAGATCTCATTACACTTATAACTTTCCTGATTCTACTAGAAAGAGACGCGATGTGTGATTTAAAAGTCAGTTTTTCGTCAATAAGAACTCCCAGGTATTTAAAAGAATGTACTCGTGTGAGTGGTTCACATAGACATGGTTTTAGAGAACATTGACCGCTGTGAATTTTTAAACTCAAATCTGCTTTAGGGACTGATGCTAAGGTCTTATGAAAACAGAGAAACATTGTTTTTTTAGTGTTTAGTGTAAGAAGATTACGTTCAAGCCATTTTGTGATTAAAGTCATACCACGTTCCGCAGTCTCACAAACGCCAGGCCATGATGGACCATGAAACACTAAAGCGGTGTCATCAGCATAACATAGAATATCTGCATACGGGAGAGAGATATCGTGAATGTCGTTGATGTACAACAAAAATAGTGTTGGACCCAGGATGCTCCCCTGAGGAACTCCGAATTTAATTTGCTGAGAAGCACTAGTAATCTGTCCTATTCTTACGCACTGCTTTCGATCCGTTAGGTAGCTCCTAAACCATTCCAAGGCGACACCACGTACTCCAAGCCCTTGAAGTTTACGCAGAAGTATTGGAACGGATACAGTGTCGAAAGCCTTGGCCAGATCCAGAAATACTCCAACAGAGCATTTTCCTAAATCTAGGCGTGAAGATATAGCGTCTGTTAATTTTGTAACGGCGTCCTCGGTGCTTTTACCTTTTCGAAAACCGAATTGATTAGCAGATATCAAATTATTCGATTCCATATAGTTAGTTAGCCGACTATTAGCTAGTTTTTCTAAGATCTTAGAAAAAGTACCCAGAAGAGAAATTGGGCGGTAATTATCCAATGAAGACTTTGATCCACTTTTGTGTAAAGGGGTTACAGACGCAATTTTCCAAGACGTGGGGAAGACACCATTGGACAAACTGAGATTGTCCAATGGTGTCAAGAAAAATATGAGTGAGGGGCTTAATAATCTCGTCTTTTATAAATCGTATCAGAGAATTTCCAAGCCCGTCAATTCCCGGAGCCTTGTTGTTATGTAGATTCATGATAATTTTGTTTACTTCTATACAATCAGTAGGGCTCATAAAAAAAGAATTAGAGGGTGAATTTTTCAGTCTAACTGTGTTAGCAAGTTCTTCTTCTGTGCACTTTAATCTCGATAAAATTCCAGCTGAAAGACGTTCGCCTAAGGATGAAAAGTGGCTGTTAACCAAATCAACTGATTGCTGAGCATTCGTACAGTTATGGAGTGTTAAAAGTTCTATAGGTTCTTTATTGGTATTATTAAGATTACAAATGTCCCTAATAGAGTTCCAAAGTCTCTTTGGATTGTCTTTATTTGACTGCAGTAGTGTAGTTTCATAATCACTTTTTAAGTTTCTTAAAATAGTAATAAAGAAATTACGATAGCGGGTATATGTAGTTTGTTTTGTTTTATTTTTAGGATCTATCCTAGCTGTCATGTGAAGTTGATCGCGAACTTTCATACATTTTATGAGTCCTGGTGTTATCCAGGGCTTAAGATTGTATTTCGCTCTGCTAACTCTAACTTTTTTAGAGTGCTTGTTGACTACATCAGACATAATATTCGCAAAATTATGACTGGCTTCGTCAACGTCAGTAGCGTTAGTTACAATGGACCAGTTAAGTTTTTTAAGGTCAGTTTTTATAGCGTTGTAGTCTAGTTTTGTTATAACCCGACTTGGTCGAGGACTTTTTGATTTAGACAGCCTTATGCCTAGGAGTATTGGGCAGTGATCTGTAATATCTGTATGCCAGATGAGGCCAGTTGCATTTTTTAGAGGAGAGTATAGATTTCTTACATAGAAATGATCTATACAAGATGCACCCCGTGTAGGGTGTGTGATGGCTGGCAAAAACCCATTCTCAGCCATGAAACACTGGTATTCGAGACCGCGGGGGTTATCGAGCGTGTTCATTATATTGATGTTAATATCTCCGGCAACTATGAGTGGGATTACGCTATTTTGAATGAAGACTGTGTCCAATGAAGCTAAAAAATTGTCTATAGAATAAATTGATGGTGATCTATATACACAAAGAATATTTATTAAATCTGAAATGCACACAAATAAGCTATCTGCATCTTTAATAGACGGATCAGATACTGAAGCACTCCAGTCATCCCTTATGTATAATACTACACCACCATTTTTATTGACGCTCTTCGAGGTACTGTAAGCTAAGTATCTAGGAATTTGCGGAATTACATGATTGTCATGGAGCCAACACTCTGTCAAAATTATTATGTCCAAAGAGATCTCAAGACGTTTAATCGCTACTAATAAAGTGTCAAAGTTTTTTTGTAAGCTTCTTATGTTTAAAGATAAGAGTTTAAACGTTTCATGTGAAAGAATCTGATTGAAACATAAGGGGTCTCTTATAATCTGACAATTTATCTGCATAGAATCCAAATCCGCACCCAAAGTGTCAGAAAAAATAGGGTTTACGGGGAACATATAGCCGTAGATCCAAGGGAACCAATTTAAGCACTTAGGTAATTTGTTTCTCGTTATATATTCAAATTTAATGAGAGGATTGATATAGTAATACATGCATGATTTATAGATATATGGGAAGTGATAAAATTGTATAAGGAGGTTATAAGATAATAAGTTTGAATATTTAAATATTTTACATATTTGATTACATATTAGTATATACAGGTATATAATAAGTATAATAACGCTTAACAACAGTGGATTTATAAGATAGGTGTACATAGAATGCAAATGACTAAAGAGGAAAACGTACTGAAATCGAACAGATAATGCATCAACTTGAAATAGTACTAGCAGAGTAGAAAAACTATGATGACAGTGGTGGTAAGAGGCGGTCCAAATCTTTTTGCGTGTGTACTGGCATAGCTGCCTTGCCTTCTCGCTGTCTAATGTATATGACTCCCACATTGCACCAGCAGAACGCGTAGCCATGTTGTTTGGCCCTGAGTCTTGTATCTCGAAATAAGACTCTATTTTCTTTGGTGAGCCTCTCATTAAAGAAGACTTTTCGTGGTATGCCGATAGCCCCGAGATCAGTACTCACGATCTTGTTCCTTGACTTCGATGCTTTGAGGAAATTGTCGCGTTTGGATCGGCGCAATAGGCGAACAACAACAGGTCGAGGCATGACAGTACCATCCTCAGGTAGAGTTGTGGTTACTGGCGGACGGCGAGGCCCCACACGAGATACCCAGTCAAGATCTTCGTTTTCTAAGTCTACTCCTAGTTTCTTCGCCGCGACCAGAACTATATGTTCTAGGTTTTCGGACGGAGTTTCAGGGATACCAACTATTTCGATTTCATTCCTCAGGTTCGCTTGTGCTTGGATCTTTAGTTCGTGCTGAAGCTGCAAGACTGTTGTCTTAAGTATCTCTGTTTCAGAGTCCCTGTTCTCTAGGTACTTTAGGCGATTTTCAGTATCGGCCATTTTGAGAACAATATCACCCATTTTGTCATTTGTGTAAGAAAGAGATTCTGTGAGGTCTTCCAACTTAGTCTTTACGGCAGTAAACTCGACGGTCAGCAAGCGCAGCTGCTCAGTTAGAAGAATCATTTCGGAACCTGTAGAACTAGTTTTTTTACGCGTAGTTACATTTTCATAACTTCCGTGTCTGACAGGAGTAAGACTGTTGTCCCCCCCTCTTTTCGAATCGGCACAACAATCAGGGCAAGACCATAAGGCTCTTCGTTCAGCCGTTAGAGATGATACATTTATACAAAGAGTGCAGAAGCACTTTTCACAGTTTAAGGACGAGCATTTTATTATGTTCGGCTCCGTACACGGCTTTAGACAACCGCCACACTTCATGTTTATCCAAAAACAAATTCGACTCTGGAACCGTACGGATTCGTGTCTGCAAAGTGTTTGCCAAAAGCCTATAGCCCAAAACTGCAAGATCAGGTGTTAAAGTCAAATGTGTCACAGACGTCAACTTCAGTGGCAGCTGTCAGTGTCACGTCGCCGTGGTATTTACACTTTGACTATGTCTGCTGTTCAAATGTTTCTACAATTTTGTGAAGAAAATGTGATTTGTAGCTTGAGAGCAGTTCAGATGCTTATTGAGATTTGGTTTGTGAGCACTTTGCGCGACTTCCAACGACTTATTTCGTGGATTTAGAGCAATCAAATAAAAAATATAGGCTCACCACAGTTTGTTGAGAATTCTTAAATGTTTTCTAGTTGGACCGGCGATATATTCCACAATCTTTAGATAAACATGGATCACTGTTTGAATAAAAAGCTGTAAAATAAGCGCAGCTTCACTTCAGAGATGTTTACAATCAGAAGAGCGAGACAGATGTTTCTGAGTTGATTGATAATATTTTTTATATTTAGTTGTTGTAGTTTTTTTTAATAAGAAAGTACGCTAGTTTCATGAAACTATATAATTAGCATACTAGCGACTGCTCTGTGCCTTAATTTCTTTGATCTGAGTTTTGAACTTCAGAAGTTGCGCCTCGGCTGACCACGCACTTACAATAACAATAATTGCTATGTGAAACGACCCATTCTAAATCATTCGAAGTTCGTTGTGTTCATTTTAAAGCTCTAGAGGTAGATAATAAAAATAAATATAATGTAAATATGATCATAACTTGGACTTTTTATTAGGTTTTGTAAATTTTATACTATTTTCCCACAAATTTTCGTGAAGATCGTAGGTAGGAACTCTCACTCCACATTCACACTTAAAGCTAGTTCTAAGTTTAAATTTTAATTTTCGAAAAGCAATTCGTTAGTTGCAGATACAGAAGAAATAACGTTCATTAACCAAGTCTCCAATAACCACCACCTTTAAAAAACAAAGCTTTATAAATCACCTTCTAAATTAATATTTCTATGAAATTTTTTCATGAGTTTTACCCATCCCTTTAATTTTTTCACAGCTTCTGTGAAAATAGATTTCGCCCGAAACGCACTCCGAGCCACATTCAATTATCCGTTTGAGTAGAAAATTAAATTGGGCCATTGGATATTGAAATATGGACGACGGAGCGGGACCTAGGAGGAACGATACGTCTATATTACAGTTAAATTTGAGCCGGGCTATTTGTGTCACGACCGCAGGTTATAATAACCTCCTTGAGGTTTCCAGGACGATGCGAAACGGAACTTGTTAACTCATAAACGTGCTGTACACTATATAATACCTACCAAGATTTAATCCACACGATAAACAACCACCCGACTAACAAAACCACAATTGCACGGCATGAGGACAACTCGCACGTACCACATTTTGGAGTCCTTTAACACGTGTTTTATACCAACCACATCGCAAAAACAGTGCAACCATGCACACACGTAATCACTTCTTGACTACATTTCGCGATGTCGTGTAGGTCGACCCTTATTTCCTTATTCCGTCCACTCGCATTAAAGAGGGTAAAAAGTATACACCGCAAAGGTTTTATTTTACACACAAAAACATCTAGCCCTTGCTAAGCTTGTATGACTATACATAAAATAAGACATTTATTAATAGATATTTAAACATATTAAACACCCACACAACGGAGAAAGTGCTTGCAGAACATACAAACACTTGACTCTTTAGCGGGAATTAACCCGCTACCTCTTGCGCCGCGAGAGGACCTTCACCCTCCGCGCCACTGAGGCATTCTGGAATTAATTACTCTAAAGTAATAAACATTTATTTTTTGTTTCAGGTAATTCATTCTCAATACTTCTAAGGTATTAGTGGCAGTTATAAAAGGGGTATGACATTACAGCGCTTTGCTTCCTGGTATCTCCAACCAGAGTTTCTTTAAGTCAAGAGTATACAGGTAAGTTGTGTACATTTGTGACCTATCTTCAAATATACTTTTCATTAGATAAGGTAGTGGACCATTCAGAAGTAATGAACTAAACTAATAGCGAACAAAATGACTTGCATAAATGGAACAAAATCATCATCATCACCCTATTAACGTTGCCATTGCTGGGACACACAAACTTCTCTCTTGGCGAGAGAGGTTAGGCCTTAATTCACCACGCTGGCCAAGTGCGGGTTGGTGAATGTCACAGGTCCTTCAAACTCTTAAAAGGTCTCAGAACATGCCGGTTTCCTCACGATGTTTGCCTTCACCATTAAAACATGTGTTTAATAGCGCACATACATTTCGAGATAAAAAATCCAGAGATGCGTGGCGGGGTTTGAACCAATGATCTTATCGAAAAATATAGTGCAAGCGCACCGCCCGCCCGCCCTGCACACACTTACACCGCCTAAGTTTAAAAACGTACCGCTTTGAGGCCGCTTAGGTGTGCGGAGAGCCATAGAAAAGTATCATGCGGCTGCTTCGCAGTCGAAGCTTTATCAAATTGAATCAGCACTATTGTCTTACAGTAGCCTTCATTAGCATATAGCAGATGATAATAAACCTTAACCGGATATGACACCATTCCCAACTACTCCAAACTGAAATAATAGTATCATAGCGCACCGAGTGAGTTTCTCCCTCGAAATCAGCAATAACAATGTTATTGTTAAATTCACATCCATCTGAAGGCTGTTCCCGCCGCTCGTCATGCAAATCTCTCCATATTTGTATCATTTTCTCTTTAAACATTAGGGAGATGGCGCATTAAGACGTCGTATCGCATTCACGACGTCTTTATGATAATTTGCGTCCAATCTCGTATGTATTCGTAGTGTCTATGAATAAAAGATCGGATATGTTCAACACACTGCAGTCGAAATGTACCTATGAAAATATTATTTGCGAATGCAGAAAACAGAAACACAGTTTTGGATTTTTGTATATTCAAGTTTTGAAATGTGTGGAATATTTTTGAATATTTCAAATATAGGTACATTGAATAAGTGAATATAATAAACTTTTTAGAGATATAATTATTAAATACCTACGTAAAAATTCATTAAAATTTATTCATTTCGATAAACGCGGTGGCGTTTTTGCAATAGATAGTAAGCATTTCCTTTTTTAAGATTTTTGGCAACGTATGTATGTAAACACTATGATTAAGAAACCATTTCATCGTAACCTCGTGTTCTAGTCATATTTCCATCATGCTTTGAAGGACTCAGCGTTGATAAAACTGCTAACCGATATAAACAAAAACTCCTTTCTTTTCTGTAAGCAGTCTACGCCAGTGCTGCGCTCTGGCGCTAATTATGACCAATCATTATTTTTGAATTATGACGTCTTTTGACATATTTTTACTGAATAGTTTGTAAAAAAAAGTTATTGATTAGGCGTCTATTTTGGTTTAGTAGTCGAAGAGTGAGACCCTTTACAAATTAATCGTAGAGGGTCTACGGCGGAGGTCTACACAGCTACGACGTAGCACTCAAAGACTCACCGAGTCTTTGAAATATGATAAATTTTATGAGTCGTGATCGGAGTAGGTGTATTGAATTAACGTCAATAATCTGAAACACATAGGTATATTAAGTCAAAGTCAAGTCAAAGTCAAAGTATCTTTATTGCATTATTACATGTAGTTTAAATGGTAGGTATTATATAAGGTTTTGTATCAATGTAATTTGCCCATTGGAGCGTGCAACATTTTGATGATTAACAACAATTTAATTAATGGATATTCCCCCGGAATTAGTTACACATTTTCTTTCTGTAATTTTACAGTGTATATGTATATGTATGGTCAGTAGTAGGTATATTATTATTAATATATCATTGGCGATGGCCCGCTATGAATTCGAATCTTTAGGGTTACGAGCACAAATGTTGAAAACGGGGCCCTTTTGCTAAGACTTCCCTGTTTCTATATAGCTCACTGAGTTTTTCATTTGAACTGTAAAAGATAGATTTGTTTTTTTTTTAATAACGTATAAAGCTGTAGCCGTTATAAAACAAACAATGAAAACAAATAAAATAAAAATTAACGATCAACAAAACATGATTTCAGCATAATTGTTTGTTTTGTTTTTGCACTATAAAAAAAACTGTAACCGATCAGAGTGTTTATTAGTGTCGAACATGAAAAAAAAATTAATATGTTAAATAAATGCTTTAAATCTGTATAATGCTGCCTATTTGAGAATAGGTTATTTATTTACCAAAATGTGTACAACATTTTAGTTATAGTCAAAGTACAGGAATAACTTTACAGAAAAATGGCGTATCCATGCTATTTTTTCTATACGGAAGTATATACCTTTTATACCAATATACCTTTTATATACACTGATTATGTGAGAGATTATGTGCCCATAGCGGACAAGTGGCAAGTGGTTTGTCGTGTCTCACTGCCAGTGTTCGGAGTGGGTCGGTATACTGAGCGGGACAGCGACAAGGTGGCATCTTGCAATATGTAACTGAAGCGTGTAGTAACAACTGATAACTTCCACTAAGCCATTTTATACATATTATCTATTTTAATAGAAATTTTGCGGTGTCATTTGTGAGCAACTTAACAAGTATTTGACATTCCATCAAAACCCTCGGAAACCAATTGATTGTAAACAATAAAAGTTTCGTATTAAAGTCAGTGAGGCTCGATTCGCCCGTTCGTTTATGAACGTACATGAATAATCTATACTAATATTATAAAGCTGAAGAGTTTGTTTGTTTGTTTGTTTGAACGCGCTAATCTCCGAAACTACTGGTTCGAATTGAATAATTCTTTTTGTGTTGAATAGTCTAGTTATCGAGGAAGGCTATAGATATATATAAGACCAAAAGGAGCAAAGATATAGTGGTAAATGTGTAAAAAACGGGAGAAATTGTTCATCTTTGAAGCCTTCCGTTGCGTGCGCCGTGAAAACGGTTCAAGATACACAAAAAATATGTATTAAAGAATAATAGCTCTTTTAATGATCTAAAAAACAGTCCGCAATAGTATATGTATCTTATAATTGGTATTAACTCACAAAAACCGTTTTTATGGTACCTAATTAGGTCGAAATAATTTGTTTAAGTTGTATCAACATAATAATATTAATCTTTATTCAAATAAATATGTTGTTGGTTAAGAGTACTTCATCCATTATAACGCGGGTAGCACCGCAGGGCACAGCTAGTAATATATATTAGGGAACCCTTAGTTTATATTTTTCCCTATCCTAATACTTTTTAAAAGATATTTTGCAATCACAAACTTATTGAATATCAAGTTCTAAATTCAAATTTGTTTATTCTCTAGAGATAAAACAGTTTTAGCGCTCAGATATCAAAACATTTTAAAATTGGTATAGAAAATATTTGTACTAATTTGTAGTATTAGTTTATTAATAAATCACGGTAATGTTGCGTATGGGATGTTTGGACCCTAGTTTTCAGAAGCTGTGGTTGCTTGTCGCGCTGCGTGGTCGGCGCGGAGGGTGGCGCAACCTCCTCGCGCCTCGTCCGCCACAGCCGCGCTAGTTATCTGCAGAGATGTTTTCGTATTTCCGCACAAAGACTGTTTTAATTAAAGCGAACTTTCCTCGTAATTTGCTGGATCTTTAATCAAGGGATTTGTTTATGATTTCATTTGCGCCGCATTTACTTCATTTTTTAATTTTTTCTTTGTACCTGTTTTGCGGCTTCGCTTAGATGAGATAAAACAGGTCTCGTTTCAACTTTAATTACGTGAATTATTGGAGGAAGCTTTTCATAAATATATATTATAGTATTTGTACTTGTTGTAGTCTTGGGCGGGCGCGTGGGCGGATAACTCCTACGCTTTTTGGAATATATCTCTCTATTATTTTTGAGCAAAGTCAATCCGCCCACGCCAGAAAATTATATAGAGATATATTCCAAAATGTTCTGCCCACGTGGTTCGTAGGCGGTATACCTTTTTGGGAAAACGAAAATTCAAATAAACGTGATTTTTACCAGAAATTAATTTACATAAAGTTGTATTTTATTTGTGAACGAGGTCAGAGGATGGGATCCGGGCGGGGGCGCGGGCGGGCGATGCGCCGTGAAATGCTCGGATCCTTTATCGGAGCTCGTCTGACGAAACGATTGAAAGCACATATATATATATGGGTGGCACATTCTGGCTATTTGCTTTGCTTTGCGCTATTTGTTGGGATATTGAGATTTGCCAAAGAAGAACATGACATTTTAAAGGAGATTAAAAATTGCAGAATAGTCTTGCAATTCATTTTAAAGCGAAGACAAAGGACATTGTTTTAATATTAACGAATGCTTTTAAGACAGTAATGGAACTTCAGATACGTTCTTAACAAACATTTATTTATGTTGAAATAAACTTTCTAATTTTTTCCATTTTAATTATTTAAAAAGTACCCATTTCCAATAACACTTCTGACTTTACATGAGCATTAACAATACGCTTCCGTCAATCTTATGATAAGCACATTGGTTTTAAGTTAAATGAATAAACATTTTTTTCCTAATTAACAAGCTTGACATCGATCGTTGCAGAAACTCGCTCAATATTTTTATTTGGCCATAAGGATTAATTTTATTCTTATTCTATTCTTATTCTAGAACACTCGCAGCGCATGTACACTCACTATCGGAAAGTGTTTTTTCTATCATCATTACCCCACTTAGAAACTGAAATTTAAAAAGTAATTAAAGCCAGTTTTTGTTTACGATTTCTAGCTAGCCTTGAAACTTAGCATGATATGTTTAACTTTACTTTACTTCAAGAAGTTTTAAAATTTATGTTATACATAAATTTTCCATGGAGTACAGTGATTTATGCTGTTTTTTCAATAGATCGTATTTTCGTCTATACTCGTATTTTTCTAGCTAGGTCTGTCAACCAGATCCGCTGATAAAATGTGGTAGGGGTGGTTGGTAGCTATAAAACTGTGCATGTTCTAGATGTAGTTGAGAAATCGTAAACCACAGATAGGTTCCGTAGTAGGTAGGCCTACTGCGGTTTATAGCGACCCGTCGACAAGTACCAAATAAACGGCGACGTAAGACGCCAGTTATAGTGAATCACCGAAATATGCCCTTCTCTTTTAGTTTAACTGATTAAACGTATTCAGACTTTTTTATGCGGTTTTCTTTTAATATGTACAAGGTGTTTCAAAATTAGTATATAAAGCGGAAAGGGTTTGAATGGGACGCAGCAGGCATACATATTTCGTTTTTAACATTTCGTTTTAAATCTATGTATAAGAAAGGAGTGAGTGTTGAGATGACGAGTGACAGAGGAAAATGGAAGGAAAAAACATGTTGTGCCGACCCGTTAAGGGCAAGAGAATAATGATGATTGTAGCCAAATCTAATCTCTTCATGTCATGTCTTCGGTCATGTTTAGTGAATATTATTAAAATATTTTAATTGGTTACCTTGAGAGGTAAGTCACCTTAGTGAGGTACCAAGTAATTTTTTAACCCTAGTTTATTTATTTACTAGTGAAAAAAATTGGAACAGATGAACTTTAAGGATCTTATTTCAACAAATGCTTACGATCGAAATATTTTAGAAATAGATATACTCATCATAAGCTCACCCTTCGAACCCTTTCCGCTTTATATACCAATTAGGAAACACCCTGTATTCCTTGTACTTACTAGCGATCTGCCCCAAGATCGTTTGGATGCAAATTATTAAAGCAATATTAAACATAACATACCATGATTTGACGGTTATTAGAATCTGGTTACAACACTGGACAGAATAACATTACACGCGAGTAATCTCAACGGAGTGTCACAATAAATATGTTTACCTAGATTGGTACAGGATTAAGATTATCAGAGATTGATATTATTTTTGTTATATTTTTTAGTTTAATTAACTATAAGTTGACCTGTCCATATCTGCTCTGTGCTTCTAAGGAACTTAACGTTTTTGTCTTTAACGTTGTCTTTGAGTAGTTGAGAAATCGTAAGCCACAGATAGGTCCACGGGCCCACCGCGGGTGATATAGCGATATAAAGTCTGCAGCGACCATAAACGCACGACCCGCCGCGTCGCGTCGTTCGGCAAAATACCAAATAAACGTAGACGTAAGACGACGGTTTTACTGAATCAGCAAAAATATGCCCTTTTCCCTTTTACCACTAGCTGATTTCACTTACGTAGGTATATTTTATAAGGCAAAGTTAAGTAATAAGTTAGTACTACTTCAGACTTTTCGTGCCGGTTTCCGTTTTATAAAAATATCTTGTAGTGACTAGGTACATGTATTGTTGCAAATTACACATAAATAATTATTATATATTTACTTATTACTTACTTTAGTTGGACGATTGTAAGAAAGGTGTATGATTTGATAAGCCCGCGGGATTGGTTTGAAAAGCTAGTAGATGATAATCTGAATTGTGAGTGGATCAGCGCGTCTGTATAAGCACGGCCAACGTAACCAAAAGGAAAAATAATAGCCTTGTGTATTATTTATTACACATCCATTGTAGTAACTCTTCCAAGAAATGCAGCAAAATCAGAAAAATCTTTCAGAGAAAAAGAAAATGAAACGGAAAAACCCCTACCCTACCCTAAGGTTTGCTGTAAAAAAAACTCTAATAGGGTTAAGCTCGCCTTGTATATGACCTATGTTTATATTTTTTCCTGTGTACAATAAATCATTTATGAATTTATGAAAAACTTGCCTTTGCAAAACTTGATAAATACATATATTTATATAAGTGTTGCTGGACAATCCACATACCGGAGCAAGTTCTTGTTACGTATCTATACGTAACATTCTAGACATCTGGTAACATTGCTTCTCTATGATATCATAATAAAGGTAGTGTTAAAGTCAGTGTGTTTGTTGCAAAAACTACTGAAGAGATTCTCATTTTTCAAAATTTCTCAGTAATAACACAGAATAAAACATAAGTTATTTAACTCTTTTTACCGCGTTAAAATACCACATTTCGAGGGGAATACCATTATTGCTGATGACCACGGGAAAAAATTTAGCGAGCAAAGTTGTTGGTGGGTAGCGATTACTTTATTTGGATAAATTGGTTCAATAATTAGGAATATTATAAAACATAAGCAAGGACAAGTACTAGCATAACACAAACATAAATGTCTTTTAACGGATCACTAATCTACTTCCACTAGCGCCGCTCGCAGACTTTAACCCACAGCGCCCTCTATGATACAAATTGTCTATAAAACCATACGTAATAGGTATAACATTGTTAATAATCCAGGCTCAGGCTATCTCGAAGCCACCCTGATAATTTGTGCACAGATTGGTTTATTGTGCACTTGATTTAGTTTGGAGGATTAATCGCGGCGCGTGGAGTGCCCTCGGGACCGTGATTAGATACGCCTTTAATTACAGCTGTACTGTGAAGTGCCCCCTCGCCGCGCGCCCCGCAACACCCCCCCCCGGGATATCTGCTGATAGCACAGATTTGGTGTGACGCCATCGTCTGCCACCTGTCGGCCTTGTGATACGACACGACTTTTTTGTTGGAATGAAAACTTCTTTGGCTACCATATGGATAATATTATTATCACATTGATTTGACATTCCACGTAGAGGTCATGTTTCAAAATTTCTAAATGAAAACTCACTTCTCAAAATGCGTCATAGGAGAAAACTACATTTGGCTTGTGTTATGTTCGGTGTTATAAAACAACATGCTCCTACCTATCTACACGCGAAGTTTGACGAGGCGTCGAGTTTGAGATCCTGCGAACGACGACAACTTTCGATGCAGCTCTTAACTCAGCAACATAAGACAGCAGCCTTTAGAGGAAGCTTCCGTTCGAAATGTTGGAACAATATCCCACCGCCCATAAGGAACCTAAATGGTTTATCTCATTTTAAACATAGGCTAAAAACGTTTTTACTTAACTGGCAAAAGGAGCAGGAAATTCTCAGACACGATACGAGTGTTATTTAACAAACATAATAACTAACTGATTAATTTTATTGTAACACCATGTTGTTTTTCTTTTCTTTATAAGTAATGTTATTTAATTTGATTTGTATAATTTTATTTTATTTTCCTCCCTTATTTTAGTAAATTATTGTATGTTTTGTAATTGTAACACTACGCTTGAAATAAATAATTAAACCATGTGAATCGGTCCCATTGGCCCCAGCAGAATACCAGCGCCGGTTGCAAAACCTGCAAAAGCTGAGCTGGGACCCTTTTGTATCTGAATAATTTATATTTCATATTTATTAATGTATTTTTGTTTTTGTTGTTTGGTTTTTATTTTTCCATTTATTGAATATGTATAATGTTTTTTTAGATACAAATAAACTTTTTGATTTAATTTGATTTTGATTTGATCAATAAATGACTATTAATGGCTACCTCATACGGAGATTCGTGTCGCTTGCACGCTAATATTATCGTTAACGGATATACGCGATGTTCCTGTCTACATAAATAATATATCTGGACTAATCACACAGCATCACCTAACCCCAAACTAATCAGAGCTTGTACTATGGGTGTTAGGTGACTGGTATACTACACATATACATGTTTGTTGTAAATACATTCATATGATACATATAAAAACACTAAGACCCAGACATAACGCGGAGAAAGATTAATGTCACGTTGCGCGCTACAGGATTCTGGAGTCGGGATATGAATCGGGAGAACAAGAGAGCCCCAAGTGTACCCGAGCAAGAAGCACTACACACTATTTCAATGAATAATATTTCAATTTATATAAAAAAACAACTTCTGGTGTGATTCTAGATAACATTAATAGATCGACAAGTACCTAGACCGATTTTCATCAAGGTTAAATAATGTATTTCACAATTCGCAAGTAGATTTCATATAATAAATCAATAATAAATATTGACTAATCCTAATCTCTATAAAAGATTCATGAAAATTCCCATCACTTCGAATATACTCAAAATTCAAAAATATAATGTTACATAATATTATATCCCATCAAAAACAATACTTGTCAAAAAAACCAAGTCGCGCAACTCAGTTGTTCTGCGGTAAAAAGTTGTGAGATCCAAGTAAATCCAAGTCTTCAAATTTCGTCTCAAAATTCTTTAATGTTTATATATTTTCTATTTCCAGTGAAGAGTTATTGATCAGTAAAATAGGCTTTACGCTTTATAAATGTGCTCAGGGATTTTTACTCTAAGGATCATTAAAAAAATTGTATTTGAGGAGGTAATTGGCTGTTTTCGGGCGTTATCTACTTGATCAAATAAACAACGAGGAAAAGCGTTGCAGAGTTACGCATTGACGATACCTAAAGGAGAAGGCTTTAATTGATAAGACCCAACTGTTATTTAACATGGTCATGCTCGTGTAAACGGCCCCTTTTGCAGTATGTTTCGTTGTTGACTGTACCTTTAAGTTATATCCAACACTGGAAGTCCTATGCTTTAAATGATGATCAAACATAAAACAAAAAAAAACAGTTACTTAAGTGATTGAAAATACTTCAGCGATAAAATGTAGGAAATAAAACTTCGCGTCGCAAAATCGGCTTTGAGCTAAATAATCCAGGCAAACTATCAATTACCTAGACGGCGGAGGCACTTTCATTAGAGAAGCTTACGGAAAAGTTGTTAGAGCCTTTTTGACGAGGAATAAATTGCAACGGTGCCGGTGGGATGAATGAAAACAAACTGGTCATTTTACGAGTAGTCAGACGGTCGGACAGACTGGGCATTTTGCGTGCAAGGGATTTTGGAAAGAAAATTAGGCTTTCTGATTAGGTTGCCATCTAAATAATGGCGGTTTAATAAACTTATTACTAACAACCTAATAAAAATATCAATGAACAATTTACATGTTTTGACAACTGACATGAATTTTTACTTAAAGGATAATTCAATGTTATTTATAAGAAAAACGATATGTATAAGAAAAGAGTGAGTGTTGAGATGACGGGTGACAGGAGGAAATGGAGGAAAAGCACATGTTGTGCCGACCCCACATAGTGTGGGACAAGGGCAGGATGATGTTGATGATCGACGTAGTTCGAAGTAAAAACCTGGTTTTAAAAACTGGCAGCGTAATTCCGTCTCTCTCGGGGCGTGCTCCGGCGACGTGCGACGTCGTCGAAGTCCGCCCTTTATCGCTAAAGTTCTTTAACAGCGGCTTGATGGTGCGGATCTAACTTCCTGAGAGACATTCAGCTAAGGCATTTTAATCTGTTTTTACGGTCTTAGCGTGACTTAAAGATTAATACTAGTAGTGCCCCGCGTTATAATTAATTTTCCCGCGAAATGTCACTTTCCCGCGGTTTAAAGTAGTAGCGGTATGCCCTTTCTCAGGCTCTAGAGATTCTGTGTACCAAATTTCATTTAAAACGGTTCAGTTGTTTTCGCGTAACAAACAAACTTACATTCACATTTATATATAACTAGCGGCCCGCCCCGGCTTCGCGCGGGTAATTATTCAAATTAGTTTCCCGGTATTTATTCGAATTTTTCTCGACGTAAAAACCATACCTGAACTCCAACGAATATTTAAAAAAAATTGGCCATATTGGTTGTTGAGTTATGATTTTTATATTATAAGATTAGGGATTATTTATAAGATTAGGGATTATACACTAGTAGGTACCTGATATCATTATGCAACCATTCCAATCTATGGTACAGTCAACAGCAAAAGTAATTGATCAAAATCCACGTTTTAAAACCTTTTCTTGTGTGATGTTCAGATGTTACAAGTTATACCAAAGTGTCAATATCAAATGAAGATTAGTGGTCAAAAGAAAATAACCGCATAATAACACCGAGCATCGAAAAAGTGATCATTTTACTTATGACATGTAAATTGTTCCTTTACTAACTACACTAGTCCGTAACTTTTGACTTTTAAATTAATAGCATATCAACCCGATCGAACATGCTTGGGACGAGCTAGGGAGATGCGTAAAACAACGAAACCCTCCCCCAATCACGCTTCCTGAGCTCAAAATTGCTCTCACAGAGGAATGGGAGAATATTCCCCAAAATCGTATAAGGAACTTGGTGTACAGCATGCCAAACCGCGTAAACGCAGTAATGGAAGCACGAGGAGGTAATACGAAGTATTGAAATTCAAGAAAATCGTCATAAAGTTCAAAAATTTCATGTTTCGTATTTTTGTTTTAAGGAGAGATCAGCAGTTTTTTTTCTTTATGTAATTTTGTGTAAATAAAATGTATGGTGACTCATATTTTTTTAACTTTCATTTAAGGAGTATTAAATTGTCTATTAAATACAATTTATTGCATTAACCTAGCATTCTTACTTTCCGAGATTTTTTGGATTCTTTGAGTGACCCGGATTCATTGCTCTCGAGTGTATCTCTAAACTGGGCATGCTTTATATTTTGCATAACAGGGTTAATGTTGTTACTAGTTTAAATGCTCTATTCGCATGCGTGGGTTGTCCCCGGAACCGGGCCGGACCCGTGACGCACACAGGTCGGGTCCGACGTCACATCTCCGTAGGCTCCATTGGGAACAGCTATTTTAGGACCTCGCTTGTGTAACCTAAGGATTATGTATCGGTTACGACAGGCGCAGGTTGCTAAGCACCTATTTTATAAACTACGGCGCTATTGTTACATATCTTAGTTTGATCATAGAATAATAAATTACTACGGTTTGATTAAGCCAGATAGGTAATAGTTTATATACCTTTGTAAGGTATTTATATATGTATACGTGGTTGGGTGCTTGCTGTAACCACACTGTAACACAGTTTTGACTGCTTCAGTGGCGCTGTGGGCGGGTGTCCGCTTTCGGTGCAAGAGGTGGCGGTGTCAATTCCTGCCGAGGGCTCAAGTGTTTGTATGTTCTGCAAGCACTTTCTCCTTGGTCTGGGTTATATATATGACCCACACCAATAATCATAATCTATATGTATGTCTGTCTTATTAAGTATATCAGATATCTAGCACCCGAAACACAAGCTTAGAGCTTACCTCGGGGCTAGATGTTGTTGTGTAGATTGCCCACAAATTCATATTTATTCCTATTACTAGCACAGGAAGCAAAGTCCTAAAAGACATTTATATATCGCCAAGATTTTCATCTATATCGTTTCCCACAGAATACTTAAACCAGTTATTGATGGGTGACACATATATAAACACGGGCAGGTGTCAGCTGTCCGCTCGTGCGTCTGCGCGGGCGCCATTAGCGCATGCGCAAACAAACATCTTATTAGAGACTTTGCGAGGAGTGCGTCGGCCCTATTTCTGGTTCTAAATCAATAAGATAACATCTTTCGTAATAAATTTATAGGCATTTCAGTTATTCGCAAGTGGTTCCGTCGGAAGACCAGCGCTGATACTAGTTTTCTAGTAATCAAGCACATGCTGAGACGTAACCATTTTTCCTAGCGAATGTTTTTGTTTTCTTCTTATTTTGTGTGTTTGATAGATAGAAAATTCTTTATTACACACACCAATAAACAAAATACAAATTGATAAATAGTAAAATTAAACCTAGCATGCGTAATGGGCAATCTTATTGCTTAAAGCAATTTCTTCCAGAAAACCTTTATTTGTGTCTATTTTTTTTGTAATAATTATAGGTGAATGTTGTTTTTTCAAAATTTAATAGATATAAATTATTTGTTAGGAAATTAATATATTTTGTTTGTTTATTATTGATTTTCAATCAGAAATAACTTTTAATGTTACGACGGGATTGTCGGGATAGTGTCGATTCGCCTAAAATCTCGTCTAAAACGATACTCCTATTATAGGTTACTCGTTTTTAGTTACTTTGCGGACCTGACAGACTTTGACTATGTTTTCTTCAAATAAAATTTGCGAATATGTTCTAGAATTTCTGGAAATAATATATAATTCCTACGAAATTATTATCAATACGACAGTTTATGCTGTGTGTTATTATGTTTGTGGTTCACTTGGACAAGTCGGATTAGTTTACATTTATTTATCGAGAATTAAAAAAATACAGCTGTATAATTCAAGTTTTTTTTAATTATTGCAACTTGGTGTTTGGCGGGGATTTGTTTGTTTGAGTGGCTTACTTCAAATTCCTAGTCATTAACCCTGTTTTGCAAATTTGCTAGCAGTCATTGAATACGGCGGAAGTCCGACTGCGACATAAACAAGACTTTTAGCTAAAAGCACGATGTTCTTGTCTATGTCGAAGTCGGGATTTATAATCCACCGTATTAAATTACGGCTAGCTGTGTGCTAGCTAAAAGAGCCGTGTCGGCTAAGTGGATGGCACACTCGACTTTCATTACGAAGGTCGTGGGTTCAAACCCGCGACGCACCTCTGGATTTTTCTTGTTTTGTAATTTATGTGCGCTTTAAACACGTGCTTTAACAGTGAAAGCAAACCTCGTGGGGAAACCGGCATGTTCTGAGAACTTTATAGAGTTTGGAGGACATTTGACATTCACCATTCCGCACTTGGCCAGCGTGGCGAATTAAGGCCTTATTTCTCTCACCAAGAGAGAAGTCCCTGTGTCCCATCAGTGGGAAAGTTAATAGGGTGATGATGATGAAAAATCTATCATTATTCGTTTAACACGAATCTCTTATCAATCAAGAGCCCGGCTATATCTCAGCTATATCCCATTCACTACCCAACGATTGACTCAAGAACTGGACCGTATGACCTCCCAATCAAATCAATTCAACGCAATTTCCACAGAAATGGACAGGATTGCGCAAGCACCGAATCACATCATATGGTTGAGATTCCATTATGCTAATTAGAGGGCAATCCGCGCGCAAAGTCTTGCGTACGATTAATACTATTCAGAACTAATCTACGAGCAATCCTATTCTCAGATCTAGTTACGCCGGCTTAGCATGGCGATTGTTGTCTAGGTAAAGAAAAAAAATAGTCTACCTATTCAGAATATATGCGTTCTACGTAAATGGTGGCTTATACGTACTATAAGAACGCGTGACATGGCATAACGGGTTAGCTCCTTTAAGAGGCAGTAAACCGGATTTATAAACACGTTTAACAAATGGTCGTAGGGGCTGAAAAGTTTTCAAATTGAGACCATGGATTAGCAAACGCAGCGCTGGAGTGGACACATCTTGGTTAGGCCGCAGGTTCATGTTGGTTGCAGGCGGCCTCCAAAATAACAAAAAGTGTTTGAGTCAGGTTAATGTTTTTACAGTGAACATCCTGTAGCTAAAATGATGATGAAATAGACAAGACTTATCTTTTAGGTGTCGGAAGTAACATCATTTTTATTATTTCTTCTAAATTTACCTAAGTTACTGCCACTGGTCTCAAAGAAATTGATTCAAATCTTCTTTTTTCGCTTTTACTGCACTATCCTTATATATTCCTCATATATATATAACTATTGAATTTATCAACCGGATCGTATGACTGATTGCGACCCAATCAATCCAACACAATATGCACAGAAATGTACAGGATTGAGCAAACACCGAATCACCTCATCGGATTGTGATTGCATTATGGTAATGCCGGCCATCCGCGCGCAATGTCCGCCGCAGACCTGCGTACGATTAATACTATTCAGAACCAATCTGCGAGCAATTCTACTTGAAGATTAGTTACTGCTGGCAAGTACCGCAATTGTCTAGGTAGAAAGGAATTCTGCCTAGAGTGAATAGACATCTTGTATAGAATTGTCTTATTTTCTGGGTGTAGTTAGCGATATACTTTTGGAATATTTCTTGAATTTAAGTGAAATACTCCTATTCTCACAAATAAATGGATTCATAAAGTAAAGTAAGTAGCCGCTTTTGAAATTGGCAATGTCTTTTGGTAAAGACCGTTTCCTATTTAGACCTAACTGACTTTGACTTTATTGTACATCATAACAAAACAATAACGACAAAAATAATATTTATTTTGATGTGTCTAAGTTTTGTAAAACCAAACAATGGAAATAAATGATTTTGTACATTTTGTGTCTTGTATCTTATATATGAGAAAGAAGTACAAAGGGCAGCCTTAAAGCTTAAGAGGCAACCTTAGGTTAACGTTCGAGGTCAGAGGCAATTTTATTTAGTTTCTTACATTTGACAGCACAAAACTGTGCACCATTCAAAATGTCCGCTGTTTGTCACTGGCAAAGAAACAACACAAATGCGAGCTGTATTAACCGCTTGATGAAACTTCAGCAAGTATAAGTGGGTAAATGACAAAATGGCTACCGTGAGCGTGCAGATGTGTCGTGACACTCAACGTTACAAGCTCTTCGGCAGGAATGCTCCAGTGCACTTTGCAAATACTCTGAACATGGACTGGGTAGAAGTACTAGAGTAAAAGTACGTTAGCATGCGGATAGCTATGTGCCCGCATTGGACTGTAGCTTTAAATCAAGCACGTAATTACTTAATTTGTTATAGTAGGTCGCGGCCTTTATTACAAGGTGTTTCAAGTATCACTGGACATTTTTATGTTGATTGAATTTTGCAAGCTTATGCTGGTCTTAAATATTTTGAGAGATTTCCTAGAGAGATTAGGCCTCAGAGTACTTTATAGTACAGGAAAGATTAGGCCTTAATTCACCAAGCTGGGTAAGTGCGGGTTGGTGAATGTCACATGTTCTTCATACTTTTCAAATTTCTCAGAACATGCCGGTTTCATCAGGATGTTTGCCTTCACCGTTAAATCATGTATACATTTTTCGAGAAGAAAAATGCAGGTTTGAACCCACAACCATCGGAATGAAAGTCGAGTGTGCTCCCACTTAGCCAACACTTCTTTATAATGTAGGCATGATCTTATAAACTGTTGAATACTCGAAACCCTCGGTCTTCGACGCCTCCTCTGCCACGGAATTATTCATTTGAATTACTGAACCCTAAAAAGTGGATCTGACAGGTAATTACGGGAATTGTACATATTTCCCGTGTTTTAGGACGCACCGGCGAGGCGCGAGGGAGCGATGCAGCCTATTTATCGAGTGAGCAATAACACGGCTCGGCTTATTACAGCAAATAGCCACATTTTTGGCACCCGCGGTCGTTAACTCAGGACGTGCTTATTTCAAGGTTCAACATTCAACAAGGCGCCATATAATAATAAATAAAACAGCATTACTCATTGACCATAGCCGTCCCTAACACCCATAATCTACAAAATACAATAGGAGAAAAACTTGCAAAATATATAGATCTCAAAAACGAAATAACTAGAATGTGGGGACTACAGAAAGTTACGATAATACCAATAGTTCTCTCTACAACTGGAGTAATTCCAAAGGTATTATTCCAATCACTGGAAACACTAGAGCTGCCGAGACATACCTACGCTTTGTTGCAAAAAGCTGTGGTCCTAAATACTTGCCGAATAGTTCGAAAATTCCTCCAGTCCAACAATATATCCACATAACCTTTACTTAATAGCAAGCTATGAACATCGGTGTGCACTTGGCTTAGGCCCGTGTACAACTGAAAATTCCGATTCTTTGAATCGAGCTGATTAAAATCAATAAATAAATAATAAACCATTTATTTCAGGCATCTAAGGACTATATAAACATACACCTTACAGACTAACATACATAAAAATATAAATCTTATAAACTCAAGTGTCCGCATCGTGGATCATCTATTACATATGCTATAAGTTCTACGTATCTTTGTAAATTTACATAAAATAAAGAATATCTGTGTGTGTCTGAATATACTTTGAAAATCTAACCACAAGAGACGCAATATTCATGGCTTTCCCTCTGTCAGATATAATTCGAAAAATCATATAATTTGTGTGAGTGTGCCTTAGGAGACGCAAAATGGCGTTCAACTGAGTAACATCTTTTTCACTTTCTTATTTTATGTAACGCGACACTGGCAAACTGAAGCTTCAAGTGCAGTGTCCAATAACATGAAATTGAGTATGCGTTAGTGTGCACGCAGATTAGTTAGTGTTAGATAATTAAGATGTGTGTGCTTGCCCCTCGCTAAAACTAGCAGACAAGTGCTTAGAAAAATGTCCTCAAAGCCATTCCAGATTGGTCAGAAAAGTTGTGGTACATGCAGACATGGACTGCGACTGACAACATCAAGTCGTCATGCTTTTTATGTTTTTCAAATAGTTTGTTGATTCGATCCGCTATAGTTTGTTGTATTGTAGCTACCATAAGTGTCTTCTTTATATTTATAAAGGTACATTTTAATAATATTCACCTAATCCGTGGGATGTGTCAGACACATTAATAAATAAGATTACAATAATACCTCTTTTATCTTTTGAGATGGGAACACTTAAAATTTTTAATTATCACCATTTAATTTATAAGATTATTGTACGTTTGAACTATTTCCTTTGAACAGGAAACAATGATATTACTCGTAAGTCTGTCTAAACTAAGGATTTTAATTAAAATTAAACATCTTTCATATTTTCAGCTGAGACTCAGATTTCTCAGTGTATAAACTTAAACTACTATCTCTCAAAGTAACTAGTATTTATTATAAATGATAGCTGGAAAATTAACACGAAATGTATTTATTTTCAGATCAGACTTAAATGTTATATATTTTAATAACTTTTAATAAGTGATAACCTCACTTTCTTAGGTTTTTTGTATTTAAACTAGTCTTTAGTGATTATGTATGTGGGTTGGTTGAAATAAAAGAGTTATTGCACAATACTGAATCTATTCATTTAACACGTTACAGGTTATTACAATTATATTATTTATTTAATCCTTATTAGGATATGTCTAAACACGGCTGAGGTTTGAAGAGTGACTGGCGAGGCTCCGCATAACTATTAAAAAGCTGAATTAACGAAACGCGTTTGCGCCGCGTACTTTTATGCTAATCTGTGTCACTACAGGTTCATCTATTTTAATTTTCTATGCAGAAATAGATTAAGACGCATTAACACATCCTACGCAGATTCGAACCTGCACCTTCGGGATACGCCCCGGCGTGCTACCAATCACACAAGCGCGTCGATCACGTGATAGGTCGAAATCCTCCTGCACTTGAAATATCGGCTGACCGACTACCGACATCTCGTAGAAAGTCTCAGGACTATTCTCTTAATCTAAATCTAATTACCAGCGATAAGAGAAGGCTGGCTTAGTGACCTACAAATACCTACCTACCTTTGAAAGGCAATTTATTAGTAGAAGTCGGCTTAGATCGTAAATAAGTTGATTTCATTTCAATGTCGTAGACCTCAAATATCGTAAAGTTGCCGTCTTTCCACTGTATGGCATTTTATGTCAAAAGTATCATCGTAGTATCATACAAGTAGTATAATCCGTAAACATATACAGTATCTACCAAACATACATGAATGCGTAATTGAATCGTCACTGCGTGTTACACAGAAATAAAGTAATCAAGAGTCACATTTCCATGTCCGTTGGGTCATTCTCGTGATGTATGAGCCATTAGCGGAGCCCTGGGGCCCGACTGCCGCCGTGATGGATGGAGCCCTCACACATGCCGAGTCCGAGCTCACACAACCACTGCTACATTGCTCACTGTCTCAAATCTGTGACCACATAATTATAGGCCCTTTGATATTTCCGCTGGATGATTTAATCTGAATTGGCTAAGTAGGAGCACACTCGAACCACACTTGGCCATCTTGGTGAATTAAGGCTTAATCTCTCTCGTCGAAGGAGAAGTTCATGTGTCCCAGCAGTGGGAACGTTAATAGGCTAATGATGATTATGATGAAAATGACGAAATTATATTATGTTCAGAGTCGTAAAGCGCATATACATTTTCAAGAAGAAATACAGAGGTTTTTGCCTACGACCTTCCGAATAAAAGTCGAGCTCCCTTAGACAACACGGCTTTTCGCACCCTTCTACCGCCACGACTTCGTGAAATAATACGTATAACCCTTTCTGTTTAATTAGTCTACCTGTTGCTGAAAATTGTACTACATTTCATTTTTAATAAGTTAGCTATATTAACACAAAGAATTTTATAAATCGCTTCAGTAGAAGAAACCCAACTTACCTCTTATTAATAGTATAACAAAGTACATGAAAAGTCAAAGTCTACTGATTAACCAACAGTAATACACATATTTGATGTGTTTCAGTTTCACAATACCGACGTTGTTGTTAGCATGTTAGTTAGTTATGTGCAATCAAAGCGTTCTCTCCATCGAAACATGAAACCAGGAAGTCAAATTATTCTCAGTTTCCAAACAGCAGACTGCTGCTACCACACATCCAAACAGGTCAATTCAAGTACGTCTTACAGGTGCCGCATTAACCTGTCTATGAGCATTTTATTGCCTCAATTCGAATATCCACTTTAATGTGTGCATCATAAAGTCTTCGATTAACTTTTTACCTGGATGCAGGATGCAAAAGCTGGGTGATAATTGGAGCAGTGGAGGGTGTGGGCGAGGGTGCGAGAGGGGGTGGGGGCAGGGGGTTCCACAAGAGCAGTCTGATTAGAGCACGATCCGAGGTGGACTAGAGCCTGTAATTGTTAGTGAGCCGGTTTGTTTGCACCGAGACGCGGCTAATCCGATAGATTTACGAGTTCACTGGTGCGGGATGCGAAACGGATTTAGTGACTGTTTCCGTAGACTATTGCAAACACGAATGACGACTTCTTAAAATTCTTCGCGAGATACCGACTTATCTGTGATGCCAACTTTTTTATAACAACGCTATGCCGACTAATAATGTTCCTTGATTTGAGTCACGCAGTGCCTATAAAGAAATTTAGACACTTTAATATGATTTTTAACCATTATGAAATACAATTGAAGTGTGTTGTTTTAAATTATAAGAATACGAGTGGGGGAAATAGCTGCTATTATTAAATTGGATACTATTTTCATATTTTGGGTGAATCGCTTTGCGTTTGTTATTGTAGGACTTGGCAGGACTCAAAATTTGAACACGTATTTTTACTGGCAAAATCAAAAATATTACAATCATATTTTTGCTTTCTGTTAAAGCAGAAAAATCATTTTTTAATAGATCACCAAAAGAAATATATAGAGTAATACAATAATAATTCGGCATTAAATTATAAAATATTGAATTGCGTATTGAGTAGAATATACCCAGCTCTGAGAAATAATATTGAACAGACTTAAACATAACAGCAAATTAAATTTCCTTAACAGTTTAGAGCATTCTTAATAGCACTAAAACCCTAACTTTGCCTGTCTTCGTTGGCAGATAGAGCAATAGGTACCTACCTATATATATTTCCTTTATTGAATTTGAATTGAATTTCCATTTTATGAACATAACACATAATAGTTATCATCAATATGGCATCATAAATTCCTTTTTAATCGTGTCGTAATTAAATGTCCAAATCAGGTTCATAATGTCAAAACAAGGTTTAACCAATTTAATTGATAATTTAACCCAGAAAGGGTTAAATTATTTTGTTCCTTTTTTGTTTAAATTTTCCGGAAAATATACTTTACTTTTATAATTTTGAGATGATTGACTGAAATTTTATTTAAAAAGCGGTTAATATTTAATTTGTCTGAAAGCTTGAGGCATTCGGGACCATAATACATAAATTATATTTTGAAGGTTTACCGAGATTACGCGATTTCTTCCTGAGGATAAGTATTTTAATTACTTTCAGTATTTAGTGGTTTACTTTGTATAATTCCGGCGGCGGCTTACGGCGGAGATAAGCTACAGAGACTTTAATTCCTCCTCTGAAACTTGACGGTGATTTAGCTAATGCCGGGCCATAACGGGGCTGCGCTGGCGGCCCGGGCAGGCCTCCAGGCCGACGACCCCGCGCCACAGAAAAACTGCACTTAAGACGCTCGCCAGACAGACCTTAATACCGACTTTTATCTTTGAATGTCCAAATATACATTCAGAAACTATTCTCTAAAATGAAAACGGTTTTGTAAGCTTAACTTTTGAGCTGTGACGTCAACAGTCCAGAGCCATTTCGTTTGGACACATTGTACAATATAGCAGATATCGATGGCAAACTTCCCGACTCATATTTTGTGGCTGGAAGCTCGCTCAGGAATATTCCATGCGGTTGCGACCGACCGCTTCCTCGGCGGTGCCATTCTAGTGTGCAGGTAGAATTCTGCACAGGACACTGGCTAAATGGACTGCCGAATTTAGAAGCTGCAGTGGAAGTTTTATTGAAGATTGTTTGTTAACATCTAGCAAACATAGAACGGAAAAAAATTCATTGATATAAATGTTAAACTTTTGTAAACGCATTTCAGAACCGGAATGAGAATAATGTATTGTTAAGTAAAATATATATGTATTGTAATAAATATCTTTAATATACAGACTGTCATAAGATTATAAAGAAAAACGTTACTCTTGAACCCGGTTTTATTTGGAATCGGAAAATTTAGTTAGGAACACAACACAAGGAAATTACACTTGCAATATCAAATTAAGGTTCACTCCTGTAAAGTTTGCCGACAAGAGAAACTAGTTGGGTTGAAATTAGTCTCTGGACACTCAACTCAATTTAACTAAATATTAGGTCTTACTAGCACAAAATTTATTTCCAAAACCATCATTTCTCGGACCACAATGATGGACCAAAAACCAATAAGATGGTAGACTGGCTGTGAAAAGAAATTGAAACTTTTATTTTCAATATCATTCAGTCATTGGCATTTCTCTAAGTCATACTCTGAATTTTATATCTTAATTTCGGTTCGGATTTTCGAGATAGATCAGTGTTGCCGCCGGTCACCATATATATGTCACATAGTTAGCGGCTAATGCGATGAGCGAGCGTAAGTGCATCATGTCACACAAACGCGCGTGTGATGCTGATGTGATTCAGCCTGTCTGTGCTTCTCTGCAGGTGCCTGACTAATTTGAATAGTGATAATTACTAGGCATTGAACATTGTTTGATATTGATTTGGATATTTCTACTACGAGTAGAATGTTGAGAATTATAGGACTTAAAAGTTAATTATTAACTTCTACTTGCTAAATAGTTTGGTGGAGTTTTAAAGACCGTATAGCGCACATAATACAAACCAATTACATTTGCAAAACGAATGTTAATTCTTGATTCTAAAGTTTAATGTGAGACAGAACTACTTAAAATTTGTTGTGAAACACTTAACTCTATTTAAATACATATGGTTAGCGGCTAATGCGATTAGAGAGCGTAACTGCATCATGTCACACAAACGCGCGAGTGATGCTAATGTGATCTAGCCTGTCTGTGATTCTCTGCAGAGAATCACAGACAGGCTAGACCTGCAGCAGGTGCCTGAGTAGGTAAATAGAACAGTGACAAGTGCCGAATAGAGTTAAATTTTGTACCTGTATATTTAAATTCTGAGCTATATATAGGATATAAAACCATTACAATAATCTTTTTGATTAATGGTTTGATGTATTCTTCTTGGTAAGTGCTTTGGTTCAGTTTTAAGCACGACGCATGAACTCAAGTTGGTGACGGTAATTAGTGATATATTTTTATTTTCTTCTTTAAACATTAATTTGAGGTATTGTTATAGCATACTATTTTTGCACTATTATGCAATAATAGCCGTTCTTGGAATTCTATCCGACATGCAGAATAGAATGTCAATTAATGATGCAGTAAAACTTATTTGAATTTCAATATTGAAATGAGATAAATGTTATTGCCACTGAATTGCAATAAACAAACAAACAGATGTAATCACTGTGTTCAAACAGCAGATAACACTGTCCGGATGTTTGTGTTGTACCCATACACTAGGCTGTGACGTCACGCGCCGACTAGATAGGTGCTTGATCAAGATCTCCCTAGCACGATCATTTTGATTTGAGGATCGAATTTGTCAACATGGTCTTCATTTTAGTCACAGAATTTATACTTCCAGGTATAAAACTCCTTCATACGATTTGCGGCAAATCCGTCGAGACCATTTTTGTCGAAAACAAATTCGTCTACAACAATTCGTCCAAACATAATTTAACTTTATCACTGAGCGGGCTTTCTGGAGCTATGGCGGCCGCTGGCGTGGCACGCTTGCTAGCCGTGCTGGCTTTGCAGTAACATATTTGTTCTATAACGGTTAATTCTGTAAGTAAATAAATAAGTTAGTTTGTGTCGTCGGTGAATTATATTTTAGATTAATTGTTTTGGACGAATTTTCCGCATATGCCTTCATAGGAGTCGATCGCCAGTTATGTAGGTTGGAACTGTTAGAAGCAACCTGCACCCACCGGCGTACGCCTGCTGTGTTCACATGTATCCATTTGGATGGTGACCTCCTTCGTCCGGTTTGCGGTTCACGGACTCATTTTCGGTCCTGATTAAATGAGGAGTGGCAGTATCAGACCCGTATCTGTTTTGTACCACTCCAACGTGCTAACGTGCTCGGAGTTGCCGGTGGACCTCGATCAGAAACAAATGGATTGATTTAATATTATATATAAATATTTCCGCACAATCCATGTTAAGCGCGGCGCACACGTGTGGTCGGTGGCGGCCACTCGCTACAGTAGTTACCGCGACTCGCTACTTGTGGTCGCTACGGGACGTACAAATGCCAATACGCGCCACTGTCGCCTTGCACACAAAGGAGACAGTGGCGCACACACATTTCATATATTCCTACACACATTTCAGATATACAGCTTTTATTTTTATATCGTCCTAAAATTAACAGCCACACCAAATAAAGCCTTATATCTATAGGCTAAAGCTGAACTTTATGATGCTATCTAAATAAATTTCCAGAGTAGCTCAGTGCACCCCAGCTTGTATTTATTTATCGAAGTCCAACTACTAGAGCACTTCGAGTCTTTGAGACTAAGTTTACGATGCAAAGGATAACTAAAGTCAAAAGAATACTAACTCCCAGCTATCGAAAGACTATAAAAACTTGGCAAAGTTGTAGAACAAGCAACAACTGCAGTTGAGAGCTCAGTTTGCATAGATTACCACCAAGCCCCTCGCGTCCCGATGTTTTGTGACGTATAAAATATACTAAACTATTGCCCCATTCAATATAATTAAAACTTGCAAACAAGTGATAGTTAAAACAAACATTAAACATAATCATTTAAGGCTGCCAATTGTCATTTGTTTTTATACGTGTTTTGTAATATTTATATTTTCCTGCGTGTACAATGACGTGTTTTTTTTTATTTTTGCATTCATCTGACCAGACTATGTATGGCCCTTTAAATACGGGCGTAAGGAAATATTTAAACGTTTTGACTTTGGCATATCAATAAATAACTATTAATGACATTAATGACCCTTTTTATATTTTTTACAAAGTAATAAACCCCACTTATCGACACGAATATTTATGCGTATAATGAAAGACGTGTGCTCGAGTCCCGCATTTATAGCATGGAAATCATGTTTTTTTGTATGCCCCAACTCCATTATGAAGCTATTAAACTCAAATCTGCTGTCTTTTGGTGGAACTGGGCCGAACAGACGAGATGATCTCTTTAACGGCTTAAAATAAGATGACGGGGCGAGTTACTCTCACTCTCCTGCGAAGCGCATTGCCTGTTGCCGCGTTGGATCGCGAAGAATGGAAAAAAGGGTCTGCTTCGCTTCGCTACTGCTTTGCAATCAAAAATATCAAGAGAATTCGTTCACGGAGAAAAATGAACTAAGTTTTTGATTTAAACATGCCCGTTGAATTGAAAAGTCGGCGAAATAAATCAATATTGTTGTAGTTATCGTATTCATGGAAAAACCTATAATTGCAAGTAGACAGAAATTGTTTCAATACACGGGGTTTCTTTCCCAGTCATAAAACCTGTATTTTATCGACTGTACCGTAAAACAAATTTTACACTTTATGTTAAGTAGTCTTGAGCCTCGCCTTGTCATTTAACCCTTTTCTTTGTATTACTGAGCACCCTATTCATAGCCTTCCTCAAACGACCTGTCAAAAGAACAAATGATTACCCAATGAGGAAAGGAAGTATAGAGATGGACAAAGAGACCTTCCGTCTTTTAATTAGTAGATACCTACTGAAATAGGCCACCACGGCGACAATTGTCAATGACAATGTCGGGTGACAAATTACAATTTTAACAAATATTTTCTACAATTGTATTTATTACTATTAAGCTGGGAAACAACAATGATTACATCTAGTAGTTAGTGTGTGTGTAGTAGTGAGCATGACTTTTGATAGGTAACAGTAGGTACGTTTTTATAGATACCGAAACAATCTTTTTTCCTTTCATATTACATAACATACAGTAGATAAAGCGTAAGATACTGCCCGAAATAGCAAGACATGATTCTCCATAATTGAGTCTCTGCAACGTGTTTTTAAGTAGTATTAGTATATGGTAGATTTTTCAAGTTCCTCGAATTTGTACACAATATAAAAGGAATTAAGGGATATTGAGAGATTTAGAATAAAGTTACAAAAACGTGGCGCGAGCGCTCGGCCGCGGATAAAAGTACAATTCCTGCGGCTGTGCTCGGGAATCAGGTGATAAAGTGATAATTGTGTGCGGCTCCACGATCTGAATCCCTGGAGATATAATCTGGAACCGGTTTCTAAGAAAACGTTTTCTTGTTTCAGAATCCATTTGGCAACATCTTTCGCGTTTTGCTGCGAGCTGATTATCGGGATTTCCGTGGATACGTCGTACTTGAGATAATAGGTACTACTTTTGATTAATTAATTTTGATTTAGTAAGAAAATAAGTAGTTTCAAACGATACATTTTTATCGTCTGTTATTTTAATGCTATTTCGAAATCGTCCGATTTTTACACGACACTTGTTGGTTAGATTCTCCAAGCTTGACTTTCGGACTATAAGGGTTTAAATATGTTTCCTACTCCCAGGCGGTTTGGTTTACAAGAGACTTATTGTGTGATATGTCAGAACATGGGGAATATTTTAGATCCTTCAATGAGAAACACGCCAGATGTGCTCATGCAGCCTTCCTAAGATAAACATTTATTTAGATCATAAAAATTGGAGCATTTGTTTCGTTTCGTTCGTTTTCGCGAGGTCGTTGAGACATTTATCTACCTAGGATAGATTCCTCTCAATATATCTCTATTCAGAAAATCGCACCGCAGACTTATTTATCTCTTATCTATGCCACATATCTCTAGATCTCTTCCAATGCAGTGTTCATTATTTATTCCGTCTGACGACAGCAGAAAATCCACAATAGGTACTTGTGTTTTATGAAAGGCGAGAAATGAGAGCACTAACGAGCCCGAGATCTTTGATCACAGCAGGTTCTGCGCCATCTGCCGGACGCCGCGAACAAAGACGGGAAATAATAACAACTCGCAAACGAGGGCGAGGCCCTGGAAGAAGAATACATGACAATAAGGAGGGATTTGTAGGGATATGTGGGGCGAGTACCTACATGGAACAAGTATCTCATGTGGGCCGCATTGTGTCTGCATGCTAATAGGGTCCGCGTCAGAGTACTGTACCTCCGCCGGACTCGCCGTGGAGTACGCCGTGACGTCACGGCGCCCGCTCCGCTCAACAGCCCACGCAAAAACAGTATTCATTGTCAACACGAGTACGCATACAATTACGAAACAGTATTGCATGTTCTAGTTGTTTACGTTCCATGATTGGAAATATTATTAAAAAAAAACATATTCCAATATTTTGTTAGTGGTTATCTTCAATATTTCTGTAACCATTGAAAAATTTATCGGTTGGCCGAGGCAATCGAAGATTCTCTTGAATTTTAAAAGGTTGCCCACTTTTATATTTTATGGCCTTCGCGTGCTTGTATCTTGTATATCTCGATTTACGAGCAAGTCCTGTATTCAACAGAAGCACAATAAAGCCAAGTCTGACATGTCCGTAATAAAATGGTACAGGTGGACTACCGCGGCATTGTGGAGCACTATGCCGCCGACAAGCCGCCGCGGAGGAATGCCGCGCGCTCAGACGTGGCTTATTGCACTCGAATACGGCGAATATCCGCTACATTCACGATTCATACCATTTTATTACAATTTGTATTGCAAATGGGTTAGAGGAAAATGTTGGTTCATATTTGATTCCGCTTGTTTAACTCCGTTATCTTTGAAGGTGATGCGCTCCTGTACTTAGCTATTTGCTTATTTAAGATGCAAACAGCTTGTAACACGGTCTTTTGTTAGGAGCTGTCTCGTGTTGGACTTTCGCCTGCAATGAAGGGTACAGCTCGTTAAGACTTGCTTGTGTGAGAATTGCGCTTGTTCAGTTTTATCTTATAGCGAAAAACATTGGACAAGTTTCCGCCATCCTCGCTCCATCATTCGCAGGTATCACTAGCATGGCTTAAACTGTTCAATTCAATTTATTTATTCCATTTAGATACACTTGGAAATGTGTTGTGCATATTCGAGTACATTTGGCTAAAGTCAATATTAACCAACGGTTTTAACGACCAGAAACAGCATTCTTAGGCCCGCGAGCGGAAAATCATCACCCTACCCTTGTCCCTGGCAAAGGTGTTTAATTGTTAAATTAAGCACCTACTCAAGGAACATTTGACACACTACACGCAGTGACTCTGTATGTCTAATTTTCACTATAGAAGCTAATGACGGACTGGCCAGCTAACGATAGTTTGACTGGATTCCATGATATTTTTTATCCAAAATAATATGTTTGTCGCGAGTAGACACGGCGCGCGCGGCCGAGCCGGCCAAAAGGCCGCTTAACTGCTGGGCCGTAAGCCTTCATGAAATATTACAATACTTTTGTGTCGAGCCGAACAAAAAGCACCCGTCAACAGTTTATCACGGGCCTTCCCATAGCCTGAATCAGGTTTTGAATTTCACTGGCGTGGAAGGAAGTCTTGATAAATGCGTGAAATATTGTAAAGACTTGGTTGAAAATATATTGCTCTGCCGTTTTGGTGTGCCGTTTTTTTTGTATTTTATCGTGCTCTTGTAGATACGTTAAATGTATGAAAGAAGAAAAAATATACTATGTTGGTCTGTCCTAGCTTAGTTCGCATTGAAAAAAACCTTCGATAAAAACAATATAATATAATGTATTCTTACTCATCGAATGCAGGAAGTAAAATGTTACAACAGCGTGAACTGAAGTAAAAAAAATCGATTACATTTGCCTTATCTTAATAATAACACATATTATATATTATGTTATCAGTGATAATACTATCGTTAAAATTATTTAGGAGAGTACAACGCGCTTTCTCAAGTTAAACCTAGTTATAACTGAAACTCAATTTTGAGCATCTGGACTAGGAAATACGCGTTTAACTAAGAAATAGGGTTTGACGGTAACATATATTATATGGATTACCACCCGTGCGATGTGTGTAGACCTTCTAAGTCAAAGATATTACTAAGCTTTGAAAAAAATATTCCTTTATAGAGTAAGAATGTTGTCGTGTTTTGGCACCTGGCCTGGCGCGCGCAGAAATAAGCTCGGCTGTCGTCCAGTCTAAACAATACTATTTTCCGTGCTCCATTAATCATTAATGGTAAACATCGCTGGAATGCGCACCTCCTAGAGGTTACCGAAATAACATGAGCTCACATGTGCGCTACAGGTGACAGTGAGACTGAAACTGTAAACTTAATAGGTATCTATACCTAGTAATTACCAATTAATGTCCACCGCCGCGTTTGTCTGTCTTTATGACCAGGATAAGCTCAAAAACTACTGAGCGGATTCTTATTCGGTTTTCAGCAATAGGTAGTGATTAAAGATAATTATGTTTTTTCATCCGTGCTAAGCCGTATGGTATATTTTGTTCGTAGATTACTAACAGAGTATTTCAATATAAAAATGCCATATTGATGTTGACTCTGTATCATTTTACACATGAGAGAGCTACACGCTATTGTTGATTGGATGATCAGTATGGAAACGGAAAAAGAAATTATCTTTGGACCGAATTGTGTTGTTTATGAATTAAAAATAAATTATTATGGGTTTGGAGTTGATTTTTAAGTAATGTCTAGATTAAAATTCGTGATGTGATTAAAATATTTACAAATGGTAGCACATGAATACGTTATGTTTAAAAGATTATGTAAATTACCTTCAGTAACGAATGTTTATTCTTACACACGGCTTCAACCTCATAATATTAAAAAATTACAATGGTGAGGGCGTTAAACTGCCTGAGGGCAAATTGTCTCCTTCAACTTGTCGTTATGCTTCTAACCTTACTCGTACATCCATCGTTCTACCAATAAAAATATGTACCTAGATAGAAAATCTTGTCAAGTCAAAATCTTATACGAGCACAAAGGCATAAGATAACAAATCGTTCTACAACGCTTCTTAGAAGAAATATTTTATTGACATTCGAGGATTGATTCTGGAGAATTTAAAAGTCAAATTCGCCGTGACAGTATCTACTTTTCCTTGTGGCGAAGCGGAGATCAGACTTTATCTGAGATACGATTCAGCCGAAACTTGAGCAGGAGAATCAACTCGTTATCTTTTTACAATAAGAACGCTTTCGCACTGCACCCGATCTGAACCTGATCCAAATTCATGAAAATTTGGATCTTGAAAAATAGGATTGAATTTGTAAAGATTATGTTTTTGTATCTTCTTATATTCAGGAGAAGGTCAGGAATAAATTCAAGTTCCTTATTAATATTTTATATTTCCACTTGATTACAATATCAATACATAAGTGCACCTAATGAGCGGAATAGACGACTGACGACACCTTACATAATACCTACGCGTAATTTCTCAGCCCAATTCCTGTAGCCTGTAGCTACCTGTAGATGCTACAAATTCTTGTTTGCTATGTAATGCAGTAGTCCAGTCTCCAGAGCCACACCAAAGTGTTCACGTTGATCACGAATCCTTTCAATCGACGAAAGCTTCTGACAAATCTCTGGTATGGAGAATCTAGAATGATGGAAATGTATCAGATGACGGAAATCGGATTATATGCGTAAATTACCATAGGAAAATAGTTCTACGGACTTTAGTTATCACACTACGTCCGATCCGAATACGATCAGAACCCGAAACGATTTGGAGTAGTCGTAAAATTATTTGTATGCTACTTTCTCGGGCTCGGATCGGGCTCGGATCGGATGTAGTGCGGCACCGTTCTAAGTAAAGAAGTAAGGAATCTTCCTTTTTTATTAATAATATAAAATTAGCGGTGACTGTGTCGTTACAATTCAGAGAACAACCCTTCGTTAAAACTTGCCGCCTTGTTGGAAAGGGAAATTATCCGTTAATTACATTGTGAATCTTAAATTGTTAACAAATGTCGTTTGTTTCAGATGAAATTTTGAAGTTCGTCCGCGGAGAGCGAGCTACTTCCACCTCTGAGGATTCAATTATGTAAGTCACTCTTGTTATAAAAATTAAGTTCGGTTTTTTCGGTTAAGCCTTTAGAAAGATAGTATTTCATTTTTAATTGCCGTGAACGAATATTAAATCTAATTTTTCACTCCTATTTTTGAAATGCTTTAACCGGTTCTATTATTAAGAAACATAGCTTAGAATACTTTTGACTAAAGAAGCTAATCTACTATCATTCAAACAAAAGAAACAGAATCGCAATCGGTTAATTCGTGCGCTAGAAATAAAAGAGGGGGGGGGGGGGGGGGGAGGAATCACAACAGTCGCCGGAAACAAGGTTTTTTTATTTCCTCTGATGTCTCAGCGAATTTAAGCAAGCATATCTATTGGCGGTCCTCACTTTGCAGCTCAACTTCATTTCAACCACAATTTAAATACCTACGGTATTCCATAAGACGATTTTGAAAACAAATGAGACGGCAGATGTAAACCTCATGACTGCGTAAACAGCTGAGTTATATAGTTACTATCTTGTTCTAAGTTAGGTTTGAAAAGATAAACGTAACTACCATCTTCCGAATTGAAAGCTATAACCCGAAATTTGGAGCATCAATCTTCATTGAACAGTTCGAGAATGTTCCTCCGAAGGCGCTCACTGCGGTCGTGAATGATTTGCGAGTCCCCGGCGAAAAACCGCTGCTTACTCGGGCAACGCTCGCACTCCGACCGGCCCGCCTTTCGAGAGTTCGGATTATTATCTTCCTTCCATACTAATTTTTGGGACGCAATTTATTGGTTAGGCCAATATAAAGATTAGGTGGCTCGTATTTTCCCTTCGTTTTATCTTGATTTATTACGGAAAGGTACTTCCGAGCCACCTACGGTTGATTTGAGGCCAAATATTTGGTCAGCGGATTCCGTATAATCCTCCTACTCCAGTCACAATAAATCAACTTCCGCGGGACCGAATATTGTTTCGCCCATTACGTTTACGATGGATAAATTTAAATGATGTGGAACGTTATTTATGGACGCTTTAATAGTCGCTTAGTTCGAGATAAGGTTAAACAAATACTCTCGCATCTGGCGTCTGCGTAACGCGATCTCGGCGATAACTCACCAGAGCGATCATCGCTCATTAACAACAACAGCTCCATCTATTACGCTCACTTCAATAGCGCAAATAGCGCTCATATTTTTAACCTGGCATAAACAGATTTTTCATCGCCAGTCTGTAAGTGGTAGTGCTATCATCATCATAGTGCAGTTATTATTGGTTCCGCGAATAGGAACTTAAATAGGAATGGTGCTTCAGGGTTGTGTGTATTGTTGCAGGTGAGAGCGGGTGCGGGAGCTAGCTGTCACGTGACATGGAGCTGGAGGAGTGGGAGGCGGGGCACGGGGAGGGCTCGGGCTACAACGCCTCGTGGGACGCCAACGGCACGGTGAACGGCACCTACGACGCCTGCCCGCACGTGAACCTGCCCGTGGTGGTGGCCGTGACGCAGGTGCTGTACGCGCTCATCTGCCTCGTGGGGCTGCTCGGCAACTCGCTCGTCATCTACGTGGTGCTGCGCTACAGCAAGATGCAGACCGTCACCAACATGTACATCGTGAATCTCGCCATCGCGGACGAGTGCTTCCTCATCGGCATTCCGTTCCTGGTGGCCACGATGTCGCTGCGGTCGTGGCCGTTCGGCGCGGCGATGTGCAAAGTGTACATGATATCGACCGGCATCAACCAGTTCACGTCCAGCATCTTCCTGTGCATCATGTCGGCGGACCGCTACGTGGCCGTGTGCCACCCCATCGCCGCCCCGCGGCTGCGCACGCCGGCCGTGTCGCGCGCCGTGGCCGCCGCCGCGTGGACCGCCAGCGCGCTCGTCATGGCGCCCATCTTCATGTACACGGCGCTGATCCCCACGCCCGCCGGGCCCTCCTGCAACATCCTCTGGCCCGAGCACGACTTCAACAAGGGCCAGACGTCCTTCACGCTGTACTCGTTCGCGCTCGGTTTCGCGACGCCGCTGACGCTCATCTTCGTGTTCTACTGCCTGGTCATCCGCAAGCTGCGCACCGTCGGACCCAAGAACAAGTCGAAGGAGAAGAAGCGGTCTCATCGCAAAGTCACCAAGCTGGTGCTGACCGTGATCGCCGTGTACGTGCTGTGCTGGCTGCCGTACTGGGCCTTCCAGGTCGCGCTGATCTACTCGCCGCCGACCGAGTGCGCGTCGCGGGTCACCGTGACGGTCTTCCTGGTGGCGGCGTGCTTCTCCTACTCCAACTCGGCGATGAACCCGATCCTGTACGCGTTCCTGTCGGACAACTTCAAGAAGAGCTTTCTGAAGGCATGCACTTGTGCGGCGGGGAAGGATGTGAACGCGGCCCTGCACGTGGAGAACAGCGTGGGTCCGCGTCGGCGCCGCCGCCCCCCGCCCCGCGCCGCGCCCCTCCGGGACCGCTCCGACGCGTCCACGGCTCTGACGTCGCACGACGCGCTGCCCCTGACGCCGGCGAGCGCCGCCCCCGCCCCCGCCCCCGCTCCCGCGGCCTTGCCCGCGCCCGCGCAGGTCAACGGCCTCTCGCATTCGCGCCTCTAACTCCGCCCGTCGTAACGAAGAATTTACTAAAGTCTAGTGTATCGCCTAGCGAGGGACCGCCGTTCGTATACCGTTGTCTGTAAAAATGTACATATCTTGTAAATAATCGTAAGTTGTCATAATGTGAATTGTAATAAAATTACGTTCGATATGTGTTGAAATGGTGTTATTCCCTGGATCCCCGGAGCTTCGAGGTTCGCTCGCGTGCGTGGAGCGCACCTGTCAGTGCGCGGCACGTGCGGCGCCGGCAACTGAATGGTAGCTTACGCCGGCCCGGCCGCACTGTTGTCGCATCTTACTCTTCGTATTAAATCAATCGAACGTTATACGTCAGACTCTCCGCTGGCCGCCGCAGGCGTACGACTCCTCACGAATAATTTGGAAACATAGATTAGATCATAGCGGCTGTTACTAATTTCGAATTTCTACAAAATCAGCTAAAATTTAATTAGTACCTACCTCATTATCTTGTAACTTAGATTAAAATTTATTCGAATATTTTTGTATAGGAGTTTGCTTAGACCAACGACCTTTCGGCTCTTAGTTAGCTTGGCCATCCACCATTTTGAAAATACAGAGTGTTCACGAACAGAAAAAATTTTTTTTTGTATCAGTGTGTTCTACCTATATCAGTACAACCCATTCCACCGAGCGCGAAAATGCGGATAATTACAAAATGGCGGCCACGGAGGAGTTTTAAATCAAATAATAATAATTGACCTTTAAAAATGTTATCTTGAAAATAACTAGATATGAGGCCCTTAATTTAATTTACGCAAATATTTTATGGCCTTTAAAAGGCTTCAAATATTTTAAGTATTAGATTAATTATCTAAGCAGATAAACAAGAAAGCAATAGAATTATTAATGACCGAGGCGCTGAAAATGAAATTACTGAGTATTTTAAAGTAGCAGGAAATCATTTAGGGTCGCTTCGTAAGCAGCCGGGAGGCGGCGCGGGCGGGACGCGTGACGTCATCCATCATCGTGACGTCACTGCGCACCACACAAAAGGCCCCGTCAGCGGCGAGTCAGCGTGTGTACTCCGCCACTTCTAAATAGAACTTGTCAATTCATCATTTTAGGTGACTTATCCCCGTTTTCACCAACCAACGGTTCTTAAAATTTAAGTCACTCGTAAAGGACCGGCTACGTTTTTCGTTGTGTATTGACGTTACTCATTTAAATTTCTACGAAGTCGATCATATAAACGTGTTCCCTATTCGCTGTAACACGTGCTTTAGCGGGAATCGAACCCCAACTCAGCCAACAATATACATGTATCAGCTGTTATGATAATCATCATCATCATTTCAGCTGTATTTGGGTGACAGCTCTATATGTCTCGCACAAACATGTCCAGTTAGAACGGTTGGAAGCGGCCCCCACCGTGAACCCTCAGCCTTCACCAAGTCATCCGTCTATCTAGTTGGCGGACAAATATAATGTTATCTGACAAAAATAACTTTAAGCTTGAAAACAAATATTTTTTTCGTTAAAACGATTGTAGAAGCTATAAAAGAGACATGTGGACCGATGAGAGACAATCCAATACGCAAAGCGTGGATTGTGCGTTCCGGGGATTACGAGGATCTTCCCCTCCGCTCCGCTCAACTCCGCTCAAACGTTCCGTGGATTATCCTAACATCCGCTCAGTTCCGCTCGCGCTCCGTAGCGAGGCGAAGGGTTACAAAATTATTAATCTCAAGACACGCGGAAAGAAATGGGAGCTGAGCTCAAGTGGATTTGAGCAAGTAGATGGGAATTCATTAGAAAAGATTCCTGGTTCGTAATAAGATTTCCGGGCCGAGTTTACCACAGTGACATTTTCACGGTAATTGGAAAAATTAGAAATGTAGTTATATTTTATCTTTGATTTTTTTGGTTGTTTTTGTGAAATGCCTTATCCACTCTCATCTGCTGGTTTGTGGCTGAAAACCAGCGTTGTTACGGCTCTTTAGTATGCCGGGACCGCACAAATCCGGGGCCAGTTGACTTAATGCATTTTACTTATTACTTTTCTTTAGCAAACTGGACCTGTTTCAAATTACGAATCATCGTAGCAAAATAAAGCTTTGACAAAACCTTTTAATCCTCAAACCATTGCAAAGTAAATTATGATATAACATTTGTTTGAACTTTGTATTTATTTATTTAGAGCTACCCCCAGAATAACACATTATCTTAATTAAAATCTTAAAATGTAATTACATACATTGTGATCTGCGACTTACGGGTATATCTGACATTTAGGTTTCCGTACACTGGCACTGGTTTCTGGCACCTGTTTCACCACCTTCGTGTGAAATTAGACAAAGGTTAAAATATAGAGTTATTTCTCTGAATCCCGTGTGACAAAGCAAGACAGCTCTTGATATATCCAACCATTGCTTAGTTGACAGGGGTTTTGTGAAAAAGCACTTAAAATTATAACATGAGTTGGCAAAATACTCAATAATAAGGATAATAATGTTAACAAAATAAATTAGGTTTAGGAAATAGCAAAAAAGATGTCAGAAACAAAAGAATAGCTTTTAGTAACGATTAATATAACTTGGCTTAATAAATTACTTCGTAATACTAAAAAGATGGATCTTAATGAAAGTTTTCTGAATTAAGTAGGTCCCTACAGGTGGATATTTTGAGCTATTAAATCAATTAATATAACTCGGCTCTATAATTTACTTGATATAGATATGAATATCAAATACAATTATATTAATTTCAGACCCAGGTCCATATTTCTTAAATTAGTGTGATAATAAAATAACATACAGATACTGGCCTGTGCAGAGAGCGATCAAGTCCCTTCAGTTATCAGTCTCTGCACAAGAGACCCCCACAGAGGAGAGTAAATGTCATCTCCGACGGTCTCTAGGTCTGCTGGGGTCAGCTAGTAAACTTATAAACCAGTAATTTAACTCCCTCGTTAGACTCGTAACCCGTTGCCAAGGTTAAGCTAAGCTCAGATGAAATGTAGCTTGTAACATGTACATATTGTGAGCTCTGTGGAGTGTGTGCATGATTTGCATGTGAATGTGCGAGTGGCCGGACAATGTGTCGGGCAGTCTGTCCGGCGGGTACGTCCCAGTGACCTTGGTGCAAGGGCTTTTTGCTTTGGGAGATAAGTCACTATGGTTGACAATACAATATTCTTTAGTAAACTGAAATACTTATCAAAAATATATTGCTGGACAACCCACATAGCAACGTCTAGGCCCGTTGAAAGATCTAAGCTTAACATACTAAGCCCTAAGTGGGAAGCGAACCCACTATGTTTTGCAACGTAGGCGTCAAAAAATATAAGCTCCTCAAATCTTCGGCTAAACCTGCGCTGCCAAAGCGACTGCGAATATAGTTTATTGCAAGTTACCTACTCACTCAACATAATTAATAAATCTAAATTTAAAATTTAAGAAAACTCACAAACACTCTAGATTGCATATTTTCGGTTTTCCTTCCCCACTCTAATCCCCATCACTTTAAAACGGCACAACCGATTTTCATGAAACATGTCTAAATAACACTCGCGCCAGACTCACCTTTCATACAAAAGAAAACTGAATTAAAATCGCTCCATGCGTTCGGGAGCTATGATGTCCCAGACAGACAAACACACAGACAGACACATAGACAGACAGACACGTCAAACATATAACACCCCTCTTTTTTGATCAGGGGTTAAAAACTAATCAGAGTGTGTAGGCAAGTTTTACATGTGTTAGGTAACTGATTTATTACACAAAGTTTTAGTTTCTCGTACAGAAAGTCAACTATTTACTGAAATTGAGGTTAATTTAGCTAACTCAGATTACGCACGAAAAGTGGATTATAATTAAATAATAATCAGAGAACAACACTGCTTTGAATAAAATATGAGCCTTCATTATTACAATAGGAACAATATTCTATATCAACAATACAAAACTCATTAATGTACACAAAGGAGAAAAAACACATCAAACAAGAAAAAATCAAATGCTACAATGGGCGGCTTTATAAACAGCCATCTCTTCCGGGCAACCTGAGGACATGCTCGTAAAAGACTTTAATTAAAATTGAAAGGAGGCAGGAGTGTTCAAAATAATCCAATTATAACATTTCAAGAATTCTACCTGTAACTGATTACACGCCAAGTACCCTCGCAAAGAAAACAGGAATTACAAATAAGTAATTTAATGAAAAATATTATAATTTGACTGGTATAATTGTATCTTAGGTCTGATTTAAATATTTCGCTTTTCAATAACGGAGCACAATCACTTTGAAGAAAAAAATACAAATTAATATGCAACACGTCTAAGCCACTGTTTGATTCTGCGCGCGTTTTCCGAAAAAACGGATAATTCCACATTTTCTTTATCCGGGAGAGATGATAATTGGAGGCCTAATGATGAGATGATCCAGCACTTATGGTGGAAGGCACGCGCTGCTAATGACGCCGCTAATTTTTCAGGGAAACTGCCTGTAACGGCTGGAGGAAACCTAGCTCTTCATGAAGAAGATGAACATCATTTTTCATTCTATTGTTACGAAGAGAGTTCGATGTTAGAAATAAGACTTTTTTTTAGTTTTATTTCTAACATCAAATCATCGCGTGATTATCGGTAATTGTTTGAGGTTATCTTGTCAGAAAACATGTCGCTAACAAATTAGAAGAAAAAAACGATTAAAGGGCCCGGTTAAATAAAAAATGTATGATTATTTTTAGTTACTTTTTAACTCACATACAAACTCCAAAATGTAGACGACATAAAATTTTAAAACAACGCGTTTCAATAAAATCGTAAAATAAGAAAAATACATTTTGTAATTAAAAAAAATTACATACAGCACGTTGGTAAAGTATCGAAAGTCCGATCTATAACAAACTGTATACTAAACATACTTATAAACAATGAATAGAAAATACCATGGCAAAGTGCTTGAAGAACACATAATTATTGTACCTTCTCAGAGGGAATCTTGATAATGTCTGTTATACAATTTTTTACCGATAATAACACTTTATTTTACTATCAATGTTTACAGTTAACTGATGACAATTACGTTTAATTGCAACTCGATATCGCAACGATATGAATATTAATCGCAACATCATTAGAGTGTAATGCAATACTGTAATCAGTATGCATGAAGCCCTTTGAAAGCCTAATTACCGGCCGTCGGGACAGACTGAGGCCTCATTACACTCTAATACGGACTGGATGTGACTTATTGCAATCTGTTGATAAATACTAATTGATTTATAATCTACATCAACCTATTAACGTTCCCACTGTTGGGACACAGGGACTTCTCTCTTGGTGAGAGAGATTAGGCCTTAATTCACCACGCTGGCCAAGTGCAGGTTGGTGAATGTCACATGTCCTTCAAACTTTTATAAGGTTCTCAGAACATGCCGGTTTCCTCACGATGTTTGCCTTCACCGTTAAAGCACGTGTTTAAAGCGCACATGAACAAAAATCCAGAGCTGCGTTGCGGGGTTTGAACCCACGACCTTCGGAATGAAAGTCGAGTGTCCTCCCACTTAGCCAACACTTGTTTTATAATCATATTCATTTATTAAAAAGCAATAAAAGTACTAGACATGATGACTACATAAGACGTTGTATATTTAGTCCGTCTGTTTAAATTACTGGTCAGATATTTTTTGCTTTATCAATTAAATAAGAAAGTGGCAAGATATAGAGCATTAAAGGTGCGGAGTGGTTTGAGAGGTACAATCAGTACATTTTTCTCGAAAGCATTATTACGTCACACGAAACTGCAATGCACTGATTTTACGTTTGCATGAAAAAATAATAAATATGGCACAGTTTTTAAGTAATTTAAATGACGGTCTTTTTATTATATTTTGGTCATCTACCCCATTCATCGCAGAATTTGTGTCGAATTCGTCCCGGTCTTTCGGCCCAAATAATAAACAATCCTTCCCACATTATATTATTTGTCCTCATTCTTCTCGCATGCCAAAGTGATTGAAAGTAGTTATTGACAAAATCATAGAGACTGAAAACGAAAGACTTGAAAAAGTCCAGTGAACGAAGCGCTAACCTTTTGTATATTTTATGCACATGACCAAAGTCAAAGTCAAAACGTTTATTTTTTAGAAGCACAGGGCATACATGGACAAGTTAACTTAAAATTAATAAAACGAATTTATTTAAACCAAAATAATCAAGGAAATAACATTGTTTTGACAGTCTAGACCCCGATGGAATCATCAAAGAACATTTCCGGGTTGGTTGCAGCCACTCAGCAAAAATGTATTATGTACTGTTTGTTTCCCAAATAAAAAAAAAACAAAAATAAAACAAATTAATGAGCTGAAAAAGTAGAACCATTAAGATTATTTTTTTTATAAAACGGGAGTAGATACTACGATTCTGACAAATTGATACTGATTTTAGTTTTAACATTTTTTGCACTTTCAACGGTATACCATTAGTCGGACAGATGGAGCTGCTGACCTGGAGCCGACAGCCGGTGGCCGTGAGTGAAGGCTTGCCATGGATGGCTGCCGTAAATAACTGGAGTAGCAGTTAGTCGGGCGGGGCGGCGCGGGGCGGGGCGGGGCGGGCGGGCTCCAAGGATATACCCTCTTGAATGAAAGTCTATATCCGTCCAGTAACGTCAAGTCAATTAATCTAGTCTAAGCTACTTTCATTTGTTATAATACTAGCTATCCTCCCGCGGCTTTGCTCGCGTAATAATAGATTTTCCCGAAGTAAAAAGTAGATTTTGTTCTTTACTGAGACTACAGCAATCTATATCCGTTACAAACATATCTAATAACAGTCACGCAAACGTCACCTTTCATACAAAAACTAAATTGAAATAGCTTCATTAATGATGCCACAGACAGACAGACAGACATGCCAAACTTTTAACAACCCTCTTTTTTATCGGGTTTAAAAATAGTAGAAGGGAATGCGCGAGGAGCCGACCGGCTTAATTGAAGTATTTCGCCTTGTTTACTCTTGTAAAATTTTAATTACTATTAACATTATGTACCTAATATTTCCGGATATTTCCGGACGTAGGAAGATCAATAAAGAAATAAATAATCAAAATCTTTTCATGTCTGCTTTTGTATCAAATTTCGCCGTTTATGAGAAAAATTCTATAAAGTCTGAAATATTATACATGTATTTTGGACATTCAACCTTAAATATATTTTTGCAAGTCGAATCGGTCCCTAATTTTTGATGTAATTTAAATAACTTATAACCAGCGCCAGTTAACAGTGAATTTAGCAACCTGAAAGGTCTATTCGGAATGAACTCTGAAGTTACTGTTTTCAGAGATTCACTCGAGCATCCAGTGCCATCAACAAACGTCCACTCACCTGTGTGTGTTATCTGTGTGTGAGTGTGTGTGCGTGTGTGTGTGTGTGTGTGCAAATAGCGGCCGAGTTAGTGGATTAGATAACCACTGATTGAACGCGTCGGCCTCACTGACAGTTTAATTAAACTTTGTTGTTTTACGTTCCGCACACAACTTAAAATTTGCTAAACTATTATTCGGTTAGCTAACCGAAAAGGGGTTAGGAGGCTTTGGGTAATTTGATCAATTCTGCTGCGGGAACTGGTGTAAGAATGTTGCCCTTCATCTTTTTCCGTGGATGCTGGAGAACCCGGTCCAGGAATAGTATCCATAAGGTAGACAGCAGTGTCTTTTTGGTACATTAAAGACCTGTTTCAACATCTCAGAGTAAAGTTAGACAACGGTTAAAATATTAAATTATTAAAGATATTTTCAGTCAGTCAAATGTGATAAAGCGAGATAGCTTTGACATTACTAACCATTGCCTAGCTTCATAAGCCTATTTACGTTCCCACACCTGGATTTCAGGACACAGGGATTTCTCTCTTGACGAGAGAGATTAGGCCTTAATTTACCACGCTGACCAAGTGCGGGTTGGTTACTTGTCCTTCAAATTTCTCGAAACATGTTGTTTTCCACACGATGTTTGCCTTTACTTCATTAGCGGCTCATTACTTATCTGATTCGTATTTTACACTGAAGTCGCCATACCGCCTCCTTAGCGTGACAGGTATAATTCTAACTATGATGTTCATTCTATAAGTGAGGCTCTAGTCCACGTTGTAACACATTTTCTGACTATTACGTTGTTCGAAGCATATTAGAGGAGAAATACATATTGCGTTGATAGTGTTAGACGGCAGCAGGCCGCTCGATCAACGTCAGCCGGCAAGGGAGCCTTGCTCCAGAATACTGTAATGGCATACAATAACAATATAGAGTGGTTCAATTTAATGGATGTATGGAAATGTATGTATCTTACACACTATTCTTGGCAGTCATAGTTTGCGTAATATTACTTATTTAAGGGTTTGTTTAGGACGGACATTTCAGTAATTTAAAGATAAAAAACGTTTATTTGGTCATTTTTGTTATTAAAACAATTATATGCGAGAACATAAAGGCTTTAAAATGATAATCTAAATATAAAATTTAAGAAAAATCCTTGATTCCAATACCTTAATTTCCTTAAAGTTAAACACCATAATATTCAGTAGTTAGGGCACGCGATGCTCTTTCATTTGATACCCCACTCGAGTATAATTGCAGATTTTCGGTTTTCCTTCCCCACTCTCACACCCATAACTTTTAAACGGCTCAACCGATTGTCATGAAACATGTATAAGAACACCCCAAACTCACCTTTCATACAAAAACAAATAAATTGAAATCGCTTCATCCGTTCGGGAGCTATGATGTTCCAGACAGACAGACAGGCAGACAGACAGACGCACAGACAGACAGACAGACACGTCAAACTTATAACACCCCTCTTTTTTGATCGGGAGTTAAAAACGGCGACCACTCAGCATTTACTAAGACAGTTAGTTCTCTGTCATTGCGCTGGTTATGTAGAAATTAACGTTCTTATGCAAAATAGATAGCAAAGCTGTCGAAGTGAGCATGCATAGGACTATAGAAGAGTGATTTTTGCGCCTGTGATTTTAATGAATTCGATATGTAGCTATAACATAAAGTCGAATTATTTTTTTGGTTTTCTTACGAATCTTTATTATTAATTGCCCTCTGAATGCCAATTTATGAATCAATCCATACTTATATTATAGATTGTGATTGTAATATTATTGTTGTAACAACGAGTGCGCTAAGGAATTGTGTTTCATTGCATTATACAAAAACCACACTATTATTATTAGTGTACAAACAAATCATCATTTCAGCTGTATGACGTCCACTGCTACATAAGTCTCTATCGGTTGCAGGCGGCCTGCATGTACCGGAAACCCGCGGCCCTTATAAAATTAATTAATTAATGTTTTTAAATAAACTACTTGGACAAAATTATACACTTAACTTACATTTAAACAAGAGTAACCTAACCTTACGATGAGTCAATCAGTCAGATTATCTCTATATACACTGTAGAGAAGGGTGGATGAAGATAATGGTTGTTAATTATTATAAGTAAAACTGTATTATTTTTAAAACAGGATTTTCTAATGCATGGACTTAGAGTGAGTTGGTACTTTTTGCATCTCTCACTCCTTTCAATGGAGACTTTTTCTAATTCGCATTGCAAACCGTTTTTCACCTACAGTTCTCAGGAGACTAAATTCTGTTATCCTATATTTTTTATATGACCGTCACTATTTTGAGATTAAGTAATGTTTATTTCTATAGAGAATATTTTAAAAAATCTGACCTGGTATACTGTGAGAAAGTTCGCAAAACACCGTTATCCTTATAACTTAAAGAACGGAAGGCGCAATCTAATCTAATAGTGTTTGTTCGCGTTTTCAATTAGGTGGGCGGTGGATGCGGGCGGCTAATGGAGCGCGCGGCGGGCGGCGTGGCCGGCGCGTCGGACACCTCGCAATGGATATTATCGTCATTGAAGTGGCCGGCGCGTCGGACACCTCGCAATGGATAACATCATCATTGAAGTGGCCGGCGCGTCGGACACCTCGCAATGGATATTATCATCATTGAAGTGGCCGGCGCGTCGGACACCTCGCAATGGATATTATCATCATTGAAGTGGGAGGCGCGTCGGACACCTCGCAATGGATATTATCATCATTGAAGTGGCCGGCGCGTCGGACACCTCGCAATGGATATTATCATCATTGAAGTGGCCGGCGCGTCGGACACCTCGCAATGGATATTATCGTCATTGAAGTGGCCGGCGCGTCGGACTCCTCGCAATGGATATTATCGTCATTGAAGTGGCCGGCGCGTCGGACTCCTCGCAATGGATATTATCGTCATTGAAGTGGCCGGCGCGTCGGACACCTCGCAATGGATATTATCATCATTGAAGTGGCCGGCGCGTCGGACACCTCGCAATGGATATTATCGTCATTGAAGTGGCCGGCGCGTCGGACTCCTCGCAATGGATATTATCGTCATTGAAGTGGCCGGCGCGTCGGACACCTCGCAATGGATATTATCGTCATTGAAGTGGCCGGCGCGTCGGACTCCTCGCAATGGATATTATCGTCATTGAAGTGGCCGGCGCGTCGGACACCTCGCAATGGATATTATCGTCATTGAAGTGGCCGGCGCGTCGGACTCCTCGCAATGGATATTATCGTCATTGAAGTGGCCGGCGCGTCGGACACCTCGCAATGGATATTATCATCATTGAAGTGGGAAGGTTGATGGCAAACGACCAAGAGGGCGTAGCCCCGTTAGGTGGACGGACCAGGTCCGAGCAACCTTGCCCACCAATCTACATGATGCCCTTCACTCAGCCAAGGAGAGGAACAAGTGGCGAGCTACAGTCCGAATGAAGATCATGCCACAAATAGAGTGTCACGACCCTCAGTAATGAGGAAATCGACGCGCGGAGGATTATTAATTTATATTCATTGAAATTTTTAACACTATTTTCTTAATTTAAATTCATTAAAATTTATTTTCTATTTTTTAGTTCGGTTTTCTATAAAAAGCGTGTTTTTTTAGTTTTTTTTAACTATTATTTATTTAAATGTAATAATAATATTCCTAAGACGTCCACTGCTGAAAAAGGGAGCCTCCATTTTCAAAAGCAACAGCCCTCTTTACGTTTTACATAATTATGTATGACAGTATTATAATTGCTCAACGAAAATTTCTCTATTATTTATACTGATTATTTATACAAGCTGTTTCAAAGTTGGTATATAAAGCGGTGAGGTTGTACGGCACGTACCGAAAATATTTTTTCCACAACATAACTTCTTTTTTTAGTTATTTTTAATCAATTCTGTGGTACGCGCGAGGATGTTGACTTGTTTGTAATATCGGAAATAAATTTTAATAGTGCCGTGTCCCAGTACTTAGTAAACAGAATCAATTGGAAATATCAATAAGAATTGAACAATATATTTGTAATTATGTCATTTAATTTAAAATGCACTTATTATTTTCCATTGTCGCATTAGTTTTGTACTGTAATGGCAATGTAAAAGTGTTAATAAATAAAAGTTATATTTAGCCATGGATCAGTTGATTTTTTTTGTTCACCCTAGATGTAGTTAAAGTAACGTCAGACAGGGCGTCGAGCGGCGCGGCGTGCGGCGCGGCAGGCGGCGGTCGACATACTACTTATGTAACTAACTAACTAACTGCGGTGGCGCTACAAATCTGCTTCTTCGTTACGCGTTACGCACGCTGGCCGACCCTCTTGTCATGACGTGATTTTTAAGTCCCTATTTAAATGACGCGAGCGCCATAAATCCACACCCACTAGAAGTTTCCGCGTGGGCGTCAGGCGATCCGTACACGGAACAATTAAACCAGCCCCATGTCCCGAGCTTGTTGACTCTGGATAGTTTCAAGGTCCACATTCAGATATTCACAGGATTTCCTCGTCTGCACAAATATGGGAATTATTCGGGAGTTCTATGCTTTGTTTGCATTCAATGATAATGTTTTGCTTGGCAATATTTATTTTGAGAAGGAAAACTGTTTGATTTGTGGATTTTAGGTGATGAAAATTTAGTTTTAATTTGGTTTACAACTCTCTCGGTCTGTCCGTAGCGAGCACAAGTAGCGAGTCGCGGACACTACTGTAGCGAAGTGCACAAAATGAATGAAAAATCGTGTAATCATCATAATTTCAGCCGTAGAAAGATCTCGACATGACATCATTCATGTTTTTTTTAGCATGCTACCACTGTGAACTAAAAACGTGGACTTTATAATGTGTCCATCTTATTACCATGTGCACATCCAACGCCGCAGATTTCTGCCGATTCGTAAAGGGACTAATATAACCATAACTAAGCTAGGAGCTATGAAATTCTGTAAGCAGTAAGTTATACGGAAACTAAATCATGCAGCGACACAACAAGCACTCCGGAAGTTTGGTTTGATTGGCAGATGACTTCGCCGAAGGTTAAAATGAAGCTTACGTGTTGGTACCAAGTTTTGGTGAGAAACGATATGGTAATACAGACAAACCAATAACAAAGAATAGTGACAAAATATTTTTTGAGGACCTATGGATTAGCGCGTTCAATCAAATGTTATTAAAGGTTAATGTGATATATTACGTATTAATCATGATTTAAAATATTTAAGCCATCCCATTTATTCGTGGCAATCTTAAAAAGGAGAAAGCAAAAAAATCTAACATAAAAATAAAATAAATAAAAAATAAATAAAAATAAAGTTTCTTTATTCAGACAAGTTGTCCACATACATACAATAAATCTAAATTTAAAATTTAAGAAAAACCCCCGATTCCAGTGCCTTAATTTCCTTAAATGTAAAACAACATAATATTATGTAATGTGGACGCGATGCGTTTTCATTTGATACCCCACACTAGTATATTTGCAGATTTTCGGTTTTGCTTCCCCACTCTCACCCCCATAACTTTTAAACGGCCCAACCGATTTTCATGAAACATGTCTAAGAACACTCGCGCAAGACTCACCTTTCATACAAAAAAAACTAAATTGAAATCGCTCCATCCGTTCGGGAGCTATGGTGACACAGACAGACTGACAGACAGACAGACAGACAGACAGACAGACAGACAGACAGACAGACAGACAGACACGTCAAACTTATAACACCCCTCTTTTTTTGTCGGGGGTTAAAAATAAAAACATAAAATAGATATTGCCGTACAATCCACACAACAACTATTTACTACTTTATTATTCTACTATGCCCGTGGTAAGCTTATGTTACGGGTACTAGAAATCTAATATACTAAATATAATAGACAATGTATGTCTATTATATTAAGTTTGGACGTGACTTCCGGGTGGTGTTAAGAACAGTCTCGGGTAGGCTTCGGCCGCGGCTTGTCACCACCCTTCGGGCTGGGCCAGTGCGTGAAACGATTTTTTTTACTTTCATAATGTGGTCCGGAGAAGCCTTCCTTCTTAGGGAATCGAACCTGCTACCTCTTGCATCGCAATCGGAACTCCATCCACCGCGCCACTGGGGCAGTGAAATATTGCGCCGCACAACATTATTGCGAAGCTTTCAAGTTTGCATTCCGACTTAATTCCTGAAAGCCTACTAAGTAGTTTATGACCCTCGCGCCCTAAAGTACATAAAGATGTTTATTCAGGGTGTAAACTTTTATAGCAAGCTTTGGGGGACGAGAGCCAGGCAGAACTGAACATTTTTGTTGAACAATATTAAGCCTGCAATACATGTTGGTTGAGCTCAGGCAACGCTAGTGCCTACACGTTCTGCTCGAGCCACGCCAACCACGTACCTAAACATGTGGACACTGTTGGCCGGTTGCGAGCCAGCGCTCATGACTAGTGCAGAAGACCAAACAGCTCCAAAGTGCTTGAAGTGGTCGAGCGAACAGAACTTGTCTGATGTACTACGCAAAATGTGTTCTATACACGTTGGCGCTTGACTTTACTCAGCTAACGGCGACCGACACCGAGCGATGGCAAGACATTGCATTTAATATAATGTCTATTTGCCTTCACTCGGTAACCCTCGGCCAACATGGTATCGCTGGCTTCACAGCTAGAACACTTATAAAGAGCCTTTTCTATTATTCCTTAAATAACATTATTATCCAATATCCGTTTTCAGATTTTTGATGTCCAATAAATACCTATATTTTATTTACTGCTTAACGGATTTAATACAATTTACAGAGTAAAGCAGCAATAGATGGAGTCATTCAAAAGGGTTACACATGCAAATTCGCACACGTGCAGTGTTGGGGCGATTAGCTTTTATATAAATTGATTTGTTCCCGTTTGAGCACCAAAGGTATACTGATTTGAGCACCACATTTAAATATTGTATTTTTTTAATGATAGTTATTAAGGTTTTTATAATATTTACCGATAAACAAAAACTCCAAAATACTAATAACTACAAAATTATAAAAACTGATAAAGCTGTGTTGTTCTAATCGCTTCTCAACTCAGTTTAAAACATTGAAGCAAACTGTCAAGACAATGTTATTTTCTTGGATCATTTTTGTATAAACAATTTAGTTTTATTAATTTTAAGCAGAGCTATGCCCTGTGTTTCTAAGAAATAAATGTTTTGACTTTGACTTTGATTGATTAGTGCTCAAATTGGCACAAAAATACATTTCTTTATTCCCTTTCAGTGCCTACGGTGTGGCAGCTTCTAGTGATGGAATTTTTAACAAAACTAGCTGACCCCAGCTAACATTGTTTTGCAAAATGAAAAATAGATAGTAGCCGATTCACAGACCTATACTGAATATGGATATAAAATTTCTTAATAAGCAGTTACGCCGTTTCGCGGAGGAGTACGTTAACTAACATTGTGACATGGAAATTTTATATAATAGATATCGATAAAATTGACATTATTTTTACCATCATATGATATGTACATCAATAGTTCGTAATTTTATCCTTGGATGAAATGGTTGTTAGGTAAAATAAGTAAGAAAAGCTAAAGTTTTGATTGGAGCAGAAACTTAATTGAATTATCTACTGACTCGCGCCGCCTTGCACGGAGGAAGATCAGTTAAACTGCACTTCCAATGAACTTTTATTTGAGTTGTAACGAGAACTGGACTAAATCTGTTTATCTCTTCCATTTGTCTTTGTACTTTAATCTTATTACGACGTTGATTCAATATTAGGAGTTTTAAAACTATAAATTATGTGGTTTAAAGGGAGGAAAGGTTCTTGAATGGAAACAGCGTGCCGCTGTTTTATATAAAAACGGGGCTTAAAGTATATAATTTGTAAATGTACAACTGTTTGTAACATTAAGGTAAGGTAAGGTACAGAAAAATCTCGTTGACTGCATAAAATTATTCGTAAATTAACAAAGTCATGCCTCAATATACGCGCGATCGTCTCGCTTGTTATGTTTGTAGATAACGGTATCGAATTAAAACATATTGGACAATAGTTTATTCGATTAGACTACATTAAAGAAATTCTTGAACAATATCTTTAAATCGATACCATCAACTATCTACAATTTTTGTTATTTATAATTTAAGTGTACGGATTTTATATATTTTTTTTGTTTTTAGTTGTACGGAACACAAAGGACAGGGCCCTATTGATGAGACTTCTGGCTGTCGGCCACCAGGCTTTTTAATTTTTATATTTTTGAGAAATGTTTGTTAAACCCTACAAGCCTATGTATTGTATGATAACCTTTGCGTAACAACTATGTCACAAAGGCTTAAAGTCTGTAAACATTTACAAAAAACTTAAGTAGCAGTCTGGTTATACTTGTACTTTATTTCAGCTTGTTTATTTTTAAGCTGAAGCACATTAAATAAAATGACAAGATTTTTTAATCTTTAAAACCCTTGTGGTCAGAATTATGCGCACGCAACTAAAACAATCGTATTCTTAAATATGTATACATTGTACTGTGAGCCTCACAGGAGCAAAGCCTAGTGTGCGCACTATCGACTCGCATGCGAAACATCGCAGACATGGATCGTCACTTACAAGACGAGTGCTGCTCCTCTGTCCGTGTTGTGCTATGTTGTTCAATTAAGCTTTCTCATAAGACGGATCATGGAAGGAAAGGGTTGTCCAATGTTTTTCCAATAAATTCTTACTTATGTAACCTTTTAAAAAAATCGGTAGAAAAAGGCAAGGTTACCCACCAATTAAAGCTCAATTTATCCCCTCTGATACTTGGATTTTCGTACGGTTAAAACTCCACCCTAAAATATTTGTTACTTGATACACTTTATACTTATAATTTACCACATTAAACAAATTAATGAAGCGATATTTAAACTTCATAAACAGAAATCCCCAAAACTCCCCTTCGAAGCCAATGAATAGGGTAATTTCAGACAAAAACTTCAGATATCCCTGTGAAAAGAAAAGCCGCAGGGGATTTAATAATAAGCCGTAATGAATAACTTACGCTGAAAATATATTGGCCTAGCTTCACGTCACAGTCCCACAAACGCGCCTGCAGCATATTCATATCAATCGGCAATTGAGAGCGGTATCAGAGTGTCCCAGGCCTCGCGGGGAGTACAGCCGCCCGCCCGCCCGCGCCGACACGTTGACGGATGTCCGCCCGCCCACGATTGATTGTCGGACTAGAACAATCACCGAGCCAAACCATGATTTACTGGCGACGGATCACCCTGCTTTTATCGCCTGATTGAAAGCGTTTCAAGAAGGTTATAGTTGTTTTGTTTCAGTCAAGTCGCTGGTGAATATACAATACAAAAATTCACTTAGCGCTAAAAAGCGATCTCTTCCAGGCTTGAATATATTGCTCGACAAGCCACATAGCAACATTTACTGAGCATTATGCGCATTATAAAGCCTAGGGTATATCATTTCACGTTTATGTATAGTTTTAAACCGAACATACAACATAATATCGAAAACAGTTGCAAGTAGGTGGGACACAAAATAGATTTTAATTTCTAATAAACGTGGGAGAGAAGGAGGTTGTACTATTTCGGGATTTCTAGGATTGGCGATGCAAAGATTATCCGCACGCCTCTAGCATCGAAATTTAGAAACTGTCTAAGAACGACACTTTCTTTGTTTATATCTGATTTGTATTTATTATTTATGTTTTGCCCTGACGTTAATTGTAACGAAAACTGTCAAAGTTTCGTTCTTAGACAGCTTCACAATTTGAGGCGCTAGTTAGAATCTTTGCATCGCCAATAAACAAGTTGTCCTGTCATAGCGACGAACATAACGTTGCCATGAACGAAACTGGTTTGGTCAACGATAATGTCAATCGTCAGTCCCACAGATTTCTCCGTCAGGGCTTATCTAGGATTTAAAATCGTTGCCCATAAATACGAGCATCGGCGCTCGTTATATTGGGGTCAATATTGGAAGTATTTTATTCGTCTGTCAGTGATATGACGCAACCGGGCACCTCGTCCGTCGGTTTGTTTGTGGATCGCTTGCAAGTTGCCCGCGAGCAAAATCTCCCTCTCGTTTGGGACGTGTCGGTTTATAAATGCTGCTACAGAGCCAAATAGACGCCTAGTCTCATTGTTTTTTATAAGCTATTCAGTCAAAATAAAGTCAGTGCCGCCACACGTTTAACAAAAAATAGTGATGGTACATAATTCAGAAGAATGATTAGAAAGCAGCATACGTGTTCTATAACAAATACCGCATAGTCAGACTTGTTGTCTGATAGTATTCGCATTGTACGAGGCATATTTTTGGCTCCGTGCTCGAAGACGAGAAGTAAACATTGAGAATCGAAGCATGCTGTGTATTTTTGGTCTATTTGAAGGGTTCACTGACGGGCGGCAATGCTTTCTAAATGTGGTCGCTAGATACCTACCACTACCCATAAGCATCATGTCTATACATTAGCATCACTAATGTATAGACGAGTCGGCAGATACCATTAGCGCTTATATCTTTCTACATAAATAAATACTTTTTACGATTCCGTACGCGGAACCCTAGTGCTGAGACTTTTGTCGCCTGCCTGTGGCCAGGTTGTATGGCAAGAACCGTATAAATATTACAAAAAAAACATAAAATATATAAATATTTAGGTTAACTCCCAACAACAAATGTGATTTTTACAAAGTTAAGCAACGTTGCGCGTGACCAGTAATTAGATGAGTGATCACTCTGACTGCATCTTTTTTGCGCTTTTGTACTTAAAAAAAATAATCTTTATTGTATTCTTTGGTTGCAAATATTTTATTTCTATTAAAGTAAGAATGGCTAACCCAATCTGCCTTCGGCTTATTTACCTTCGCTCAAAGACATCGATCATTAAACAAGTTTATTCATTTTAAGATAGTTCATTAGCAATTTAAAGCATCGTTTACAAATTATTTAGAAGTCTATGAAACAATTCTCGAAAGACATTACAGGACTTTTCAAACAATTCAAGCGATTGAATTGTCAAAACTAAAAGTGTTTACCATTACAGATTACAATTTCTTAGTAGATAGAGAAATACATAAATTATATATTTCGCAGTATGATTCGGATAGGTTCTATCTTGTGACCTTGTTTTGTTCGTGACGCGGGTACTTATTTCCACCACAATTTGATTAATGTCCCCATTCAGATGTTATCTCGACATCGTAAAAAACAAGGAGACAATTGGAGCCAAACAGATAAGTTTTGTTATTTATTGAAGCTGTTATGTTTCGGCGTCGATTGGTTTTTGACCGATACTGCCGATTACGTTAAAATTAAGAATATGATAATTTTGGCTGATTAAACACCGAACCCCGAAAAGCCGTGTTGGCTAAGTTGGAGGACACTCGACTTTCTTTTCGAAGGCCGTGGGTTCAAACCCCGCTACGCGCCTCTGGATTTTTCTTCATGATAAATTTTTGTGCGCTTTAAACACGTGCTTAAACGTTGACGGCTAACATCGTGAGGAAACCGGCATGGTGAAGGACATGTGACATTCACCAACTCGCACTTGGCCAGCGTGGTGAGTAAAGGCATAATCTCTCTCGCCAGGGGAGAAGTCCCTGTCTCCCAGCAGTGGGAACGTTAATAGGGTGATGATGATGAAGCCCCAATTTTACCAATAACTACGAGTAGGTATTAACGAAATCAGATCAGGCTAAACTTTTTAGACTGCAATCAAATTGTCATTTCAACTTCAATAAAACTAATAAAAAATAATTTTATGCTACAAATCAATTGTATTATAAAATGGTTTAATTTTGGCTAAGGCTTCGCGCTGACCTTAGCTAAGTCTGTTTTGCGACTGACTACCGCCTTACATAGTAAGTAGATTGAGCCAGGGCTATTACGTCTAATAATTATAATTCTAACTATTCTAAGTTGGGGAACTAAGGACTGACGTAAAGTGACTCGTCAATACGTGTGTCCGGTTCAAGTGTCCACAGACAAATAACAGACAATGTGATAAAATATTTTTTTTATTTTAATGACTCCTTTGATCCATTATGCAGTAGTTCATTAAGAGCTCGAGAGGTGTTCTAGACAGCCCAAAGGGCAATTAATTATAATAATCGAAGATAGCATAGTCTTTAATTATTAATTAAAACTTTCCAGTTGTCGAAGTCGGTTTTTTAGACGTAGTTTGTATATTAGTTTGAAGTTTATTAAAACAGAAGATATATAAGACAGGGTAGTAAAAACTGTTAAGGCCTAGGGTATAAGACCTAGTCTTACCTACCTAGTTTTTCTATAAAAAAATATTTTAAATTTTGTGTCTATTTACAGCTATTTCTGTTAAAATTCTTGTTTGATAAAAAAAAAAATCTTTATCTTATCAAATAACCAGATCTGTTGTCCAAAATTCAATTAACTTTTATAAATCAATTAATTCATAAAAGTTTGTTAGAAAGACAGAAAGTACAACAAATTAAACATGGCAGAATCACAGAATCGGCTTTGGGCTCATCTGGAAAAACTCGTTATCAACTCATTTCATCGAAGCCCGATTTGGATAAATCATCCTGGGAGGGAGGAACCTCCTCCCTCCCCCCGGGTCTGCCGGTGGAGAGGGGGGGGGGTCAATTATAACTTATTCCAAACGCAGCATGATAGGCATAACGCCATACTCGTTCATGTATTGAACTTAAATTTTACTTCAAGTGTTAGCTAAGTGGGAGCATTCCCAGTCACGTAACGCCCTGTACATGATTGATTGTAGTACATGCTGACTGGAAAATTAGTCCGTGTTTTAACGATATTGTACGGAAATTTAAAGCGGCCATTTCATTTATTTATTTATTTTTACTAATTAAATAAGGTAAAATAACGACGGCAATTTAATTGAAAGTCAAAATTAACAGTAACTTTAAAACATCTTTGAAAGTAAATAATATAAATGTAACTTTTCAATAATTTATGCTTAGAAGTCAGAAGTTGCTATCGAAGCTCAGCCCGTTTACTCAGGTGAACCGGGACAGATGCTGTGAGGTTTATCTTGAATCACTCGATAAAAATAATCAACCGATACTTACGACATAGTTTCATAGTTTCATAGTTCTTTATTCATCATAGGCAACATTGTACACTTGATTTCGTTAAAAATTTCTAATTATTATTATAAACACACACAGAACATACAGCAAAAGACACAGACAAGACGTTCAATTTCAGATGTAAAGACATAAGAAAAATGTCTCCAATTAGTTACATACTTATAAACAAAAACTCCAAAATTGTAATAGCTGTGTTGTTCTATTAGCTTCTCAACTCAGTATAAAACATAAAAGCGAACTGTCAAGACAATGTTATTTCCTAGATAATTTTTGTTTAAATAATTTCGTTTTATTAATTTTAAGATGACGTGTCCATGTAAGCCCAGTTCTTCTAGGGAAATAACGTTAACGTTTTGACTTTGTCTTTGACTTCTACTACTAAAGATTTTTGCGGTGGTGTTGTGGTTCTTTTGTGGTTACGTTCTTTCAACCTACGAGTAGTTCATAAACACATACAGGAGGTACTTTTAAATATTACCGAGTAAGGTGTAACTAGTCCTATTCATTTTTCGTATTAATTATACGCCCGACCATGTAGTGCGGTTGTGATGCATGTGTGTCGTACCCTTAAGCTCTGAAAAGACACTGCTTGGAATTTCCCTAATAACTAACATACAAATCTGCACCATACTCTTTCGGAATAGGCTTTCAATTGTCTGCTGTTCGTAAGTTAGATAGATGGATCAATCATTTATTTTTCATAATATTTTATAATTGTAGTTCCGCTTAAATTATTAAGCGGAACTACTTAGATAGAGAAATAAAATAGACAACATAGATTCAAATAAAACAACAAGGTTAAATAAAAACATACAATAGTACTTAAAAATGAATAGAGGGTTAATACACCTATGTGTGCGCTGGCAAACAGGCAGTACTCAGCGCATATTTTGTTCTCAGAGCAAACACTAATTTTCAGTATTGCCCGTCGTGACTAGTCAAACAAATCACCAACTCACCAATAAGATTTTTTTTTAATTGTCATTTTTAAATGTTTATTAAGATGCAAAAGCAGATTTATTTATTTATGAGATTGTGGTCAAATGAATGCTTATATATCATATAAAAAAAAGGATCAGACTATCGAAAAAGATTTTATTGTAGGCAATGAAAAAAAGTTAGGAATAATCTGTCTCTGAGTTGGAGGAGGACTTTATCTGTAGGTGTCAATTGCTTCGTGGAGCTATAGGCCCAGACAGATGTGCTGGATTATAGGGATCAAGGAGTGCAGTTATCTCGTGAGTAGGCGTTTGCATGCGAGGCACGGGTGCGCGCCGTCTGCCCTTTATTGTGTGCCCACTATGGCTTGGCATGAAAAACAGATTAATCAGGTAGCACACGAACTATATGAATTTTAGCTATGTAAAGGTTAAACTTGGAGCAGTTGCTCAGACGCAATGGTTTGAAGCAAAGAGTAAAATTTTAGAATATCTTGTACAAGTTAGTTACTACATAAGCAAACGCGAAGGACGTATATAATGCGTTCACCAACTCGAATACATTTTCGGTCGATCAAAAATAATTAATGAATGCAAAGTATGGTACCTACTTTTAATTGTCATGTCATTATGCACTCTTTCTTAAATTATACGGTCTTAATCTACTATGCTTTTGAGACTGCTTATGTAACTTTAGAAGCATAATTAGTCTACAAATAGACGAAATAAAGAAAAAGTATTCATTTAAAAAAAAACTTATTTAAAATATTTAATATTTAATTTTATGTGATAGGGACGTCTGGAAGGAAGGTAGGGAGGCCTTTGCCCTGCAGTGGGACACCACAGGCTCATAAAAAAAAAAAATATATTTACCGCCTAAAAACTTAAAAGTCGATAATAATGAAGCTGAGTTTTATTAAAACATTTAGCCTACTTTTCACATTAATGAAAGTTTGGGTGATTTTTTCTTTTGAGTGGCTACTGATTCGGTATCTGTAATCCACTTAACAAAACAACGTTACAAACCAGTGAATGAACAATCGGGGTTTCTCTATGGGATCGAATTAGAAATGAGGAGATTCGTAGAAGAACGCGGGTCACCGACATAGCCAAACGGATTAGCTCTTTAAAGTGACAGTGGTCAGGCCATATAGCACGCAGAATAGATGGTCGTTGGGGTCGAAAAGTTCTCGAATGGAGACCACGGATCGGTAAGCGCAGCGTAGGACGTCCACCAACTGAATGGACGGACGATCTGGTGAAGGCTGCGGGCTCACGGTGGATGCAGGCCGCTGCCAGCCGAAACTACTAGTAATCTTTGAGGGAGAGTAATCTTTGAGGGAGAGTAATCTTTGAGTAATCTTTGAGGGAGGCCTATCTCCAGCAGTCCACTACTGGACATAGGCCTTCCTCAAGGCCTTTCCGTAAGATGTCCACGTCTTAAGGCTGAAATGATGATGATGATGAATTAACAATCCGTATAACCTGTTCTTCCACCCTCAGGGTTAGGGAATTGTTTTTCAGGGTTGAATTATTTGTTCCAAATTTTTATGGAACCAATTTCAAGGTGGTATTATTATTCTTATATATTTCCACTAAACATATAATTATCAAAATTTGACAACTGAGATGTTCGCCTGATGTGTGCCATTCACACCTTTTCCGCATTATATACCATATCCAAACACCTTGTGTACAATACGCGTCGAATTAAGAACCTTCTCCTTTTATTCGTCAGTAGATTAATAGCATTGTTGTTGTGAGTGAGTGCGAGGTGCGGTGCGAGTGCGCGCGGCAGGCGGGCGGGCACCTGCCTCGCAGACGGGATTAATAACGATTGCTTGCACTTGAAATATACGTTTTTTGCCCTCCAGGGAAAAACCTGAGAACGTGCTCAAAACAATTTTCACTTTACCTTGATATATATTGATACTAAAGAATATTTTTACGAGATAGGAGTAGATTTTGTTTCACAAAAAACAACAGACTAGTCCCAGTAGTAAAACTGTTTTATAGTTTTTCAGATGATTTACTCGTAAATCAATCGCAGCTGATTTCGATCTTCGTAGATGGTGCAATGACCCTCGTTAGATGAACCTAGCGGTCGGTTTGGTGTTAATAAGTAAATTAAAAAAAATATATAAACAATAACATTAACCTTAAAAAAAACTGATCTCCCTTCATAAAGTTCAACTGTCCATGTAAGCCTTGATTTGTAAGAATATTTCTTTGACTTTGAATAAGGAAACTAAGTACATTTTGTAAATGTTCGTTCCCGTATGTAAAATTTCTTACAACATTTCATATAAATTGGTTAAGTTGAACCAGTGAGACCGAGATCAGAAAGTAATGGGTTGGTCTCAGCCATTTTTTTTTATTTTATTGTTAAGTGTACTTATTGTTTATAAGGTCACGGTAGGAGCCTTAGGACATATTGGTCCTCGTGCTCCCACCAGAAGGAGAGCCGAGTAGGACAAGAGGAAACTGTCAAAATGAAGCTATTTCTACGGGCATCGTAGCATGCACTACATAGGGCGTAGCGTGCCCTACGAGCGATGAGAGCTCTATTCTATTGCCACATTATATTCTACGTGCGGCGTAGCACATTCTACGAAAATATAGGAATGAGGCGCGGTTTTATGTCAAGCGAGTCGGGCCTTGCGTCGTGGCACCTCGTATCTCTACAAATGGTAGTGGTAAGATTGCTATATCTATGATCGAAGTGTAACAAGAATGGTCCAGTAGCTTGTTCTACGTGATGATACGTCCATTCACTAAGCTTGGTAGTTGATAAACTAGCGGGATTGCATGTCGTTTTCACAAGTGCCAGAGTTTATTTATTTATTTAAATATTTAATATGGACAAAAAGTTGTATAAAATAAGTGTATTAAATGTCGGCGAGCGCGTTTGATCCCATTAGTGCGGCGAACCGCGGCTATTCCTCTACGCTCGGAAGTTACGTCGGCGCCGGCGGGAGTGTGGCCAGCTGAGTCGCGAGTTTCTGTCTGTTAAGTATTTCTAAACAATTTACAACTCAGCAAATAAAAGCGGCCCGTTTTTCGTCGACGGACGTCCAAAGGCTAAATTGATATAGTCCAGTTATATTGATTGTCAACGGTCTGCATTCGCCGCGAACGCTCGGCCCTCACCATACGTTATACATATTGTTATAGACCACCTAGTTTGAGAATTTAGGCCAAGCGTTACGTTTACGCTACGTTTGCCAACCACAACCTACATTTAATAATTGCTATATAATCATATATTACGTGATGATTGGCCAAAGTATTTTTCATCAAAGCAGAGCACAAGCTCTGCTTTGATTATGGTTAGGTTATGCTGTGGGATTAGTCCGGAAATATTGATTTATTTACTAGCGTCTGCGCTGCGTTACTTGTAACCATAAAAGTGCCTTACCGTACTACAAAGATGTTTTTGTAAATACATACATACATACATTGAAAACCCCAAGACCCAAATCCAGGAATTGTAGAACGCACAAAATCTGGTCCCCTGGCGGGAATGGAACCCGTAACCGCTTACGCCTCATGCGAACCTTCACCAAGCCACTGAGGTCGTCAAAGTAAATCATATCACCGCAAATGAACAGAATATAACCAACCGGTGCAGAGCTCGGAGCGTTGTACCGAACAGAAGGAAATGCAACAGGTGAGATCAACCGCAGCTTGTCTAAGTCAACGTGTTAGCTTGTTGGGTTAGTTGTCTTTAAAACTATTCAAGGTTCTTAGAACATGCCAGTTCCCTCACGATATGTCTTCACCGTTAAAGCACGTGCTTAAAGCACAAATAATTTATTAGAAGAAAAATCCAGCGCGGCGTGGTTTGATCGAGGTTCCTGTAACGTTTAAAGGGAGGTAGAAATGTTTATTTGTCACAAATGTAACTTAAACATGAAATTGTTGTTTTGTGAATGTATACGTTTGTATTTTTATGAATTAAATAATATTAGGTAGGTTTTTATGGTAAACATATTCTGGCGAAATTGAGTCAACTATGTTTTTGTAAAATTAATACTTGATTAATTTTCAACATCAGTTTAATAGTTTCCAACACGAATATAGAGAGAAAACACTTTCAAAATTGGATTATTGAAACACTGCCCCAAATACAATGACACTCAAATCGTTGTAAATGTCATCAAAAGTAAAAGGTTGATTTACTTTCCCCTACACGTACTGTCAATAGCAAAAGAAAATAATGAAATAGCGTCCTAAAATAATATTTACAGTAACTGAAGTCAAAGGTAAGGTAAAGTAACAATCTACAATAGTCAGAAACTATTGTACATTGTTATAAGAAAAGGGACAAGTTACGCACTTGTCCGTGTCATACGTAAGTAATCACATTTATTTCGGTCCTCGGTGTTATTTCAAAAAATATTTCCGGACAATCCACACAACAACATCTAGCCCCGTGGTAAGCTCTAAGCTTGTGATATGGGTATATAACACACTTATTATAATAGACATACATATCCAAACCAAGGAATAAGTGCTTTCAGAACATACAAACACTTGACGCTCGCCCTCCTGCGACCCTCGCTCGACGCGCCGCTGAGGCAGTCAAATTATGATAATATCCTTTTGACTAATTAAAACTTAATTTGTGATTGATACTTTAACTTGGTATATCTGGCAAGACACTGGACGATGTTTTCAAACATAGATTTTTATCACTTTCTTTTGCTATTGGTTATACAACGACGACACCGTTATTACCGAAATAAACCAAATATATCACAACAAAAACCACAAAGAAAGCTGCACATTGGTTATAAATAAATTCTCCGGTAAACCCATTGAGTAATTACTTACAGCAACTCAGCGCCGTGACTCGGAGTCGATTTGACGTCTTCCGCCGTGACGCGTAGTAAATTTGACGTGCTGCGCCGTGAAGCGGAGTCCATTCGACGTCTTGTAATGTATTTCGTTGCTTTGATATATTGTTCTTGCTACTCGTTTAAGCTTTGTAATATTAATATAAATGTAAGTGTAGGTATTCATTTAACTTCCATGATCAATCTCTAAGCATTAAATAGAATAAAAGATTGTTGAAAATAACCCTCAGAGCTATCGACTATTGCACTTTCCACTGTAAATAATGTATGTTGTTATGACATAATTTGACTTAGTTGTAAACTCTTTGGTGTCTTCTCTTCTCATCCTCGACATATTAACTTAAGGAAATATTCGATACCAGTTGTCGGATTATCCGAAACAGTGGACCACCATGGAAGCATCATGGAATTACGTAGATTGTTGAGGAAACAGGTTAAAAGCCAATACTTTAATAGGTTAGTTAATTTGATTGGCACCATTGTTTCCGAGTTGAATAAATCTGCGCTAATTTCATCGGCGGCGACTTCCCGAAGTATTCTGAATAATTCCAGCGCCAAGTCTTTAAAAATTCCACCGCATTCAGTAAAACGTGCGGAAACTTTTCAATTATTTCATAGGAACTTTAGTTTTACTTGTGAATAACGACTTACTCACTTTTGTTTCTAATTTTTACTAAATTAATGGTTATAGGAAATGTAAATCGTAGAAAGATCAAGTTAGTTTAAGTGGTCTCGGAAATCGGTTTCAACAAGTTTCTTACATTGTTTTTTTTTGGAAGTGACTTGTGCAGCGGGTGATAAGTGGGGAACTTATTTCCTTTAACTAAAAATAAAATAAAAATCAAATTATTGTGGCTAAGATAAAATCATTCAAATTATTCGAATTAATAATTGTTTCATTTTGTACCATTTACTTCAAGAGATTTCTTTATTTTCAACGTATTGACTTTCTAAATCAAATCAAATCAAATGTTTATTTGCAGAATACATATTAATTCTAGTCCATTTATTAAGTGTAATCTAATTTAAAATTTGGAAATATTTGTTTAAACAAAAAATATTTGGTGTTATTTCATTTATCAGCTGAAGCTGAAACGAGACCAGTTATAAAAGTAATAATTGACATTATTTTTACAAACTAAATCCAAACATTCTAATTAGGAAACTATATCAACTAGTCACCATTTCAGTTTTTACTATAGTCCTCCGCACCCTATTATCGCCCGCGCCCGCCCCGGCGCCCGCCCTAGGCCTCCCGCGAGCCTCCAGAAGAGTATTAATCATGCAGTTAACGAAAACGCGAGCTTGCGCGTGACAAATACAAATGATAACGCGCCACCTCACATACAGGGCTGTTTACTGACGTCACATGAATTATTCATACAAAATGTTAAAATCACGATGTATGAATCCTTCAACTGTTGCTACAAAGTAAATTGATTTTTTTCTCAGATAGATATTGTGAATTACAAACTACATACACTAGAAAAAATACCTCAGACGAGAGAACACAATTCCCAACAAAATAAAGTACTAACTCCGGCCCGAATCGATCCCATTAGCCATTGCATCACTGAAGCAGTTAATGTATTTGGTTACGGTTGGTGTTAGTATTGAATGCATAATGCATTCAATCAATCAATTCATTATTAAGAAGCAAAGAAAGTATTACATAATTAACGCAGTGTAAACTGTGTGCAGCAAGGTAATGCCTCGCAAACCACGTAAACATTTAAAATAGCTTACAAATGCCTTTGTATATATCATAAATAAAAACCTATGGCTTACCTTACAGACCAACATATCTCATTCGAAAGGTCATTGATTCGGCGCCGGCAGTTCGGTACCGGCTCTCTAGTGGGCACTGGGCTTTTATTTTAATTTCTTATTTTAAAAATCTAATCTGGACCGACCCGTAACAGTACGTTCCATAAGGAAGGCTCATCTCCAGTTCGACCTCTGAAGAGAGATTTATGTGAGCTTTTATTGTATCTCTCTTTGTTTGAACGCGCTTACCTCTGAAACTACTAGTCCGAATACAGATATTCTTTCACTGTATGATTATTTTTATTATTTATTGATTATTTATCTAGCAAGGTTATTATGGATTTTAGCACGGCGATATACGTAGTTCCAGTGGTAAAATCCCATAAAACACGGCCAGCGCGTTGCATGAAAAGCTGGGTTAGTATATACTATGTCTAGTATTTGGAACACAAGCTGAGAGCCACGGGGTAGATGCTGCTGTGTGGACTGGCCAGCAATATTTTAGTTAATTATTTAATTGTATTAAAATTAAGTGGTTACTCAAACACCCTGTAGCATGCTCTCATGCGTAATGTATTCTTCCATCGCCATTAGCAGACTCGAGCCATAACTCATTGACTAATTCTCTTTGTGAGCACTCGTCCTGACGCCAGCTTTTGTGCCCGTCTTTGTCCCGGGGAAATATGTTGTCTTTTATAAAAAATGTAGTAACAGAATGATCGGCTTATAAGCACTTGCTGAGTGCTAAGATAAATCATCATAAGTTATTTTCTTTTGTACTTTATTTTGCCGCCCTAGCTCTTTTTTTGAACCCCGACAAAAGTGGGTTGTAATTTATGAGTATTTTTTTGTGTTTCTGTATGGTATATCTGGCTGAAATTTAAAGGCGAGATCAATGTATTGCAGTTTTTTTTAGTTGGAAAGCCGCCAGTTCTGACACTGTCAAAGATATAGGGATGAAAAACCTAATATTTTTTCTAACTTTATGTGTTGTACTCAAGTAAACTCTAATAATATTGCATTTTTATAAAAACGAATTAAAAAAAAAACTAGACATAATAATCATCATCATCATCATCCTGCCCTTGTCCCTCACAACGTGGGGTCGGCACAACACGTGTTTTTATTCCATTTCCCTCTATCACCCGTCATCTTAACACTAACTCCTTTATTACACATATCTTCTTTAACTTCACAGACAATCCATCTTTTCTTTGGCGTACCTCCCACATATCCATTAACCTAATATAAATAAATATTTCCGGACAACCACACATCAACATTTAGCCCATTGGTAAGCTCTAAGCTTGTGTTACGGGTACTAGAAATCTGATATATGTACTTAATAAATAAGATACATATATTAAACACCAAGACCAAGGAGGAGGAGTGATTGCAGAACATACAAAATGCTTGGCCCCTCGGCGGAAATCATACCCGCTACCTCTTGCGCCGCAAACGGTACGCCCTCCGCGCCACTCAGACAGTCTAATAAAAACTGATAAAAAAATTATACCTACATAAAAATGTACTATTTTATATTATATAAATTACATAGTTTAAGGGTAAAGTAGCTTAATGGTGTTGCTACTTTATTTTATATACTTTACATATTTATGAAACTTAAAATATTTTAAAATTGACGCCAGCTAGCTAGACCAAATCACAATCAAAAAATTATACATTAACTTTCTTTTATGTGTTGCCACATGCAAGCCAGCAAGCATTAACGATTATTATATTGTCTTATATTTATATTTATAGAAATATGTATTTGTGTTCAACATTACATAGACAAAAAAGAAAAAAAATAGAATAATTGATTGATTTATTTAAGAAATAAAGATTTCGTTGAATCTTAGCGAAATTTAAAGGACGAATTTGTTCCATTATAAACCTTCTCTCTGCGCCCGGACTATTCAAATCAGGTGCAAAGTATTCCCCCGTTTAATGTTAACAATGCCTTAAATAATTTTCGTATTTACATTTTGCGTTCCGTTCTATTGACACAATTTAACGTTTACCTATTGGAATATTTTGCCAGCGAAATAAAAACGGTATGAAAATAAAAGATTTAAATTTTTGAGTGAATTGCGAGTACACATACATACTTCATAGGTACTTTAACAATTTCTTGCTTGAAATATGGTACATACAAGACATTTAAATACAGAGGTAGGTACATTAGTTCACATACTTAACCAAAAAACATAGGCATGCAAAAATTCGGTACAATAAGTAAATAAATAATAAAAATGTCAATTACGGTTATTTATTTATCAAACAATGTATATTATTGTTATATAGACACGATTGGAATTCAACCTTATAGTCCTTGACAATGTAAAACGGATAGATGTATAAAAGTACTCATTGGTTGACATTAGATAAACATTAATAACATCAATTTCAAAGTAATTTTATTCGTCCATTGCACTAAATATGCAATATACCATTACACCATTATATCTCTAACAATCTGTTTCAATCTGATCTATCAGACATAATGCATCTGAAAACCATTTGAATAGACTAATTGTACGCGCCGGCTTCACCGCTAATGCCTCGTTAAGGCCAATAAACAGTCGTAGTGCGCCGCTAATCGTTACAACCGTAAATTCGCTATAACGGCGCAGTGAACACGTATCGCATTGTCAGCAAATCTGCATCATGGTGCATTCGCCTCGGCTCGGTGGTAACTCTGTTTTAGTGGCACTTGTGTGATTTTGTTATGGAGCTCTCCAATACATAATCGAACATGGTTTTTTAAATTTTAGCCCTAAAAAGATACAATAGTTTTGAGACAATCTAAGTTATTACAAAGCCTAAGCTGATCTCATAACTATGTAGTTACTAGGTAGGTATAGGAATATTATATAAGTAGAAACTTTTTGAAATTAATGGAAATTGAAGAATTACTTTTTTTATGCCGGATAGTCCTTCATTTACCACAATCTCACCTGATGTAAAGTGACGATGTGGTCTAAGATGGGGCATGAAGACCTAGAAGGTAGATGGCTTCTCTGGGCCACATGCTCTCATACTCTAATTTTGAAGAGAAGCACCACAGAAACAATCTATATATCCTCCATTGTTCTTTTATATTAAAATTTGTAATGATTGAGAACATTCATACTTTTTGTTGTGTTTAATCAGCTTAAAATCTCCGATAACACTTATTATCTTTATCGGCAGTTTCGGTCCCAAACCAATCGACGCCGAAACATAACAGCACTTCGGTAAATAACAAAACTTATCTATTTGGCTCCAATTGTCTCCTTGTTTTTTACGATGTCGAGATAACATCTCAATGGGGACATTAATCAAATTGTGGTGGAAATAAGTACCCGCGGCCACGAACAAAACAAGGTCACAAGATAGAGCCTATTCAAATCATACTGAAATATATAATTTATTTCTCTATCTCTCTATCTCGAAATGGCTTTTTTTCAACAGAAATAACAACCTGTTAGTTTGATAATTTTATCGCCAGAATTGTTTAAACAAGTCCTGTGAAGCCTTAACTTAGTTGTCGCAGGTGGCAGTGCCCGTTATAATTAGTAGTCTTAAAATACAATGAACTCTCGAATAAACTTATTTGATGGACTTTTCGGTTGGTTGTATTCAAAGCGAAGAATATATTAGAATAATATGTATCTGTTTATGTAGAACGATAGAAGTGCTAATGGTAGCTGTCTCCTCGTCTATTAGTGATGATAATGTTTATGGGACGATTATGGTAGCTAGCGGCGCCAGCAGTATATCCCACTGTTTACAGCGCAGTGGCCGAAGCCGGCAAATCTGCCCTAAACGAGAGTCAGATATTACTGGCAGGCAGCTCGCGAGCGATCCACAAACAAACCGACGGCCGAAGGTGCCCGTTTGCGTCATTGCACTGACAGACGAATAAAATACTACCAATATTGTTCCAAATAGAACGAGCATCGTGCGAAGGCGAGGAAAGACACGGTAACGTCCGACCATCACTAATCAGCCTTTGTTTTACTACGTATCTTCTAAATTCTGATTCAATCCCGTTGAAAACCCCTGAGTAGTTGTTTCTGAATTTTTGTACTAATCTATTATTTAATTAATTAATGTAATTGGTATCTAACCGTGTTAATTTATAATAATAAATTAATATCTCTTTACACCGTCGTCTTTAGGGCTCTTAAGGGCTAAATGTGGTTGTTCCACCAATATATCTTATTCCACAAATATCTGCACTCACATAAATTTCACCAGTGACTTGACTAAAACAAAGCAAACTATAAACTTCTTGAAACGCTTTCAATCAGGCGATAAAAGCAGGGTGATCCGTCGCCAGTAAATCATGGTTTGGCTCGGTGATTGTTCTAGTCCGACAATCAATCGTGGGCGGGCGGACATCCGTCAACGTGTCGGCGCGGGCGGGCGGGCGGCTGTACTCCCCGCGAGGTCTGGGACACTCTGATACCACTCTCAATTGCCGATTGATATGAATATGCTGAAGGCACGGTCGCGGGACTGTGACGTGAAGCTAGGCCAATATATTTTCAACGTAAGTTATTCACTACGGCTTATAATTAAATCCCCTACGGCTTTTCTTTTCACAGGGATATCTGAAGTTTTTGTCTGAAAATATCCCTATTCATTATGGATTCATTAAGGCTTTGGAGGAGAGTTTTGAGGATTTCTGTTAAAGAAGTTTAAATATAGCTTCATGAATTTATTTATTATTTATTTTGGTAAATTATATGTATTAAGTGTATCAAGTAACAATTATTTTAATGTCGAGGTTTTAATCTAATAAAACCCAAGTATTAATCAAAAAAGGCGCTTTTACGAGGTTTTCTAAACAGTGGATGTTTAGGCGTTTCATACGTTTCAACGGAATGAATCGCCCAAGGGCTCTTTTTGAATGAGTTGTTTCGCATGACAATGATTGGAGAGTTGCAAATGTATATTTAAGGTAAGAAAGAATTCTTTATTTAAAAAAACATTTGACTGCTCCTTTGTTCCATGTTCTGTCACATGAGAAACCTAATTTTTTTTTAAATAGAGAATTCTTTCTTAGCCTAAATATACATTTGCAACTTTCTGCGATAAGCACATGGCACATAGCAGGGACAGAGGAGCAGCACTCGACTGGTAAGTGAGGATCCCTGTCCGAGGTGTTCCGCGTGCGAGGCGATAGTCTGCACTAGGCTCTGGTCTCGTTAGGCTCACAGTACTATCAATGTATGAATATTGTTTAAGATTAAGATTGTTTTAGTTCCGTGCGCATAATGCAGACCACGAAAGTTTGGAGATAAAAATATTTTTTATGTATTATAATGTGATTCAAGTTAATCTATATCCATGATTAAGAAATGTTATGATAAATGAACAAATAATTTTAACATAAGCTTGTTTTTATACCGTTAGAGAAAATTACTATAGAACATTGTTTGTTATCCGTATGCATATAATTTATTGTATTTGATTTCAACAGTACATGCCCCCAAATTGTAGAGACCGCTGAAAATCAACACTGTGTTTTTAAATATTATCATTATCACTGGGGAACTAATGGGGCTAGCGCCTTATTAATGTGAGATCAATCAATCAACCCTGACTTTGATCTACTCCAATTGGTTTATTTCTGTTAGGATGCTAATTGTAGAACTCACAATAGTTACGATAAGAACGGCTTTGCCTCAATATGCCATCATAGTTTATGATGATTGTTACAGTATTCTATTGGTGTTGCATCAAATAAACGTCAAGGTTTAAACCCACGACCTTCGGAATGAAAGTTGAGTGAGCTCCCACTTAGCCAACACGGCTTCCATTATAAACTACCCTGGATTAGACAAGGTTTAGTTTTGCAGGAAAAAGATGAATTTTCTCACATTATTTCCCTGCACGAAATATACAATCTAGATTTTGAATGATGTAGAAACCTTATCCACTGTGACGACCTCTGTGGCTCGGTGGGCGAACGTCCGCCTGAGGCGCAGGAGGTTGCGGGTTCGATTCCCGCTGGGGGACCAGATTTTGTACGATTTACAATTTCTGGTTTCGGGTCTGGGTGTTTTCTATGTATCATATGTATGTATTTACAAAAAAATAATGTATCTATGTAGTATATCAGTCACCCCATAGTACAAGCTCTGCTTAGTTTCGGGTTAGGTGATGCTGTGTGAATAGTCCGGAAATATTTATTATTTTATATGTCTAGAATTAATAACCGTCTGAAATTGATCGAGCAGTCTTTTCACTAAAGCAAGTTAAAAAAACCTTCATCTACAATGTGTTCATGACAGTTTTATTAATAACAACATTCAAGGAAATATTGCACGAAATAAGAGCCTATTTAAGTTATAGTTTTGCTGCGTATGTTGGATTTTCTCAACCTAGTTGCGGGTACACGTGGCAATACATCTACTAATAAAATATGCTTATTTTAAGAAATGATGAATAGAATCCGAGTTGTGTCCGTCATTCCGGATCAAGGGGCCTCGCGACCCTCGTCACTTTCAATACACATTGAAAAAGGCTCAGTTTGTTTTAATTTCCGTTTGATAATTACAAAACTTTTAATTTTGTTAGATATACTTTGTAGATATAATACAGTTTTTATCTTCGTCCACTTTGCAAAACTTTTAGTTTATTAACGTTACATAGATTGTTTGGATACCTATAAGGATTTACAAGACATCTATGTATTTTTAGAGAGTATTTTAAGTATTCAAGCTATGCGTCAATTTTTTTAATGCTAGATAAGCCTTCATTGGACCACAATCTCAACTGATGTAAAGTGACGATGTGGTCTTCTTACGGACGTGAACAGACAAACCATAACATAATGTTAATACTGCAAAAATATTTATGTATTTAAGAAGGTAGGTAGGCACCCATGTAACATCCAAACAATAGAAGAACAATAAAACCCCACCAAATTATCATTATTCCTTTGAAAGGCAATAACAACGAACAAAAATACATATTTTACGAACATTTACTCAATTTTCTCGTCTCCATAAAATTCATGATAACAAGTGAAGTCCTGCAATGTATATTGGAACACAGATGGAATTTCGGCAAAGTCTCGCCGAAGATACAATTGAATATTGTCATCATGTAAACGGAGTATTGTGTTTATACAATAACAGAATAACGGATTGGCAAATAAGTCGGTCTTCGTGTGATGGTTTCTTTTTTGTTATCTTTACCAATTTCTATGATTCAGTAAATGAACCAAAACAAACATAACCTATATTTGATGTATAAAGTTCTAAAAAAATAATCACTTATATCAGGTATTGTGTTGCATGTCACATCTAAATATTTTGTGAATATGTCTACTACGCCTACGATGCAAAATACCTAATATTGTAGTCTAAATTGACAATTAAAAAAAATCCCCGATTTCAGAACGCTTACAGGGTTAAAGCTCGCCTTTGTACAATACCATTTTAACTAAGCCTTAATGTATCCTTTTTGTGTACAAAAAAAAATTTATGAATTTATTTATGAAAAAAAAACATGATGTTAATGTGTTGTACCAGGAAATGACATAACCTACTTTTTACAGCTAAACAGCTTATTTTATTTTTTCTTGAGGAACACGAAAAGTGTTTGTGTGCCGCTTTTTGTACTCTATGGTTCACCATAGAGTACAAAAAGCGGCAAAGTGTGTACCAAAATTCTACTATTGAGTTGATCTCAGATTCTAAGAGTAGATATATAAGAAGACCCAAAATAAATTTAAAAATCCGATTATAAAAAATCTGGCCTTGAAGTTCCATAACATCTAATTTTAAAGTCACAACGACTTCTGAAAATTCAAAAGATTCCCTCCGCCAATGAAAAGTTTGAAGGAGTTCTGTGATAGCAAGTTCTGTGATGAGATTAGGCTATTTCCACGTCTGCGAGGCGCGGGGCGGGGGCGGGGGCGGGGGCGAGCGCGGGGGTGGGGGGAGTCTAGACAGGTTTTTAGGAAGGCTAGCTTTGTTTACCGCCGAGGGCAGGTGCAAGGGGAAATGGCTATTTTACATACAATCTAAACGCGTATTGCTTGTTAATGCATGTCTTCATGTTATTAACACCATGGTATTGTGATGTTAGTAGCTGCAGGCTTAGTGGGAGCACAGTCGTCTCTCATTCCAATGGTTGTGAGTTCCATTTATTTACATTATATTAATTTACTTGACAAATTTATGTGCGCTTTTGGGGTGAAGTGTTTTGAGAACTTGGATATCATATCAACCATTTTACTGGAACGAAATATTGGTGCTCATTCTTTGTAAGTAGCCCACAGATAGGTGAAAAAAGTAATATTATTAATGGCGTTTTGCATAAAAAAAACAATTGTAAAGTAGCATCAAATTAACTAGGCTAAATTATTCGGAAAAAAACGGTCAGGTTTCAATTTGTGACTTCGTTATAATGGATGGAGATGGGAGAATTCGAATATTTTATAAGGAAAAATAGATAATAACGAATATTTCTTGTAACTAGTAATAAAAATCAAACACGCTAATATTTGTAATGGAAACGCACATTTATTACCAGATACGTGCGTCGATCACTCAAGCAACACAGATAGGCGACGTGTGTACCCCGTGATCGTGTCGTAGTCGTGAGGGTCACGGCATCGGCACTGATAATTGCCCTGGCCCAGTAAACATCGTAAATTCCCGACCCTCATTCGAACACAATATCCTAAAGGGCTCGATGATATTTGGGCGACCTTTCCTCGTCACGTGTCGGTAAGTACACAACAGTGCAGGATGGCCCCATAGCCCTGTATAGGCCTATCCTTTCAGGAATAATACTGGTTTTCTGGCGGAAGTAATCAGAGCTATTAGGGAGGTGTGCCGCGACAGATTAGATCTTAATAACTGAGTACATGTAGCGTTATTGGCACTGCGGGATGCGATATAACCCGGCCAGGCTAAGTTAGGATCTCGGCATATACTACTGAAGATGTCAGGTTGGGTTTTAGCAGATATATGATAAGCACAGATGCACATGATTTAAGCTTCGGCGAAACCTACGCGACCAGAGCGAGTACGAAGCGGGAGCGTCTGCCGCGCGGCGAAAGCTACCTATGCTTTATTATGGCACACCTACGCACCAAAAAGCGATAAGATTTCTTAATTATTTTAAAGGAACTCACTTAAACTGATAACACATTACCACTTCCTTGCGTCGCTCGGTAAAGAACCCTGCTAAATAAGTGTGTCAAATTCGAATTATACTGGACCACCGTTTAAGATTTCAAATAAAAATATCAAAATCAATTATCAGCAAAAGCTTAAAATGAAGTAAACGTCACAAACATTAAAGAAAAAAAAATGCGCTGAAATTGAAACCTCTTTTTCTACTTAAAAGCAACAGCTTGCGTGGTCCGGAGCCGGCGCGCGCTAAAAGCCTTCGCGACCACTTCCGCCGGACGCGTCCTGTTGACGTTTTCGCTTACGCTAATTTTGCACCCTAAGGGTGCTTTCAATTTGAGCGTTTCGTGTCGGACCACAGCGGTATCGAAGAGATGCCTAATTCGTACGGTCGATTGTAATTGATACATAGTCACGGGGCGGCAACAGTGCGGCGAACGCGTGCAACCTTTCCTGTAGCCCTTCCACGAGTTGGACTACTGTTGGAGATTACAACATGTTGTAATTCCTTGTTAAAAATCTGTAAAAAAAATGTCAAATGCATGTGATAACCACATAAATAATTAAAACCTAACTCGCTAAATGCTTTGATCAATAATTGTTAATATTCTATTTAATTTAAAATGTTTCTATGAAACAGTTTAGATCTTTTGCAAATTACTTCGACAAGCGCATCAAGAACAGCAGTATCGCGGCTTCCAATACCCAAATCTCCAACAGTCGTAAGTGGCAACTCGTGCTAGGGCTACAGTTGACGTGCATTAGCATATGGTATAATAACAATCAACCATGCGTGCGTCGTACCTCAAACGCACAGCCTCGGCGCCGCGCCGTCCCGCAACGCATAAATTGAAAGCACTGCAATTGGAGAAAGCTCGAGTCAGCGTCCGCGGCGCAATCACACGTTTCACTTGACTCACTCATGTTCTTACGAGCACATTAACCTCGCTGAGTTATGCGCACTCACTTTCATTGCTTCGTGTAGCAATTAGCTAATTCAATTGGGAAAGCTCCTTGGCTTGATCCCGTTACGAAAACAATCGCTTTTAACAATCGGGTTTATTCGATTTTATACGTTCTTTGAGAGATTACGTTTGAAAACATTGGTATTGCATTCATTTTCATATTTTAAGATTGATGCCTCGACCTCTATATTGACAGAGTTTTTTAAATACAAACACTACAAACTATAAGGTTCGGTGGACGGCGCTCTTCTAAATCTCGATTTATTCTGTATAGTAGGTACACGTTACAAATGATATAAGCATTATATTAGTTGAGATACATCGTATAGGTGTAGAGGCATACATCACAAAACCATCTAATTTAGAGAAGAATAAAAGATGAGTAGATATTCAGTGAATTTAATATTAATACAAATAATGTCACGGTTTGTATTAAGTAATTAATTTCGCCCTGGCACTTATCTCCATAATCTGGTGTTAAAAATATGTTTTCCCCGTTCATCCCTTCCGAAAACAGCTTCATTTATCATCCCTTTCACTGAAATAACTCACTTATAAAATCGGCATTAAATAAGCCTGAAGGATTGCGTTTATTATAATTAATTTTACTTTTCGAGATCAATTTTCCTTAGGGGTAAAATTTTTGTTCTATTTTTAGCGAGTGGACTTTTAGAATATTACTAATCGCAGTACCGTTGTGAAATAACCTGTTTAAGTGTCAAAGCTATATTCAATATCATCAGCATTTTAAAGGATCTTCGAAGGCCTTTCATAAAGAAACTTTTGTATGTTGTTCGTAAAAAGCGGCTAAATAGAAGCCAAACAAAGTTGCAACTCATTAATTCGTGTAAGATGGATCGGGTGATTGAAGTCGCTCGACAAATAGCTTTCAATTGTCAGTCTGAGAGGCTTCAGCCATTCAAATCTCTTGGAGGCTTTCACAATCCGATAATGTTTAATTTCGAAGATTTTCTGTCGTGTGAGATCCTTCAGCTGGCTGGCTTGACTTCATTTTGACATTTGACAAATTCATAAAGAGGATTCTTAAAGGGCTTACTCGTAAGTCTAAGTAAATAGTTAGCATACAACGCCTATTAATTGTATATTAGTGGACTACTTGTATGTACCGCGGAAAAAACCTCTCCGCAGGTAATTTTTTTTTATTTTTATATTTGTTAAGCCTTCATTTGACCACAATCTCCTGTTGTAAAGTGACGATGTGGTCTAAGTTGGGGCATGAATACGTAAAAGGTAGTTCCATCCATTATAATGAGGGTTGCAGCGCAAGGCGCTACTATTTTATGCTTATTGCCATAGAGAAGAGAAGCTATTTTCAAACACATCACAATATTGCTAGACTTCACATCCACTTCACACTATTGTCCTTTTACTTGTGTAAGTCAGACAGTCCTCGGATCTCAACGTCGGTGCTTTGTCCGCCGGCGCTCGCCGATATCACGGTAATATATTATCTTAACAGTATTCCATCTCAGTCGACTATCGGATTTATATGCCTACAACCGCGCGGTACGTAAATAGATAGATAACTCTTTATTGTACACCACACATAAAATACAAACAGTAAATAATAACAAAACAATCATCATCATCACCCTATTAACGTTCCCACTGCTGGGACACAGGGACTTCTCTCTTGACGAGAGAGATTAGGCCTTAATTCACCACGCTGGCCAAGTGCGGCTTGGTGAATGTCACATGCCCTTCAAACTCTTTTAAAATTCTCAGATCATGCCGGTTTCCTCACGATGTTTGCCTTCACCGTTAAAGCACGTGTTTAAAGCGCACATAAATTTCTCTAATGGAAAGGATGTGTGAAATAAATATGAAGTATTTTTGTTATACGTAGGTAGGACCGTTTATATGAAGTTGGAATACTGCTAGATAGTATTGCCGTGCCGATATTGCCGTTGTAATTAAAGTAAGGAGCTTACCTGTCAACGTAGCTGATTGTTCTCTTGTAACGATGAAAAATATATTTTACAATTTCAAATCATTTAAAATTATACCTACTTATTGCTTGATTTAGTAAACCCGTAACCCAAGCTCAGTTATTCTGGTGAATTTAGATTCAATTCTTGCTGGGGATTGTTGAGTATACTGAGTGCAGAGTTCAGCAGAACTACATGTCTTGCCAAACGTAGGTACTTGAGACCCGTCTCCACCTTTCTCAAAAGAAAGGCCTATGTGCTGTATTGAACCTATAAGACTTCTTTGACTTTGACTTTTCTGCGGCCACACACTTTATGTTATCTTCAATGAACTAAATACATTGCTGATAATATTATAATTAATAATATAAATACAATTGACCCGCATACTCCCAAGTCGCGTTTCTTAAACAGTTATTTACCCCGGTTTAACCAGGTTTTTAATTAAATTATATTAGTTTTGTTTTTGTAATCCGAGCTTCAGTCCAAGACTTGCATGGCCACTGCATCAGGCTAAGTTACGAGTTTTCATTAAGTTTTGCACCGTGAAAACATACAAGTAAAGTTTTAACAAAAATCAACTGACTTTTAGTATCAATAAAGAAGATAAATCAGGTATTACTACACGTATACTTTTCAGCAACAGATTTGATTTGAAAAAAAAAAAAAAATACTGGTACAGTCATCAGCAAAAGATATTGATGAAGTAGGGTCCCAAAATAATTTATACAATAAATTAAGTCAAAAGTTACTGACTACTGAACTTTATTAAAAGTAAAGGAACAAATAACGTTATATAAATAAGTGATCACAATTATTTTGAAACTTGGGTTATGATCATCTGTTAAATTATTAATATTTGTATCCTGAGACTAACATTTTGTTCCCCATTTGTCTCGGTTTTTGAGACATTACTAAATGACGTTGGCAAGCTGTGTTGGCTAAGTGAGAAAAAATTGATTTTCATTCCGAATGTTCAAACCCCGCCGCGAACCTCTGGATTTTTTACGAAAAATCGAAGTGCGCCTTAAAAACGTGCTAACGGTAAATGCAAAAACATCGTGAGAAAACGGGCATGTTCTCAAAACTTTGAAAAGTTTAAAGATCATGTGGAATTCAATTCGGCAACCCGCATTTGGCCAGCGTGGTGAATTAAGGCCTAATATCTCTTGTCAAGTCCCTGTCTCCAAGCAGCAACACGTGCTGTGTAAAAAATTATCTGGATTGTTTTTCTAGAAAATGTACGTGCGCTTTATACACTTTCTAGTTAATAAATAAATAAAGGCCGTATGCACACTGCCGATAATAACAAACAACTGAAAATCTCTGCGGCTACGGCTGAGATGATAATGATGAGTGACGACCTGTCCAGGCTCATGGGAATGCCATCGCTTAATGCAAATAACTCGGAAATAAATTGGAATCCAATTGGATGTGGTTGGATTAATTTGCATCAATCGGCTACGCACGAATATAACGTAAATTCTACATTAAAGCTTTAAATTACAACAAACCCTTTTTTTGGGTTCCGTACCCGATGGGTAAAACGGGACCCTGTTACTGAGACTGTCGTCTGTCTGTCACCAGGCTGTATCTCAGGAACCGTGATAGATAGAGAGTTGAAATTGTATGACATAATGACAACAAATACTAAAAATATATAATAAATAAATATATTAGGGACTCCCATAACAAAAACGTGATTTTTGCATATTTAAGCAACGTTGCGCCAGGTACCTGAATGGGTAACCACTCTCACGGCACAATTTTGCACTTTTAAACATTTTAATTTACTTTTATTAATGTGTTTTATTATTGAAAACTATATATTTACTGCATACGGAACACAAGGGTTAACAACCCGATTTCAATGCCTTAATTTCCTTAAAAGTAAAACACCATAATATTTTATAATGTACACGCGATGCGTTTTCATTAAATTACAAAATAAGTACATATAATATTACAACGAAGTTGGACATGAAAATACTGGGAATGTTGATCAACAGAGCGCGGCGGGGCGGAGGCGCGAGGCGGGAGGCTTTCCCACTAATGAGCCACGTGTCGCGGGCTCAGATAACAGCCAGTAATTTAGCTCCCGTAAGTGTTTTCTCTCTTTCTAATTATTGTTGTCGCGATTAGAATTCATGTGGCGAGCCCAGCGCGGCCAGGGGGGGAATTCTAAGGTGCGTTTGATACTATGCAACGACAATGTCTATCGTAAATATTTTATCAATATGAATCACATTTAAATATTTTTTATTTATAGATTTTTTAACTTAACTTAATTATTTTTTTATGTCAAGACAACGTTATTAGTATGAGAACCAGCTGCAGGATGTATGCGGCCATAGCGTACATGGTACAAAGCAAATTTATCGCATACTTAAGTTCAGGAGAATTATACATCACAGTCTAAATGGGTCACAATTAGTAGCAATTGTATTCATTAAAATTTTGATTTTTGTTATTATAAAATCACTTGTTCCTGCCTGCCTAATCCTGCAGCCGGGTCTAAGACTATATTTCATAAATAAATAAATTATTTATTGTACACAAAAAGGATACATAATACGATAAGGTTTATTAAAAATGGTCATGTACAAAGGCGAGCTTAACCCTATAAGAATTTTCTTACAGCAAACCTGTGGTTACAGCAAACAAATAAGAGTAGGTAGAGATGCAGTGTACATACAAGTTAGAAATAGAGATTAAAATAGAAAAAAGGCTTAAATTACAAAAACGGTTTTTAAGAACAAAATATATTTATTCTAAATCTATAATTATATTTATATTTAAACACTAAAATTAATACCTATAACTATAAATATTTATGTTAAAATATACATATTATAAATAATACATACACATAATATATCATTATTATATACATAACCTAGAATATTTTCTATATAGATAAATACCTAACTTAAAAATCATACTTAGTGTTTTCAGAGAGATAACGATCCTTTACTTTTGCTTTATATTTCCTTTACTACATTTTTTTTTACATCTAGGTACCTACTTTCAAACATAGTGCATTTCCGGTGGCGGCTACATACGACGCGGCAGTCAACATTTATGTATTATTTGATTTTATAATTTTGATTTTATCAGAGTAAATATTTTTTTTTACAAATTTGGTCGTAACGGTGGCAACAATATAAATTTAAGTTAATACTTTCTTCAGATTCCTAAAATAACCCGTTGATGCTCAAATATCCTTGATTATATTATGTATATCATCGGTCGCCTACACTGCAAGGCGACACGGCCGTGACAGATGATAACCATGATACGGATACTATGATTTTTAGTATATCCTACTACTATTATAAAGGCGAAAGTTTGTATGTATGGATGTTTGTTACTCTTTCACGTAAAAACTACTGAATGGATTTGAATGAAACTTTACCACAATATAGCTTATACATCAGAATAACATATAGGCTACTTTTTACCGCGGTAAAATATCAGTTTTCGCGGGAAAATCAATTATTGCGAGTGAAGCCCGATTTAGATTAAATTTGGCACGAACCAGCTGCTTTCCCAGTAAATTACAAAGCTGCTTTTTACCGCGACAAAATCCCTTATTACGCGGTTAAAGCAAGTAATAATATAAACTTAAGATGAATCCTATACTATTATAAATGTGAATGTTAGTTTGTTTGTGACGCTTTCACGCGAAAACTACTCAACCGATCATCGTGAAACTTTGTACACATATTCTTGGAGGTATTAGAAGTAACATAGGATACTTTTTATCCCGGGAAAATATGTAATCCCGCGGGACAATTCATTTAAACGCGGGTAACACCGCGGGGCACTACTAGTATAATATAATGAAAAAGAGTTGTGTTTGATCTGAGGTTATTTCATTTCATATCAATACATGGTCCAAAGATGATCACTTCCGGATACCATGCAACAAAAAAAAGAAAAAGACAACTCGAATATGGACGACATTAATGTTCAATTTTTAAATTAATCCAAAAGTACAGAATATTTATATTTATTTATTGTTATTTGTTTCGGAAGGAAGAATATCGATTTTGTTATCAGTTTTTCAAATTTTGAAAACCATTGAATACTTTTCCTTCATCATATACAAGATGTATCAAAATTGGTATATAAAGTATAGTATATAGTATATAATATATATACCTATTTGATTTTGATAGTAACAAACAATTTTTTTGACTGCCTCAGTGGCGCGGTGGGCGGAGGTCCGCTTGCGGTGCAAGAGGTAGCGGGTTCGATTCCCGCCGAGGGGTCAAGTGTTTGTATGTTCTGCAAGCACTTTCTCCTTGGTCTGGGTGTTTAGTATGTATAATAAAAAATATCTATCTATGTATGTATATTATATTAAGTATATCAGATGTCTAGTACCCGTAACACAAGCTTATAGCTTAACACGGGGCTAGATGTTGTTGTGTGCATTGTTCGTCAATATTTATTTATTTATTTTTTTTTTTAATCATGTAGATTTTTTTATGAAAACGCCTCATGTTGTTATGCATTGAATACCATGATAACATCAATCATCATAATTATTAAAAAGCGGATATTGGGTATGTAGGCAGCGAACATAATTATATGAACTTGACAACGTTTTACAACGATTTCGATAACTGAGATGACTCAATGAGAGAATGTATATTTATGGCATGGGATGACGATGATAGTTGATTAAGGACAAAAATCAAGCTGACAAATAGCTTGTCATCCCCGAAAACGTAGATAGGTATTTTAGGTTTAGAACATAAATAAATACTAACATTATTAAGCTGAAGAGTTTGGTTGTTTGAACGCGCTCATCTCAGGTACCTGCTACTGGTTCGATCGGAAGATATTTACCGCGGAAAAATATGCTGTTACCGCGGGAAATCTATTAAACACGGGCAAGGCCGTGGCGTAAAAAGCTTGTTATATACACAAAAGCACACTTTCGGCATATTTGGGTTCTTCAATTTGTGAAAAATCTGTCTTCTTCTATTGCGTCCGGCGACAGCCAATGTTCGTATGTTTTTGAAGACATTGTTGATTCAATGAGGTTTTAACAATAAAATAATGGGAGCCGAGTTATCAAAAATAAAGAAATAAAACACATATATTATTCGTATAATTAATAATTAACACTAAAAAACTACATAAACATAAATAAAATGTGAAATGGACATTAGGATCTGACTATTTTTAAATACGCTACCTGTCTATTTGCTTATCACCTGTCACTGCTGTCATCTAGTTGACAAACTCGTACTTACCTGCAAAAAAAAATAATACATAAGAAAAATATTCTATGTTTGTTAGAATTTGGCATATTAAGTCTGAATTGATATATGAAGGCAAATATTAATATATATAAATCTCGTGTCACAATGTTTGTCCTCAATGGACTCCTAAACCACTTAACCGATTATAATAAAATTCGCACGCCATGTGCAGTTCTATCCAACTTGAGAGATAGGATAGTTTAAATCTCAAATTATAGTCGCAATTTTAATTTATTGCTAATTATTTGTCTGTTATTATCTACAGGTTAACAAAAGTGTAAAATAAATGTTTTTTCTTGATAAGCTATTCATATGTGGTGATAATATACTCTTTGAGCTATTGTCTATGTCTCGAAAGTTCAATAATCATTTTATAGGTTGTCTATGATTTTTCTTGATAAGCTATTCATACGTGGTGGTTATATACTCTTTGAGCTATTGTCTATGTCTCGAAAATTCAATATTCAACATTAGTTTTCAATCATTTTTTTCTGACATGAGTTTGAAGTACTTAATTATTATTTTCTTTATTTTTATTATCATTGTTTTACGTTCATCAAAGCCTAAATTAGTTCAGCTAAAAAGTAACACGACATTCATTGACTGTTATTATTATCATTGTTTCAATTTTCGTCTTTGTTCGTAAATAATTTCATTGTACTAAAGGGTTATAGTAGTAGAAAGTCAAATAAGGAGATCACCATATTTTTTTACAAATACCATCTGTGTGAAAAAGCATAGTGGACTTCGTGACTGATGTGCTCTTAACGTTCCTCTTAGATTGTTTACTATAATGTAATATAACAAAAACTTTAGCCACAGCAACGTGTGGCCGGGTCAGCTAGTAAGATTTATATTTGTCTGTAAGGTATATGTTTATATATGGGCCTGAGATGCCCGAAATAAATAACTTATTATTATTATATATCGCAGGAGTTGAGAATAGGTTCTCTGTTGAAGCAGCGGCGCAGTGCCCCGCGGCGCTCCCTGCCATAATTCAGTTAATAGCGTCAATGTGGCCGCCGCACCGCCGCCCTAATTACTGACACATTTAGCGAAATTCATAACACATTTTATGTAATTGTTGTTTTTTGCCATAGGTTTACGGATTAATTCATCTAAGTGGTGGTGGACTGGGCATGCCATAGGGATAACACATACGTTTTAGTTCTAGAAACACATTCGGACAATAGTTATATTTATAAGTGAGCTTTTTCACTTCGATCCAAATAAAGCTCTTAGATCCAGATAAAACAACTAGTGATGTTGTGAAGTTACTTACGGCCGGCGTCTGTCACGCCGTTGTTTAACGCCGCCTTGCACTTTACACGGAAACACTGAAAACCCTCGCTGTAGCCTGCTTCCTCAGCACCCACAGCACGTGCTGAGTGGCAACCTATTTAGGTCCGAATAATGTTACACATGCATACCTAGAATGGTTTAAATAAATAAACTTAAATTAATATTATAGTAACTCTGTACTGTATTTGTATTTTTTGACGTAAATAATTTTCTATCCTTTTGCTATTATTTTCTATTTCTATAAGTTCTTTTTCGGTGAATGGCGTTCAGGAAATCGTTGTAAATAGCCAATGTCCGTAAATCTAGGAGGACTACATTTTAAACCCACTTCAAAACTTGTTCATTGAAATGTTAAAAATTTGATTGCGCAGTTTTGAGGATGCAATTGTATCGGATTTGATGTGAGGGGGAGTTAATATGAGCTAAGCTACCACCTAGTTAGCTTAAGGTAGTTACGGAAACACAATATTGAGAGACAACTCTTGTGGTTATGAAATTTAAGAGTTTCCCGATACTTCCACGTTTTATACGCCATGATAGTAATAAAACTGAAGTTCCGGTAAGTCGGATAACAGTTTTATTGGCCAACAGCGTCTTATAAGAACTAGTTAATATTAAAACATGTAGGTACGAGTCTGAAGGTTATTAATAATAGTGGGATAATATAATTAGTATTTCCGGACAATCCACACAACAACATCTAGCCCTGTCGTAAGCTCTAAGCTTGTAATACGGGTACTAGACATCTGATATACTTAATAAAATAGACATAAATATGTAGATATATATTTTATTATACATATTATAATAGTAAAATGCTTGAGTGAGTTTTATCATTTAACCGTATATTCCACGTCTTTATTCTGCTTTTATTTAACTGTAGAATGGGGGAGGTTGGGGAGAAAAGTGGTGAAGATGTAAAGGCTAGGTCATAAGGTTGCATGAGGCAGTATGCATGCAGGCGCAATGAGCCCGCTCGCCGCGCGCCGCGCCCGCGCGCCGCGCCCGCCTAGAATTACCTTCTATGCTGCGTTACTTTCCAGCGAGTAGGGCTGACACCTAGCCTTTTGAAATCTTTTAAAAAACCTGTGTTATTCTATTCGCCTCTCAACACAGTATAAAACACGTCTGTAAAGCTAGAAAGGTCAAGTCAGCAGAATCGCTAGTATTATATATCAAAATTTTGTGTTCATTTAGTGCTAATTAAGTGCTGATAACAGATATTTGGTGATAGGTGGACCAAAAATGAGAATGCTGCTAGCTTTACATTAAGATAGCAGTGTACCGTTCCTGTTTTTTTCAGTAGTAAATATTACATTGATTTGAACCAAATACGCCAAGATAACTTCACTAAGTTTAAGTAAGAATTTAAGAATTATCTCTTTATGGCTTCAACAAAGTTGTCGAATTACCATAATTGGGTTCGTATTTGATAAGATGCGAATTGGGAGCGCACGCGTAACCGGCTTATGTAGATAAATGTAGCATTACGTAACCGGTTTATATTATATATAGAAAGCATTACGAGTAATATACCCTTGAGAATGTGTTTGAGTTCAACATGGGAATGGTTTTAATGCTAAAATGTGACATTAAAAGTCAGACACGAAACGGAAACGAAAATCAGACAGACGCAGACTTTTTTAGAATAAGTGAATGAGCAGGCTATGAAACAAATATAAGCCGTCAACGCTATGAACTGACATGATATAATAAATATGATTATGGAAATCGCAATGTTGTGTCAAAACTCAGGCACTGCCTGTCCTTTATTTATAAAGGATTAACCCATTTCAATGATAAAAAAATAAATATTGCCGGTCAATCCACACAACAGCATCTAGCCCCGTGGTAAACTCTAAGCTTGTGTTGTGGTACTAGACATCAGATATACCTACATAATGTAATAGACATACTTCCATAGATATTTTTTATTATACATGTTAAACACTCAGACCAAGGAGAAAGTGCTTGCAGAACTAACAAACACTTGATCCCGGACGCGAACCCGCTACCCCTTGCGCCACAATGAAACACATTTATCCACTTCAAATAAAACAATAGTACCACAAGTTTCAAACCTTAAGTGCCACCTACACGCAGATAGAGGAGAAAATTAGAACATCCCTTTTATCAAAGGTTAAAAATTACTTTGCATCCTCGCGTTCTACAGAAAAGGCACTTTAACGGCTTTACCAGTTCGTTAGTTTTGAGGCGGGTCGTCCGGCGCCCGCGGCAGCCCTGCCGGCGCCGGCGTGTGGTCGCGGCCACTCTGCAGCTGAGACATTATTGCAGCAGCACGCAGCACTCTCGCACTCGAGCCGCACTTGCGCTGCATTCTACTAAAGCTAATACGAGTACACGCTCAGGTACAGGCAACAGCAAAATTAACTTAATAAATAAATATTCCCGGGCAATAAACACAACAACATCTAGCCCGTTGTAAGCTCTCTGCCTGTGTTTCGGGTTCTAGAAATCTGATTTGTTTATTTAATAGACAAACATATATAGATATTAAACACACAGACCAAATCAAAAGTGCTTGCAGAACATACACTTGAACACCGAGACACTAAGGTAGTACATTAAATTAAGTCTAAAGTTAAGGACTAATAAAACAACAAATTCATAGGTAAGTGGTCACACATTTAATTCGATCCTCGGTGTTAATATTATCATTAACTTTTGACCAATTAACTTCTTTTGAATTTAAACTTTGGTACCTATAACTATTACATATGGCACGTCACACTAAAAGATGTTATTTTTTGATCACGTATTTTCTCCGTTGACTGTACCTATTACATAGCTGGTAACAAAGTTGTACAATGTACGTTACTAGGTTATCTCGGTGGCTCGTTGTCTTTGTTTGGGAAAGCTCAGTAATTTGCATGAATATGTTGTTTTTAGATTAAGATCAACTATTCTACATCGCGTGTTTGTGCCTAACTGCTGTAAGGCATGTTATGGAAAAATCAAATTTGGTGTTTTCGCCTCGTCAAAACTGCAATAGTCGTCGATAACGTTGCAACATGAGAAAATACTTGTTATTAAGGTATAACATGACAAAGTATAATTATATTAAGGTATAGGTAATGATAATCTGCTGGCCACATATTATGAAATATGTAGTAACAAACTAGCAAGTTTAATTGCAAAGATTAAACTCATGGCATAACTTATGTCTATGTGTATCTTGGGAAGACAGATTGTTTAATCCGCCGTTTTACAGTACGGCTAGCCATTTTGAAAAACAGGGCCGTTTAGCAGCGGTTCAACGATTAGCTGGATCGCGCTTTATTTACCGATTCGTGTTGCGTTGACTCGCTAATGTCATCGTGAATACGATGACGCAGGTTTACACGATGTTCTTGTCTACATCAGCGGCCAAAGATTTGGGTGGCGTTGCGCGCTACAAGATTCTGAAGTGACGTTAGTGAAGCCATGCCCACTGCCCACGCCTAACATCGTCCTTGCCCGATATTCTTTATCGAAAGAAAGTTGAAAAGTCAAAAACTTCTTTCGATAAAGAAAAGTCCTAAATCGGCCACACGCATCGAATATTAACAGTACTAATAAAACCGCACGACCACTTTACAAACACTTACATCCTTTCATACTATAAATCCTAGACTTCATTAATCTGTACCAAATTTCATATAAATCACGTTTTGAGCCTGTTAAGCCAGACAGGCACTTGACGTTATGATACAGTTGATGTTAATCGTTATGTAAATTTAAATTACCTTGTATATTAACGCCCTCTGCTATAAATTTGGATAAGGAGATGCGTAGCCATTTAGCGCGCAGGAACGGATTGCCATTTCGTTTGCCAATTAATGCCTACCTACTGGCGAAATCACCGGTTTATGTCGTGATGGCGCGGCAAGATATCGGACAACTTAAAAACCGTAAAATCTTAAAATAACTTAAAGTGAATCGCTAAGTATCGATGTCAATAGTTTTTACATAACACTAATTATATAGTCATCATTTGGACTGTCTGACGTGCACTGATGAAATCAAATATCGTTTGAGCGAAATGGCTACGTATCTCCTTATTCTAGCTTAAGTCAGGCAGAGAAAGTCCGAACATAGTCCTTTCCATAGGTCGCTCGCTACTGCAGGTAACTGTTTTTTAACTCCTGACTTCACTTTATAAAGGGGCGTCTGTATGTGGCATCATAGCTCCCGAACAGATAAAGCGAAGCGCAAGTGTTCTTGGATATGTTTGATGAAAATCGGTTGACGCGTTTAGACGCGTAGAGAAGAAAAACCGAAATTCTACAAAAACACTCAAGGGTCTCAAAAGAAAGCGCATCACGTGTACAGTATGCATCGCTTACTGGTGCATCGCATACAAACTACTACTACAAGGGCGTTACCCGTTAGGGACACATACTGTACATTTCAAAATAGTTTTTATGTCGTGACTTGTCTTTGTCTTTTTGTTCTACGACAAGTTAAACCGCATATCTAAAGATATATTCATGCCCAGTGCTGTGAAAGAATGCAAGTGTAGACTGCAGACTGTAGACAGCGGCCCGGGACTCGTCGGATGCTGGAGATCAACAGGTGCCATCTTCTCGTCTCCGCGACCGGCGGCATAATGGACCTAAAGTAAATCAAATCACCGAATAGACTCGATTTACTAATAGCACTACTTATTCATAACAAGGTCGGCTAAGCCCTATTATGATAAATCCCTGTTCCTAACTATATTATATAGTCTGTGTATATGTGTATAACTTACACGTCCGCCTATAATTGGACACTTGGTATATTCCGATTTTAAAGATTGGATTATGGCGGTAGAATATATCATCATTCAAAGGACATCATCGAGAATCCCGTTTTGAATCAATTAATTTAAATTTGTTAAGTAATAAAACAAAAATTGTGTGTGTGTTTGATAAATAAATAAGCATATGGCAGTTATTTTAATAGATGGTAAAAATCAATAGAGGGTTGGTGTCTTATTTGTTTGGTTTGGATTATTTTTGTCCAAATCAATGTAACTATCCTATACCAGAAAAAAACCTAAACTCGAAATCCGCCGAGGGGTCTAGTGTTTCACAAGCACTTTTCTCCTGAGTCTGGATGCTTATTATGTATGATAAAAATATCTTTGTATGTATGTCTATTATATCACAAGCTTAGAGCTTACCACGGGGGTAGATGTTGTTGTGTGGGTTGTCCGGATATATTTATTTATTTAATCACTTTAAATGGTGGAGTTGAATCTGTCCTTACGAGTTGTTCTCAACTCAATCAATAACAAACAGAACACGCAGAGAAAATGAAAAAAAGTTTGAATAGGTAATTTGTTAGTCGAGGGGCGGGGCGGGCGGCGGGCGCGGGGCGGGCGGGCGAGGTCTGAGATTGAAGGCCAACAAACAAAGGAGAGATCGTCATAAAGCCCATTATTTAGCGGCATCCGTAATTCAGGAACCCAATAAACAAGCTGTTTTACGCGTTCCTGATAAATACGTTTTATACGTGAGCGTTTTACGAGCGCCGTAAAAAAGGTTTCATATTTATATACTGCAGTACCTACTTAGAGCGCATCGCTTTACGGCGCTCTCTTTAAAATCGGTGTGCCGACCTGCGTCGCGGAGGTTATTATTGTTTTATGGTAATTGGCTGTTGTCCTCGTTACGTGCAGCTCTGTTACTTAGCGAGATGATACTAAGCTTTAGGTAGGTGGGAGTAATCGTGTTTCTCGTCGAATGCTTATGGGTGTGAGGCTGGAGCGCCTTTGGGCGAATGGGGTTTACAGTTTCACTATTCGTTCCGTTTGAATAGTGTCTGAGTGTGGTCATATGGAAGGCAACTATAATAAAGTAAAATTTGTGTAGACGTGCAAATGTTGCCGAGTTTTCATAATTTAGATCGATCGATAAATAATCAATTTACGTTCCTAATTATTATACTATTTATAAAGATTAGCATCAGAATTTTTATTAATTTTCAATGATAGTATGACAATAGTGTGTTCCCTGATTTTATGAAACACAGGAAAATAATCCCACTCTTAGAGCAGGCTCTACAAAAGATCCTAGTTATTACAGGCCGATTTCAGTATTGCCTACTTTTAGTAAAATCTATGAAAAAAATATATTAATTCAACTATTTCAGTATTTTAATTATAAAAATTTACTAGACGGCAAACAATTCGGTTTCACTGGAAGCAAATCTACATCAAATGCTGGTATTGAATTTATATCATATATTCATATTCATTTATTCATACGATACTTGGAAGGAGTCGCAAGATTCTCTTAGATTTTTTTGTTATCTCTCCAAGGCTGTGTTCAGCACGGTACATTAATCATATTTTTTCTAAATTAATCATAAATTGTTTGGATCTGTTTACGTTAAATTAAAAAAAAGTTGTTAAAAAAATTAAACAAGATATCTGATTATTTGAATGACAAGAGTACATGGGAAATAAATTGCTTAAATTCAAGGGATGAACAAAAAAAGGAAGAGGGATTTATAATTGATACTGATGACATGTTCACATAATCTTTGTGATTTTGTACAAAAACTTAATCAATCAATAATGTTGACGATTTAAGGATGTGACCAATTTGAACATTTATTAATTGATTCGCTTGCAGCCTGTGGCGTGTTGCTTTGTGGCTGGTTGCGGTCGGCGGCTCAACACTGCGTGGGTCACTTGACAACTTAATTAGGGTCCACCCTCACCTCGTCTTGATCCTCTGAGCGTCAGACGTCAACTAGCTCTGCAGAAAAAGTATATAAACATCTCATATGTTTTTATGACGGTGCTAGGTGCACCTATTCAGACAGACGGTCAATCTATTTGTCCGTTAATAATTTAGCATCGCATAATCGTTCTGGAAAAACTGAATAGCAATATCACTTATATTATTAAATTAGCAAATTTACTTGTAATAAAGGTTTGTCTAGAAAAACGGATACAAGCTCAAGAGGATAATAGAAACATAATATTCTCATTGAGATGAAAGGAGGTCTTTGTTTTACTTGATTAGTTCGAACAAAAGTAATCCTATACCTTCAGCATTGTTTAGTATGTGGAAGCAGGTTTCAGCTATTAGTTTGGGGTTAGAAGGTGCTTTGTGAACAGTCCCGCAAATCATCAACATCATCACCCTATTAACGTTCCCACTGCTTGGACACAGGAAATTCTCACTTAGCGAGAGAGATTACGCCTGAATACACCACGCTGTTGGTGAATGCCACATGTTCTTCAAACTCTTTAAAGTTCTCAGAACTTCACTGTTTAAGCACGTGTTTAAAGCGCACAAAAATTTCTCAATCCAGAGGTGCGCGGCGGGGTTTAAACCCACGACCTTCGGAATGAAAGTCGAGTGCCCTCCCCAAATGGTATTATTATATTAATTAGTTTTGAAACATGAAGTAAACCGTTACTAATATTTACATTATCTTTTACATAAATCGCCTTAACCTTTGTAATCTTATTTGTTTCCTTTGTTGTCACTGGCTTGTCTATCTCGAATTTAGATCCTTAAACCAAAAAAATTTATATATTTTCAGTAACTTCAAATTTGATTTGGGTAATACCCGTTTTCAATATAAATTATGGCTTCAGTTTAAAGGGATTAAGCAACAGCGACCACAAATTCCTAGCAACAGCCCGATTGCGAAGCTATTAATTCCGGCGTGAAATGCAGAGCTGGTTCGAGTCCCCGCTGACGCCCCGAGCCACTGAGCCCTGCGCCGGGTGGCCGCGGATTATCGACGTAATGCGCCAGCATTAAGGACAGAGCGCGGTCCATTTAATTTATTTATTAATTTCACAATGTCTCAATCGCATTTAAGTATAGTAGAGCTAATAAAAAACTAAAAATAAAATATTGTTTTGATTAAAATAATTTGATACTAATTATAAATTTAACATTAAAACCACAATTTTTACAAATATCAAAGAATAAAATAATTAATAAGTATGTCAGGTAATTAACCATTATTAATAAGAGTTATTCAGTAAATTAATTAAAATTAAAAAATTCTAAATAAATGTCAAAAATAACGGTTTATTTGCAAAATTTTAATCTATGGCAGTAGTAAGCGCTTGTGATTGCTGGATTGGTTGTATATCACGCACCGTAGATTTGGAAGATTCAACGTTGTGGGTATTAGCATTGAACGAAACTTGGTATACTGCTTTTTTGTATTATTGACACTTTATAATATAAAGATTACTGGAATGTACACAACCGTCATTTAAATAATTGTTCCCGAAACACTGATTTATGATGAAGATACGTCTTCAGGCTTCCCACGTTGTCGGTTACCATTGACAAGCCATCGATGTAGCATTGTCACAGCTATTTGAACAGTCCGTGGGAAATAAGTTTTTTACCGACACTAGGAATACGAGCGATTTTATCAAAAAATAAATTTGCTTAAACAAAGTTTAGAGTGAGGATTATAACACCGTAAACGTAGTAATTTATTATTGTGTGACCGTAGTCGCTACGCTTCGTTGAAGAGGCTTGAAGAGTTTAAAATACAGTCATTTTTGGACATTCATGTTAAAGTCATACTCATGTTAGACAATGTTGACTATACGTGCCAATAGTTAGCAATAGTCAATAGTAGCATGCTCACGTGCTATAAATAAGCGTGTGTAACTGTAGCTTCCAGATCACAGTGCATCGGCGATTTACATCACAGCTTCGGTCAATGTGCCGGTGTCAGACTCAGCAAACAGCACAGTAGCATCGGTACATCGCGGCTCGAGACAGGAACGGGGAGCGCGCGATTAGATTTGCATTGATAATGAGTCGGGGATTAGTTATTGTGGTATTATCCGGGCGCATGCTGTCCAGGTGAGTGAGTGAATCTGCTCATAGAACACATTAGCGTGGATCTCCGGTCATTCGAAATGATGACGTGGTGCCTCGCAATAGGCCTCTTTGATCGCTAAAGGAGCTATAGAAGGACTATGCTCAGGTTTTCTCTAAGTGATGGAATCAGGAGTGAAAAACTGAAAAACTCCGATATAGCCAAAGGGAGTAAGTAGTTTACTATAATAACAATGGGAAGGCCTTGTTGAAAAATCGCCCGAAAATTTATCAGATTTGAACCAAAAATCGGTAAGTGTAACCACAAATTATATACGTGTAACGCAAATTTACAATTATATAAAAAAACTTGATTCCAGAACCTTAGTTCCCTTAGAAGTAAAAAGTCAAACTATTTTATAATGTGCACGTTTCATTTGAGACCCCACTCGAGTATACATATTTGCAGACTTTCGGTTTTTCTTCTCCACTTTTACCCTCATAACTTTTAAAAGGGTCAACCGATTTTCATCAAACATGTCTAAGAACACTCGCGCGATATTCACCTTTCATACAAAATAAACTTAATTCGAAAGGAAGAAATTTTATCGTTAATGTTACATTAAAAGACCTTTGTAAGCGATACTTTGTAAAAAGCTTTCCTACTGATGCGAAAAAGGAGAACTAAGTAAGAGCTAAGTGCCCAGACCTAGGTTACTTCCAAAAGTGCTCATCGAGTGCCAAATAAGTACTTTCCTCCAAGCTTTCATTACATCACTAAGCTCTACACTTTATTTGTATTATAATCTACTAGAAAAGCTTTAGTCGATAGTAAAATAAATAAATGAATATTTCCGGACAATCTACACAACAACATCTACCCCGTGGTAAGCTCTAAGCTTGTGTTAGATATAGGTATAATTCTTGTATTTTAATTAGTATGTTGTCAAATTAATAAGAATGTTAACTTTTTGCTTTTTTATTTTTTTTTTATATTTTTACTTAGAGTTTAAGTTTTCTTTTTACTTTTATACCTTTTATATACTTTTTATACCTAAATTTAAATTTAATGCAGAAAAAGATTAAGACACATCGATAACCTTCGCGCGCACAGGATTCGAACCTGCATCTACGGAATGTGCCCCGAGGTGCTACCTTAAAATTTGAAAATAGTTTAACCTGAAAAATGAGGTAGCTGTAAGTTTGTAAATACTTTTTATTTATTTATTTTGTGTACAATGTGACAAAGAAATATAAAAAAAACTAAAACTTAAACTTAAAACACAAACCAAAAAACTAACATAACTACAAATTACTAACTACGACTTAAAATAAACCTATTTACATATTCTTATGGGTCCTATCAAAAAATTTAAAACCGCATCCCTGAATTTTGGACATATAGAATATGTCAACATCCTTGTATAACGACACCCTAAAAATTGACTCAAAACCTTTATACTGTGCTCCTAAGGAAATAAACTTTGACTTTTATTTAAGGGGATAGTCTTAATATGCGAGCATGTAAGCGGTATTTAAGGAAAGAAATAGATTCTACATACTATTAGGAACAATTTAAATATTAGCACTGTAACGAAATCGTAAAATACACGGAAATAATGGAAAATAATTGAAAGGAAAAAAAAGCGATTGGAAGAGTATGGAGGAGGCTATCAACTCTATTGTAAAAATTATAATGATATTAAACATCTCATACTCGAATGGAGACCACGCATCGGCAAGCGCAGCGTAGGACGTCCACCAATAGATGGACGGACGACCTGGTGCAGGCTGCGGGCTCGCGGTGGATGCAGGCCGCTGCCAGCCGAAACTACTGGAAATCTTTGAGGAGGAGCAGTGGACGTCTTACGGCTGAGATGATGATGATGATGAAACATCTCTAAATATAGGTTAAAGATTAAAGTTCTAATATACATACGTTTTAATTATTTAAAAATATAATTATATTATTAATTTGTTCATTATAAAAATACTCTAACCTAACCAAAATGTACCTTGGTTTACAAAAATATTAGGCCTGAGAGAAACCCAAACGAAGTGGTTTCACGAACAGTGCTCTAGATAATATTTTCAGAATAATTTGACATATTGCGTTTCATAGATGGTTAATTATCTTGGTTTAAATTACATTGACAATTCTCAACTCATATATTACTTTGTTATAATTAACCATAAAGTTTTGTTGGTTTACCTGAAGATATATATAATATTGATTACGAAGTAACGGGCTATGCCCTTTTGGTACAGCAGCCGCTACTATTATTTATTTATAAGCTTATGTTTAGTTATATTTACAAACTGATGTTAACAATCGTCATAATTGTTTGAAAAGAAAAACAGTATTAATTTTAGACGATAACATTCCATCAATTGTCTCCGTAACAATACTTAATCCACCACAATAGGGAGCCATTAAGGCTTGAAAAAAGCAATTTGATGCTGCGCTACAGTGGTCTTATTGCCCTATTAAGTAACTAGTTATTTTTTGCAGATACTGCAGCACACGAGCAACTGTTCCGATGGGCGGGCGCGGGCGGGCGCGGGCGGGCGGCGGCCGTTAACGCGCGGATAACGGCGCTATCCGGCGAGAAATCCCCGCTACAGCGCTTCTAACGACTTTTGTTAGAGGGATCCCCTTTGTCCGGGCAACGCGGCAGGTGCTAGTGCTAACTTGTTTAATTACCTGACACTGCCCGTTGCCGGCACTCATGGCGGGACACATACAAAGGAAATTGCTGCGCACACAGCACCGGATGTCTGGTAAGGCTCTGAACAATGTAATAGTGTACACATTTTGTTCAGGCCCATAGCCCTCCAAATATTATATAATGATTTCGGGATTGAGTAGCCATTGCTATGACAATTGTATAAGGTGCAAGCCCATATAAATAGAAGCTCACACGTCACCCGCCCTCTCTTTGCATCTACGCAGCGACCCCAGCTAGACGTACTCAGTATCAATAAATACAGAAAATTATGCTGGAGTTTCAATAATTAACTCCCTTATGTAGCACAAGCGCTTACATAAATTGGTGGCCCATGAGAGGAACAGAAAATCCTGGAAAAATAACGATACTTCGCGGGATTCCTCTGGTTACAAGGACTTTGTAACCTGTTCTTGAAGACAAAGGACAAAGAAGGTGCCAACTCATCAAGACTTCAGCGATCAATAGAGTGGTAATCATTGATCTGGTCAGTGGATCAGCTAAAGATTCACGCCGGAAGCTGCAGTTCACGAAAAGATAAGTGCCCTTTTTCCTTAAACCTAACCTTAAATTTCGCAACCTTTAAATTCCAATCCATGTTAAATAGTCTTATTTGTGCCAAACAAGTGTTTATTGTATTTCATTTAATGGTAATTCAATTAAAATCTTTAGTGAAAAGTGCATAAAGTTCGTATTTCTAAGCAATTAGGAACACGTGTCACGGAACAATCAAATTACCTTTGCACATCAAACTTCTATTCAATTTAATAATATCGTCCACCTCTAATCATCGTTCCTGTAAATTCTTTTCGCTCACACGTGCTTGTCGTCGCGTTCCAGGACAGGTTACCGGCCGGTGCAATTAGGTGTTGCGTCATCCTTTGTTCGGCGCGGAGCGGCTGCAAGTGGTGTCTAGCGGAGGGACGAGCGAGGCGACGTTGTGAGGAGCGTGAGCTTTATAATTTAATTAATTAATTAATTAGAATAACTTCCACAATGACTTCCACTAAATTTGCCGATGGTGTCTCAGGTTTAGATGAGCTATACCGTAGGCGTAGCTCAGTCAAGGGTCAAGTCACTAAATTTAAAAACCTTTTAATTACTATGATACAAAAACCTCAGTTCACATCAATTGAAATAACGGAATTACAATTAAGACTTAAAAAATTTGAGACCTTATCGGCACGTTTTGATAGCTTGCAGGAAGAGATAGAGGTTCTTAATAATGAAAATTTGTCAGATGAGTTACAAGAGCGTGAGAACATTGAGCATGATTTTATTCTAAATATCGCCACAGCAAAAAACATCATAGATAAGTTTACAAAGGCTGAAGATGATTATCGGCGGGAATCAATTCATGTTCCTCAGTGTTCTCACAACAACAGCGACATAGGTGTAAAATTGCCTCAAATTAACATTTCTAAATTCGACGGTTCTTATTTCCGCTGGCTTGAATTTCACGACACATTTAAAAGTTTAATTCACGATAATGGTAAAATTTCCCCAATTCAAAAATACCATTATTTAGTTTCATATCTAGAAGGTTCTGCTGCTAGGGTCATAGCTAATCTACAAGTATCTTCTGATACTTATGAGGAGGCCTGGCAGTTGATTTGCGACCGCTACAATAACAAAAGGTTGCTAACGAATCATCATCTGCACGCCTTGTTTAGTATTGAGACAGTCGCAAGTGAAACTGAGAAATCACTTCGATTCTTAGTAGATACGGTAGCAAAGAACTTACGTGCCCTACGCAGTCTAGGTCAACCCACGGATATGTGGGATACTTTGATAATTTATTTAATGTCTTCTAAATTACACTCTCAAACTTTAATTAAATGGGAAGAGTACCTAAACACGGTCGAAGGTCAGCCAACTCTAAACAGTTTCTTAAAATTATTAACAGATCGTGCTGACGTTTTAGAATCATTAAGTCGTAACAATAAAACAACATATTCCTCACCTACGTCGCGCAATTCAAAACAAAATAGCATTAATTTAAAACATAATTACAAAAATAAACATGAAAAATCTAATTATACAAAATCATTCGTAATTGTAAATAAAAAACAAAAATCCACATTCATATGTATCGTTTGTGATAAAAATCACAAAATTTATGAGTGTCCGATATTTAAAAACAAAGATTTGAGTAATCGTTTAGCTGTTGTTAAATTACATAAGCTTTGCAAAAATTGCTTACGACAAGGTCATCCGGAAGGTGAATGTCGTGTGGGTCCTTGTCGCATTTGTCAAGAAAAACATAATACCCTGTTGCATAACCCGGAGCAGCCAGTGGTAAACCACGCCTCCTTGGAATGTTGTGCTCAGGACGAAATTACAGTAGGCTTCTCCAAGCAAAATTGTACTGAAGTTCTATTATCTACTGCCTACATCGAAGTAGTGAACCCTAAAACAAATAAATCTCATAAGGTTCGCGCACTATTAGATTGCGGTAGTCAGTCATCGTTCATAACAAAACGATTACAACGAAAACTATCACTCAATTCATGTCCCATTAACGCGATAAAGGTTGTTGGGATTGGCAACAATTGTTCGGATAGGGTAATCGAGAAATGTAACGTTCAAGTAAATTCATTAAATTCACAATATAGTATAATAACTTCTTGTTTAGTTTTAAATGAGCTGACAAGTAACATACCACGATGTCCAATCGACATAAATAAATTAAATATACCTGACGGTATCCCACTCGCCGACCCTTTGTTCCACCAACCGGCGTCAGTGGACCTACTAATCGGCGCTGACATATTTTGGGAAGTTTTAGGTAATCAGCAAAAAACACTCGGTCCTAGGCTTCCCAGATTACACAGCTCAAAGCTAGGGTGGTTATTGTCAGGCCCAGTAAACTCACAGGTTACTTTAAATAACGTTCATTGTAATTACGCCGCGGGCACCGGCGCAAGAATGTTGCCCCCCATCTCTTCCCATGGGCGCCGTAAAACCCGGCCAAGGGACACTAATCAGAATAATAATACCAAAAACTTCACTCGCTTACCGTCCAACGATAGGTGGCAAGTATTTAAAAATCCTCTTAATCGCTTTGAGGGAGGCTTATGTCCCACAGTGGACTTCCTACGGCGTAAATAAAAACGTTATCGTAGACGAAATTAATTACAATGTAATAAACAACACATTACAAAAGTTTAAACTAGGTAGGTATTTATAGAAAATACAAAATACTTTAGGTGACGTTCGTTTGTGTAAAACTATCACGAAATATAATATTAAATAATAACAATTGGTATAATTTTACCAAGTAGGTACATTATTTAGGTGATACAATAATCTTGCTAAAACGATTATTTTAAATTCATCTCTTCAAATTGCACCTTGGGAAAAGATTCTTGAGAATAGTTCACTAATTATTAAGCAATCAAAATATCTGAAAGTATTTTCCCAAGTTAGTTCTAATGAACTAAGTTTTACTAACTATAAACAATACAAATATATGTCGATGATCTTATCGCAGGCACCGACAATGAACAGCTGATAAGGTACATTCAGAGCGAAACCTTTGCTTACAATGTGTACCAGCTGCTTTTAATTAATTACGTATATTTTAAAAACATTTATAAAATATTTTTATGATGCTAACGTAAACACTCAACAACATCAACAAATAAATGAGTCATCAAACACTCTAGTGTTGGGATAGTGTCCGACCAGAGACACGTTTAATTTTCAGTTACAAAACTTAATAAAGTTAAAATAATAACAAAAATGCATAATAATGTCAAATGCATGTTAAATCTTTATTCCCTTGGGGTTTTGAGCCCTTGCATCATTCAACCTAAATTGATGATGGAAAAATATTTAATTAAATTCACATTAATAAAACTAACTGATCGGTAAAGTACCTAAATGTTACCGTTCACCCAGCTGATCTGATTACGCAGGGGGTGGATGCCGTTCAGTTATTGTCACTACCATTGTGGTGGAATTGTCCGTCTTTTTTAATGATATATAAGAATGGCCAGCACTTAATACAAAATTCATGATTTACCTTAGGTAAAGTCCAACACAGTTATTTTAAATAACAACATTATTCGTTTTGAAACCCTTTCTAAACTGACGAGGATTCAAAGAATAGGTATTTGCATACGTAACAACATTATAACTTGTTTACATTATACAATAACAATAGAGTTATTGTAATATTAACTGTCTACGAATTGAATAAATTCATTAAAGTTGTATGACGGCACGAGTTATTCGCAGCCGAATAGATTTGTTTGTTTATAAAAATAAACCTTTAAATTAAAATATTACCCTTGTCTTCCTTTCAAGAGGATATGGGATTAATAAGAATAGGTAAGAGGCAGAATTAGTGCTTCATATGGCACTTATGATAAAAATATATTTATAGCTCAAAGGGGAAAGCCAGTAGAAATATTCTGTGACAATGGTTTTAATTTAGTAGCTGCCGCGAAGAACATAAGTCAATTTTTAAAAACGCTACAGAACCTTTATCTGATTTTGCAAGTCAGGAAATAATTAATAATAGTTCACCTACGTACGCTCCTCACTTCGGAGACCTCTGGGAGGCAAAGCCGGGGTAAAATCCGCTAAACACCATTTGCGTCGTGTTGTATGCAAAAGTCATTTAACCTATAAATATAATTGTCAACATTGTTTGCGCAAATGGAGGCTATATAAACAGCCATCCCTTGCGTCCTTAAACCGCATCTCCTAACGACTCCTTTCCCTCTCTCCAGGGCACTTTCTAATCGGAAGGCAGCTGAACGCGATGCTTTGGCCTGCTCTGGAAGATCGACCTGAAACCACTCTTCAGCGCTATGCTCGGATTGAGCGACCCCGCTAACACTTTCGCCAAATGATGGCAAAAGGAATTATCGCTGAACTACAACAAAGAACTAAATGGAGAACGAACTCACACACGTTGAAACGTTCACCTAGTTCTCATCCAGGAAGAAAATATCCCACCTATATGTTGGTGTCTTGGGCGAGTACCTCGTCTTTTCCCTGGATCAAATGAAATCACAAGTAATGCAGACGTCGTTACCGGCAACAAGTCTTCTCACACTGAAGAAGTCAATTGGTGCAGATCGACACAGAAGAAGATGCCCACTGATGAAGACGTCCATTGATGAAGATTTCTTGAAGTTTAATTCACTTAGTACCTAATGCTTTCTATAATTTCTAGCTGGGTCAATTTGTTTGTATAAATAAATCTCAATAAATAGTTAATTTATTTTCTATTGTAAAACGAATATTATTTGTCTGTGTTGCATAGTTTCATTGAATGCACACATTTTTCACTTTTCCCGGGGTGGGAAGATGTTCAGGCCCATAGCCCTCCAAATATTATATAATGATTTCGGGATTGAGTAGCCATTGCTATGACAATTGTATAAGGTGCAAGCCCATATAAATAGAAGCTCACACGTCACCCGCCCTCTCTTTGCATCTACGCAGCGACCCCAGCTAGACGTACTCAGTATCAATAAATACAGAAAATTATGCTGGAGTTTCAATAATTAACTCCCTTATGTAGCACAAGCGCTTACACATTTATTTATCGTATTAAGGCTTATAATCGTTAGTTTGAAAGAGCTGAGGCTTTGCTGTTCCTTGTTAATAGTACCTACATCATTATTTCGGCCATGGGACACTTACAGATAGACGAAGGCCTTCCTTAAAAACCATAATGATTACCCAAGCAGCAAAACAGTCTCAGAACACGCAATTTCTAAGAGTGGTAGGCTTTAAGCGCTCTTATAATTGTTTTGGAACATGCCTCGATCCTATATTACTTTTAGACAAGCCGATATGGCCTCTAAAACGCTCAGTCTCATAACCAAGTCTTATATATTTATATAAGAGTATATTACTATGCTATTGTAAGCCACTTACTCCTATAAGAGGATTTACTAAGACTGATTGCACTTGGGAAACCATGCTCTTAAATTCATATTTTATAAGCTCGTTTGATTTTATAATGAACTTGCTAAATGCTATTGAGAGAATTTCAGACTAATATAAGCATTGCATAAGAGCACTATGAGTATGTGCATTTCTGTTCTTATTTGAAACTATTATCAGATCAATAGCGCTGGATGAGTATACCATTAGAGTGATTTTGGATTAACATATTTACAATACAAAAGACAAGATGGTTATAAGAGCGTTTGATCTTAGATCGATTTTGGGAATACTAATTTTAACGATTTGAAGAGTAAAATTTTGCTGGCCATATATATGTTATTTTAATAGTAGTAAATAATGGATTACAAAACCTGGAATAGATTTAAGAAAACTGGTGGCTACAGGAAAGTTGTAAAGAAGTACTATGAAATGTTAAAAAGAAAAACAAATATACCACTGCCAGGACAAGGTAGTGTAGAGAAAAATATCAGTGAGGGTTCTGCAGGTTTTGCTTTTGTACAAGAAGTCGATAGTAACGATGGAAATTAAGTTTGTTCTATTAATGATAACAGTGAAGATGAATCTCCGAGCGTGGCCGAAACCATCTATGAAAAAACTTTCGTGTTAAAAAATGATGTCAGGAAATGGGCAAAAATACAAGACTCATTGGTATTTTAGGACGTTTATCGAGCACTCCAGATATTATTCATTTAAATATAAATATAGACGGATTGCCAGTATCTAATAGTTCAAGACAACAACTATGGCCCATATTATGTAATGTTTTTGAATTGCCTATCTCCGTTTGCAATAGGTAAATATATTGTTATTTTTACATTAAATAGCTTAATTTGATATAATATGTGGATGGAAGATTTGTGATATATGGGTATAAAAGAGTTGCTAATAACAGGAAAAAGGTACTTCTAAAGTCAATAGAAATGTGTCTTGACTTGAAGTATTTTCTTGATTAGGTATATGCATTTTCTCTGTGTAGTCATGACAACCAAATATATTGATTTTATAGTTAACGAATTATCTAACATCTTGATACAGAAGGGACATTTATTGAAACAATTTGTTTGTTTGGTTATTAAAATATAATTACGAATAAACACGTATTTCGTAAACGCACGTATTTTTTGTATAAAAGGTGAGTCTTGCGCGAGTGTTCTTAGACATGTTTCATGAAAATCGGTTGGGCCGTTTAAAAGTTATGGGGGTGAGAGTGGGGAAGCAAAACCGAAAATCTGCAAATATACTAGTGTGGGGTATCAAATGAAAACGCATCGCGTCCTCATTACATAATATTATGTTGTTTTACATTTAAGGAAATTAAAGCATTGGAATCGGGGGTTCTTCTCAAATTTTAAATTTAGATTTATATTTGTATTGGTCTACAAAATGGGCAGAAAATATCGTGCTACTTTTTGTTGGCATCCAGTCATGCTCTCTTCTTTCTGCCCGTACTTTGCTGACCCATTTATGCCTTATAAGCTCTTCACTCGGGAATCTGTAAAATATAATATTAGCAGAGAAGCTTATGATGTACTGATGATAAATAAAAGAAGCTGTTACCATGTTGGTTAAGTTAGTTTTTTTTTTCTCCCTGTCGATTTAAGGTTTTATGTATAATTGCGAGGATCCCTAATTTGTTTAAATATGGAGTTTGCTTTAGTATTCCGAATGCTAAAATTAGAGTAAACAATCTTACAATAAATTCAGTAAATTCAGTAAATTCATTTATTGCACCATAAAGTTACACAATAACATTGGCATGTCAGTTATTTATTACATAGATTTTCATTAATTAATCTAACATAATCATTTGTTCTAATATGTCCGTAAATCATAATCAATACAAAAAATAAAAATTAAATCAATGGATAATATGTCATAGGTGAAAAATTAGGTATTCATCACAAATTATTAGATGTCAATTGAATTATAAAATTGTCAAAGTACAATTGAAATATTCATGTATGCTATAGAAAGGATTACATTCAAAAAAATTTTTTAATCTAATTTTAAATTGTTGCTCAGGAAGCTTCGTGACATCTATCGGTAATTTGTTGTACATATCCAATCTGATAGCCTGCCCATGCTTATATGTTTTTACTAATCTAGTAGTTGGTACATATAGCTTTTCTTTGTTTCTTGTATTATAGCTATGAATATCATTTTTTTTAGGTAATTCATCTTTCAATTTATGGACTTCTAATAGTGAGTTAAATATAAACATAGAAATAACAGTTAAAATTTTATTCTTTTTAAAATGTGCTCTCACTGACGTCATTCTTTGTAAACCAAACATAATGCGCAGTGACCTCTTTTGTCTAATAAGAACACTGTCAATTTGAGCAGCATTTCCCCAGACTGTAACAGCATAACAAATAATTGAATGACAGTAAGCATAATACACGGATAACAAAGTTCTTTTATCTACTATTGGCTTAAGCTTTAATAAAACATAGTTGGCACTTGCTAATCTTTTACATACATTTTTTATATGTGTTTCAAATGACAGAGTTGAGTCAATTGTACATCCTAAGAATTTAACTTCTTTGTTTTCGTCGTGTAAGTTTTTTCGTTTGGTAGTGTAACTGAGTATAGTACTTTTATCTGCATTTAAAATTATACCATTAGCCTCAAACCAGTCCTTTAGATTAGAGACTACAATCTCGCTGTGAGTGTTAAGTGTATCCAAGCTCCGATCACTTATCCCTACATGGGTGTCATCGGCAAACAGTGTAATTAAGGCCCAGTTTGGGAGACAATTTGGGAGATCATTTACATATATCAAAAATAGTAGTGGGCCTAATATGGAACCTTGTGGAACACCTATATCACTAAATTCTTTATCAGATTTTATATCGTCTATGCTGACTACCTGTATTCTATTATGCAAGTAAGATATCAAAATATCAAGTTCCTTTTCTCTGAAGCCATAAAATTCCAGTTTACGTATAAGTACGTCGTGCCTTAAGCAGTCGAAAGCTTTGGACAAGTCGCAAAAGACACTAGATACTTTATTCGACTTGTCCATTGAATCTAGTATAAAGTTTATTGTTTTACGTATAGCCATTACTGTTGACTTATTCTTCCTAAAACCAAATTGACATTCATTAAACAGTTTATTAGCATCAAAGTATTCAATAATTCTATTTTTTAGAGCAGTTTCCAATATTTTTGATAGTACCGGTAATATACAAACCGGTCTGTAATTTCCTAGTACACTTGTATCTCCTTTTTTATGCAATGGAATTATTTTACCTTCTTTTAATTTATCAGGAAATACACCTTGAATAATACAATCATTGAATATGTCAAGAAAGAGTGCTAACATGTCATCATTTTGTAGTATTAATTCGTTAATCGTTTTAGGATCCATGTCATTGATATCTCTTGATATTTTTTTTTTAATATTACTGATTATCTTTTTTAATTCATTCATAGTAATTAACGAGAAATGTATTTCAGTCGAGGGTTTGTTATATAAATAATAGTCATATTTTAGTGGGTTTGCATTTAATTTTTTCGTTAGATTACGAGCTATGTTATTAAAGAAAATGTTAAAACTATTAGCTATATTCTTTCTATCAGTTATTATATCTCCGTTTTTATTACTAACTTTACATAATTTTATTTTGGTAGCGGTTTTGTTTTGTTGTTCATTTACTATTTTCCATGACATAGCTATTTTATTTTCTGAGTGTTGAATTCTCCTTGAATTATTATTTTTTTTTGCAGTTTGTAAGACTTTTCTTAAGATTTTCCTACTCATTTTAATTAATTTTTTTCTCTCTGGGCATGGGTATAAATTTTGTAATATTTCTAATTTCTCTATATTGTTCTTTGAAGTGATGATACCTTTTGTAAAAAAACATTTTAGGTTGTTTTCTCCAACATTGATTGTTTTTAGAGGAAACGCGGAGTTGTAACAATACTTGAGGTGTATAAAAGCGATATTCATTTTATGATTAGGATTTGGCGTGGTATTTATTTTACCCTTTATTTTTTCAATATCTTTGCAAAAGAGGTAGTGAAAGTATTTCTTATTATTTTGAGTTTTTTGCCTTACAGTTATAGTTCTTTTGTCGATTTTATTAATTTTTGAACAAACTTTATATGTCAGTGAAATAATGTTATGATCCGATAATTTATAATCAAGCACTTGTCCCAAATGTTCTTTACTATACTCGTCATTATTTATTATAAAATTGTCTATACATGTTGCACTGTTTCCCTTAATTCTAGTTGGCTCATTTATTAAAGTCCTACAATTAAACTCTTCTAATAAAGTCAAAAATTTCTGTACATTTTTTTTATTATATTTATTATCTTTTAATATGTTTAGATTAAAATCCCCTGCTATCACTACGTTTTTCTTCTCTAGAGTAATTTTTTCTAATATTTTCGATAAAATATCTTCAAATATAATGAACTCCTGATCAGGCCTATATAAACATATAACGATTAACTTATATTCTCTTAGTTCTATTGCTGCTAACTCACAATTCATTTCAAAACTTAATTTAATCAAATCGCGTCTTATTTTGAAATCAATGTCATTTTTTAGAAATATAGTCTTAGAGTGCGCTTGTAAAATGCAGCTATACATATGGCGACACTATCAATACAAAATAACAAATAATATATCAAAACGAGAACTGGAAATACCATATTTAATAAGGCGCATGAATTTTGAATCGTAAAACGAGGTCTACTTTACAGTAAATAATAAATTCCAATAGGAATACTTACCGTAAAACTCAAATATACGCACTTGATAATAACGGCACTTTAGTATAAACAACTTCACAGCAACTTTATTTGTTTTCATTAATTATTATTTTTTTCTTCCGTGTAACTTTGAAACCAACACCCATACAATTTTCAGGCAACTTGCAGGCTTACAAGATACTTATGTAAAAACAATATTATCCTATGTCGGCTTATATTAATTTTGGCTAGATTTCTGTAAGCTCAAACAGCATTAAATTAGACTGATATTAAAAGGATATTAAACTAACTATGCTTATAATTGGTGCCCAAACACGGGCTTATACGATTATATAGAAGTGATATAAGAGCCAAAAACAGTAGTCTTGAAATTGCTGTAAGCCTAGTTTTTGCTAGTTGGGTATAATATAACCCACTACACTGGTGGCCCCCGCATTGCAAGGGATTATCACGATAAATAATTAAATATTACTAGATAAACGTATTCCGACAATCCACACGTCAACATTTTGGCCCGTGGTAGCTCTAAGCTTGTGTTTCAGGTACTCGACATCTGATATACTTAATGAAATAGACCACTAATTTTTATTTTTACAGGTTTTATAAATCAATTGACATTTCATGACTTATTTAATAAGTTAATAACCAATATTTAATTTTAATTCCATTTTATTTTATTGGAAAAACGTAGATATAATTGAAACTATGTACCTTTATACAAACCTGACCTGTAACCTATGTTATTAATAAAGAATCTTGAATCTAGACACACATTCTTTTAACGTTTATGACACCCAGACCAATTTTACAGACCAGACCAAACGATTAGACGAACTTGTTTAAATTTGGTTTCTTATTATTTTTATGTAATTGTATTTTGTTAATGGCTGTTTGTATTGGTCTTTAAAAACTAATTGGGTTTGAAAAATGTACCTATCAATTTAAATATAATCCAGCCAGCCTCATTATACCTCGACAGCGCGTCACTCTGGCAAATTGCCTACATTCGACGTTATTGCATCAGTAATTGCAAACGGAATGAATAGCTCGCACGTCATGCATTCATAAAAGCACGACCCGTTTTGTAACAAACGTACATTAGTAGGTATTTTGTAAAATGGAATAATTTAATGATGTAACGTTATAATACTATCATTAAATATAAATTGTGTGTTATTATTTATAATTTCTGCAAATCACTGTGTCTGAAATAAACGTTTTTTTTTATTTTATTTTATTTATAGTTGTTTAAAACTGGTATTCGCAACTGAAGCTTACAACTTAATATGACTAGTAGGATGTTTTGAGTAAATTAAATTTTAGTTGCAAGTGTGTATGTATTCTGGGACAAAAATAAAATAAAATATGTAATTAAATGGTTAATAGCTATAGCTCTATTATGCTTATAATTATGTTCTTATGAAAATATCGTATCTGTGTTTATGTATAATTTTTCTTGAAAAATTGTCTTTCAATTATTTAAATTATTTTCTTAGTTGATAACACGTTAAGGTCCTTTCTTCATTACACTGCGAACGACACCTTATTAAACTAAGTTTTTTTCCAAACCACAATAAAGTTAATTACTTTTCCTAAGAAGTAGTCAGATAATAAGAATCTATCAAGCACTCAACCACACTTGAGCAGGTAGATTTAGAATTTCTCTCCTAAAAAGGTTTTAAGCTAGGTTATTTCGTTTTAATTTTTTCTACACAAATTTTGAATATATCGCGAGAGAAGTCGCTGTGTCCCAGCAGTGGGAATGTTAGCAGGGGTGCTGATACTAAACACTCACCCACGGGTGTATTACACACAAACATTCCCGTTATGCACAAGCATGCAACGTGAGTTTGGCTAGTTTACTTTAAACTAAGCAATAACAGTTTCGGTTGCGAACTGCGCTGGATAACAAATAGTGAAGCCCAACTCGAGTTACTAACTCTGGATAACTGGAGGTGGGCCTAACGAGTTGTATTCTGTCAAACTCGATTTAAAAAAACCGACATTTTGTAATTAATTATAATGATACTTTTTTCATACTCTTATTCCTGAAGATCTGCCTAGGTCTTTGTTCTGATTTTTGCTTTAAGATAAGAATACCATTTAGTCTTTTTTACTATTCAGCGAAATTTTGGGTATAGATAGGTTTTTTTTTTAAATTAATAGCAATAATAAATCATTAATTTCAGGCATCTCAGGCTCCTATAAACATATACCTTACAGACAGTTACGTAACTCGCATTCATTTAAACTCGTGCTAAATCGAATTATGTTTTTTCCGAGTCGGTGCATCACTAATTATGACCTAATCTTTCTCGCTTAGAGAGAAGTCCCTGTGTCCCAGCAGTGGGAACGTTATAGGGTGATGATGATGATAAATAGTATTTGTTTGTAAATGTTAAATGTATAAGTGATAATCATGTTGTACACCAATATTGCTCTAATAACAACATAAGAGATGGAAGCTGAGTTATTCTATTCGCTTCTCAACTCAGTGTAAAAAATTGAAGCGAACTGTCAAGACTATGTTATTTCCTTGATTATTCTTAGTTTTTATTTAAATTAGATTTAATTTGACCTGTCCATGTAAGCATAGGCTTCTAAGGAAATAAACGTTTTGACTTTGACTTTGAAATAAATAAAATGAGAATCACTCATCGGTAGTAAATTCAATACTTGTTTTTTATTATAAAATTTCTTTGGTGTTTGATGTGTTGTTTGGTTGTTTTGATTGATTAATTAAACTTGTCGCAATTTTGTTGTTGTGATACGTAAAGTTATTATAATTATTAAAATATATGAAGTACGTCTATTTTATATGCTAAATATACGCGAAACTTCAATGCACCGTAGATAGGTATCATCTTTAAAATTGTTATCAAGAAAAATAGGTGGTATTTTTCGTGTCATCTACACAAGGAAATACCCGCCTATGATGGCGGTAATGTATAATGTACCTACTGTATTGTCTTCTCCACAGTAATGATAATGACAATATCTATCGGAAGCTGTGAGTGTGCAGGTACGAGATTGCCTATTAGACCGAAATAATGACGTTATTATGCGGGCCGTCTTGAGCAGGCGGCCGGGCCGCGGCGGGCTAGCAGCGGCGAACTGAGATAACTGTACCTATTACAATTAAACAAGAGATATGCTGCCATCGCTTGAAGGAGACGCGCATTGATAAAATATAACAACATTCATATTAATATCATATTTATAATAAGTACATTATTGTATGTTTTTTTATATTTGTACTAGCTGTGCCCTGCGGTGCTACCCGCGTTATAATGGATGAAGTACTCTTAACCAACAACATATTTATTTGAATAAAGATTAATATTATTATGTTGATACAACTTAAACAAATTATTTCGACCAAATTAGGTACCATAAAACGGTTTTTGTGAGTTAATCTTAAAAGATAGACTATCATTTATATATTTAGACTATCGCGGACTGTTTTTTAGATCATTAAAAGAGCTATTATTCTTTAGTACATATTTTTTGTGTATCTTGAACCGTTTTCACGGCGCACGCAACAGAAGGCTTCAAAGATTAACAATTTCTCCCGATTTTTACACATTTACCACTATATCTTTGCTCCTATTGGTCATAGCGTGATGTTAAATAGCCTATAGCCTTCCTCTATAACTGGACTATCCAACACAAAAAGAATTATTCAATTCGAACCAGTAGTTTACGAAAAATTAGCGCGTTCAAACAAACAAATAAACTCTTCAGCTTTATAATATTAGTATAGATAACGATTTAGCCCCGTTGTATTATTATGGTTAATAAATGAAATTGAAATATCCCTTCACATAAATAGTCGCATGGCAGTTTTGGAGTAAGCCCCTGCAGGCGACCTTAAACTAAACTTAGCTTTGAAGTTTTTCGTGTCGTAACGCTTTCGTACGCTTTGTAAGAAATTTGTAGGTCGCAAGCCCCCTTTTTACCGCGGTCGGATTTTAAAATACGTTTACTCGCAGGAAAATCCAAAAAGCTTTAGCTTGTTAAGTCTATGAGCTATTAGAATAAAGTTAAACACGGTCTCGAGGGGGCCGCCCGCCGACAGTGCGGCGCCGCGCGGCTGCCGCTGACAGCCCGACACGCGCTGTACCAGCACTACTGCTGATCATTCATACATAGACACATAACAACTATGTTCGAACATGAAATCTTTTATTTCGGACAGAGAACACATAATTTGTTAGCAAACTTAATGTCTACGGTAAAAAAACTTATAGCATAAATCATTAAAACAAATTAAATTACACTTAACAAATCAAATTACATTCAACACCATTTCTTACGAACTCATCATCATCACCCTATTAACGTTCCCAGTGCTGGGACACGGGGACTTCCCTCCCGCCGAGAGAGATAAGGCCTTAATTCACCGTTAAACGTGTTCTAAAAACTTACGAACGCAATTACAAAAAAAAACACAGTAAAACTGGTACAATCGGCGGCCTCATCCCTAAGAGAATAAGACATAAAAATATTGTAAGTATGTAGTAAACAGTATCTCAAAGATTTCGTTAAATTTACCCAACTGCGAAAAAGCGAGTTATGTGTTTTACCCGTAAGCCTGTTGCGAAAATGTATGAAAACTTGCATTTTTGTATAATTTAGAGGAATCCGTACTATCCAGCATACATAGTTATATATGTTATCAGCGGATGGTCACTCACCGTTAATCGCGTCTCTCGCGATGCTCTGCCTAGATACACTACAAGTATTGTGACTAGTGAACGTCTTCTAAAATTCATTAAAAGAAATATCAGTGCACATAAATAAAAATATATATACAGATATAGATGAATTGAGGAAATTTTTTTTTTCTTTCCCCCACCAAGGTAGCCCCACCAGTGGGTCCAGTCCGTCGACACCTATTTTACAACCTTGTAATCTCCCCTTCTATTTTAAAAAAGTGGGGAACAATACTCATGGTATTGGTCGGGCGGGCTTGGTGGGAAAAACGAAACAATTTGAATTGAGAACCTCCTTCTTTTTTGAAGTCAGTTTAAAATTAGACGTTCGTAAATTGATGAACCTTAGAATAGGGTTAATATAAAGGACTTGAAGACTTCCAGTCTACCGCTAGTGTGTGTACTATGTACTGGAAACGTTCTTCTACATAGTTGAAATGCGACCAATTTTGGTCATTTATTTCGAGTTACAATAAAAGCCAAGTGCCTGTAGAGGAAAATTACAAATAAGTTTGATCACAAACACCGAGATATATTAATTTATCGGTGTGATTAGTCCGGAAATATTAATTTATTTATTTATTAACTGTTGCGGCGAGTACAACGGTTCAAGAAACCTTTGCACCCGATCGCCAAGCCAAGGGTCAGTGTAACAACGCCAAGCTTCGCGGTACGCTAGCTCAAAGCTGAAATTCAGTGCTACACGTGGCACTCGGCAAATCCGGTCTGCACCTGCTGTCCGGTGATGTGTCGAGGGGTGCGAAGTAGATGACTTTCAAGTAGCTGCGTTTAACAGCTACCCAGCGCTGTAGTGGGAAACCCCACTACCGTGACTTTCCTAGAGAAAATCTGAGAACTCACCAGAAATCCCAGGAGATGCAGTGAAAACTGATGCACTAAACACAAACACTAAGATCACAAATACACTGCAAACACTTTTCACAGAGCGGATCGGAACTTAATTCGCGACTTCACTTTTCACTTATGATCGTTATTTTCTCCAAATACAAAACTTGAACACACTTCTTAAATAAAACACACACTCAACTGAGGATTAGTTCGCGTATTTATATTTCGGTCGTATCCCCACTTAAACACAAAGAAATTCTATGAATTTCCAGAACAATAGTTCCGTCCCGCTCTTACACTATACGGCTTGTCAGCTATCTCGCTCTAATAATTCCGCGGCGTTCTCGAATATATTTCTATCTCTTTCATAGATCGAGAATAGTGCCGCTATCTCTGTTTTTCATTTCGATTCGTTCCAGAGATTTCGAGAACATTCTTTATAGGTTTAAATGCTCAATAATTATTCAATATACATTTTTTATTATTCTACAAGACTCTACGGCTTTCTACGGGATTTTAGAACATAACAAGATGTAGAAATCCTATAGGATTTCTACTAAACAGTAAACACTACAATGTATGTATTATTCTATGCTATTCCGATAATGTGTTTTAAAGTAACAAACGAAGTTGTATTCATATAACTAAGTATCGTGTTCTGTCCACATAAAATAGTGTTTTTCTAAACAATAAAAAAACTCGCACAACAAAACGAACAGTTGGATAGCCGCGACTCCCGCGCCCCGGCCGGCGCCGCGCCGGCGCTCTCTGTCTCTGTCAGTGTCAGCCGCCATTGTGATTTAGACCGCGCTCAACAAAGTACCTAGATAATTTCACTTTGTAATTTTATTAACCCCCGACCAAAAAAGAGGGGTGTTATAAGTTTGACGTGTCTGTCTGTCTGTCTGTCTGTCTGTCTGTCTGTCTGTCTGTCTGTCTGTCTGTCTGTCTGTCTGTCTGTGTCACCATAGCTCCCGAACGGATGGAGCGATTTCAATTTAGTTTTTTTTGTATGAAAGGTGAGTCTTGCGCGAGTGTTCTTAGACATGTTTCATGAAAATCGGTCGGGCCATTTAAAAGTAATGGGGGTGAGAGTGGGGAAGCAAAACCGAAAATCTGCGAATATACTAGTGTGGGGTATCAAATGAAAACGCATCGCGTCCACATTACATAATATTATGTTGTTTTACATTTAAGGAAATTAAGGCATTGGAATCGGGGGTTTTTCTTAAATTTTAAATTTAGATTTATTTAACTCGACACTGGCAAATTGTCGCGCAGTCCAGTTACAAGAAACTGAACTGAACAAAGTAACAAGTTACTTCGTATTTGCTATTTATAACAGTTTTGTGTGTTTTTTTTTAATAATTGGTGATAGTTCACAAAGATGGATGGGGACGAAGGTGGTGATATCCCGCAGTTATTACTGCAGTGGGGTTTACCTCAATATATCAATACATTTGAAGGTAAGTTGAAATAAAAGTGTTTTGATAGTTGTTGTCCCGGCAGTTTTCGGCATCTTTATTTACATATTATTATTTATGTATATTTCAGTAAACAATGTAACAATTTCAACACTGGCGATGCTAGACAACAATCTATTCAAAGAATTGATCGCTCCAATTGGAGACAACGCCAAATTTTTGAGAAACATGGAGAATTGGAAAAAATTAAACTAACCCAGAAGAGTGCGAAATGCCACCTACCAGCAGCAGTCCCGTAAGTATCTTCTACTTTTAACATGCTTCTATTAGCTTCACCTCGAAGTAATTTGAACAAATCTTAGAAGGCGATTTTAACCAACTTAGATTTGTTGTATTGATCAGAAAATTTGCAAATGTACCTATTGCAATCCTGATGATATAACAAAAATTGGTTTTATCAAGCTGCTGGGCTAGCTTAACTTATGAACATACAGAATGACATAAGAGCTTGGAACTTTAAGATCCGTATGAACGCCTTGCATGTTTTTGTCTTTGGAAAGCAGTGTGAACTGAAGAGCAATGAACGATTTAAGCTTTTGATGATGAACTAGTATTTCCTTTCGGTCTGTGATGGGAATTCATAAATTTTCATTCTTAGTTCCTGACCGACACTAGCCTATTTATTTTACATAGGCTTGTGTTGTGTAGTACACTTATATAAGTAGTATGTACTTTTAATAACTTATAATTGTATTTTGCAGGCCCCTATGTTTGTAGACATGCTTAATCCCAAGCACAAACAAATACAATACATAGTATTAGTGAATTTCTGGTCCCTCTAAGTAATAATGATACCTCTACCCAATCAAATGATTCCAACATCATCATCGTAGCAACCAAAAGTGAGGATCAGATGGCTACATCTAATGAGCATGAGGTGGCTACCACTATTGGAGATCAGGATATGACGATCTGTAATGAAGATGCATGTTTGGTAAGATGAATACTTCAAATAAAGACTACTTGATCTCAAAATAAAACAGACAGACATTATGTGCAAATAAAACTTCAATATAATTTCCTACCTAATTCTTTTAATAAATAGGTATTTTGTGTTCATTTCAGCCATTGAAAAATCTCCTCCTAAAATCAAATGAAGGACGAGGCCTGCTAAATTTATACTCTGAACAAGGCAAATTATCAAATAATGGGCGAAGAAAAATTTGTAATATAATAATCAAAGATCTTATGGATTATTAGAAGTTAAAGACATACTGGAACAACTGCAAATTCTTGACAAAGGCGAGTACCTACCTAGAATTTATAATAAGTATTTTATATGGGTACAGGCTGTATTTTAAATGAGTATTCAAATTGTGTCCAGGCACGCAATTTACTTAATTTTTTCATTCATAAGAACCTTCTGCTGATAATGACGAACAGAACAAAAAAGAATTAGCGAAATCGGTCCAGCCGTTCAGGCGTGATGCCGTGACCAAGGGAAATAGGGATTCATTTTTATATATATAGATTATTTATGTATATTTCAGTAAACAATGTAACAATATCTACACTCTCGATGCTAGACAGTAATCTAGTTAAGGAATTAATCAATAAACTAAATTACCTATATCAATTAATAAACTTGTAACTTGTTTTATTTTATTTAAATGAAACTATGTACTTTATTTGTTTTATGATTTTTTATTTATATACGTATGTATCTTTCCAGAAAGTGAAACGGATGAAGACATCCAGTGGCGCCAAACTGTACGGAACCTTGGCATTTAGTGACAGAGAAGTGGCATAGTACAGCTAAGAAAAGATTTAAGGAAATAGAAACTACGGAATTGACCATTGATGCATACATAAATAAATATTTCATTGTATTTGACTTTTGTATAAGAAGTAATAAAGATATGCGCTGATTAAGATTATGACAAGATTTTGAATGATTGTGATGATTATAAAATAAATGTTATTTTTCTATTTACCTACTTAATATTTTTTATTATTCCAGGAAACCTCAAACTACATAATGGAGCCGAAGCACGTGGGACGTCCTAATAACGAAAATGCCGTTAATCTTAATTTCTTTGATTCATTTTAAGTTAAAGCTAGATAATCGAAGACAAGTAGAATTTATAATAAAAACGGGCATTTTTCATTAAAAGGCGTCACACTTACTGAAGGCTCTTTAGAGTTTAGATGGAGCGCTCGCAATCCAGTGTACTGGCAACACCAAAAATGGATTTCTATGGGGTTTCATAATTGAGAAAATACAGTTTTGGTTGCTTATACTAAGACAAATAAAATTGTATTTTTGTCCATTAAAAGCCTGAGAGGATCCGTTAGTGCTGCAAGTGCACTAGATTGCAGGCTCCACCTAAGCTAGTAGGTATTAAGTATATACGATACGAAACAGTAGCGGTAACAATACCTAGAATGCTACCATTACAATGTGTATTGTGCATGTTACAAAAACATAAAGTTAACATAACAATACTAAGAAGTTAGTGTTACGATACGAATAGTTAATGTTTACTAGATTGCTTAGTAGTTCATACAATCAGTCCGGTCATCTCTACTACTACGTATGGTTACATTTACATGGGTACTGTAACAGGCGCGTTATTTACCTTGTAGTGAGTATTACATTGCTTGGTCAGTTGCTCTAAACATCTAGTTGTCATTAATAAATCTCTGGTAGATATAATAACAGAATGTTTTTTGTAAAGTAAACTCGTGGGTCTTGCTGTCACGACTGCAAACAGAAGTTCTAGTTGCAGTAGGGTTTTTTCTTGTATTGGTAGCCAGATTTTTCTCTGCGTGCTCGAAGGTTCTTAAAAGGCACTTATTGGTAAACTAGCTGTGCCCTGCGGTGCTACCCGCGTTGTAATGGATGAAGTACTCTTAACCAACAACATATTTATTTGAATAAAGATTAATATTATTATGTTGATACAACTTAAACAAATTATTTCGACCAAATTAGGTACCATAAAAACGTTTTTTGTGAGTTAATCTTAAAAGATAGACATATACTATCGCGGACTGTTTTTAGATCATTAAAAGAGCTATTATTCTTTAATACATATTTTTTGTGTATCTTGAACCTTTTTCACGGCGCACGCAACGGAAGGCTTCAAAGATGAACAATTACTCCCGTTTTTTACACATTTACCACCATATCTTTGCTCCTATTGGTCGTAGCGTGATGTTATATAGCCTATAGCCTTCCTCGATAACTGGACTATCCAACACAAAAAGAATTATTCAATTCGAACCAGTAGTTTCGGAGATTAGCGCGTTCAAACAAACAAACTCTTCAGCTTTATATATTAGTATAGATATGAGACTGACAAGGCATATTTATAAAACTTAAACCTAGTTTAGCGTTCTTAACCCAGACTTAAGCTTATCGGTCGCCAACAATTAACTGTGGTACAAAGGTGATCTCAATGGCATATCGCACGATATAATTTCCACATACAAGGATTCCAATTCCAAAGTTTCAAAGAGGAATGTGACGAGAAAATTATGCTATTCAGATTAGTTTCCCACTAACTTGTTATAGTAGTACCGGCAGGCTAGCCCGGGTCCGATAAACCTCACTGCGTCAGTCTGAACAGTTTTACAAAGACTTCCGAGAAAGCGTAGGATGACCACCAGGGAAATATAGATGTACGTACTACGTACAATGTTGTTATAACGGTGCGTTTTGAGATGTACCCGTTTCGTGACGTACCGTTGTGGTGCCGGAGGGGTCTGTTTAAGATACAAAATCATTTATTTCCATACTTCAATTTTACAAATCTTAGAAAAAGTTCAGAATACACAAATTGAACATTTCTTATAGATATACTAGCGGTCCGCCCCCGCTTCGCGCCTAGTTCACCGTATTGTGAATGTACACTATTCTCGTACCCACTTAGACACACAGAAAAAAATTCATCAAAATCGGATCAGCCGATTAGGCGCAGTTTAATGACTAACACACGTACAGAAGATTTATATATTATAGATAATTAAGAAACTGCACGGTTACCCGCGCACTGTGTATTTATTGAAAGCACCATAAATCTCAGGCGTTTAAAATAAAATTGAAACGTAAACATCATAAGGTTCTTATTAGGAGACAGTACGTAAGTTCCTTGATAGAGAAAAGCGAATGTGTAGTGACTTCTTAAGCAGATATAAAATGTACATTTTCTCTAAAGCACGTTCATTAATTTCCTCATAACATGGATATTTCCCAATATGAGGATTTTTATATTGAAATCCTTTAAAATCAATTACGCTCGCTTTCCGCCCAGACGGCTCGATGGCCTCTAAATATCATAATTGGTGTCTGCGCGGGAAGCCATCACACTTTGCATAATTAGATAGTTCGATTCCTGCGAGCTCTAGCACTATAAGTACGGAAACACACTATGCCGAAGTTACTTACCATGGTTCGGCCTAAATATGCCTGCAATGCTATTTGAAAAAAAAAACTTAGGACATATTATGTGAAATAACTTTTCGTAATAAGTAATAACATACAGCTGAACTGCGGTCGGAAGTAATTTCAGCGTCAACTTATTCTGTAGACAGCTTATTATTATTACTTCGGTTCGATCGCATCGAAATCAACATCACAACAGCGTCAAGTCCGCCGCCCATTGTACTTGTACAATAAAGTGTTAATTGATTGATTGAACAGCGTAGAAACACTGAATACACGCAAATAGTTCCGCGAGTTCTTTGCTGCCGAGTAAGTTCGGTGCGCAGTGTGTCGTATCAGCCGAATACAACTGAACCGGAAACTTCGGCCACGTGACTTCGGCATAGTGTGTTTCAGCTCTTACAGTGCTGTGAGCAGCGCTACGGCGGTGCTGTAAAACTGGCGTCGTAGCAACGCCTCGCTCACGACCGGCCACGACGACACTAAAACAAATGAACCACACATAAACTTGATTCTCTTGAACTTATAACACCTGTACCGCTTTCCGTAAAACTATTCTCGTAATATTTTATGTTTATAGGTTATAATGGAGAGATGTGCTCACGGTTTATCGAGATTTCATCAGATCGACACGAAGAAAATGAGGGTCCCTCATAGCCAAGTTGTATACAAAAATTAGCGGTAAGATAGAGAACTTTGAGACAGGCCAGCACCTCAGCAGACTGCATGCTGAAGGAGGATAGCATTCTCATCACATCGTGACTTCTAAATCTTCAAACTCTGTGTAGAACGTCCACCAACGATACACGAGTTAATACCTACGGCTAAAATGAACATGAATAATATGACTTGTGAATTCATAGTGAATAATGTTTCTGCTCAAATTCATGTTGGAGTAAAAGTTATTAAAACGAAGCATTATATCAGCAACAATAGGGCCGGACTTCAATCTGTTTGAGAGTTATTGTGGCGCATTCAGTGCCCGCATGCCAAATAATAATTAACTTTGACTGTATCGGGCTTCTCGCTGTAATATCTAATGGAAATAATTATGATAATGTTTGTCTGCGCATAAGTTAAATGTATGTTGTTGAACGTAATGTAGAAATTAAATTTATGAGAACACTGCACCCTCCATCTCAGCGGTGCCGAGGGCAAAGGTACGGGTTCGATTCTTTCTAAGGGATCAGTGGAAAATCCTTCGAGGAGCCCTATTTCACTGTTAAGGGATAGGTGATATCTAGAAAAAATAAATGGATATTTCCGAACATTCCACACGGCAACATCTAGTCCTAAGTACTAGACATCTGATATACTTAATATAATAGACATACATATATAGATATTTTGTTATTATACATATTAAACAGACAGGCCAAGCGACCAGAAAAAGAGCTTGCAGAAAATACAACCACTTGGCCCCTCAGCGGGAGCATGCCCACCGCCACGTGGGAAGTCAACACCATAACATATAAGTCCAGCAAAATCAAGTGAGTTTTTCACCTGAAAATTACTTGACGCGCTTAAAGCAGGTTTCGGTTTTAAAATAAGATGGAGCAGAAATCAGTGGTGGATTTACCAGCAGGCTGAGTAGGCTTGAGCCTAGGGCGGCAGATTTTGGGGGCGGCAAATTTGGGGAACGATATTTATTTAACCTCATAGAAATCAAAAAGATTTTTATTTGACGGTTTTCTGATGTCTTACATATAGAAGTCTGCAACAAATTTTCTCAATGACTTTTCTCTCTCACTTGTCATTGCACATTCCGATAGTAGCAAACTTATTCCGATTAGCTCAAAAATATACCGAAAAATTATATAATGTGAAATTTCAACGAAATTGTTGAATTGTAAAAATAATGTTTGATATGACAATTGTTGAGGCAAGGGCGGCAAAAACTATTCAGCCTATATCTTGTAAATTTGTAAATCCGCCTCTGGCAGAAATCCAGCCTAAAGTATAAGTGAACACGGTAACATGAACCTCGTAAAGCGTTGCCGATCTTTCCAATCTTATTAACAACTTTGCCTATTTTTGGCTTCCTTTCAGTATCTTCCGACTTGTTTTAATGATGTTCCATCTTGTTTGTAATCAAATTCAAACTCCATCAAGACGCAATCTTATGATAATTCATTATCATAAATCCAATATCAATTAAGAGATCAATAAGGTATGTTCACTTCTTTGGAATTGTATTTCTGTTCTTCTGTGCGCTCTGCTAAAACAATTTCTTTCAAAAAATATGTTTAGTGATTCATCTGGCTGATTTATGCCGCATTCGTCCTGGATTTTTGGCCCAAATCAAAAAAATGTGTCGTATTATTTGTCCGCATTGCGCGCCCACGCCAATTTATCTATATTATTTATATGTATGTATTATGTCCAACTTTTGATGGTTGGTATTTTGACTAACGCCTAAAGAATTCTATTAGAATTACCAGCGGCCCGCCCCGGCGTCGCACGGGTATAATATTTTCCCGGAAATTATTCGAATTTTTCTCGCCGTAAAACCATCCTATCTCTCAAGTTGGATCGAACTGCACATGGTGTGCGAATTTTATTATAATCGGTTAAGTGGTTTAGGAGTCCATTGAGGACAAACATTGTGACACGAGATTTATATATATTAAGATATTAAAGCAAAAGCCTGACATATCCTTATCCGCGCTGTTGGCCGGAATGCCTTGCTTCGATTTGACAAGACACTAACTTCAAAAAGGGAGAAATATGACAGTTTATCTCTTGTCTTCAGTTGGAACGCTTGCGGACTTCCTTGGCCAGTGTGGTGAATTAAGGCCTTATCTCTCTCGAGAAGAGACACTCCCTGTGTCCCAGCAGTGGGAACGTTCATAGGGCGATGATGATGATGCTTCTTCGCAGTCTCTCTATAAATAAACTAGCTGTGCCCTGCGGTGCTACCCGCGTTATAATGGATGAAGTACTCTTAACCAACAACATATTTATTTGAATAAAGATTAATATTATTATGTTGATACAACTTAAACAAATTATTTCGACCAAATTAGGTACCATAAAAACGGGTTTTGTGAGTTAATCTTAAAAGATAGACATATACTATCGGGGACTGTTTTTTAGATCATTAAAAGAGCTATTATTCTTTAGTACATATTTTTTTTGTGTATCTTGAACCGTTTTCACGGCGCACGCAACGGAGGGCTTCAAAGATGAACAATTTCTCCCGTTTTTTACACATTTACCACTATATCTTTGCTCCTATTGGTCGTAGCGTGATGTTATATAGCCTATAGCCTTCTTCGATAACTGGACTATCCAACACAAAAAGAATTATTCAATTCGAACCAGTAGTTTCGGAGATTAGCGCGTTCAAACAAACAAACAAACTCTTCAGCTTTATAATATTAGTATAGATTAAAATAAACGCATTTTTAATAATATCTTCCTAAACGGATTTGGTGGAATATGAGGGATGCCTAAGGAGCTTCCTGTGATAGTGAAAGGCAGTGGTGCAGAGCCTGGAGCTGATACAATGGAGATTACGTGGGATGTTTATTGTTTCGCCTGAACGTCTGCCTAAGTGAATTAAAGTACCTAAAACATTTTAAAGCTCTTCGTTTTTTTTGTCCAAATCCTGCCTAATTAGTTCCCGCAGGAGTCGCCGATCGGGTCCCCAACGACCATTAGTTTTTAAGATATTTAATTTTTAAATAAGGCAAGAACCTGGTCCGCGCCCGTTGGGACGTCTTGTTTTACATAAACACTCAGTTTGTTCGGAGTTTTGATCTTTTCTTCAATGTTTCTTTAATGTTCTATCTGCAACCAACATATTTTTAGTGATTCAGGAAAAAGGTGATAATCGCAAAAAGTTGTGAAAGTGACGTCAAACTAAGTGAGGTTACTGACAAACTTAGAAGCCTGTAAAATCATTTATGGTAGTTTTGAATGAAATTAAAACTAATATAATTGTTTACATAACTGCTTTGCTGAAACACTATTCGCTTCTCAACTCAGTATAAAACATTGAAGCGAACTGCCAAGACAATGTTATTTCCATTATGATACATTTTTGTATAAAAAATTTAGTTTTATTAATTTTAAGTTGACCTGTCCATGTAGGCCATGTGCTTCAAAGGAAATAAACGTTTTGACTTTGTCTTTGACTGTACTCGATTCATTATTTATACATGTAAACACATCATACCTTTATTTGCTTACCATTTGAATGACATGACTATGCATATTACCCGTCAGAATAAAATCCAGAGCGTGAACTGATAAAAAAGCACTTCATAATGCAGGTCCTCGCCTGATCAGTCCGTGGCTGGCATCCGCGGCCTTCACCAGGTCCACCGCCCTTCTAGTTGGTGGTGGGCGTCCAATGCGCTTGCCGATACGTTTTCTCCATTCAAGAACTTTTTGGCGCAATGACCATTTGTTTCTAGTGGTTTTTTTAACCACCAAGCCTTGGTCAAAGTACAGTCAAAGACTTGGGCAAAATATTTTTTTTGCCATTAATATACATATACATTTTAATATACCTATATGTACCATATTATATTATCTGTGATAATTACCATTATAATGAAATTGAGATACACCAGGAAAAAAAGATTAATGCGAAATAAAATTTTATAAATATTCTACACGACAACATTGAGTCCCGTGGCGTAGCAATTTATTATTCTATGCACGTGGTTAGCTCTAAGCATATGTTACGGGAACTAGACATCTGATATACTTAATATTTTAGACATAAATATATATTTTTTTATTATAAGTACATAATTAGAGCTCTATACGGTCAGTAACATTAAATAAACAAACTCCGTAAGTCCGTGCGAGCGTGTCCCGCGCCGCGCCGGAGGGATTACGGCCGCGTCACTGTGTGGGCCGTTACTGCTGAAACTTGTCCCACCAACATCCGCCCATATATTTCCACATTTACTTAAGCTGGGTCCACATTTATATCATTTCGGTGTATCGTATCTCCATCGCGTGGCCTCGGTGCGTATCATGATCACTAGTTTTTTAGTATTTTTAGTATTAAGTTATATAATAGCCTATAATCTATATCTATATCATGATGGAGGCAATTCACAACATGCTTAATATTGAAGCTAAGACTAAAATGGCATTAGAGCCAAACATTTAATTTGAATTGTTCAATGGTTTGAACACTCTGAAATAGCGTTAGGGAATCCTGTTTAATTAATTTCACTAGTAGTAGAGGAAGCACAAACATGTAGTTAATATTATTATATAATCTCTGTCTTGTCTGTATATTTTGTGTATTTTATACATCGGTCAATTTTATAATTGCAGATACTAAAATCTAATTTTGGAATTAAAAAGGGTTCCAACATTTGCGTACGGAGCCATACCTATTACCTACGTACTAGTCAACAAAAAACAACGTGAATTTGCGACCAGTGATGAAACGCAGTTATAAAGCCATGCGTATAAGGCTGGGTCCACACTTGTATCATTTCGGTGTATCACGATCAGGCGTGGCGTATCGAGTATCCGTATCATAAGTATGGACGCTCATTTTATACTTTATGTGATACTGTATCATTTCAGCGTATCAACTTTAACTTTACAAATATGGACGCTTCAAAAAGAAAATGTAACAAGTAACTTCAAGAGTAACAAAGTCCATACAACCATAGACAACTTTGCAATGTTGGCTTTCGGTATATTTAGATTATTAATCGAATACAGTTAGCTACTCCGATGTTTAAAATCGACAATCCCAAAGTCTTGTTCCTCTCGATCTCCTGTCAAATCATATTTGGGTAAGTGAGAAGTGAGTAATTTCGCGCATCGGATTTAATCAATTATCGTAGAATTTGCGAATAGCCGTAGAAACTGCTACGGCTACAGGGTTGCAGCCGTAGGCAGTGCATTGTGTAATATTTTGGCCTGAAAGCCGTAGAACACGGTAATTGCCGCAGCATTAAATATAAATAAAATAAATATTTCCGGACTACTCACACATTATCACCTAACCCCAAACTAAGCAGAGCTTGTACTATGGGTGTTAGGCGACGGATATACTACATAGATACATTTTTTTTGTAAATACGTACATATATGATACATAGAAAACACCCAGACCCGAAACCAGAAATTATAGATCGTACAAAATCTGGTCCCCGGCGGGAAACGAACCCGCAACCTCCTGCGCCTCAGGTGGACGTTCGCCCACCGAGCCACAGAGGTCGTCGTTTGGCAACACTACATCAAGCATTCACGTCCAAACTTGTTCAATGCAACGCGTATCCCCTTTGATGATCGCGGAAAAACCGACACAGGATGGTTCGGGGTGTATCACGTATCGTATCACGATACAGTATCATGATACAGTATCAAAATACGTCCATACCACCGTGATACGCGTATCGGATACGCGGTGTATCTTGATAGGCGATCATTGGAGATCGGGGGCGGATCGGGCCGTATCGGATACGGCATGTATCATTAACGCGTATCAGCTTGCGTCCAAACTAGCGATCATGATACGCGCCGAGGATACGCGACGGAGATACGATACGCCGAAATGATACAAGTGTGGACCCAGCTTAATGTAGCATAGTCCACTGACAAAACTCCTGTGGTTATTAGCGACCAAAAATACTTTTAATACTTTTGCATCGATGTTTATATAAATAGAAAAATAACTGTAACATCCCTGTATTTCCCACCGGGATGTCCCAAACCCCGGCGCGGAGTGCAGCACCAATTAATACGTGTACTATTGTCAACGGACTTTTACAATAACGTATTCACTTGCTCCTGTTGTTGTTTTGTTGGATATTTTAACAGAGACTACGCTTCGCTATTGTTTTGTTGTTTCCAGTCGTTAAATAATGGAAGTCGAGTTTATTATTATTATTAATACTTTATTGCACAAAAGAAAATAAGAAAAATTTTGTACAAAAGGTGGGCTTAATGCTAAAGCATTTTCTACCTGCCAACCTCAGAAAGTTTTAAACAGGAAGTTGGCGTGCGAAAATTTACAAACAAAAATAAATATTAATTCTAAAAGTTATAATCTTAAACCTAATATTTGGTATATAATATTAATACACAAATAACATACATATAAACATATATAAAATATTACTTTTTATACACATATATATATACATATATATATAGATATATTTATTATAGCCTTTATTGCAATATTTGTTTACAATACTATTAAACTAATGTATAACTATCATACAAAGTTATAGAATATGGAACTTATAAAAATACGACCTCCGGGCTGGGCCAGGGCGTGAAGCGTTTTTTTCGTGATTCGTAAAGAAGAAGAAGAAGCCATCCACATTCTAGGTCTTCATGCCCCATCTTAGACCACATCGTCACTTTACATCAGGTGAGATTGTGGACAAATGAAGGCTTATACAGAAAAAGAAGTCCGCCCTAGGCGTAGGACGTTGCGTTTTCGATTCCCGCCGCGGGATTTGATTTTGTAAGATCTACAATTTCATATGATGTATATATTTACGAAAAAAATGGTATCTATGTAGTATATCACTCACCTAACACCCATGGTACAAGCTCTGCTTAGTTTGAGGTTAGGTGATGCTGTGTGATTAGTCCGGAAATATTTATTTATTTATATGCTCAGCCGATAGCGGCTACATGTTATCTCAGACAACTCAGCCGGAATGTATGTGTTGGCAGCGCACCGCCTATTACACTAACTTTATTCAACAAACTAACCAAACAAACTCATTTAACTAATTTATACGAGAAGCAATCATTTCAAATTTGTTATGTAACCTGCCTACTGTCAATGAAATGATGATAATCCTTAGCAATATCCGAGATCATTCTTCAGTGCCTCAGTGGCGCGGTGGAGGAAGTGGGTTCGATTCCCGCCGAGGGGTCAGTGTTTGTATGTTCGCAAGCACTTTCTCCTTGGTGTTTAATAAGTAAAATAAAAAACAACTATGTATGTATGTCGATTATATTAAGCATATCAGATGTCTAGTATGTACCCGTTACAAAGCTTAAAGCTTACCACGGGGCTAGATGCTGTTGTGTGGATTGTCCGGAAATATCTACTTATTAATTTGTTCTTAACAACGAATCCCAAGTCCTCTCCATTCTTCTTTAAGCGACAATTTTATAACATAATACAAATATATTTTTTCTATACCTACTTGAATAAATTGGTGTATGGTAGAGCCGTCATTAAGCGCGGCGAGGGCGCGCTGTCCCGGCGCACCCTGTAGGCGGTCAAGGGTGCCTCATTACAGCTCACGCTCCAGCTGCCTTCCATAGAGTGGGAAGTTGCGACTGACGTATGAAAATATGATTATTGAGTAAATATTCAAAAAAAATATTGCAACTGAACTCATGTTCGGTTTATTATAATTGGTTTTGCGAATTGATTTTTCTGATTTGACTCAATAAACTGGATGTATCGTTTCGTTATTTCGCAGGACTCGTGTACTTTGCTTACTTCCACAGCATTCTAAGCTATGGGATTTTATTATGGGGATCTGGATCAGACATTATATCAATTTTATTATGGGGATCTGGATCAGACATTATATCAATTTTATTATGGGGATCTGGATCAGACATTATATCAATTTTATTATGGGGATCTGGATCAGACATTATATCAATTTTATTATGGGGATCTGGATCAGACATTATATCAATTTTATTATGGGGATCTGGATCAGACATTATATCAATTTTATTATGGGGATCTGGATCAGACGTTATATCAATTTTCAAATTACAAAAAAGAGCGACACGAGCATTATACAATCTGAGCTCAAGAACTTCACTCCGCGACTTTTTAAACAAATTAAAATCATGACTGTTTATTCACTATATATATACGAAAATATTATGTACATGCTTTACTATTTATAATATATTTTTTATTAAGATTTTAAATTATTATTAATGAATATTATTGTAAATCTAATAATTCAATTTTATACCATATGACAAGGCCACTATACAGCCTCTTAATTAGAATTTAGATGTTTGTGTTTTATAGTTTTTGTATTACTGTAATTTTTGAAGAAACTAAGTGTATTGTGATTTACCTATGGTTTGAATAAATGAATTGAATTGAACTAATTATAATAATTTTGTCATCAGTTTCGATTGTTTTACAAAGGAATTGACCAGTGAATACTAAACATTAAAAATAATATGGAAGTTTTCATATATGTAGCAGATAAAATTTTGAAATATATCTTATTGCGTTATCTATTATTTTTGTTATACTCGTAATGATGTCGTTATGATTTTTTTTTAATATTATTTGTTATCCTTTTGAATGACTTAGTCAGAGAATCCCTAGGATATAAATAAACATATTCAATTTTAAATGATTTAATACTTTTTTTTTATTTTATGCAGAAAAAATTTAGACACATCCGTAACCTTCGCAACAGGAATTTTCCGTAACAGGATTTTTTTTTGCATAAAATTTAAAAATGGTTTAGTCTGCAAAGTGAGGTTTATCACTTATTAAAAATCATTAAAGATTTAATACTACTATCAAAACTAATATTATAAAGTTAAATAGTTTGTTTGTTTGGGTTCGCACGCTCTCAGGAACTACTAATCTGATTAAAAAAATATTTCATTGTTGGCTCCAAATCTAGCAATAATTGATAATTATTTGAGTAAATACTTATTTGAGTATTGAATACTTTTAGTTGTCGAAGTCGGAGTTAAACATATATATTTTTTTTGTTTAATTCTTCTAATAGGTTCTGTTAACAACAGTAGGATTTTGTAGATAGAAATATGTATTGAGTAGGGAGGGTAGGTTTTAAAATTAAATTAAAAATTAAACAAGGCGGTTAAAAACACGTTTTGAACATAAAACTGTAAAATAAATAAACAGAAAATCCTTGTTTCAACATGGCGTTGACCAGGTCCAGTACTGTTTGTGAGCAAACAATTATTATTTAAATCTGATTGTTTGAGAGACCTCATTACCCGCCCTTTGCAATAAATATTCCGATTTGCTGATAATATTCATACTACTCTGTCAAGAAAGTACCGGGAAAAGATCAAAAATACACACAATGTAAATTATTCATCTAAATGTATTTTATCGCCTGCAAAGTATGCTCCTTAAGAAACGAATACACTTAAGCCAACGAATATTCCAATCATCAAAACATTTTTTAAACGCTTTTTCCCGAATTGAGTTCAGTTCTCGTCGCGAATTCTCCTTTATGTCTTCTACCGAATGAAAACGTGTGCTACGAAGTAGTAATTTGAGTTTAGGAAAAAGGAAGAAGTCGGCTGGAGTCATATCTGGTGAGTAAGGTGGTTGCTCGATAGCATTTGTTGAGTTTTTGGTCAAAAATTCGTTTACAATTATGGCCTTGTGCGAATGCGCATTATCGTGATGCAAAATCCAAGAATTTTCTTTCCACAAATCTGGTCTTTTTCGCCGAATTTACTCTCTTAAACGCCGCCTAACGCTCAAATAATATTCTTTATTTACCGTTTCACCTTCCGGCATGAATTCCGAGTGCACAACACCTCGATAGTCAACAACAAGCGACCTTAACTTCCGTTGAAGATGTTAATGGCCTACCAGAGCGAGGCAAATCTTCTATCACATCTCGACCGCTTTTAAACGTTATGTACCACTCATAAGCACGTGTTTTTGATAAATTCGATTCACCGTAAGCCTTCTGTAACATTTTCAGAGACTCCGAACACGAAATTCCGTTGGCAATGTGAAAATTTAAGACTAATTCTTTGTTCGATATTTTTGTCCATAGTGAAATTCGCAGTACACACTAGATATGATCTAACTAAAAACAGCACTATAATAAATTTAAACAACAGATGCAACTCAAAATCCGCGCCAAAATGGAAAACAGTTGTGCCAATCAAACAGCAAAAAAATAAACTAAAAATGTAATTGGGAACCATAGACAAATTATCTATTCCCGATACTTTTTTGACTGAATGTATTTCATCATAACATACGCACTATACATTTAATGCGATATTTGTATCATTGTGTTAAAATTAAGTTTGCTCTCATTTAAAATTCGTTTAAATAATTACTTGCTGAACAGTGAAGTGTTATTCCGGGATTGTAAATTTTTTGGTTGATTTATTGGTTGGTTATCTATATAAGGTACATTTGCGCTAAGGTTTATCAGAGCGCCATGGAGCGTAGCATCCGCGGTATCAAAGTACCGACCGTGTTCGGAACACGGAGAACAGAAGTCAAAGTCAAAACGTGCTTAGAAGCACAGGGCATACATAGACAGGTCAACTTAAAATTAATAAAACTGTTTCTTAAATGATCAAGAATTATAACCTTGTTTCGACAGTACCATCATTTTTTATACTGAGCTGGGAAGTGAATAGGACAATACATAAAGTCCAGTTTTTACAGTTCGCAAACGCTCGCTTAAAGCACTGCATATGTAGGGGTTTCAACGGCAAATGTGAAATGGCGGGAGGTTGGGCATGTTGCCGTATGCACCCCGAAAGGTGGGCACTAGCTGCAACAGCTTGGAACCCGGGAGGGAGTCGCAGGCGAGGTCCGCCAAGCGATGGCGAGACGAAATCCAGCAGTTTTGGGAAAGTTGGTGGCAAACCGCTCTGGACAGGGATTGTAGGAGGCAGTTGGGGGAGTTATTTGCCCAGCAGAATGACAACACAGGCTAAAGGTGATATAACTTTCTTGTAACTTTCTTGTATGTGATTGTGGTGGCTGAATGGTGACCCATTTGGGTAAAAATAGCCTTAATATAGTTATAAAATTATTGTAAAATGTTCTTTGTAATGTTACAAATAAACATATTTTCTTCTCGATCTAACTTTTGAAACTATCACAGTTATCAACACTATTGACTGACGCATCCGTGACCTTCCTATTTGTATCCGTTCCTGCGTGCGAAGGTTACGGATACGTTAACTTTTTCTCCATAAAAAATAAAACAGTTTAAGCTTTAAAGTGAAGTTCATCACTCATTAAAATCATTAAGATTTATTTAGATTGTACTAGGTACATAAAACTCTATAAATCATGGTAAATCAAATATCCTGTTATAAATCTCAATAGTATAATATTTTTATTATATTTTGAAGCTTGATATGACTTTTATTAACCCCCGACCAAAAAAGAGGGGTGTTAAAAGTTAGACGTGTCTGTCTGTCTGTCTGTCTGGGACATCATAGCTTCCGAACGGATGGAGCGATTTCAATTTAGTTTTTTTTTTGTGTGTAAGGTAAGTTTGGCGCGTGTTTTCTTAGACATGTTACATGAAAACCGGGTTTGCCGTATTAAAGTTATGGGGGTGAGAGTGGGGAAGGAAAACCGAAATCTGCAAATATACTCGAGTGGGGTATCAAATGAAAGCGCATCGCGTGCACATTACAAAATTTTATGGTGTTTAACTGTTAAGGAAATTAAGGCATTGGAATCGGGAGTTTTCCTTAAATTTTAAATTTAGATTTCTAATTCAAACACTTTTGTCGGCGGTAACTTTGTTATATTTGACAATTATATAAATATATGGCCGAAACATGACATCATTATTTTTCGTCGTATTTTGTGAGGATCAAAGCAGGAAAACCTTCTTAACGACCCTAATTGGAAATCGGTAAATCCTATACGAGTAGGAAATATGTGATGTACAGTTATGTTGAAGGCGACCTGATTCTGAGAACATTGATCATTATTTCGCGAGGTCCGCAGACTAGGTAAGTTGACTTCAGAGAAAATCTCTAAAGGAGTGTGATGGAATAGCCTGTTAGATGTAGTAGGTACCGACGATGAAAATATTATATCTATATGTACTAATATTATAAAGCTGAAGAGTTTGTTTGTTTGTTTGAACGCGCTAATCTCCGAAACTACTAGTTCGAATTGAATAATTCTTTTTGTGTTGGATAGTCCAGTTATCGAGGAAGGCTATAGGCTATATAACATCACGCTACGACCAATAGGAGCAAAGATATAGTGGTAAATGTGTAAAAAACGGGAGAAATTGTTGAAGTGAAACTTCTATAGAATCGTAGGGAGGTTTTGTCTGTTCACGTCCGTAAGTGGTAACCCTCTGAATCCTTACACGTGACCTCCGGGTGGTGCTAAGAACAGTCTCTGGTGGCAGGTTTCGGCCGCGGCTTGTCACCACCCTCCGGGCTGGGCCAGTGCGTGAAGCGATTTTTTCGTGTTTCGTAATGTGGCCCGGAGAAGCCACCTTCTAGGTCTTCATGTCCCATCTTAGACCACATCGTCACTTTACATCAGGTGAGATTGTGGTCAAATGAAGGCTTATCGATCATAAAAAAAAAAAAAAAAGTGATTTCAAACCGGATGCAAAAAGATGAAACGGAAATGGTAAGAGACACAAATACAATGCTTTATTTATAAATATATAGTATCGCGCAAAGGTATTGCTGTATTTTATTTATATTATTTTGTAACATACTTTATGTACGCTTTATTGAAGTAATATAAATAATCCGAATAATTACAGATATATGTTTGTTTCTCTTATCATTTTAGCAGATGCGTTCATTTACCCTTTTTTTCTATTCGATATATATCATAATTATAGTTCGTAAGTAGTAGACTCCAATCGTGCGTCGTAGCTGTCACACACACACTTTTTTTTTATTCTTCTTATTCTTTCGTCGATTTACTGAAGTTTCACTTCTATCGTGTGTGAATCGCCTTTTTCATCTTTGAAGCCTTCCGTTGCGTGCGCCGAGAAAACGGTTCAAGATACACAAAAAATATGTATTAAAGAATAATAGCTCTTTTAATGATCTAAAAAACAGTCCGCGATAGTATATGTCTATCTTTTAAGATTAAATCACAAAAACCGTTTTTATGGTACCTAATTTGGTCGAAATAATTTGTTTAAGTTGTATCAACATAATAATATTAATCTTTATTCAAATAAATATGTTGTTGGTTAAGAGTACTTCATCCATTATAACGCGGGTAGCACCGCAGGGCACAGCTAGTTGAGAATAAATAACTTTGATAAGTATGAGGTAAGAGATATACTTATATTATACTTTACCTAAAAATATATTTTTAAAGTGAAAAAAATGCAGTCAGTGTGGCCACCCATCCGAGTATTTACTGGCCTCGCGTGTTTTTGCTTCACTTAATAAATATCACTTTGGTTGTATGGGAGCCCTTTTGTATATTTATTTATATATTTGTTGATATAGCGGCAACAGAAATACATTAACTCTCAAAATTTCGCATCAAAACTCGCGACCGATCACGGATCCCGACATACTCGTAACCTGCTGAGTCTCTCAGCAGGTTACGAGGACAGACAGAGGCGACGAAGTAATGGGGTCCCGTTTAACCCTATGAGTACGGAACTCTAAAAAGTCTATAAGATTGTTAATGAGGCCAGGGACATGCAAGATGATAAATTGGGAAGGCATGGGTTGTCATGGAAATAAGAAACAATATTGTATGTGATTTGTTGTTTGTTATCTCTTATAAGTACATAGATATATCAGCAGTTAGTCTTTATAAGTAGTTTAGTGGAAATCTAGTTAAACTTTATTTTTATAAGTTCGTGAGGGTTATTCCATATCCCCGATCCTCGAACCTGCGCCATCAGTGTACAACCACTGGAAAGTCTCCAATGAACTTTTACCTTAGGTACATTACATATATTGATCTAATTAAACGAAAAGTTTAGTAAAACTCCTGATATTTCGTGGACTCTGTGGACACTGAGGAAATTTATAAATTTGAACTCAATTATAAATTGGAAAGTGTGTGTCAAATTTAACATGCAACAGGTGAAACCACAATTCAAGAAACTTCTTTAACTTGATATTAAAATGTTTCATTGATAAATTTGGCACTATAGATGAAAAGTAAATAGGTTTAATGTTTTATGTAGTCACTATGTTATACATTCCAATTTACTTATCCTCTAGACTACTCTAGAGTATAAAAACGGCTTTTGCGCTCAAATACCGAAGATCAAAAATAGAAAATCCGAGTAGTTCTACTGGTCCGACTAATCAGTAGAACATCTGGGAGTAGCCCTGATGATCCAAGTTCCAATATGTTCTACCCGTCATGTCTTATGATGCCCACGCAGTAGTCTAAGATTAGCTAAATATAATCTAAGATAAATGTTTCCAAAAATCGAAGTAGATAAAAGAAAGTAGCAATAAAGGTAAGCGCGCCCTCGGAGGCCTCCACTTGTCGGGCCGTCGGCCGCGCTCGTAAACTTTTATGAAACTTATATTAGCCATAATATTTTACACCTCCCTTATCAGAGGCGATAACATCTGGGGTTGTAAACTATGGTTTGCGGCTGATTGGCACTTTCCTTCGTCCCATCCACACCTACGCTTGTACCAGAAGTGGACCATTTCCGGCACAAGCAAAATTACAAGTATTTGTTGGATTCGTTCTTAGGGTTCCGTTTTGCACTTTGGTGGTAAAATAGAACCCTATTACTGAGAGTTCGTGGTTGGTCTGTTGGCCGCCACCAGGCTGTGCGAGTATCGCAAGAACCGGGATAGAGAATTAATATTTTGAGGGATGATGCCAAAAAAAAAATATTTATTTAGAAAAATCACTTAAAGCTAAAGTTGACAAAAATCCTTAAAATTTAATTAGAGCTATGCTGTATTTATTGTGCCTGAACTAGGTGAATCCTGTTTTTCAGGCATACATTATTTCCTAAGTTTATTCTGTATAACAATGTTTATAACTAATTTAATACACATGTTGCTCTGACATAGTTGTTGGATTAGTACACTTACATATCTTAACCTAGATTACAAATACAAATTGCTGACTTACAAAAAACTACTTATTTTATAACGGATAAGAGGTTTTCAGTGTCATCGTATGACAAACTTTGTAGATAACCTTAAACTACTTTTTTGCATTTATATAAATTACACGAATGCATGTGTATAGCTCTATTTAATTTATTGTACAAAAAAGGTCCTAGAAAACTGTAAAATCTGTGAGAAAAAGCATGCCTTTTGCCTAAAAGCTTTGGACAAACACTATCATATCTTCTTTTAATAGTAATATCCGGTGGAATAGATGCGTGTTGTTTCAGAACAGTGCTCATTATGAAAAGCTGGCGAACATATAATACTTCACATAATTTATAGAGACTGTTTGTAGGGAATCTAAACGGTCGAAAAGTAGATACTTCAAGTATTGCCCTTTGAGCCCTTTCGACTGTTAGTAACAATGTTTTACCTGCACCACCCCATGAGGTTATGCAATAACTGATATTAAATAAATGTAAGGGTATAAACTCATCTTTCTGCACTTAAAACATTTTTATTTTTTGTTATGTCAGTTAAAATTGTATACAGAACCTCACGTGTAATACACCATCTTATATTTATCAAATTTATTTTAGTGATGTTTTATTTGATGCCACCGCTTAAGACATCGGATTTTTCTACCGACCATGTAGCGACATTTTTGCTGAATTACCAGAACTATTATATGGAAAATATATATATTGTACATATGGAAAATGATGCGCATGTAGCTTATTATTATTTATTTCAAAATTACAAATAGGGCTTATAGGGCTTTGAGCCGTTTCCCGGCTCTGACAGCCCTGTTACAACCATGCAATAAAAGTAATTATTATACTTAATAGCTATGAAATAATATTACACACCAATTTACAAAGTGTTCTGGCTGCAGCAATGCTAGAATGATAAGAAAAATTCCAAATTGGGATAAACTAATGTTGAAAAGCGTAGACGCTTAGACATGTACGATCTCAATGATTGGGCACGTAAACACTCTAACAATAGATGATGTACATCTTCTACAATATCACAAACATCACAACTTGAAGAATCTGTTACTATTAACGGACGTATGTCCGCTATGCGTGCGTAGTGAACGAAGCCTCTGAGAATTGCCCCTACGCGCCCTTTGTCCCGGGAAAAGTCAAAGTCAAAGTCCTTTATTGAATACGAGTATAGGATAAAATCTTAAGTGTATAAATAAATAAATAGTCAGAAGAAACTGTAAGGATTTTGTGAGAATAAATCTAAATTTAAAATTTAAGAAAAACCCCCGATTCCAATGCCTTAATTTCCTTAAACGTAAAACAACATAATATTATGTAATGTGGACGCGATGCGATTTCATTTGATACCCCACACTAGTATATTTGCAGATTTTCGGTTTTCCTTACCCACTCTCACCCCCATAACTTTTAAACGGCCCAACCGATTTTCATGAAACATGTCTAAGAACACTCGCGCAAGACTCACCTTTCATACAAAAAAAATTAAATTGAAATCGCTCCATCCGTTCGGGAGCTATGGTGACACAGACAGACAGACAGACAGACAGACAGACAGACAGACAGACAGACAGACAGACAGACAGACACGTCAAACTTATAACACCCCTTTTTTTGGTCGGGGGTTAAAAATAGAAATAGCTTTGGCTGTTCTCGGCTCTTAATTAGACTACTATCAAAGGACTTCATTTACAAAAGCAATACAAATAGATCAGTCATAATTTTATGTCGTGAAAGTTATCTGTGATGTTTGTTGACCTTGGGCTATCTACGACACAATTTGACTACATTTGTTTTTTAACCCCCGACCAAAAAAGAGGGGTGTAATATAGCTCCCGAACGGATGGAGCGATTTCAATTTAGTTTTTTTATTTGTATGAAAGATGAGTTTGGCGCGAGTGATCCTAGACATGTTTCATGAAAATCGGTTGTGAAGTTTAAAAGTTATGGGAGTGAGAGTGGGGAAGGAAAACTGAAAATCTGCAAATATACTTGAGTGGGGCACATGAGAAAGCGCATCGCACATTACAAAATATTATGGTGCTTTACTTTGAAGGACATTAAGCCATTAGAATCAGGGCTTTTTTTTTAATTTAAAATTTAGATTTATTATCTAGAGCTGCTTATAGATTCGAACACTTAAATCTACCCAGCCACAAATTGACGAGTACCGAATAAACCTAGGGCAAATTTTGTCTAGTATGGTCTTTTGTTTATGAATGAACAGGTGACTTATTTGTTATTAGAGGCCCAACTAAAAAGTCTTTCATCTGTTTTTTATTCTATAGTTATTTTATTTTTGACTGACCAGTTATTTTTGGAACCAAGTGTAGTAAACAACAAAAATTCAGAATTTTGAAATGTGGCATCCAAGTTAATAGGACACGCATTTCGTCATTTTTACAAACAGAAGTACCGTAGATCTCTTTTTGTTTTGGGTTCATGCAATATGACCTTTACTGATGGACAGAGCAGTCACAGATTTCTGTCGCTGGTGTCTAATGTGTGTGTGTGCTCGTGAGCCTCCGTAGCGGGGCCGGGGCGAGGCCGGGGCGGGGTCGGCCGGCTCCGCAACTTTTGATTAACTCCACAACTGTATTGTTCTGGCCGCAGTCGCAGCTTGTACTACAAAAACACGTCTGCTTAGATGTGAAACTGCTGTGTTTTGTTGACTTTTATTACATTTAAATTCATATTTTGTGCTTCATGTGTAGAAAAAAATCGACGGGTCACATTATTTTATTTAGTAATCAAGGCAAGCCAACATCACACATACATAACATACACTTAACTTAATCAAGTACATCAAACAACTCAGCATTATCAAATTAGCAAACAACAGCTTGATAAACTAAAAACTAATCGTTTTATGTAAAACAAACAACAACTTTAATTATTTATTATCTGATTAACTGGAATAAAAAAAAATTGCCTTACGTGAAGCAAAAATCATTGAAAAAGATTAAGACACATCTGTAACCTCGCACGCACAGGATTCGAACCTCCATCTCCGGGATAGCGCCCCGGCGCGCTACGAATTACACCAACGCGCCTTTACGTGATAGAATAGTCCTTGGATTTTCTACGAGATGTCGTTACTCGGGGATTCACTCTATAATACAAAGTGCAGAAAAGTTTCGACGCAATGGCGCGCTGTTGAAATTGGTAGCGCGTCGGGGCGCCATCCCGGAGATGCAGGTTCGAATCCTGTTCGCGTGAAGGATTACGAATGTGGCTTAATCTTTTTATGCATAAAATTTAAAAATAAACTATTTTTGCCTGCAAAGTGCAAAGTGAGGTTTATCACTTATTAAAAATCGCTAAAAATCGCCCTTCTCTGCTAATGTTATAAATTTGAATCTAGCCCTGCCATGTGTGTACCATGGCGGTAAGTTCATATTAATATCGATGTATAAAATATACCAACATCAAATGTGCACACATTACGGCACAAACGGCTGAAGATTTTTTATAATAACTTATTGGAACGGCAATGTCTCAATTATAAAGAAAGTCCTTCTAAACTCTAAGGAAAAATTATAAAAGTTGAAGGATTAATCCCGATTAGAAATATACCGAAGAGAGACTAAAGTCTTTGGTGAAGTAATTAATATTTTTCTGTTTTAAATTCCCAATTAAGATTATTACGGTTTTATTAAACTGTCAGACTAAATTTTAGAATATTTAAGATAACTGGCCTTGTCGTGTTGACGCTGAAATCCTACACGATCAAAGATAATATGATTCTAAGGATTCATTAATTTAGGAAGAAAATGTTGAATTTATATAAATTAAAAATGTACCTTACAAAACATCACACAGCCAACGTTATAGGTTCAAAATTTTAATATTTCAACATAATAAAAATTATACATTTTGCAAAACTAAAACTAGAACTTAAAGGGAAAGTAAGCATAGCGGGACTTCAACATTTTGAGAATTCAACATTCTGTTCCTAAATGGAATTCAATTCAATAATACATTTATCCATCCTCCTGAGGAACTAATACTCACTTGGTTTCGTTAGAGGTCGTACATGCTAACTTGCGTTTGATTTGACTTCATTGAACCGAAGATCTTATAACTGTCTCTGTGTTATTCGACTATTATCTATATTATTTTATTATAACAATTTTCTATGTATCATTTGAATATATTTACAAAAATATGTATCTATGAACTATAACAGTCATCCACAGTACAAGCTTTGCTTAGTTTGGTAATTTATTATTTTATGGTTTGGGGTTAGGTGATGCCGTGTGATTAGTCTTTGAATATTTATATATAACCGACACTTGGGAATAAATAAAATCTTAAGCATTAGATCCTGTGTCGTCATTAAATAAGTAATGTACTATTCAGTACATCAAATCAGATCACTAAGTTATGATAATTTATCTTCTTATGGCGTGGGAAAAGGTGAAATGAACTAAATCAGCTAAATTGAACAGAGCAACAAATCAATCCATCGGAGGGAATGTCCTTCTATGCACTTCAATCACTCGCACTCGTATGAGTAGAAGTGTTCTGCCGAGCAACTTTAAATATTATTCAAAGGATAGAATAGAAACTTACTCACATCGCCGTCCGCCCACCACCTAAGAGCCCTGAGTATGGCAGCACACTATGCCGAAATTACGCGACCGAAGTTTGGTCTGATTACGCCTGCAGTGCTCTTTATATTACTGAAGGCACAATATGCCAAAATTATGAGCGTAATAACATACTGTTGAATTTCGGTCAGACATAAATTTTATCCTTATTCTGTAGACAAAACACACAGAATTCCGCGACTGAATTGCTTTGTGCCGAATACGACAGAACCGAAAATTGGCCGCGAAACTGACTGACTGCCTCAGTGGCGCGGTGGGCGTGTGTCGCAAGGGCGCAAGAGGTAGCGTGTTCGATTCCCGCCGAGTAGTTTGTATGTTCTGCAAACACTTTCTCCTTGGTCTGGGTGGCTAATGTGTATAATATAAAATAACTACGTGAACGTCTATTATATTAAGTATATCAGATGTTTAGAGCTTACCACGGGGCTAGATGCTGTTGTGTGGAATGTGCGGAAATATTGATTTATTAACTTCGGTCGCGAAATTTCAACATAGTATGTTTCAGCTCTAATAAAATACAAACTTAGCAAATAAGTGTAGCCACCAGGGGCCGGGGGTAGGCGGGGGTAGGCGGGGTCGTCTATATTGCCTGAACAATGAATATAAATGCTTTTAAAATTAAGAGATAAAAAGTTTTTTAACTAGGCCGTTAAGATTCAAAATGTGTCTGGGACGTTATATTTACTGCGCGAGTGAGCCCTCCAGTTTCACAATGGAATTTTTTACTTTACATATTTCAACTTATTCATAATGTGCCCCTTTTTAGTATTTTACATTTAGACCTTATGCGTGTTAATTCACGCTGTTTCTGAATGATGCAATAAAAGTCTGCCCCTTTATCCAAAATCCCTTAGTGCTATAAGAGGAAGCAAATAAATGAATTGACTTTGACTTTGAAGGTACTCAAAGTGTAAGTGATGCAAGTCATTACATATTATTAAAATAAAAAATATCTTGTCATGATGTATTTCGTTTTATTTCCTAAAGCGGCTTAGTGGTCGTTCCACCGTTAATCCGAAGGTCGTGGGTTCAAACCCCGCCGTACAGTTCCAGATTTTTCATCTTCGTCGCTCAAAGAGCACCGACATGGTCTTCTGACTACAGGCGGGCCTTGTAGCCTGAAGACTAGGGCAAATGTTCTTTAGACCAAAAGCATCGCACGGATTTCTTGGTCATAGAATTTGGTTCGTGTTGGCCTAAGGACGGTGAACGCCTATCGAGTAAAAAACGAAGCTCCAATTTATAAATTATTTATAAATTAAATCGAGTTTTATGGAACCAAGTTCAACCATGGGAAAATTACAATTTAATGTCAGTTTAATCTCAGTTGTGCGGTAAAACGTGTTTAGCCTGATTTGATTGCGTTCATAGTCAATGGTGAAATCTAAGGGTCTGTTCAGTAAAGTCGTCCCGACGCCGGCTCCTGGCTGTATCACGCGGCGTCGAGAGGTCTCGGTCTCAACTGACCCTAAGATCGTGTAGATTTATGCAAACTTTACAATGACTAGATGCACAGGAGGAATGAAACCGTTACCCTCGCTCCATTTAGGAACTGTAATCGGCTCTCTCAAATAATGCTCATATTTTAACCAATTTACATAAATTCTCCATTAATCATTCACTTAAGTTTAAACCTCGTGAATAAACTTGACTGCATGAAAATCCGTTTAGTAATTTGAGTTTATCGCGGACAGACAGCCACGACGGGAATCCGTCCCCGAGTGAGGGCAGTTAATAACTAGCACAGTTATTGTGTTGGTCATACATCACCTATGGGCAAAGTAATTTGCATTGCGGTCTTCCGCGACACAGGATCTAATGCTAGTGCGGGAACAGTGAGTAAAAGGAATATTATATAACTTAATGAACATTTATTTTAGTTTTTTTTTTATTGATGACTTTTTCCCGAGTGTTCTTAGACATGTTTGATGAAAATCGGTTGAGCCGTTATAAAGTTTTGGGGTGCAAGTGGGGCTGAAGAACCCAATATCTGCAAATGTACTCGTGTGGGGTCTCAAATTAAAGCGCATCTCGTATCATCATCATTTAAGAAAACTAAAACTTTGAAATAGTTTTTTGTTTATTTTAAATTTTGAATAGGTATATTGATATAAATATTGCTTCACCAACTTCGCAATTACCTCTTATGGTTTTTCAATTTGCGGTTCAGTACTAAACAAGTGAGATTGACTTCTATCAATGATGCGTCACGTGCAGTGCAGCCCAAACACAGAATTTTGCATCAAGGCAAACTAATAAAATTTGCTCTCTAATATATGTAGCTATATATAGAGAGAGCATGTTTGTCCGGTAGCTAGCAGCGGGCGGGGGGCGGGGGCGGGCGAGAACAAACATCACGTTTTACTATTTTGTTTGGGATCCACTTAATTCAAAACTAAATGGATCGCAGCATCGCCGCGGGCGGAAATTGGGAAACTGAGTTGATTTGATATCGGATGATGAAAGTTTTGATAATCGCATTTTTCATTTAAAAAACGGGATTTATTCACGTTAGTAAATAACGAGAGTTGAAACACTTTGAATTTGAAAGTAGTGTTTTGTGTGTCGCCATCGTGTGTCATTCAGTTCCGCTTATTTTGAAAATCACAGGTTGCTTTGTTTACAATCTAATATATAAAATGTGTGTGTGTCAGCTACGACGCACGATTGGAGTTTACTCCTTACAAACGATAATTATGATATATATCGAATAGAAAAAAAGGGTAAATGAACGCATCTGCTAAAATGATAAGAGAAACAAACATATATCTGTAATTATTCGGATTATTTATATTACTTCAATAAAGCGTATTACATAAAGTATGTTACAAAATAATATAAATAAAATACAGTGAGACTACTAAGTATCGCGCAAAGAGGAGACCCCGAGAATGAGATACGCTGTGTAATGTATTCCATCTCATTCTTTTACACGTTCAATCCTACAGATATATATGTTTGTCTCTTTCTACGTAACAACTTTTCGTGTTACACTTGGTTTTACTCCTCATAAAATTTCCGTACCGGGCCTTATAACTCAAATCGTTTCTTAAGGAGTAAATTCCAAAAAATCCCTGTTCTTATACAGTCTTCGTGCCATCGAGAGAAAACCCAAAATAACAAATAGTACATACAAATCAAGGGTCGAGGGTTATTTTCTTTTTTAATTTACATGCCTTGCCTTCACATGCGAACCCGTGCGAATAGCTACTTAAGTAATAAAACACAACATAGAGCTACCGTTGGCGCCGCTACTGCAAACATAAATACTGCTTGAAATAAAAAAGATTTTATTTCTCAAATAAAAGCCGTTTATGTGCCCATAAAACAATATGCAATGTTTAAAAGTGTAATAACAGCAGAGGTTGTTTCAGAATGGCTCACTATAGTCGCGGTAGATAAAGCAGATAAAAAGAGCAATTAAGTTGTCCTAATTGCTGAGTATCGTCGGCTGCGCGGGCGAAGCCGCGGGCTTCGTATAAGTACGGCCGGCGCTCACTGGAGCTGCAAGCGACCCGAACCAGCCTGCGACTTTGCCAGTACAAAACTAATCCACGGTTCACACACAGCGGAAAAGACACGGTTTCAAAATCATGTGGAAATCGGGCGGGTTTTACTTATGTGTTAATTGCCATATTGACAGATTATACAGATTATAAAGATACTATTGCCATTGTGTTTGAGGTACAGCGTAGTACCTTTCCTGACTGGAACGCAAGCGCCACCTGGTGGCGCTAGGCAGACTCTTCGTCTTCGAGTCGGCGGTTCGAAGCGTCAGACTCAGACTCAGCCCCTTCAAAGCAGCCGTAAGAACTGTCAGCGTTCTAGTGTTTTCTCTGTCCTAACCTATAACTGTGTAAATGCTGAAACGTGGAAGCATTTACACAGTTATAGGTTCGAGATAATCAAGAATTGTGTTTATTTCCTAGCCAATTAGATTCATACCATGGCCCACCATGAGGTTTCAAACACCATCTTATCGTCTGAAAACCAGCGCAAATCCACCTAATGGTGGATCTGCATACGCTGAGGTGAGACCTTTTGGCACAACACATTCAATTATTTATGTTTAGATAGTATTTAGTATTAGACATAGACATAGACATAGACAACGTTTATTTGCTACAAAGTCATACAAGAAAACACAAATAATTAAAATTGATAGTAGGTACATACAAAACACATTAACTATACAAACAAAAATACACAAATTATTTAAGAATGCTCTGTAGCAAAATGGATGAAGCTCAGCATAATGCCAGCTACTAGAAGCAGAGGCGCTGATTTTCAGCTTCAACCGTTACTATCACAGGACCTTGCGAAAACAGTAACCATATTACCTTTTGAAATAAACTAAAGGAAATAAAAAACCGTACCAGCAGTTGCACTGCTGGTACGGTTTTTTAACAGCAGTTGTTAAACAGTATTGTAACATTAGCCTAAAAATAAATAAATAAACATATATGTATATGAGTTGTATATAAGTAACATAATATTTTATACATATCATAAATGGAGACGAATTATAAAAAGATTAGCGTATATGAAAACCAAGTTACCTACATAAAATACTTTAAAGGTGATACATACATAGATATACATCATATAAAAGGACTTATTATATAAATATTTTATTTTATTTAACTGTATTTTCCTGGTTTGTGTGTGTTGTGCCAATAAAAGTTTTCTCTCTCTCTCTCTCTCTCATCTTAGAGACAGAGTCCGGAGGAGCGTGGCTCTCGTGAGCGAGTACCGGACAGGCGATAGCGGCGCGGCCGTACGTCACTCGGAAGCCGCAACATGGCTGCCACTGCGACAGACTCTTAAGATAACATTTATTGCCTAGGGATTTTTTAAAGTTTTTAAGTTTTCCCACATTACAATATATAATCTGGTGTTATGAGAATTACTTTCTATCTAAATGATAAAAATCGGATTAATAATAATAATTATTATATAACCTTTTCCTTGCATAGCTTTTTGACCATGTAAGTAAGTTTATGACAGACAAACTTTCAAAGCTTGTGTGTATTGGTATATAACATCTTTAGACATTTACTCTATGTTAAAAAAAAAAATATATTTTGGAGTTCTAAAAAGATGTTTAAATGCTTAATTTTTTACTATTTTCTAAATTAACTTCATAATCTAATAAACATCTTAAATTAAGTTATTTCTATCTATTCATAAAATACTGAGGAAAACCAATATTTTTAACTGCACCGCAACATTTGCAACTGCAAAGATGTTCCTTTAAATTCGTTTTTGTTCTCATAAAGCGTTCCTTTTTCCTGTCGTGTACGTGTAATCTAATAAAAACATAGAAAAAAAATCTAAATTCAAATTTTATAAAAGCGGCCAAGAGCGAGTCGCATTCGCGCACCGAGGGCTCCGTACAAACCTGTAGGTATAATTAAGTTAAAGCTAAAAATATATTTTTTGTAATGTATAAAAAATATTATTATTGGTTTCCGCAATTGTTCCTTCATCTGTGCTCAAATCGTACCAAATTTCAAGATTCTAGGATGACTGGAAGGACTCTAAAAGTTGATTCCCATATCAAACATTTGCGACATTGTTATTTTGTTAACTTAGAAGTTTGATTGTTGTACAGTTATAAGGGACAATAGACCTTTGTATTTGATATTAATTTCAACTCCATAAATCCACGCGTTCCCGAGAAAAAGGGGTCTTGACAGACAGACCAACGGACAACAAAGTGTCCATAAAAGGGTTCCGTTTTTACATGTTGAGGTACAAAATCTTAAAAAATACGTTATGTGATTTTAGTATTTGCCTACTGTTATATGTGTTCTAAGTGAATAATGTCTACTACTACTTTACTAATATGAGGCCGTCTGTCTGAGAGACTTACGATTACGGCGCATACGATAAAAGCATAAGTAGGTTTCCCTGTCGTTTTAGTTTTAATTTGAATGGGTCGTAAAGCGCCCGTTCGGCGGTTTACGAGCGCCGAGCGAGCGCTGCCCCCGCGCGTGCCGCGCCGTCACACGGGCCGCGGCGGGCAGGCCGACTGCTGCCCGGACCACTCTTACCCTTCATTATAAGTAATTAGACTACACTTACTTGTACTTTTTACATAATGCTTGAAAAAAAAACCTATTATGGCCATCTTTAGCCCCGACCAAAAAAGAGGGGTGTTATAAGTTTGACGTGTCTATCTGTCTGTCTGTCTGGGACATCATAGCTCCTGAACGGATGAAGCGATTTGAATTAAGTTTTTGTATGAAAGGTGAGTCTGGCGCGAGTGTTCTTAGACATGTTTCATGAAAATCGGTTGAGCCGTTTAAAAGTTGTGGGGGTTAGAGTGGGGAAGGAAAACCGAAAATCTGCAAATATACTCAAGTGGGGTATCAAATGAAAGCGCTGTAAGGATGGATGTCGGAGGCGGGTGAAACCACTGAAGTCTAGATGATTACTATTCTTTATTAGGATACATTAATACTTATAACACAGATTATACATAGTTACTACATCTCATTTCCACCGCAATAAGAAAAATAAAATAAAAGATATATTTTTTTTATTTAAATCTAATTACATTTTCTTAAGCAAATCGATAAACATAATTTAAGGAATAATTTTTACTTGATTAAATATTTTATAATGTTCGTTTATAATACCTTAATAAAATATCTTACTAACTATGATTACATTGTAGAATCAGGCGGTACATATCGCTTAGTCCTGTTCTTGTGTACTTCATACATTTTATTGTCCTTAATAATTTCACCATTTAGTGAACAATCTTTAATAACAGAATATGGACCTGAATAAATTACATGCTTTTAAATTTATTTCCTGTCTCATTTTTTATTAAAATTAAATCATTTGGCATATATATATGTTATTGGATTAATTTTCTGATCATATCTTATTTTCCTATTGATTTTACTTGAAATAAGAATATCTCTTGCCTCTTTCTGTGAAGTTTGGATTCTGTAACGCAATTCTAAGGGATAGTTATCGAAATTATAAAGAGGGTCTATCTTTTTTTGAGTTTAAATTCGATGGTAAATTACTCTTTTTGCCGAAAACAAGCTCAAATGGAGTGAATTTCGTCTCAGTGTGTACCGATGTATTATACGAGAAACACCAAAATGGAAGCCATGTGCTCCATGCATCAGAATGATTTTCAGTTTGTATTCGCAAATAGTTACCTAAATGTTTATGTGAATTCTCCAAAGCGCCAATGCTCTGATGATGATATGCTGTTGATTGTAACTGTTTTATATGTAAAAGTGTACATACCTCTTTCATTGTAGCTGATAGAAACTCGGAGCCCATATCTGTTGCTATACACCTTGGAATTCCATACCTCAGAATAATATTATTTACAAAACTCCTAGCTACTTCTACTGAAGTTTTAGATAGTAAAGGATAAGCTTCGATGTACTTACTTAGTTCACATTGTATAGTCAATATATAGGTATTATTATAATTATCCTTGTCTAAAGGTCCTATTAAATCTAAAAATATTTTATCAAACGCTGATGTTGCCGTTGAGGTAATAACCATTGGTTCCTTTGTATGATGTGATGAATATTTTTGTTTTTGACATTTGTCACATCTTTTTATAAATTTAGTAACATCAACTTCTAGACCTGTCCAAAAATAATATTTTTTGATATTATTTACCATTCGTGTAACGCCCGCGCGGCCGCCGGTGGGCAAAAGATGAAAGTCATTTATTATTACACGTTGGTCATCTTTATTATCTATCCTTTCTACATCTTTTAAAATACATAATCGTGGACCGGTCCAATTATTTATTTTCTGTACCTCTTTAATTACTTTTTCTGTAAAAATATTATTATTATTATTTTTTATAAAATATATTTCTTTTATTTCACACTTTCCACATAATCTTTCCAAATCTCTCACAAATTCGCCTGGCGATAGTTGCGATTGAGATGCTGGATTGATAAAAATGGTACTTTCACATGGTACATAACACAATACTTTACTTTCATATTTTATCTTTTTAAAATTACGGTACCGTTTTAATTCATGCGCACTTATAAAACGTAATTCAATAAATTGCTTAGGCTTACGTAGCATTTCGACAACTTTCGGGTGATCAAGCCGACCGTCGTGAGAAATTACAACATCTTGTTGCTGTTGTGCCTGTTGTTGTTGCATTCTTGCTTTCTGTCCTCTCGTCATTACATTCATGCTGCAAACATTCATTTCCTTTAATTCCTCTGATGTAATACGCAAGCGTGACATCGCGTCAGCTGCTAAGTTATTTTTCCCTGTTATATACTCCACAACAAAATCATATTCCTCTATAATAAGTCTAAATTTCATTAATCTACTCGAAGGATCTCGCATACTGAATAAGGCTAATAGAATCAAAATCTTTTGAGTTTTGAATATCAAACTTTATCTGTGATAATTCTATGTCATTATCAGTTGTATTTAATATACAAATAGGTATCTTACCATTCATTGGAATTGCTAGCGTACTTGCAACAAAAATACCTTCCGAAATCTCTTTCGTACAAACCACACATTCCTCTGTCAAATTCGTACTTACATAATGAATAGATTCAGATCTAGCAGGTTATTGCATTGAATGTTTAGAATTGTTAATATTTAGAACGATCTCATTTCCATTCAACCACAATGACAACACTTTGTTATTTAAGTCGATGACCGATCTGTACTTGCCTAAAAAGTCCTGGCCTAAAATTCCATGTGCCTTACACGGTAGTGAGGCAAAAACAAGTCAAAGTCAAAGTCAAAGTTTGTCAAATTGAAAAACCTATGTCCAATTATTTGGTTATGAGTCCATAATGATAAATCAACATATCCAATTGCTTGAACTCTACCTCCTATTCCATGTATGATTATGTTCTCCTTACAAATTGGGATATATGCATGCGCGTGCACGTTACAAAATATTATGGTAAGGAAATAAAGGGGTTGGAATCGGGGGTTAGCTTTAAATTTTAAATTTAGATTTATAGCACACCAATTTAGGCGTTATTGCACTACAGTAAACACATAGCAGCAAGTACACACTGTGAGTAAATAATTACTCAACTCAACAAATTTCAAATAACAATGAGTTTTATGTGAGAGATAAAGCACATCTTTGACCCCAGCCTACTTCATGCCCGTGCCTGCATCAATTTTATACCAAGTCATAATTTAATAAGTACAGTCAGCCTTAAATTTATAGTGCGTTTAGAGTGGCCACAATTATCTGCAAAACATTATACCAAAATGACTTAAGCGCTGCAAGCACGATGAAAAATGGAAAAATAATAATATGGAAAAATATTGATTCACTATGAATTATATATAAAACAATAAAGTACAAGCAAACAAATTGATGTAATAATATTAATATTATATGTGCCCAAAGTGGTACAAAAATCTTACTACATACTATAGTTTTATATTTATGGCTAAAAATGATCTAGGCAAACAAAGCTATCAATGGCATCCATTGTCCATGTCAACTCTTTTAAGATGGTACATTTTAAGGCAATTTTAGAGCCTATGATATTATAATGAATTTAATTTTATCATAAAGTCGGTAATCTTTTTTGTTTTTATCTTCTTTATTTCTTTTTTTTTCTATGATAGTTGAATAATTTGCCTTCAAAGGACAATTGTCTGGCTTATTAAACCGATTCGTAAGAAAACCAAAAAAACTAACCTCTTTATATTTTAAACATATTTTAATTTAGCTATTTAAATAGTTTTTTCTTTAATAAATAATTATTCATTAATTTGCTTGTCATTTGTAATTTGATTATAATTTTATACATACATAATAAAGACAACTTCTCTTTTATATTTCGCTGAATAGGCGTTAGAATTGTCTTCCTGACCGAATATTACATTAATATGAAACAATAGAAGTGGGATATTTTGACTACTATGAATGTAAACAATTATATCAATTTGCTAAAATCGCTGACTGTACCTACATATTTTACGATTCAAACATATCGTGACATAGCATCTACATATAATATTAAATCCCTTATTTTATTAACTATTAAGTGGGGTCAATGGAATAAAAAGACGCATTGGACCCTTATGAGGGACGAAACAGTGCATCAGTGGGAGAAATGGGGCAGAACCTTTATTTACGACTTTACCGTTTTGTCCCTCAAAGTATTGCGATAGCACTGACACATCGCAAGAGTAGCGGCAAAAATAATAATTAATAAAATTATTATAAGCAATTCGCACGTCTTTTAACCCCAAACCTTGTTAAGCTTGTTCCATAGGTGCTTGAAGACCAATACAATGTGTTACATAGACATTTTTTAAGTATAAATTGCTTTTGGCGCACACACATTTTTCTGAAGTCTGTGAGTTGATCCGTCACGCTCTGAGGTGAAAGGCTCGATGAGGTAAACTCGGAATATAATACCTATACAAGAATGATACCTACCACAGAACACAACAATAAGGAGAAATGTTATGAAACGCAGTTTGATGTCGAGCCGATGTCGCCAGTACTACACATGAATAGTAAGCCTCTGATTGGTTACAAACACTACCAAGAAAAGCGTATTGACGGCACGAAAACGCATTGACAGTGCAGTGATTAGCGTCAAAGCCTAAGGTGAAAGCTGTCTATTTCCTGCACAAAGATTTAACGACACGACGTGTCACGCCCCCTTATCATATCTTTTACCTCTAATATCTGTGATACCTACAGCCAGTGTTTACTACATATTGAACCTACCCTGTCACTACGAGACTCGAACCGAACACAACTATTAATTAATCCAATAACGGCGTAACTGAGCTGTATATCTAATTACCGCCTCAAAACTCCACCTGTTAATTATTTAATTAGGAGTTAGCAGTTCGGGGGTTGCGTTAATTAATGTTCGAGCTTTATTAATTATCGTTCGAACCTACATTACGTGTTCTATGAACCGGAACATGACACTGGTTTCAGATGTACCTTTCGAAGGCTTATTCCTCGTATGAAATAGTTATTTGTTATACAAAAGTGTGAAGTTGCTTCACACTAGGTTCTTTCAATGTTTTTTGTGTACCTATAAGGTTAACATGTTCAGTCTCTGAACTGGCGTGCTCAACTTTAACGACCGAGCATGCGAAGGATTTGTTGCATTCTAATTTCAAAAATTAGAATCTTGTGCGTTAGAGAAGGGAAAGCAGTGAGAAAATTATTAAATTTTAGCTCAATCGGCAACCAGGAATTCAAATTTAACTAAAAGATTTGAATATTATTTAACTATAGACAAACAGAGAAACCTCAGATCAAGATACTCTTTTACATCATCTGCGAGTAAAACTACAAAAAATGTACCATAGATTTATAAAAAAGGCTTCAAGTCTCAGGTTTTACAATAAAAAAAAAAATTAAACAAATTCAGCACCATAGAGGCAGAAGTAAATAGGTTTAATGATGTTTTGAAATCACAAACTCAGTGCACTCTTCGTTCTAAATTCAAATTTACTTTAACCTCTAGAGAATAACAGCTTTTGCGCTCAGTTATCGAAGAGCAGAAAGACTCTTTGCATGATGGGGGAATGAAAATATTGTGGTTTGTTGCACTCAAATGACATTATTGTAGATGTTTGTCGTAAAAGTATAATATGTATGTAGGTCGATAAACAAAATTAAGATACAAGGAGGATGATTGAAGGTGTCAGCATTAATATTCACTTATTAATGGTAACGTAAAAAGCCGTGTTGGCGAAGTGGTAGCACACCCGTCTTTCACTCCGAAGGTCGCGGGTTCTAACGCCGCCACGCACTGCTGAATTTCCCTTCACACTTGAGCACGTGATTTAACGGTGAATGCAAACATCGTGAGGAAACTCGCACTTGGTAAGCGAGGTAAATTTAGGCCTAATCTTTATCGTCAAGAGAGAAGTCCCTATGTCCCAGCAGTGGGAACGTTAATAGGGTGTCGATGATGATGTTGAATGGTAATGTCCTATTTACGTTATTAGCTGAGCGTGATTAATTTGAAACGTGTTTAGGACGAGACATAATGCATATTTTAGGTCTTGTCTAGCTTAAAAGCAGTTTGTCTATAAATTTATATTTATAATGTTATCTTTCACTTTCTATACTGTTTCGTTTTAAAACACAATACTTACTGCTCAATTCTTAGTACTCTGTTGTCATAAATTGGAAGGCTTTGCTGACCGCGACACAGGTGTACTCCTGCGGCGGGCATCGCATCTTAAGTTTTAGTTCTAAGAATTGATGTATGTTAAATGAATCAATAGAAAATGAATTGGAAACATAGAAGTGTAAGTACTTAAGCGATTTTTAGTCCAAATTTGCTCTCCTTCACACGAACGCCGTTAAATAAACTTTAATCTCACCCAATAAAAATGTTAATCTATTTAGTTTGTAACCTTATTAATAAACACTGTATTTACAATAACTTTTTACTTGGTGATGCATTGTAAAATAAATTTGGTTTTTTTAATATAAAAAGTCAAAGACACGTTTCTAAAGACTAAAGACAGATAGATAATTTCTTTATTGAACACCAATACTTACAGACTAACTTTAAAATAACAATCAATAGTCACATTACTAGTTGTACAATCGGTGGTCTCCAGGCAACATTTGACTATAGTGATTATAGAGTTAACTTTTCAGCTCACAGTGCCTGATGCACGCTGTCCTAACCCCGCGTATAGAGACGGGAGTCCGCGCTCGTAAAGGCTTTAACCGCATTAGAGCACCCTTTGAGCCGTAACGCTCTTTATGGAGACTGCGTCACGCGCAGAGCTAAATTGAGAGATATTTATTGGTAAATTGATAATTTATTCATCGTAGGTAAAACTGTACACTTGACTTTATTTCAATCTATATAACTAAGTACTTTATAATCGTAATTAAAAAGTATTAAAATTAAGCACTCTCGAAGTCACAGACAAAACGTTCGTTAATTGTACATATGAAATACAATAAAACATGAAAAATATTGATGTTTCTTTAGAGTGGCAGTGTCAAACCTAAAACAAAGAAAGTGATACAATAAATACTGTCATAACAATTAATAATTGGAGGTTTTGTCTGTTCACGCCCGTAAGTGGTAACCCTCTGAATCCTTACACGTGACCTCCGGGTGGTGCTAAGAACAGTCTCTGGTGGTAGACCACATCGTCACTTTACATCAGGTGAGATTGTGGTCAAATGAAGGCTTATCGATCATAAAAAAAAATAATAATAATGCGGCAACTTACTATAGACTATGGATAATAGAATTATCTTTATGACGAACACTTCCTGATGTGTGGCGTGTACTCCCCCATGTAGGGACGGGAGCCCGCGCACGTAAAAGCTTTGACTGCATTAGTGCATCGTCCCTTTGAGTCAGAGTGCGTCAGAGAGCAGTGTCAGATTGAGATACCCAAATCTATAATTTCAGATTAAACATTTCAATGCAATATGAAATTTGAAATATTATAATACTAAAAAAAATTTTTAAAAAAAGGTTTCTTTATTTAGACAGGTTGTCCACATACAAACAAATTACAAAAATTAAATTAAATTAAAATTAAAAAAGACATTAAATTAAATTAAAATTAAAACATTAAAAAGACATTCAATTAAATTAAAATTAAATTTGCAGCAGTCGTTCAACAGACTCCCACCCAACCCATGGAGTCTAGTGAGTGAGGACTCTGTTGAATGTCTGCATGATGGGCGAGGCAAACTTGCTGCCCACAACCTGCAGGATGGAGTTGGTACTGCCCCATGTTCTGCGCAGCAGCGAAGCTGTTTTCTTGCGGATGATGGCGTGAAAGCCATCCTGGGCTTCAGCAAACATGGAGGATGCACTGCAGAAGCGGGGCAATCCCAACAACATCCTGAAGGCTAAGCTTCACCTCAACTTGTTTAAATCATAGATAAAATTCGTCTTACTCCGGGCATCCCCTGCGAAGGGGATAATTGGAAATTGATTCATAACGCACAGTCAAGTTTCTTACTTATCTTAAATATTTTGATTCGTATATTAAAAATTATAGAATATTAAGTTATCGTTTTAACAACACATAAAAAAGGAACATAAAGTGAAAATAACAGATCGAAACTGAGCTAGTCTGTTATCGCTGCTCTGCTCTAGTCTCTCAAGTAAACTAAATGTCAAAATTTCCTATTTATCAATATATTGTAATTCTGACGACCATTGTAAAACAAAATATGGAAAAAATAAGCAAAATCGTATTTTGAATGCCGCCCTGCGCCGATAATTGTCAATCAGAGACCAGCGCCGGTGGTGCGCCCGACGCAATTTCCGGACTCCCACACACTTTTAAAAACGTCTGCATTTTTCCATCCACTCACTACTTTCTATCCCAATCAAATCTCCAAAAGGATTTGTGAAGCATCGGCCACAAACAGCAGTAAGCCCGCTCAAGTAGAGCCTAATACGTCCATTAAGCAATTATCGAACAACTTATATAACATAAAAACATCGTTGAGGAAGGAAAGAAAGTTTAGCTCGGCTTTAGCGCGCCCAGTGGGGCGGGACGCGGCGGGGCGCGGCGGGGCGCGGCGGGGGCGGCTTTTTCCTCAATATTACTCGCATTTTCCACTTCCCAGGGTGATCTCGACTAAAGTGACTTCATTAACTTTGATCGTGCTCGCTAATTGTAAAAGTAAATATTTTCTCTGGTCTGTTCCTGCCGAGTTTCGTTACATAATTATTTGCTTTTAATTTGTTTTCATGTCTTACATTTGGTAAACGCGTGGTAAGTAGGTTCTTTTTATTTTTGATTGTATCGTTTGCTTAAATAGTCATCAAATACTCTCAAACTATTGCACAGAATTAACACACGAAGGTTTCGAATAATACAACTAGAAATGTACCATTTCATTGTATTCAAATCCAGCCTTAACCTTCTAAATGAGTAGTTTATCCAGAGTGTACTCTCCGGGCCGCGCCCTGCGCCGTAATCTGATCGCTATTTGTGCTAGCGGATTGTCACTGAGCCGTCCGCCGCCCGCTGCCTCCGGGGCCGGGCGCCCGGCGGTGGCGCCTGTACGTGCTAATCCGCGTCTAGTCACCAGACAATACTATCTCATACTACACAAAAATTTACTGACTACAACGAGAGCGGCCGAAACAATAATTCATGCAGATTTGTTATATGTCACAGTAGATAATAAGAACTAATTTATTACCCCATTCCATGTGAAGTCGCGATAAAAATGTTTGCAGACGTCGTATTATTGGTGGGCGAGAAGTAGTCCGGCTCATATTTATCGTTTCCCGATATTTCGTATGCAGTATGGCCGCGAGAGCCGATCAAACAAATACTCCACATGAGCAAATATTCAAACGGAACAAGTAGGAATTGTGTTTCGCTGAGTCAGGTGGATCTTGAATACGTGAGCTGATATTCGAAGGAGAGTATTGCGCGCGGCTGTACTAGCAAGGTTCGACATTACCCCTTGACAATGTTGTCGCAGCGTTGCGAGTGGGTGCGGGCGCGGAAGTTCACATTTGTGAGGCTTCGGCGCTTTGTTCGGCGCGCATTCATATAACATCAACAAGGGCTGCCTCCCCCGCGCGCTACCGTAGGCTCGCCTGCTTATGTGGAACAGCCATAAAGAGGTCGCGCCATTTCGCTGGCCTTTCCCAGTATTCACCAATAAAGCACTACAGCAGTGTTGAAAAGCACTTTGTTATGGATGACCTCACCTGTGTTACACGACGCTATAAATAATAGCAGATATTTCTGCGTATTACGGTGGATATGGAACTACTGCTGTACGCGAGTTCACACAACTTGGGCCACCCTGTAGTACTATAGGTGTACTGTGTGCCTACAACACTGGGGTAAATATAAATGTCGGAGCAGACTCCGTGATGGATGGGCGAGGGACTGGAACAATCATTTCAAATATTGCATGATTTATGGTAGAACACAATCAACATTTCATTAAAATATTTATGCTTATTATTTGTTATATTTCGGTTACTGCAATTTAACGGTTACTGCTCGTAAACTGCGTTAGTAGTCAACACAAATTTAACATTATGTGTTTGTGCAAATTGTTTCATTAATTATTTGTCGACGAGGTTGTAGCCAATGGCGCGGGCACCTGTACAGCATTATGTAGGCAGGACGGTATTAACGTTCTCGGTTATTGTGTAATGGTGAACTAGTTATATGCAGAAGCAGCAATTTTATATTCTCACACCAGTAGCGCTGCTGTCCGAATTTAATTGATGACTAAAATTGTATGTTATTTAGATAATTAAAAAAAAAACTTATTTCGTTTTTCTTGCAAATAAAAAACCATGATGAAGTGTGCATTAAAAATATGCATGACGTACCGCTTAGTTCGATTAGTACCTACTTTATTTACCCGCCACGGGCTCGCCCTCCGGGACTCTGCGTTATATATCCCGGCGTTTACTTATTAAATTGATAAAGCGGAAATCAGGTATCTAGTATTTTTGTGCGGGAAAATATTTTTTTATGTATGTAAACCTATTATGCCCATTATAGTTTTATACAGTCCTTTATTGGCTATGGTAACTGTATAATGCAAAATAATAAATTCTTCCAATAATTGAATTCCTTTATAACGATGTAATTTGATAGCAGACGATTGGACTGTGGACACCATAAACAGTGGCATATTTCTGCTGAAACCCCTCTAGCTCACGCATGAGCTACTACGTGAATGTTCCAAGTAACCTTTTCAAAATAAAAATAAACAACTAATTGTGATTCGTCACTGCTCAGCTGATAGTACTTTTAGGCTATACCTAGTATTCATTGAGTGCTTAAAGATTAAATCAAATGGTGATCCTCCGGAATGAGCTGCTCGGCTAATGAGATGCTTTGAGGGTTACCTGATTCCTAAATTATAATTAAACCCATAGATGTGTGTAGAAATACATGTAAATGTGTAGACTATAATAGAAGCGTTGTTGATTGTTTGGTAACAGGGCAGGTCTCACCTTTCAATGAATTGCTCAGCTGCGATTAGCCGCGAGCGAGTGCCGACTTCCCTCGCAACCCGAGAGCCGAGTGCCGAGTGCCGAGTGCCGAGTTCCAGCAACAAACTCCGACTTGCGGTGATGCGGCTTCCTTTGACTTCCCCCACACTCACCGCCGCTATCTACCTACGTGTATCTGCGAAGGCTGCGCCGCGCATTAACGTTACAAAGGCATAACAGAAGCGATCAAATCCATCCGTCATAGTTTTATGGCAGATGGCAGCCAATAATGGCGCTTTTATGTGCTTTGAATGTGTTACTGATAAATGTTTTGGGAGTGCTAACACTATATTTTGGTTACACATCTACGCTATTATTATAAAGAGGTTAAGTTTGTGCGTTTTTGAGAATGTTTGTCAACTTGTAGGGGGCAATATACGGATATACTGAACCGATTTGAATGAAATTTGGTACACAGATTATCTTAAGCTTGAGAATGTCACTTCTCAAGCTTTAGGCTGGCACCTTAGCCACGGGAAATATGTGATACCGCGGGAACACATACACGCGGGCGACACCGCGGGGAACTGCTAGCTCATTTATATAGCAGAGATCTTACCACTAGCTTAAGTCACTTATAGCAACATACATTTTATATTTGCACCGACTGTCGCCGGCATTTAGACCTAAGCCAAAGCAAAGGAAATAAATCTGAAATAAGTATTATTAAGATGATATGTACAAGGGTCGCAGGTTCATGTCCGGTACAATTCGGTACTCGATGAATTTAAATGGAGTGATCAACATCGCATTATTGGTCCCGAGCAGATGAATCTACCGGAGGCGCCCGATCTATTCCATCTCACGTAATTATGTCCTCATTCCTCATTTTACGGCGAGATATAACAAAATGCCTCTACAAAATGAAAAGCTGCTGCACAGTTCAGCGGTAGGACCGAGCGTTGCATTTTATTATAGATAACTTAACTAAGCTCGTAAATATTACGACAGTATAATGTTCTATCTCAAGTGAACAAGCGCGAGCTATTTCTGAGAAACTGTTTCATGTGAAGCACTCTCACGTTATTTATTATTTTTATAAACATTGAAACAACATTCAGCGAGCGCGTACATAATTGACGTGACGCTTCAAAACGTTTCATACTTTGAGAGAGCCGGATTTTTTCTGCGGAAGTAGCGGACAGAGTCATGTACATTAGGGGCTGGCGCAAACGGGCCACCGACCGCAGCGACCGGTGGCCAGCCACTAGCAGTTCGGCGGCGCACACGTGCGGTCAGTGGCAGCCACTCGCTACTTGTGCTCGCTATGGGCCGACACCAATACGCGCCATTGTCGCGCTTAGCTGATTACAAAAAGTGATGGTTTCCGGACACCGGTGGCTGTCACTCGCTCCATCAACACGTACCGGAGGCGCGCGCCCGCCGCCGGCGGCTGTGGTCGGCAGCCCGTTTGCCCCGCCCTCAGTAAGCTTTTACTCAGTATCACTTGTCATCGCAATATTATGATGAAAGACAGCTAATTTGATGAAAAGGAGGTAGGTGGCTTTTGAAAGCCTGTTATAAATGGCTAAAACCAATTCATCTCGATAAGTATAAAAGTTAATAATATTGTCATACTTACTATGTCATAGTTAATATGTTATACTTATTTTCATCAAAAATCATGTATTTAGTCTATAAGCTGATTAAAAATGTTGAATGAGATGTCGAAGGCAGCTAGCTTGCTACCATTTAAATTTAATTTCCTGCAGTAATTTTGGATTTCCATCAAATCGAGCGCCGTGAGCCGCGAACGAACGCTCCAGCAAATTTGCTAGAAATCCGTCTATCATTTGAACTAGACCTAAACTCCTACATATTTTCACGTTACTAATAATGTTTGTTGTCTGTTTGTAGAAGCCGCGTTGGCTAAGGAGCATACTCGACATTCATTCCGAAGGTCGTTGGTTCAAACCCCGCCAAACACCTCTGGATTTATCTTCTTGAAAAATATATGTGCGCTGTAAAAGATGAGCTTATAAGGTGAAGGCAAACAATAATAATATTTAAAATATTAATATAATATTTAATATGTGAAGCTGAAATAAATAAATTGAATTGAATTGAGGAATCCGTGAGGAAACCGGCATGTTCTGAGATCTTTAAAGAGTTTGAAGGACATGTGACATTCACCAACCCGTTCTCGTCCAGCGTGGTGAATTAAGGCCTAATCTCTCCCAGCCAAGCGAGAGGTCCGTGTGTCCCAGCAGTGGGGCGTTAATAGGGTGATGATGAATGAGTTGAGTTAACGGGGTTGGTATTTCAAGTCATGTTACTGAGTTCTGTCAGTTCAAAACCCCTATTATAAGTTTAATTGGGTTGACCTCGGGCTGTAAACAATTTGACTACTTTTTTGCCTATAGCTCAAAATGACTATTGGTAAATGGGTCAAACAATCAAATCTACTAAGACACAAATTGACTAGAGAATATTTTACCTATATAGCATAGGGACTTCTCTCTAGGCGAGAGAGACATTCATCAATACACATTTTTTTTTAAACATATAAAATACCCATGCGAAAGTGCAAATACTTGACCCCTCGGCGGGAATCAAACCCGCTTAAATAAACAAGAAAAATAAATCAGGAACATATTTGAACAAGAATAACAAACCTACAGTATCAAAAACACGTTAGATATGTGGGTTGAATTATTTTAGCTGTATTTATGTTTTGAATTATGTATACTGAAATTGTGATTGTCTGGTTGTTTGTTTTGTATGTATAAAAGGGTAGTTGACTATCATTAAAATATGAAACAAATTGTTACTAGACTTATAGTATTTTTTTTTTAGGAACAGAAATATCTAACACAGGATTTAATTAAAAATATAGACGATTTTGTATATGATTAAATTTTTTAAATTGTAATATTTTCGTCTTTGATCACGTGACTCAAAACGCTCAGATCACATTTTGGAAACTCATAATCCATTCAAATGTTTATAGCTCGAAAGTAAGTATTTGTAGTCAACAGTTAAGCTATGTTTTTTCATTAGAAACAACCTTATGGACGACTCACGGTGATAGAATCACGGACATATGGATAGCGAAGGCTTTTTTTTTTTTTTTTTATGCTCGATAAGTCTTCATTTGACCACAATCTCACCTGATGTAAAGTGACGATGTGGTCTAAGATGGGGCATGAAGACCTAGAAGGTTGGCTTCTCCGGGCCACACTAACGAAACACGAAAAAACCGCTTCACGCACTGGCCCAGCCCGGAGGGTGGTGACAAGCCGCGGCCGAAGCCTCCCACCAGAGACTGTTCTTAGCACCACCCGGAGGTCACGTGTAAGGAATCAGAGGGTTACCACTTACGGACGTGAACAGACAAAACCTCCAAAGGCTTAGAAATAAGTATTCCAGTTTTATCCTTAAAATACGTCCTTAAAACTCTTAAAATGTTGCTATGTCGGCTGTCGCCAGGAAAAACACCCGTTATCAAATCTACATTTCTACCGCGGGGATTTTGCTAATCTGTGGAAATACAATCTTAGAATATAACACGGGGCTCGGGCTAGGCGTTGCGGAGTGTATTGTCATACTAATATTTAATCATTCGATATAATTTACAGTCTCATCATTTTCAACGTAAATAACCTAACTTAACTCCCATGAACTACTCGAATAGGCACAAAGTGTGTACGTGTGAATAACCGGGTTAAGCGGCGCTCTCTCCGATAAAGCGATCTGTAACTTGGCACTAAATAAAGTTGCCGAAACTTCCGCACTCCCAATTTGTAACATTCTATCTTATTCCTATATCTTAGCAAGTTGCCATCGAGTAAATTGTTTTCTCCGACGTTGTTGACCGCCGCGAGCGAGATGACAAAGGAGGCCGCCACGCGTCTCGACAGTCATTTCGACATAGGCGAAGGCGTCGAAATCCCCTTTGAAGCATAAACCAGCCAATTACCTAATTCAAACGTAGGGGCACAATTTTGTCTCAGTTAATTATAATTACTTCATAAGAACAAACATTCACAGAAGCGTAATAATGGCTGAAACACACCGCCTTGAAACTTGAAGATATCTGTAAAACTTACTGGAGTAAAACCGTTTGCTTAGCCACAATCTGTTCTGAAGTATCCGAGGAGCAAAGCTAGTTGGCGAATGAGGCAGATTCGTCAGTATCGCCGCCTTAAGACGGGATTAGCTGAACTACTCGCTCCGTCAGGCGGCGGCTTTAAAAACATTTAATCAGCGCGAAGACGACGGCTTTAAGGCTCCGCACAACCTACGTCCGCTTCCGGCGCGGATGTGACTAGTTCTAACTTATTTGTGGGAAGTTGATATCTCATAACGTACGAGTGGATCGCCTCGACCACCTATGTTAACTAGTCACACTTTTTAATTCTATTGTAAAGATCTGTTTGTCTATGACAAACATATTATTTTTCTGTGAATTGTTAGTAGCGATAGGAGGTCTATAAAAACAAATTCTCACAAAAATTTATAATATTGAGAATTACCAAACCGATATTGTTGACCAAACTTCCTTTATACGCTATAATTATCTGTTGACGTTCCTAAATGAGCAGTTTTGGCCGCAAGGGGTCAAGTTTCGAGAGTTCATCGGTCGCTTGCACTGCAAGGCAATTTAGTTCATACATTTTAGATTTTTATGGAAATTAGTCTGTAAGGTATATGTTTATATGGGCCTTAGATGCAAATAAATGGTTTATTAAATATAATAAATGTAAATGTTATGTTAAAATGTAATGTATATATAGTGTGTAAATGTATGTGTTATCTATAATTTATTGAATATAAACAAATGAACCGCAAATAACACGTAGTGTCGGAGGCCCCCACAAAGCGGACAGATGAGCGAGGTTAAGCTCCCGGTTGGAGGCAGGCGCGAGCCGCCTGCTACTGGAAAAAATAAATAAAATAGTATACCGGGAAGCCGTCACCGAAATGATGATTTTTGAAATGAAAGCTCCAGAAGCAATTGAAGTGATAATTATATGCGTATGTATGTACAGGCATGTATTGCGTAGTGCGCACTCAATCCTTTGTTCCCGTGTTCGGGAATGCCATAAAGCCGAGCCAAGGACGCCGCAAAAAACATTATCCTCGAATTACTGCTGTTTTTACCGCAAAATGTCACACTGTCTCGTCTGTGGGAAGGTTCGCCCTCATTTCCGGAATGCTTAAGCAACATCCTTTAAATATTTCAGTGAGTTTTCACCGCGATTCCGAATTCTCCCCTGCGGTTCACGAGCTGCGAAGTTTTGGTAAACTTTACTTTGCTTGTTCATATTAAGATATTTTTGCATCGTTAAATACCTAAGTTACTTATTTAACAATATGTATTTTATTTTACCAAATCAGAAAGAGGAGAGGCTATTTCTGTGGCATGTCGAGTGATTACATCATTTGATCAGCAGATTTTAAGTAAAAGTTTAACCTTTACAAAATCTCCTTGAAATTCTCGTTTTATTGACAGAATATAATGTAAGGCTTTTATAATTAAATACAGGATAAAATTATACATAATAAATTTGTTTCAACGTTAATTAATTCGGTACAAATCCCGTAAACAAGAGTGGAGTCAAATTCGGCAATTGAAGGATCTTGTTTCCTTAACTAGATCCTGGAGCCATCAAAGGAGCAAATTGAATTTTAAATGTTGCCCATCTGACCAAGGACAAGGGTTCGCGCATTGCCGAATTACTCAGACGACAAGTTTGGGTATCTCACGACTAGAGTAGGTTGCTGGGGTGCTAGCTCCCGCCCATTACGGGGAACACAATAACTTCATCAAATAGTTAGGTACGTAATTTTGATTGGTGTAATTTGCGGATGCAGCCGCCGGCGCCGCGGTGCAATCTCGTTTGAAAGTTTCGTCGTCCGGAGTTCGTCAACAAACACTCAGACGCGGTCACGACACGACGTCGTGTCGGGTCAAACTGAAATGCTGGAACTAGTTTGTTATAAAGTTTGTATTAGAATGAGCCTCGGTTTATAACTCCCATTCAGGCGAGGGACGATGCACAATACCTTATGAGTGCTTAGATTGAAGTAAGCTCAATAGTATTTATAAGGACCCGTTGTATTCCTATAAAACAATTGTTAAATAAAAATAAATTTAAAATTGAAGAAAAACCCCCGATTCCAATGCCTTGATTTTCTTAAATGTAAAACATCATAATACTTTGAAATTTGGAAGCGATACGCTTTCATTTGATCCCCTACACGAGTAGGTATATTTGCATATTTTCGGTTTTCCTTCCCCACTCTCACCCCTATAACTAAAAAACCGATTTTCATGAAACATGTCTAAGAACACTCGCGTCAAACTCACCTTTCATACAAAAACTAAATTGAAATTGGTCCATCCGTTCGGGAGCTATGATGTCCCAGACAGACAGACAGACAGACACGTCAAACTTATCACACACCTCTTATTTGGTCGGGGTTAAAAAGCACTTTACAGAAAAGGTCTGTTGAAAATTCGATTAACCTTTTGATGGTTTTCATACAGTTTCATAGTAGTTTATTCATCATATAGATTCTGAAGAACCGCTTGGTTACATAAGTTTAAAAATGTTAAGTTCCGAATTTTAATGGCTGAGTATTAAAACCGGCGTACTAACAAAAACTGAATAGAAAACTATAATGTATTTTACTAAATCTACATTTTAAAATGAACAGCAAGGTATGAAAAACGTAGTAAGCCAGAAATTACTGCGCCGTAAAGAGGGCGACGAAATGGAGCGCGTTGAGTGTTTGACTTTCATTACTCCGCGCGTCGCTTTCAGCCTACATCGGCGACACGAGACTCGTAGCGCTGACTCCGCGCGTCGCTTTCAGCCTACATCGGCGACACGCGGCTCGTAGCCCTGACTCCGCGCGTCGCTTTCAGCCTACACCGGCGATACGCGGCTCGTAGCGCTGACTCCGCGCGTCGCTTTCAGCCTACACCGGCGATACGCGGCTCGTAGCGCTGACTCCGCGCGTCGCTTTCAGCCTACACCGGCGATACGCGGCTCGTAGCGCTGACTCCGCGCGTCGCTTTCAGCCTACATCGGCGATACGCGGCTCGTAGCGCTGACTCCGCGCGTCGCTTTCAGCCTACATCGGCGACACGCGGCTCGTAGCGCTGACTCCGCGCGTCGCTTTCAGCCTACATCGGCGACACGCGGCTCGTAGCCCTGACTCCGCGCGTCGCTTTCAGCCTACACCGGCGATACGCGGCTCGTAGCGCTGACTCCGCGCGTCGCTTTCAGCCTACACCGGCGATACGCGGCTCGTAGCGCTGACTCCGCGCGTCGCTTTCAGCCTACACCGGCGATACGCGGCTCGTAGCGCTGACTCCGCGCGTCGCTTTCAGCCTACATCGGCGATACGCGGCTCGTAGCGCTGACTCCGCGCGTCGCTTTCAGCCTACACCGGCGATACGCGGCTCGTAGCGCTGACTCCGCGCGTCGCTTTCAGCCTACACCGGCGATGCGCGGCTCGTAGCGCTGACTCCGCGCGTCGCTTTCAGCCTACATCGGCGATACGCGGCTCGTAGCGCTGACTCCGCGCGTCGCTTTCAGCCTACACCGGCGATACGCGGCTCGTAGCGCTGACTCCGCGCGTCGCTTTCAGCCTACACCGACGATGCGCGGCTCGTAGCGCTGACTCCGCGCGTCGCTTTCAGCCTACATCGGCGATACGCGGCTCGTAGCGCTGACTCCGCGCGTCGCTTTCAGCCTACACCGGCGATACGCGGCTCGTAGCGCTGACTCCGCGCGTCGCTTTCAGCCTACACCGGCGATGCGCGGCTCGTAGCGCTGACTCCGCGCGTCGCTTTCAGCCTACATCGGCGATACGCGGCTCGTAGCGCTGACTCCGCGCGTCGCTTTCAGCCTACAGGCAGCCTACACGTGTATCAGGCGATACAGAAATACAGATATTAGTTTAAGGTGCTTTCACAACAAATGAAAACTAAAATTATGTTCCTTTCGACAAAATCAGGCTTTTTTCACTCAAGTTCAAATACATAAATAAATACAAAATATTTAGTACTAGACCTACACAAAATAGCTTAGGTACAAATTACAAAAAAAAAGTGCATAAATTTGTTGAGTCTGCTTTACATACACTGATCACAGCAAACTGACGGAAATCGAGGCAATTTGTAACGATAAAGCCGTGACGTCGCATAGCGTGCTAAAAGGGTAAAACAGACGAGTGTCGCCATGATACAAACATGACGGACAGTTGTAGATTAGTGACGGGATTGTTTGGACGCCGCTCAGCACTGATTGGATCGCTGTAATGCTGATCATACGGCTGTTTGTACACGAGAGGACGACCCCGATATCAACAATCGTAAATCATGTAAAGCATCACAGCTGAAATCTCTTTAGCCTTATAGTATCCACTAAGCCCCACTTATGGACTTAACATCATTTGAGGGTTACCATCCTATTCACGCGTGGCCGGAGAGTTTGCAATCGCAGTACTTGATGGTCTTAAAGTTTGAGTAAAATACTCAATTTTTTTTTAAATATTAGACATTATGGTAGTTTCAAAACTGTTATAAATTTATTTTAGGATATGACTGGTCCCTATTCAACTGTTTATGCCAAAAAACACGACACGAGTATGTTTTTTTCTTTCAAAGTATTACTTATTGTTATCCAGGTTAGAGTTGCAAAAAAAAGAGATTGAATACTCATAAAATTTCAAAATTCTTAGAGAAAATACATGATAATGAAGTCCTATTTAAATTTGAACTATACAAAAAGAATGTTAATTCATTAAGATGAATACAAATAAACATTAAACAAATAATAAAAAAGAAGATCGCTGCCTGTGTGCTTTGATCCAGGGCGGTATAGTATGTGATACGGATTGGTGAACACAGCAACACTCGCTCATCAACAAGCTACGCGTTTAATTTGCATGTCTAAATAAACCAGGTTACATTGACTCCATTTCCTTTTTATTCCCTCAAGTCCCGGCGCAACCCACGCTCGAAGGGAAATCGCTTTTTAACGCTCGCGGGAGAAAGGGCTTCCTTCCATCTCCCGCCCTGAATTGACTCGACGCAAAAACGGCAACGAATTGCTGGAGCCGACCAGTTTATAGTATGAAGAGCCGATCCTCCCTGCAGGGGCTTGTTAAAGGTAAACAATAAATGGTAAATATCGTTTTCTGTAATGAAGGTGTATAGAAAATAGATATGGGTATCTATTCTCTTCATCATCATCATATGCATCCCTTTCCACGTGCCTACTGCTAGGACACAGGGACTTCTCTCTTGAGAGAGATAAGGCCAGAATTCACCACTCTGGCTAAGTGTGGGTTGGTGAATGCCACATGCCCTTCAACTCTTCTCAAAGTTCTCGGAAAATGCCGGTTCCCTCATGATGCCTTTACCGTTAAAGCACTTGTTTTAGGCGCACACAATTTTTTCATGAATGAAAATACAGAGGGCCTCAGCCAATGACAGTCGAGCGTGCTCCAATTTAGCCAACACGGCTTTCGCTCACTCTTCATCGTCATCATGTCAGCCGCAACACGTCTAGAGCGGGATATTTACTTATTATCACAACTGTGATAAATGACTTAATAAAATAGAAACACATAGATATAAGGATTAAAATAATTAATGATTTTCTCACCAGCCACTTTATTACAAATAAAGCAAGACATAATTCAGATTTGATACAAATTGTTAAATTCTATTAAGAGTAAAATTTCTATACTTACCTAATTAACACTAATTTTACTATAATGATAAAAAACTTAAATAAATACTTACCAATAATTATGCCTATTATTAAATAGTCTAAATTAAGGTTGAAGTTGTAATGCCCCAAATACGAATGAATTAATATAAATATCAGCACTGGATAGGTCTTAGTTTTGCGAATGCCTTATCTCACTTAGGTAGGTACCTGGAGAGGGCTCGTAAAAGCGCAGTAAACGACAAGTGGGTAAGTGAGTGCTCTCGCTGCAAACAGGTCACCGCCACTCAAACGAATTACTATTACAGTACTGTGAATGATAGAACTCATTTTATTGTAATCATTAGCCTCGAGCCTCGAGTCCCGAGGCAGACACGCCCTCCACCCACAAACGGGACATTATGTTCCGGGGAATGCCCCAACAATCCGTGATCGAAAACTTAATAAAAGTCTTTGGATCAAGCGTTCAACGTTTAAACGGGAAGAATATTTACATATTTCGTCTAAATATTACTACGATCAGATGACGGTTTACTATCGCACTGAGCCAATTTTTATCTTTTCGCTCGTAGTAACAACAACATGACAACTTTTAGAATTTTAAATACATTTCATCGCATTTGACAAACAATATTCTAAGCAGACCATGGGATCGCATGATAAAGATAAAGAAAACATTATTGTTAAATTGTGTACATAGAGATCTTACACAGTAAAAACATGAAGCCAACTTTTGTTTCCCATCAGTATTGTAGATCGCATGTTACAACAAAATGTACAATCAAAACAATAATTGATCGTTGATGATCGTTCTAATTTCATAATGTGATCGGTCGATCGATCAAACAACCTTCCTTTGATAAAAATCTAGTTGAAAATCATAGTTGCTTGGTCTTAGAACATTTCTGAGAATCATTCGTAACCATTAATAAAAGCCTTTGTGACTATTGTAATTGGGCAGTGCTTGAGTTAAGCAATATTCTTGCAGTCGATCAAGCTGCCTGTTTACCAAAGTTCAGCAGCAGTCTGGGAGCAGCCCGCAGACGCCCGTAACTCGATCACTCTACAATTACAGGCTAACTTTCCCTCCATTACCTTAATTAATTAAATGTACGACGTTCAATTACGACTATCGAAATTCAATTCTAGTGAGATCTAAAACAATTTAACGAAGATAACTTCTTAGAAATACTCTTGATAAAGTGTACCTATTGTTAGACCGAGATATAATTTAATTTGTAAAGTATTTTAGAAACTTTTTAACTTTGAATTTGATGATAAATAGGATTTTAATAGCTTTGTCCTCCAGCAGAATAGATATAACTAAAAAGTAATATTGAAAACCTTATCAGCGCATTCCTCACTGCAGCGAATATTGGCTGGCGCTCACTGTTTGTGTGGAGTATACCGAAGCTAATAAGAAGAACAAATCTACGTCAAATGTAAACAATAAACAAGCAAAGCGTAAGGATTAAAGCAATTTCTTGCAGACAGCCAGTGTAAGCGTCGTGCAGAGCCAGGCCGCGCCTGAAGCAACCTCTAGCAAACGCACGCTCTTCCAAGAAGTCAGAATAGCGTCATTGAAAACAATCTTTGCATCGTGCGGCTTTCCCAAAGCTACACAAACCATATCCTGAGGATCCAATACAAAAACAAATAAAAAGGGAGCAAATCTACTAAAAATAATCATCCAGACTTATTTATATTTCAAACATAGCTACAGTGTATAAATAGCACGGCCAGTGCTAATTCGAGCCTGGCGCGTCTAACTTCTCCCATGAATACAGATCAGCTGATTATGCATCCCTGAAACATGTGAATACTTTCCATAATTAAAATAAAAACACATTAAATTAGCATATTAATTAAAAGCGTTGCGAGTGCATACGGACTGTAGCGAGAAGCTCTCTGAATGCAAATGGCGCAGGTAGGGGGCGTGCTTATCCGTCTAATGAGGATTGGAGCTGGCTCGGGCTAGCGGGGCTGCTCGAGACTTTCAAACTGAAGGTAGCAGGCACGAATCTCTACTCACTGCTGGTATAATCGTGACTTATTATAACGCCATAGTTTATAACTATTATATTTCGATATCTCAACACTTAGAAGGGGTTTTCATAATTCTCATACTGCTACTTAATCGCTTATTTCATAATTCGTTTACCCAATTGCGAAGCCTATTTGACAACTAAGCAATAGATCCCTCGCCTTAACTGCCGCGTGCTAGATGGTGGCATGTGTGATTCCCGCCACCGCCGACACAGTGCATCATCGTATAATATAAATGAGGATATACATGTTATTTTGGCGCATGCCCAGTGCTACAAATCATAGCACTAAATGGCTTATACAGCACAACTGAGGTGCCGGCCTGGGCAGTGTTTCAGTCGGCGAGGGAGTACACTTGGCACTTTTGAAACTTATTTATTTATTTTGGCCTACAAGGTGGTCAACTTCATTCTCAGTTTTTAATTACAAGTGTGATAAAATACAGAATATATCTTATAAATTTAAATAACCATAATATCAAAAGTTAAACAGCAGTACTGAAGTAGGAAGCAGCAGTATGAGGATAGATGTAGCGAGCGTCATAAACACAGTGTTCCCAAGACGGGCACTTGGCAGGCTCGCCTGGCCCGCGGCCAACACAGCTGTGCCCGCGGTGTGGCCTGCGCCTATCGCCTCTACACGTCGACTACAAACGGACAGATACTTGTTTTACAAGCACTCGTCGCAGTGCCTCGTGCTCAGTGCTACTAATGGTGGGATACAACCTTGCCATTGAGTGAGATGTTCGTAAGTACCGTCTGGAGATCTCGTAGAGCCGCTACGCAGCACTCGTAGCGGCTGTCTACGGAGTAGCTCGCATTGTGCTGTTACAGTTATTTCAACTATACTTATAAGGAAATACATGTTATGGCTTTGTCTTTGACTTTTATAGTTATGCACCTATGGCAAATCCAAGATCAAATTTTAATTAAAATAAAGCATTGTATTTGTGTCTCTTACATCATTTCCGTTTCATCTTTTTGCATCCGGTTTGAAATCACTACGATTCTATAGAAGTTTCACTTCAAAAATTGAATTATTGGAGTAGGTGTAGGGGTGCGCCTGGGGTTTTATAAATGGCAATGCAACGTTTGCCGGTCGCTCGTATAGAATATGTATATCACAAGGCCAAGACTTTACGCCCATATTTGAATGATATTTTAGTACAGGTCGTGCGAGCGCAGTGAAGTGGGCCATTCAGCTTATAGCACACTATTCCACGGAAAACTACTAAAATGCATTGTCAATAAAATGCATTATACCGGAATATCCACTTATTATTACTTTTTTTTTAATTTAATTTTAATTTGGATAAAAGGTTGTCTAAACTATTTAATAGAGACACCTGACAGACAGACTGATGGACAGAGATCCTGCGTGTGAAGGTAACGGATACGTCTTAATCTTTTTTAACCCCCGACCAAAAAAGAGGGGTGTTATAAGTTTGACGTGTCTGTCTGTCTGTCTGTCTGTCTGTCTGTCTGTCTGTCTGTGTGTCTGTCAGTCTGTCTGTGTCACCATAGCTCCCGAACGGATGGATCGATTTCAATTTAGTTTTTTTTGTATGAAAGGTGAGTCTTGCGCGAGTGTTCTTAGACATGTTTCATGAAAATCGGTTGTGCCGTTTAAAAGTTATGGGGCTGAGAGTTGGTAAGGAAAACCGAAAATCTGCAAATATACTAGTGTGGGGTATCAAATGAAATCGCATCGTGTCCACATTACATAATATTATGTTGTTTTACGTTTAAGGATATTATGGCATTGGAATCGGGGGTTTTTCTTAAATTTTAAATTTAGATTTATTAGCATAAAAAAAAATAGTTTAACTTAAAAAGTGTATTTTATAATCTTTAAGATTCAATAGTGACACTGATGAGCATGAATGCCCAACACAAGTGTTCCTCAACACTTAAAAGGCTATTGATCAATATGATTAATATACTAATATATACCTCTTTACTGAATAAAACATTTTAATTTTATTTTCAATATAATACGTCACACCGCCATACAACCGGGGACGGCGCGCCGTGCCTTGAGAAGGTGATCCAACCTTATGCCGGAATTTATAATCTCAGATAACTTTCAATTTACGATTATAATGCTGACAATTACTATATAGATTGAAACAAATCAAATAATGTGACTATGAATTCCGGGCTAAGAGTGCCAACGGCCAGGGCTATTTCAACGTGGCGATCCTCCAGGTTAAGTCATTGACCCGTATCGAGTAAAGGCGCATACTGTGGTGTCTTGTAACTCTTACAACTATGATTACCTAAGTGATCCGAGCCGAGTCGGAGTTCTAGCCAATTCCTTTAATGGCTCTAACCGGCGCTTTCTGTGTACCTTTATTTTATTTCCAGACGTTTCGATTACATTACAGGCGGGTTTTAAACACAATAATACGGGTAACATTCTAATGTAAATTACTTTGGAAATTATACGGAGTTTCCAAGTTATTATTCACGCGAGTAAACAGAAAATGATATAGAAAAAGGGTTGATTCTTGTGAAACGAAGTTGTGGAACGAAGTTGTGGAACTATCTATACAAGCATAATCTACTCTAAGTTTATTATTAGAATTGCGCGAGCGAAATCTATATTATATGTACATCAACAGAACATATTAACTTATACGAGTATATAATAGGTTAGGAATGCAGATGATTCAATGCCACTGACTCATTGCGTTTGTAAGGCTATTATCATTTTTATAAAAAATGTGTACCTACAATTAAATAAATATTTTTTTATATTCTTATTAAGACCGGAAAATGATAAAGTGTACCAATGAATTCCAGTACATCATCACCATTGGTCCGATTCAAAGTACTTACAATTTTGAGAGATTTTGTCAGTCAGTGCTTTCACCGTAATTCCCGGATTACTAGAGACGTTGGAACATCGGCTCCGACGGTCTAGCGGTCAGTTATTTCACCTTCAGGGAGTTTTTTACTAAAAGACTGGACCACTTTAATGCACAGCCGCGAGAAGTGCCACAAGTGAGACGGTCACTTTGAAAACTAGCGCGAGTTCATTAAGAAAATGAAATTTGGAACGAGTTGTAAAATAAAGTCAAAGTCAAAACGTTTATTTCCTTAGAAGCACATAGCCTACATGGACAGGTCAACTTAAAATTAATAAAACTAAATTGCTTAAATAACAAATATCAAGGAAATAACATTGTCTTGACAGTTCGCTTCAATGTTTTATACTGAGTTGAGAAGCGAATAGAACAACACAGCTATATCAGTTATTACAATTTTGTAGTTATTACAATTTTGGAGTTCTTATTTATAGGTAACTATTATAAGTTTAACATTTACAATAAAAAAAAATGTTTGTCATATAAGGAAGCTATTATAACATGAGCATATCAGTCCTGGTCAACCAGAATTATTAGAGCCTGTTACTGTGGAACTAAGCAACATCTATCCAAGCTGCATCATCCTTTATATAATCATTTATAGAGTAATACGCTTTTTTCATTAGACTTCTCTTAATAAATGATTTAAATTTTCTAATAGGAAGCTCTGTTACATTATGAGGAAGCTTATTATAAAAACGTACAGAGTTACCCATAAATGATTTGCCTAGTTTTTTTAGTCTGTAAGTAGGAATTAGTAATTTTTCTTTACTTCTCGTGTTAATACTATGTACATCACTTTTTCTTAAAAACAAGTGCTTATTCTTGTGGGTGAACATCAAGTTCTCAAAAATGTACTGTGAGATTACAGTTAGAATGTTAATCTCTTTGAATTTTTCTTTGAGGGAGTCACGTGGTTTCATTTTATATATTGCACGTACAGCCCTTTTAATCTATTCTAAATCTTTTAATTCTTCTAATATTCAGAGGTAATCCTGCTCGAAACCATTGAATATTTAAAAAATTGTTGAAGTTTATAAATTCAATTTGGTTAGATATTAAGACCGCGCGATGGTTAACGAAGAAGTTGCATTGCATATTGCAGAGGGCGCTTCGCTCGCTCCCGCATAAATAGCCAATGAGGTGCGCGCACCGCTGCATGGAGCTCAAATTAAACAGTACCTACTGAGATCTTGCCCTTATTACTAGAGCCATACGGTGCAGTTTGCCATGTCGTCAGTGGGGATGTCGACTGAAAACTGTCGATACTTAAACAAACCAAAATGTCAGTTCTTGTTTTATAGGTGAGTGCTGTGCGCTGGCTGCTGCTTAAAAGGCAGTCGAATCTAACCTTTATATGCATGGCTACCTTTTAACTGTGTTATAGGGTGGATTTTCCCTCGGTATGTAGCCTACCGTCTTCATCGGGTTTCGAATACAAAAAAAAAGTATAAGAGGATATTGAAATTACCACATTAACTTTGTCTTCAAAATTCTTCATTTTAAGGTTGATCACGCAGATTATACTGTTAAATTTTATTTGACTAAGTATTATAATACACTGGTCAGGATCATCCCTGCGAGCAGGCATCACCACTGCGAGCGCATCTCGCAACTCATAGCTTCTGTATACATACAGGCGGCGAGACCCAGACAACATACTCGGGCCCATCTCGCCACCACTCGCCACTAAACCTTTGACTAAACATTATAGACGTACAGTAATTCTTTGATAAAAACAGTCCTGTTTATCAACAATCAGTCTTGTAATCTCGTATATATACAGGCAGCTTTTCATAATCAAAAACCTTTTCTTAACAGGGACCTCTAGCTCATAACGCGCTTTCATTAACAAAGGAGCGCCAGTCAGACCTTTTGTCCAATGATATACGATAGAAACATGCTGAGCGCTTTTCTGAATAATACAACCACTCACTGAGGGATCAAAGTAAGTTTTTGTAAAGAAATAACTAACATCTTTCATTGACTAAAATAAGAATCGCCATTACAGTAATGGAGTTGCACAAAAGAGCTGTTCGCTTTATAAATATTAGTGTTATTCTCGCCATTGTCGAGCCAGGAGGGCCGTGCGCCGCGGCCAGGCATCGGGGGTTCACAGAGCCGCGTCATGGCATAGTTTTACAAGGACTAATCTGTGGCTATACGTAGGTATACAATAGAGTAGGTGATATAATAAATAAATAAATATAAATATTTCCGGACTACTCACACCGCATCACCTTACCCCAAACTAAGCAGAGCTTGTACTACGGGTGTTATAGGTGACTGATATACTACATAGATGCATTTTTTTTTTGTAAATATTTACTTATGATACATAGAAAAAAAGTAAAGTACGTGGTTGTGTTTATATTATGTTGCTAATGGTTTTTGTGTCTGAAACTGTCACTATAGTCGGACTGGTTGGTTTGAAAGTAGAAGCAATACGAGCATAGACTTTTATTATTATCAGATGTTCTAGACGTATTTATATGGCTGATGATATAAAACATGCGCTAATCTAAGGCAATATTATTATAACGATAGGCAGGTAGTAATGACATAGGTTTCTTTTTACAGAGAGTAAGCACATATTCAGATGTGTATGCTTTGAGTGAGGCTTTGACGTGCATGACTGAATCGGTTGAACCCGGAAGCGCAGAGCGTTTAATTAATTCAATAGTTTTTTACTCTGCCTTGGGGTCTTAAGCACACATCTTTAATGATCCTCAAATTATCGTAAATGTCGCAATAAAGTCGAGAGCATTCACGATTAAGGAAACATACATATACATATTGTTGTTTAGGTAAATCACTTTCCAAATAACTTACGAGTAACTAACAAGAATAGAAATAAATAGAATTAAAGTTGTTGTCTATTTGCATAAGAAGGATTATTTTTTTAGTTTAAGTTTATCAAGCTGTTATTTGTCAATCTGTAAGTGATGTGCAGGCCTGTTATTGGCACACATCATAATAATAGTCCGTTGTAGTTGATTAAGTTAAGTGTATGTTATGTGTCCTGTTGGCTTGCCTTGACTAATAAACAAATAAACAAATAATCGAAATGAAAAATCGTTTGTGTAGTTAGACCATTGCTTATTCTTGTAGAGATGACGCCCAGGCCAGTTTCCCGACATCTTCTTTCTTCCGAGAGTCGGTGCGCCCTGAACCCTGAATCCTTCTCGGAACATATCACGTAAGAATGCTAATGGAAACATCGCTTGTGATCAGTATGGAACATTGGGAAAAGCTTTTCCGTGTATCTTACGAGTGTGAGTATATATTTACCTAAGCCTATCCCGATGTTTGTCTGTAATCAAATATTTCTAGAGCAATTTGACTCACTTCCCGGTTTCCGATGAAACTGAATTTTGCACACATATGTCAGGGTAACAAGGAATATTGCGATGGCGTGAAGCTGAGTAGATGAAGGAGGTGGAAGGTGGCCATGATAATAATATATAATAGTTATCGCTCATCTGGACACAGGGCTCTTTAAATGTCATAGGAACTCATTAATAAAATGTGAGCTTCAGTTCATTTATGGTGCGGGTTCCAACTCAACATCTGTCGACGTTCCTGAGTGAGCAGTTTTGGCCGCAAGAGGTCAAGTTTCGACGGTTCATCGGTCGCCTACACTGCAAGGCGACGCCGCCGTAACAGATGATCCACGATGCTGACACTTTAGTTTATAAGATTTATATTTTTATGTATGTTAGTTTATAATGTATATGTTTATATGGGCCTTAGATGCCTGAAATAAATGATTATTATTATTAAAGGTAGGTAGAGGCAGCTGCCAGGCGAATTTACTGGAAATGTTTGAGGCCGGCCTCTGTACAGCTGTAGACGCCCAACGGCTGAAACGATGATGTTTCATATATATTTGTCAGCAACCCGGAAATACAAGCAGGCAGCGCTCCGTGTGTGTGTGTGTGTGTGTGTGTGTGTGTGTGAGACCCTCACATAGATACATGCTGTGGCCCGCGGCGCTTCATAACGATCACATCCTGATCACACATACGCCTTTATATTGGAGAAAGCAATAAACAAATGATATTTAGGTCAGAATAAAGATAATAATAATGTATTTAATTAACTTGGGAGCTCTATGAGAGACATTTCTCTCACTGGGCTATATCTTGGTAAATATGGGGTGGTATACTTAATTCACCTGGGTTTATTCACCCAGGTTCACGTTTAAGTAGACTTTATTTACCTATGTATTTACGTTTGCATCAAAATGATCACATTATACCAACATGTATTATATAAGGTAATAGGTTGCCGAAAAGATAAAAATATAATGAAAGATATGCTCGGGGTTTCGGAAGGCATAAGGCGGAAGGCGTAAAAGAACGCGGGTCACCGACACATTTTAACGGCTCTTTGAAGTGACAGCGGGCAGACCATATAACGTGCAGAACAGATGGTCGTTGGGGCCGCAAAAGCAGGTCAGGAATTACGTCCACTTCGCGGCAACTACGGCTGAAATAATTGGAAATCTATAAAGCTTGTGTTTACCTGTAGACTTCATGAATTTTCATCTATCCTATACGCCGGAAAGACTGCTAGTAAAGTAAAAAAATATATAAAAACACCACAAAACAAATCGAATCGTTAAATGGGCTGATAGGTCTAACAAATGAAAACGAAGCACATCCGCGACGAGCCGCCCGCCGCCCGCCGCCCGCCGCCGCCCGCCGCCGCCCGCCGCCGCCCGCGTGCGAGCGAGCGCGGACGTAATGGCGCGGAAACAGCGAACATACAGTTGAACTCGCAAATAGCTCTCAGATATAGCGACTGCCGTCGAAGGAGCCAGTATCATGTGTCGTTACGTGTTTATTTCGCTCTCTCAGTTAAACAACGGCAATGCCGCTAGCTTGTATGTTGATAACTGGGAGCTGAGTACCAGTAAAAGATCATCATAACCATGGCTTCAACTGCTCGCTTCTGATTATCGGATATGGCAAGGATTTAGGACCCGTGTGGTGAAACGTGGATCCCTTATGTTGTTTCCTCAGTATAGGCGACGTAGTAATTTATTATTACATAGTATAAGAATTAATACTTCCAATGAATGTACCTACTTTATTATAGTTTGTTTTAACTTAAGGTATGATTGGGGACATTCATTGAAATAGTACTTTTGGGTATTAGAAAAATAACCATCTCATTATCGTAATTGTAACGACTGGTCGACGCTTACAGTGTTACGTTACCTATCTACCTGGTGACTATAGGTGTGATGTAGAGTGGAGACGTAGATTCGTATTGGTGTTGTAGATATTCAAGATTGGAGCCGTGTAAATATTGATCAATGCTGTAAGTGAATAAAGTGGCACACGTCGGCTACAGTATCACATGTGTATAATATGTGTCCGCTGGTCGCGCCGGAAATGAAACCACATTGTCCGACGCGCACTCGGCCCCGTCCTTACACCTGTCAGCGCGACCTACAGTGCAAACTTCCGCTCCCCTACTAACTTCAATCTACTTTAAAAGGATTGAGAGAGATAACAACGAGACGATGTCAAAGTCAAAGTGAAAACCTTTATTTCCTTAGACTCAAATGCATACTTGGACAGGTCAACTTAAAGCTAATTTATATAAAAACTAAGAATAATCAAGAAAAGAACATTGTCTTGACAGTTCGCTTAAATTTTTTACACTGAGTTGAGAAGCGAAAAGAACAACCCAGCTTTCATCTCTTATGTTGTTATTATGTATAACAATATTGATGTTTAACATAGTTATCACCTAAACATTTAAGTTTAACAAATAAATGCTGGTAGAACATGCACATAACAGAAAAAAAACGAAAATCAGCTATTTTGTCCATTCTAGTGGAACCGAGTTACATTCGTCCAAGCATCTTTGATATAGTCTTCTGTAGAATACAAAGCTTTTTTCATAAGAGATTTTTTAATTAACATCTTTAACTTTCGAATGGGTTATTTTCTGTTTTATTTTATAACTATTTGCTTATTATAAAAACGGACACAATTTCCCATAAAATATTTCCCCACCTTACGTAATCTAAACGTAGGAATATGGAGTTTATTCTTATTTGATGATGTCATCACAACAAATCGTATCGTAACTTCTGCAACGCCGGCGCCGGCGGCGTGTTGATGCCGTGCAAGGCGCTCCCAGTCCCTGCCGGCAGCCCCGACTTGCCGTGCTAGATACCGTGTGCCTTGCTTCGATTTCTTACAAAACAAACTCTTCATATTTTATAGGGTTTATGGTAAATAGCCAATATTAAAACCTCCTTTAAGTCAACATCTTAAATTTTCATGAATTCTCTAAATTATAATACTCGTAAACCTCAGCGAGAGCCACACGACGCGACCGACGCGGCGTTCTGAACAACGGAAAAAACAAAACCGTAATTTGGAAATGAACGGCTTTCGTTTCCTTTGATTCCTCGTCTTTAAATTGAGTAACAGTATCTTTGAGAACATTTTTGTGGAGACTACATATCTTGCATCTTTTTAGAATGTCTGTTTTGTTCTGTTCAAGTTGAACAGTTTTTTGAAGAACTGTTAGTACCGTAACCTGTAACTGACCGAGAAAACGTTAACCTTTCTTGAAATTTGATAGGTTAGGACAAAGAGCTGCCTCTCTTGAAACAAATTCAAAGGAATCACGTCGGCGAAACACAAAGATAAAATTTCTTTATTATTTTTATTAAATTTGTGGCAATTCCGTCGCTTATAGCTCTTGTCCGAGCAGGCCAATGACACACGGATTAATTTTGATTACTGAAATTCTGTGTGTTGCGATTGTTGGTGCTTGTCGTCGGCGGGTGACGGGACCCTCGTCAGGGGCCGCCCCGGCCGCGGCGACGGCGCTGGCCCGGCGCGGCCCGAAGCCTCCCATTGTTTACGTAATGGAATTCCTAAGTTTACTTGGGAATATTCAATTTTATTGTTTGACAATATCTTGGACGTGGGTTCAACTGACGTTTGTTAATTTGTTTGTGAATACGGAAGTGTAACATGGACGAAGCTGTAGAATTAATAAATCTAAATTTAAAATTTAAGAAAAACCCCCGATACCAATGCCTTAATTTCCTTAAATATAAAACAACATAATATTATGTAATGTGGACGCGATGCGTTTTCATTTGATACCCCACACTAGTATATTTGCAGATTTTCGGTTTTGCTTCCCCACTCTCACCCCCATAACTTTTAAACGGCCCAACCGATTTTCATGAAACATGTCTAAGAACACTCGCGCAAGACTCACCTTTCATACAAAAAAAACTAAATTGAAATCGCTCCATCCATTCGGGAGCTATGGTGACACAGACAGACAGACAGACACACAGACAGACAGACAGACAGACAGACAGACAGACAGACAGACACGTCAAACTTATAACACCCCTCTTTTTTGGTCGGGGGTTAATTAAACATTTTTATTATATAATAGACAGGTAATTGTGCGGGTGACAAGTGAAACTTTGAAATGTACCACCGGGTGTATAAAAATACATTTTAAGCACTTATTCGATTTTTTTTGTCCTTTCCACTGAGGGCCAAAGAGCGTGCTTAGAATCATACTGTTAGGCCACGTCCCTGACATCGAGATATACAGTCGAACTACGGTCTTATGTTTTTGTAGTATTCGATGTGGCAATTGGCGATGGACAGTTAGTTAGAAGGGGCATCGGTCGGTAGACGAAGGCTAGAATGATAGCCTAGTAACATCAAAAGACCAAGCGGTAGGCTACTCGCTCGGAGGTCCGATGATATTAGAAAGATTGCTGGGAATAACTACATAGGATTCACGAGGTACCGAAAAGATTTTCAAACTATAGAGAAGGCCTGTACTCAGCAGTGGGGCTGATGATGATGAATAGTGCCCAAACTCTTCAAATATTATCGATAACACAGAAGGACAAACAATTATTATGTAATAGTAGGTACATTATCTCAGAAGTCGTTATAAGCTCCCGCCTCACAGACAGGGCACGCTACGTACCTGCAACGTACTCGGGACTTCTTTCCCAAATTTAATATAACTTTTCCTTTCTTCCCGCAGAAATTTGGTTCGTTAGTATTCATGACGCGGTAGAGGCCCTTTTGTTTGTACATTCTACTCGCCGCATCCAGGCCAAGTATATCTCGGCTTTTTCTAGAGCTCTAATTATGTATTTACCTCAGACATGTGTGTCATGTTGTTCGCTAACTTGTCACTGCGGCTGAGGGCAGCATGCTCGTGTGCTAAAAATAGGAGCAACATAGTGTGTGTAGTATTTGAATGTGATATTTTAACATAAGGTTTTTGAATTTATATTATCAATAAATGACTACTATTATGACTATTACTATTATTATGACTTTTATGGATTCTACAGTTTGAAAATTCAAAGCATAGCGAAATTCCAGCATAGCGGAACTAACTCTCTCGCTTGTTATAAGATTTTCTTTAAAAGAGTTAAAATCTAAAATACACCTTATACATTTTCAAACTACGTCATACTTTTCATATAAATAGGTGAACTAATTGTATAAAAAGGGATTATACAGAGATCTTCAGAGGTAAAGACATTAAATGTGAATATAACTACTATTAAAAAACTATAATTGTAAGTATTTTAATTTGTGTTTATCATTCCCTTTGAAACTCAAATGTGTATAAATTGTATAACATTACCCGGGATAAGGTGGTTAAATCAAGTAAATAGCCACAGCAAAAAACTATTTCCCTAACAATGTTAATCTGCGGTGTGCGACAAACTTCAGAGTCCGACTAGCCCTTCGAAACTGTAGATAGTTATGTTACTTTTCCCCTTCCTTTACTCAGGGCCGTCTACTTAGTTATAGTTGGAAAAGTCCGGGCTAGGGCGCCGCCCGCCCAGGCCGCGTATGCAAACGAAGGACGGGCCGCCCTCGTAAAATATATCCCAAGGATCGCCCATTTGGGTGACTCTATTGTCATACACGGTTATTACAAAATTGTATACGAGTATTATCTTTATTGTTTATTATTTAAGTGTTCATAAAATTGTGATGTTACTGACCAAAAGTTAAGAGTTTTCGCAGCTTATTTGGCAGACGGATGAAGCAAAGGAAGTTAGGTATTGATATTTATTACACTGGTATAGCTTCACTAACAACGACAACAACAAAAGCATCAGCTAATAGAAAAAATATCAAACACAATCAATAAAAAAAGATTTGATCTAATAAAACTATCGAATTATTTGCAATATAAGTTACAGTGCGTAGACCTTTCATTATTCCAATCAGATGTGATAAAACTCTCCGAACTGGAGACGATTCATCAAGAGAAGTGAATAGGTATAAAACATCTTAACAGTCACAATCAATTTGCTATTTGTCTAGCAATTTAATAGCACTAAAGTTGTGCGGACAAATATCAAATATCTTTATCTGATATTGGAGATTTTAGCAAATAAAGTTTTCTACACAAAGAAATATAACGTCAGAGGCGAGTGCACCCGCGTGCAAAAATGAGGGGTGTTATGTGTAAATGTAAGTTTGACGTGTCGGTCTGTCTGGGACATCATAGCTCCCGAACGGATGGAGCGATTTCAATTTATTCATTCAGTTTTTTGGAGTTTACTCCTTAAGAAACGATTTGAGTTATAAGGCCCGGTACGGAAATTGTATGAGGAGTAAAATCAAAAAGTGTAACACGAAAAGTTGAGGCGTTACGTAGAAAGAGACAAACATATATATCTGTAGGATTGAACGTGTAAAAGAATGAGATGGAATACATTACACAGCGTATCTCATTCTCGGGGTCTCCGCAGTATCGCGCAAAGAGGTATTGCTGTATTTTATTTATATTATTTTGTAACATACTTTATGTAATACGCTTTATTGAAGTAATATAAATAATCCGAATAATTACAGATATATGTTTGTTTCTCTTATCATTTTAGCAGATGCGTTCATTTACCCTTTTTTTCTATTCGATATACATATCATAATTATAGTTCGTAAGCAGTAAACTCCAATCATGCGTCGTATCTGACACACACACACTTTTTTTTATATGAAAGGTGAGTTTGGCGCGAGTGTTCTTTGACATGTTTCATGAAAATCAGTTATGGGGGTGAGAGTGTGGAAGGAAAACCGAAAATCTTCAAATATGTATTAGAGTGGGGTATCAAAAGAAAGCGCATCGCGTGAATATTACAAAATATTATGGTTTTTTACTTTTATGGAAATTAAGGTATTGGAATCGGGGATTTTCTTAAATTTAATTCATTTTTGTAATTTTTATTTTATGTTTGTGTTATTTTGTGTTGGGAATGCTTTCTTAATAAATAAACAGGGATGCTAGTATTGGGTATTGCTTTCCTGAGATGACAGAGACGACCCGTCAGTGCGATCGTGTCAGCGCGGCCGCCATCCATCCATACCCTTCATCAGGAGCTCACCCCGCCCCGCGCCCCGCGCCCCGCGCCCCGCGCCCCGCGCCCCGCGCCCCGCGCCCCGCGCCCCGCGCCCCGCGCCCCGCGCCCCGCGCCCCGCGCCCCGCGCCCCGCGCCCCGCGCCACTGTTAGCGGTTCTCACGGAGATAGGTTACCTTCAGTGTTGTGGTAGTGGAACTATTCAAAGATCTTTATTTTCACATTAATAACTTACAGTTACTGACATGAGAAACTTAATGCTACGTACAGTCAACAGCAAAAGTAAGTGATGAAAATCAACGTTTCAAAACATCTGCTAGTGTGATGTGACAGATATAACGAGGTAAAACCAAAGTGTCAATTTCAAATTAAGTTTTAGTTGGTTAATGGAAAATGATGATAATGACACCGAGGATCATAATAAATATGACACGTAATTTGTTATTTTACTTCTAACGCCAGAGTTGGCAAAACATGTAGAACACTTTTTTTAAACTCACCACCTCATTTTTTACACTCATGTTTGATGCAAATTAATGATTCTTAATCTAACAAACTGCAGTTTAACATTTGACTTAATTTACTATATATATTATATTGGGACTCTAATTCTTATTTATTTAATTTTGGAGGTGTTGTCTATTCACTTCTGTAAGTGGTAACCCTCTGAATCCTTACACGTGACCTCCGGGTGGTGCTAAGAACAGTCTCTGGAGTTGCCAGTTCTCCGGGCTGGGCCAGTGCGTGAAGCGATATTTTCGAGTTTCTTAATGTACTCCGGAGAAGCCATCTACCTTCTAGGTCTTCATGCCCCATCTTGATTGTGTTCAATGAAAGCATAACCATCATTAAAAAAAAATCGTCAGTTTCTTTTGCTGTGCCAAGTTTATTTTATAATACAGTGTTTTTAACTTATTTAATGCACATGTTGCTCTAAAATAGTTGTTGTATGAGTACAATTACATATCTTAACCTAGATTACAAATAAATATTGCTGACTGACAAAATACTGACTGATGATTGAGATGTAGCTCACATGTGGCGGGAGCGGCGCGCCTGGTGGCGGGAGTGGCTCGCCTGGTGGCGGGAGTGGCTCGCCTGGTGGCGGGAGTGGCTCGCCTGGTGGCGGGAGTGGCTCGCCTGGTGGCGGGGAGCTCTCGCGGCTCGGGCTACCTAGCGCCGGTGGATAGTTAGTTACCTGGGATCTTTGGCATTTTGCCAAGACATACTCCATACTGTGTACAGGGACAGGTTTTCAAATGGGCACGACATGAGTAAACATTTCTTTATACTCACTATATGATGTAAAGTAAGAGAGAGCGATATTTTTTATCAAAAATCTGATAATAAATGGCTAAACTATTATTTAATTTTACAATGTATTTTCATTATTTTTAGATTTTAACTAAAATAATGCGTCAATAAAATTTACCAAAATTTGACTTAATCTGTATTGACTCCTTTGTAAAATCCTAAAACTATAGTCGGGTCAAATTAACTGGCCACATATGGCATTTGCTATATTTTGTAATAAAAGCAATAAGCATAATTTTGAACGGCTAAATTATAAGAAATATTGCAGTTGAGACTTTGAAAAATATCGATTAAAAGGTTGTTCTCCGTTACAAGGTTTAGTCGTTGAATTTTGATGAACTATCAAATGGGGCATGTTAAATTGACTCTACTTTAAAAATAACAACAACAAATCGACTGACTAGTAGTAAATAAACATTATAATACATATTCAATGGGTTCGACGAGAGTATAAAATGGTTTATACAAATATTTTTCCCCCCGGGTGGGGCTGCGATAAAAGGCTGCTGTCCGAATCCCCTTTTGCTTCAGTGGTTTCGGCGGCGATGACAAGTCAGTCGCTCACTCAGGTAAACAGTTTTATAGATATTTCTTCTTGAAATAAGTTCATGTTACCTACGTCTCAAAGATAGATGTTATTTTTGGGTCGTCTTTTCATAAACTTTCGGCACATCGTAACTGTATCTATACGACATTAAGCCTCGCGAGGCTTTTCATACATCTTACCTACTATTTTATAAGCGCGAAAATTTGTAAGGATATGTGTATGAGGTGTGTTTGTAAAAGTATTTGTTGCTCTTTCACGCTAACGTAGTTTTAACAACTGATAGATAGATAGATAGATAGATAGATAAAGTGTTTATTTGTACTCCAATCACAAACATACAATAATCGGGCAAAAACAAAAAGGATACAATATTAAATTAAAATTAGTTAAAAGTTAACATGATTATAGCATGTGTGCGCTGCAGTAAAACAAAAAGGCCACAGCTCAGCGGAAAGTTGCTCATGGAGCAACACTGATTTTCAGCTGTCACCTTATGAGTTCGCAAGCTGAACGAGATGCCGTAAACTTTTTTTTTTTTGCAAAATCTACACAATTACCTAGTTTATAACTTCACATAAAACTATAAATGGTCACAACGTACATATAAAATTGAAAAATAGACTAGTACTAGAGATATCAAAATTACACACGTGTTGCACTGGGATGCCCCAGGGATGCAAAAACAGTTACACCGGCAACGCCGGCGCAGACGACGCAAGACGGATGGTAAAGAAAATGTTTACAGCTGAACTATATATACTATAACTGAACAATCAAAATTCTCATTTTTCAGTTTTGTAATTTACAGGCAAAAATATACAGCTGGGGAGCACCTGCGTGCCCCGCGCGTGGAGCGGACTGTTAACAAAGAGCATACTCGCGTTCTCGGAGCGCGCGCACAAAGCATGATTGATGGCTCGCTCCGCGCCACCACCGCCCCGCCCCGCCTCGCCCCCGCACATCCATCAGCGATCAGGATTGCGATACCGCGGTCGGCACTACTTAGCGCTGGCCCGCAAGCTTCTCTTCATAGACAAGTTTGTCGACGAATTGAATTATGGAATCTTGAAGGTATAATCTTATGTATGAGTGACTTGCTTGTTAAGTAGGTAACGTAAGATTGTTTTAAAATCGAATATGGAATGAAATTATCTCAACCGTAGCGTACGCGTCAGCTATTAATCGCGTTCAGTAACTCAACTTTCATACAAAAACTTAATTCAAATCGATCCATCCGTTCGGGAGCTATGATGTCCCAGACAGACAGACAGACAGACACGTCAAACTTATAACACCCCTATTTTTTGGTCGGGGGTTAAAAATGTTTTCAGTTTCGCCATAACTATATTAGTAGGTATATACATAACAAAATATTCTTTTTCCTTGGAAAAATCCATCAAAAGCTGTCAAAGACGCGGTGCTAAGAGCCTAGAACTTAGATGTAGGGCTCCCGTGGCCCGCCTGCGCGCTGGTCCGGGGAGCCCCAGTCGCCCTGCGCCGCATTAATCAAACTCCCGCCATTGTGCGGCCACTAGCCTGCCTGTGAGGGAGCGCCGCTAATGGACCCTACGAGCACAACGCCGCCCGCGCCGGCCGCCGGCCGCCGCGGCGTGATTCATCGGCCCACATACATTACCTGTAACTAAACTCTTTATTTACGAAAAACCATTGTCCCCGCTGGCTACACATCATCATCACAGCTACTTATACATTTATAATGGTGCCACTTGACGGATGTCCGGACGTGGAACAACAAATCTCTATGAGCTGCTGTCGGCCTTGAAAGCGACTGAACATTGTTTTTCTGTTTTAGTTGTTTTCTGGTGTTTTTTTACGATTTTTCGCCTACAAATTGATTAAGATTGGTTTTTAAGTGTGTTTGTGTTGTCCTGTGTGGTTTTGGTGCTTACTGTGTAAGTATTTAGAGTTATTTTATTGTTTCCAATCTGTGATTCCGGTTTGAGGCTTCTTGCCTGAACTAGAAAGATGGATTGTGAAAACATTCCTCCTCGCCCTCCTGATCCTCCAGACCCTCCAGAAGGTTCTAATAATGTTACTGGAACAAAACGTAGATACGATGCTGAGGATTCGACCCCAGCAAAGAAAAATACTTCACCTAACCTAGTTGTACCGTCTATCCAAACGGTGTATACTCACCCATCAATTGTTGTCGGCGCTATCCAAAAATATACAAGCTTGGACAAAGGCCCATTCCTCGTCCACGTATATCGGTCTGAATCTGAAACTAATCCTGGTATCAGCATAAAACCAATAAAATTCGGTCAGTTTATTTCCACTCACAAATTCGCAAATGTGTGCCCAGAGGGTATTAAAAAAGTTGGTAGAAATAAATGTTCAGTAGAGTTCCGTACTGCAGATGATGCCAACAACTTTATGTTGTCACCAATTCTGCCTGCTTGTAAGTATGTGGCAACAATCCCAACTTACAATGTCACAAGGATGGGTCTTGTTCGTGATGTACCAACTGATCTTTCGATGGATGAGTTTGTAAATGATGTTGTGTTGAGTGATGGATGTGGCATTATTCTGAAGGCTCGACGTCTCAATAGAAAAGTAACCGATGATGGCAAAGTATCTTGGGTGCCTACCCAAACTGTTGTCATAACATTCCAAGGCCAAACTCTCCCATCCAGAATATTTTTGTATTATAATGCTCTCCCTGTACAAATATACCAGTACCCTACTATACAGTGCCATAAGTGTTGTAGATATGGCCATACAAAGGTACAGTGCAGATCGAAGCCTAAGTGCTTCCGTTGCGCTGAAGAACATCCTGGTGAAACATGTGAGGTTCGAGAAACAAATGCCTTATGCCTTCATTGTTCTGGCAAACATTTTGCCACAAGTAAGAATTGTCCGGAGCAGGAGAGACAAAAGTCTATAAAAATGGTTATGGCAGAAAAATGCATGTCTTATGAAGAAGCCGCTTCCCGATTCCCAAAGGTATCTAGATCTTTTTCTGAAGTAGCCCAACAAATCCCAACATCTACGCACAGATTTACCCAGGGGTCTGCTTCGGCAGACTCTTTCCAACAAACTTCCCGCTCCTATGTCAAAACAGTGTATGCCTCCCCTAGACCAAAAGCTCCTCTAGGAAAGTCCTATGACAAAGCTGCTCACAGCAACATCATTTCACAGCCAATGTCTACAACAACTGATGGTTGTGCTCTTGGCAACCAAAACTCACTTCCCCTCTTTGGAGATAACCTTCTTGAAACCCTACTTAGTATACTCATAGAAATTATTTTAAAAAACCCTCAGTCTTTACCGTCCAACGTTGCAAACAAATTAACACAATTAGTAAATTTATCGAACCATAATGGATCCAGTTGCGATCCTGCAATGGAACGCACAGAGTCTGCGTCCAAAAACATCTGATTTAGCTCACTTAATCAACAAATTCTGCCCGTCGGTCATTGCCGTCTCGGAGACATGGTTGAAGCCTGGTAGCCATTTTCGGATATCTGGCTTCTCCTGTGTTCGGGACGACAGGGCCGACGGGCGTGCCGGGAGTGCTTTATTAATAAAGCGCTCCCTTACCTTCTCTTCTATTTCTCTTCCACCCCTCCCGCCTGATATCAACGCTGTTGGTATCAGGTCCTTGGGAATTTCCTTTATATCCTTATATATTCCACACCCTAACTCTACTCTTATTCCTGATATCCTTTTACTATTTACATCTATCCCTTCTCCTATGATTATCATGGGGGATTTTAATGGCCACAACACAATTTGGGGTCATAGTCATTCTGACATGTTTGGACTATCCTTACATGAAATTATTGAGGAAGCAAACCTTTGCATCCTAAACAATGGATATCCTACACGCAGAACACCTCCAAACCAAAATCCGAGAAGTGCTGTAGATCTATCTTTATGTTCCTCTTCTATTATCTCGGACATTACTTGGAGAGTCCTATCACATTCATATGGAAGCGATCATTTCCCCATACTAATGTCATTTTACGCAAGCCCTCCACATAATGTCACACCATTTAGTAACTCCTCTCCATCATTAAAGTATAGACTATCGGGTGCAAAGTGGGAGGATTATGCATCTGCTTTAGATAAAAAATTTGATACCTTTTCGCTTTCCTTAAATAATCCCTCTTCGTGTTATGACGAGTTTATAAAAAATATTCTTTATTGTGCGAATCTCCATGTCCCTTTAAAAAAACCAACACCTAAATTCATAGTTTCCACTCCCTGGTGGGATGCAGATTGTACTGCTGTTGCTTTAGCACGTAAAGAAGCAGAGCAAACGTACTGCCTAGCTATGACAGACGACAACTTTGTAGACTATAAAAAAAAAGCGGCAAAATTTAGAAAAATAACTCGTAAAAAAAAAAGAGATGGGTGGACTGGATTCTGTGAAACACTGGATCCTAGAACTCCCCCATCATTAGTATGGAGACAAATAAGGCGCTTCAGAGGCTCTGTCAATATAGAAAATATTTCAGCCAATGATCCAGTATCATGGCTTGAGGCCTTCTCGGATAAATTGGCTCCCTCTACTGTCCCTTGCGCTTCATCCTTTCCATTACCTCCCACTTATCTTTCATCATCAAGCAGCTTGGACGCCCCCTTTTCTTTTAGTGAATTAACTTTAGTACTTGACGGACTGACTGACTCTTCTCCAGGTATAGACGGAATTCCATACTCCTTCCTCACTAAAGCTTCTGATAAAACAAAATACATTTTTTTGGATATGTTAAATTTATTTTTTGATTATGGTTTTGTCCCTAATGATTGGAAATCCCAAATTATAGTCCCTATCCTTAAACCTGGTAAAGACCCCTCTGACCCCAACAGTCGAAGACCAATTGCGTTATCGTCTATAGTGGCCAAAATAGCAGAACACTTGTTAAAACGCCGTATCGAGTGGTGGTCTGAGAGTAACTATATCCTCGCTAAATCCCAGTATGGGTTTAGAAAGGCTATGGGGACTTTGGACAGCCTGAGTTTATTGACAACGGACATCCAAATTGCATTTAAAGAAAAAAAATATCTTATAGGAGCCTTTCTCGATATTGCATCAGCTTATGATAACGTTCTACTTCCGGTTCTCAGGAGAAAACTCATTCAGCTGAGAGTCCCCGAGAAGGTAGTTAGGTTCATTTGCAACATGTTAATGGAGAGATCTGTTATTGTTAAATCCCCTTTAGGTCTTCTTCCCCCGAGAACAGTTTGGAAAGGCCTACCACAGGGTTCTGTCTTGAGCCCATTACTATATAGTCTCTACACCTATGACCTCGAGCAGTCTGTAAATTCGTTTTGCGACGTCTTACAGTATGCTGACGACCTAGCACTATACATCTCCTCTACCTGTATGGTAGAAGCAAGTAGCCGGCTGAACTCCGCTCTCAAGTACTTAGACGAATGGCTTATAAACCATGGTTTATCCCTCTCCCCCTCCAAAAGTTCTGCTGTCGTCTTCACCAAGAAAAGAATGATCCCACATGTAGAGATAACCGTAGGTCAAAATTCAATCCCTTTTTCGAACACAGTAAAATTTCTGGGTGTTACGCTGGACTCCAAAATGACAGGTATTCCACATTTCACGCAACTTGCTCAAAAGTGTGAAAAAAATATTAATATCCTCAGATGTCTATCTGGTGTATGGTGGGGCTCACACCCATACACACAAAAACTACTATATAATGCTATCGTGCGTAGTCATTTAGACTATGGCACTGTTGTAATGAGTACATGTAATAAATCAGGATTAGATAAAATAGACAAAATCCAATCAAGATGTCTTCGTATTATTCTGGGAGCAATGAAGTGTTCACCAATCAATGCCATGCAGGTGGAATGTGGTGAACCTCCATTGAGTTTACGAAGGCAATATTTATCAGATAGATTCTTCTTTAAAATCGTTCAAAATTCTAGCCATCCACTTCTGTCAAAGTTAAATTATCTTTCTAACCTAGTTCGGCGGGCGGAGAAGACTCCTTGCCTTCTCCGCAGCTTTAAAACTTTTGCAGACCTAACGAAACCTGTTGTTCAGTTTCCTACTCACCCATTATATCTCATCTCTTACGATGCCTTAATTTTCAAACCTAATATTCTTTTACATTTTGGTATAGCAAAGGATACCGTCGACGCCAGAAGTACTTTTAACCACGAATTTAACACAAGATTTAGTGGGTGGTATTCCATATTCACGGATGCATCCAAGCTGTCTGTTGACAGCGAAGTTGGAGCTGCAGTATGGATACCATTTACTAGTATTACCTTAAGTTTTAAATTACCCTCATTATGTTCAGTTTTTACTGGCGAAGCCGTCGCTCTCCTCGAAGCTGTCCTCTTTGTAAAATCACATCATCTTAGCAAGTCCATCATCTTTTCTGATTCTAGAAGTTGCTTGCAATCCTTATTGGCTAACCCTTTTAAATCAATTTCCCGTTTAACTATTATTCTTATATTAAAACAAGCCCTATATGAATGTCATCAGCAAGGCATCGATATCGTTCTTGCTTGGATTCCTGGTCACTCAGGTATAACAGGCAATGAGACAGCAGACGCTTGCGCAAAAGACGCAATTCAAGTAGGTTCTCTAGAGCATTATCAGATATACTGCCACGATCTATGTCTTCTTCCCAAACCCACACTCCAGCAGTCCTGGTCGGATGCTTGGAATACTTCCAAACTAGTAAAAGGAAAATACTACGCGGACATTCAACCGGAAATCCCTTTCATCCCGTGGTTCTTTAAGTTTCGCAAGATTAAAAAAAAGGTCACATCTACTATATGTCGTCTTAGACTTGGCTTCGCTTGCACCCCAGTATTCCTTGCGAAACTGAGGATAAGGGACCATTCAATGTGCGAATGTGGTTTGGAGGAAGGAACGGTCGATCATATTTTCTTTAATTGTACAAAAATTCAAAGCTCCCTGCACGATGTTCTCCCCCCGTCAATCCCCCGTCCTACTTCTTTGAAATCCATTCTTCCTCTAACTTTTACCCCTCTAATAAACTATATCATCTGTAAATTTGTAGATAGTAATAATATAAGACTATAATATAATTTTATGTAGTTCTAGTTATATGTTACCTATAAAATAATTAATTAATGTGTACATACATATTTATATTTATTGAATATAAATTAACATTGTAGTTATTGTGTCGTGTGCCTACTAACAAGATGTGTTGTCCTTTCTTTTTAGCTTAATCAGTTTGGTGTTGTAAATAATGTCCCATCTTTTGCTGCATTATGTTCACGATACTATCAAGTAACTGACGACACTGGCAGAATCGTAGCAACCAGCGAACGGTCAAGCCATAAAACCAAGAAGAAGAAGAAGAAGAAATCTCTATGAATAATATATATTATTTATTTATTTAAATAAACGTTACACTTTATTGTGTATTTTCACGGATGGTCACAAATTATACATCAGAAAGTGAACGCAACTCAATGCACACAATGAATAATAAAATATACATATAACAAAGTAAAAAAACATAAATACCTATTTACTAACAATAAATAACTATTAGCTAGTCGCTGCCTGACTGAGTTGACGCTTAAAGTAAATAGATCCAAGCCAGCAATGGATGGATCAGGATGCCTGCACAGCTTCTTCATTGAAATTCTCGACTAAGCCCTCACCCACCAGCCACGCCGCAACTGGCCATAGGACTACAGCCCGTATTTTGCAAAGATTTATTTATATTTTCAATTTTTTTTCACAATTTTTACATTGCATGTCACAATATCTATTTATTAAAATAAAATAAAAATTATTAAAAAGTCTTATTTACTTACTAAATTATTATTAATGTCCTCAATATTGTCTTAAATTCTAATGAAAATATAAAAAAATATATAGTCAAAAGTCAATAATTAAAGGTTAAATTTAAACAAAAATAAAGATCTTAAATAATAAATTAAAATGTCTCTTTAGAACAATATTTTGAATTAATTATAAGGCCTACAAATTTAATTGAAAACACATATTATTGAAATGTTATGAAGAAAATAATTAATCAAAGACGTCATTAAGAATGTCCTGGAGCGAGTAGTAACACCCCTCAAATAAAGCTATTTCAATTTGTGCTTAAGTAAGTTAAACTCCGTTGACTTATTAACGAGGACATTTTAAACAATGCAAAGTCGAGATATTATGTATATATGGAAAAAATAAATATCTAAACATAAATTTAAAATTTAAGAAAAACCCACGATGCCATAATATTATGTAATGTGGACGCGATGCGCTTTTATTTGATAGCCCACACAAGTATATTTGCAGATTTTCTGTTTTCCTTCCCCACTCTCACCCCCATAACCATATTTCAAGCAATAAATAAATTTCATTTCATTTCATTTCATAACTTTTAAACGGCTCAACCGATTTTCATGAAACATGTCTAAGAACACCCGATCCAAACTCACCTTTCATACAAAAAAAACTAAAGTGAAATCGCTCCATCCGTTCAGGGGCTATGATGTAACATACAGACAGACAGACACGTCAAACTTATAACACCCCTCTTCTTTGGTCGGGGGTTACAAAGGTATTCCCGTTGTACCCACCACTTGTTTCAGCGCCTCTCCTTCTCACTCCCCGTGGTTTTACTAATTATGTTAATATTATTAACAACAAGTCTGAATATTTGCGTTTTAGCATTAATTCGCATTCGCTATTTCCATTATGATATTCCGCGAACACTACGGCCGCTGATCAAATTGAACCAAATTTTATACCTACTAAAGCTAAAGTTGAAAAATGTTCTTTTTACGTGACAAACGTCGCTTTTCTTGCAAAACCCCATTAAAAGATAGGAAGAAAAACCACTGATGGAAATGTTAAGCTCGTAAACTATTTATAGCAACGATATCGCAATAATAAAACAGTAAGTACATAAATGATAAACAGGTAAACATTTTGTAATTTCTGAACGATGCCTTCACACGCCATCTATGATTGCCGTACTTCAACACATACAGAGCTAGCAAAGCACCCAGTCTATGGCGGCGGTAAACGCAGGTTGTTCGGCCGTTGTCTTCTGTGAAGTAGCGCGTAACGTAGTGCCAGCCGCAGCCGAAAGATGGCGCCACGGGTGAAACACAGGCTGCCTCAACACGTGTGAGTTTCAATATATCTTTTAACTCCTTGACCCTCACCTCAGGTAATAAGGTCAGGTAAGCGGTAACCGGTTACCGCTTGGGGATTAACGAGTTAATTGATAATCGTACAAACCGGTCACACAAGTGAAGAAAGATGTTTGTGCCGTTTAAAGCAAGACTCGAATCTGGTCCGGCTTTAAATGGAATTTCGGAAATTGGGGTTACACATTAACGGCTCTGTGGAAAACATCGGTCAAACCTGCGCGATTTCACATTCCCACGTGGTAAGTCCACATGGCGCAGGCGGTTCGTCCGCGTCGGTAAGTACATGCAGCGGCGGCGCGGGTGACGGGTGGCACATCGTTATCATAAATCCAAAGCGATCCTTCCAAGAATAGGTGACCCCCGCTATCAGTCAGATAGCGGGGGCGCGCGGGTCGGCAGCGGCGATAGCGGCCTCCGCAGCGCCGGACCCGCGCCGGCCCCGCTCCGGACCCGTCCCCCGGACCCGTCCCCACTCGTTCGGCATTCGACGACATTCTCACGCTCTCGTTTCAAATTCTCGCATACAAAAGCAAAGAATGCAATATTATCTACTAACCTAGATTAGCCATATTTTTGTAATTGTTTGCTGGCAAAAGATTGTAAAATTTTACGACAGCTACTGTGCCTCTAGTCTGCAATAGTAGCTACTCCTAATAAATTAACATTACTTCCTATTTCCTGGGGCGCGGGCCTAAATAGGTAGTGTTTAGTAGTTTTCACGAGTATTTTCATAATTATTCATATTTTCGTAATTAGTAAAGTCGCGTCCAGAGTAGACACCACGCGAGGCTGGGACAAGTCGATAGATGCATGTTGGCATTGAAAATGCAGTAGTTACATACAAAATATAAATGTATAGTGGCATTCGCTCACATTAACAGTTAACAAGGCGAATATTTTAAAAAGCCATTATAATGCTTCGAACATATATTTATCTGGTTAGCTTTATTGCTTGATTCTTGAGTAGAGCAAATATTTCGCTCTGCTAGTACCTACTTATTTTCACCTACGCACGTTTGACGATAATAAATAAATAAACCTATAGGTAGGTAATTATCGTTTAATTAACCTGGAACTTTAATAATTTAATTATAGCTCTTGAATAAGTTAATTTATCGGTACTAGGTACGACATGTCATGATTGATTTTATAATAAATAAAGTCATAATTATACATTGCCCTAATAGACTTGTTACTTGCTGCATCATTTCTTGGTGAACAATTTTGCAGTAATTTATTATTTTATGCCCTGGCCATAGAATAATAAATTACTACCCTGGCCATAGACCTAGCTAACTTTTCTTCGGCACGATAAGTTGTTAAGCTTCTTGCTTGTTCTTGTATCTTTTGACTAGACGTTCTGACGTAAAAAAATCGGGTAATTAGACGGGGGCTGGAAGTTAAGGAAATTAGACATATCGTTTTGGGATTGGATATAAGAGGGCTGGGTATTCGGTGAATTGGGCGTTCGAGGCAGAACCCTAAAATTTATCCGTACAAAATGTTACCAGTCTTGCCAAGATGTTTGCGGCACTTACTTATGAAAGTATAATGCGTTGAAATATTTTGTCCATACTACGCTACGTCAAACTTACGTATCTTTACGTAGCATCTTAAGAATCGTAGCACGTATGCGCTGTGACTCATCTTAATACTTGTAATAGTTATACAAAGACTACATTAAGACTTGTCTGAGTGCAACGAATTGTTTTAAATAACAAGGAATTTCATATATCTTCACCTTTAATTTAACTCAGTTTATTAGCAAGGTTGAGATATATCTCCTCTTCAATGATCATTCCACTCCCTAAATATTGTGGCTCAGTGCCGTAAACAAACGAAATACAGTATTACTTCAGAATTATAAAATACTAGCTGTGTCCCGCGGTGTTACCTGCGTTATAATGGATTTTCCCGCGGAATGACGTTTTCCCACGGTAAAAAGTAGCCTATGTTATTTTTCAGGCTCTAGAGATTCTGTGTACCAAATTTCATTTAAATCGGTTCAGTAGTTTTCGCGTGAAAGAGTAACAAACATCCATACTTACAAACTTTCGCCTTTATAATAGTATAGTAGGATTGTCGTAAGTAGGATTTTTTTGTCTTTTGTAACATATTTTGCTTATTTTTTATACACTACTATTGTTTTTTAGTTAGAATTACACATATATGTTTTATGTCTATGTCTAATAAATCAAATTAAATAAATTTGCATTGTGTTCAGAGAGAGTGCGTTCAAATCTTCTACAAGACACGTCGGCGCCGCGCTAATTTAGTGTTAAGGCTCAAGTCACGAACCTTTGTAACGTTGGAGAATAGAATATAGTAAGATCGTCCCTTGCATTAACAACGTGTATCCATAGGGCCCAAAATCGTCATAACGAATGGCAGTAGCCAAATTAGATGTAGGAGTCCAAATCAATCTGAATCTTCTCGAAACCGCGTAAGCACCTAGTAACCCAAATAGCAATGCATATTCAAGCATTCAATGGAATAATGTATCTGTTTCGTGTAACCGATTGATAGGACGCGTTCGACAAACAGCGCGATAAGCGTCGTTATCGCACGGGGCGCGGGCGCGGGGCGCGGGGCGCGGGGCGGGCGTGACACCGACACCCTCCACGTAATCAGAGCCATCGGAAAATAACGAAACGGCGCAGATAGCCGCTGACCTCTCGCAGATACAATCACAGTTATTTTGTGTCTAAGGCGCGGGCGCTAGGAGCGAGCTCCGTGCGGGCGATAAGGCGGCCCCTGACCCGCGATACGCTATCGCTCCGTCGCGCGGCGCGATCCACGCCGCGCGCTACTGGCCGCCGCGCGCCCTCCTCTGTCCTCTGCTCTCCGCGTCGCGTCCCGCCCCGCCGCGCACCGCCACCGCCTGGGCCTGCGCCTCGCCGCAACAACTCCACTCGCTGCAGCCCTAGTATGCAGCCATACAATATCTTGACAGATTCACACTATAATCACTTTAGTTTCATTCAAATTCAAATTGCGTTATTATTTTTTTTTTTTATTATGTATGTTTGATTCTTTGTTAAATAGAAGACGCCTAGTACTCACTATTCAGGCTAGTCTAGGTAACATTCCCCTGGAGCCAGACACCAGGACCCCCGAGCACGGCCGTGTGTCGCCGCACATGGCCGGCCAGGACTTGCATGAATGCCCCTATAAATAGACAACTATATGTAGTTTATTAATAACGTTCTCCAGGAGCTTTTATTGTTATAGCATTTCTGCGGTTTTGGTGTTTACGAATCTCGTTAGACTCGATAAATCCAATTTTCTAATACCTAGCTACTAAGTAATATTGTGGTAATTATACAGAAATTCTACAAAACATTGACAGAGACTGTTCTACTTAAATTCAAGAGATAACTTCAATTTGTCATTTTCATTTGTAGATCCTCGAAGTTTCTAGAATAAACCTAAGATTGAACAATGTGCAAGCAGTAACACGACTTGCACATTTTCAGTTAATCCAAATCCCAACGACCGACGCCAGCGCGTCTAGCCCTCGCAGACCGAGGATTTCTAGACTCGATACAACCCCACAGGTAGGTTGACTGTACAACACTTCAGTGACACAAACACTGGCGTGCAGAAGTGAGTGATTGAGACAAGCTCAGGTGTCGTTATAGCGGACTCCTGCGGGCGGGTGCGGGGTGCGGGGGACAAACATCGTTAGGGCGCACTCCAGCCCCCCGGCCGTGTTGGCACTTGGCACACCTCACCTTCGGACATGACCCCAAACACTCTCCAACTAGGAACCTCAACTAGATACTTGTCACACTTGAGTGGCCTTGCAAGTATTTTACTTTAGTACGATTTAGTAGTGCAATTAATTGTTATTGCAATAAATGTCATTCTTTTGCATGAAAGCGTGAAAAAGCTGCACATTTTGTAACTGATACAAAACAGAAACGAGGATACCTGCGTGTGTCGACCGTCTAAGATGTATGTTGACAAACAGAAAAAGGTGTTTTTTTAATGAAAACACTACGACATTACCCTAAAGCATAGGTATGGTGATTTAAAAAAGTATATTACGTGTCTAAATATGAACACGGGTAATCAAGTACCTATGGGTATTAAAAATACTGAATGTTATTTAATTAACATAATTAGCGCCGTACGAGGCAGTCCAAAGGCCGCGCGGCCGCAGCGCCCGAGTGCAACAGGTGTGGGATGTTGATGCTGTTAGGTAAGTTCTGATGGGACTGACATGAAAAAAAAATATATGAAATAAGTTACAATTATTGAACAAAAAGGGGGAATTAATTATTAGTTTACAAAATAAATTATATTTTCAATGTTTATCAGTGCTTCAGTGTATGAGGTAGATGTTTGAGTTCTGTGTATCCAATCTTTAATACGCCGAACCCCTCAATAGATTCAATGCCAGCTACGAACCCTGTCCTGTATTCTGACTTAAGGAGCTCCTAGAAAGCAATAATGAGAGAGCCGTGTGTGTGTCGCAAGGAATAACTCTCGTTTGCTTATAATTTGGCGCTCGTGAAGTGGGCCAGCTGTTCAGGTGGCTGTCATGGGGGGTGAAGGGGGGAGGGGTGTTTGCATGCGCGGCCTTTTTAATACATTAGAGCGGCTGGGGGGAGGGGGGCAGGGGGGGGGCGCACTTGACCAAACAGATACAAGGATTCATACCGAAATGTGTATGTGTGCCTTTGCATTCCGAAGAGAAAGTATGGCGAAGAACAATTTGAAAATATTTCTTGATGGTAATATGGTAACTTTAAAATTAATCAATCGATTCAGGTGTTACTATGCCGGAATTGATTCTTTATTCTGTCACTTATTTTTGTAAAACCAAACAATGGAAATAAATGATTTTGTATCTTGTATAATAAAATAAACAGTCTTCATGAAAAAAATGTATTGATATTCTATTACACACGTAATGTGGGATAAGGTCAGGAAGATGATGATGATTCCATCCACGGTTGTCTGGAAGAAATTGCTTTTAGCAATAAGACCGCCCATTACGCATTCTAGGTTTAGTTTTTATTTCATATTGTATTGTTCATTTGGTGTGTAATAAAGTATATTCTATTCTATTCTATTCTATGATTCTATTGAACACCTAATAATGTAAATTCACCTGGGGTAATTCACCCAGGTGCATTACGTACACTTTCAATAGACATTATTAATTTGAACATTCTTCGTGTGCATGTTTTGAAAAATTTGTATTATTTCTAGAAATATACTATTTCATGGAAATGAATGCCTTGAATTAACTTGCCTTGTATTTGAAACGGTTTGCACGCGTTGTGTACACCAACACGTAACTAATGTGGAACAATAGATATACAGTAGACTGCCTGGACCTGTCCGCACCGAGGCCGAGCTGGTGGCGGGTCTACGTGCCCACTAATGATACATGTCTGCACATAGGAAAACGACTTCTTTTTATACTATGTGTGTATTAGTGGCTATATCACTAAAAGCGATACTTTCCAGGCAATCTTTGGATGGATATGAAATTGAAAGACGAGAAGTGGTTATTACCACACAATTTAATACATGAATAAAATTGATAATAATGCAGCGTTGAAACAAAACTGTAATTATATATTAGTATATAGTAGCTGTGGTAGTAGTCAATATATTGCGCTCACAGTTAACTTCCGCTCTCAATCGAAACTACTGGAGCTCATTGAAGGAGGCCTATGTCTAGCAGTGGACCTCCTACAGCTGAAATGGTGACGTAGGGAATGAAAGATACCTACTATGCATGCACGCATGAAGATGAAAGTAAATCACTTTCGACATATTATTAGGTAATTTAAAGCGAGTGTGTCCGTAAGTAGTGTAAAGTGAAACACCGGCCGGGACGTCAACAGCCATTGACTTTCAAATGCGGCCGCAGCTCGCTCACACCCTACGACACGACGTCGTACCACGTGTGTCCGCACGTGTGAAGGTCGCGCCTATGTCGGGCAAAGCAACCTTCTTATACTCGTACAATATACATAGATAGCAAAGCTGACTAAGTTATCATTAATTTTGCCTCTCTCTAATATACACAAATGTTAAAGGACAAAATCTACGACACTGTCAGAGATGCGATGGACAGAACCCGATGGAGACAAATTATCCGCTCCCGATGTAACTCCGATGCTGACCACGATCCTCAGACATGAGGGACCGACTACAGAGAGAAAGGACAAAATAATGCTAGTGACATTTTGGCAAACCTATTTCAAATTGACGGTTTCGCATTCATCTATTTAAATATTAGACGCTGACGTTGTCATGCCGTCCGTATGAGGCAAAGCACCAAAGGACGATAATACAAATACACGTTATTGTACACACAATGAAATATAATACAATGGGAGGTCTTATCGATAATTTTCTATAACGTACACACACATTACATATACCTATATATGTGTGTGTTTGTGTGATTTCAAGCTAATGGCCGTATCAGAAGGGTTTTATCAGAATTATTTGTAGATGTGACTTTCGGCGCCCGACACCGATATCGTGTCGGGTGTTGTTACAGAGGTGCGGCGTCGCGCGGAGTCGGGCCAACTTCAATGTAAAAACGTAATTCACATTGTTTGACCCGCGAGCCGCGCTGCCCCCGCCTGCCACCGCCGGGCCCCCGGTACCCGGCTATTGTCAACAGGGACACGCATACTTATTGATAGGAGATTCATAATAACAAGTACAAATTTTATAAATAAATATTGCTGGACAATCCCCACACCAACACCGCCCCGCGGTAAGCTGTGAGCGTGTGTGACGGGTACCAGGCATCTGATAATTATACTTAATATGATAGACCTACATGCATAGATTGTTTTAATATACATATTAAACACCCAAAACAAGTAGAAAGTGCTTGCAGAACGTGCTCGGCGCGGGCGGGAAGCGAATTGCGCCGCAAGCGGAACTTTACCCACCGCGCCACTGAGGCCAGTTATTTAATATAAAATCAACCAACTTCTAGTATGAAATAACTATGTATGTGGATTACCGACTAGCTCGAAAGGTACTTGCCCGATTCAGATAAAATGTAAATGAAATTACTAACGATCCAAGCAAAAGCTTCATAAAAAAATAGTATTATTTAAAAAAATTTTTTACTTTATTTATATTCTCCTGTTTGTATATGTACAATAAAACCCTGTTATAAGGCAAAAAACAAAAAAAAAGAAACACGCGCCGAATTGAGTACCTACTTCCTCCTTTTTTTTGGAAGTTAAAGCACAGGGATTCGTCGCGTCTCATTTGTTTGTTATCTCCGAACTTTTTTCGATGATAGTTTTTTATTGAGTTAGTCCCATTCACTTGATAACCATAGGTCGCGGGGCTATCTCCGCTGGTACACGCAGCGGCAGCGGCAAGCAGGCCGATGATTTTCCTTAAAATATGATTTATTTATCAGAAACGTATGATAACCTCTTGTTTGAGGGTTATTGGTATTACCAAGTTATTTTTCACAAGAAAACAATATATGCAGGACTGGTCGCAAGAACCGTGGCCTTTCGTCGGTCGTTCGAATAAATTAATGACGTAAAAAACACAACACCTATTTCCATAGTCATTTTAAACTTTTACATTCATTTGAAAACCAAATGGTGGGTGCGTTGGTGGCCGGTGGTGACCGTTGGTGGCCGGTGGTGGTCGGTGGTGGCCGGTGGTGGCCGGCCCCAGCAAGGCGCGGCGGGAAGGGAGGGGAGCTAATCAAAATGAGTTAACCATAAAGCGATGGCGGACTCATTAGGTATATTTTTAGCGGCGTCCATTAACCCAATATGAGCAGTACACGCTCAGTAATTAAATTACATCATGTTGTCTATGACCCCCCCCCCCCCCCCCCCCACCCCGTCCCCGCCGCGCCGTATTTGTATTGTTTTGCCGTATTTGCTGTGCGAAGGGCCGACATTCCTGCCCTGCTCCCGGTGTTACCACAGGTGGAACTAGAATACTCATGTATTTTCGTATCATGAAGTATAAGTACGGAGAAGTTTCTTTAATTCTATTAGACTATATTTTCTATAAGATAATCAGATTAGGCTTACTGCAGAAATAAATAATTAATCCCATCAAAAACAATACTTGTCAAAAAAACCAAGTCGCGCAACTCAGTTGTTCTGCGGTAAAAAGTTATGAGATCCAAGTAAATCCAAGTCTTCAAATTTTGTCTCAAAATTCTTTAATGTCTTATATAAATATATTAAGACTTGGCTATCGCCTGAAAACACGTGTTTATTAAATCGCCTGAAAACACGTGTAAATTCATTTGTGTGCGTGCGATGGCCAAGTCTCAATATATTTATATAAAACATTAAAGAATTTTGAGACAAAATTTTAAGACTTGGATTTACTTGGATCTCATAACTTTTTACCGCAGAACAACTGAGTTGCGCGACTTGGTTTTTTTGACAAGTATTGTTTTTGATGGGATCTCATTTCTTTTTGTATTTTGTAGACAGTTCTACTTTTTTCCTTTTCGGTACCTTCTACATATTGTATATATGTCCATATAATTTTCTTTTTGCCGGTCTAGATTGGATTTATTTATATTTCGCATTGTTATTACTTTAATACATATTTCGTATATACGTATGGCGTTGCGACAGCGCCCTCTATACCGGTATTTTCTAGATTTTTTAGTTTTTCCTTGATTCATACACCAAACACTACTTATATTCCAAATTTGAAGCTTCTAGGTCTGCTAGAAATGCCTTGGAATTTTGATGATCGGTGAGTCAATGAGTGACAAAATTAAGAAATTTGACCCGTTATAATTCTTAAAATACTGGTTCAAATTGAATGAAATTTGAAATATACCGTGTCCTTACAATCCTGCATGGTTACTGAAAATTTCAGTCTTCTAGTTTTATCCACAACGAAGTTACAGGGGGTCGAAAATGGCCTGAATTGCTTCGAGAAAAGGATGGTACGGCCGTGCCGCTTTTTTGCTCGACTTGGTGGGGGCACTGCCGTGCCCCCAGATATCTGAGGACGGAGTTAAAATATTTTTCCAAAAATGTCCTGCGAGAGGTGGCAGCTGGCGGGCACCTGCAGCACTGCGCTGCGCCTTGCGGCGCCAAACATGAAGGTGGGTGAGATCCGCTCGCTGCGATTGGATGGAGTCTCTACCTGACTTAATATAAATCAATATTATGTATAATGTGTCTTCATTGCTACACACTCTTACTTTGTTTGATATCAGTACAACGTATACCTAATCATTTTATTTATAAATCTATGTAAACGCCACTGCTCTCTTATAAAAAAATTTCAGATCCATCCAAAGGTTGCCTGGAAGAGATCGCTATGAGTGATAATGCCGCCCATTGTGTCACTGTACGTAATATGTATCTCCTATGTATGTTCCTTTATTGTGGTGTTGCAATAAATATTTTTTGTATTGTATTGTAACTGAACAGGAATGGAAGTGCTCTGTGCGTCTGTTTGTCCTGGAGTGGGAGGGAGATGGTGGGATCAGGTCATGGAGTTATGGGCATTATTACTCAAACATATCAGCAATGGTAACACTATAGCAACAGCTAGGCTAGTGGGACCTCTCTCGCGGGCCGCGTGCCGGTAGGTGAGGCGACGCCCGTGTCTCGATATTGTAAGACCGCGCACAAGACTGCCGGCGCCGCGCCGTAGTCATTGTCTCTTGTAATAATGTATATAACGTTAGAGCGGCGCGGCGCCGGCGCCGGCACTCGCGCGCGCATCTTGCTGTGGATGTAGCACCGAGGGCGTAGTTTGTATAGGGCTGGTGCCGCATTTTATGGCCGCTAGTAAATTTAATTATTTATAAGAATGTATAACAATCATATTATGCTATTTAGTTTTATAGTTTGTCGTCTGCTTAGCAACAGTACCTGTATTTATTTTAATTTGATACAGAACAATTTGGGATGTATATCATTAACCCTAATTAGACTATGGGCTCCTCGTAAAAGTGTCACCAACTAGTGTTCATCGCGGGCCGCGCGACGCTCCGCTGTGCGTCACGGCGCGGCGCTGTGCGTCACGGCGCGGCGCTCCGCTGTGCGTCACGGCGCGGCGCTCCGCTGTGCGTCACGGCGCGGCGCTCCGCTTCGCTGTGCGTCTCGGCGCGGCGCTCCGCTGTGCGTCACGGCGCGACGCTCCGCTGTGCGTCACGGCGCGGCGCTCCGCTGTGCGTCTCGGCGCGGCGCTCCGCTGTGCGTCACGGCGCGGCGCTCCGCTGTGCGTCTCGGCGCGGCGCTCCGCTGTGCGTCACGGCGCGGCGCTCCGCTGTGCGTCAGAGCGCGGCGCGGCGCGGCGCACGTCGCTGCCTCCTACGACTACATTTTCATTCTAATATCTACACGTCTGTTCAAAAACCTGTTCTAGTATTGGATTAGATATCCTTGAAAACACATTTTACAGAATAGCCATGTTTTTATGGCCTAAATATTCAAATTAATCTCTTAAATTAACTTGAAGGCTAACGATGATTGTGGCTTTAGTATACCGCGGACTATCTATTCATTTTGAAGACTACATTCAGAATTCAGATTGATAATGATGAGTTACCCCTAGTCTAGTTATGCGAGGCCCGCGTTCCCTTGCTTCGGGGGTGAAACATTATTTACTTAGTTAACGTACTAGGCAAATAAATATTTCTACAAGAAGACAATGAGAAAGACCACGATGTGAATTTTGAAAAGATTAGATTCAATACCCATCTGATGAAATCAGCTTACTGTACCAAAATAATCGTTATCAACGGCAATGAAACGGAAACATTATTTTGGTGCTTCCCCTTATGATCTCGTTAACTGTTCAAAAGATAATAATAATTTACGACCAACTCATTAATTAAATCATTATAAGTTGTACCGAGAAGATTTCGGCGAAGATTATCTAGCTAGGTTTTTTTAAAAAAAACGAGTATGGCTGGGTCATCCATGTTCTGTTAATTAAGTTAGGTACAATATTAATTAAATAGGCATTGTCTTAATTAAGTTGAAAGTTTATGACAAATACATTCCACCCCTCAAAGACATTTTTATTGATAACATCGCGCTGTGAGCGGGGCGCGGCGGGGGCGGGGCGGCGGGGGCACCTGTGGCCGCACGCTCCCAGGCGCGGGCTCCTCGGCCAGCAACAGGTGCGGCCGCGAGTTGGACTCCGCTGCGTTTGCACAACAGATGCGCTCTCACAGTTTCTATTACGTGTGAATAAGAACGATTTATTGCTAATGTAGCTTTAACGAGCGGCACATGCTGGCCATTATGAGGAGACACCGCTGTCGGTCGTATAAGATCCCGCTGGAAGCCACCGGGAAATAGAATTGTTCATCGCGAAGGGAAGGAGCTGGTAGCCTTACGCGGGGCGCTGCCTGACCTTACACATAAATATATATTTATAACGTATTATAGATACAAATACGTTTCCATGTTTATCAGAGGGCGCGCCTGGCGAGCCGCCGGCCCGGGGACGCCGCGCCCTCGCCACTAATCATATTGAGGTGAAAAAACGCGTTTTGCCACGCACCACTGCCCTTTATCATTAATTCGATGCTCCGCTGTTTTATTTGTTTCATACACGAAGCTTTTAATAATTCCATTTTATTAGTAACGTACACCGCCTCCGTGCGATGAGTAACGCAGCGGGAGCGCGCCTCGTCCACCCGCACACACCTATACTATGTATGCCACACCACAGAACAATAATACTACTGCCATTTAATAATAGGTTTTAAAATACCGAGTCTGTTTTCATCACACGATTGACATTATGCGTGTGAGGATTCAGCACAATCGTGTCAAACACTAAGGCCGGAATTCATAGTGGCACAATATAATCATTGATGTCTATATTATTATTGTATTTATTTTCTATTTTGCTGTAATCTGATACTTTGTAATTTTTTATCTTTTCTGCTCTGTGCTTATTTTAATTATTATTTTTATTTAATATTCTATTCTGTTTTTCCTGTGTTTGTTGTACTTGTAACTGTGTCTGTTAATGTGTACCGAATAAATCTTTTCTTTCTTTCGTACTTTTAATCTATGATTACATCTGTAATTGCTAACTATTGACTAGAGGCAATAGACAAGATAACTAGACATGACATAAACAATAGGTATTCGTCTGTTAGCCCGTCCGAAAATAGGTAACACCTATTTTTTGTTTTATCAATTTAGTGAGAAAAAGCTAATATACTTAGATCATCGATTTTCCGGAGTGGGGGGAGGGGGGGGGGGGGCTTCTAACGTTAAGTACATTTTGCTCGTAAGCCATCACGCAAAACTTGCACTGTATCTTAATATATCGTATGAAAGAAAACAACATGGGTACTATTTTCTTAAGTAATCTAAATGAATTATTTTAACAGATTTTTAGGTTCTTGTGGTTCTAGTCATCTACCGTATTACAGATGTAATAATTGATTGAAAGCTATCAATGATTTTGCGCCACTATGTATTCCGACCTTATACTCGTACTCGTCAGATTAGATCACAAACAAACATCGGGAAAGGTGAAACAATAAAAAACTCCAAACAAAAGTAATGGTACGAGAAGAGGTTAGATATAAAATGTGGATGGATATGGGAAGAGGGAGGCCAAAGAAAAGATGGATGGACCGTGTGAAAGTTGAGATGGCGGGTGATAGAGGGAAATGGAAGAAAGACACATGTTGTGCCGACCCCATATAGTGTGGAACAAAGGTAGGATGATGATGATACTGATTGGGTGACAGGGGCTTCCAAACATGTTTTTAGAGAATCATGGCCAGGCCAACCTCACCGAGCCGTGGACACAACTGTCGGCTGATGAGGCTCTGGTACATCCACCAACTCCTCTCTGAACCCCCTTATTTTTAGAGCAGGCATATAAGCAGCAGTGGACGTCCCACGGCCAAAGTGATGACCATATTGTTTATATTGGGATAAAGTATAAGTATTATGAATCACGTCGATGCTTCCATCAGGGCAGAGTGGCAGCGAGCGAGCATGTACCACGTGGGTCCTATAGTCCTGGTTCCAGAGCACGACCAGTGGCGTGTTACCAGTACCCCCCAACACACTATCGTCCCTATCACTCTGCGCTAGAGGCGAGAGTCGTTTGCGCTGCGATGGGCCGGGTTATCGCGCGACCTCTTATCACCGCCCCGCGCCGCCCGCGCCGCCGCCGCGCGTAATTAGGACAAGAAACTCTACTGCCGAGAGCGCCCGCGCCGCCGCGCCGCCGCCGGGGACGCAGGGAATATCAGGGGACTGCGGAAGGATACTTATGTCCTAGACTCTCCTTAAAATCGAACAGGGAAGACTAACTTTTCAGTATTGAAGAAACTTAACAAAAATCTGTTAGGTACGAAAAAACTAATAAACTTGAGGATGCCATTTTACCGTTAATAGATATTTTTCTCTTGTACTAAATAAATAAATAAAGTTAGTAATGAGAAGATTCGTTCACTTATCCAAGCTATGACTGCACGTAGGTTTTAATCTCAATACAATCACCCTTGTTGTTTGAGAGCCCCTTAACCCAACCTCAGCTTAGTTGAAATATCATCATCATCATCTTCCTTACCTTATCCCACATCACGTGGGGTCGGCACAACATGTTTTCTCCTTCCATTTCCCTCTATCACCCGTCATCTCAACACTCACCTCTTTCTTACACATATCATCTTTCACACAGTCCATCCATCTTTTCTTCGGCCTACCTCTTCTCACATATCCATCGACATTCATATCTAACGCTATTCTCGTTACATGACTTTCATCTCCTCCATCTTAACATCCTCATCTCTGCTACATGGACTTTTCTTTCATCCGTCCCTTTCACTGCCCAACACTCCGATCCATACATTACAACAGGTCTGATCACGCTTTTGTAGATCTTGCCTTTGAGTTTAAGTGGCATTCTAGGATCACATACTGTGCCTGAGACCTGCCGCCATTTCATCCATCCCACATTTATTCGATTTCTTACATCCCTGACCTTATCCCACATCACGTGGGGTCGGCACAACAATAATAATTGTGCGCGCGGCATTACGTCGTCAACATCACGACTATCCCACGTGTGGACGTAGCCAGTCTGCTCTGCATAGTCAGTGATGGTGAGATTGATCTCACCATCACTCTGTACAACTGAGCCGAGGTACCTGAAGTCGGAGCAAACTGGTAGGAACACACCATCTAAGGCAATATTGTCGAAGTTGGATGGACCACCGAAGTCACAAAACAGATGAAATATATACCAACAATATTATGGTTCGATGTAGAAGACCCATAGAAAGTCGCTACATTATCAAAAGTTAAAAGAACCCTGCATATTGTAATAAAGAAATAAAACTAAGTACTATCGCTTATGATACAAATTATTGGTTTTAAAAGATGTGCGTTATGTGAATAAATAATTTTAATTGGTCCAGTTCTAACCATGTCTTGGGTACGTGATGCTCACATACAGCTCAGCGGACATCTGTGCGCACTGATCACTTGCGCAGAGCAGACCGGCCACGTCCACGCGTGGGATAGACGCGCGTTGACGACGTAATGCCGCGCGCACACTTTGTGCACAACTCCTATCGGGGTCCATTCTGGAGCAGCATGATGCATAATATTGTTCATCCTTATTATTTTTCCTTAGTATATATACAGACTGCATAATGTGATATAAAGACAAATATTACTCATAATTATAAAAAATATTATACTTTTTTATATGAAGAATAAATTAGTGCCACAGTTCAACATACACGTAAGAGCTTTTCACCTTTGTTTATCTTATCTAATATACAAGCGGCCCGCCCCGGTGTCGCACGGGTAAAAAAAGTTCCCGGCAATTTTTCCTTATTTGCTCACCGTTTAGACCTACCCTGGACTACGACAAACATTTTAAAACCATAATCAGCTCAATCGTCCCAGTCGTTCTCGAGTTTTAATCAGACTAACAGAATATAGATAACTTCCGCTATTTCACGGACGCTTTTAACAAAAAAATAAAAAAATAAAATTAAGTACTTGAAGTACTCACATGTCAGAAAAAAATGATTGAAAACTGTTGAATATTGAACTTTAGAGATATAGACAATAGCTCAAAGAGTATATAACCACCACGTATGAATAGCTTATCAAGAAAAATCATAGACAACCTATAAAATGAATATTGAACTTTCGAGACATAGACAATAGCTCAAAGAGTATTTTACCACCACGTATGAATAGCTTATCAAGAAAAATCATAGACAACCTATAAAAAGACATATATTTTACACTTTTGTTAACCTGTAGATAATAACAGAAAAATAATTAGCAATAAATTAAAATTGCGACTATAATTTGAGGTTTAAACTATCCTATCTCTCAAGTTGGATCGAACTGCACATGGTGTGCGAATTTTATTATAATCGGTTAAGTGGTTTAGGAGTCCATTGAGGACAAACATTGTGACACGAGATTTATATATATTAAGATAAAAAGGCATTTTGTGCGTTTGTCTAATTCAGTAATATTATTCAGAAATAGGAGTTTCTATGTATACGAGCGAAAGCCGCGTGCAACTTTATTTATTTCTCAACAGAACAATAGGGTTCACTTACCTAAAGGTAAGAATAATTAAATTAATCATAATACAGCGTACAATTAAGAAAGTGAGTTCTTAAAAATAAGTATACCTTTCTATTTATATGTAAAAAGCTACACTTAAATAATTAATTCTTTATTTATTAACCATATAATAACAGTGACTGTGAGCATTATTCAAGGTATTGAATTATTGCTTCATAATCTTATTGGAGAAAACAAAACATTTTGCTAGAAAATGTATTTTGCTTTTAAAATGTAACTATCTGTTATTTATTATTATTACATATAACCGATTTATAATAATGACTGATTAAGTGATTAGATACAAGCTAAAAAAAACACATTTATTTCCATAGTTTGTTATACCTACTAGAGATAATCATGTAAAAGTTAGTCAGTGATTACAATATCTATGCAGGTGACCAGTTTGAACCTACATCGGATTATTGTTGACTTTCAGTGTTCTCTGCCATTTTACTAATTTACACAAATTTATAAAATGGTTTGAAAGGCAATCGGATCGCTTCCAACCATTATTCTTGTAAAGATTTAAAGGATATTTCATTAAGTGTATTTCATCTTTAATGTATGTGCATGTAATATAATTGAAAGGGGGTTCATTGCAACCGCGATTTGGAGGGTTAATAATATTAAGATTTGTAAAACCAAACAACGGTAATAAATTATTTTATATCTTGTATCTGACTCCGGAGTCGCTCAAACATTTCACAGTCTCGTGGTACGAGGCCAAGAGCGGTATCATAAGTAATCATTCATTTTGTTTTCTACTGTATTAATTATCTACGATTTGTATTAAGGATTTAAAGAATGAACCATATAATAATACTACTTATTAAATTAATCCATCGTTACATATACAGCCACAAACATGTTCCCTTCAATAAAGGTTCAAATAAAATCCTGCATAGACATGAGCACGCCCAAACTTCCTACATATTTTTTACTTAGCACACGTTTTCATCATCGAATCTCTGTGGTTCTGAGGGTTCTGTCCAAAATACTACTAGAAAAGCAATCCCCCTCAATAATATTTTCAAATATTCTCTGGGAGACGCAGCTTGCAGCAGTCACCGGCGGCAGTCCTAGAGCAGCGGGGCGGGCGCGGGACACCGGACACTCCCTCGGCAACGTTGTTTGCCGCGGGAATAAATTACAAACCTAAATGGAAGTTAGCCATAATTCTAGTCTGAATTTCGTGTTTAGGGCGCGGGCGAGGGGGGTGGCGGCGCGGAGGCGGGCGGGTAATTGTCACGATAAACAGTCCGTAATGGAGTGGCGCCGCGCCCAACGAGTTAATTAGTGGAATGACACCGCCGCCGCCCGCCCCGAGCCGCCGCCCGCCCGAGCCGCCGCCCGCCCGCGGGACTCCTGCACTAAGGTTTGTTGTTCCTCGATCATAGTTTAAATCTTACCTCCTTATGCATAATATTCATCAAATTCAAATAGAGTTTTCGTCTTGTTTTCCTATGTATTTATTCACAGAAATCCTTATTATATACCGTATATCAGTCGTCTAACAGCCATATACTTGGCCCATCTAACCCCCAACCGTATTAAATTTCTACTTCCAAACTAAGCGGTTAGGATTCGATGGTATGCGCTATGGCCATATTATTCATCGTCGTCAAATGAACCAGACAACTTTATTAGTAATCTATGTTGTGTTATCTATCACTTTGATATTCTGGTAAATTTTTGTGACAAAGTATAATTTGAACCTATGATGATGATTTATGATTCTATGAACACAGTTTTCTAAAAGTTGGTTTGCTACACACATCTCAGCCATCAAAGTCCTTCACTTATGAGACGCATTGTTAATTTTATAAGAGATATAATACTAATAAGGAGCTATCTTATAGTTTCAACATCTCCTGCTTTAATTCTCCTCATATCAGCCGTGGACGACAGAGGACGACACTATGGGCACCACCTTCTTCCCCGACTATGGAGGGTTATATTTTTGAATATTTCCGCGCGCCGCTTTTATCATTACAAATTAAGAAGTTAAATTGGTTGTGATTCAAGGATGTATGAGAAGTTTCAAAGACATTGAGCTGAGGTTCCAAGCAGACGTGTGCGCGGCACACGACTGTCACCTGAACATGCTCCAACCTAAGAGCCCTCGCACTCCTCGCAGGGCTGCTATATCTCTGGGTTTCAATCGCTTTGCTTTTTATTTGAAGCGCTAAGCTATGTACCTAGAGATAGATATAGCCTGCGTTTTTTTTATAATTTATTTAATGGAATTTGCTTTTCTTGAATATATAAAACTTTTTTGCCAAAAATTAAACCAACTTCAAAAGAGTAACTGAAAAGTACAAAATAAATTAACTTTACAAATCATTTCGACATTATAAGTGATAATTAAAAGAAACATAAACAATTAAGTAATTAAGCATTTAATAATTTTGAAGTCGGTGCCAAGTAAAACAATAACTAGATATAATATAGGTACCTAACATCAATCTTTTTCACAACTCAAGCCATAAGGTATTAGTAGGAAATTAACTCTATATCAGTCCATTCGCGGTATATCCGCGCACGCATTTCTATTTGGGTCCTAAATGCTGTTAATTAGTATGTTATTTTGACATATATCTATTGATATTGTGTATAGTGTAGGTAAAAATGTATTTGTTACTGCATTAAGTTTTTTGTAGTATTTACTTGGCACCGACCTCAAAATTATTAAATACTTAATTATTTAATTGTTTATGATTCTTTTAATTATCACTTATAATGTCGAAATGATTTGTAAAGTTAATTTATTTTGTACTTTTCAGTTTCTCTTTTGAAGTTGGTTTAATTTTTGGCAAAAAAGTTTTATTTCACGATTTTTAGTTATTACTCTACTAAAATATACCTTAAAGAGTTCCTTTGACTGTCCTTAATTTTCATCATCAGACCCCTAATATCAGTCGAAACCCATTTAGATGAACGGTCTCAGTAATAATAATATAAGTTAATCAAGCCCAAACACAATACATCGTTGAGGAGTCCCCTCGACCGCCTTTCCCTCCATCATCAGATCAACACCAGACCCTCATTAATAAAACGGCTTTAAAATTCATTATCTATATAAATCGACGCCGGGGCGGGCCGCTAGTATTGAATAATATTAAGGAACACAAGTCGGAAAGACAATATTTTCAAGAGTTTCCCTCAATTTCTTCAGGATTCCACCACCAGATCTAGGTTTCCTTACCATGGGACCACCCTTGGGATACTCCCTTTCCAACAAAAAAAGAAAAATCAAAATCGGTTCATACACGACAAAGTTATCCGCGGACATACATAATAAAATATATATATATATATACGGTCGAATTGAAAAACCTCCTTTTTTTGAAGTCGGTTAAAAAGTAATTTGCATGCTTTCTTAATAAGTGTGAATATAACCTATAAACTTTATAATTAAATATCAGTGTAAGTAGACGAACACAATGAAATAGTGGCATGAATCCGACCAAACAGTTCTGTGTACGGAGCGGCGCGCGCACCTGTGCTCACAACTTCTAGGACAGTTCCGCTTTTTCAACGCGTATTCGTACGGACATGAAATATACTATATAACATTTATAAATAAATGATGAAACTATATTAGACTATCTTAACGATTAACTATCAAACTAAGGAAGCAGTTAAAGTTGAATTCGATTAATTAAATTACGTAGCGGATTCGATTCCCGCCGCGGGGTCAAGTGTATGCTCTGCCTGCAAGCCCTTCCCCTAGGTCTGGGTGTTCATTATGAATAATAAAAATACATCTATGAATGTCTATTATTTTAGGTATATCAGATGTCTAGTACCCGCGAAACAAGCGGAGCCCACCACGGGGCTGGATGTTGTTGCGCGGATTGTTCCTAATATTTATGTATTACCACTACAATACTATTTCTACAAATTTATCTACACTGTTAATATTTAGTAGGTACATAAATGTAGTAAAACAAGTGTCTAAGTCGTGTTTACGTTTATTGTGGAGAGATCGCAATTATCCAGATAAATAAAAAGTATATTTGCGGACAATCCACACAACAACGTCTAAGTACGGTAAGTAGCCTTAGCATGAGTTGCCACTTACGAATGTTGAAGATTATAAAAAACTCTAAGCTTCTGTAACGGGATATCACGGTCATAACATGTATAACGGGTCCCATTTTTATTATTTTTTTTTAGGGTTCTGTTGGCAAATGGCAAAAAAATAAACCAATTTTGATGGTCTGTCTGTATGTCTGTCCGAATGTCATAGCCGTTTTCCGAAACTACGAGTATAAGAACTAAAAAGTAAAAAGTTTTAACTATACTGTTGGAACTTGGTAAGTACGAGGAGATGTATTCTGTGAACCGTATTAAGATGTTCACATAAAAATAGAAAAATAACAATAAATTTTGAGGTTCCCTATACTTATATAAGAAACTCGTTTTTTATAATATCTATGTATGGATATAGGGTTCCAAAATGATAGGGGTTTTTATATGTATTATATTTTTAAACTGTATAGTTTGCGCGAGGGACACGTTTCAAAATGTGTGTGTCGCTGCAACTTATAAGATAATGGTAAAATTATATAAGTGACTTACGTTACCATGCAAACTTACACCCAAGATTGGTTTGAACGAGATCTCGTACGTAGTTTTTATAATACGTCATAGATCGTAAACTACAAATTTACCTTTCCGTGGTTTTTAGTAAATGATGGATTGATTGATTGTTTTTACAAAATGAAGCAACACTAATTGTAAACAGTCAGTACCAACTTGGATTAGTGACCGCTCTGACTGTAACTTTATGCACTTTTGTTCATTTTATGTTAATTGTTATTACACTATTAACTACAAGTGTACTTATAAATCTTTGAAATATATAGAACCCTTGCCGTATGAGTCCATCTCATACTTATCTAATTTATTTCCCTTTAAGTACGTAATCCTAACACCTGACAGTGAGGTAAGACACGATTTGATATATTGTTCCCGGGAAGGCTTGGTATACAAATCCCCTTAGAGAATTCCCTGCTTTTGTTTATAAATCCCCTTACAATCGAAAAAAGCTGCAGCAGGGGATTATTAGACAAAAAGTATAGAAATCCCCTTAACCATTTATTTTTGACATTACCTACGTGAGATATCATTCTTCGTAGGTGTACTTTGTCTCAAATTGTGTATTACAGCGTCCGAGTGGTCTTCATTATACATTCTCGAGTGGTGTTCCACTCGCAAGCCTACCAGTACCACATTGTTGCTTATCTCTCGGTAGCTTTATGTGGGATCCATAATAATATTTCATGTTTATATTATTTATTAACTTGATTAATCATGCCTATAATGATTTTGTTTTATACTGCCAACGGAAATAATATATGTATGACTTTATGGCTTCTAATAAAAAAGAGTCTAGTTCTGTCATGTGTTTTTGTTGAATAGGTAATCCTCCAGGGAACGAACGAAATTATAAGCATAAACTTAACTATTCCATTGTAATTTTATTCAAGTATTCATCCACTAGTAAGTGGATATGCTAATTATTAGTTAAATCGAGTCGCGTCGGTCGCGCCGACAGGTACCTCCGACCCGTAGCGGCGCGCGCGCGGCGCCGCACGTCACAGCGCGCCGCGCCGACATCTTGCTACAGCCGCCGGCGCCCGTCCTCCGCAGCCTGTGCGTCCGCGACGACAGCGTTGATGCAATGCAGCATAGGTACTTGTGTAAACAATGTAGTATTTCGACATTGTTGTGGATATTTAAATTGGTAATGCGGTAACGCGTGTTTACGGAGTCGTCAGCGAGGGCGGCGGGCGGCGGGCGGCGGGCGGCGGGCGCTCGGGTGAGGTAAAGGTGATGCGAGGCGCGTGAATATTCATGAAGGCACCGGCCTCACCGGCCGGGCTCAAGGCCGCGCCACACCTGCCGCCCCTCCACCGCTCCACGGCTATTAATAGAGCAGATCTAGCCGCTACCCTCCGCGCAGGCTGAGCCAACTCACGGTGACAACTAACTAAGCCATGACACTATATCGTTGATCATTGAAAACGAAAACCTTTTCAAAGCGAGAGGGTTCACGACTGCGCTCGATAGGCGAGGCGCACTCGCATGGTCACAGCCTGCGTTGAATCGCTGCAAGTGACGTGAGGTTTGTCGGGCGGAGTATTTATAGAGCCGGTCCGCGAACTGGACAGGCGAGTGCTTTCAATACTTACGAGCGCTGGCTCCCGCGTTACCGAGCCCAAGCCCAGTGATCGGTTCCTTCTGAAGAAACTGGATCATTCTTAAAAGCCGAGGTAATCATAAATTAATCTCCTATCTCCTTATAAGTACGAGTAGCACAGCTTATAGCTCTGGTTTTACATTTAGTCGCTGGGCCCAGACATAGACCGAGCAAATGGAATTTCTAATTTTCTGGATAAAATGCGAAGTATATAAGGTTGAACGATCGAAAACTGTGTAGACTAAATACTACATACCCGAAAACTGTAGTTTGAAGCCTGTCGAGACTGTAAGATATGTGTCGAGATAAGAACTGAAGACCCGTCGTTGATGGAACGAAAATGGGTACGGAAACTGCCTTTTTGTGTCTCTTTCCTGACTTCATTTTAATTATTCTTATAAAATTAAACAAACATTTCCAAATTTAGGCTATTCACGCCATTCAAAATTTCCCCACTTAGACATTTTATATTATATCGATAGATTTCTACTGCATGTCATTTAGGGCATTATTCAATCAGTTGCGAGGTATTTGGAAGTCAGAACTAGTTTACTTTCTAACAGAAACGATTAATTTGTAGCAGTCAGGCTGGTCTTCATATCTATCTGGTGACAGTCCAAGTCCCGAAGAATTGGTTTATGATGATTAAAACAGTTAGCAGTCTCTGTGAGAATTTGTATCCTAAGGTTTACTAGCAAGATGGACGGAGTATTTTGTGAAAACTGCTGGATAAGGGCGGTCGAGACTCACTTCCGACCGGTATGAACTTATGAAGGTTGGCCTATGTCGGACAGTGAATGCACTTGGGCTAAGATTATGATAATGATGTAGGCATTGGCAGTTGTCTGCAGTGTGGCTGTCGAGACTCTGTAGAATGGCAGGTTCTATTCAGGACCGACGATATATTTCGTTTATAAGTTTGTATATGTACATTATCAGAACATGAGATTGTATCAACTAAATAATGGCTATATTTTGGATGTCTCCGCACAGGTGCAATAAAATAGGGTAGATGAAACAAAATTGCATATCAATTACTTATTTTTAAAATAATTTTATTAAACTACCTCCTTTTTTATTTTAAAACGAAAAATAAGGGTCTGTGTTTTGTACGGGCTAACAGCGGGTTTAACTGAATACCTTTTCCTTTATGTAGTCATCATGCTTATGAATTTCACTCATCGTCAACAACTAATGTCGCACAGCAGTCGACACAATGGCGGCTACAGCGCGCGGCCTGGTAGCTATGCATCACCCCGGCCGACGGGCGGCGGGCGCGCGCGAGTGGCCCACTCAAGTGCGATAGTTCTCGTCAAACTTGTATCATTATTATCGAATTAAAGCCGGGGCACCTCGTCCGACCGCGTCCGCGCACACTCGCGTCGCGTCGTTTTCACATTTTATGCAAAACGCGAGCAGTTTCTGTTCGCTTGACATTTTTATTAGAAACGTTATTATTTTATGGTGTCGTTGGCCACGGAACGGAAAAATCCAAGAAAGTATTCTAATGGCGGCAGCTGCTGCGTACGCGCCTTCTCCGGGCCTCCCCCTGGCCGAACGCCATTATTTATAAAGTTAGGCTGTGAATGCTGTAATAAATTGATCCTAGCCACGTAGCTGCAGATTATCATATTATGTTCGTTGTGCACAGCGGTGGATAGAGTTGAGCAAACAAATTATTTCAAACACTAACTTGAGACAGGAAAAGGAACGAGTAATGTTAAGATCAAGAGGCTTTCTCCGTGCCTCTCGGAGCAGACATCGTGTAGGCACAAGTACCCGGCGCCGTGGAGGTCGCCTCGCGTCCTTGACCCACAGCCAAGATAAGGCTCCTATGCACAGTCTGCGTCGCTAACCGCTAACCCTGTTGCATTGGAGGTGTGTACGCAGCGGGGCGGGGTTACCAGCTAGCGACGCATACGTTACGTGTACTCGGTACTTTCTAAGCCACGCTCTTAGAGGCACTTATTATACGTAAATACTTTAAATTAATCTCGCGATTGACATCATGACAGTCATGACAATGATTAGTCTACGACATAGACCGGAGGCATTTGTAACGATCATTAGTAACAGAGAGTAATGAAGCATTTTCTATAAAATTTCTTTAAAACATCAAAAGTATCCAATACATATCTTAATGAACCAAGGGGCGCGATGTAAAAATGAGCTTTCATTACAACGGCTTAAAAGGAAAATATAAATAAAAGTTGATCCATTAAAATCATTAATAACACTTTTTTATCAAGTCTGAATTTAATACATACTTTGAAATCATAATAAGTAGCTCATTCTATTTAAAGATCTTTATCGAATCTTACGGGTAAGACACCATACTTTCCACCAGAAGCCAAGACTTCTTTGCAATGCCTCATCATTATTATAATTGTTTTTAGTAACGACACCTCAACAGAGTTCTGTTGTCATGACTTTCATGTGCACAAAATCTTTAATACTATTATGGTACTATTTATAATATAAGAGTAAATGAAAAACGTAATCAAATTAGGACACTATTTATTAATATTCAAACACAAAATAATAATTAGGATACACTTGAGAAGGCGTCATAAGAATGAACCTGATATATGCCACATAATTACATAGTGATTTTAATGTGAGATATAATCTACAGTAATAATCCGACTGTCGGTCCGCGAAAGCAGCTGTGCGTGTTTTGGGCGCATCACTTTATAATAGTACCTAATAGCAGCATCAATATCAACTAGGACTGATCGCGGCATGATAAAGATTAATGCGTACATTCAATGTAGTGTAGCCACACCTCATGCGAGTGCAACCGATGACGCTACATAGGTCTGTAACATAACGTGATTTGGAACGCACCTGTCAACGAGTAACCTGTTGACAGGTGACGTTGAAGGGCCCTCCCTCTTGATCTCTGGCCAGGACACGAGCACCACGTCGCTCCCTATATTAATTGTATATTAATTATGTACTGTGAGAAACCTTATAAATAAAACATAAGAAGACATCAACATATTGTTTTAATCAAAAACATTACAAGGTCTACCTTCTGCGACATTTCTGTGTGTTGACTGGTACGGCGGCGGCGGTGGCGTGCGTCGGCCCGGCCGGAGGGCTGGCTCGCTGACGGGCAGTTACCAGCCGCCGTGCGCAGGACCTTATCTCCTAATACCGGATACCCTGAAATCATATCAGCCCGATAAGCGGCGGATTACGGCCGCGCTCCTCCGACCTACACGCTCTGACAAACATTGAAGTTTTAATTATTCATATTTGTGATGACATCATGTTCGACATTACATTCAATAAAAGTTCTGTAGGTATTCAATGTATAGATCTAGAGGCCACGCCTACTAGAACGTTTGATGATTATCACGAGAATTGCTTGCAAGGGTATAAAGTCCAGTAATATTGAGAACTCTATTTATGAGCAATCCATTTTCCTGGTGCCCAAAGGGTAAATTCGTTAAGTATAATATAGATGGTAGTTAATAGTAGTGGAAGTACGAATATAATAGGGTTATCGGTGTGATCGTGTAAGGTTAGGTAGGGGCGGCTGCAGCGGCGGGGCGGGGGCGGCGCGGGGCGCGGTAAAGGTCAGGCGCGGCACCTGTCTCTCCGCACATGGGAACATGGCGGTTACCATCATAATAACGTTACGCATCTTTTAGACCAGAGACAGGAGGAACAATCTCTTAACGTAGGTTAGATTAGCATAGTGCATACCCCACCCCATCGTTTAGATCGGACTGGTGCACGGGGCGGGCTTACTTGTGCGTCAGTGGAGCGCGTTCAAATCTTCTGTAAGCATCAACGTCTAGCAGGTCTGTAGCGGTGTACCGGCATGGCGCCGGCACGCCGCGCCGCCGTAGCGAACAGGAATCATGAGCACTTTTGATTTTCGCGAGCTTGCTTGTGACGATTAATACATCTTCTTAAATCGCGTCCGTGTAAAGTTGTAGGTGCCAGGGTACATTTATATAGGGGTATTATAATTGGTATTATAAGTACTTGATGATAAACACTTTATAAATATTTACAATATCAAAGAGGAATGAGCAACACCTCGCAAATGGATGTTGTTTCTTGTTGATATTCGCGTAAAGGTGGCGATATCGTGCGGCGCCCATTGTAAAGGCGCGTATATTTTAGTCTGGAACCGGCTGCTACAGCACGCGACCACAACAATGTATTCTATAAATAGTGCGCTAATCGCCCGCGCCGGCACCGCCACGCCGGCCGCGCCGCGCCGCGCCGATGCAACCACTCCACTTCAGAGTTAAACAATCGTTATTTGGCCTGATCACCCATGTATTCATAACATTTTAATTATTTATGGGGGTTTCCAATACTATCCTTGATACCCAAGCTAAGCACACTACCGTGTGTACCCCTGCCGAACAACAAACGAGGCCGCGGCACACATATTTTGATGTAGGCTTATGGCCAGCAGTGAACGTTTCGGAGCCGAAATGATAACGATGATATTGATGTAATTCTGTGACTAAGGAGAAGCGCATGCCATGTCATTGTTATGTTCCTGATATCGGGCAATGCCATGTGACCCAAAATACCGCATTGATATTGTCGTTTTTGTGCCAGATGCGTTCGTGTCACAATGGAATGCGCAAATGTCCGCCTCGCGCCGGAGTCGTGTCGGCCGCGGCGCGGTGTTCCCCGAGCGGCGGCGGCGGGCGGCGCGGCGGTGGCGGTGCCAAGCGGGCGCGCGGTCAACGACTCCCGAAATAGACGCGCGACGCGCGCACCTTTAGGAAATTAAGAACCGGTCTCGCGGCGACACTCTCCGATACCTATAACATTCAATTCGAAAGCAGTGTCCACCTGACCGATCAATTCACTGCGGCTTTCTCCGACTTATCGTCCCTCGGCCCGGCCCGCGCCCGGCCCGGCCCCGGCTGCCGGGCCGTGGGGTCCCGTTCGCGGAACTAAGGAACTAACTAACCAACTAAGGAACTCTCAATTTGTGAACAAAGTTTCGATCGACACGGCCTGCTCCTCCAACGCTGTTCCAGCCTGGACAGTCCCGGTATGTGGGAGGACTCGGTAGAGGAACTAATATTTTTTGCTTTTGTTTGCTATCACGTGGTAGCGTTGTTTTGTTTATCAAGTTCATCAAAATTATGAGGTCCTTATTCGATTTTGTACTAAACTGTTGTTTTAAGGACTACTTGAATTATTCATCAATTAATAATTATTATATTCAAAAGATAGTGCACGTGTTTTTATTGGCTTACATTAGATAAGGTTAGCCTAGTAATTTCTGAGGTATCAACAATGATTCGCATTGAGTGCACATACATGGCTTCTGCAGTTTTCTATTACCATGTAGAAGCAGGCGAAGTCTTTCCGCAGGAGTGCGCTACGGCGGCAAACTGCTCCGGAAGTTCCGCGAGTTCTCCGGTAGGCCTGCCGCCCGCGCTCAAAAAAAAAACTGGTTTATTTTGGCAAGAAAGGTAAAACTTTGAAATTGTTACTGATCAAAAGATCGTCCCATGGATTATTCTGCTTGGTTTTTGATAAAAAAGATTTTGAGAATAATCAAGTAAAGTGGCACCCTTTTGAAGGTCATATCGAATTATTTTTGAACTTCTCTTTCTTCTAGAAGCCAGGTTTTAGTATAAAAATACGAGCAGTTACGTAGATACGAACGAGTGTACGATCCTTAAAATATCACTTTCAGAATGCGCTTTACTTTATAATCTCCTGAAACTAGTTGTCCGCACGGCCTTTCCCACAGGTGGGCAATGTGTCTCTCAGCGGAGGAACATGTAACGGCACACATTTTAAGTGTCAAAATTAGCCTCAACACTGTCTTTAAAAATTAAGAACCAATTATAAATGTTTAGTAAGCAGTATCTCCACGTAATGTGGGATAAAGGCAAGAGAAAGATAATAAAATAAATAAATATTTCCAGACAATTCAAATGATGGGTATCAGTATCTTCTAGTGAAATCAATCAAGTCGAAAAGTTTTCAAACAAACTTTGATATGTAAATTTACAAGTAGATCATGTTATCAGGTGCCAGTTTAAACAGTTTATTCCATTTTTATAACCACTTAAATAATAAAGAGTAAAAAGTGTTTTTACTAACAGTTAGGAAAGTGGATCGACAATTTTTGAGATGTGGCAACGCGTTTTTATTTCTTACTAGTGGCCCGCCCCGGCTTCGTACCGGTTTTTATTCAATTTTTCCCCGGCAATTATTCGATTTTTTCTCGCCTTTTAAACCTTCCTTAGACCTCCACGAACATTTCAAGACTATGATAAGATAAATCCGTTCAGCCGTTCTCAAGTTTTAACCAGACTAACGAACAACAATTCATTTTTATTTATATAGATTAATTAGTAAGTATTAAGACGAGCTTCAAGTTCATTTCAATACCCTTTAAAATATTTAATTAAAGTTTTCAATCCCCTTCAAATAAACATACATTATATTTAAATAAATAAATAAAATAAATATTTCCGGACAATCTACACAACAACATCTAGCCCCGTGGTAAGCTCTAAGCTTGTGTTAGGGGTACTAGATATCTGATAAACTTAATATAATATCCATACATATATAGATATTTTTATTATACATATTAAACACCCAGACCAAGGAGAAAAGTGCTTGCAGAACATACAAACAATTTTACCCTCGGCGGGAATCGAACCCGCTACCTCTTGCTCTGCAAGCAGACATTCGCCCACCGCGCCACCGAGGCAGTCAATTTGTTTTGAATTTGCACAGCTTTCAGTTTATTCATTAAATATTTATTATCGTGTGCCTTAATAAAATTCAAAAAATTCTTTATGATTATTGTGGCTATTAATTATATTTTTAAGCATTATAGTGCAATAAAGAAATTAAAATCTATCTATCTACCAATGAACATAAATAACAAAATATATATTTCCGGACAATCCACACAACAACATCCAGCCCCGCGGTAAGCTATAACTTGTGTCATTGCCACTAGTACTTAATATAATAGACATACATAGATAGATATTTTTATTATACATATTGTACACCCAAACCAAGGAGAAAATGCTTACAGAACATACAAACACTTGACGCCTCGGCGGGAATCGAACCCGCTACCTCTTGCACCGCAAGCAGACCTTCGCCCACCGCGTCACTGAGGCAGTCAAAATAATGGAAAGTTAGACAACACTAAAACCTAGCGTGCGTAATGGGCATTAATAATATAATAATAACAATATATTAAAAAGATTTAAAAAATGATAATAATAATATAATAATATAACTGCTAACTCTTCACGTTCCCAACATTTGATTGATTTTGTTATATGAGAGATCCGAGTTTGTCCTGGCACATGACATTGGGCAGTTTGGCTGGTGGCTAGTGGCTGCCTGCCCACCAGCGAGCTGGCCGCGGCCACGGGGCGAGATCCTTGTAACGTTACAATCGTTACAATGTTGCACGGCTGAAGTAAACTGGTTGACGATCTATTCAAATTTTATGCATTTTCATGAATAAGCTCTGTTAAACTGGAAGAAAACTATGGAACCGGTTCACGCATATCCCCGGCCCGAGCGGCCGCCCGGCCGTTGTGAAAGTGGCGGAGACGACACTCCTAATTAAGAGGCTAAATTATGAAGATGCATGTAAATGGGCAAAAACGGCACCTCGCGCCGCGTTGCGTTATTTTATGCCGTGGCCCACATTCAAACGAGGTACCTGCTTATTTTGAAAGCCAAAACTTTCCAACCGCGAGTTGACGCGGTCACTTCTATTCGTAACAAGTAGGTGATACGTTTTAACCTGGCCACCTGTCGAACCTGGGACAGTCTGATGATTAGCTCAGATGATGCAAGTCATGACGTTTGTACAGTAGGCGAGAGTTGGAGTCGGACCGGGGCGCCGGCGCCGGGTCGGCCCGCGCCCGGCCCGACGCGCGCCCGGCTGCCGCGTCCGGCTCGGCGCCGGCTCCAAGTTAATGAGTTGAAACGCGTGCTCGTGTCATTGCTTGCCACGAGGAATTTTAATTAGACAAGTGGGTTACATCGGCATGCGCGCGCGCACGGAGCGTGGCCGCGATGCTAGACCGGGCTGTCGATTCGGCGAGAAAAATACAGAGTTTTAGAAGCCAACGTCGAGTTCGTTCGGTGACACTGACAGTGGACCAAGCACTGAACTGGTTCCATAATTAAATTCCTACCTACACATTATTTATATTTATACCATTGTAAACAAAAAGCGGGGCCGAGAGGTTGCTTAATAACGGTGGTCACCTATGCGGGGAGCGATGACACGATGCAACTTTACAGCGGGTAGGCGGCGTCTCCGAAATATGAGACGAGCCCCAGCGAGTATGTGGCACCAGATTGGCGAGATCGGCGACCGGTCCGCTAACGGGACCGCGCTCCCGGCGCCGGCACCGCGCGGGACTCCGGCGCGCGGCCACGGCGCGGCACGCGGCCGGAACCCGTTACCTGAACCGGCTCCGGGCGGAGAGCTCCCTTCGCCAGCGTCCGATCGCGGTTCTCCATCGGCCGACCGGTTCCATCGGCGGATGCTCCCTCGCAGGCCGTAGAAAGCGGAGCGCGGACGACATCTTTACCTGACAGTATTAGAAATATGGGGGACTCTAATGCTGCCCGGTAAGATGCGAACCGCCACTCCCGGCGAAGCTCCGACGTGTCGGCGGGCGGCGCGGCGCTCTGCCGGTGAAAACGCGCGCTCGGGCCGGCGCCTCACCGCGGACTGAGCGCCGAGCGCCCGGCCGCGCGCGCCCCGCCTCCCCGCGGGACCTCCGACCTGCGCCCGCCCCGCCCCCACCGCCACGACCAGGCTGATGCAGTGGAAGAACTTCCACCGATGTCGTCGGCGCGATACGGAACTATTAATGACTGTTGATCTCCTTCGAAATTGAAATGGTTAAACTTTCGACGCTCTTGAAAATAAGAGATGTGAGAATCCGCGCCCCGACAGGAACTAGATGGAGGAGGGTTTTTTTTAAATATGTCATCCTAGAAAATTAATATAGTTACTTTTGTCGGATTATAAACGGGAGAGTTTTTTATTTTGCACCCCCATTTGCATAAATTTATATACTAAGATGTCTCTCGGTCAAATAAACAGTGCGATAAGTTAAACCGTTTAGAAGAATCCAACGAATAAATATCCGTTAGCTTATTAAATTTGCCACTAGACATCGAAAAATTTATAATAATATAATAATAATGCCTTTCATATCCGAAATATTTACAGTTTACAAGTTTCCACATTATATATTATCATATTTTTTAGAAGCAAGTTACATAAATATAAATGGCAAAAATTTTTTTAATCCTTTTTACTGTATGACTCTCATTTCGGCGTGCCTTACGGCCAAGGCCTCCTCCAACTCTTTCCACTGATGTCGGTCCGCCGCTATTCTTATTCACGAGGGTCCTTTTCAATTCATCCCCCCATCTTATTGCTTTACGACCTGGTGTCCTAGTGCCATCCATAGGGTGCCTAACTGTCACCAATTTGCTCCATATATCCTTTTTGCAGCGGATCATGTGTCCGGTCCATCGCCATTTGAGTTGATCAATGCGTGTTAGTATGTTTGCTAGTTTCGTTTTGCAGCTGATGTCTGTACTTCTAGCTTTGTCTGTATTTCAGACCAGAAGTATGCTGTTCTATCCAGTTCGTTTCTGTCCAGTTTGTTTCGTCAGAGCCCAGGCTCCGCAGCCGTGGGTAATGCAGGGTAGGACGCAGGTATTGATCGTCATCTTCTCGATCCTCATCCCCAGTTCCTCACTTTTAATTATTTATTATAATGCCCAATACTTTTTCCATCCCGTTGCAATTCTTTTATCTATCTCTCTGGAAATTTGATCATATGGCGATATTATCTGGCCTAGATAAATAATATTCTGTCACAATTCATACATTCCCGAAAATGTGGACATAAAACAGACAGACACACAGATATACAGCCAGACAGACAGACGTCAAACTTATAACACCCCTCTTTTTTGGTCAGGGGTTAAAAAGATATTCAATCAAAAAGTATTTAATAACTTCAGGACGCCGCCCTTTCAAACAGGCTAAGACTAATCAACTCTTTTCTCGTTTCTCAAATTAATAATAATTATTTAAATAAAGTAAGAAAAATATAGGCCACATTTGACATTTCATCAAAATTCAATGACATAAACTCGTAAGATCAAAATATTTCCAATGCTTTTCAAAGTTTTACTACGAAATTGCTTAAAATTTAACAGTTCAAAATGTATGTTTATTGCAATAGTGACAGTAAGGAAATCTTACTTTTTACCTTGGTTACAAAATCATTAAAAATAAAAAATTTACCCAATTTATCAAGGATTTAATGAATGAATTAACATTTTACTTCATCATCAATAACAGTGAAGTTCTAAATGCATGTTCAACAGGCGAACTTATCCCTGAAAGCGATATCTTCGAAGCAACCCAGCTGTACAAATTACAAATAATACTACTCTAAATTACTTTAATTGCTCACAACAAATCATGATATACCTACACAAAAACTCATCATATTTTTGACGACAACCATAGTTATGGACACTGATACTGACTCTGTTTTTTTTGACAAATTATGTTCGAGTATTATTTTGGTTTCATAATTTATATAATCTTCTTCTTATATATAAAATTCTCGTGTCACAGTTTTCGTTGTCATACTCCTCCGAAGCGGCTTGACCGATTCTCATGAAATTTTGTGAGCATATGGAGTAGGTCTGAGAATCGACCAACATCTATTTTTTATTTTGCAAAACTACGTTTGCTGGGGTCAGCTTGTAATATATAAAATTTCCATATCACTATGTTAGTTACCGTACTCTTTCGAAACGGCTTTACCGATTTCTACCACATTTTATATGCGTAGTATTCAGTAGGTCTGAGAATCGGCTACTATCTAAGTACCTATATATTGTTTATTTTGCAAAACAACGTTTGCTGGGGTCAGCTAGTAATGGTATAAAATTGTTACATTTTTTAACTCAATTAAAAATCGTAAAACAATCTATGCTGTCAACAGTTGCCAATTACTAAATTTAAAAATATTGTTAAAAATAAAATCAATGGGACTAAACTGCTTGTGACGGAATCTGCATCAACAGCAAATCAAAAACAAGATTGTAAAGTTTCAATACAGAAATGAGCTAGAGTTTCTAATCGCTTCTTCGCTCTAGTGTAAAAAAGCGAAGCGTTAATAAATTGTAAAGGTATACGTTAAATTTATGTCCTACTAGCGGCCCGCCTCGGCGCCGGCGTCGCGTCGCACGGGTAAAAAAAGTTCCCGGCAATTTTTCCTTATTTGCTCACCGTTTAGACCTATCCTGGACTACGACAAACATTTTAAAACTACAATCAGCTCAATCTGCCCAGCCGTTCTCGAGTTTTAATCAGACTAACGAACAACAATTCATTTTTATTTATATAGATTTATCTTTAAGTAGGTACCCAAGTTTAATTTGTTCATGTTTTTGTACTTTATTTTAAAACCAAACAATGGAAATAAAAAGGATAGAGATTTTTTTATTTTATTTTAATGGATAAAACAAATTTTGTATCTTGTATCTACATAAATGTTGGTGAAAAGAACAAAGTCTACGTTGAAGGTCAGACATTGGTGCCGAAACAATGTCCGACCCCCGAAACCATCTCGAATCCAGCGTACAGGCTGATGTTCCCGCGGGAATAACGTACTTTCCGGCGGTCAGTGTGCACTCAGCCTCCCCTTCATAAATAGGCTATATATCATTGAAATAATTGTTAAAATCGGACCAGTAAGTAATCTCAGTTTCTGAGATGAGCGCGGTCAAACAAACAAATAAACTCTACTACAGCTTTATAATATTAGTATAAATAAGTATTAACTAATATAACTAATTTTCGGACCACATACTTACTTTATTACTAAAGGCATCTATTATTATTATTATTCGTTTATTTCAGATTACATTCAATCCATATAAAAATTAAAAATACACAAAATTTAAAAATTAACATAAAAATTAAACATTCAAATCATCATCTATGGGGTACGTAATGCAGCTGGGAACTTTTTTTTGCAACAACATCTAACACCGTGGTAAGCTCTAAGCTTGTGTTACGGGTACTATATCATCATCATCCTGCCCTTGTCCCACACTACGTGGGGTCGGCACAACATGTATTTTTCTTCCATTGATATCTGATATATTTAATATGACAGGCAGGCATACATATATGTAGTTGGAGACGCTAGCTCAACTCCTCACCACCTGTAACTTTTGTCTTCTGGCTCGGTAAGTGTAATGTCCCCTGGCTCGATAATTGTAGTGTACCCTGGCTATGTAAGTGTAATGTACCTATTCATTTTGAAAACGAGTGTTACGCACGTAAAATGAGACGATATTATATTTATCCTTCGACGTTTTAGTTCCAGAAGGAATTGTTCATCAGGGAAGCGGGAGTGCCTCTCCTGTGAGCTTGCAAGTCACGGTAGTAGTACAGTTTACGTGAGTAGGTAGGGTACCCAATTCAAAATGAGTAGTGTAATTTGCGCTAGTTTTAAAAGAGTAATTATTAAAAATAAAAAAATATAAGTATATATATTTCCAGACAATTCACACAACAACATCTAGCCCCGTGGTAAGCTCTGAGCTTGTGTTATCCGTTGTATTTGTAAGTATTTGTAGCAGCTCAGCCTTATACGAGTACAAGTCAACATTTACATAGTGGAAGAATAGTATAAACCCTGACCTTAGCCAATAACGCTAAAATAAATAAATTTTTAAATTATGTGGTAGCTATATTGTACACCTAGGGTTCCGCATAGTTTAAAATTGAGTGCAAAAAGATGCCGTTAGTGCTGTCATCCGTCCACGATTAATCACTTTTCATAACTTTTCAGAAATATTTTCTTCGTGCATTACGTGTTAAAAAAAAGTCTGACTAAACCGCTTAACCTCGTAAAAATCACGTTAGTTTTATGGGAGCCCCTTTATTTTATTTATTTATTATAAGTAGGTATGTTTGTATTTGATGTTATACTGGAAACAGATACCTATACATTATCCCTCAAAATGTGAATCTCTATCTATCTCTCTATCTATCACGGTTCTTGAAATACAGCCTGGTGACAGACAGACAGACAACCACTTAGGGCGCGGAACCCTACAAATTTTAGTTTTTCTTATTTTTATAAGACATTATATTTGTTTGAATGCTTTTTATGGAAGCAAATATCTAGTACTAATTCCACACACACTTTTCTCTGGAAATATTGTACGGTACGGTCCCGCCCACTCAAACACATGCCATGCAACTTAAGTTGTCTCATACTGACGCTTCATGCACCGACACGTTCGCTGGAAGACGAGCACTCGACACCCCAAGCTTGCAGAATCAAACCGACTAGTTTCGCTCCAACATAAAAGCATCTCAGTTCAGTTCCTTTTTAATGGCTACTGCGTTTGGTTTGTCGCAGTTTACCAGCGTCCACGTCAGAGCTTCATAAGCACAGTAGTGTAGAGATACTAACATAAAAACAGAGATCATTACTACTTCTTAATTGCTCGCTTTGAATAATCATTACTAAAAAATTAGTAATTATTAAACACACATAAATAAGATAATAATGGATTACATATTTTCAATTAGTATTACAATCACATATAAATTTAATAATTTACATATAAATATTGAGATTATATATTATATAATATAGTTGTGTATCTACAGTCTTATATTATGGAAATCTACATATTTACATAAAGAGTATATTACATGAGGATTAAAGACATGGGATAGTATGGATTTTAGGGAAGTAGGACGCGGGAGGTCTGGAGGGAGAGAATCGTACAGAGAAGGACTTCTGTTGGGACAATTAAAAAATATATGATCTAAAGATCCTTCTTCATAGCCACATTCGCACCTAGAGTGGTCCCTGATCCTTAGTTTAGCCAAGAACACCGGTGAGCAACAGTGGCCTAGTCTCAACCTACATATGACGGAGGTAGTAACTTTTTTAAATTTTCTGAATTTGAAAAACCAAGGAGTATGAGGGATTTCTGTTTGTACCTCTGAATAGTGTTTACCTTTTGTGATTGTAGAATTCCAGTAAGCAGTCCAAGATTTTTGAAGAAGTTTATCAGATAAAAGACTAAGATCCTGACAGAAGGTTTTATATCGTTCACGGCACCCATTTTGTATGGCAGTCTTAGCCTGACCATCAACAGTCTCATTACCCCGAATCCCTGAATGACCAGGAATCCAGGCCAGGACAACATTGATTCCCAGGCTATGACATTCATACAATGTCTTGCGAAGATCTAGGATGATAGGAAGTCGAGAAGAGGATTTAAAGGGGTTAGATATTAGAGATTGCAGACAGCTTTTGGAATCAGAAAATATTATAGAGTTGTTCAGGTTATGGGATTTGACAAATAACACGGCTTCAAGGAGAGCTATTGCTTCACCAGTGAATACCGATGTTGTAGGCGGGCATTTAAAACTGAGACTTATACTGGTGAATGGCATCCATACAGCAGCACCAAGCTCCCCATCCGTAGACAGTTTGGAGGCATCAGTGAAAATGGTATGCCATCCCTTATATTTGAGAGATACTTCAGCGTTAAATAAATTATTAGCAGCAGGGTCATCTTTGTCAATACCAAAATAAAGTAAAACATTAGGTCTAAAAATTAAAGATTCAAATGAGGTTTGATAGAGAGGGTTCATAGGATATTGGACAGTGGGGAATTGGATTTGGGTGAAAAATAGGTAGCTACGGAGAATACAAGGTATTTTATCAGATTCATAGTGTCTAAAAAGTTCACGGAGACGGTTTAGTTTTGGGATCAAAGGATGGGAGGAGATTTGGACCAGTTTAAGAATAAACCTATCTGATAGATATTGCCTGCGTAAGTGTAAAGGAGGTTCACCACATTCTACTTGCATTGCTTTAACAGGGGAAGATTTCATGGCTCCCAGTATTATACGCAGACATTTGGCTTGAATTTTATCCATCTTCTCTAGACCAGATTTATTGCATAAGTTTAATAGGAACTGTCCATAATCAAAATGACTTCTAACTATTGCATTGTACAGCAATTTCTGGGAATAGGGGTGGGAGCCCCACCAGACCCCAGAAAGCGCTCGCAGTGTATTGATGTTACGTTCGCATTTTTGTGATATAGCTGTGAAGTGGGGAGTGCCAGACATTCTAGAGTCCAAGGTTATTCCAAGAAACTTGACTTGATCAGATTGGGGGATGACATCCTGGTTTATGGTGATTTGGACAGAAGGGATAACTCTTTTCTTAGTGAAAACCACAACCGAACTTTTACATGCCGATAGGGATAAACCATGTCTGTCTAACCATTCCTCTAGATATCTTAAAGCGGAGCTAAGCATTTCTACTGCATCATCTATAGATGAACTTATTGTATAGATGGCTAAATCATCTGCGTATTGCAGAACATCGCAGAAAGAATTGACAGACTCTTCTAGGTCACTAGTATATATGCTATACAATAAGGGGCTAAGTACTGATCCTTGTGGTAGTCCTTTCCATACTGTCTTAGGGGGGAGTAGACCATGTGAGCACTTGATGACGACTGACCTTTCCATTAATATATTACATATGAATCTAACCAACTTTTCGGGAACTCTCAGCTGAATGAGCTTGCTCCTGAGAGATGAAAGTAGGACATTGTCGTATGCAGATGAAATGTCAAGAAAGACACCAACTAAATATTTTTTTTCCTTGAAAGTAATGTAAATGTCAGACGTCAGCAAGGCTAGGTTGTCTATGGTACTAAATCCCTTTCTGAAACCGAATTGTGTTTTGGCTAGAAGAGACCCACTTTCACACATCCATTCAAGACGGCGCTTTGTCATCTGCTCCGCCACTTTGGCCATAACAGAAGACAACGCTATTGGTCTATAACTGGATGGGTTCGATGGATCTTTCCCAGGTTTGAGAATCGGTATTATGATTTGGGTCTTCCATTGAACGGGAATGGTTCCCTGATCGTAAAATGAGTTAATTATAGATAAGTACTTCATTTTAGTGTCTATCGATGAATTGGTAAGGAAAGAGTATGGGATACCATCAACTCCAGGGGCTGAGTCCGTAAGACCGCTTAATGCTAGTGTAAGTTCCTCAAAAGAAAAAGGGGCGTCTAACGTGCCTACGGAAGGGATATAAGAGGGAAGAGAAGGAAGGGAAGATATATGTGGGGCAGAGGGGGGAGCCAGTTTATCCGAAAATGCCTCAAGCCATGAAAATGTGTCATTGGCTGAAAGGTCATCTAAACGGGAGGATCCTCTAAAGCGTCTAATTTGTCTCCAGATAATAGTCGAAGGGGTTCTAGGCGATAAATTTTCGCAGAATTTGGACCAACCATCTTTTTTCTTTTTGGAGATTACTCTTCTAAACTTGGCTGCTTTTTTTTTATATGTGTTAAAATTCTTTTGAGTCATAAGTGTAGAGTATGATTTCTCCGCCAGGCTCCTGTTAGTGGCCATCACTGTACATTCAGGGTCCCACCATGGGGTGGAAACCCTGAAGTCTTTAGCAGGCTTTTTAACCGGGACATGTAAGTCGGCGCTAGAGATCATACATTCTATAAAATTATCATAATCTTGAATAGGTGAATCTGTTAATGTTTGAGAATTTAGTTTAAGATCAAGTGATGAAGCATAGGCTGACCAATCAACGTCAGCTGTTCTATATTTATTATTTGGAGAGGGATTGCAATGAGGGATGACGCTTTGCGAGGGATTTATATAAATGGATATTGTAATTGGGAAGTGGTCACTACCATATGATTCTGATAATACTTTCCAAATAATATTTGGAGACAACAAAGGGCTGCATAAAGAGAGGTCAACAGCACTTTTCGGATTCTGGGAAGGATAAACACGACGTGTTGGGGAGCCATCATTAAGGAGACAAAGATTTGCTTCATCTATGATTTCCAGGAGAGAGTGCCCAAACATATCAGAGAAACCATGTCCCCAAACTGTGTTGTGGCCGTTAAAATCACCTAATATAATAACAGGAGAAGGAACAGAAGAGAATATGAGGAGAATATCTGGAATCAAAGAGGAATCAGGATGAGGTATATAAATAGATACAATAGATATATTATATGATTTGATACCAACGGCAACTGCGTTGATACCATCAGACAGGGAAGGGAGAGTGATAGGGGAGAAGGAAAGGGTGCGCCTTACTAATAAGGCGCTACCCCCATGCCCGTCAGCCCTGTCATCTCGGAGGCATGCATAGCCAGATATCCTGAAAGAGGAACCAGGCTTTAACCATGTCTCCGAGACGGCAATGGCTGACGGGCGGAATTCATTGATAAGGTTAATTAGCTCATGCTTCTTTGCTCGCAAGCTTTGTGAGTTCCATTGTAGGACCATTACTGGATCCATATTTAGATGATAATGTAACTAATTGAGTAATCTTTGGGGCAACGTTGGACGGTAAGAGGGAAGGATTAGATAAAATAATGTTAATAAGGAGTGAAAGAAGAGTATCAATTAAATTTTCGTTGTTGGGCTCACTCACTAGAGCACAGCCATTGGGAAGTTGAGACGGGGGAATGCTAGTTAAATCCCTATGGGAAGCCCTATCATATGACTTGCCCGGAGGAGTTCTAGGATGTGGCGAGGCGTAAACTGTCTTCGCATATGATCTGGATGGGTATGACTGGGTTGGTCCAGAAAGGTTCGGTGAATGGGAGGTAGTGGGCAAAAGCGTAGATGGGGCTTGGACTGCTTCTGAATATGGTCGGTTGACTGGGGGGCATAACTTACAAGCATCCTGGTATGATATGTTATCCTTTGACATAGCTGCCTTAATGCATCTCTGTCTGTCCTGCTCAGGGCAAATCTTGCTAGTTGCAAAATGTTGCCCCTTGCAATACAGGCAGACCGCATCTTTTTCAGCGATGTTGCAGGAGTCACCAGAGTGTTCCAATGAGCATCTATAGCATCTGGGTTTGGAGCGACATAGGTTTTTGGTATGTCCATATCTGCTGCAGGTGAAACATTGGATTGTGGGAAATTGGTATGTCTCTACAGGTAACGAGTTATAATATAAGAATACTTTAGCTGGTAGAGACTGCCCATGGAAGGTTACCACAACCGATTGGGTCGGGACCCATGTAACTTTATTTCCATCAGATACTTTACGATTCAGGCGGCGGGCCTTAATAATTATGCCAGATCCAGCTGGGACAATAACATCTTTGGCAAACTCATCCATTGACATGTCTGTAGGTACCTGCCTAACAAGTCCCATTTTAGTCACATTATATGTTGGAATAACAGCATTGTACTTAGCCAAACCAAGGATTGGGGAAGCAATAAAGTTGTTGGCTGCTTTAGCAGACAAAAATTCAACAGACAGTCTGTTTCTACCCACTCTCTTTACACCATCTGGACAAATATCTCCAAATTTATTTGTTGTCAAGAATTGACCAAATTTAATGGTCTTTAACACTGAGCCAGTGGATGTTTCAGGTTCAGATCTAGATACGTGTACAATATACGGGCCTTTGTCTTTACCAGTGTAGGCCTGGATAGCGCCTACAATAATAGAGGGGTGTGTAAAAACAGTCTGAATGGACGCGGATGCTAACTCGGGTGAGGTTATCACTTTTTTAGCCAGATGGTCCAGCTCCGAGTTATGTCTACGTTTAGTGGCACTACTTACGTCTGTTTCCATACTTTCCATAATATCTGGAGGGTCAGGATCAGGGGGAACGGGGTCCGGCAATGATGCCGGAATGGCGTCTTCCATGGCGTCCAAAAATTTAGACGCCTATGGAAAACACCTAAAAAACAACACAGGGCAAAACACTTACACAAAAACTAATTCTACAACAGTTACCCACCACCTACACACAATAATTATGGTAATTCAAAGTGAATTTAGTGTGAATATCACAACAAAACGCAAAAATTATCTCTACGACCAGTTATTCACTCAACGCTTCAACCGGAAGTCCATAAAAGCATCTTCAGGACCACATTGTGAAATGCTTGACACGCGCAGGTGTCAACTCACTGATCGATCACCTGTTCCATTCACCTTCACGAGAACGTGGCAGTGCATGAAGTGTCACGAAAAAGGTTTTATTTAAATTGTGGTGCATCATTAGTTGGATCTCTGATCTTTTTAGCAATGCGGCAGGTCCAAAGTTTCTTTTGCTTAGTTACAATAATATAATAATTATTGCATTTAAGTATCTAATCCGTTGAGTGATACGGACGAACTAGGTCGTGGCGATAGTAAGGAGCCCTCTGAGCGGGAGCAGCGGGTTATCGCGTGCGCCTGCGCCGCTCTCATCTGCCACAGAAATCTACCCGTTATTGCTGATAAACACTTCGATCGAAGTATTCTGCCTTACCTCACTTATAAGGGCTACGTAGTCAAATGGCAAAATACTGATCCCTTATGGATTTGTCTGTCTATTGTCCGTCCGTATATACTGTCAAAAGCTACTTTACACCGAAATTAGAAGAACTACTTTATTAAGTAATATTGAAACTGTTTAAGTATTCTGTATCTCAAGAACCGTAAGGAATCAAGTATCTGCAACTTTTAAAAAAAAAAAAAATTTGCTTAGTTTTGTTTTTTTTTTTTTTAATTGCTTTTTTATAAACTGCACACGGAACCCTAGGTGTATAGATTCTACAATAAGAAACATGATGAATTTAAATTTCAACTTCCGCCACTTTTCAACTATGCTTGGTACCAAAAATCACAACTCTAGTGAACAGTTTTTTATAAATATCTTTTTTGTGAAACAAGTCGGTAATCCAAAAAAGAAAAAAGTTGAGTTTCTTTAAAACTATTAAAATAGTCGATAGAACGCAGAAGTAGTAGAATAGTAGAGGGGGGTGATCCGGCCCCGTGCGCAAGAACCTCCCCCATCGCCCATGTCATTTTGGACTATATGAAACGAATCACCTGTATTCTTTTTTTATTAAACACATACATATGATAACAGAAATTGTAGATCGTAGAGAATCGAAATCACAACCTCTTACGCCTCAGTCGGGCCTTCGCTCATCGAGCCACTGAGGTTGACAAATTATTTTTATGAAGTTACATTATCTCAATGGGTAGGTAAGTAATTATTCAAAGCCTCGCAGAATTTTCAAGTTTGTAGCAGTTTCAGCTGCTTCGGTAATGGAGGCAATGGAAATGAAGCTGGTTGCGTACTTGGTGAGGTATCTGATCATGATCATTTTGCTATGTCCACTGATGGACTTAAGTTTCCTCGAGAGATGTTTCAATTAGATGCTACTTGCAATTGCATCCATATTTATCTCTTATTTAACGTGTTAATATTTTTTTTGGAAAGTAAGTGTATAAAATAATATATTTATTAGTGTATAAAATAATATATTTATTAGTGTATGATGATGACATGCCTTAGGCACTGTGAGATAGAGTGACATGTATTTTATTTGTGTAGATTGACATAATAATGTATTGTTTAATTATTGATTTGTTTTAAAGTGACATTATTGTAATACTTAACTATTATTATTATTATAATTTTTATTTATATCTTATTACGTTTTAAATGAATTTATTGTTATTTATTAGGAAATAGTTTGTTTTGTTTGAATCAATGCCTTTATGGTGTTTGTTTTAATTTGTATAATTGAGTCTTATTAATTACTGTAACTGGTGTAAGCCGTGGTGATTAAATAAATAAATAAATAAAATAAAATAATATACTTTAAACACTAATATCTACCTGCCTACCACTTAAAATAATATACTTTAAACACTAATATCTACCTGCCTACCACTTTAATTTATTCTTGGGCTACTTAAATATTTATTTCCATAGCAGCAACAAGTGCATCTTGATATTCTCTTTTAATATATCGCATTCGGCAACTTCGTCCCCGAGCATTGCCCATATTTAACCGTAAGCCTCAGCCTGTAGGTAGCAACTTAGTATAAATCCGAAACGCTACGCCGGCCGCCGCGCCGCACAAATAAACTCATTAATAGATAAGATTGAAATTAAATTTTGATAAATGCTCCTTAGCCATCGGAAAAGGTTATCTTTTTGGTGGCGATGGATACAAAACAATCATAACAATAATCAATTACTTCAGTTCAGTAAAAGGCGAAAGATTTATTAGTGTTGAAAGGAAACCAGAGTAATCAATTACTTCTTTGGCTAAAAAGTTAACCTTGTACTTGTCGAATAAACAGACGTTGGCAGAAAGCTGTTAAAATAGCTATTTTAACAGTATACATTATACCCTGTGGTTCCATTGTAGGGGCAATGTAACAAGAAGAAGAAGAAATCAAAAGGACACTGACACAAATATTAATATTGACAGTGCCATAAGGTATCTACTTTTAGGAATGAATGAGTCATACGGCATCATATTTTATAATCCTTGATTGAATGAATGAAGTTGTGTCTCATCTTTCATAACGTTTTTTAGATTTTAGCATTAGTGTTTATTTGGATTGTACAGATAGTAAATCATCTACCTACTTAGATAGGAATAGTGGTGGGTTTCACAAATATTTACAAATTACATGTTACAAACCATTGACTCTTACAAAATAAATATCAAATTTTGTTGTGTCACCAAAGTTAATGAGAACGCTTTGTCTGACAAAGTGCATTCGTTCATCAAATTCTTCAGTCCGTGTGAAACGCACCTTTTCGTTTCTGTTTGTTATTACGATATTTGGCTTGGCTTCTGTTCCGTTCTTTCTGTATAACCAACATAAAGTTTAATGAGTTATTTGGTATTTCCTTGTTAAAATAAAACCTCGCATGGTGTGTTTGATTACTTGGTTTTTCGTAAGCCAAAATAAGTATGTACTTTATGTGAATGGAATTGGAATAAAGGTGTGACACGCACCGAACAAGAAGAGGGCGAAGAAGAGTCAGGTAGAGCTGCCTTATTGTGATTGAGGATGTCCGCGCGGTTCCCCGTGGGCGCGGGCGCGGGCGCCGGGGCCGCGCCGCCGCCGGGCGCGATGCCGCCGCAGCGCTACCCGCCGGCGCCGCCGCAGGGCTCGCCCATGCCGCCCCGACCCTACCCTGGACCTAACTTCCCGGTTCGTTCTACACTCTACTTCATGATTGTATATCATCCAACACTGACTTTCAAACTCTTAACTTTCTATCGTTGTAGCTAGCTGGAGAGAACTAATGCAGAATTGTTTGGTCAGATATATTATGTATAGTTATGATATTCAAACTGTAAGAGTTGATTCAATATACATTGTGTGCTTGTGAGGAAGCACTGCCATTGATGCATCCGGCGCGGGCACTACTTTTACTGAAAATGAAATGGTTGTCTCTATAGCTGAATTGAATATGTTTTTCATATCAATTCATACCAGCAAGTTGTAGTAAACTGTTATCTCGTCCCAACAAACTGGCTCTACATCTTTCTTGCCCGATGTATGGCGAGCAGCCCGGTGAGCATGATGATAATGAATAGTGAAAACAGTAAAAACAGAATACAAATGTCATATTACCCACATAATTTACTAAAAATCAATATATTCCTTACACTAATATAAACTTTTGTCCATAAGCCAATTATTTATTTTAATTTTTAATAGATTACCTACCCCTAAGTACCTTTATAGATCCCGGCAACTTATTATTAAATAACAATACACATATTAAATACATTTTTTTTATGAATAGATTTATGACGTTATGGATCACACAACAGATTAGAAAATTTGGCTCTTTTCTGTCAAGTGATTACATCTCTGCTTAGGGTATTCTGGATGCGATTCCACAAACATATCTCTTCGATATACATGCCAGAGAGGTAGAGGTAAATAAATAAATGTTAAGTGTCTTCGTGTACGTCACAATGTCCTTCAATCTCTATATTAGAAATAAATAATTGATGACCAGGACGACGGGTCCATCATTATAAACACGAACCACACCGATTCTAAACGTCATACAATCATACTATGTCAGCACCCTGCTTTTCTAGAGAAAAATATAAGGTGTATTAAGAATAAAATGTGCCCCGTTGATGTGCGTCGACTTTGACTTCAGGCTCGCAGCGGGTTCACTCCTCCGCCGGCGGGCGCGGGCGGCGGCGGGCCGGCCCCCGCGCCCGCGGGCGGCGCGCGCGCGCCCTACGGCGGCGCCGGGCCGCCCGCGCCGCGCCCGCAGCCCCCGCCGCCGCAGGGCAAGCGCCCGGCGCCGCAGCCGCTTCCGCCGCAGCACAAGCCGCCGCTCTACAACCCGTGAGTTCACCCCGAAGTCATTTGAGACCCCACTCGAGTGTATTTGCAGATTTAAGTTTGGCCTTCCCCGCTTTCACCCTCGTAACTTTAAAACGGGTCGACCGATTTTCATCAAATATGACCAGGAACGGTCGCGCGAAACTCACCTTTCATACGAAAAACTAAATTGAAATCGCTTCATCCGTTTGGGAGCTATGATGTCACAGACGGACAGATCCACGGACAGAACAGACGGACACGTCGAACTTATGACACCCCTCTTTTCGGTCAAGCGTTAAAAATATTAATGTTTGTAAGCACTTCGATCACTATTCCGATTCGATGTCAGCGAAATTCCAAATGCGCTACTCGCCGGTCAGGCGGGGGATAATGCGTAGATGTTGAATTGTGTGGGGAGTGAGGCGAGCGATGAGTGAGTGAGTTGTGGGCGCGCAGGGAGGCGTACGGCGCGGGCGCGGGCGCGGGCGCGGGCAAGCGCAAGAAGCGGCTGGCGGACAAGATCCTGCCGCAGAAGGTGCGCGACCTGGTGCCGGAGTCGCAGGCCTACATGGACCTGCTGGCCTTCGAGCGCAAGCTGGACGCCACCATCATGCGCAAGCGCCTCGACATCCAGGAGGCGCTCAAGCGACCCATGAAGCAGAAACGCAAGCTGCGCATCTTCATCTCCAATACCTTCTACCCGGGTGAGTGCCGCGATAACGTTTCCTAGACCTCGAAACAAAATTTATTCATATTGATATCTCTGAACTCTGAGATCTGGCCAAAAAAGATGCCGGAATAAAGTGATGAAAAATTAAGCTGCTTAAATACAATTTAGCGTCATACCTACCTTCCTTAATTTGAATAAAGTAGGTTCTTCGTGCTCTAGAGTTACAAACATTTTATTTTCCGGCGAAGTCGTAGTCATAGATACTTAAATCGGTCAGTTTTATCGGTAGCGTAAACGGCCTAGGTTTCAGGTATACGATATTATTTTATTGGCAGGCCAGGGCGACACGGCCGTGCCGTCGTGGGAGCTGCGCGTGGAGGGCCGGCTGCTGGACGACGCGAAGGGCGAGGGCTCCAAGGCGGGCGAGGCGGCGCCGCAGGGGGCCGCGCCGGCGCCCGCGGACGCCGCCTGGCCGCGCTCGCAGGTGAAGCGCAAGTTCTCCTCCTTCTTCAAGTCGCTGGTGATCGAGCTGGACAAGGAGCTGTACGGGCCCGACAACCACCTGGTGGAGTGGCACCGCACGCCGACCACGCAGGAGACGGACGGCTTCCAGGTGAAGCGGCCCGGCTACAAGAACGTGCGCTGCACCATCCTGCTGCTGCTGGACTACCAGCCGCAGCAGTTCAAGCTGGACCAGCGCCTGGCGCGCCTGCTGGGCGTGCACACGCAGACGCGGCCCGTGATCGTGAACGCGCTCTGGCAGTACGTGAAGACGCACGGCCTGCAGGAGCCGCACGAGCGCGAGTTCCTGCGCGCCGACAAGTACCTGGAGCAGATCTTCGGCGCGCCGCGGCTCAAGCTGGCCGAGGTGCCCGCGCGGCTCGGCGCGCTGCTGCACCCGCCCGACCCCATCGTCATCAACCACGTCATCGCCGTGGAGCCGCCGCACGACGCCAAGCAGACCGCCTGCTACGACATCGACGTCGAGGTGGGTGCCCCCGCCGCCGCCCCGCCCCCCACCCGCCGCCACTACAGACAGCACTCTCCTCCCGCAGGTCGACGACACGCTCAAGGCGCAGATGAACAGCTTCCTGCTCAGCACGGCCAACCAGCAGGAGATCCAGGGGCTCGACTCCAAGATCCACGAGACGGTGAGCACCGCGCATGCGCACATTTTACAGATTTAAATGCTCAAAATTATTTTGCAAATGAATTAGATTCTTTGTTTAATAAAAAAAAAGTTATTCATAAAAAAACAAACATATCTAACTTGACGAATATTTATTTGAACTCGCTTATTTTAGGAACCACTGCCTGGTCCAATTAGAAAAAATCTCTCAGAAGGCTACTTTTTACCACAGAAAATCCAAAAAATACTGGCAATGCTGCTTCTTTAAAAGCTAATATTCACATATTTATAAAAATAAAATTACAGTCACGGACAAATAATATCCCATCAAAAACAATACTTGTCAAAAAAACCAAGTCGCGCAACTCAGTTGTTCCGCTGTAAAAAGTTGTGAGATCCAAGTAAATCCAAGTCTTCAAATTTCTTCTCAAATTTCTTTAATGTTTTATATAAATATATTGAGACTTGGCCATCGCACTAAATAATTGATTTCTTTTTGTATTTTGTAGACAGTTCTACTTTTTTCCTTTTCGGTACCTTCTACTTATTGTATAATGTCCATATAATTTTCTTTTTGCCGTTCCAGATTGGATTTATTTATATTTCGCATTGTTATTACTTTAGTACATATTTCGTATATACGTGGCGTTGCGACAGCGCCCTCTATACCGGTATTTTCTAGATTTTTTAGTTTTTCCTTGATTCATTCACCAAACACTACCTAAATTCCAAATTTGAAGCTTCTAGGTCTGCTAGAAGTGCCTTAGAATTTTGATGATCGGTGAGTCAATGAATGACAAAATTAAGAAATTTGACCCGTTATAATTCTTAAAATACTGGTTCAAATTGAATTAAATTTGAAATATACCGTGTCTTTACAATGCCTGCATGGTTACTGAAAATTTCAGTCTTCTAGTTTTATCCACAACGAAGTTACAGGGGGTCGAAAATGGCCTGAATTGCTTCGAGAAATGGTACGACAGCGCCCTCTATACCGGTTTTTTCTAGATTTTTTAGTTTTTCCTTGATTCATACACCAAACACTACTTATATTCCACATTTGAAGCTTCTAGGTCTGCTAGAAGTGCCTTAGAATTTTGATGATCGGTGAGTCAGTCAGTCAGTGACAAAATTACGAAATTTGACCCGTTATAATTCTTAAAATACTGGTTCAAATTGAATGAAATTTGAAATATACCGTGTCTTTACAATCCTGCATGGTTACTGAAAATTTCAGTCTTCTAGTTTTATCCACAACGAAGTTACAGGGGGTCGAAAATGGCCTGAATTGCTTCGAGAAAAGGATAGTACGGCCGTGACGCTTTTTTGCTCGACTTGGTGGGGGCACTGCCGTGCCCCCAAATTTATTTATTACGAACACGGTGTTTTAAAATTATTCAATTTGTAAAGCTTACATGCTCAATTAAAACTATAACAATACAGCAAACAAAGTTAACTAAACACAACGAAATGGTCGCTGACTCAGCATTGTGTTGATTACCAGCGGGCTAGTAACCAACGCTGATCTTCCGTCAGTTCCATTTTCATTTTCTGACAATACGGACTCAACGAAACACTAATAAAAATAGATACACGTTAAACTTAAAATAAACTAAAAGTGTTCTACACTCAGTTTTCTAAAAATAAACTAAACTATAATATAATTAGATAAAATTACATCAGTAAGCAATTAATCTAAAAACTAAACAATACATACAATTAAGAATAATTTATATACTACAAATGTCATGTCTTTGACCCTCCTGCTCCTTCTGAGAAATAAACAAAAATTGATGCCAAAGTTACATAGATTCTCTTATAAACATAAATATGTAGGTGAAAGGTTTGACATAGTGATTTTAAACAGATTATATCATTGAATAGTAATTCATTACGGGATTAAACGAACAATATCAATAACACAAATAATCTGAGGCTCAGTTTAACAAAGATATAGATAAAGTCAACTAGTAATTCCGAGAGCGTTTGCACAGAGCAGAAGCCAAATAAAGAATTACTCCCGGACTATTGGAACTGTACTTTAAATAGCAGTGCACTTCGTAAACAACCCCTCCACCTGCGCTCACTCGATTGGCTGTTAGACCGGTCGGTGTCAGCCGACCGGTCTATCAGCCAATTAGACTAGATATAGATAAAGTCAAGTACCGGCCGCAAACGTCGCGCGATCGTGTGGCGTGAGCGGGGCTCACGCCATCGGACATTTTAAGTTGATTCTATGCTACTACAAACGCACTACAATGAAGAACCAGGACGTCACGCCGTCAAATCATCATCACCCTATTAACGTTCCCACTGCTGGGACACAGGGACTTCTCTCTTGACGAGAGAGATTAGGCCTTAATTCACCACGCTGGCCAAGTGCGGGTTGGTGAATGTCACATGTCCTTCAAACTCTTTTAAAGTTCTCAGAACATGCCGGTTTCCTCACGATGTTTGCCTTCACCGTTAAAGCACGTGTTTAAAGCGCACATAAATTTCTCAAGAAGAAAAATCCAGAGGTGCGTGGCGGGGTTTGAACCCACGACCTTCGGAATGAAAGTCGAGTGTCCTCCCACTTAGCCAACACGGCTTTTTGGCGCCGTCAAATATAACATTTATTTATTTACATAACACTTTTACATTGTCATTACAGTTTGACACCAATGCGACACTGGAAAGTACCAAGCAAATTAAATTAATTACAATAGAACATACACGAGTAACATTAAATTAAAGAACGAATACTTCAAAAATTCATAACCATCTTCATCACCAAAAACAATTTAACTTATTATTATCATTAATTGAAATTTATTCCAAGTTCTGAGAATATAATGCACCCCTCTCGCAGGTGGACACCATCAACCAGCTGAAGACGAACCGCGAGTTCTTCCTGAGCTTCAGCAAGGACCCGCAGCGCTTCATCCAGCGCTGGCTGGTGTCGCAGTCGCGGGACGCGCGCAGCATGGGCGCGGAGGGGGGCGCGGGCGCGGTGGCGGGCGAGGCGGAGCGGCGCGGCGCGGCGTGGGACGGCGCGTGGGGCCCGGAGGCGGTGGCGCGGTACCTGCAGGCGCGCGTGGCGCAGCGCCGCCGCGACCTGGACGCCGCGCTGCACGCCCGCGCCCCGCTGCTGCAGCGGCTGTGAGCGTCCTCGAGCGTCGGACCTGGCCGCATTCTTCGAATAAATCTTTGTATCGATCGGAACCGCTCTTTTATTTATCGCGAGGAGGAGACTCGTCGATCGCGCGAGGCTTCGAAAGGGGTTTCGACGAGTATCGCGAATAATCACAAGCGTAGAGGGTGCTATTGGATATCACCCGTGTTTTTTCCTCAGATGCGCGATTTCTAAATCGAGGAGCGAATTGCGGTGTGACCTGCGACCGTTCCGGTGTCTACCCGTAGTCCCATTCGCTATCGATAAAATCATAAGACCAGGAAACGATCCCTAGAGCCACGGGACCGCGGGGAATTAGATTGAGCGCACCGCTCTATTCAACAAAATTCAGAACAAAAATAGTTTGAATATCAGCTGCCGTTCCCCATAGCAAGATACCGTATGACATGACACTATGGAAGTAACTAAAATAAACAAGTCTCGCGGTGGCCTCATCAGTAATATGCCGCATAGTCCGAACTGCATAAACTGCTGAACTAAGTCGACTCGCAAGAGCATTAATTTGAGGTTTCCATTGAAGTTTTGAATAAATATGTAGCCCTAGAAACACTGTTGAGTCTGCAAGATCAAGCTTTTCATTATCTAATATTATTTTTATAGGACGTTCTCTGACAGTTGGTAATTTAAAATTAATACATTTAGTTTTTTTCGCGTTTAGTAACAGACTATTAACAGTAAACCAATTGAGTACGCGAGACAAAGAATTATTTACGTCGTCATAGTTATCTTTATTTCTATCTACCTTAAAAATTAGAGAGGTGTCATCCGCAAATAAAACTATGTCACAAAGGTCCTTGGCATAAAAAGTAAAATATTACTATTTATAAATCATTTACATATACTAAGAATAAGAACGGTCCTAGAATCGATCCTTGCGGCACGCCTAATTCTATTTTTGACTGAAAGATCCACAGTTCCAACTTGTACTATTTTTAATTCTATTTGTCAGATATGTCTGGAGAAGGTCTAATGCTTTACTGCAAATGCCGTAAAATAAATAAATGATTGATTCAAATCTATCATCCTTAATATTCTTATAATAATAATTATTGTAATACGTATAGGATATTTTTTTATTGAAGTTCATGTTTTTTGTCGAAAATGATAACTATGTAATCGGGGATAGAATTGTCCCTCGAGCCGCAAACCGCACTACGATACGAGGCCCTAGAAGGGTGCGGGAAACATGTCGGTACCGTCCTGGGATCGCGATCCGCATCCTTGAGCCTATGTTTTAGATCTATCTTAATTGAACTTGACAACACGAGTCACCTCACACACAAGTGCAAACAAATTATACTTTACAGATAGGTAAGCAGTTCTACCTGCGCGTGTGATGCCAGTCTTATCTGCGACGTCGCCTTTCGCGAACGATACTCCGCCAACCGGCAAGGATATCTTAATTACCGAGACGGCGTAAACAGGTGCATGTGTGTATCCGCAGTTTATAGCGCTCATTAGGCAGAGCCATAAACGGCGCGCGGTGAGACGGCGCCATGACGCCGGCGGACTCGGCGCGGGACCGGCCCGGGAGCGACAAGGGCGAGACCCGTCTGCTGCCCTCCTCACCCGTGCATGGTGAGCAACAGAACAGCTAACTAGTATAAATATTTTTATTCTAAAATTTCTCGCGCCATCTATCAGTAGAGGTAGTATTATTAATATTATAGTGGATGAGTTTCGTGTTTGTTTGCTTGCAAGCGCTTAGGAAGTACTCTCATTTGAAAAAACAATTCATTATTGAATCTGCAGCCCGTTCATCTAAGGCTATCCTTTTACCGGGTTACAATCCATGAAACATGGGAAAATTTGTAGCGTCACCGGGTATATATACTATATTGTGTATACCTTTATCTACTGCTAAAGGTGAAAATAAACGGTGCACAGTTAACATTTTGTAGGTTGAATCAACAGCGATATCTGCTAATAACCTGTTCTTAACCCTGGACCGGAAAAATCGGTTTGTCTGTTTGGACAAATACCTTATTGGTGGAAATCAGTTGTAGGTACGTACATGACTCATTGCCTCACAAGTTTTATGTCCTAGTTACCAGAGTAAGAAACGATAAAAATAAAATAAAATACCTACATTTATTTATTAATCAATTAGAACCGTTAACAATAACCACTTACACCAATTAAGATACTAAAGTACAATTAAATTATTAAAATTACAAAATAAACAAAACATTAAAAACAACACACAATAACACCAGCTCCATAGGTACTTCAATGCCGTGCGCATGTGAAAGCATTCAGTTTATAAGAAGTTGTCAATTTAAAGGTCCCCATACATTTGGTCAATTTGGCAATTAAACAAAAGAGTAGCGCCATGCGCCAGTGTCGCAGTTAGAGTGTGGTGTTGCAGCGGGCGGGCGCTGCCGGCGCGCGGGGGCGCTGGCGCGCGTGGCGGCGGCCGAGGCGCTGGGCGCCGCGCTGCTGGTGCTGGCGGCCGCGGCGCCCGCGCCGCACGCTGCGCTGCCCGCGCCGCTGCTGGCCGGGCTCGTCGTCGCCGCGCTCGTGCAGGTACGCAGGTGTGGTGCTGGCGGCCGCGGCGCCCGCGCCCCACGCCGCGCTGCCCGCGCCGCTGCTGGCCGGGCTCGTCGTCGCCGCGCTCGTGCAGGTACGCAGGTGCGGTGCTGGCGGCCGCGGCGCCCGCGCCCCACGCCGCGCTGCCCGCGCCGCTGCTGGCCGGGCTCGTCGTCGCCGCGCTCGTGCAGGTACGCAGGTGCGGTGCTGGCGGCCGCGGCGCCCGCGCCCCACGCCGCGCTGCCCGCGCCGCTGCTGGCCGGGCTCGTCGTCGCCGCGCTCGTGCAGGTACGCAGGTGTGGTGCTGGCGGCCGCGGCGCCCGCGCCGCACGCTGCGCTGCCTGCGCCGCTGCTGGCCGGGCTCGTCGTCGCCGCGCTCGTGCAGGTACGCAGGTGTGGTGCTGGCGGCCGCGGCGCCCGCGCCCCACGCCGCGCTGCCCGCGCCGCTGCTGGCCGGGCTCGTCGTCGCCGCGCTCGTGCAGGTACGCAGGTGTGGTGCTGGCGGCCGCGGCGCCCGCGCCCCACGCCGCGCTGCCCGCGCCGCTGCTGGCCGGGCTCGTCGTCGCCGCGCTCGTGCAGGTACGCAACTTTTTAATTGGGTGTAATCGGAAGGGAATCTTGGTTCTGATACGATCGGTGTCCAATTAGTTAGTTGGACGACTTAGTTGGAAATAATGTGCGCGCTATCATTAAGTTACTATTCTATTGGTATGCTGTGCAACTTAGTCGGCCAACTAGAAATTGGAAGTCTGCGGGAGCTCTAAACGCTGGCACTTCGTGTGGCGTCGCAGTTTTCTTATAACTTTTTGACAACTAAAACTGTAGGCACCAATTTTTAACACCCGACAAAAAAGTGGGGTGTCATAGCTCATCATAGCTCCCGAACGGATGGAGCGATTTCAAAATCTGTAAATAAACTCGAGTAAAAGCGCATCACGTGGGCATTACAAAATAGTATGACTTTTACTTTTAAGGGAACTACAGTACTGGGGTTTGTTTTAATTTGAAGTTCCCAAATTCGTTGCTCAATTTACAGGGTACGTATCCCTGTAAATTAAGCTAAGATGTCCTTGGCCGACAGCGAGTTGTTTACGCTCTCTAGACGAGGATGCGATAATAAGCCAGTGCGCACTCAACTCCACTCAGATAAGGCAATAAATTAAATTAAACAAATGACGCCTCCGCCGCTGAACAAACAGAGATACCGAGAATGGTGACGGGTGATGTAACGATTGTCAATTAACTAACAAACGAAAACGGATAGATGATCGATGACAGTCTAGCTCGAAACCGATATCAAAACTTGTACGATGTAAACGACATCGCCCACCAATCGTCGTAGGTCCGCAGTTCCCACTCGCCGACAGGATGCGCGAGTACCGCGGGGGCCGTCCATCGGACGCCGCGAGAATGTTATATAGGGACGTTCTGCGAACCACATCCTTCGGTCGTTTCAGTGCTTCGGCGGCATCTCGGGCGCGCAGCTGAACCCGGTGGTCTCGGCGGCGGCGTGGCTGCGCGGGCGCATGGACGCGCGGCGCGCGCTGGCCGAGGTGCTGGCGCAGCTGGCCGGGGCCTGCGCGGGCGCGGCGGCGCTCGGCCCCGCAGCCCTCGTGCGCCCGGACCCGCGCTGCGGGACCCCGGCGGCGCTGGCGGCGGAGGCCCTGGGCGGCGCGGTGCTGGCGCTGGCCAACCTGGCGCAGTGGGAGGGCGGCGCAGCGGACACGTGGCCGCTGCGCGCCGGGGCCGTGGTGGCCGCGCTGACGGCCGCGGCCGCGCCGCTGTCCGGCGCCGGGCTCAACCCCGCGCGCGCGCTCGGGCCCGCGCTGAGGCACAACTCCTGGGAGCACCACTGGGTGAGCGAGTCACGTACGTCCGCTCGAAATCCGCGCCGCTCGCCACGGTGAATACGGAGACGCCGGTCCGTGGTGGCGTGCGCGGCGGCATAACGATATGCAACATTTTTCCTCGTAGATGGAAGCTACCTACGCACTTTTGTTTATTTTCGCACTTTCGCGGGAGATAGACTGTGGCCCACCGCGCCGGCCCGTCGCCGGCCGGGCGCCCCGTCCGTCGCTCCGCACGGCGCACCGCGAGCCGTCGAGGTTGGCTCGGGTCTCGGAGGCAGAATGAGGTCCCTCTCTACTGCGCGGCGCATGGGAGTGGTTCAGTAGTGGTCTATGTATGTTCCTTTCTCCCAACATCGAACGGCTGGGCAGATTTCATTATTCGCGTGTCGACAAACAATGTCATGTAGGGTATCGTCGAATTGGTTCTACGAATCGAGCGGAGGCTCGATGCCGAATTAGGGCGTTCACTCGGCCCGGAAGCCTTCAGCCAAAGTTGAGAAACGCGAGTTCATAAAGCAATGCGAGATGACGTTGTGTGCGTTGCAGGTGTACTGGGTGGGCCCGCTGGGCGGCGGCGTCGCGGCCGTGCTGCTTCACGCCGCGCTGTGGCGGCCGCGCGCCGCCGCCCCGCGCGAGACCACCGCGCCGCCCCCCAGCACCTAGCGAGCGCGCGGGGCTCTCGGTCGGCGCTCGCTCGGAGGGACCGGCCGGCGCTGCCCGCGACGATGCTCACGGTTCAAGGCGCGCAGGAAGCGACGTCCCGCACGAGGAGTCGCCCGCGTTTTTCGACAAAAGTGATGAGTGCGGAGGTGGAGCGAGAGTGCGGTCGACGATCCGGTGAATAAATGCCGTGCATGATTCTGTTAAATTAATGCTTTTATTTATTCATATCCTATCACCTATGAAGGGTGTGAGGGGCACGCACCAGACGAACACATTTTTACAATAAAAAAAAAAACTAGACAAAAACGCCCCGACTTATCTAACATCTCGAATTGGTATTAAATATCTCGAAGGAGGTTAACATTAGACCACATAGTCAAAATGGTTCCTACTGAACCTTATCATCACGCCCTGAAAAGTACCTACTTCCACCCTGTAGGTACGCTTCGAAATATAAATTTAAAAGGGGGCCTGTGCCAGCTCTAATAGAAAAATGTTCGAACCGATTAGATAACCAAAGAATTCTATTTTCGTCGTACTTAACTAATTGAGATTACATAAGTTGACAGCGGCGCCGGCGCGGCGATTGATGCCGCTATCGGGAGGGCCAGAGGCCAGGGGTTACGGACACAGCGCTGCAGGCTGATTACGATTGTTTACCACGCATATTGGCTTTACTATTTCAAATTACTTAGGATAGATAGTTAACTAGCTATTGACTAAACTGGAAACATAGTTGATGGTTTTCTCGTGTGGTGAGCACGGAGTGTGAGTCTAGTCACTTGGATTGAAAGAGGCTATTGCACCGCTTTTGATGTAGTGCTCCGGTTTAGGTGCGAAGCGAACGCCCGCCCGGCCGCCCGGCGCGGCGTTTCCTGTCCACCATACGACGGCCGCCTCAATAATACCACAGATTATATATAATACTGATAATACTTACATCTGATCGAGAGATGTGAAGCAGTTCAAGAGTTTCACATATTACCTATACTTCTTCACAGAGACTAGGAGCCGGGATCAGCCAGACCTTCGTTATTTATTAAAGGCTGAAAGTTTATCTGTGCATGTCCCTAACACAGATATGAACGACCAGCGAATATAATATAAATATATTCGCTTTAATATAATAATTTATGAAGTTTGGTTGGTGTTTACTTTTGAAATGTGTCAGTGAAGGTGTCTTATGTTGGACCATACTTTCGTTAAAGTATAAAGCACTTTTTGTAGGGCTCCATAGGTACGGTAAACCGGGACCCTATTGCTGAGACTTGGTCGTCTGTCTGTCTGTCAGCAGGCTGTAGCTGCACCTCGAGAACCGTGATAGCTAGAGAGTTGAATTTTGAGGGATGATGTATTTCTGTTGCCGCTATAACAAGAAATACTAAAAACATACAATAAATACCTACATAATTAATTGGGCTCCCATGGAACAAACTTGATTTTAACAAGGTCAACCAACTTTGCACGATGCCAGTTCTTGGATGGGTGACCGCTGTGAATCAATCTTTATCAATTTATAAAATAGAGAAACCTAATTTTTTTATTGCAAAAAGTGTATACACTGTAGTACGCGGAACCATAAGTGTAGCTCGATACAATGTCAAGTCACATTATAAAATGTCGTTTTGAGCAGCTTTTATCATTATATCATAATAAATTATGTTTTGTTTGTATTTTGATCTCAGTTATTGTAGGTAGGGTACCTAGGTACTTAAATAGATTTAATTCAAATAATTTAATGTCGTGCGATGAGCCTCTCCAAAAACACACCAAGTTATAATAAATTCGTCTTGCAGCCATTGTGTTCCATGTATTTGATAAAAGATTTTGTATCATTGTCTTCTGTTCCGTATCGTGCACATATATATATATATATAGGTATATATATACCCAGCCTCCTTTGACTATTACATCTTCAGGAACAGTGGTAAAACAGCGCTTAATTTAACCATGCGATACTTTTTAATACAATCTGATTTTATCATTTAATATCTATACGATTTTAGGGTTTGGATAAAGATACTAATAATTATAAGGTTAATCGGGATGTGATATAATATGATTTGACTGTTTTGTTGTTAATTGTTGTATTAGGTAGTACTTAGATGATTATATTGTAACTTCATACATATCAATGTACCTATGAAGATACAATATAAAAGGCTCGTTAGGAAGATGCAGGATTTTTTATTTTTTTGTATTGTACTTATATTTAATTGTGATAATTTTTTAACATTGTTGACATATAAATAATGATTAGAATACATAAAGCTGATTATTTGAATTAACGATGCTATCATTTGCATAACGTCAATAAGTATTACTTACGTTCTATAATAATTATCACTAGGTACCTAATATGAAACAAAGTCGCTTTCTCTGTCCCTATGTCCCTTTGTATGCTTAAATCTTTGAAACAACGCATCGGATTTTGATGCGGTTTTTTTAGTAGATAGAGTGATTCAAGAGGAAGGTTTATATGTATAATAACATCCATTAAATAGTGGAGAAGTACTGTTATTTTTTAGGTTTCTAATGTGATGTCGTAAATAATTAAATTTTTTCCGCTTAGGTACATTGCAAACGCAGGCTGAACCCTACGAGTTTTATCAAAATAATGTACTAAGTATTGTACACATTGAAAAGGTCTACAGAAAAGTCCGTGATGGTATATGTCTATCTGTTATGGATAACTCACAATCACTTTTTTTTGTCATTTACTTTTTAGGACAAATAATGGCTAATTTTCGAAGCGATTTTAACCAATACAGCATTAATCCTTAACCAATTAAATACGTAGAATACATTGTTCATTTAATATAGATCTATATGGCCCTTAACACCGTATGATTTAAGTGAATATTTTAGAAGATATTACAAATTTTAAAATTGCGGGACGTAGCGTTTGCGGCGGTACCGGCCGGCCGCCCGGTGCGGCAACAGCGTGCCTATAAATAGCGAGTCTGAGGCCGCGGTTTTCTCAAAACTACTGGATCGATTTAAGTCACATAGGCTATATATTTTATAAAAAAAAGTTTTTATATAGGTACAACGTTCACAGTTTCTCTGTAGTGTATTTTTATCTATGTATCATAATGTATTGTATTTACAAAAAAAAAAATACCTATCTATGTAGTATATCAGTCACCTAACACCCATATTACAAGCTCTGCTTTGTTTGGGGTTAGGTGATGCTGTGTGAGTAGTCCGGAAATATTTATTTATTTATTTAGTATCAGCATTGCACCCGTGCGAAGCCGGGGCGGGTCGCTAGTTGTAAATATGTGACGAATAGGTGTGATAAATAAAAGTTTTATTAAAAAGAGTATTTTTGACGTTTTGTAGTAAATATACATTTTTAATCACCACAAAGCATTTTATTGTTTCTTCCTTTACATTACATAATATAACTTGTCTCAATAATCTATGAGATAAAAAGTTATTTTCTTCTAAGAAAATAAATCGGTGTGACTCGTTGGGAGTTTTTCTCCCATTGAGTCACACTGTAACTCGTTGAAACTTTTTTTTATCGAAAAAGTCCCAGCGTGCACACCTGTGTAACAGTGTTGCTCGTTGGGAGAAAAACGTGTCACTCTGTGACAGGATTTGGTGTCACTCGTTGGGAGTTCACCGATAAAAGGGGGGTTGACATTTTGTATCAAATAATAATCAAAGTCCAATATTTACCTATAGTTAAGAGACTTTAAAATGTATGCTCTGTAGATGGAGTAGAGTTGTATGTTAATTTATAAATCAATACCCTATTAACTATTACAACGGGGGATAAATGTTTTCTATTTTTAAAACAAGTACTTACAAAGTATGTGCAAATAAACACCTCAAAGCGTACGAAGTCACGGCCGTCTGCTAGTCACAGTTTAAGAAGACCTAGTTCGTTTTTTTTTTTAACACGTGTTTTGATTAACGTTTTCCAAAACTAAATTAAAAGAAAACTTTACTAAACATTGTAGTTAAATAGTAGTCCCTAAACATAAAACAGTGTTTCAGATGCTATTGGTGTAGGTTCCGGTACTAGCTAGATATACTGCGAGGTGTGCCTGTAGCAAGCAATTTGTTGGCAGCGTACCTACTACCTACCTTATCGGCTGATATGAATACAATATTATTTAGTGAAATGTAAATAGGTAGGTATACTTATCAGGCTAACTAATGCAAACTTCATTTATACTCCATTATTATATTGCTACTAGCTGATCCCAGCAAACGTTGTTTTGCAAAAAGATAGTAGCCGATTCTCAGACCTACTGCATGATAAACGGTTAAGCGGTTTCGGAGGAGTACTATAACTAATATGTGACATGGACATTTTATATATTAGACTAGTGGCCCGCCCCGGCTTCGCACGGGTTTTTATTCAATTTTTTTTCCAAAATTGTGAATCTTAATCATTTTCAGATCCCCTTGAACACACACAAAAAATTTCATCAAAATCGGTCCAGTCGTTTGAGAGAAGTTCAGTGACATACACACTCACAGAAGAATTATATATATAAAGATACCTACATACTGCAAACAATTCCAATTTAAAACACTAAAAACTAGCTACTAATGTAGCCAGCTTCCTAAGCTCCTGCAGTATAATCTATATTGAAAAGCCCCTGATTTCAGAACGCTAGTTTCCTTAAAAGTAAAAAGTCATACTATTTTGTAACGTGCAAGTGATACGCTTTCATTTGGCAGATTTTCGGTTTTCCTTCCTCACTTTTACCCTCACAACTTTTAAACAGGTCAACCGATTATCATCAAACATGTCTAAGAAACTTAAACCTTTAGGAGGTATAATGTCCCAAACAGACAGACACGTCAAACTTATAACACCCCTTTTTTGTCGGGGGTTAATTATCAATTTACTTCTGAATTTGTTAAGTATACATAGACAGGTACATTGTATTAATTTTATACTGCATAAACATATTTTATGTATTTTAATTGTACATGGCTTTTAGTTTTTTTATGTTCTTGTATGTATAATTAATGAATGTGACAGTAGTATTCATAATTGTGAATGGCCGTTGTGTAGGTATCGTGTGGATTTTTTACAAAGATAATGTTAGTGGTACCGGTTAGTAGGTGTAGTTGAGAGCCGATAGCGCGGGCGCGGGCGTGGGTCGCGCGGTAGTCGCCCCGCGACCGCCGCGCGCGCCGCTCGTCTCCGCCGACCGCACCGCTCGCCGCTCACCGCACTGCCGGCCCGCTCCACGGTCACCCCCTCGACTCCGCTCCGATGCCGCAGTGTAACGGTCAGTGGACACGCGCACACTTGGCCCACGCTCGGAATAAGGCCCGAAGCTCGCCTGCCTCTACGCCTACTGGCCAAACTGGCTCGAAAGCAGCGTACTGAACAGATTTAATATTCCGTTCACTACGCATTTTAATCAAGTTTATATAACTTATGTCTACTAATATTGTACCTTTTAAGTCTGCCAGTGTGTGTTTGTTACGCCTTCCTCTACGGAGAACGGATGATAATATAATCCTTCTAATATTATAAGCGCGAAAGTTTGTGAGGATGTGGATAAGTGTGTTTGTTGCTTTCACGCAAAAACTACTGAAGGAGTTTAAATAATTTATCACAGTAACATAGCTTACATATCAGAATAATACATTATGTATATAGGCCCCTTTTTCCGCATGCGAGTGAAGCCAGTTTTGGATCAAATTTCACAAGGGATAGCTGTTGTCCCAGCTAACAACAAAAGCTACTGCCGCGGGAAAATCTATTACAACGCGGGCCAAGCCGCGGGCGGACAGCTAATGTAGTATACGCAGGAGGTACCTACGTGATGTAGCCGGTGTAAATCCCGCTTCTTAGAGCTTCCTCGATCAGATGGCGCTGTGGAGCCCCCGTCCGCTATTTATAGACGCTAACCGTACGCATACTAAGTAGGGCTGATTAATACGCAAATCGTTACCATAAACTAATATATTATGTAATTATGAATGTATAAGCACCCATCTATCTCCAATAATTAGGTACCTACTTCATTCGTATAAGCACAAACGCTACCGGTATGCGGTATACCGCGTTGTATTTATAATGTTATACCTACATGTTGCTAACAAGTTTTATCGATTGAGTTAATGTCATATTACAATGTTAATATAAAAGGTGTTTTGGATACGGTACATAAAGCGGAAAGGGTGTGAATGGCACGCACCAGGCGAAAATATTTTGATCGAAAATTTTTCGATTTGCATGCCCATTTGTCGAAGAATCTTTAAAGTGTAAATCTGTAAACCCAATTTTATAGTGAGAGACAGCCTTAAATTATAATGATTTATTTAAATGGGATACCTTGATGTATCAATTAAAGTAAAACCTATCTAATTTAGTATTTATACTAACAGTTACTACTAAATCGGTGGTTAAAGATTGTATTTTGGATTTTTATCTTCTTCTAGGGGTTCAAAAAATTGTGTCAGTTGATATGAGGCTAAACATGACCTAGAGACTACATAGATTAGGCAAAAAAAAATAAACGGCCTTTTTCCGAAAAAATATCCCTAAATCTAAATGTAGAACAAAATATGTTCGCCTGGAGCGTGCCATTCAGACCCCTGCCGCTTTGTACACCACTAGCGGCCACTAGTTGGCCAAAACAGCGAAGTCTGGGAGATTTCGTTTCGCCCATGATGTTTGCCGCGGCCGCGAGTTCCGCAATCTCCCGAGTTTTCCTCCTCCGCCAGGTACCATCTTCCCGCTGGATTGGGCCTAAGATTTTTAAGCACCTTTCTCTCAGTCACCAGGAGTTTACTCTCCTTCTTATTCGTGTTTCACAACCATACATTAAGAGATGGGCCGTATTAAAAAAATTATATCTTAAAATATCTTAGTGAGAAGACATAATTCTTTAATGTAAACTTCTAACCCCTATTTTAAGCCTTAAAGGGGTATTACGAAAAGAGGGGGGGAGGATGCAAAAGAGACCTCCACCCCATCTATAGAGCTTACATTAATAAAGTCTCTATCTATAAAAAAATATTGTTTGATAAAAAAGATCTAGCAGGGTTGGATTTTTTTTAGTAGTCATAAATTCTGTTCTTAGCAAACACATTATAAAAACCTTTCTGCCAAATATCACTTCACGAGTGTACTACAAAATCACAGAGCTTTTATACAAAGTGCTCACCCCGTTTTAACCCCAAAAGCGGCTTCATTTCTGAACATAAACTATAAGCACACAACTCTTTCTTTGTGGCATATTATTACAATCTAATGTGTCATGTTCCAAACAGGATTTTCATACAAAATTGCAACCAATTGCCTTTTTTTAGTCTACTCCTTATAAGAGATGTACCTCCCAAATTTTTAGATCTTACTTCAAAAACATAGAACTTGCATACAAACTTCTAACTCCACTTTAACCCCAAAAGGGGGTCGTTATCTAAGTATACATTATTAGCTCATGTGCACGCGGTCTATGGTCGTTACGGTGTGCACATGAGCTAATGATGAGCATACATTTCAAAATTTCAAGTTTCTTACTTTAAAACATCGGACTTCCATAAAAGTTCCAACCCTCGAGTTACCCCTTTAGGGGTGGAGTCTCGTATAATCCGTTCAGTGAATGTTAACACTTTTTGAGCCGGACGCGAGACTCAGGTCGGCACGCCGCTTGCAGACTGGCGCGAGTGGGCGCGCGCGCTGGCGGCGGAGGCGCTCGGCACGGCGCTGCTCGTGTGGCTCGGGCTCGGCGCGCTGCTGGCGCCCGGCGGGGAGGCGCCGCTGCCGCACGTCGCGCAGGCCTTCGGCTGCGTCGTGGTCGGGCTCTGCCTCGCGCTCGGGCCCGTCAGCGGCGCGCACATGAACCCGGCCGTGTCGCTCGCGGCCGCGCTCAGCGGCAGGCTGGCGCCGGCGCGCGCGGCCGCCTACGCCGCGGCGCAGCTGCTCGGCGGCGTGCTCGGCTTCGCGGCGCTGCTCGGCACCATGGCGCCGCCCGGCCTCGCGCGCGACTTCGGCGTGTCACTGCCGGCGGCGCACGTGGGCCCGTGGCGCGCGGCGCTGCTGGAGGCGGCGCTGACGGGGCTGCTGGCGCTGGCGTGCTGCGCGCACTGGGCCGACCCCGCCCCGGACCCCGCCGCGCCGATCAAGCTGGGCCTGCTGATCGCCGGCCTCGTCTACGCGGGGGTGAGCTGCGTCCCGGCGGCGATCCGCTCCGCCTCCGTCTCCGGTCCCTGACCGCGTCTCGTGTCCCTTTGCAGGGTCCCTCGACCGGCGCGAGCCTGAACCCGGCGCGCAGCTTCGGGCCGGCGCTGCTGCGGAACGTGTGGCGGGACCAGTGGGTGTACTGGGTGGGCCCGCTGGGCGGCGCGGCGGCGGCGGCCGGGCTGCACCGCGCACTACGCCCCGCGCCCCGCCCCCGCCCCGAGGCCCCCGCGGAGCCCGAGGCGCTGCCGCTGAACGACAAGCCCTGACTCTCCCGGACGGATCTCCTTCTGAATTAATTAAACGACTATAATGTATTTTTTTTTTATTATTCTACTATCATATAATATACTATGCATATTTCGTTTCCTCACCGTCGCGACGGTGCGGCGTTCGCCGCGTAGGTTATCGATTTCGGGGTTCGTTGGTCGATTTAAACTGCACCGATCAAATTAACGTCCTTTTATTCTATTCGCGTAAGTTATTACAGGTACATGTTAACTAAAAGAGAAGAGCTTGACGCGCGCTCAGAGGCGCTTGAGCACGCGGCGGCGCTCCTTGCCGGGCGGGCGCGCGCGCTTGGCGGCGGCGGGGGACGGCGCGGCGGGCGCGCGCGCGTGGATCTCGGTGAGCAGGCGCGCGCGCTCGAAGTAGGCCGCGTAGTCGGCTTGCAGCAGCGCGGCCGCCTCGGCGTTGAGCGCGGACTCGGGGTTGGGCGCGATGAGCAGGCAGCGCAGCGCCTGCAGCGCGTGCGCGAGCCCCAGGTCGGGGCGCCAGTCGCGCGCGAGCGTGTTGACGCAGACCTCGCCCGAGTCGCCGGCCACGTTGGGGTGGAACAGGCGCGTCTCGAAGTGCGCGCGCGGCGCCGCGCCCGGGAACCCGCGCCCCAGCGACAGCCGCACGCGGAACACGCCGCCGCAGTACGGCGTCTCCGCTGCAATAACACACCCGGACTAATTATACATATAATCCATCGTTACATTTTATCATCTTAATGCGTTCTAAAGGTTGTACGTGGAGACTGAGGATTGCCGCAGACGCTGGAAGTCGCGGGTTTGATTCCGGCTGGAACCGTTTTATACGAACATATTCATAGTTATCATTCATAATTATTTCAAACTAATAACTAGGTAGGTGTATCTGGTACATAATTTACCCAAATGAAGGCTTCTTAATATATTAATAAGATAAAAATTTAAGTAGGTATTGATTTTCCTCAAAATAAACAAATACAGAAAGTGCACATGGACTACTACATGGTATGATAGAGATAATATGGAGACACAACCAGTGCATTTAGGTACTAGAGGTAGAAGTCCAGTGTTGACATTTTGTGATATTACTGTAGCCATTTACTCCCCAAAAATTTTATTCTATAGTATTTTAATTCCCATCCATTCTTACTCCATTTTTTATTTTCACCATTTTTTATTTAAACCAAAATTTTCACCAGTCCATTATATGCAGATTAAGAAATTATCACATTACTTAACGAAACTGTTTTGTTAAAAAAAGTATTGATAAAATACATATATTTATTTGAAATAACACAATCCATCTTATTTCAAACTAAGCCGAGCATAAACCAAAACTAGTTAGTTAGGAGACATAATATATATTTATTTATCTCGACTTTTGAAGATGGTGACGCGTTTGTAGCTTGGACAGACAGTCAAATTAGGTAGGTCTAATTTTCAGGAGATGAATCGCCGAATTCAACTCGGTTCTGAACTCCCGAATGCTGTCCATTCAAGTCGGATAATTCGCTGTCCTACACCTTAAATGAATAAGATGATATTTTTTTATAGTCAAATAATACATCACAACAGGTAAAAATAACCTGTGTGCTTGGCCTAATGGAATTTTAATTTTTATAGTTTTAAATAGAATTATGTAATAGTTATACATATACATAGGAAACAAGCCATCTGAAATAATGAAATACTCTTTCACTTAAAAGATGTATTTTTCTCTTATGCAAGTAAGAACCTATGATGAGAAAAGTATCTGGCATTTTAATGGACTGGTGAAAATATCTTTTAAGAGAAAAAAACAACTATGAACTTATAAGAAAGGGGCCAAAAAGTAGTATGTAAATATCAGAATGGTGAAAATAAAAAATGGGAATTAAATTACAAAAAAATAAAAATTTTGGGCAGTAAACAGCTACAGTCTGTGAAATGGCACACAAGTTCAGTTTGTGAAATATGATTGGTTCACAAGCTAGACTTGTGTGCCATTTCGTGTGGCTTATTTACTTTATCTCCCATCTACCACTGTCATAATTAGATAACTTCCAAGTAGGAATTTTGAGTGCAGATGGGATACTCCAGGGAGCAACTTATGTATAGGCTTGTAGCACATTGTCATTTCACAGGTCTAGTGCAAGAATTTGCCATCTTTAAAAGCTATTTATGTCATTTTGGTCATTAAATAGGGTCTGAGCTAGTAAATTGCTGTCTGCTTAGTCCATCTTTATATTTAAAAAAATGGTTTAAAACATATTTTTTATGATAGACATTGTATGGTGTTATTGGATTTCATTAGGTGACAAATAAATGTGCGCAGGATTACAGATGAAAACATTAAAAAGTTCTTGTTTATCTCGGTATGTGTGCAACACAAGTAGAAGCCCAATAGGAATCTGCTATGAGCTTAAGAGTATTCTATATCGCTGGTAAGAGTACCTATAGAGGTGGAGCCAGCCGCGATAGAAGCGGCAGGCTCAGACGCTCGGTAGGTACCTGGTCCGTCGATGTCGGCGAGCAGCACGCTGAGGTCGTCGCCGGGCGGCAGCAGGCGCACGCCGGGCGGCGGCCGCGCGGCCAGCTTGCGCAGCTCGCGCGCCACGCTGCGCGCCAGCCCGCCGCCCGCGCCGCCGCCGCGTCCGGGCGACTCGTTCTCCACGTTCGCCATGCCCCGACTACCGCGATCTCATCACACGGCTGCCCCGATCGACAGCCTCGCCGAACCGCCGCGCCCTTCGCCTGCGACTCGCGGCTACGGAGGGACGGTCTGTTGGAAGGTGGCTCGAGGTGGTTTGAATACGATGATAACTATCTATATATTTTTCTTGTATGACGTTTATGAACCGACACAACGAGAGCAAATCAAGAATATTCTTTGAAGACTTCTACCGAGAAACGATAAACGAAAATTACAACAACAACACACACACAACACCAACGCTGACGGATGACCGTTTGTTTGGTTCTGATCAAAATCAAATCATGCATCGCATGACAGATAAAAAGAACTAGCCATTGCCATGCCACATTCAGATTTTATTACAACGGACGGACTGACAGACAGATAACAGATATTCTGTGGCAAAACATCAAGCAATAACTGTTTGGTTTTGTAAGGATTTGGATCTGAGTAATAGATCAGAAAATGAGCAATTCATGAATTCACTCAAAAATAGTAGTACAATCTAATCTAGTACAATATTAACACAGAAAACAATCTGAGCATAGCAGCGACCTCTGTTTCATCCGGTCACTACAATAGACAAAAGGCAATGTGTCAAGTGTCAATGCCAAATTTTGCCAAAAGCTTTTTCAACGGATGACTGAATTTTAGTTTTGTTTGGTTTGGTTGTAATAATTCGATAGATATTCCCAGCAACAGTAACAGTAAGGCATGCCATTTCCTTTAGAACAAGAACTGCCGCTGAATTTGTAGTGAGTAGTGTGGAAATGGAGGCGAGCTCAGATGCGGTGTGGGTGCGCGTGTCACTGGAGGCGTACTTCAGCGACGAGCGCGCGCGCTGCCTGATGGCGGCCTCGGGCGGGCGGCGCGCGGGCTGGCTGGCGCGCCGCCTGCGCCGCACGTTCCGCCTGCCGCGGCGGCCCGCGCTGCTGCTGCGCGGCCACCTGCTGCCGCCCGCCGAGCCGCTGCCCCTGCCCCCGCCGTCGGAGCGCGCCGAGCCTCTCGAACTGCAGTCAGTATCTCCTCCACCACTCACCATACAATACATTTTTTATTGAAAATAAAATTGAGATATGTTCATAGTATATAGTGAAACAATGGGCATACTCGTTTCTTTTAATAATATCAATTCACATACTCACATTGCTCTGTGTAAGTCTGCATTAGTTTAATTTATTAGCCTCAGCAATCAGGCTGACAACTAGATATTGTGTGACAGTTGTCTCTCCTAGCCGTGAGGTGCACTCATGCATTTTTATTGTTATCAAGTAATATACAACCATGGAGTTATAATAGTATTTAAAAGTCTAAGTCTATAACAATAGTCCCAGGGATTTGGTAAATTTATTTATGTTATATGCAGTAACAACTTAATAAAAAATATTATAAAGCTTATTATATAGAATACCATTTAAATCAGCTCAGTGGTGGATTTACCAGTAGCCTGAGTAGGCTCGAGTGTAGGTGTTTCGGTAGATTTTCAATTCAATTAAATTTTATTTATTTCAGCTTTACATAATAACACTCGAAACAATCTTAATTTAACTGCTCTACTGCATCGTGCAAATCTGCGGGCCAACATATCTGCCCTTACCGATAATGCCCTGCGCTCCCTTTCTGTGTCTAGGTCGTCTGAGAGAGTCTCGGAGACCCAGTGGCCCAGATACTTGAACTCGGCTACCTTCTTCAGCTCAGTGCCTGCAAGCAAAACTGATGGGACTGCAGAATTAGTCTTTGCTCCAGCTTTAAAAACCATCAGCTCACTTTTGTTGGCGTTGTATCCGAGCCCATGAGCCTCCGCATAACTGTCGCAGATATTTAACAGTTTGCGGAGGGCACTGATCGATGGGCTCAGCAGCACCATGTCATCGGCATAGCTTATATTGTTTACTGTTTTCATAGATACATACAATTCTGACATTAATAATTCTTTAATATCAATAATTAAATGGCTTGATAATAAAAATTTAAAAATAAATCTTCATAAAACAAATATCATGCATTTCAGCCAAAGAATCAATTTAATGACCATAAAATATACCAGGTAGAATCAGTATATTTCTTGGTATTTAAATTGACCGCAAATTAAACTGGAAATCCCATATTGATACATTGGCGAGTAAGTAGCTCTACATACGCACTTTATAAATTATCTTCAATAGTTAACATAGACACTCTGATAACAGCTTATCATGGAATAGTCGAGTCTGTTTTGAGCTTTGTTATAAATCTCAAAACATATATTTTTGGGCCAACTCTACCATTAATGAGAAATAATTTTTAAGGTACAGAAAAGATGTATCAGGTCCATGTTTAGCTTGCATTTCACCGACAGTTGCAGGCCGCTGTTCAAAGGGCACAAGATTTTAACTATTCCTTCGCTATATTTATTTGAAATGGCATTATTTGTTCGAAAATATCCTTATCTTTTCCCATGCATGTCTGATTTGGTAGTACGAAACAGACGCGATAACTGGAAACTTCGAATTCCTAACAATAAAACAGCATTTATGCGGAAAAGTGTGGTATGTATGTCACAAAAAATATATAATAAAATTCCAAACTCATTAAAAACACTTAAAGATACTATGTTCCGGACTAAACTCAAAGAATTACTGACAAACAAATGCTAATATAATATTAATGATTTTATGACAGATAAACTTGCATTTTAATTAATTTTCATTTAATAATATTACATCTTGACATTGTTATTTCATTCTATATTATTATTATTATTTTTTATTGACTTCGTATTAAATTTTATAAAACACTAGTCGTACCCACAGACGTTGTCCTGCCCCACGTCTCAAAAAACAATATCCAGTTGACCGTATTGTGAATCTAAACCATTCCCAGATCCCCTTGAACACACACAAAAAATTTCATCAAAATCGGTCCAGTCGTTTGAGAGAAGTTCAGTGACATACACACTCACAGAAGAATTATCTAAATAAAGATTTGCATGCTATTTTTAGTAGAATATAATTGATACCATAATTTTGTTAACATCTCTGTGACCTACATTGTATTCAAGCAAATAAATTATCTTTATCTTTATTTTGGGTCGGAAAATTAGGGGAACGATTTTGTTTACCTCTTATAAATCAAAAAGATTTTATTTTCCGCGGTAAAAAGAAGCCTATGGCCTTTATTTATTAAAAGCAAAATCAACAGCTAAGATTATCACTTTATACTAACCTAGTAGCAACAGATAGCTAGGTATTTAAAGATTTTCACGGATGGTCACAAATTATACATCAAAAAGTGAACACAACTCTGTAGTAGATGTACTCATAGCTTGTAAGATATAAATAATCGTGTATCTATTTTATTAAGGGCAGAATAAATCATGTCTTAGAACAGAGCACTTGTTTAACTTTGGTCCCACCTTATATGGCGATCCTGCCAGTCGGTGTCGTGTTCGCGCATCATATCGTCACTTTCTTTGAATATAATTAGCAACCATGAACTCTGAATTATAACTTTGACAATGGGGACAGATATATCTCAAGAAAAAGAAGAGGTCGTTATTGCCCAAAATGCATCGGTAGGCAATAACAGCGCGAAAACTGATCAACTAATGGTTCATGCCGGAATAACAAATATTTTATTAATAATAATAACAGTTATGCTTTTGTTGGGAGTGATTTACTTTCTCATCAAATTCTACAAAAAAATGCACAAGAAGTGGGTTCAGCAGGAGTTGAATAACTTTTCATTAATGTATTCCCTACGGCGACGCGCACCACCAGCTGAAATTGTTCGAGTGTTAGTGCGTAAAAGTGTTCTACAAATAAAAAGTGTTATGTATTGTGAGTTTAGTGAAATTCCAAACAAAGTTAAATTTAAGTGAGAGTGAAATGAAGAAAGAAAACGGACAATATAAACATTTATAGAGACTTTAAGTTGCGTGTGTATTTTTTTATTAACATTTTACATTGGTAAGTAATTAGTAGGTAATTACTACTAGTACTTCTATAAGAAAAAGGTTTTTTTTTAATGTTATGGCCTTAAAATTAAAAGAATTAAATGATAAATTCAAGTCAATAAAAGAAAATCTAGTTAAAATTGGGCCAAAACGTAGAACTTTAAAAGTAAAAGAAGAAAACTTGTCTTTATCAAATATTATATAATGAATATTATAAAATTAAAGAAATTGTGGGAAAAGAAATTATAGAGGAGAAATACAAGAAAGATGATATTGAAAATATAGAGAAATTGTGTAATATATCAAAAAATTAAAGAACTTTGTACGGTGACTGATGTAGAGGAATTGACTGAAAACATGGAGCGTTTTGAGTTAAAAACCGCGGTATCACTTTTACCATTAATGAATGATGACGAAAAAGTTACTAAACAATTAATTTCTAACATAGAAATGTATGACCAAATGTGAGATGAAAGCGGAAAGCAATCTTTGATTATTTTTGTGCTTAAATCTAGGTTATCAGAGAGCGCCAAGCTACGTTTGTCGGAAACATATTTGTCTGTTTCAGATCTTTTAACAGATATGAGGGAACATCTTTTATCCAAAAAATCTGATACAGCTATTCAAAAGCAGCTGCAGTCTTCAAAGCAGTACAATATGAGTATCCAGAACTACGGTAAGCAGATAGAAGATATGTTTGTTGATTTGACTATTTCTCAGGCCAACGGTGATCAATCCAAATACAATATATTAAAACCGATAAATGAGAAAAATGCTATTAAAATATTTTCCGATGGCTTAAGGAATAATCGTACCAGTATTATAGTGGCTTCGAGAAACTACAAAACTTTGAAGGAGGCTATTCAAGGTGCTTTGGATGAAGAATTGCACTCAAGGGGAGTACAAGACATTCAAGGTCAGGTATTGGCGTACCATCGAGGAAGAGGTAGGTCAAATTTCCAAAATAACAGTTTTTTTTCTCAGAGAGGCCAGGGATCGTATAGAGCAAATACTTCGTTAAGAGGCCAGCCCCAAGGACGTGGTTCGTACTATAATGCCAATTCGTACCAAAATAATAGGTTCGTAAACAATTCGAGAAATTGGACTCGTGGTAGGGGACGTGGTAGATCTTATTCGCAACCATTCGCACGCCAGGTTAATATGGCTCAAACAGATAATGACCATGATAATTTAAGTACTGAGAAGCAAACGGAGACACATAATTTGTTTTTCGGGCAAGTGATTACACTTGAAAAATAATAATTGTAACAATCTAAGTTTAGTATCACTTAGTATATTCGACGTGCCATACACTTGGTTAATTGACACCGGTGCGTCATTATCAGTTGTGAAGCAACAAGTTTTGGTCAAGCATTGCATTCCATTCCATATACAGAAAGTCCGTGTAAAAGGTATAGGAGGAGATGTTTATTCGGAAGGATATTTAGATTTAAAACTTTGCTCGGGAGGTAAAGAATTTGTTCATAAATTTTACGTATTTAAATATTTACCATGTCGGACTAATGGGATTTTAGGTTTAGATTTTTTCAAACTATTTAATTGCAATTTAGACTATGAAAACAACTTAATGCAGTTAAACGATTGTACCAACAATAGTCTTGTAATACCTATATACACAGGTGAGTTAGGTTGTAACTTTATCACATTACCATCACGTAGTGAAACAATCCATTATATACATTCAGATTTGATTTATGATAGCGTAATACATCCAAAAGACTTAGGCGATGGAATATTTTTGGCAAGCACATTGGTGACCCCTACTAATGGTCGGATACCAATAAAAATATTAAATACTCGAGATGAAGACATTCAATTAAGTTATTTTAGTGTCGAACATTCGAAATTAGATAACTATGATATTTGTAAATTTGAAAAAGAAACAAAAAATGCAAGTAGAGTTAAAAAAATATTTTCTTATTTAAAATTAAGTCATATGAATCGAGAAGAACAAATTAGCATAGAAAACATTTGTGCAAAATATTCAGACGTTTTCTTTATTGAAGGGGACAAATTAGGAGTTACAAACTTATATGAACAATCGATACAGATTAAAGATGGTGTCGTTCCATCCTATGTTAAGCCCTTTAGGTTACCACAAAATCATAAATCAGAAATTCAGAGACAAATTAAGAAAATGCTGGGGGACGATATAATTGAAGAGAGTCAAAGTGAATGGTCTAGTCCAGTGCTTTTAGTACCCAAAAAATCAACTAGTATGAATGAAAAGAAATGGCGACTTGTGATTGACTATCGAAAGCTGAATGAACGAATAAAAGATGACAAATTCCCGTTACCTAATATTGTAGAAATTTTAGATTCATTATCTGGTGCAATATATTTTTCTCATTTAGATCTTAGCCAAAGTTATTATCAATTACAGCTTGATTCGTCTAGTAGGAAATATACGGCGTTTACAACTGACAAACAATATCAAATGAAAAGGCTTCCGATGGGACTGAAGATTTCACCAAGTGCGTTTAGTAGGCTGATGACCGTAGCTATGTCTGGTTTAAACCATGAAAAATGTCTTATATATTTGGATGATTTAATTTGTTTTGGTAGAAATCTAGAACAACATAATAAAAACTTAATAGATATTTTTGAGAGGTTACGTAAGGTTAATTTAAAAGTAAATCCAGAGAAATGCCAGTTTCTAAAAAAAGAGATTTTGTATTTAGGTCATTTAGTTTCCGAAAAAGGTGTACAACCAGATCCGGAAAAAATTAAAGTAATTCAAAACTATCCAAAACCCAAGAATGCAGATGAAGTTAGACGATTCGTTGCATTTGCAAATTACTATAGAAGATTTATACCTAAATTTGCAGAAATAACAATACCATTGAATAATTTGAGTCGTAAAAATATTAATTTTGAATGGACAGAAGCTTGTGAAAGATCTTTTCGTAAATTACAGGAATCATTAATAAAGCCACCAATATTACAGTATCCAAATTTTTCTGAAGATAATGAGTTTGTTTTATATACAGACGCATCTGGGTTTGCTATAGGTTCAGTTTTGTGTAATAAGGATAACTTACCAGTAGCGTATGCTAGTCGTTCATTAAATAAAGCAGAATTAAATTACCCTACTATTGAAAAAGAATTGTTAGCGATGGTTTGGTCCGTAAAATATTTTAGACCGTACCTTTATGGAAAAAAATTTAAATTCATGACAGACCATAAACCTTTGGTATATTTATTCGGAATGAATAATCCATCGAGTAGACTTATGAAATTCAGATTAATTATGGAAGAATATGATTATACAATTGAATATGTGAAAGGGAAAGATAACAGTGTAGCAGATGCTTTATCACGAATAATAATAACATCAGATGATTTGAAAGATATGAATTCTAAAGTAGTAAATGTTATGACTAGGAGTATGACAAAACGGAAGGAAGAACAAGTAGGAGACAAAAACTTGGTCGATAATATTTCGACGAATCAATGGCCTGATCAACCGGAGATTGTAGAAATACTTAAAAAACCAAGTAATTGTGTGGAACTAGTAGTGTATGAAAGTACTAAAAGGAAGAAGGTTGATGAAAATACAGTACAAACAGATATGTTTGCTTATTTTCCTAATAAAAACGTTATCTATATTAATCCTTATTCTCGATCATGTTTAGCGCGAGACGTTTTCGTGAGAGAATTTGAATTATTTTGTAAAAGAATAAATGTTAATGAAATATTTATAATAAAGAATAATGAGAAAAATAAATATATGAAATGGATTATAGATGAAATGAAAAATAATAAAGAATTTACTGGGCCCAGGGTAAATGTATTAAAAGATAATATAATAAGAATAAATGATGATGATGATAAAAAGGTTATACTTAATGATTTCCATATACTTCCAAGTAGTGGACATGCCGGTATGAGACGTATGTTAAATAATATGAAACGATACTATTATTGGACAAATATGGACGAAGATGTAAGAAAGTTTGTTAAGAAATGTGACAAGTGTCAAAGGCAAAAACATTCTTTGCGTACGAAAGAACCAATGACTATAACGACTACTGCAGAGTCGGCTTTAGATAAGATATTTTTAGATATCGTAGGACCTCTAGATAAGGATTATTATAACAATTCATATATACTTACACTGCAATGTAAATTAAGCAAATATGTAGAAGCGTATCCATTAGAATCTAAAAATAGCATAAGTGTAGCTAAGGCTTTTGTAGAAAACTTTATTTTAAGATATGGTATACCCAGAGAAATAGCAACTGACAGAGGGACGGAGTTCATCTCGACAACAATGAAAGAGGTATGTAAACTATTAAATATTAATCAAATTTCATCTACAGCATATCATCATGAATCAATAGGTTCGCTGGAGAATTCTCATAAATCATTGAATGCTTTTCTTAGAATACAATGTAGTAATGATCCTAGATATTGGAGTAAATGGCTACCATTTTGGTCTTTTTCGTACAATACATCAGTTCACACCGAAACAAAATATACACCATATGAACTTGTTTTTGGAAAACTATGTAGACTACCTAGTAATTTGTTAAGTAATAACGTAGATCCTTTATATAATAGTGATAATTATCCTTTAGAATTAAGATATAGATTACAAAAATCTCAACTTGATGCTAAGCATAATTTAATAAGAAGTAAACAAATTAGAAAATGTAATTATGACTCGTATTTGAAACCAATATCTTATAGAGAAGGAGATATGTTACTTGTTAAGAATGAAACAGCTAATAAATTTGAAAATGTATTTTTAGGACCATATAAAGTTGTAAAAGATATAACACCAAATGTAATAATAATGAAAAATAATAAAGAAGAAATTGTACACAAAAATAGAACAAAACCATATTTTACATAAAAAAAAATAATAAACATTGTATTTTTTTTATTATTTTTAGAAGGGTCGTGTAGTAGATGTACTCATAGCTTGTAAGATATAAATAATCGTGTATCTATTTTATTAAGGGCAGAATAAATCATGTCTTAGAACAGAGCACTTGTTTAACTTTGGTCCCACCTTATAACTCAATGGACACAATAAACAATACAATATAATATAAGAAAAAACTACCGATTCCAATGCCTTAATTTCCTTAAAAGTAAAACACCATAATATTTTTTAATGTGCACGCGATGCGCTTTCATTTGATACCTCACTCGAGTATATTAGCAGATTTTCAGTTTTCCTTCCCCACTCTCACCCCCATAACTTTTAAACGGCACAACCGTTTTTTATGAAACATGTCTAAGAACATACGGATCAAACTCACTTTTTTATACAAAAAAAAAAAAATTAAATCGCTCCATCTGTAGACAGACAGACACGTCAAACTTATAACACCCCTCTTTTTTGATCGGGGGTTAAAAAGCCAAAAACCTATATAACCTATTTACTAACAATAAAATAACTAATAGCTAGTCGCTACCTTACTGAGTTGACTTTTGAAGTAAAAAGCCTTCCTCGATAAATAGGCTATCTAACATAGAAATAATTTTTCAATTCGGACTTGTAGATCCTGAGATTAGTATTGATTTAACATTTTATTAAAACTTGTTAGTTTACTTTGATATAAATAAAAGTATTCACTTTAAAACTTTCAAATGTATTTTCACAAAATCAACTCATTTGGACATTCCCTGTTCATTGCCTGTACCTTTCCTGTTTAATCCTTTCTATAAAATGTATGTGAAAGTCGAAACGTTCACTTCCTGAGAAGCACAGGGCATACATGGACACGGGTACCTCTTCCCTGTATTACTACAGTGACAACATAGATCCACTAGAAAAGCAGCTCCAATCGATTTCTGGGCACCAACATGTCGGGATCCATTCACTGACTCCAGTAATAGAGTAAAGAATATTTTCGCCCAACACCTATCACACCCCTGAGATTCCCATTTTGTGTGAATTTATCATGGCCATATTAATCTTCGTCACTGATGCGCTGGTATTTAGTAAAATTTTTGGTTATTTTTCAGAGCCGTTCCTCCTTCGGGGCGCGTAGTGGACGTATCCCGGCACGAAGCGCGGTCCGGCGCCGACGACGACCCGCGGTCCGGCGCGGACGACCCACGGTCCGGCGCGGACGACCCGCGGTCCGGCGCCGAGGAGCCGCAGGCCGGCGCGGACGATCCACAGTTCGGGGCCGTCGACCCCGCGCCCGACCTCCTCTCCGCGAGCGAGCGAACACCGAACCCCTTCCCGGAACACCGTCGGAACGATCTGGACCGCGGAGGGACTCCCGAGCCGCCGGAGGGGGGGGGGCCGCGACCGAACGGACGGAAACGCGGATCCCTCGGAGTCTACGCAGCTGGAGGAGATGAGGAGGCGCGCGCTGGCCCTGCTGGACGAGCGAGCGGCCCCGCGGCGGCGCCGCCGCGTCCGTCGCCGCCGCGCCGCGCGGGACGAGCCCCCGGACGTGCTCCGCAACTGCAGCCCGGCGCGCCGCGCCCCGCGCTGCGTGCGCGCGCTGGAGCCCCCCGCGCCCGCCGCGCCCGCCGCGCCCCCCGCGCCCGCCGCCGAGGACGACAGTATTGCCCTCGAAAATTATGCCATACCTATGGACCATTAAATGTAAGGAATAAGATTTCTGAAATAAATGTATTATTAATGAAGTAGCACATCATTTTACGAAAAACGCCCATTGTAATATGTACTATATAAATAAGTTATATTCAAAATTTTAACAAAATTCACTTATTACTATAGGTAAGAAAATTGTGCATAGTAATGTAATGATTTAGGCTGGCCCCGGATCCACCGCCCCGTTCGGTCCGCGGGTGTCATGGGCACGACCGACTGATATGACTTTATGGATTAAATAAATAAATAAACTGAACGACCGAAAAGTTATCGAATGGACCCGCGACCCGTGCACCCACTGGCTTCACCCACCGGTGGGTGTGGGGGTAATTCCTGTTTACCCGTGTACCCACTGCGATATGGTTGGAATTAACGATGAAAAAAATAAAATAATAATACGATAGGTCAATTTGTTTTTAAAACCAACAAACTAAAGGAGACGAGATTACATTTAACAGGAACAAACAAATATAATTAGCGTGGTTAAAAAGTCTACTAAAAGTACCTCCCGTGCATTAAGTATACTATTATAAGCCAGCTCACAGGAAACTAGTGTTTTCGTATCCTAAGTAATTTCACTCAAGATAACCTCAAAAAAAAAGACAAAATCGTTAATAACTCGTCTATTATATGTAGTATGCGGCGAAACTTTACAGGATCGTGTGAATATATAATGGATACCAGTCGGCACTAACGCGAAGTCCTTGGTCTTGTTCATTCGTGAGCCAGAGCATTTTTCCGTTTTCTAGGAAATACAATAGCTCCTGAACCATGCTACTCATGTTAATGAAAATTACGGCGCAAATACACCGTATCTGTAGGTACAAAAAATTATGACTGCGTTCAGCCGTTTCCGAGATATAGAAATCACCAAAACGTTCGCCCAGCATAAAACTAAATGGGTATCTCTAAAATCTTTAGAGGCACAAATTTGGCTATAACGGCACATTTAGGCTAGTCCTATCTAAGCTATCTTTTTGCATATTTAAAATACAGCTTTACCCTTTTTTTAAAAAAAGTTTTGCTGGGCGAACGTTCGTGCAGCAAAATCAGTTTTTCATAAATAACTCTGCAGCCGTTGGAGGCACAAATTTAAAATTTTGGGCACATTTACACGACGTAGGGCGCTAATGCGGGGCGAACGCACACAGTATTTTGGATAACAACTTAGCAACCGTCCGTCGTATAATTTTTATTAATCCCCGAATTCCGGTGAACTCCCAACGAGTCACACCAAATCCTGTCACAGTGTGACACGTTGGGAATTTTTCTCCCAACGAGTAACCCTGTTACACAGGTGTGACACGTTGGTTGGGACTTTTTCGATATAAAAAAGTTTCAACGAGTTACAGTGTGATTCAATGGGAGAAAAACTCCCAACGAGTCATACAAATTTATTTTCTTAGAAGAAAATAACTTTTTATCTCATAGATTATTGAGACAAGTTATATTATGTACCTAATGTAAAGGAAGAAACAATAAAATGCTTTGTGGTGATTAAATAATGTATAGGTACTTACTTATTTACTACAAAACGTCATAAATAGTCTTTTTAATAAAATTCTAAATAACTTTTATTTATCACAGTTAATCATCACATATTTACAATAATCTTAATATATATAAATCTCGTGTCACAATGTTTGTCCTCAATGGACTCCTAAACCACTTAACCGATTATAATAAAATTCGCACACCATGTGCAGTTCGTTCCAACTTGAGAGATAGGATAGTTTAAATCTCAAATTATAGTCGCAATTTTAATTTATTGCTAATTATTTGTCTGTTATTATTTGACAGTCACAATTATCTGTTAACTCCAAATGATTCTAACAGATGTCGATACCTTTCGACTGGGTATATATTTTATACCCGTGCGAAGCCGGGGCGGGTCGCTAGTAATTATTATAAAACGTAAGTAATACTTAATGACGTTATGCAAATGATAACATCGTTAGTTCAAATAATCAGCCTTATGAATTCTAATCATTTTTATATGTCAATAATGTTAATTATCACAATGAACTATATAAAGTACCTACAACCTACAACACAAAAAAATATCTGCATCTTCCTAAATAATCATCTAAGTACTACTAATAATACAACAATTAACAACATTTTCCCGTTTTTGTAACGTTTTTAAGACTGACAGACAGACTAATAACAAAAATGATTAAAAAAAAGGTGTGTGTGCGATTCACACACGATAGAAGTGAAACCGACAAAAGTAAATCGACAAAAGAATGAGATGAATATATATAACAAGGGTAGGATAATTACAAAGTTTAATTGTTTAAAAATGTAAGTATTTTAATTAATTTTAATAGATATTTTATATTTTATTTATTATATCTGAAAAACAGGATTCTCCTAGTTCAGGCAAAATAAATACATCATAGTTCTAATTAAATTTTAAGGATTTTTGTCAACTTTAGCTTTAAGTGATTTTTGAATACTTATTATTATTATTTAACATAAATATAATATTTTATAATAACACACCACGCTGGCATCTTACTAAAAAGCTGTAATACGCAGCCGCATACAGTGTACAGTAGTATTAGCTCACGTAGTTTTCACATACACTAACACACGTTAAATGCTCAAATACAAGCAAGTATTAAACAGTGTGAATATACATACACACCGACATAATCTGCTGTCTCGCTCTGGCTCACTAATTACAGGCGACCATAGTATTTGTGTCTCTTACCTGTCGTTTTTTCCGTTGCATCCGGTTTAAAATCACAACGATTCTAAAGAAGTTTCACCTCAAAAATATATAATATATGATTCTACAATAAGACAAACTCAATTAATAAAATCATAATAATTAACCTCAACTAAGACAAAAACAAATAAATAAGTGAAACCAAAAATAAAGCTTTTGAAGAGAGTTTTTGAGAAGCATCGGTCGCCTACACTGCAAGGCGACGAAACTGCACAAGCATTCCTGCCTGATTTATGGCTGATTTTCACGACTGACATAAACTTTTCTAAGGATAGGTCTTCTGTTGTATCGGCCAAATTTTGTTTGTACAGGCACATGAAAAAATCTTTATCCTGCATAGATGTGGGCACCCCTAAGACGACTAGTCGAGGTCTACGCTTGTAAGGCTCGTCAACTGAGAGGCCAGAGTTCTTGATCTGCGTAAGATTTTTCAACTTCTCAATATCGTCACGGGTCTCTGTGCTTATAATAACTCCACCGTTCCTTGTTTTCCTTAGAGCTCTAACTTGTAGTTTCATCTCTTGCGGCCGAATTATTTGTTGTACTATGGATTTTGTTTCGTCACTGGTTTTCTGTTTGTCATTGGGGTAAATGGCTACAGAGCTTAGGTTCAACGGCTTAACAAAACTTTTTGAGTCCTTTTTAACCATGTCGGCAAAAGTAGAAGGACTCAGAGCAGATGTTTCTGTAGCTGACACGCGTTGTTTAATATCCTTTAGTTGTTCCGATATTGCGACTTGCTCCTCAAGGCTGTTGACAGCATCGTGTGCTCTAATAGCTTTAGTTTTAAGGGACTGGTACTGCACTGCCATCATAGAAACGCCATGGTTGACTTTTCTACACAGACTACTTATGCGTAGTTTATGGTCTGTATTTAGTTTTCCTCCGTCTGTTGCAATAGCGCACACTTCGTTCAGGCACTGGTCTATAGATGACATCCAGTTCTGGATTTCGGGCGTTGAGATGACTTCCAACTCATCAGGGGGCGCAGGCGCCGGCGCGGGGCGCGGGGCGCGGGGGGGAGGGCGGCGTGCGAGCCGTCCTACTACTCCTATCAAAGGGGCTGTTCATTTTCGTTATATAACAGTTTCTTTTACAGTTGAAACATTTCCACAAACTAATGCACTCAGTAGAATACAAATCAAAGTATGACACAGATAGCTTTCGAGGTCACAATTCAGCAAAATTAATTAATAATTATATTTGTTGAAAGGCACGTCTGTTCAGCAAAGTGGCCAGTTTTGTTAAAAAAAGAATGTTTCTAATGTCGTGTTTTCTTTTTTGAATTGGGCCAGTTTCACATGAAACTGACTACAATTGCAATATATTTTTTTTTAGAGATATTTTCGTTGTGTTTTTTATATTTTCGCTTTCTATTGTTTTGGATGCTAAATGTCCTAATGCTAAAGGTTAGGTTAGGTTTTTTTTTTTTTTTTTTATTCCTAGTAAGCCTACCATTTTCCCATGACAGGGACGACGGCTACTAACTTACTAGCGAAATACACCTGTCGCTATTTAGTGCGACATCATTACATTTCATTTATTTAAAATTTCACATAAATTTAATTTTATTAAACTAATAAAATTACACTTAAAATAATACAAATTAATCTTATTCCGCACTTTCAAATCTAATACAAAATAATACTTATAATATTTATCAATATTTACAATGAATTAAAGAAATAAACGGAAAAAGAATACAAATAAACATCAGAAATTACAATAAAAGAACATAGAACCTCAAGACATTAAATCAAAGTAAACATTAAATACAATCTGTGAAAAATGGCTGGCCACCATGCGTTGTCAAAAGCCGATTTAATATCGAGGGAAATTATAATGGTTTGTTCTTTATTTGTTTTGGCTTTTTTCATGATATCGATAGCGGTATGTATTGCGTTGATGGTGGATGTTTGCTGTTTGAACCCGAATTGATTTTTACATGAGCCATTGTTGATGTTTATGTGGTATGTGAGTCTGTTGACAATGAGTTTCTCTAGTAGTTTTCCAAAAACGTTAATAAGTCCAATGGGGCGGTATGCTGAAATATGTTGATGATCTGTTTTATTTGGCTTTGGAATTATTTTAGAGTAGGCTATCTTCCAGGTGTTAGGGAAATATCCAAGTTCAAGACATCTGTTCATTATATTAGTGATAATATGGGGATAGCAGATGGCGAATTGGTAACAAATATCAGCTGTGAGATGATCAGGACCAGGTGCCTTTTTGTGGTTCATGGAGTAGAGGCAGTCCTTGATTTCTTGGTGTGTAAAGGAGGGTTCGTTCTCTGTGTTGATGGGGATAGATAGTTGATTTCTCAATGTTCGTTGTTTGATTGTTTTGTCCGGGGTATCGTCGGGATAGAAGTGATTGATGAGTGCTTGTGCAGTTTCGATTGAGTTGTTGGTGAATGTGCCATCGTTGAGTTGAAGAGTTAAGGGAGGGTGGGAGATGGGCTTTGTTTTGATGATTCTATTGGTAATAGACCAGACGTCTTCTTTCGTTTGTTTGTTGCAGAATTCTCTAAAATGCTTTGTGGAGGCTGCGTGGATGGCTTCAGAGTATTTTAGTTTGAGATTGTAGCTATCAGTGCGAGTTTGCTCAAAGGGACGCTTTTGACGGATTAATTTTCTGAGCCGATGATGAAGACTAATTACTTGAAGTTTTAAAGTTTCAAGTTCATCGTCCACCAAGGAGGGGTTGAGGGAGAGCCTTGAGATTTGGGTAGAACCTTGTCGCATGCTTTTTGAATGGCTGTGGTGACTTTAGTGATATGTGTGTCAAGTTCAGCTGAAGTGAGTTGCATGGTTGGTGTATTGATCTGTAGATGAGAGTCTATTTCACTGGTGAATGCGGCCGAAATGTTATCCCATTTCACGTTGAGAGTGTAATATTTAAATGTAGATAATTTTTTATTTTTAGAGAGTTGTGCGTTACTTAGTAGTATGAAGAATGTGATGGCGTTATGATCTGAGGATTGACAGATGCTAGTGTTGACTTTCCAGTTGTTGATTTTAATGTAAGGGTGGTTGCTGGTGAGTGTGAGGTCTATAATGGATTCTCTGTGCATGGAGTATGTTATTGTTTCAAAGGTTGGAGTGTTGCCAGAGTTGCATACAATGAGGTTGCCTATCGTGATAAAGTTGTTAATAGTGTTGCCTCTTTTGTTGTTATAAGCCGATCCCCATGATGTGTGCCAGGCATTGAAGTCTCCGCAAATATCGTGTATTGATCCATTGGTTGAGTGGATGAAGTGTTCAAGTTTAAGCAAGATGGTGTCTTCGTTAGATTTAGGAGGGATGTACACTGAGGTAAGGTGAAGGTTGCATCCATTTCTAAGGTTGACTTTAACACTGCATATGTTGGAATCTGATAGTTGACTGTTGCCTATTGAACAGATTGTTTTTACGAATAGCTATGGCAGATTTGGTGTAGTCGGATGGAGATGAAGATGAATTACTACAAAACTGGTAAGTATGATATCCTGGGAAAGACTTAAGAATGCCTGTATTGCTAGTGTATGGTTCATTTATAAAAATAATATCGTTTTCGTTGTTGGTTAGGTGGACTAAGAGTTCTTGTGTGGCATTCCTACTTCTTCCCAGGTTAATTTGTATACAATTAAAACGGTTAAAGCGGTTAGCGTTGTTAAAATCCATAGTCTATTTGGGAGCGAATCTTGTTGATCATATGTCTTACCCGAGGGCAGCTGGTGGATTTAGGTTAGGTTAGGTTAGGTTGGGTTGGGTTGGGTTGGTTTGGGTTGGGTTAGGTTAGGTTTTTTTTTTTTTTTTTTGTATGTTTTATTCTTATATCCACTGACAAACGTCAGTGACCTTGTTTCAATTTTTATTATTTGTTTTATTATTATATTTACTTTACGTTTTAACATTAAAATCACATATGTTTCCTTTTCTATTTTTTCAGCAAAGTCTGACCACCACGTCATTGCTTTTGTTTTCGTTGGTAAAGGTTTGATTACTTTATCTATTTTATTATTCATATCTAAATTAATTTTGGTGAGTTCGTTTATTAATTTTTTGTGTTTTTTGAATGTTTTTAATGTCGTGTTTTCTTTTTTGAATTGGGCCAGTTTCACATGAAACTGACTAATTACATATGCAACCTAGTAGAGGATCGCCGACGCAGCAGAGCCATCGACCTGCATCCTTATAAGCCTACCATTTGTCAACAACAGGACCGACGGCTATGACTTATCCTTCATTTACTGTCGCTATTATTATGCGACAACATTTTGTTCCTATCATTGTAACACATAATATGAAATCATTAACCTTATAGACTGACACTCCATACAACTATAGTATAGCTGCAAAGATTGCAGTCCATAAAGTTCACTTTATAAATAAAATACAAAAAAAAAAACTTAAATTCCAATAACAAAACTCATACATATAGATTCATCTAAACCTATCAACTTAATCTGATTATCTTAATTTTGATTACCCTCATCTTACACTAAAATATTTCAACCAAAAAGAAATATTTACTTCCGTACTATTAACCCAATTAAACCAACTTTCTTAGGTTAGGTTAGGTTAGGTTTTTTTTTTTTTTTTTTTTTTTTCCTAAAAAGTTTACCATTTGTCAACAACATGACCGACGGCTATGACTTATCCTTCATTTACTGTCGCTATTATTATGTGACAACATTTTGTTCCTATCATTGTAACACATAATATGAAATCATTAACCTTATAGACTGACACTCCATACAACTATAGTATAGCTGCAAAGAATTGCAGTCCATAAAGTTCACTTTATAAATAAAATACAAAAAAAAAAACTTAAATTCCAATAACAAAACTCATACATATAGATTCATCTAAACCTATCAACTTAATCTGATTATCTTAATTTTGATTACCCTCATCTTACACTAAAATAATTCACTCAAAAAGAAATATTTACTTCCGTACTATTAACCCAATTAAACCAACTTTCTTAGGTTAGGTAGGTTAGGTTAGGTTTTTTTTTTTTTTTTTTTTTTCCTAATAAGCCTACCATTTGTCAACAACTTGACCGACGGCTATGACTTATCCTTCATTTACTGTCGCTATTATTATGCGACAACATTTTGTTCCTATCATTGTAACACATAATATGAAATCATTAACCTTATAGACTGACACTCCATACAACTATAGTATAGCTGCAAAGAATTGCAGTCCATAAAGTTCACTTTATAAATAAAATACAAAAAAAAAAACTTAAATTCCAATAACAAAACTCATACATATAGATTCATCTAAACCTATCAACTTAATCTGATTATCTTAATTTTGATTACCCTCATCTTACACTAAAATAATTCACTCAAAAAGAAATATTTACTTCCGTACTATTAACCCAATTAAACCAACTTTCTTAGGTTAGGTAGGTTAGGTTAGGTTTTTTTTTTTTTTTTTTTTTTCCTAATAAGCCTACCATTTGTCAACAACTTGACCGACGGCTATGACTTATCCTTCATTTACTGTCGCTATTATTATGCGACAACATTTTGTTCCTATCATTGTAACACATAATATGAAATCATTAACCTTATAGACTGACACTCCATACAACTATAGTATAGCTGCAAAGAATTGCAGTCCATAAAGTTCCCTTTATAAATAAAATACAAAAAAAAAAAATTTAATTCCAATAACAAAACTCATACATATAGATTCATCTAAACCTATCAACTTAATCTGATTATCTTAATTTTGATTACCCTCATCTTACACTAAAATAATTCACTCAAATAGAAATATTTACTTCCGTACTATTAACCCAATTAAACCAACTTTCTTAGGTTAGGTAGGTTAGGTTAGGTTAGGTTTTTTTTTTTTTTTTTTTTTTTCCTAATAAGCCTACCATTTGTCAACAAGTTAGGTTAGGTTTTGTTATTTTTTTTTTTTTTTTTTTCTCCTTATAAGCCTACCATTTGTCAACAACAGGACCGACGGCTATGACTTATCCTTCATTTACTGTCGCTATTATTATGCGACAACATTTTGTTCCTATCATTGTAACACATAATATGAAATCATTAACCTTATAGACTGACACTCCATACAACTATAGTATAGCTGCAAAGAATTGCAGTCCATAAAGTTCACTTTATAAATAAAATACAAAAAAAAAAAAACTTAAATTCCAATAACAAAACTCATACATATAGATTCATCTAAACCTATCAACTTAATCTGATTATCTTAATTTTGATTACCCTCATCTAACACTAAAATATTTCAACCAAAAAGAAATATTTACTTCCGTACTATTAACCCAATTAAACCAACTTTCTTAGGTTAGGTAGGTTAGGTTAGGTTAGGTTAGGTTTTTTTTTTTTTTTTTTTTTTTTTTTCCTAATACGCCTACCATTTGTCAACAACAGGACTGACGGCTATGACTTATCCTTCATTTACTGTCGCTATTATTATGCGACACCATTTTGTTCCTATCATTGTAACACATAATTTATTTATTTATTTATTTTTATTTATTTATTTAAGTATACTAACACGATTACGAAACCAATTACATTAGTACACAAAATAACAATATAATGATACACACAAAAATAATTAGGTAACAAGTTATAAATAAAATGAAATAGAATTAATTATTACTATTACAAAGATTTGGGACATTATGAATTAAATGATTACAAACTAAAAACAAATTAAGCAGACATCCTTCCATTCATTCATCACTCTCGCAAAACTTCAGACATACCAACATTACGCTCTTCCATTCATCTGCGAAGATATCGCAGTCTGGGTTCTGGTCGATCAGTCTGTTAAGCCCGGCGAGAGTGCGAGGCAGTGGAGAGTTTGCACGAGAGACAGTTTTACAGTAGGGCACAGAGAACAGCCTATGACTTCTACTGCGAACGTAATTATCGGGAAGGTAGAGCCGGAGCAGAAGGTTGTGCAGATCAGGAACGTCGATCATACTACGAAGCACCTTGCACATTGTTGCTATCTGATCGTACGCTCTTCTGGTCTGTAGGGAATTGTAACCAAGACACCCTTGAAGAAATCTGGTTGGGTACATATAAGGGTAATATCCAAATTCCCGCTTGTATTGAGACCTGAGAAACGCCTTCTGTACCTTCTCTAGTAACAGCACGTATGTTACTTCGTACGGGCTCCAGACGGAGCTGCTGGACTCCAGCTTGCTCCGCACTAGAGCTCCAAACAGAAGCCGCACAACACTGTCACTGCGAAAGTCTCGGGCGTTTCTCAGAACAAAACCAAGTCTTTGAAAAGATTGTTTGGCGATGCTGATGATGTGGTCGTGAAATGTGAGCTTTCGGTCAAACGTTACTCCTAAATCCTTCATTATTGTTACCCTAGAGATCATGTTGCCATGAATCGAGTAATTAAAGGATAATGGGTTTTTCTTTCGACCGAAAGTCATCACGGAGCATTTAGAAGGATTGAAATCCATCTTGTTGGTAAGACACCATTGGCATACCGCATTCACGTCTGCTTGAAGCGCCTCACAATCTGATGGAGAGCGTATGACAGTGTAGAGTTTCAAGTCGTCGGCGTACAATAGACATTCTGCGCGCTCTACAACGTCCGGTATGTCATTTATCATTAAAATAAAAAGCAAGGGACCCAAAATAGAACCCTGACTTACCCCTGACCGCGTGTGATAGGGCGCAGACTCATAGATTCCAAGTTTAACATACTGCTGGCGATCGCGCAGATAGTCGGCAAGAAGTTTGAGGAGATGAGGCGCGAAGCCTATGGCGCTTAATTTGGCCAGCAGTATGTCGTTATTGACCCTATCAAACGCTTTTTGGATATCGAAGTAGAGCACGTCCACCTGACAGCCAAGGTCTAAATTACTTGAAATGTACTCCACTAGAGTCAAAAGATTTGAGTTGACCGATCGCTTATCTCTAAAACCATGCTGGGCATTGCATAAAAAGGTTTTGACTTGTGCGTATATGATTCTCTTTAAGACGCTTTCAAGTATTTTAGCAGGCGAAGACAATATAGCGATCGGACGATACTCCTCAACGGCTAGTTTATTCGAGCTTTTTGGGATAGGTGTTACCCTTGACACTTTCCACTGTGCTGGATACCTACCTGTCCGTAATGCTAAATTAAAAATGTGACACAGTGGTGTCACGAAGCTTCTCCAACATGATTTTATAAAAGCTGGGGGTACGGCATCTGGCCCTATAGAGCTTTTAGCTTTTAACTTTTTAATTCCATAGAGCACATCTGCTGGCGTAAATTCAATTATATTAATATAGTTACTGTTACAGCTCTGATCACAGCGATTAATATTTTCAGCATCTAGCGCTGGAATATCATTTAAAAAAATACTACCGAAGAAACTAGCAAAAGCCTCAGCTGCTGCAACACCCGAACACGTCTGTCCTTTATAGGTAACATTGGCCTCAAATCCCCCCTTAGCTCGTAAACTAGAGATGTGACGCCAAAAGTCACGTGGGTTGAGCGTAAGGTTATTTTCTAAATTTTTTAAGTAAAAATCGTAAGCTGTAGATACCCTTAATTTCAGAGATGCTCTCAATTCCGAGAAGGACTTATAGTTCTCATCAGACTTACTTTTTTTCCAGCTGGCATGTAGCCTCCATTTTCGCCTAGTATCCCTCATAATATCGGCGGTAAACCAGACTGGATAACGTCTTGTACCACTTTTTGTACGACTCTTGTTCGTTAAGCACTTATCAAAGATTTCATAGATAGTAGCATAGAAAGCCTCTGTGGCGGATGTTATATCGACAGAGAGTAACACCTGATCCCAAGAAACGTTTGAAAGACAGTTATGCAGAAGCTCAGCATCACAACGTCTAAAGTTCCAGTCTCTAGCTGAATTTATATTGCTCGGCTCAATACGATCTGAACTACGGGTCGTCTCCACCAATACCTCGATATCTAGAGCAGGATGGTATGCATCCATGGGGACTATACTCTCCGTGCCAGAGACCAGTACCTTCCTCAGACCTTCGCTCTCCCTCGCCAGAACAACATCCAGAATACCACCATGAAGGTTCAGCACTGCGTTATGTTCAATAAAATTAGTAAAAGATAAAAAATAACAATAATAATTTTGAATATTTACAGAAGCACTATTTAAATTAATATCACCCATGATTATTACATATCCCTTTAAATTATTAATAAAAGTCTCAGTCTTACAAAACCACCGCATAAAGTCTTGGTCGGTAGAACTAGGTTTTAAATAGACAACACATACGTGAAAAGCGCGACCGCCCCAGTTGAAACTCGCCCACAGATCCTCGCCGACGTCCGTCTCGAGGTCCAGCCGCCGAGAGAGGGAGATGGGCGCGCGCGCGGCCAGCAGCACTCCTCCGCATGGTGTTCCTCTATCCCGCCGCAAGATACACCAGTCGCCACATACTAATTCGGAGTCCTCTACAGAGGTGTCCAGGAATGATTCCGTCACAGCCACTAAGTTATGCTCAAGTAGGGCAAGATTGTTACGCCACATGGAAAGCTTTGTCTTTAAACCGCGGACATTCTGATAGAAAGCTCGAAAACACGTGGATTTACTGTGTGGTTTGGCCTCGAAAGGACTGCCGTGCCGTGCCCATGGTGGAGTTAGCATTAATTTCACTGTTAGCTTTCCTCAGAGAGGCTGGTTTTCTAAGGTTGATCCATGGTTTCAATCTAGCATTAACCGGCCACACGCCGACAGAGTAACACGTGTTATAATGTTCTTCAGGGATGCCTATTTTATAGGATTTGTAACTCCCTTTCGGCGTTAACTCCTCCACAGTGCAGGCGCCCGTTGGGCACAAGTGTTTAATATACTCTTTAATTTCATCGGCGCTGGATGCCATGTTCCACAGGTGAAGATATTTGACCGGCTCGACCGCTTTGAGTGTAGTTATCGCCGGTCCCGCGGTCCCGCAGAGAGATGTTGGTCCCCTACTTTTACGTCTGCTCACCTCATTCCATTGCTGGCCACGGTTGTGATCATGAACGACTTCCTCAGCTAAATGCGGAATGCCGTCACTGACAATGGCACTCTCCTGTGTCTTTTTCTCTTCAGTAATTCGAGCTTTCGACAGATAGGATTTAGTGTGAAGTGGTGCAACGCTGCTTTGTTTCGGTAATTTAATGGGTTTTGGGTCCTTTTTACTCGGCCCCGCCTGTGCAGCCTCCGTAGATCTCGTTGGAGCAGCGTAGGTTGATTCCCGGTGCTCTTGAAATACGCTATTTTCATATTTCTCTAATTTAGCATTAAGAGTAACCACTTGCTGGGCGTAACCATCTAACTTCACTTCGTAGGTTGAGATAAGTGAGATAGCTGTGGTAAGCTGCTCTTTAATGGAAGTTATTTCGTATATAAGGCCTCTGATTTCAATAGAAAGATCGCCAGGCTTGTCGCATTTAATCGGTGAATCCATGCTGGTTGGGAGAGGTGTTATCTTTCTATAAGTTACATTTGTGCTATGATCTCGCCTTCTAGAACCTACAGGAGTAGAGCTGTTGTTTCCTCCTTTTTTGGAAGCGCAGCAGCATTCAGGACATACCCATGTGTTCTCTTCGAGAGAGGTGTCCTTCCCACCGATGCATAAAAGATGATACAGCTTGTTGCAACCTTCGATTGCACATCGGCGATAGTCTTCGTCAGGCAGTATTCCAACGTTACAGGCAGAGCAACTCATCGTGCAACTATGTCAGAAATAGTAGGAGCACAGCGCAGCGTAGTCCAGTAGGCAGGCAGCGCGGTCGGTGCAGCGCTCTGGTGGTGACTCACTGCGCGGGTCTTTGTGCACGAGCGCTGAGCGCGAGTTGACCTAGGTCAGTTATCGGGCGGTTGGCAAAATATTTTGAAATGTTTTTGCTTATAACTTTGAAACCACTGGGTCTATCGAAAAAATGTAACATTTACCAGAAAGGTGTTTTCACTGGTCACAATTTGTACTAATTTAAAACAAAGTTACGTCACTTTTTACACTTTTTCAAATTAAAAATCACGGAGCAATCGAACAAAGATGATGCTTTAGCGAATGGCGTACGGCGAAAAAAATAATATGAAATCATTAACCTTATAGACTGACACTCCATACAACTACAGTATAGCTGCAAAGAATTGCAGTCCATAAAGTTCACTTTATAAATAAAATACAAAAAAAAAAACTTACATTCCAATAACAAAACTCATACATATAGATTCATCTAAACCTATCAACTTAATCTGATTATCTTAATTTTGATTACCCTCATCTTAGACTAAAATAATTCACTCAAAAAGAAATATTTACTTCCGTACTATTAACCCAATTAAACCAACTTTCTTAGGTTAGGTAGGTTAGGTTAGGTTTTTTTTTTTTTTTTTTTTTTTTTTTTCCTGAAAAGTTTACCATTTGTCAACAACATGACCGACGGCTATGACTTATCCTTCATTTACCGTCGCTATTATTATGCGACAACATTTTGTTCCTATCATTGTAACACATAATATGAAATCATTAACCTTATAGACTGACACTCCATACAACTATAGTATAGCTGCAAAGAATTGCAGTCCATAAAGTTCACTTTATAAATAAAATACAAAAAAAAAAACTTAAATTCCAATAACAAAACTCATACATATAGATTCATCTAAACCTATCAACTTAATCTGATTATCTTAATTTTGATTACCCTCATCTTACACTAAAATATTTCAACCAAAAAGAAATATTTACTTCCGTACTATTAACCCAATTAAACCAACTTTCTTAGGTTAGGTAGGTTAGGTTAGGTTAGGTTTTTTTTTTTTTTTTTTTTTTTCCTAAAAAGTTTACCATTTGTCAACAACATGACCGACGGCTATGACTTATCCTTCATTTACTGTCGCCATTATTACGTGACAACATTTTGTTCCTATCATTGTAACACATAATATGAAATCATTAACCTTATAGACTGACACTCCATACAACTATAGTATAGCTGCAAAGAATTGCAGTCCATAAAGTTCACTTTATAAATAAAATACAAAAAAAAAAACTTAAATTCCAATAACAAAACTCATACATATAGATTCATCTAAACCTATCAACTTAATCTGATTATCTTAATTTTGATTACCCTCATCTTACACTTAAATAATTCACTCAAAAAGAAATATTTACTTCCGTACTATTAACCCAATTAAACCAACTTTCTTAGGTTAGGTAGGTTAGGTTAGGTTTTTTTTTTTTTTTTTTTTTTTTTTTTCCTAATAAGCCTACCATTTGTCAACAACAGGACCGACGGCTATGACTTATCCTTCATTTACTGTCGCTATTATTATGCGACACCATTTTGTTCCTATCATTGTAACACATAATATGAAATCATTAACCTTATAGACTGACACTCCATACAACTACAGTAAAGCTGCAAAGAATTGCAGTCCATAAAGTTCACTTTATAAATAAAATACAAAAAAAAAAACTTAAATTCCAATAACAAAACTCATACATATAGATTCATCTAAACCTATCAACTTAATCTGATTATCTTA